>CM035102.1:37200514-39600514 GCA_020205505.1 Panax japonicus | reverse complement strand
TGATCAAATGATTAGAAGGTGCATTCCATATAGCAAGGCGTAGAATATATTATAGGATTGCCATGCATCAGTATATGGAGGTCATTATGGAGGTGAAAGGATAGCGATCGGGGTTTTACAAGCAGGTTTTTATTGGCCGACTATCTTTAAGGATGCTTATAGCTTTGTTCAAAGATGTGATAGATGTTAGAGGGTAGGGAATATATCAAAGAGAAATGAAATGCCCTTGAATGCAATCCTCGAGGTGGAGATCTTTGATGTCTGGGGGATAGACTTTATGGAACCCTTCGTTTTATGTGGGAACTTGTACATCCTTCTCGCAGTCGATTACGTGTCCAAATGGGTGGAAGTGGCAGCTCTACCGATGAATGATGCTAGGGTGGTTCTGAGGTTTCTCTAAAAGAGCATTTTCATGAGGTACGGGACTCCTAGGGCGATCATCAGTGATGAAGGTAGCCTTTTTTGCAATTGCAAGTTTACAAATTTGTTAATTAAATATGGGGTGAATCATCGAATAGCTACAGCTTACCACCCCCAGACAAATGGCCAAGCAGAAGTGTCAAATTGTGAGGTGAAGAAAATACTGGAAAAGATTGTGAACCCCACAAAGAAAGATTGGTCATTGAAGCTGGACGATGTAGCGTTGGCTTATAGGACTGCCTACAAAACACCGATGGGTATGTCACCATTTTAGCTTGTGTATAGAAAGGCTTGTCACCTTCCTATAGAGCTTGAACATAAGGCCTATTGGGCAATCAAGAAGCTGAATTTCGAATTAAAGGCTGTAGGGGAGAAATGCCTACTTCAACTCAATGAGTTGGATGAATTTCGATTGCAGGCCTATGAAAATTCCAAATTGTACAAAGAAAAAGTGAAAAGGTGGCATGATCGCAGGATTATGGAAAGGAAATTTGAGCCAGGGCAAGCAATGCTACTATTCAATTCCAGACTTAGACTCTTCCCAGGAAAGCTCAAGTCAAGGTGGTCAGGACCTTTCACTGTGAAGACTGTATATCCACGCGATGCAATAGAAATTTTTGACAAGTGCCCAGATAAGCCCTTCAAGGTTAATGGACAGAGGCTGAAGCATTACTATGGTGGTGAGGTTGACAGGCAGAAGGTCGCATCAATCCTTTCTACTACTTGATCAAGGCAGAGATAGTCAAGCTAACGGACTATAAACTAGCGCTTGATGGGAAGCACCCCATTATCTCTCTTCCCTCTTCCTGTTTAATTCTATTTACATCATCTCTCTTTCTCCCTCTTATTTAATTTTGTTAATTGTCCCTCAGTTTCATATATCTCTACTTCTTCCTATTGTTTAATTCTGATGGCGTATCATGTCTATTCCCCCCCCCCCTCATGTTTAATTCTTGAAATCATGAAAAAAATTGACATCGAATTTTGAATAGAGCTTAATACACATATCTTTTTGATAGAAATTGCATATAGAGCATTTTTAAATATACAATTATACATACATGTTATACAGTTCAAATTTTGATTTGGGAATAGGTATATCTCATTTTTGTGAATGCTTGGTATGCAAGTTAAAAGTTAACATCAAGTTATTGTTTGTTCCTTCTTTATGTGCAAATTAGTTTCAGTCTGGGAAGTATGGCAGCGCGACCGCGCCCATATGTAGTACAAATCCAGCTCACCCGTGCCAAGCATTAGAGCACTCAGCCTCTCGGCACGCCCACACCCATAATAAGCACAACCTTAGCGCGTCCGTGCCATATACACGCATAGACTCGGCGGGGTTGCGCCCGAGTCCGTTCCCAGGCAGATTTAAAAGCTTAAAAACATAATCCACTTTCTCAAATCAGTTACTACAATTGAGCGCCTACTTCCTCTCCTAAAAAAGTCAAAACATCTTCTTCTTCTCCTTTTCCAATCAATCTCTACACATAAAATTCTACCCAACTACGATTCTCAGTATCCTCTCCTAATCAAACTCTAAAAGTCACCCTCTCTTCCCATAATCAATTTCCACATATCATCCATTCATATAATAGAAGGTTTGCCTAGGGTTTGTTCAGAGTATTTGAAAGCAACAAGTTTAGGGGTTCTTTTTAGCGTGTACAGAGATTGTTCAGAGCATTCAAGGCTACCACCTTCTCATATTAGTTAGGGCTTTTCTCTGTCAGTTTTCATGGCACCCAAGCGAGCACGATCATGTACTCCTGAGTCCTCTTCTAGAAGAAGTCAAAGTGAAGATATCGTTGACCTCACCAAGTTTGTTAGCCTCGAGGCTCAAACAGAGTACTGCCAAATTATCGCCAAAACGTTTATGAAAGAAAGAGGCTTCAAGCCTGGGAAACAGGATGGACAATTATGGGATATGATAAGGGAGAGATGTTGGGTAGGGGTTGTATCTAGCCCAATGCCTGCACCAATAGCCATTGTACATGAGTTTTACGCAAATTCTAAGGAAATAATAAGTGGGATATCTTTTGTTAGAGGCGTACAGGTGGACTATCGCCCATAGGCGATTAGGAGGTCTTCAATCTGCTTGACCCGCCGACTTGTCGAGCCAATTGGGTGGAGGCTACAAGGTTTGAAACGGATTTAGACAGGGTTATTATTGATTTATGTGTGCCTAGCACTAGGTGGAAAAACAAACAAGCACTACAAGAAATCACACATTTTATGACGAAATTTTTGCCACACACAAAATTTTGTCACAATTTGTTAATTAATAATTACGAAATTCATAATCATCACTAAAACTTTTGCTTTTGTGACGACTTTTACTTTTGTTACTATTAATCATTTATATCGTCACTAATTTACACATTTGATGACGATTAATAAAATTTTGTCATAAGTTATTTTGGAGGTAGAATTTCGTACCAAAATTTTAGAGGGAAACCTTTTAGTGACATTTTGTAATAATTGATGACAATATTTATTGTCACAAAATATTTCTTTCGATGACAACATAATAGTTTGTCATTAATTATTTGTAAAATTTAGTGACAATGTGCTTTCGTCATTAATGTTCACATTTAGTGACGCCAAATACAAATTCGTCACAATTTTATTTGGAGGCAAAATTTTGGAGGGAAATTTTTTAATGACAAAAAAATAATAATTTATGATAATTTGTATTGTCATAAATACCAATTTTATATGACGAGATAATAGTGCGTCACTAATTAGATGCGTGGATAAGTGACAAAAATCGTTTGTCATAAATTCTTATATTTAGTGACAAAGTACGTAATATCGTCACAATTTTATTTGGAGGCAAAATTTTTCTAAAAATATTTGGAGGGAAATTTTTTAAAGACGAAAAAAAATATTAATTTATGATAATTTGTATTCTCACAAATACCAATTTTATATGACGAGATAATAGTGCGTCACTAATTAGCTGCGTGGATAAGTGATAAAAATAGTTCATCATAAATTGTTATATTTAGTGACAAAGTATGTAATATCATCACAATTTGATTTGGAGGCAAATTTTTTTTAAGAACTTTTGGAGGTAAATTTTGTAAAGACAAAAAATTATAATTTATGGCCATTTTTATTATCACAAATACCAATTTTATATGACAAGATAATAGTGTGTCACTAATTAGATGAGTGGATAAGTGACAACACTGGTTCGTCATAAATTCTATTAATCCCACTACAAAAAAATAGACATTTGGCAACGATTTATTGGGCAACGATTTATAAAGTCGTTGCCAAAAATGTATATTTAGCAACATAATCTTTCATTCGTTTCCATTTCTAAAAGGCTTTCATTTTTCGTAACGAAATTCATAGGTTGGTGCAAAATTTCATTGCCAATTTGTTAGTGGAAAAAAAATAATTTCCTGCCTATTTAATTTAGCAAACAATCCAGAATTCCTATGGTTGATTAAGGCAGCACTAGCCTAGGGACAGAAAGAGTCGAAAACAATTCCTAATAAGCTTGTCGACGTTCAAAACTTCTGAACTTTTGGTCAATTTAAAAAGTTGTATATTTTGTTTAGAATGTTATACTTGATAAATTATTGATGTTAAGTAGAATGGATGATACTTTGGATTCTAATTTTTCTATTTTGGTTAAAAATGATGGAAAATGGAAATTTAGTTATTCTATTATTGGTGTTTTTTATCATTACAATCATTTTGGTTAAATATTATTGGTGTTTCTTTTTTCTTATTTCTAGATTTATAATTTTATATTTAGTTTTTCATTTAGTCACAACAAATAATTGTCACTATTAATAACTCTTTCTGTGACGAGATGTATGGTCACCATAAGCATTCAATTAGTGACATTGAAAAATGTGTCCCAAAAAGTAACTCTTTGGTGACAAATTATTTTGTAATATTATTTAAAATATGAAATGACAACGACATAATTGTCATGTTAAATATATTATTTGGTGATGAATTGTTCTGTCGTCATTTATTTTCTTATTTTTGGTGACGCTAAACACAATAACATGACGAAAGAATAATCATAAATATGACAATATTGTCGTCATTAAAATTAGATGATTTAAATAGAGTAACATATTTTCGTCACTAAAACAATATCATTTAATGACGAAAAATCATTTTTGTCATTTTATGCATCAATTTTTGATGACGAAACATAATATAGAATGACGAAAGTTTCATTCAAATAGTGACGCTATTAACGTCACTAAAAAAGTAAATAATTATAGTGACAATGATGTAGATCGTCACCATAAGTTAAAACATTTAGTGACGATATCAAATATTGTCAAATAAACCTAATGCCACGCTCATACGGTGACGGTCTCTGTGACGATTAACAATCGTCACCAAATATTTTAGTGACGAAAAATGAATTTTATGTGACAAATTTTAGCGTCATTTTTTGTGTGATTTCTTGTAGTGAAGGCTCAAACACGCCTACTAATTTTCTGAGTTCAGCACTTAATTGCTATGCAAAGGCATACAATTTGTTTATATGTGCTAAGTTAATGCCATCTTCACACTAGCATGACATCCCATCTAAGAGGGCTATAATATTATGGGGAATTATCACAAGAAAGTACATCGACGTGGGCCACCTCCTCCACCAAAACATCCTCCGTTACATGAGGGGGAGAATTAGCGGCAGTATCCCACATGCCTCAGTCGTAGCCCATTTATGTGCAAAAACTGGTGTAACTTGGGAAGATGAGCAGCTGCAGATGTTGAGCCAAGACATTACCCATGCCACTATTTCGAAGTTTTAGGACTGGGTAGGAGCCACACCACACCCGAGGGGAAAAAGGATTTATTTTGCCAGCTACATCTTCAGTGCCATCTCCGCAGCCAACTGAGGCAACCACCTCTCCTCATGCCACTTCAGAGGTTGATGATCGCAGGCTAAGGTGATTGCAGAGGAAGGTGGACGCTCTGCACGATAACTTTTTAGCGTTCGTGAATGGACTGTCTAGATCATTGGTCGAAATCTTTGCGCAACAAGGAACAATGGTGGAGTGGCCTCTCTTTGGTTCTGCTGCACCTTACCCACCGTCAGGTTCTCCACCCGAGGAGGGTGGCCATGCCGAGTAATAGGGGAGTTTTCCTTACCCTTTACCTTCATTCATTGGGGACAATGAATATGATAAGTTTGGGGGTATTGGGTTTAATTAGAAATATAGAGCATGTAGTGTAAATTGCATCATTTATCCATGTTTCGTATAGTTATTGCATGTTAGTGGCATTAGTTTAATTTTGCAGTAAATTTTTTCTTTTTGTTTCTTATTATATGTTTAGTTTATCTGTTTAGTTTCATAACATTGCATAATCCCAAGTATCTAGTTAGTTGAATTCTAATTTGGTCAATGATGAATTAACAAATTTGATAGATTCTTGAGCTTGGTTGATATCTTAAGCTGAGTTATAATTTTATACATGATATAGTTTATGCATGTTGTTTAGATACTACCGGGTAGCACGTAGCACGTCAATGTTTATATTTACATGTTGGTTAAGATTAGCTTATTTGTCTGCTAAGAGGAAAATGTTGTTTTAAGGATAGAATTGTGTAGGAAGTGAGCAATGAATATGAAGACACTGAAACTCAAGCTTTAGGAACGCATTGGGGTATATTTGCTATATATATATATAAGAGAAAAAAATGAATAAACACCGTGGCTAGTCTTGTTTTGGGGCCTTTGTTACATGAGTAAGTACGCCCGAGGAGATATATTGTCTCTACATCTAGCACCCTAAGGTCTTTATGGTCTGGGAGTCGTTAGTTAAAAGCTCACTGAGGGGAAGCACTGTTAGCTTAATAGAATGAGACATTGTACAGTAATGGAAAATAGAAAAAAAATCAATAAATATCGCAGAAAAGTGCAAAAATCACCCTCGTGAGTAAAAATAAAGTAGAATAAACCCATTGCTGAACCTTGGCTTGTATTGATGCGTTAGAGTAGTTTTTGTTTCATTTGTATGCATAATTCTTTATTTGAACCTCATTTTTATTTCTTAAGCAGTATAGCATGTGAAATTTTCACCTTTATCAAGCTTATTTTTGTACACATGACACACACACAACATCTTTATAGCAGGTTTGGATTATCTGATTGTATATCATTATGCCTATAGCTTAGTTTGATGCTTTGTTCTTGGATCTGGTTATTTCTCTGAGGCATATCTTATTAGAATTCTAGCATGGCTGAAAATCTTGGGATTCATTTGCATGATAGTGTAATTGCATAGCATTTAGTTTGCATTTCTTAATTTGTATTTGTGTTTATTGCTTGAGGGCAAACAATAGTTCAAGTTTGGGGGTATTTGATAAGTAGATTTTAGACCTACTTATTGGTTACCAACGTACTGGAACTTTGCTCAAACTTAAGTATTTTTTGCATGGTTTTATTTCTTTTTATGTTTTTTTTGTAGTTTGTGTCAAGGAAGTTCCTAAGGCATGGTGATAGCATGGCAAGGCTTGGTGATGGCATAAAAAGGGCTAAAATGAAGATGGTGGCTGGACTCAAATAGGTGAGGAGGGCATCTAAAGAGTCAAATGAGGATTGAAGAAGTGAAGTGAAGAAAAAGAAGAAGAAGTAACAGTAGCAGCAGTACAGAAGAAATGCACCAGCAGAATGCAGTAGCAAGGGCCAGCGCGGCTGCACCCAGCAATATGCCAGACACGGCGCACCCGCGCCAGAAGCAGCCAGATGTAGACACAGGCACGCGGCCGCTACCATTTAATACAGGGACACAGCGTGCCCATGCCAGGAGACTCTAAAATGCAGGATCAGTACGCTCGCTCCAAGAGACTCTAAAACACAGGATCAGCGTGCCCATGCCCAACTTGTACTGCCTATCTGCACGGTCGCGCCAATCATGGGCACTTAAAAAGTTGACTTTCCATTTTATACTGTTGTAGCGTATTTGCCATATTAATGTGTATTTTCTGGTTGCAAAAGACATATTCTATCAGTTATTCTTTACTATTTTAGGGTTTTAGTGCTAGAGAGAATCCATAGTATTTCTCTACCATTTTAGCTTCTCTCTAGATTGAATAGATTGTGAATATTGGGTTTTATTTCGGTTGTGATTTTGGATCTGAATCAAGTGGAAGCACACTTTGGAGCTGGGTTTAATCAGATTTGTTTTCTGATTTATCCTTAATCTCTTTGCTGTGACAACCCGAAAAATCGGATTGTCCAGAATTTAAGTTTAAAGAATTAGTTATTAATAAAATGAATTTTATTAATACTATTTTGTGCTGTGTTTATTAATTATTCTATAACCTAGAATGATTATTAATCGGGAGGATTCTGGCTACAAGCTAGACTGAACGAGTAAGAATTTTCAAGATGAAAATGAAAATTTTCCGGGAACAAAAATATTTCTGGGGAAAAAGACGAAATAGACACTATTCACTCGACAAAACCCAAGGGTTAGGGTTTGAATAACCTAAGCCGTTCTGAGAGTTCGGTATGTTAAAATGACATTCTGTCAAAAGATTTGACGATAATATATTGTGAAAAGTTAATTAAGCCGATAAAAGTTTTTCTCAAAAAACGTGCAAAAATCGGACGAAATAAAAATGACGAAAAGTACTGTTATGTACTTTTCCCTCGTTTAGCTACATTAGGGGAAAACGTGAAGGAAAACGCTTGACACCAAAAAGTATTTTTTAGTTTTTCAGAAATCCGAAGAATGCATAAAAGTTAATCGGTAAAGGAAAGATGAAATATCCAAAAATATTTGGATTCCGAGAATCGCAGTTTTTTTAAAACTGTCGGACGAAACCCGAAAGACGGAAGCACGAAGCTTCCAAGGGAAGCTACGTAAGGAGGTGGGGCGGCCACTTGGCCACCAAGCAAGGGTGGTGGCCAAGTAAACTTGGTGGCTAAGCCATGAATAGTAAGGAGGTGGGGGTCAAATGTCCAAAATGCCCCTAGCCTTGAAAATCTATAAATATAAAGCTTATTTAATTGTTTAAGGATTTTGAAAATCCTACAACTTTGAGAGAGAGAGAGAGTTCGGATGGGAGAAGAGAAGGAAAAAGAAGAGGAAAAGCTTGTCCAAGTGCACGCTTTGTCCGACGGAAGGAGATTAAAGAAGAACGGTAATCCGAACCCTAGTTTCTTCTAATTTCCTTTAAGTTTAATATGTTCAAAAACATAACTTAATGAAGATAAGAAGTAGATGAAGTTAAGAATGAATTCATATGGTTGAAATCGTAAGAAAATGAAGAAATAAGAATTAGAAATTTAGTTTATAAATTTCTTAAGGAAGTATAAGATTCGTAAGGATTTTGAGCGATCCGAATTAATCTTATGAATGATAAGGTCAAATAAGTAAGGAATGATGTTCTATAACATCAAATTCCAAGAAAAAGTAAAATCGTAATCCAAAATATCGATTAAAAATGAAGAACGAACGAAGAACATGCGAAGAACGTTGTTGATGGACAAATTTAAAACCATCAAAGGATAATTGTTGTTGATGGACAAGTTTAAAACCATCATGTATAAGTTAGATTCTTATTGCTTGGTTAGGAATGTTAGAAACGTTCATGAAGAACAAATTAAAAGTGAGCTATAACGAAGTTATGACAAAAAAATTCTTAAAAGAAGAACGAGAATTAGAAAGTTAGTAAATGAACACGAACGTATAGAGTTTCATAAGAATGTAAGAGAACATATAAAACGTGAGTCGTGGACTCAAGAACGAATGAGTTTCGAGTTCGGATGACCGAATTATGGACGAACGAACGAAGAACGTTAATAACGTAAAATGAACGAAGAGCGTAGATTAAGCCAGTGGAATGGCATGTTAACGGATTCAGAATGAGGTTCTGTCTGAGGTTAATTGAAGAACGTAAGATAAGGAAGAAAATGGCTTTGGAATGACCTTGTTACGAGTTAAAACGAATAAGATATGAGATTTCAAAGACAGCGTCTCAAGCATGTAAAAGACTTAGAAAATTTTTCTAGGTTTCATGTTTGGCGCCGCAGCGTGAGTCGTGCCTTGGGAGCCGGCACCGCAGCATGAGCTAGGCCATTAGCTACTGCTAAGTGGCGCCGCAATGTGAAAGAAAGGGAAGGGCATGGCACCGCAGCGCCGGTGCAATGCAATGCCCATAAATGAGATTTTTATTGCTCAATTATTGGGGGATGTGCAAGAAAGAAATATGATTAATTAAGTGTATTAAACCTTTGATGAAAGTTGAATAAATAGATTAAATGAGATTAAAAGATAAAGAATGTAGACGTGGGTTTCGGAACCAATGTCAGGGAAATCGTAGTCACAATGAAACGAACGTGAGGGATTGCTATAATTATGATTCCTTAAACGTTGATTGACTAAGGTAATGAATAACATTTCGATGTTATGTCATGGTCATGAGAGATGAAAGTAAAGTGTTTAGACACTGTGAATGCAACGTTGTTGTGATGAACGTTCGGTCTTAGCATACAACGAACCGTATGGCTTTAACATTAGGAAAGAATAATGAACATGGGGTTTAGGTGACGAGTAATGAATGAATGTAATTAAAACCTTGGATGAAGGTTGAATAGAATTAAGAGGCAAGTAACGTAAATGTTGAATACGTAAACGATCCTTGTGAATCGTATTCACGTTGAGCGAACGTTCTAAGTATACATTGGTTGTATGACTTAGACGTTGACGGGAGTAGTAAGTAAGATATGAATTATCAAGAAAGCCGTAGCGAACGGTAAAAAGATTAATGAAAGCCGAATGTGAGTCGGATGAAAATGTTAGAATGAAATCTAAGCGTTGGACACTTGAACCGAGTTAAAGGTTAAGTGTACGCGAATACTAAACGGGTAGAACCTACACCCCGTGTATGGTTTAACCATAAGGTAATAAAGATCAATGATTAAACCTGTGAATGGTGAAGAAGCTAAATTAAAGACAAGTACGTATAACATAAAGAAGCCGAGTTAATGTTTATAACTTGGATGACGTTCCGAGTCGAATGAATCGGACGTTGTAAGATAAGAATAAGGTAACTTAAACTGATTAACGCTATAAATACGTAGAATGAATATTGAATGATCGTATTGAGTATACAAAGATTGTATGACTTAGACGATAAAGAATGAATCCTGAGGTATGACATTTAGTTGCCAGAAAGCCATAAGGAATAAGAAATTGACTTAACTAACATTATAGTTTAATAGTTCGGGTAAGTTATGATGAATTTAGGTTCTAGTACAATCGTAACCTTTGATGGTTAACATATGGGAGCTGGGCTAAACAATTCCTTCAGAGAGCGAAGGTATATACAAAGCTGGCAACCGATCTAACTCATTGTTGTGGGCAGTGTAGATGAGACGAGAACTTGTTTGTTGGTTATGTGTGGGAAACCACTCAGAGTACCATATGGACTACTAGCAGAGACACGATGTGTGCTGAGTCCTAGGAGAGTTATAAGAAGAAGATAAGAATGTAAATCATCAAAGATGATAAACGTATTAAGTAAGACATCTCCGTATGTCATGATGCCGTTAACCGGTAAAGGAAGTTGGTCACGTAAACTTAGTTTATAAGAACGTGAACCTTAAGAAGTGAAGTTAAGTAAACCAATGTGTAAGTCAAGTATATGACTAATTGGTACAGGTGTTATTTCCTTATGTTCCACATAGGAATTGGAATGAGCAGTTCAGCGTAAACTATAAGATGTAGCTGTGCGTAAGGCAAGTTTCCTAACTTCATTCATATTTTAAATGAATGTTAGTTTCTAAACTTCTCAGATGTTGAACTTGAGAAGTTCTGTCTATGTGCAAATGTGTGATATTTGTAGAAGGTGTTAGAATATATGAGGCCTTGTGCCACAATGTGAACACTTCAGTGTTTCTATGATATGAATTGTTCTGTGATTGAACTGTTCAATATGAGCATATTTTGTTTATACATGAACCGTTATTATTAAGTCTGTGCTATTGATTCTAGCAAGACAGAATGTGTATGAAAGAGATTAGAGAATGAAAGTATTTCAAAAGGAATGTAACTAATATTTTAAAATGATAGGAACTAAGATTATTCCTATTATTCAAGCTGCTTCATAACCTTTATTCGGTTATTGAAGTCTTAAAGGAATGTTTAAATTCTTGAAGTTGTTTGTTCAACTGCTATGACTTGCTGAGCAATTGAATGCTCATATTTGCTTTAAATAAAAAAAAATTCAGCGAACAATGTTAGAAGGAACTTAAGGATCCCGTAAAGATAAAGCTGATCTGTATCCAGAAGAAGTGCCATTCATTAGATGAATGAGCGTGAAGATCAAGCGAAGACTTGTAATATAGAATGATAGAATTAAACTATAGAATAGTTTAATGAATGATTATGTATCCTTGATGGCGGATAAAAGTCACTTGTACAAGATGTAAAGAATAATGTAATTATCATTATTTGGAATGAAAGAGGTTTTAAGGTTTTAGAACCTGGGATTTGAGGATGTATGTTGTTATATTTAGCTATATAATGATGTATGTTTGGAAGAAGATGGGATCGTGACGTACAGAATCCGGATGTGAAAATAGACCGAATTTCGGGGCGTTACATTTGCTCTCTTGTTTATTTCCATGCTTGGCTTAAATCCCATAATGAGTATTGATTCAGAGATGAACTAACCACCATTATGGGATTCTAAGTTTATTACGTAGTTTAGACTTGTATGCTTATTTATGATTGCTTGTATGATTATAGTTGGATTGCCTAGCTTGGTTGTGCTAAATGTTTGAATGCTTGATCACCATTCACCCTAATAACATGTATATAATTGAAAAATGAAATATAAGCTCAAATTTTACCATGTTAGCATGTGTTCATGATATTTATATGTGTTAGGTTTCGTGATTTGTGGCCCGGATAGACATATACAGGTTCACCATGTGTAGTCATTTAGAGGGCTTATGCTTAAATTATTATTGCTTGTAATTCACATAGACATATAGTGGGTTAGGTAATATTGATGTTCATATGAATTCTATCTTTTTGTGGATTTTGTATGCTATGGACATGGTATAATGAAAAATAGTCATGTTTCACTTTCGTGCTCTCGACTAGCCGTCCATAGTAATTAATCAAGCATAACAAGAGACGCGCATTCTGGATAAAGCATTAAATGACATTAGGATCCCATTTATCTCCACTTTGATTCCCTTAATTTAGTAATTAGTGATTTTGTGTTGATAATTAATCTAGATTTTAATTTACTTATTAATTCTTCATTTAAGCAGCCAAAGATAGCGATAAGGTTGTTGCATGCTAGTTTAGAAATATTCACCTTTCTCCGTGGGAACGATACATTCTTACTCTATACTACTTATTGACCGTGTATACTTGCACGAGTTAGAGTCTGTTTTGTTAACCCGAAACAAGACCAACATGCGTCTTTAGTTGCTCTTAATTATTCACTGCTTCTACCTTTTCAAGGTCTACTAAAATTCCATCCTTATCCACCACGTGTCCTAAGAATTGAATTTTCTTCATCCAAAATTCACATTTAGAAAATTTCGCATACAGCTTCTCTTTTCTTAGTGCCTCCAAAACCATCTTCAAATTTTCGTCGTGTTCTTCTTCCGTCTTTGAGTAAACCAAGATATCATCGATGAAAACTACTACGAATTTATCTAAGAAAGGCTTAAAGACTCGGTTCATCAAGTCCAAAAATGCTACTGGAGCATTCGTCAATCCGAATGACATTACTAAAAATTCAAAATGTCTGTAATGAGTTTGGAACGCCGTCTTTGATATGTCTTCCTCTCGCACCTTCAACTGGTGATAACCCGTATATAAATCTATTTCCGAGAAACACTTGGCTCCCTTCAGTTGATCGAAAAGGTCGTCTATCCTTGGTAACAGATATCTATTCTTAATTATTACTCTGTTCAATTCTTGATAATCAATACAGAGCCTCATCGACCCATCTTTCTTCTTTACAAATAACACTGGTGCTCCCCAAGGAGACACACTAGGTCGTATGTAACCCTTATCCAGCAACTCTTGCAATTGTATCACCAATTCCTTCATTTTTATTGGCGTCATACGATATGGGGCTTTCAAAATCGGTGTCGTTCGCGGTGCTAAGTCTATTACGAATTCGATTTCTCTGTCTGACGGAAGACTAGATAGATTGTTTGTAAATACATCTTGAAATTCCCTCACTATGGATATATCCTTAATTTCTACTCCCTTTTTTCGGGTATCAACAATATAGGCTAGATAACCTACACATCCCTTTCTTAACAATTTTTTGGCTTGCATCATCGTAAGGCAACATGATTACTTAAGCGATGAGCTACCATAAAACATCACCTTAGACTTATTTGGAGTCTGAAGGTTCACACTTTTATTCTGACAGTTAATTATCGCAACATGCTTATACAACCAATTCATTCCCAATATTACGTCAAATTCTCCCAATCTTATCGGGATCAAGTCTATGCTTAGTTAATGATTTCTAATATTTGCGCAATAATTTCGGTAAATATAATCTACAGGGATTACTTCCTTATTCACAACTTCTATGTTCAAGGGATTTTTTAATCGTTCTTGGGATAAATTTAGTCAACTTGCAAATTTCTCATATACAAAAGAACAGGTGGCACCCGAATTAAATAATATATAAGCATTTATATCATTGATCGGGATTAAACCTGACACAATGTCCTTTCCAGCTATTGCATCATAGACGGTCATATTAAACGTTCTGGAAGTTGGACGGTTGGATGGCGTCGGTCCGCCAATCATCAGTTTGTCGCTTCCTCCTTGTTGGTCGCTTCCTCCGCTACTTCCTTTCTTCGGGCAATCTTTGATCAGGTGGTCCGCCAAGCCACAAGCAAAACAACCCTTGATCTTTTTCGGCTTCGAGCAGTTTGGCGCAATATGCCCCCTTGGCCACAGTTGTAACAAACATTGTGCCTCTTTCAACACTCGCCCTGGTGATACCTTCCACACTTTGGGCATCCTTCTTCCTTCTTCTTAAACTCTCCTCGAAACTTCCCCACCTGATTGTTGAAATTCTTGTTGTTGTTTTTGTTCTCCCACTTTCTCTTTCCTAAGTTACTCCCTCCGCTACTGCTTCCTCCACGGCTATCTCCGCTTGTATGCTTGTTCTTCTTCTCTTTGTTATACAAACTCAAAGCTTCACTACCTCCCTTTGTAATAATAGCCTTTTCCAACAATGTTGCAAAAGAATCAATCTAAAGAACTGATACCTTGTTAAACAACCAAGGCTTCAATCCTTGTTCAAAACACCTAGCTTTTCTCTCCTCACTTACTACTTGGTGTTCTACAAAACGAGCCAGTTCATTGAACTTATACGCGTATTGCGCCACCATCATATCTCCTTGCTTAAGCTCCAAAAACTTCACCTCCATCCTATTTTTCATGCTCTTCGGGAAGTAATTCTCGAAGAACAGAGTCTTAAACCTCTCCCATGTTACTATCCCTTCTCCCGCTCTCTGCTGATTCTCCTCCCACCAATAGTTCGCTTCGCCTCTCATCATGTAGGTTGCAAATGTCGTCTTCTGTTCTTCACCCACACGAGCGATGGTGAAAGCCTTCTCCACCTCTTTGATCCACGTCTAAGCCACGATAGGATCGGGAGTACCTATGAATTTCAGAGGTCCTACACTTCTAAAATCCTTAAAATTTGTGACGGGAGTAACTTGGGAAATGGGTGTTACTGGTTTATTTATTCCCCTAAGAGCTTCTCCTAACAAGTCTACTAGCCTCTGTATAGGATATACTTGTCCTCTCTTATCATTAACCGACTCTTTCGGTGCAATTAGTCTATGTCTGGGCGACATTTTTCTGCATCGCAAAAATTTCATCTTTATTATTATCTTATTATATGACTCAAACATTTCTCAATTAAGAATAAAATTTGTAACACGTTTATGAAATAAGATCATTTATATTCATATGCCAAATCTTTTCATTACATGGTTTTCTTTAGAATACTTCTATAAATGACACAAAATATCCCCTTAATATCACAAAAGACGGGGACAACACCAACATACTACCCCACTAACATTTTCAAAGTTTGGGGTTTATAACTATCTCACATCTTACACAAAAGACTGAGATTTCAACAATAGATTAAACATCACATAAATAAAATACTACAACTACTAAATTCTAACACTTAGACTCAATCTATAATCCCACGCTCCACAGCTCTCTGGTACTCCTTCGGAGTAATGTGCACCACCAAATCTCTACTTATGGCGTGTCGGGTCTGTCCTTGCTCTGCCGGGTAGTGATTTACACCATCGATCAATCTATCCATGGCCGTGCACAAAGCATAGCTCATCTTATTCATCTTCCTTCTTTTGCACTGTACATCATTTTCCAGATCTTTATCCCGGTCATTAGCTTCTTCCCACTTCTCCTCGAATTGGATCCTATGAATCACCTCCATCTCTAACTGAGTACAGAGAGCTTCCTTCTCCATCCTCTTGCTCAACTCTCTCTGCTCCATCTCTTCCAACTTCCCTTCCATCTCTACATTCCTAGCCACCAACTTGTGAAAAAGTCCCCATCTGGATCCTTGCCTCCTTTCGGTCAGTAATCTCCACCTCCATCTCTTGTATCACAAACTTTCTCTGATGGTCCTCGTCCCTCAGCTTTTGGAACTCAGACTCCCTTTCCCTAGCCTCAGCCTCTAACTCCTCAACTCTGCATCCAAACTCTAGAATCTGCTCCTCATACTCCCCCAACATCCGATCCTCGAAAGTAGCCTCGTCAGAGTCCTTCATGGGCTCAGGCTCCTCCTTCATAGGCTCCTCCTATGGATCAGACTCCTTGAGTAATGGCTCAATCTCCTCCTCCTCTTCATCATCATCGATAGGGGCCACTGCTGATATAGGCTCCGCTATCAATGGTGCCTCAAATACTACGTGTATGTCACGCGGCTCCTCTTCTACTACTCGGCTAGGTCCTCCCATGTCAGTCATCCTACAATCACCAACATAAGAGAAAACAAACAAGAACTCCATTAGAACGTTAAATAAACATAAGTTCATTATATATAATGAAGTTATATTTCATAACACACTAAGTCTCTCTCTAGGAAAACTCTACATGAATTTCATCCCTCTATATCTTCTAAGTTATAATCTAAGGACTCTCGTTCTTAAGGTTTATAACTACGGCTTTGATACCAACCTGTGACTCTCCCTAAATTTAGACCACACTTGTCTCAAATTTGGTTGTCACGTACTAACTCTAATAAAACACTACATCGTCACAACAGAGTAATATAATAAATTATATTGTTATAACATAATTATTCTTGTCCTAAGGTCTCGCAACCGTTACTAATACAATACAACTTAAATTAAATATAGCTTAATATAAATAAGTTTTTCTACAACAAAATAATAGTACATTCCTAGTACTACGGAAATAACTAATCCAAAACCTTCTTTTTACCCTTGTCCTAGCTAGAGGGTTCACCACGTTCTGCCTTAATTGAAAATTTTAAGGAAAGCAAGGATGAGAAATAATTTTACCCAGCAAGTAATATAGTAATAAGGGTGTTCAATGTAGTTTTAAATTTCTCAAGGGTACAACAATAATGATAGTTCAAAGATAGCAAGAAGTATCGATGATTATCAACAATAATCGCTATGGATAGAAAATATCAATAATATTCAACGATTAATCAACTCAAGATTTCAAAGTAATGAATACTGAGTAGTCACTAAGGACTATGAACTTCTCCTAGAATTAACAGTAATAAAGTGATAATTCTACAATACGAGTACAACAAGTGATCAGCCTAAAGTACCCTATGTCATGCATAACATTTAATCTTTCTTATGTGCGCACGTCGATTCCCCGACAAATATATAATTCCCCTACCAAGAGGGTTTTTCATCTCAGTTATAAGAGTCCGTACCAAGTTAATTTGGTTTGGATAGCTGTAAAGTCCCAGAACCCAGATACTTGAAACCCGAACTCGGTACTTCACGATATCATTTCTATGAGCGGAATAATACTAATAATAATAACAATAATATAAAACTTAAATTTACATTTATCAGAGTCTAATCCCAAGTACGCAATATTTACTACATTCTTTACATGATATATAATACATATCATTAACTTAATACAGTCTATCTATTACAAATGATACCAATAACATGTTATGTTTGCTTTCCTTTACACTTGTTCTTGGCCGAACTTTCCAGTTCTTCACATTTAGCTGAAAACATTTAAATTAAGCAAGGATGAGCATTTGAGTGCCCAGCAAGTATTATATATATATAAGCTGAAAGAATTTAAATGTTTTCTTTATAATACCCTTCTACAACTGGTCAATAGTTTTGAAGTAATCTGTACCAATAATAATAACATAACAACCCTCTTTCAATTTTTTTTAAAACTGTGTATTGTCTATACATGGGGTTTTTATGACATACTATGAATATTGTTTTCATTTTCGAAAGGATTTAAACAGAAATTCATCTGTAAACCGGCCATTACTTACGGGCACCGAGGGTAATCAGCCCCGTTGTACCCTGTATTGATCAATACTACATTGCTAGAACGATATTATCGTTCATCCTTTGTCCGTCGTAGCAGCATAAAAATTTTCCCATGTTCGGGATGTTCATACCTGTCGGGTTTTCATTACAAAGGTCTTATCTTGTTCAACAATGATATATAATTCAACATATATATATATTTATATATATATATCAAAGGTGTATCAACATGTGATTAAATACAATGATTATCCAAGTGGGGGCACTTGTATAATCATTTCTAGAAATTAACGAATAGAATATATAACTGAATTATCATATACTAACATGTTGATAATCAATGGGCGTATATAATATAGGTTTAACAATCTGTATAATAATATATAATTCTGAAACATTCTTACACTTGTCCATTGCATAAAGAAAATACAAAGTTAGGATATTTGCCTGATGCGCTGCTTACAATTACACAACTTAGATTTATCTTTTCTATCATGACCTATCATTAATCAGATCATTTTACTGATTAGTATATCATAACGTACACATAACACTGCCTATTGCAGTCAGCACATTCCCTATTCCCATTATCACACATGTTCAACAATCGTTGACTCGCAAGCAAACATCAACACATTCCTAATCACATTGTCACACAACCTTAATAACCATTGAATCACAAATAAACACATATCCAATTAAATTATCTAAGTCCAGACCAATTTCTGAAACATGTCGGTCTATCGACAGCTTTTTCGGGTAATTATCGAGTCTAAAACTCTATCTCGAAGTTTAATATCCAAAAAAATAACTTAAACAACAGTCGCACTATTTTTCATGACCTTATAATAATTATTAAATAATTATTACCATTTATCATAATTTTTGAATTATCAGTATCATTATTAAATGATTTAAATATCAAATAATTCTATTATCATTAATATTTAATTAAAATTAAGCTATTAATGAAACCATTGCCAAAATATTAAAGTTATTTATAATAACTCAAAATATTTTTAAAGTACTTATATTACCCTTAAATAATTTTTAAAACATCTAAAATCATTATTAAATAATCATCATTAATATTTAAATATTAGTAAACTATTATCTAAATATTAAAAGTCATTAATTATAACTTAAAAATATTTTTAATTCATTTATATCCCTTTTAAATAATTTTTAAATAAACAAAACCATTTTTAAACTATTTATTTAATATAATTATTAAATAAATTTAATATCATTAATATTAAATTATTAATGAAATTATCCTTTAAATATTAAAAGTTATAGTTTATAACTTAAAATATCTTTAAACACTTTATTTTTCATTTAAAATGATTATTATAATATTAAAATCATTTTTAAACTAAATTATTTAATATAATTATTAAATAACTTTAATATCATTATTAATTAATTAATTAATGAAATTTACCTTTAAATATTAAAAGTTATATTTTATAACTTAAAATATTTTTAAATACCTTATTATTATTTAAAATGATTTTTAGTATAATAAAATCATTTTTAATTCATTTATTTAATTCATTTAATAAATAACTTCATTATCATTAATATTAATTTATTAATGAAAATTATCACAAAATATTAAAAGTCATTAAAAATAACTTAAAATATTTTATTATATCATAATATAATTTTAAATGATTTTTCAAATATTAAATTCTTTTTTAAATAATTTATTTAATATTCTAATTAAATAAATTAAATATTTTTAATATTCCAAAAATATTAAATATTTATGAAATATATTTAAAATAATTAAAAACTAATTTTTGGAATTTAAAATAATTTTTAATAATTTATTTTGTATTTTTTAATAATTAAAAACTAATTTTTTTCTATTTATTAATTAATTTCTGGAAAATAATATATTATCTGTCACTAAAGAACACCTATAGCGACAGAACCGTCGCTATATGTGTTCTTGGTGTTCTTCAAGCAAACCCAGAAATTCCTGTCAGAGATCGGGTTAGCTATTTTGACCGAGCTTAAATTCGTGTGCGATGTGTTTCTGGGCAATTTGTTGATCAGATCGTATAGTGCTAATGTAAAACTACAAGATACAACCATAAACAAGTTCATAAAACTCATAACAAAGAAGATCTGAGCCAACCAACTAGCTGTCAGAAGCTGTTCTTCATTTCTGGAAACCCAAAAATGAAGAACAGTTCGAGTATGCACTTTTGAGCTTATATTACAAGCAGATCATTTAATGTTTTAGTGATCTAAAACTTCAATAATGTCTCCCACATGTAGAACTACAGATATAATACACAACATCACCATGAAAACAAACACATAGCAAAATATTGATCGGTCAACCCTTGCCAGAAAACTCGTTCATAAAATTTCTGGAAATTCCAGAAAATTGAAAATGTTACCGGATGGTCTACTTTGACCATCTACTACAACGATTCAGATGATATGTTAAGGAATATAGAGGCATAGATCTAAATTTTATACAACATACAACAATCTAGTAACAACAATACCAACAGATCGTACAAAACCTGACAGATTAAAGCAATTGAAAACGTTGTCAGACTCGGGAAATGACCTTCTGGGTTGCCCAGAAATGGTTTGGCCATGCCCGGTCAACGGGTTTTGACCGATCATAACTTCCAATCTATAACTGATCCAACTTTGATTCTTGTACCAGATAAAATATCACATACTAGACTACAAAATCCAACACTTAAACAACAAAAACACAAAACATACTAAGATCTACACGGTCTGACATTTGTTGTCATGCCATAAAATGAAAATTTTCCAGATTCTTGAAATATTCAAATCCGAGCTTCTAGATGTTATGGATCTAACATCTAGCAACCCAGATCATCATTAGACAACATAAACAACATATTCTAACAATTAATCATAACATCTAACACCGAATTTGGACAGAAATTAAAGTTAGGTTTTATACCTTTCTATGAGCAAATTTTTGATTCTATGTTGCTGATTTACTTATGTTGAACGTGGGGCTGTGTTTGGGGCTGGATAGTCTAAAAATTTCGTGGGTTAGAGAGTGGAGAGAAAATGGTTGAGTGCTTGCACAAAAATGGCTAACAAAGGTTCATTTTTCTTTCTCTAATCTGTATATAGAGGTGATAGATGCATGAATTACTGATCAAGGAAGCTTATTGCTGTCAAATATCATCACATGGGGTTGTTGGGTTTGGTCACCAACTTCCCCTAAATGTCAAAACCTATTCTAGCCTCTTTAATGCTTAAAAGGGTATTTTGGTCAATTGATAAATCAATTTAATGGCAAAATTGGAAATTATCAAACCCTTAGGGTTTGACCCTTAGGGTTTAACTCTTAGGGTTCAACCCTAAGGTTTAGCACAAACACATTTTAGCAACTAGGGTTTGGATAAAATAAAATTATAAACTAAAATTTTTAGTTTCTAAAATTTGAAAAATTAAAATTATTAATTAGATTAAATTAATAATTTTATTATACAGGAATATTAGGGTATTATAACATAATTAACTTTGATATTTAAACAATTAATGTTTAAAATTAGCAATTAGGGTTCAAAAAAATATCGGTTAGGGTTTTAATTTCGCAATTAGGGTATCGCGATAATCAATTATGGTTTTAATCATTAGGGTTTTAATTTACTAATTAGGGTTACCTTAATTAGTAATTAAAGTATATCACACGTGTTATTAATCATAGTAACACAATTTCTAACAGATAAAATTCTCTGATTTTTGAATTAGGGTTTCTAATATCAGAAATTCAAATCTAATTAGGGTTTGACATTTATAATTAGGATTTCCTAATTAGCATAACACGAAGTAACACATAACACATATCATATAACACAAATATTAAATAATCTTAAATTTCCCATTTAAATTGATAAATAGGGTTAAATCAATTAATGCTAGGGTTTGGTCAATATACCATAATTGACCAACCATCACCAATTCACATATACAGTACATATTTATAGCACTGAAAAATTAAAATATTAAAATATTATAATATTATTATCATTATTCATTATCCCATAACCAAAATTAGGATTTATCATTAACAATAAAACGGTTTCATCATAACTGTTCCTCACATTAACATTACACACATAACCATGCATATCTATAACACTGACAAATAATAATATAATATTATTATTTTCATTCCTTAAGCAAAACACGAAATTAGGGTTTGGATTCCATATCTGATTTATCTGTTATAATTATAAATTAAGTCAAAATAATTAACTTAATATCCTGAACAAAATTCATTTAATAAAATAATTATTATAAATATTCTAAAATCATTTCATAGATTATTTAAATAATATTTAATTTTATTTTCATAGAAAATAATTGATAAAAACATTTCCAATATGGAATTAATTATTATAAAATTATAATTGATAATAAACAATGATTCTAAAATAAAATCATTTACAATTATTCATGTAATAAATATATTTTATATTTACCACATAAATACATATACACAATATCTTGTACAAATCCTCATCCTTAATATAAAATAAATTTATACACAAAATTTCTTATTTATTTATATAAAAAATATCGGGTTGTCACATTCACCCTCCTTTATAAGGATTCCGTCCCCGGAATCACCACTTTAAAACCTATACATACCAGGGTTCATAGCATACACAATCATTGCAGATAGATCTTGATCACCTTTGATCAGATTGATCTTCAACTATTTACTTAAAGCTTGTCTTTCTGATTAAACGAAAATTTAATTTCTAAGGAAACTCAAATTTCTCCTTCAAAATTTCTTTATAAAATAATTTACTATAAATAGGAAAATCATATATAAGAAAATAAAATTGGTTCGAGTAATACCTGGAGTTGCATCCCCGGCTACGACGATATCTTGAACGGTCATGTTGAAGACACTTGCAGTTGATTCTGTTAGTTCGTTCGTTGATGTTGGTCCTGTTGTCGCCAATGTCCTGCTGTCTTTTCCCATATTCGCATTCCTTACCACCCTTATCTTTCTTGGATAGACTTTCACCTTATGCTCCATTGATCCATACTTGAAACACCTACTATACATTCTTGGATTGAGACAGTTGGGAGAGATATGTCCCTTCTGCCTATACTTATATCATACAAACTTTCCTTTCAAACATTTCCCCGAGTGGTTCTTTCCACAAGTCATTACACCACCTGCTTCTTTTTCACACATTCTTGCTTCACCTGCACACTTCCAAAATTCTTCGCCTTCCTCTTTTCACTCTTATTCCCTTTGTTTGTTTCTACCTTTACTTTCACTATTAATTCCTACCTTCCCAGCTCCCTCAACCTTACCCTTGTTCCTTCTTACCTTGTTGTAGAGGCTCATGGCCTCACTTCCCTCCTTAGCAATAATCGCTTTCTCCATGAGTGCTGCAAATGTAGGAATCTGCAACACTTCCACCTTGTTGTAGAGCCAGGGTTTTAATCCCAGCTCAAACCTTCGTGCTTTTCTAGTCTCCGTATCAACTTGATGCGGAGCAAACCTAGCCAATTCATTAAATTTTACGGCATATTTCGCAACTGACATATCTCCTTGTTTCAATTCCAGAAATTTTACCTCCATTCTAGCCTACATACTAGCTGAAAAATAATTCTCAAAAAAATAAAGTCTTAAACCTATCCCATGTTACCACACCTGCTTCTGCCCTCACCTGATTCACTTCCCACCAGACATTTGCTTCACCCTTCATCATGTAGGTGGCAAAAGTGGTCTTTTGCCCCTCAGCTACCTTAGCTATCACGAACACCTGTTTTAATTTCCCTAACCCAAATCTGGGCTTCTATACGGTCAGTTGTACCTTTGAATTCCGGTGATAGGACCGCCTTGAAGTCTTTAACGTTCGACGTTCGATTATCTGGTTGATCTTCCAACTTTGTTGACAGATTCTTCTGGCCTTTGGTTTCGTTTTCGTCTTGACGGCATTTTCATAAATTATTCTTACATACTAAGCCTTATCGTAAACGCTTAACATATCACACAAAATGTTCTACTCAAATAATCATGTATTCAAAATATTAGCTTCTGAAAACTGCATTAACCAATGCTTAGATAAATAATTCCTATCTTTATACCAACTTATCCCATTAATCCAACATAGATCCATATTCATAACACTGGACATACCTTAGCACATATTGCTTTAAGCATTCGTTATCCCTTTGTGACTCGAAAGTCGGGAATCGCTGCCATAACTTATACAAAAGTTGAGAATATTATATTATACAGATATACTTATCATTTACACCACATAGAATCATGTATATTCAACTAATGCTAATACTACCTATTTCTTTCGCCTACACTAAGGATCAATTGCTTAATAACCTATTTATTTCCATTATCCTCAATATCCACTTACACATAACTATATCCAGTTTGTCACAACTTTCAACGCTTTATGAGTTTAAGAACTCATCACAAACATATGAGCTTAAGAACTCGACATTGACCACTTATAATCCTTTAACTATACTTTATCTATCAGTTATATTTAGCGTTTCTTGATCCAATACTATACTTTCCAAAATAACCACCTCTTTGAGGTAGCTTTTAATGTGAGCCTCTATTGCAGTTATTGGCTTTTATATTGGCTCGGTCATGGACGTTGACTTATTCTTTACGACTTGAGGGTATCCTAATTCTGTTCCTTTCTAACACCTACACATAAAATTATCTTGACTAGCAAATAATAAATACACACAACACATAATAGTTTTATAAATTATCTTTTATTTTGTTTTACGATGAATTTATTCAATTCATCTCCTTTTTAAACTCTATATGAGTTATTTATATTTTCAACGTTTCCCTCTGTTCTAAGGTTATAGCCTAAGGTCTAACCCACCTAAGGTTTCTAACCTATAGCTCTGATACCATCCTGTAAAGTCCCCGAACCCGGATACTTGAAACCCGAACTCGGTACTTCACGATACCATTTCTATGAGCGGAATAATACTAATAATAATAACAATAATATAAAACTTAAACTTAAATTTATATTTATCAGAGTTTAATCTCAAGTACGCAACCTTTACTACATTCTTTACATGATATATAATGCATATCATTAACTTAATACAGTCTATCTATTACAAATGATACCAATAACATGTTCTGTTTGCTTTCCTTTACACTTGTTCTTGGCCAAACTTTCCAGTTCTTCACATTTAGCTGAAAACTTTTAAATTAAGCAAGGATGAGCATTTGAGTGCCCAACAAGTATTATATATATAAGCTGAAAGAATTTAAATGTTTTCTTTATAATACCCTTCTACAACTGGTCAATAGTTGTGAAGTAATCTGTACCAATAATAATAACATAACAACCCTCTTTTAATTTTTTTTAAAACTGTGTATTGTCTATACATGGGGTTTTTGTGACATACTATGAACATTATTTTCATTTTCGAAAGGGTTTAAATAGAAATTCATCTGTAAACCGGCCATTGCTTACTGGCACGGAGGGTGATCAGCCCCGTTGTACCCTGTATTGATCAATACTACATTGCTAGAACGATATTATCGTTCATCCTTTGTCCGCCGTAGCGTATAAAAATTTTCCCATGTTCGGGATGTTCATACCTGTCGGGTTTTCATTACAAAGGTCTTATCTTGTTCAACAATGATATATAATTCAACATATATGTATATCAAAGGTGTATCAACATATGATTAAATACAATGATTATCCAAGTGGGGGCACTTGTATAATCATTTCTAGAAATTAACGAATAGAATATATAACTGAATTACCATATACTAACATGTTGATAATCAATGGGCGTATATAATATAGGTTTAACAATCTGTATAATAATATATAATTCTGAAACATTCTTACAATTGTCCTATTGCATAAAGAAAATGCAAAGTTAGGATACTTGCCTGATGCGCTGCGTACAATTACGCAACTTAGATTTATCTTTTGTATCATGACCTATCATTAATCAGATCATTTTACTGATTAGTATATCATAACGTACACATAACACTGCCTATTGCAGTCAGCACATTCCCTATTCCCATTATCGCACATGTTCAACAATCGTTGACTCACAAGCAAACATCAACACATTCCTAATCACATTGTCACACAACCTTAATAACCATTGAATCACAAATAAACACATATCCAATTAA
The DNA here is from genome assembly GCA_020205505.1 of Panax japonicus. NCBI lineage: Eukaryota > Viridiplantae > Streptophyta > Magnoliopsida > Apiales > Araliaceae > Panax > Panax japonicus. The sequence goes on along the minus strand of CM035102.1, from coordinate 39,574,354 downwards.
ATTATCTAAGTCCAAACCAATTTCTGAAACATGTCGGTCTACCGACAGCTTTTTCGGGTAATTATCGAGTCTAAAACTCTATCTCAAAGTTTAATATCCAAAAAGATAACTTAAACAACAGTCGCACTATTTTTCATGACCTTATAATAATTATTACCATTTATCATAATTTTTGAAATATCAGTATCATTATTAAATGATTTAAATATCAAACAATTCTATTATCATTAATATTTAATTAATATTAAGCTATTAATGAAACCATTGCCAAAATATTAAAGTTATTTATAATAACTCAAAATATTTTTAAAGTACTTATATTACCCTTAAATGATTTTTAAAACATCTAAAATCATTATTAAATAATCACCATTAATATTTAAATATTAATGAACTATTATCTAAATATTAAAAGTCATTAATTATAACTTAAAAATATTTTTAATTCATTTATATCCCTTTTAAATGATTTTTAATTAAACAAAACCATTTTTAAACTATTTATTTAATATAATTATTAAATAAATTTAATATCATTAATATATCATTAATATTAAATTATTAATGATATTATCCTTTAAATATTAAAAGTTATAGTTTATAACTTAAAATATATTTAAACACTTTATTTTTCATTTAAAATGATTATTATAATATTAAAATCATTTTTAAACTAAATTATTTAATATAATTATGAAATAACTTTAATATCATTATTAATTAATTAATTAATGAAATTTACCTTTAAATATTAAAAGTTATATTTTATAACTTAAAATATTTTTAAATACCTTATTATTATTTAAAATGATTTTTAGTATAATAAAATCATTTTTAATTCATTTATTTAATTCATTTAATAAATAACTTCATTATCAATAATATTAATTTATTAATAAAAATTATCACATAATATTAAAAGTCATTAAAAATAACTTAAAATATTTTATTATATCATAATATAATTTTAAATGATTTCTCAAATATTAAAATCTTTTTTAAATAATTTATTTAATATTCTAATTAAATAAATTAAATACTTTTAATATTCCAAAAATATTAAATATTTATGAAATATATTTAAAATAATTAAAAACTAATTTTCGGAATTTAAAATAATTTTTAATAATTTATTTTGTATTTTTTAATAATTAAAAACTATTTTTTTTATTTATTAATTAATTTCTGGAAAATAATATATTATCTGTCGCTAAAGAACACCTATAGCGACAGAACCGTCGCTATAGGTGTTCTTGGTGTTCTTCAAGCAAACCCATAAATTCCTGTTAGAGATCGGGTTAGCTACTTTGACCGAGCTTAAATTCGCGTGCGATGTATTTCTGGGCAATTTGTTGATCAGATCGTATAGTGCTAATGTAAGACTACAAGATACAACCATAAAAAAGTTCATAAAACTCATAACAAAGAAGATCTGAGCCAACCAACTAGCTGTCAGAAGCTGTTCTTCATTTCTGGAAACCCAAAAATGAAGAACAGTTCGAGTATGCACTTTTGAGCTTACATTACAAGCAGATCATTTAATGTTTTAGTGATCTAAAACTTCAATAATGTATCCCACATGTAGAACTACAGATATAATACACAACATAACCATGAAAACAAACACATACCAAAATATTGATCGGTCAACCCTTGCCAGAAAACTCGTTCGTAAAATTTCTGGAAATTCCAGAAAATTGAAAATGTTACCGGATGGTCTACTTTGACCATCTACTACAACGATTCTGATGATATATTAAGGAATATAGAGGCATAGATCTAAATTTTATACAACATACAACAATCTAGTAACAACAATACCAACAGATCGTACAAAACCTGACAGATTAAAGCAATTGAAAACGTTGTCACACTCGGGAAATGACCTTCTGGGTTGCCCAGAAATGGTTTGGTCATGCCCGGTCAACGGGTTTTGACCGATCATAACTTCCAATCTATAACTTATCCAACTTTGATTCTTGTACCAGATAAAATATCACATACTAGACTACAAAATCCAACACTTAAACAACAAAAACACAAAACATACTAAGATCTACACGGTCTGACATTTGTTGTCATGCCATAAAATGAAAATTTTCCAGATTCTTGAAATCTTCAAATCCGAGCTTATAGATGTTATGGATCTAACATCTAGCAACCCAGATCATCATTAGACAACATAAACAACATATTCTAACACTTAATCATAACATCTAACACCGAATTTGGACAGAAATTAAAGTTAGGTTTTATACCTTTCTATGAGCAAATTTTTGATTCTATGTTGCTGATTTACTTATGTTGAACGTGGGGCTGTGTTTGGGGCTGGATAGTCTAAAAATTTCGTGGGTTAGAGAGTGGAGAGAAAATGGTTGAGTGCTTGCACAAAAATGGCTAACAAAGGTTCATTTTTCTCTCTCTAATCTATATATAGAGGTGATAGATGCATGAATTGCTGATCAAGGAAGCTTATTGCTGTCAAATATCATCACATGGGGTTGTTGGGTTTGGTCACCAACTTCCCCTAAATGTCAAAACCTATTCTAGCCTCTTTAATACTTAAAAGGGTATTTTGGTCAATTGATAAATCAATTTAATGGCAAAATTGGAAATTATCAAACCCTTAGGGTTTGACCCTTAGGGTTTAACCCTTAGGGTTCAACCCTAAGGTTTAGCACAAACACATTTTAGCAACTAGGGTTTGGATAAAATAAAATTATAAACTAAAATTTTTAGTTTCTAAAATTTGAAAAATTAAAATTATTAATTAGATTAAATTAATAATTTTATTATACAGGAATATTAGGGTATTATAACATAATTAACTTTGATATTTAAACAATTAATGTTTAAAATTAGCAATTAGGGTTCAAAAAATTATCGATTAGGGTTTTGATTTCGCAATTAGGGTATCGCGACAATCAATTATGTTTTAATCATTAGGGTCTTAATTTACTAATTAGGGTTACCTTAATTAGTAATTAAAGTATATCACACGTGTTATTAATCATAGTAACACAATTTCTGACAGATAAAATTCTCTGATTTTTGAATTAGGGTTTCTAATATCAAAAATTCAAATCTAATTAGGGTTTGACATTTATAATTAGGGTTTCCTAATTAGCATAACACGAAGTAACACATAACACATATCATATAACACAGATATTAAATAATCTTAAATTTCCCATTTAAATTGATAAATAGGGTTAAATCAATTAATGCTAGGATTTGGTCAATATACCATAATTGACCAACCATCACCAATATTAGACATAGTGGTATGAAATAATATTTAATAATAATAATGTTCATATAATAATAATGGTAACTAATCCATTATCTTTCTCATTCTTTATTAATGCTAACAAACCATCTTTGTAACTCATGCACACAGTGAAAATTATTTTTCAAGTCTTGCTACCGGCGCAGTTGCGCTGGTTTACTGTACAGGAGTGGCACAACTGCGCCACTCTGGGAACTTCTCAGACTTGGTCATTGTTCATATTAATTAATCTCTTTACTTAATAGTTAGCTAGGGTTGAGCAAGTAATCAAATTGGAACCAAAACCGCACCAAAAACCGCACGAACCGCACCAATTAAAATCAGGCCAACGGTTCCGGCGTATGTTGCAGTTTTAGGTGGGTTGAATAACTAAATTTACGGTTCCGGTTTAGTTACTAGCCAAACCACACGCATACAACTGAAACCGCACCATGTGTCTGTGTATGTATTATCTCTAGTAAATTATAAAGTTACTTTTCACTTGAATATATATTGATGTGAGTTGTTGAAGGAGCAATTATAGGAATAAAATATTCTAGTTACCAATTTAGTTTTATTTGATTGTAAATCTTCCAAGATTGTAGCCTAGATTAGTGTGATTAGTTTCTTTCAAATTAGCTTCATGAACAGACTATATATAGCCCTCCTATGTTGTATCTTTGTAATATAAGAATATCAATTTTTTCTTCTACACAACATGGTATCAAAGAAGAGATTCTAGGGCCATAGAATTTCTGGCAATGGAAACATCTCTTACTGGGGTGGAAAAATACGAAGGGCAGAATTCAATTCTTGCAGATCTTATGACAAAAATGACACAGGTACTACACCACAACCAAACTCAGAACCGGATCACAAGTCTTGAACCTGCTGCACAGATTGGAATCAAGTTAGATTGTACCAATTATGCACTATGGTCCCAAATTATCGAGATGTATATCTCAGGCAAAGATAAGTTGGGATACATAAATGGAGACCTTCCACAACCTCTGCAAACAGATCCTGCATTCAGAAAATGGAGAACTGAAAACGCAGTGGTGAAGGGATGGCTAATCAATTCTATGGATCCAAAGTTAGTCAGTAACTTTATTAGATTCCCAATGGCTAAGGCTATTTGGGATAATATTGCTATTACATACTTTGATGGTACTGATACATCACAAGTATATGATCTCAAAAGAAGAGTAACCAGACTCAAATAAAGAGGAGGATCTATCGAGACATACTACAACAATCTGCAAGGCTTGTGGAGAGAAATCAACTTTCGTTGACCAAATCCTATGGTATGTGATATTGATATACAAATATATAACTCTATTTTGTAGGAGGAACGAGTGTATACCTTCTTAGATGGACTTGATGATCGACTTGACAAAATTCGAGCAGATGTGCTCCAGATGCAACCATTCCCAATAGTGGAACATGCCTGTGCACAAGTCCGAAGAGAGGATTTGAGGCAATCCATAATGATGACGAATGAAGATACTATATCTGGTGGTATTATGCTTTCAAGAGGAGGGAAGAAACCTCAACACCAATTATTTTTTCAAACGCCATCAAATGGAAAGCCTAACACAGCTACAAAATCAAGGCCACTAGGGGAAGGAGGAGGCTGAATGCACACATTGTGGGAATACAAAACATACCCATGAAACATGCTTCAAACTACATGGTTATCCAGATTGGTGGCTTGAACTCAAGGCAAAGAAAAAATGTAAACCAAGTGGAGGAGACAATCCTGGTCGTGCAGCTCTTATGAGCGTAGAGCCTCAACTATCTCTTGTACCACAACAAGAATCTTCTATTTCCACTAGTGAACAGATTGCTCAATATGACTCAGGTAACCAAGGTTATGTTTTTTCTTGCTCAAAAATAGGGAACCGTGATGGCTGGATCATTGACTCTAGGGTAACAGATCACATGACCTTTGACCCTTGTGACTTCTCTGCAGCCACCCAACCGAAACGAATATGCATTGCCAATGCTAATAGAGTAACATATCCAATAATAGGGGCTGGAACAGTGACTCTTTCTCCTTCTTTTTTGTTACCAAATACCTTACTAGTTCCATCACTTTCTAATAACTTGTTATCTATTGGACAAGTGACTGAGGAATTGAATTGTTGTGCTCTAATGTATCCTAACTTCTGTTTGTTTCAGGATATTCTCACCAAGGAGATTATTGGTCATGGTACTAAAAGGGAAGGGTTGTATTACATGGATGATTTCAGTTATGGTAGAGCAAATAATATACATTCTGCTGAAGTTAAGGAAAGGCAAATTTGGTTATGGCATAATCGGTTGTGGCATCCTTCATTTCGATATTTGAAACATTTATTCCCAGATTTATTTACGAAGGTTAATGAGTCAGATTTTAAGTGTGAAGTTTGTATTCAAGCTAAGAGTCATCGTGTACCTTATCCAATCAGTTTGAATAAATGTGATAATCCTTTTTTAATTGTTCATTCTGACGTTTGGGGCCCTGATCCTATTACTATTTCTTCTGGCGTTCATTGGTTTATAACCTTCTTTGATGATTGTACACGAATGACTTGGTTGTATGTGATGAAGAATAAACATGAAGTGTTTGAAATATTTCGCTCATTTCATAATATTATTCGAACACAATTTTCTGCTAAACTTCAGATTCTTCGATCTGATAATGGCGGAGAATATGATAATACACCATTTCACAAATACTTTCAGGAACATGGTTTGCATCATAAGGCATCTTGTTCTCAAACACCGCAACAGAACGGTGTTGCAGAGCGCAAGAATAGACATATCTTGGAAATCACTCGAGCTCTCTTGACCGCTGCTTATGTCCCTAAACGTTTTTGGATAGATGCAACAATAACTGCTATATACTTAATGAATCGACTGCCATCACGAGTTTTGAATTACAAAACCCCTCTTCAAGTTCTTGCGCAACATGTGACGCTACTATCAGTTCTAATGCTTCCTCCAAGAAAATTTTGTTGCGTTACATATGTTCATATACACAAGACTCAACGGAAAAAGCTTGATGCATGTGTTGTCTGTTGTGTTTTTCTTGGCTATGCAGCTCACAAGAAAGGATACCGATGTTACGATCCAGTTACAAGGAGACTCTATACCACCATGGATGTCACCTTTCTTGAATCAGATAATTTCTTCACTACTCAATCTTCCCGCTCCACTCTTCAGGGGGAGATGATGAGTGAAGAACAGAATTGGGAAATTTGGCCAGGCTTCGACGAAATTTCAAATGATGTATGGGAGGTTCAGCCAAGAGAACCAATGGTAATATTGATAGATCAAAGAGAAGAAGTTGAAAATGTTGAACATGTCGAAGCAGAGATCGACCAACAACCTGCAAGAGTGGATCAAAATAAAGATACTACAGAAATTGAAAGTGAATAGCCCTTCCATAACCTGATAGTACCAAAATCAGACCAATCTCCTGAGAATATTCCTGAGGTACAAGTTCTAAACTCTCCTCACAATATTTCTGCTAGTTATAAACTACCTTTCAGGCAAAACCGCGGGCAACCACCGAACCGCTATTCATCCGATCATGGAATGAGCAAGTCAAAGTACCCAATTGCCAACCATATCTCAACTCAAAAATTGTCTGAACCTCTCAAGGCATTGGTTCATAAATTATCTGCAGATGATGTTCCTAATACAATGAGTGAAGCCATGAATAGTCCCAAGTGGATTCAAGCGATAGAAGAAGAGATGAAAGCATTACAGAAAAATGATACTTGGATACTTGTGCCATTGCCCGAGGGAAAAAAATTATGGGATGTCGATGGGCATTTTCTGTCAAACACAAAGTAGATGGATCAGTTGAAAGATATAAATCAAGGCTCGTTGTGAAGGGATATACTCAGACATATGGGATAGATTATCAAGAAACTTTCTCACATGTAGCAAAATTAAATACTGTGAGAGTACTAATCTCTCTTGTTGCAAACTTTGACTGGCTGTTGCACCAATTTGACGTCAAAAATGCATTTCTCCATGGGGATCTTGAAGAGGAGGTGTACATGGACATTCCACTTGGTTTTGTTTCTTCGACACAAGGGAAGGTGGTTTGCAAGTTACAAAAGGCGTTATACGGATTGAAACAGTCTCCTAGAGCATGGTTTGGACAATTTAGCCTTGTCATGAGAAAGCACGGTTTCAAACAAAGTAATTCAGATCATATTCTCTTTTTGAAGTACCAACGAGGGAAGGTAACAGCTCTAATAATCTATGTTGATGATATGATAATTACAGGAAATGGCGAGGAGGAAATCTCTAAATTACAAGAGCATTTAGCAACTGAATTTGAGATGAAAAATCTTGGAGGGTTGAAATATTTTTTGGGAATTGAAGTAGCTCGATCAAATCAAGGCATATTTCTATCCCAAAGGAAGTACGTGCTTGACTTGTTGTCTGAAATAGGAGTGCTTGATTGTAGACCTGTTGAGACACCAGTTGTTCAAAACTATGGCTTGGGAAAGCTAATTTCCTAATCAGACCCCTACCAATAAAGAAAGGTATCAACGCCTTATGGGAAAGCTAATATACTTATCTCACACACGGCCTGATATTGCTTATGCGGTGAGCTTGGTGAGTCAATTCATGCATTGTCCTAGCGAAGACTATATGAATGCAGTGGTTCATATTTTACGGTACTTGAAGTCTTCTCCAGGAAGAGGACTGATGTTCACGAAAAAATAACATCTGCGCATTGACGGCTATACGGATGCAGACTGGGCAGGGAACATTACTGACAGAAAATCTACATCGGGTTACTTCACATTTGTGGGTGGCAATCTGGTCACCTGGAGGAGAAAGAAATAGAAGGTAGTTGCTTTATCTAGTGAAGAGGCCGAGTTTAGAGGCATGGCTAAAGGATTGTGTGAGCTAATTTGGTTAAAAAGATTATTGGAAGAAATTGGGTGTTCATCTCAGGATACAATGAACTTATTTTGTGATAATAAGGAAGCCATAGCAATCGCGAACAACCCAGTTCAATATGATCGCACCAAACATGTTGAAGTGGATCGACATTTCATCAAGCAGAAGCTCGAAAACAAGGTCATTCAGTTTCCTTTCGTGAAGTCAGAAGATCAGCTAGCAGGTATTCTTACAAAGGCTGTCTCTAGCAAAATATTTCACAACTCACTTGACAAGTTGGGCATTGATGATATCTATGCACCAACTTGAGGGGGAGTATTGAAGGAGCAATTTTAGGAATAAAATATTCTAGTTACCAATTTAGTTTTATTTGATTGTAAATCATCCAAGATTGTAGCCTAGATTAGTATGATTAGTTTCTTTTAAATTAGCTTCGTGAACAGGCTATATATAGCCCTCCTATGTTGTATCTTTGTAATATAAGAATATCAATTTTTTCTTCTACACAACAGAATTCGCTCAGAGAAAACCTTAGTCTTGCATTGTCATTTTTTCACCAATTGAAAGAAGATTGTTAGAGGTTATAGAGTCAAAAATTAAGCAATTGGGTTTTAGAATTTTGAATTTGTTTGATGCGTTATTGGAGGGGCTTATAGCTGAGGGGCCAAATTCGTTGGTTCGAGCACTTGATGCATTGGTTAAGGTCAATACTATAATAGTAATAGTCTAATAGATTATTTTTCAAATTAGGTATAGTTAGGATTATATTCTATAAGTCCACCCTGCAATATATAAAATAGAATTTCATTCTATCTCCAGTATATACTATTAATTTTTGGAGAACTAGATAAACCTTCTTGTTTTTTATCGAATATATGGTCTCCGTTGTTTTATATAGCGTATGTTTTAGTTTTAAAGCATCATTCCTTTATTATAAACTAAAACTATTTTACGCGTCTCACTGTTCTATGATTTGATGGTGAAATATTTGACATATTTGGCAGAAGGAACTTTGGTTCTATACTTGATATAATTCTCATTGCCGACTTTGTCACTAAGTTAATTGCTCGATGTAAGTTCTATATTAAATTTTATTGAAGGCTTAAACGTTTTTGTTGTTTCAATTGATTTTGGAACCGAAACCGCACCAATTAAAACTGCATCGCACACTTTAAAACCGCACCGCACCAATCATAAGTGGTTTCGTGTGCGATTTTGAATTTTTCAAATCGCACTTAAGCGGTTTCGGGTGCGGTTTGAACTTCAAACCGCACCATGCTCACCCCTATAGTTAGCACACTCATTTATTATCTTGCCACACTAGACAATATAATACGTAAATTACTTTACTCATTATTATTCTATTACTCACAATAACAATTATTATGATATTAATTAATTAATCACTTCTTAAATTTATTCTTTCTTTAATTAAATCATTCAAATTTCCAAACTCATATCACATAAGGTATTTCAAAATTCTCAATTCTCATATAAATTCAATTTACATTGATTGAATTACTCATCTCATAACACATCAATATTCATATTTAATTAAATATTTATTTTTTATTATATCAAAATAATTATTTATTTATGAAATTCTTGATTCTTATAGATAGATACCATGTAAACGAACAAACCCATATAATTATCACAAGATATAGTCTAATGTAATAGTGGACAATCAAAGATGGACTATTTCCAATCCATGACCAACCTTTAATTGTTTGATTTTGTTCAAACTTTGAACCTTGAAGTAGTCACTCCTAAGGCTGTAAACGAGCCAATACAGTTCGGGCTCGATTCGGGCTTGACTCGAAAAAATACGAACGAGACTCGAATTCGTTAATAATATGATCCAAATCTGATCATTAAAAATAGTTCGAATAAAAATATGAGTAGAATCTGAGCAAAGTTATACTCAACTCGTTTAAGATTCAAACTATTCGAATTTTTGATTGTGATTCGATACATACTCAGTTAATACATATTTGATTAAATGTTCGATACATTCTCTTATAATATATACAAATTTAAATCAAATTAGGATAATTAGTTATTATTTTGTTTTGTTTTTAATTTTAATTGTGATTTTATATTTGTAAAGTGTAATAATAAATATATTTTCTCAATTTTAAGTAAAATAATAAATTCAATTTATAATTATATTTATTATAAAACTAGTTATTATGTGGAGACTCGAATTCGAGCTTGAATTTGAAACTCGCGAGTAGTTTGAATAAATATTCGAGTCGAGTCAGATCGAATTCGAGTAATAAATATTCGAATCGAGTCGAATCTGAGTAGGATTTTTCAAATATAATTCGAATTCGAGCTGAATTCGAGAATGAGTTATTTTTTCGAGTCGAATTCGAGTAATTTTCTGTTCACTTCGGTTCGACTCGTTTACACCCTTAATCACTCCCATAAAAATGTTTTAAATGTTAGTCAAAAGGTGTCCTCACCCACTCCCACTCATTATCAATTCCACCCATTCTCACTCATTATGTTTCCTCACCCACTCCCACTCATTATCAATACCACCCACTCCCACTCATTATGTTTCCTCACCCACCCACTCCACCTTCTACTTTCCTACCTACCTCATAATTTAGCCAACCTCTCTCCTCCTCATTTGGCTATAAAAGGAGGCTAAGGAAGAAGGATGAGATACACCATTAAAAATCAGCATACTCCATCCGAGAGTTTAAGGAGAGAAGGAGAGAAAGAAAAGCTTCTATGAAGCTTTAGAAAATAGAGAGAGAAACGTAGTTCAAATAAATAGGAGTTTTATTTGGGTTCCATCACATAGCTATTGTGGTGAAGTAATTTGGGTTTGTACTCAAATTAAGATATCTTTGTATTCTCTCATATTATTCTAGTGAATTTGTCGGAGATTGTCCCGTGGTTTTTACCTCTTAGTTTTAGAGGGTTTTCCACGTAAAATTCTTGGTGTCTCGTGGTTTGATAATTTTCTTATTATTCATTTAATTTATCAAAGACAACAGTATTTGGGAGGTGTTTTTCCCAACAGTATTCATTTTGCAGCCACAGTTACCGAAGATGTTGTTATTCTTTCATTTGGGGAAGAAGAATGCTTGCACATTGATGATCAGAAAGTTGATTGGGTGGTTGATACTGGTGTCTCGTATCATGCGACACCTAAGAAAGAATTTTTCACAACTTACAAAGCTGGAGACTTTGGGTACGTGAGAATGGGAAATACTGATCAGTCCAAGATTATTGGAATTGGAGATGTTTGCATTCAGACAGGTGTTGGTTGCACTGTTACCTTGAGGGATGTTAGACACGTTCCAGATTTGCGTCTCAACCTGATTTCTGGCATGGCCTTAGACAGAGAAGGCTATGAGAATCACTTTGGCAGTGGAAAGTGGAAGCTTACCAAGGGCTCTATGGTGATTGCAAGAGGATCTGTTTGTTGTTCGTTGTACACGACTCATGTGAAGATGTGTGCTAGTGAATTGAATGCAGTTGAAGATGACTCTTCACCAAACTTGTGGCATAAGAGGCTTGGCCACATAAGTGAGAAAGGGTTGCAGTTATTAGCAAAAAGGTCACTCATTCCTTTTGCTAAAGGTACTGTTTTAAGACCTTGTGATTATTATTTGTTTGGGAAACAACATAGAGTCTCTTTTAGTAGTTCAGCTAAAAGAAAATCAGAACTACTAGAGAGAGTATATTCTGATGTATGTGGACCCATTGAGGTTGAGTCTTTGGGTGGAAAAAGGTACTTTGTTACCTTTATTGATGATGTTTCGCGGAAGGTGTGGGTATTTTTGTTGAGAACAAAAGACCGGGTATTCCAGCATTTTCAGAGTTTTCATGCTATAATTGAAAGGGAGACTGGAAAATCATTGAAGTGTCTTCGTAGCGACAACGGAGGGGAATACACTTCAAAAGAGTTTGCTGAATACTGTAGTAAACATGGTATTCGGCATGAGCAGACTGTTCCTGGTACCCCACAGCATAATGGTGTGGCTGAGAGAATGAACCGCACTATTATTGAGAAAGTGTGATGCATGTTGAGAATGGCTAAGCTACCTAAGTCATTCTGGGGTGAAGCTGTTCGTACTGCCTGTTACCTGATTAATAGATCTCCATCAGCACCGTTGGATTTTCAGATTCCAGAAAAGATTTGGAGTGGTAAGGATTTGTCTTATTCTTATTTGAGGGTATTTGGGTGCAAGGCCTTTGCACATATCCCCAAGGAACAACGATCGAAACTTGATGACAAATCTACTCCATGTGTATTTGTTGGCTATGGAGAAGCAGAGTTTGGATACCGGTTATGGGATCCAGTGCAGAGAAAATTATTCAGGAGCAGAGATGTGGTGTTTCATGAGCACCAAAATTATGAGCATTCTGATAATGCTACACAGCCCAGAGATAATAGAGTTCCAGATCTCAGCGAAGTTCCTTCTCCAGTACAGAATACCACAGTTGGAGAAGGAGGTCAGAATGAAGATATGACTGATACAGACTTGCACGATGGTGATGGGTCAGATGCAGAGAGTGTTGATCAGGGGGGGCAACCTGATATTGAAGAACCTCAACTGAGAAGATCCACTAGAGAACGTGTGCCATCAGTCAGATATCCTTCATCTGAATATCTTTTAGTTGCTGAGGAGGGGGAGCCAGAGGATTTTCAGGAAGTCAAGACTCATAAAGAGAAGGGCAATTAGTTGAGAGCTATGCAAGATGAGATGGATTCTTTGCACAAGAATCACACCTATGAGTTGACTACACTTCCGAAGGGCAAGAAAACATTGAAGAACAAATGGGTGTTTAAGCTTAAGAAGGATGGTGAAAAACTAATGAAGTACAAGGCTCGACTAGTTGTCAAGGGTTTTGCTCAAAAGCAAGGTATTGACTTCAATGAGATTTTTTCTCCAGTTGTGAAGATGACTTCTATTCGAGTAGTGCTGGGATTAGTTGCTAGTATGGATCTTGAGCTTGAGCAGTTGGATGTGAAGACTGCTTTTCTTCATGGTGATTTGAAGGAAGAAATCTACATGGAACATCCAGAGGGATTTGAAGTTAAAGGGAAAGAACACTTGGTTTGCAAGTTGAAGAAAAGTCTGTACGGCCTGAAACAAGCCCCAAGGCAGTGGTACATGAAATTTGATTCATTTATGGTGGATCAAGGTTATAATAGAACAATTGCAAATCATTGTGTGTATGTCAAGAGGTTCCCAGATGGTAACTTCGTTATTCTGTTGCTATATGTAGATGATATGTTGATAGTTGGGCAGGATGCTGATATGATTCGCAGGCTCAAGGTTGAATTGTTCAAGTCCTTTGATATGAAGGACTTGGGTTCAGCTAAACAGATTTTGGGTATGAAGATTGTTCGTGACAGGAAAGCCAAGAGGTTGTGGTTGTCACAAGAAAGGAATTGGTCGGGATGGACTCCAAGTGACGGGGTCACTGAGATTGGGTTCGGAGGGGGAGATTGTTAGTCAAAAAGGTGTCCTCACCCACTCCCACTCATTATCAATTCCACCCACTCCCACTCATTATTAATACCACCCACTCCCACTCATTATGTTTCCTCACCCACCCACTCCACCTTCTACTTTCCTACCTACCTCATAATTTAGCCAACCTCTCTCCTCCTCATTTGGCTATAAAAGGAGGCTAAGGAAGAAGGATGAGATACACCAATAAAAATCAGCATACTCCATCCGAGAGTTTAAGGAGAGAAGGAGAGAAAGAAAAGCTTCTGTGAAGCTTTAGAAAATAGATAGAGAAACGTAGTTCAAATAAATAGGAGTTTTATTTGGGTTCCATCACATAGCTATTGTGGTGAAGTAATTTGGGTTTGTACTCAAATTAAGATATCTTTGTATTCTCTCATATTATTCTAGTGGATTTGTCGGAGATTGTCCCGTGGTTTTTACCTCTTAGTTTTAGAGGGTTTTTCACGTAAAATTCTTGGTGTCTCGTGGTTTGATAATTTTCTTATTATTCATTTAATTTATCAAAGACAACAGTATTTGGGAGGTGTTTTTCCCAACATTAAATATATTTGTCACATGATTTAACGGGGCAAAAAAGTAGAAGGGCAAAAAAGTAGAAGAGCAAATAGGGGCAAATCGAAGATTTATTCTAAGTACGGCTAAATTTTTTGAAGTTTAGCGAAGTATAAAGCGAGTACATGTTATTTTTTTTTAATTTAATAATAGTTTAAGTTTTTTTTACCCTCTAAATTTAATTTTCTTTATAAATTTGTCCCTTTAAATTTAATTTTATTTTTGCTCTTATTACTATACTTGTAAAAAAAATAAACATAGACAATGACCCATTTGTCGTCCAAATAGATCCGCCGGTGAGAGCAAATAAAGTTCTCATTTTACCGACCCCACGTACATCTCCAATTAAATACTTTAAAGGGTAAAATAAACTTTTAATATTTTGAATCGTGTACTTTAAACATCTTTCACACACAATCTTTTACTTTTTATTTTTTTTGTCATCTTTAATGGAATGAAGGAAGTAACATAACATTTCGGCATGGAAAAAAAAAAGTAAATATTATTTTAAAAAAAATAATTTCTAAATAATGAACTAAGATGCAACTGTTGTTTTCCCTGTTCCACATTTCAAAACTAAAGGAATAACTAATCTCAAAGTTTTCCCCAAAATGCGTAGTAATAACTTAAGGAGTTTGACTTGGTGAAAAATTCTCATGAACAAAATATAATCCCTTATACAAATTACATACTCAAGTATTTCATGAATCAAAATGTGTCATAAATATAAAAAAATAATTTGGTTTATGGCTTCAAATGGCCTTTTTCTGCACTATATGCACAAGTAAATCCCAGAATATTGTTGAGAATTGTCGATCTCATTTGCCTATATTTACAAATGTGATCGATAATCATCAATTTTTCCAGTATATATACCAAGAGAAGAACCGACTCTCCTGACCTATACTGCCAAATGAATTAATCAGAGATGTTGAAGCAACAAAATGGGGGTGTTTTTAGGCGATATAGATACCCAAAAATGTCCGAGGAAATAATCAGAGAAATTGAAGCAACACAATGGGGGTGTTTTTAGGTGATATAGATACCCAAAAATGTCCAGCAGCACGGCAATAGAATTTGGTGATCATAACTCAGAAGGTGCTACAGACACTGCAGGCTTATGTTGCACAACTCTGAGGGTCCCGCCAAGCTCTACAGGAACGAGTGGGATTAGAGAGTGTAAAACATCAGTTATCAATGGACGGTAGCTTGGTTCCGGTTGCACACATAGCACAGCAACAGCAGCAACCTATGTAACAAAATTGGAATTCTATCAACTAAACAAGAAATTTCATATGGCACAGCTTACTTAAGGTATCCTACAAATTCTTGATTTACCAAACCCAAATTTCAGTGTACTGAGTACTAACATTCCAAATCGTGGTACGAGAAATGTACATTCTTACATAAGTAGTGTTGCTCATACCCAATTTCATTCCGCCTGGGAGCGTAACTAGTAAGCATGACCTAACCTACCTATAGATCAATCCATTCCACTAATAATCTACTTCTACCTTAGTTCATTTTAGTCAGCAAGGTTTTATGGAAAAGTCTGAAACTTTAATCCAACATAAATTTGGATGATTTGGTGGATGCCTTTAGTTAGGTCAGCTAAGTAGACCGTCAGTTTTAACTTGTACTCGTACCAAGTAATGGATATTACACGAAAAAAATTAGTTGTTGCATTTACAGACCTGGTACAAGTGCTTAAGATCCATTGTATTTCTGATCACGGGATCCACAATATTTGGAAGCTTTGATCTGTCTGTGAGCTGAGGCATGGCCTGCACTCGAGAAAGTTAGGGCATGAGAATTCAAGCCAAAAGGGCTTAAAAATATTGGAATTTAGAGCGACACATACCCATGTGACGATAGACTGGCATTGAGATGGTGCCAATTTTTCTACAGGCTTCCGTCCCAGTAGAAGCTCCAAAAGCACGACTCCAAACCCATAAACATCACTTTTATCTGTTAATTTTCCTGGAAAAAAATAGGAACACAAATTTCTTAGCAGAAACTTGAAATGTTCTGCCTACATATTTAAAATTGATAATAACTTCTGTTGGTCATGATAAGGCCACAATTGCATAGACATGCAATGTATAAAATAGTAAAACCCAATAAAAAAATATTCCAGTTAGTTCTAACTAGTTAGGTACATTATATTTAGTCCTGTTTCAAAAGTAAGTAGAAAAAAATGTTCCATAACAAATTACCAAGTTCCAACATACAATGAAACTCAAAATATATGTTGATATAACTTTTGAGATTTTTATTCACTATTGATTAGCTCTAATTATGACATGATATTGAAATTGAAACCTCCCAAAAATGGGGTCCCAAATGTGCCCACTTTTCATAATAACTGTAATATTATAAATAAGAGGTTCCTAAATCCTAATGAAACAATGATAAGTTTACAACACATTCAGTGGCTTTACATGTGCAGCAATGTGATTGAGGATACTTAATATAGTGACCTACTAATTTAGTACGGCTAATGTATTCATGGATGCAACAGCATTATTGATGCTCTCAAGTATTTCGTTTGGATGTAATAAAAGAACAAAAGAACAGTTGGGCTTTCCATAGGTTAATTATTTAGTTTTTTTTTCAAGTAGTAGTTGAAGTATAGTTGGCCTACCATCTAAAAGGTACTCGGGAGCTACATAGCCCAAAGTTCCCGAAAGCTTGATGTTGCCTTTGTTTTGGGTCCCATGAGTTACCGCAAGACCAAAATCTGAAAGCTTAATCCAGACAAAAGAGAAAGAGTGAGGGGTTCAGTAAATTTAAATATACGCATTAGTAAATTTCTAGTAGGATATTAATAATTAATAATTTTAAAAGACAGAATAGACCCCACGCCAATTTTTATATTTTTTTTACCTTGGAATTGAAGTTGGAATCTAGAAGAATATTAGATGATTTCAGATCTCTATGGATCACTGGTGGGTTGCAGTGCTCATGCAAGTATTCTAATCCTCTGGTCAAACAAGAACAAATATGTAACACATCAATTATTGAAACTTAAAAGTAACATGGTGGAGTTGTTTTACAAACCCACCTTGCGGTATCAAGAGCAATTTTCATCCGGCAATGCCATGTTAAAGCTGATCCACGAGAAAGTCCTGAAGATAATTTATTTATTTATTTTACAAAAAAAAAGGGTTAAAATAAGGGGTGATTAAAATGTTTCTATTTAACTAAAATAAGAGGTACAGAACTCAAGGTGCCAATTTTAAGGCTAGCTGGTAAAATCTCTTGGAAATGTACCCGAGCTTTGGGATAAATTTTACCCTTTAATTGGACTGGGAAGCTAATAGGGTGAGAGCTAGTACCATGTACCCCCAATTGGCATCCGGTAATTCCAAATAAAGAACTGAAAAAATTTAGTAATGAATAAATGTCTTACCATGCAATTGAGTTTCGAGGGAGCCATTCTGCATCAATTCATAAACAAGAAGCCTAGTTTCACCATGAATGCTATAGCCCAACAGCGAAATAATATTCGGATGTTGAATTTTACTCAACAAATCTACTTCAGTCTGCAAATTAATAACAAGCCAATAAGCTCATAACACAAAACCCAAACAAAATTAAATGCATAAATGAATTGAAAAGAAAATTTTACATCGAATTCTCTTATCGAATCAGGACTTTCACCCTCTAGTCTTTTCACTGCAGCATAAACATTCTCATCCAGCCGAGCCTTGTACACACATCCAAATCCCCCCACACCCAAAATATCACTTTCCCGAAAATTGTTTGTTGCTGTCTCTAATAATTTATAATCCATTAACGATACAGATCCTTTAGTGCGATTAATCTTCAAGGAACTATGTTTACCGATAAATGGAGCTAATACAAACCCTTTCGTAGAACCTACAAAATAAAGCATATAAAACAATATCAAACCAAAACTAAGAATCTTGTAAGAAAGTCTTACTCTAACAAGAAAGCTTAATTGATCTAAATACTTCAAGACCAAAAAATTCGGAATCAGAAATCCTATGAAATGCATAAAAAGAGTACCTGAGCTATGGGAAGTGACCTCCTGAGATTTTTGTATGCTCCTTCTATGGTAAATCCACAAACATAACAAAGACAATATGATTACCCCCAGTGATGTGAAAGCAACTATGAGTGCTATAAGCATTTTCTTATCCGATTCCATTGTATGCTTTTCACTTCCAATTTGAGTCTCTGATTACATAAGAAATATATAGGGGAAACAAAAACTGGTCAGCTAGGAAAAAAGAATAATCCCAGTAATAAAAACCAAAGATTTGGTTAAATCAGTGAAAGATGGGTAGGATCAATTTTTTCACCAAAATGATAATGGGTATTGTGAAGGATATATTTTAATATTATTTGCATTCAATGTAATGATATATGGTTTATTTTAAGTACTTGAAACTTTAAATTCAAAATTTGAAATTATGCAACCCATTACCCAAAAAAACAGATTACAGTCATAAAAACGAAACTCAAAAAGAAAAACTGAAATCATAAGACACAGATTCACACACACAGAGTTCACCTGGAGAGAAAGCATCCCTTGATGCTAAAATTGAAGGAATTGGGGCAACCGCTGGTGAAGGATCAGGAGCAGATAATGGTGAGAAAATGGGGTCTGGCCTGGCATCAATGACAGGCAGATAAAAAACCAAAATGGGTCCATGAATGAGAAGCATATATGCTAGTAAATTCTTCATCATTCCCCTTTTCCCTTTCCCCTTCTCTTTTTCTGGGTATATAAAAGTACTTTTTTTTCAAAAGTAAAACTAAAGATAAGAAAGGTGGGTCATGGCCTAATAGGGACAGGGGAGGAAATCTCAAGCTAATTGGAGAGAGAACGGTTTCAGATTTTGGATCTTCCCTTTAGCAAATTTTGAATTTCTTCTGCTTATTCTCTCTCTCTCTCGTGTCTTGGTGGCTGTTTTGAGTGGCAAAAGAAGCCAAAAGGAAGCAGAAACTTGCTATTTATGCTTATGAGGATGAAGTGACGAAGGGAGAGTTGAGTACATACACAAAAATCATGTGGGCAGTTAGCAGAAAAGGCAAGATGATGATGAGAATCTGTTTCTAACGGGTGCAAAATTTACCCCTTAAATTTCAGGTGATAAGTTAGGTTGTTGAGAAAGAGTTTTGACCATGTTGTTAGTTTTAAGTAGTATTCCAGAATAAGGGTTTCATTTTGATTTTATAAAATAAAATTTATAAAACTTTTGCAAATTTAAAATTAATATAAATTTACATAAATAATAAAAATAATAATTCTTGAAACTTTTTAAATATCGCAAATTGAGACTCTTATTTCAAATTTAGATAAATTTAAATAAAAATAAAAAATGTCACAAATTGAAACTCTTATTTTGAAACAAAAAGAGTGTTACCTTTTTGTTATGGAAATGGTTGTGAAATTGCCTTTAAATGATTGTCCCATAAATAATGACACTTCTGAGTATAATTTTCACGGTACATATATTATACAATTGACTTAATATTATTATTATTATTATCCTCCAAGTTGGGTGACAAAATACCATGATTTTGGGAATTTAAAGAACTATATTTAATATTAATATTAAGATAAAATTGCAGACAAATATTTATAATTAAGGGGTCATTTAATTGTATAGTTATAAAGCCTATATTGGTGTTATTGATAAGTAAAAACAAAAGGCAAAGGAGAAGGGTCAATAACAAAATCTAATGGAATTGGATAAATGCTTAGTTGTGAATTAAGCCAAAAGGATATTATCAAAAACAGAGAGTGAGCCTAAAGGATAAAACTTAAAAGAACGTCATGGGTCTCCCACCTACTATTTCTCATTCATTATCTGTCACTGATCCAATTTACGGCTTTTACCAATGAATTTGGATGGAGGAAATAAATTGCAGCTGAATATAGTTCAATCATTAATGTAATAGTTGCATTTCAATTATCTGTTATTATAAGATGGGACAAGTTTTTAATCACAAAATGGGACAAATTTTTAATCCTTTTTTTTGTGATTTTGTGCCAAACAAATTCTATTATTATTATTATTATTATTATTATTATTAGGGTGGGATAAACTATTAATTGATTTTTGGTGATTTGGTATAATTATTGTGTGTTTAAATTGCAGTTACATTTTATTAGTTACTGCACACAGATAATGCGCTTCAGCGCTTGTAATATATATTATGATTATAAAAATTAATTAATTTTATAAATTAATAAAAAGTTGAATACATTAATTCTCACAATTTTAAATCTAACAATGTTTGGTTAAAGAATTTTAGAGTGAGGAGAAATGAATGATAAATTATGGGAGGAACATTTGGAGATGATTGAGACTAAAAGAGAGAAGAAAATTTAAGGAATAAAATAGTGGAATGTAACTATTTAATTAATACTACCTCCATTCCATAATAACTGTCTTTTTAGAAAAAAAAATTTGTTTTAATTTATTTGTCGTTTACAACTTTCTAGGATAATAAATTATTTATTTTCCTATATCACCCCTAACTTCTCTTATTGTCCCAAAAATTTTCTCTCTTGTATTAATAATTTTCAACCTCACATAAAAGCGTAGTGATGAAATTTTATATTAATTTTAATTCTTAAATGATAGTATTAAATAAATTTTTTAATTTATGTGCATGAAGCTAAAAAGACTATTATTAAAGAATGCATGTAGTATCAATGAGCGCTTAGATTAGCGGACAAGATGATTGTTCTAATTTAACCAAAGTCTTCGGTTAATTATGTTAAATACTTTGTCACCCTGGCTCGAACAGTATTAGTCTCGCACCAAGATGTGGGGACACCTGTGGTCTAGACCAAAAAAAAAATTACTTAACAAATGTTGAAATGCAGTGAACCTATTTATTTTGTTTACAACAAGTATGTGTCTCAAAGTCACCGTAATTTTTTTTGTTATATTCGATTGAAATATACTCCCTCCGTCCCAGGATAAAAGTCTTTATTACTATTTTGGGTTGTCCCATGTTAAATGTCCTCTTTCTTTTAATAACCAAACTTTTACATATTTTTTTCTATTATGCCCGTAGCATTAAATATCTCATATTTTTCTTATTCTAATTCTCTCTCCATATTTAATGACATTATTATAGGCAATTTTGTCATTTTATTCCTCTTCTTAATATGCGTGAAAAGTCCACCAGGACTTTTATCCTGGGACGGAGGGAGTAACATTCTTACCTTTAACAAAAATATATTTCTCTTTTGAATATTTTGATTTTCAAGTTTTTTTTTTTTTTACAATTGCATGAGGGGCTTGGTAATCACCGCAAAATCGTGATGGTCTTTATAATATTATGATGGTCTTTATAATATTAAGAGACTTCTACTTTTTTTTATTCCTCAACTTTCATAATTTCATATTCACTCCAAAACTCTTCATCCAAATATCATTAAATCTAAAATTTAATAATCAATTTAAATTTGTTATTTTTATAATCTCTTCAAATAAATTGTTGTCTTTATAGTCAAAGAAATAGAAACTAAAATGCATGTCAAGTGTTTTAGTATTTCTCTTTTGTTTTGCGATTTAGTATATATCTATTTTATGCTGATTTAATATTATTTTTTATTATAATAAAATATATTAGGCGCATCGTAATATAATAATAATTCATTCAAAACGAAATTGAAATATAATTTTATGTTTGAAATTCAATCTTAATAAAATAAAGAATTAACAACTTTTTTGGATATTATTAAGAAAGGTGTTAACTCTTTTACTCAAATTAATACTCTATTTCTGAGCTTTGGACGGAAAAGAAAAGAATAAAAAACTTAAATTATAACAGAAGAGAAAAAAAATAGAAAACTCAAAGTTTTCTTTTGTATTGTTTCTGAGTTTTTAATAGAAAAGAATACAAAAGTTAAAAATTTTCTTTTCTTGTATTTTTGAGTTCCAATGAAAAGAAAAGAAAAGAAAAATATCACTTTTATAAATTTACCCTTCTATTAATTATAACTATTGAACCATGAATAAAAATATGTAAGATAAATTTAAACAAAGAAAAAAAAATTCCATAATCAAATACAAATATCCAAATAAATATTAAACAAAAACTACTTCAACAAAGTCATTGTACAACGTAGATCATTTAAATAACACATTTATAAAAAACATTCAAGTCACTGATAATAGCATGTTTAATTGCAATTTACTATTTAATATTTAGAAACGAGGAATCATTAATTTTGAATGTTAAATGGATTTTTCCCCTAATAGCAAAATTCGCCAATGTTTAAACCAGGAGTTCATGCAGGATAAATACCAGAACTTTAGAAATTGGTATTTTAAAAATCATGATAGTAATAAGTTAGCAGAAATTAAAGCTAATTATTATGCTTATCTGAATAACAACCAGTGTATTTTATCATTTGTCAAATGGTATTATGATTTTGTCTCAAAATCAGATTCTTACACTGAGACCCAACTGAATGTTTTAACTGGAATTCAAAAAGATTGGATTACCACCAATGGTAATATTATTCAATCAATTCATCCTCCTCCTAAGTCTCTTGAACTTAGTCCTGGAAATGAAAATCTGAAACCCTTAGTTATTAACCCGTATGTTGACATTTCCGAAGTCTCTCATCAACAACAGGAAGTTAAAATAAAAGACATTTTGCCTTTGTCAAAACAGAATAATTATACTAATCTATTCCTTCAAACTGTAGGAAAACAGTTAACCAGAATTGAAGAACAGGTTAATCATATTAATGATAACTGTCAAAAAATCCCTCAAAAGGTTGACCTTCAACCAGTAACTATAAAACCACCTTTAGAAGTTAGTAATTTTAAAATGAAATCTTCTAAAAATAGTGATAGTTTTATTGATAATCTTTTAAATAAAATGAAAGATTTAAAACTAACACCAGCATCCTCGTCCCAGCTCAACATGATGTCTGGACAGCCTTCCTCTCATACTAGTAATAGTAATACTGAGAATGAGGAAGACGATTCTGATATTTCCCCTATTAATATTCTTGAAATCCAGAATAATTTTCAGGAAATGCAAAATATTAATAAAACTACATATAGTCAAAAACCCATCAATAGAATGGCTTTATCTGGACCCAGTAGGTATTATTACCCCAGACCTACTCCTCAGGATATTCTGTATGAAGAAGACTTCCTTCACTCCCAGAAATCTTACCACGGTAAAACTATTTATGAATGGAATATCGATGGTAAAACAGAATATCAGATTTTTGAAACTATCCATCATATTATGATGTATGCTACTGTCTGTAAACAGAACGATAACACCGACCATCAGATCTGTCGTTTCTTAGTAAATGGATTCACCGGTATTCTTAAAGGATGGTGGGATAATGTACTCTCTGATAAACAGAGAACAGAAATCCTTCAATCCTACAAAGAAGAAACTGACTCCGTTACAACACTTTTAACCAGAAGAGAAGATGCTTGTTACACTTTAGTTCAAGCTATCGTTCATCATTTTGTAGGACCAGGACAGATCAATACTGATAGAAGTAGAGAACTTCTACAGAATCTTCGTTGCCCATCTTTAACCCATTTTAGATGGTACAAAGATGTTTTCCTTATGAAAGTAATGCAAAGACCAGACGCTAACAGTGAACATTGGAAAGCTAAGTTCGTAGATGGACTTCCTACTTTCTTTGCTGAAAAGGTCAGGAAAAAGCTTAGAGATAAGCATGACCGTATGAGTATACCTTATGACCAGTATTCTTATGGCCATTTAATTTCAGTTTACTTATAAACTACACATATATGATCACTCTGAAAAATGACTGATTTTTCCACTTCTCTCTCAACCGTAGCTAATGCTTCAGCCTCTACAGTTGAAGCTACTGAACTTATAGCTTATACTCAATATAAAGTCTTCACAACAAAATTGCAACAAAAAGTTGATATTCAAGAGAAGGTAAAGTAGATAACCAAAGACATGTATCTGAATCGTTCGCGACAACAAAGTAGTCATTCGCGCCATGAAGTCTTTTCTCTTTATCAGCTTAGGTTTAGTATATAAAAACAAGTTTGGGACATGAGTTGTAATTTAAAATTTATTATATTGAAAGTTGAAGATAATATGAGAATTATAAAAATATTACTTATTCCAATTTTTTTTTCGTCCAAATCAGACCAATTTTGAGTGGAAAATTTTGACAAAAAAAGTGACCAAGTTTTCTATCTATTTCTTTTCTTTTATGTTTATTAAAAAACTCAAAAACATAAGAATTAGAAAGAAAACTTAAATTTTCCATCTATTTCTTTTCTTTTCTGTCCATTTTAAAACTCAGAAATATAGTGTAAATGAGGAAAATGAGATTCACATTTTAAGACTTGTCACTTGTATTCATACACCATTTACTAACGTGGAGTATCTCCTGATCATTCCCTCATGACACCTGTGACGCCCCCAAATTCGGACCTCCACTTGGTCACTCGAATTTGGTTCATCACGTTGTAGCAACCCCGAATCCGGGCCCCGAATCGCCGCGGACTCGATATACTATTTCTATAACTGTTTGCGAAAGATATAAACATAAGTTGTTTATACAATACATTACACACTATTACCCAAAATCGAGTAACCTTAACTTGTTACATGATTCATAAGTTATCTAACACATAACATAATTAATATCATACAATACAAGTCTAACTGCACACGTCTACTAAAGCTGGAACTGTCTTGGACATTTCCTTGTTTCCGACGTATTCGCCTTAATCTGTAATGTTTTATCATGATATAGCAAGGGTGAGCATAAAAATTGCCCAGCAAGTTTATATACAATATCATAACGATATATCATGATTGAAGAGTAAGAATAATTGGCTAGCTATAATTCAACAATATAATTGTGAACTAGCAGAAACAAAGTTTTGACTGAACAAATATTTTACATGAAAAAATATTTCTGAACCAACTGGTAATGAAGGTGATCAGCCTTTCATACCTGACTTATACATGCAAGATGTACAGATTACAAATTTTCATGGCATTCAGCAATGATTAACCATAAGCTTGAAGAAACTACTCTTATTAGAGTTAAGTACAAGAAAACTTGTCTGAACCGTTGATTACCGCACACAATTTAATAACGCTTTACCCGAAGACCTAATATTAATAATATAGATCTCCAATAATTAGAATAATATCATCACAGTAATATACTGTTATATTTATATACACAGAATAACCTAAACACATTATCACATAACCCTTTCAGTCTTTACAGCACATAAGACTAGGTATCAAGTCAAACTATTGCAGTCTGAGTTAAAACCGACACAATTCTAATATCCCGATGGTCTAGTCGGACAAAAATCGAGTTTAAGTTTAATTAATCTTTGTCTAACCACTTAACCATTATCACAGATAATTTCTTATTAGACAAAACATTTTTCCTAGGCTCGTAATAATTTTCGGATAATTATTACCATTTATTAACATTTTTCAATCCTTAAAACCGTATTTAAATAAATTAAATACCACAAAATTCCTTAATCATTAATATTCATTTAATATAAAATATTAATGAAAATCATAACATAATATTATAATATAATTATAATATCTCAAAGTATTTTTAATACTTTAAAATCATAATTATATGATTTTTAAACACTTAAATCCATTATCCGATAATTAATATTAATATTTTCATATCAAAATATCAAAAGTTATATTTTATAACTTAAAATATTTTTATTACATTTAAATCATTTTTATATGATTTATAAAGCATTATTTCTAATTTTCCATAATTTATCTAATATATTTATTAAATAAACTAATTATCATTAATATTGATTAATTAATGAATTTCTTCACAAAATATCAAAAGTTATCAAAAATAACTTAAAATATTTTCTTTTATCATAATATTATTTTTCATGATTTTTCATGAATTAAAAATAATTTTTAAATAATTTATTTAATATTATAATTAAATAAATAAATACCATTTATATTCCAAAAATACTAAATATTTTTGAAATATACTCAAAATAGTTAAAAACTATTTTTCAGACTTTAAAATAATTTTTCATAATTTATTTGGTATTTTTAATAATTAAAAACCATTTTTTTCTAATTTTAAATTAATTTCCGGAAATATTAAATAAATCTGTCGCTAAAGGCCTATAGCGACGATTTCTGTCGCTATAGGTGTTCTTGAGTGTTCTTGACTGATTTCGGGTTGCTTGGTTTGACCGATTATAAAATCCAATCTGATCGATTTCTGGGTCCTATAAAACTTTTAGATTGTAGTACTCATGTAGTACTACAACCTCAAAAGGATTTCATGGTCATACAATATCATAATCGAGAGATCTATGTCTGCAAACTTTCTGACAACATGTTCTTCATTTTCTGGGTTTTCCAGAAAATGAAGAACAGACGAGGTTAATAGCTTTCGATCCTTATATCTTGGGCTCTGAGTTTAGTTTGGGTGATCTATAAGTTCTAGCGTGTAGTCCGTATGTCAAGGTACAACAAACGATCATCAGATCAACTTAACAACAACATATCTAAGCTATTAAGTCCGGTCAAACTACATGTCAGGAGCTGTTCTTCACGATTTCTGGGTTTTCCAGATTTCGTCAAGAACAGTTGGTCAATGGTACTTTGACCACAATTTCCTGCCATTACAGTTACGATCTAGGTGTTTTAAAGGTTTCAGTATGTACACAACATGTCCACCTATAAGGATAAATCAATAACATGGCCAAACAAGCAAACGAAAACAAGATTCATGGCCTTGAAAAACCTGTCAGACCGATCTGGAAATTCTGGGTTACCCAGAATTTCAAAAATCGTGACGGGTCAATGACCTTTGACTGCATATAACTTGCGATCTAAACATGCTATAACACTGATTCAAGTTGTAAATGAAAGATCTCATGACCTAGAATAGATCTATAACATCAAACACACTAAACATCTTACACACAAAGATCTACGAGGTCTAACATAAGGCTGTCAGACTCAAATTTCTAGATTTCCAGATTTCTATAAACATTAGATCCGAGCATCTAGGTGTTATGGATCCATGATCCAACAACCCAGATCTCTAATAGACACCTTATAACACATATTTAACCATCAAATAACAACATTTAACATAAGATCAAGGATTTAAAAAAATTAGGGTTTATACCACTTTGAGCTTTGATCCAAGATTCTGACTTGTTGATGTGTTTCTGGCTTGCTAAAACTTGATCCTGGTTTTTATTTCTTACACTCTCTCACACTAATTCCCAAAATTCTAGAGAGAGAGGGTCTTGGATAAAAATGAATTCTCAAGTGTCTTTTTTCTCTCTAAATCTATTAATATTGTTGCTTTGTTGCTAAGATCTGTCCAATTTCGGCTGGAATATATATAAATTGTCAAATGCTAGCTAGGTTTAGGCTTAGGGTTGTTGAACAACCCAAGATTGATCTAGATTTGCAAGTTACCTAATTAAAGAATATGATTTAAGGGCATTTTGGACATTTCCCATTTATTTCTAGGATTTTTCATGTATTGCAAACCCTTAGGGTTAGGATTTGGACAATTTAGGGTTTAGATTTTAACCCTTAACTTTGTAAAAATTTAATTTCTAACATTTCCAAATTTCGGATATAAAATAGAAAATTAACAATTTTTTAACTTATAATTAGTATTTACTAATTATATTAAAATTTCCTTACTCATACTAAAAACTTACTAATTAGGATTAGTATTTCCTAATTAAAATTGCTAATTACGCAATTAGGGTCAAAATAGTCATTAGGGTTTATAAACCGCTAATTAGGGTTTCTAATAGAAAAATTAATTTTCTAATTTAGAAAATTTAATCTCGTAATTAGATTAGGGTTTCTAATTACTCATAAATTGATATAATTAGGATTAGGGTTTCCTAATTAGCATTGCTAATATTAGCAATTAATTTCATAATTGAGCATTAGGGTTTCTGACGGAATAATTAGGGTTTCACATTTGAAAATTAGGGTTTGTTAATTAATTAGCCTTTACCCTAATTAGACTTATAATTAATAGCACTAAAGCATTAAAATTCTCCGTTATAATCCCAGATTAGGGCTTAACTTTAACAGAATCTGAAACTAGAGTTTTCAGATCTGGCATTAGGGTTTTAAATTTTGGAATTAGGGTTTTGTAATCAATTGTCAAGATTAACCCTAATTAATCTTTTAACTATTTACACTTATGCCATTAAGTTCCCACTTTAGGGTTTCATGCACCGAATTAGGGTTTCGGATTCCCGGAACTGAAACTAGGATTTCCAGAACCAGTTTCTAGGGTTTCTTATTAGACGTTAGGGTTTTTTAACCGAACATTGTCGTTCTTAATATATAATTAGGGTTTATCATAGATGTAATTTATCCGGTCAAACCTTGACCCTTAACCACATTCTGTACACAGAACATAACTATATACACAGATCATAATCACATAAACACTTAATTCTGAATAATTCACCTATTTCCTTCACAGAATTTTGAAATCCTCAAAATTCAATCCCAATAACCTTAAACGCATACACTTATTTTCTGTCTAGGTCTAATATCTGACCTTAAATCAATCATTTAAGATTTTCATAAATTGTCTAAATTCTTGGGTTGTCACATTCACCCCTCCTTATAAGAATTTCGTCCCCGAAATTCACCTTACACCTTACACCGTGCACCTTACACCATTCACACATAAACCTTACACATTTCACACATATACCATTCACACACATCATCACATGCTACCCAATATACCACTCACAAGGGTAAAAGGTTTAAAATTTTGCTGAGGGGTCATATAGACCATGAACACATAGATTTGACGGTATTTATACCGCAAAACAAAACATTACTTGGTCTGTTTACAATCACAAAGAAGGTAAACTACCATTACTAGAACTTTAGGTGATCAGCCTATCGTACGATTACGTTATAAATAACGTATTTATTTTAGCGAATATTTACGCTATTAGATTGGATTTATTTATCCAAACAACATAGTTCACATCAGTCTTATCATAGGATTCAGCACCAAAATAATTTGGTTCAGAAAATTTCTTTCAATAAACACTTGGAGTTTTTGCAAACATTTTCGAGAATGACGTCATGATGCCGTACTGTATTTACAGTCCGTTGAGGATTTCGTCATTTGATGATTTTATCATGCTACATCATACCATAGTGGAATAGTGACTTTAAATCAAATTCACACGAAGTAATACTGCATTGATGACTCCATCATTTTTATCATCTCTGCACCAGGTCACATGGTACATAAGTGATAAATAAAAATACATTTTTTTTAAAAGGCACATAGTGCGTACTTAGCTTGAAGTCAAAAATTTTGAAATCAGGCATAGATAGGGTTTAAGAAAACCTAAATCTCCACTAATGATCATTTGCTTAAACATTCTATCTGTTCCTATTATCCTCAATACTCCATTCACACATAACTATACCCAGTTCATAAAACCACACTTATGAGTTCATAACTTGGCCACAATTATATGAGTTTCAAACTGACCCTAGTCTGACCTTTGGCGTCCGTTCGCTGAGGGGCTCATAAACATTTCATATAACTATGCGTCAAGAATGTCACATATGTATGAGTTCTAAGAACTCGTACTTAATCCTATATTCTCTACCTATGACCTATTTATCTATATAATAACTAGCGTGACGACATTTCAACTATTACCAATGTAACCAACTAAGTAGTTTTTACACCAAGTACAATTCCCCTCCCATACAAGGAATCATACAACTCAGTTGCTAACACGAGTCCTCATTGAAATTCCCACCCAATCTTAACCCCCTTTTTCAATACGAATTCAATTCATATTCATGGTTCATAACTCATTTATGAGTTTTCATAGTACCATTTCATAGTACAAATTTCACATAGCATCTTACTGTAGACATTTCAATCATAAGATTGATTCATTTCCCATATTATAACCTTTATCAGATCACGGGGTGATCTTATCGTATATATTACGATTTAATTCCATTCACTATGATCGTTTTGTTTTACGATCTCCTATCCCTGCACTTTCAGTCCTTTAGACTCGATCTATTCACCATTACTGTTCAACTTTATTATCAGAGTTAGTAAACTCTGTGTTTTACACCCGTCGAGATTCATCTTTGAATCTTACCGACCAACTAACTCTATGTGAGTTAGATATTATCCTAATCACTGCGGTTATTGGTCTCAGGTATTACTACCTAAGCTTCATAACCAACAGCTCTGATACCAACTGTAGCAACCCCGAATCCGGGCCCTGAATCGCCGCGGACTCGATATACTATTTCTATAACTGTTTACGGAAGATATAAACATAAGTTGTTTATACAATACATTACACACTATTACCCAAAATCGAGTAACCTTAACTTGTTACATGATTCATAAGTTATCTAACACATAACATAATTAATATCATACAATACAAGTCTAACTGCACACGTCTACTAAAGCTGGAACTGTCTTGGACATTTCCTTGTTTCCGACGTATTCGCCTTAATCTGCAATGTTTTATCATGATATAGCAAGGGTGAGCATAAAAATTGCCCAGCAAATTTATATACAATATCATAACGATATATCATGATTGAAGAGTAAGAATAATTGGCTAGCTATAATTCAACAATATAATTGTGAACTAGCAGAAACAAAGTTTTGACTGAACAAGTATTTTACATGAAAAAATATTTCTGAACCAACTGGTAATGAAGGTGATCAGTCTTTCATACCTGACTTATACATGTAAGATGTACAGATTACAAATTTTCATGGCATTCAGCAATGATTAACCATAAGCTTGAAGAAACTACTCTTATTAGAGTTAAGTACAAGAAAACTTGTCTGAACCGTTGATTACCGCACGCAATTTAATAACGCTTTACCCGAAGACCTAATATTAATAATATAGATCTCCAATAATTAGAATAATATCATCACAATAATATACTGTTATATTTATATACACAGAATAACCTAAACACATTATCACATAACCCTTTCAGTCTTTACAGCACATAAGACTAGGTATCAAGTCAAACTATTGCAGTCTGAGTTGAAACCGACACAATTCTAATATCCCGATGGTCTAGTCGGACAAAAATCGAGTTTAAGTTCAATTAAACTCTGTCTAACCACTTAACCATTATCACAGATAATTTCTTATCAGACAAAACATTTTTCCTAGGCTCGTAATAATTTTCAGATAATTATTACCATTTATTAACATTTTTCAATCCTTAAAACTGTATTTAAATAAATTAAATACCACAAAATTCCTTAATCATTATTATTCATTTAATATAAAATATTAATGAAAATCATAACATAATATTATAATATAATTATAATATCTCAAATTATTTTTAATACTTTAAAATCATAATTATATGATTTTTAAACACTTAAATCCATTATCCGATAATTAATATTAATATTTTCATATCAAAATATCAAAAGTTATATTTTATAACTTAAAATATTTTTATTACATTTAAATCATTTTTGTATGATTTATAAAGCATTATTTCTAATTTTCCATAATTTATCTAATATATTTATTAAATAAACTAATTATCATTAATATTGATTAATTAATGAATTTCTTCACAAAATATCAAAAGTTATCAAAAATAACTTAAAATATTTTCTTTTATCATAATATTATTTTTCATGATTTTTCATGAATTAAAAACTATTTTTAAATAATTTATTTAATATTATAATTAAATAAATAAATACCATTTATATTCCAAAAATACTAAATATTTTTGAAATATACTCAAAATAGTTAAAAACTATTTTTCAGACTTTAAAATAATTTTTCATAATTTATTTGGTATTTTTAATAATTAAAAACCATTTTTTTTTTCTAATTTTGAATTAATTTCAGAAAATATTAAATAAATCTGTCGCTAAAGGCCTATAGCGACGCTTTCTGTCGCTATAGGTGTTCTTGAGTGTTCTTGACAGATTTCGGGTTGCTTGGTTTGACCGATTATAAAATCCAATCTGATCGATTTCTTGGTCCTATAAAACTTTCAGATTGTAGTACTCATGTAGTACTACAACCTCAAACGGATTTCATGGTCATACAATATCATAATCAAGAGATCTATGTCTGCAAACTTTCTGACAACACGTTCTTCATTTTCTGGGTTTTCCAGAAAATGAAGAACAGACGAGGTTAATAGCTTTCGATCCTTATATCTTGGGCTCTGAGTTTAGTTTGGGTGATCTATAAGTTCTAGCGTGTAGTCCGTATGTCAAGGTACAACAAACGATCATCAGATCAACTTAACAACAACAGATCTAAGCTATTAAGTCCGGTCAAACTACATGTCAGGAGCTGTTCATCACGATTTCTGGGTTTTCCAGATTTCGTCAAGAACAGTTGGTCAATGGTACTTTGACCACAATTTCCATGCCATTACAGTTACGATCTAGGTGTTTTAAAGGTTTCAGTATGTACACAACATGTCCACCTATAAGGATAAATCAATAACATGGCCAAACTAGCAAACGAAAGCAAGATTCATGGCCTTGAAAAACCTGTCAGACCGATCTGGAAACCCAAAATTTCAGAAATCGTGATGGGTCAATGACCTTTGACTGCATATAACTTGCGATCTAAACATGATATAACACTGATTCAAGTTGTAAATGAAAGATCTCATGACCTAGAATAGATCTATAACATCAAACACACTAAACATCTTACACACAAAGATCTACGAGGTCTAACATAAGGCTGTCAGACTCAAATTTCTAGATTTCCAGATTTCTATAAACATTAGATCCGAGCATCTAGGTGTTATGGATCCATGATCCAACAACCCAGATCTCTAATAGATACCTTATAACACATATTTAACCATCAAATAACAACATTTAACATAAGATCAAGGATTTAAAAAAAATTAGGGTTTATACCACTTTGAGCTTTGATCCAAGATTCTGACTTGTTGATGTGTTTCTGGCTTGCTAAAACTTGATCCTGGTTTTTATTTCTTACACTCTCTCACACTAATTCCCGAAATTCTAGAGAGAGAGGGTCTTGGATAAAAATGAATTCTCAAGTGTCTTTTTCTCTCTCTCTAAATCTATTAATATTGTTGCTTTGTTGCTAAGATCTGTCCAATTTCGGCTGGAATATATATAAATTGTCAAATGCTAGCTAGGTTTAGGCTTAGGGTTGTTGAACAACCCAAGATTGATCTAGATTTGCAAGTTACCTAATTAAAGAATATGATTTAAGGGCATTTTGGACATTTCCCATTTATTTCTAGGATTTTTCATGTATTGCAAACCCTTAGGGTTAGGATTTGGACAATTTAGGGTTTAGATTTTAACCCTTAACTTTATAAAAATTTAATTTCTAACATTTCCAAATTTCGGATATAAAATAGAAAATTAACAATTTTTTAACTTATAATTAGTATTTACTAATTATATTAAAATTTCCTTACTCATACTAAAAACTTACTAATTAGGATTAGTATTTCCTAATTAAAATTGCTAATTACGCAATTAAGGGTCAAAATAGTCATTAGGGTTTATAAACCGCTAATTAGGGTTTCTAATAGAAATATTAATTTTCTAATTTAGAAAATTTAATCTCGTAATTAGATTATGGTTTCTAATTACTCATAAATTGATATAATTAGGATTAGGGTTTCCTAATTAGCATTGCTAATTTTAGCAATTAATTCCATAATTGAGCATTAGGGTTTCTGACGGAATAATTAGGGTTCCACATTTGAAAATTAGGGTTTGTTAATTAATTAACCTTTACCCTAATTAGACTTATAATTAATAACACTAAAGCATTAAAATTCTCCGTTATAATCCCAGATTAGGGCTTAACTTTAACAGAATCTGAAACTAGAGTTTTCAGATCTGGCATTAGGGTTTTAAATTTTGGAATTAGGGTTTTGTAATCAATTGTCAAGATTAACCCTAATTAATCTTTTAACTATTTACACTTATGCCATTAAGTTCCCACTTTAGGGTTTCATGCACCGAATTAGGGTTTCGGATTCCCGGAACTGAAACTAGGATTTCCAGAACCAGTTTCTAGGGTTTCTTATTAGACGTTAGGGTTTTCTAACCGAACATTGTCGTTCTTAATATATAATTAGGGTTTATCACAGATGTAATTTATCTGGTCAACCCTTGACCCTTAACCACATTCTGTACACAGAACATAACCATATACACAGATCATAATCACATAAACACTTAATTCTGAATAATTCACCTATTTCCTTCACAGAATTTTGAAATCCTCAAAATTTAATCCCAATAACCTTAAACGCATACACTTATTTTCTGTCTAGGTCTAATATCTGACCTTAAATCAATCATTTAAGATTTTCATAAATTGTCTAAATTCTCGGGTTGTCACATCTCATGGTAAAACTATAATAACTAAAATAACGCACACACAACGGTAAATCTACTTTAGAATAATATACAATGATTTATTATAATTATTCCCCCAAGTTTGGCAACCTACAGTGCTTAATAGATTACATAATAATATCTAATAAAGACTTATTACATGATCATACTTAAGCTTAAACATAGTCCACAAATAATCTTAACATAACATAATAGCTTTAAACATAAAAAGGACAAGCTAGTCGGTAGCCTTGCCCTTGCCCTTGTCTGCTCTAGAGACACCCCTCTGTTCTTCCTTAACTGAAAGGTTTTAAATAAGCAAGGATGAGCACAAATTGCCCAGCAAGTAATATACAACAAGGGTTTAGGATATAATATCACAATGTTTGAAATATCGAAGGGTTATCTCTAGGATAGTTCAAAGTGTCAGAAAAATATCATGAATAAGGGATATGACAATTCAATATAAATCAACAGATATATATGAATTCAACGGCTAACAATGTATCCAACTGGATGAACAATTTATACTGAGTAGTCACTAAGGACCATTGAACTTTTACTAGAGTTACCAATATTAAACTGATAACTAAAAATATCAAGTACTATAGATGATCAGTCTACAATACTTCACGTTATGCATAACACCACAATAATATTTATTCATGTGTTGGGGTTTCCAACAACATACACTCCCCTTACCAAAAGGGTTGTCCAACTCAGTTTTCAAGATTTCCGCACCAATCAATTGGTTTGGACAGCTTTTATAAACATGCATATAGTCTAGCCGAAACAAATGGCATCGACTCTTTCACAATATTCAAGATCAATGCTAAGTTTAACATGAATAATAACTTTCACAAGGGTTTAATCATATTAGCTCTTTTGAATGAGAAAGTAATCTAATTTGTATTCAAAGGGATAGCTTACGGTATTTGTTAAATAAAATAATGCATTGATATTGCACAACAATAATAGTAGGGTTCAGATACTTGCCTCAAGCGCAGTTTACCAAAATACCGCTTAACAATACTCTTTCAAATCCTAACATAATGTAATATGTATATAAGATATTCATTAGCTAAATGTGCTCATGCTTGATATGTAAGTTTAAATGCATACTTAAACATCTAGTTTAGCTGTATACTCTTCACATACTTCATTTCATACCTTACGTATTTATAACACAAAATCAGTTTGTAAGTCACCATGAAAATCAATTAACATAGTCTTTAATCGTTGCTTTATAGTTTGCAAATACTTTTTGGACTTATCCCTTGGAGGTCTATAATCACATCATTAAACATTCACTCGTATTATCTAGCTTACTTCTTAACACATTAGACATGTACTGTTCATATAATGCATGCTAGAGTAATAATACAAGTATGCAACTCTTACAAATTAATAGCAGAAAACTGATCCTACAGCAGACTGGCGCGGCTGCACCTGATTTGTACTAAGGAGACGCGCGGCCGCGCGACACCCAGTTCAAACTAGGAATGAGCAACCAATTGCTTGGCCTAGCCTGCACATCCTTACATACATAACACATATTAACATGTTAAGGGTCCTTTTGCATTCTCCTAGTTCAATCTAGGTCTTGTTTCACATGATATGGTCTTAAGTTAGACATCTCAACAAATTAAGGCCATTTAAGGTTATGAAATCACAACGTCCAACATGCTTGATTGTTAAACATATAAAGTAGTCATATAACTCATATTAGACACACTTGTGAGTATTCATATCACATATGTGTATTTAACATCGTTTTGTTTAAAAATATGCTTCGTTTATGATTTCCTTGAACTACGATAACTAAGCATGGTATATATACATTTATGAGTGCATCTAAAGGTATCATCAAAGCCTGCTCATAATCATCAGGTTCTAACTTTTAAAGTAGCACATCAACATTCACGTTCAAAGTTCGTATTTTCAATAGCAAAGCTTACTAATAAGCCTAACATGCTCATGCTTCAATATGAAATTCATATTCTTAAGTTAGTATGTCCGACATGCATTTCAAAACCATACTAACATGCTTGCAAGATCAGAATATACATTATTCAAGTTTACCATTTCTAGCTTTTCCAAAATTTGAAGTTTTCTTGAAAACTTAGCTCAACATCATGCTAAAACATCATACATGTTCAAACAGTATCTAAACACATGATAGGGTCATTTATAGGCTTAACCTAACTATCATAGCATGCTCAAAACAAATCAGAAACCTTAAATCATTATCTCAGAACTGCACCACGCGCGGCCGCACGGTATTAGCCTATAGAAGTGGCACGGCCGCGCCACTTCGAACAGTTTAAAAAAAATGGTTCTGCAGAAGCAGAGCCTTAACACAAGAGATGCTACACTTGCAACTAAACCAGCTACCATGTTCTAAAATATGTATATAACCTCAAATAACACAATGGCATGCTATTCTACATCAATTAACAGAGAATTCACAAATTCTAGAATTTGACAAACTTAAGAATTAAGAACATAGAAATAGAATTTTATACCTCTTGAAGCTTAATTGAATTCTTCAACACAATGATTACACTTCCTCAGTTCCTCAGCAGCTCACACTCCCTATTGCACCTCTCAAACAATTTAAGCAACACAAGGGATGAAGAGAAGTGTTTAATTTATAGAAAATCTCTTGACCATGCCAATCCATTATCCAAGAACTCAATCCAAGAGATTTTAGGATTGCATGAAGGTTATGGAGGAGTTGGTAATTGGTAGTTGGTTTGCATCATTATTTCCACTCCCCCATAATCATCACTTAGATTGCTAGCTTGAGCTTGGAAGAAGGAAGAGATAATATGCCTTCGCCTTTTTGAAACTCACATGAATGAAGTTTGAGGCAAAAGGGACACTCATTTTGGGACAACTTAAATGCTCAACATTCTAGCAACACTTAGACTATACACATGCATAACTCTTATTCTTATGTTAAATTTTTAACACACATGTCAACCATATAGTATAATTAAATGTCACACTTAATAATTAAGGTTTCAATGTAGTAGATGAAATATGGAAAAGTAATATACATATAATCCATGTACATTTCATCACACTGGTATACTGTAATAGTTCATGGTATATTATTTCCACACATGCCCACATACATATTGCTACATAGATAATGTATTTATAATATATAGTCCCAATATATTTAGTCACAATGCTCATACACTATAGTTTTATAAGACTTAATATATATAGCCACATAAATGTCACACTGCACCATATGGTATGGTTGTATATGCTCATATGCACATAACTGTTAATATAATATTATTATCTTACTGACTTACTCATTTATGTGAAGTAATTAAATCATGCACCTCCTTAATTAATTATCACCAATATCAAATAATCATTGGTTAACATATTTGTGGATTTCCATAACTATTACTGTTAGAGATTATGCCCTAGAGGCCAATTATTTGATATAATTGCTTAATGTTTTGATATTATATTTGATTGCATAAATGAATGCTTTTATTATGATTTTATTTACTGCGTTATATAAATGACAACATAATAAAAATCCTTAGAATAGTGATACAAATTATATAGTTGCAAGTATGTGACTTGAACATGAGATTATATAATTATTATTAGTATCATTGTTCTTAAATGTCCCTAGTCGAGTATCATTGTTGATGGGACAACAATAATGCATTGAGACTAGTATGTGGATTGATTGATGGCCAAATCTCAATGGTCATAAATATATGAGATATTAAGTCAATGCATAAGTATATGTTAGAGAACGATGTACTGGACAGACCCACCATGAGAATTCTACGTGGAACATTTTGTAAAATGTCATTGGCAATTCTCATAGTGACAATGATGTAATGGTCCTCTGACCTGAAATCACTATATTACTACACGGGAATTTTTGTACTTTGATATCATCAAATGTCACCTTTAACAGGGTGGACTATAAAGGTGATTATTGGGTACATCATGAATCGTGTGAGGAATATGAGTGATCTAGATGGAATTTAACCTTCCTATATATTAGTGATGATATCCATAGGCCTCTTGATTGAGTAGGACTATGAAATGCATGGCCATGCTCAAATAGTGATTTGTTTCATATAGTCTACTCATTGATCAAGAAAACTCAGATTAAATTACGAAGAGTATGACAGATTCCATGACTCGAGTTTAATCTTGGATATTAAGGTTAAAAGGATTAGATTACATTGAAACATTGGTCACGGAAAGGTTGCATCGAATCATCGATCTTATTATTACTTGGGTAGCAGTGATGCATTACTAGATGTCGCTCACTGTTTATAATTTTATAATATGATTTTAAAATTATTGCCAACATAATAATAACCTATAGGGTCACACACATAGAACGTTATTAAAAGGGAATTAATTTAAAGGATTTAAATATATCAATATGATTGATACTATTTAAATTACGAATTTAAATTAATAGGATAATTTATATATATAGGTATATTAATTAAGTAAGACTTAATTAAGATATATATATATATATATATATATATATATATATATATATATATATAAATTCGGATTTTACAAATTAGGGTTTTGAATAGTGGTTTTTATTTTGCTATATATATGATATGTAGCCTCCACTTTGTACACACATCTCATTTCATAATCAAACCCTAGCCGCTCTTGAGAGAGAAGCTAGTGAGAAAAGTTCTGAAAATCCATCTTTGGTGGCTAGTACCACACTCCCTCTTCTGCAGATCGTAGGACGATTCGTGCAGAGCGTTCGTGTGGATACCGTAAAGACGCAGTCAGCTTGAATTGCGTTGGAGATTCGACCGGATTAGTTCTAGCAAATCTAATCGGTAAAATTTCTACCCTCTGAATTGATTGATTTTCGCATGGATCCTGTTTTGGGGTTTCGGAAATTACTTTGAATTGTTCAATTTCCGCTGCATTTTTCTGTACCGAAATCCAACAGTGGTATCAGAGCTACTTGCAAAACGATTGATTCAGATTACGTGTTTATTAGAATCGATATATATGATATATGATGATATGATTTTACCGATCTGAAACTTTTCCGATCTGAAATTTTTCCGATCTGATTTTTCCGATCTAAAATTGGAATAGATATATATATGATATATGATGATCTGATTTTACCGATCTGAAACTTTTCCGATCTGATTTTACCGATCTGAAATTGGAATCGATATATATGATATATGATGATCTGATTTTAACGATCTGAAATTGGAATATATATATATATGATGATACCATTTTACCGATCTAAAATTGAGTATATGATATTCTATTTTGCAGATTCGGTTTAATATGATTCATTGAATCTGGACATATATGATATGTACCGAGTATATTGTTATTATGACGGTTTTGGTGGATTAAAAATATATGAAAAATTATGCAATACAGATTGTAGTTCAAAAAAAATTTTCCCAGGGCACTGCCCCCGGCCCCGCTCGCTGACCGGTCAGCCGGACCACCGCCAGGGGGAGACCTCCCTTGGACCCCCCCGTCGTAGCGCACGATGGTCGTGTCCCCAACAATAAAAATATATGGTTTTGATGGATTTTAAAATTTTTAATTTCTGGTTATATTTGAAAATTTGGATTTTTCCTTGGATCGTGAGCACTGAATCTGAGGTTAGAGAACCTGGATTTGGGGGCGTCACAACCCCTACATGTTATATATAGTTTTCTTTAATTATATATAAATTGTTATGTGCTTATTGTGATATGCATGGTGCACAGTTATGACCTTTTGACCCATAGGTTAGTGGTTTTTGGTTTTAAAATACGGCTTGCATGTCGTGCCTTTCTATAAACTCTAATGTAATATTCTCTTCTCATCTAAATTCTCTCGAATGTAACTCGAGGTTTCTTTATGTCATGTAATAATCTGTAATCGATGAAGATGTCAAGATGGAGAACACGATAAAAGATGTTGATGGAGAGGAGGCACATTCTTGAGGAAGCGTTTTATTTTAAAGTCTTTTACCACCTTAGATTGACCTTTAATCTTTCATTAGCTTGAAAAGATTGACAGTGGATTGGGCCATAACTGTGACACATTTAATTTTGCACTTTATTTATGCTTGTATGTGATATGATGTGATAAATAATGTGCATGTTTAATGAGATTAAAAATGGTGAGATCTGAATTAATTAATAAAATCCCTCATTAAATTATTAAGTCTAAATCAGATGCCTTCCAATGAAAAACACTCATCAAGACTTTGATCAATAGATGTAGGTTTGCCAAAGCAAAGTACCCTATTTATCTTGGTAAGATGCGATAGGATAATTGTGATATCCAAACTGTTAAAATCATTGGGCCTGACTTAACTAAGTTATCTTAATAGGATTGAGGACTTAGAGGCATAGAGTTTGGTGGGTACCATTAGATGGACTAGAAACAAATGTTGTTTGCCAAACTATCCAAGAGTTATATATGATATAATTGACAAAAACGTTGTCTACCTAAATAATTGTGTTTTAAGAGATTAGCCAAAGCTAACTTAAGTCATAATGAAATATGGATCTTGGCTCACTAGAAAGATTTAATAGAAAAATGCTTTTCGAGTTAATGGTGAGGGCTATTAATTTGAATAAAATAGTGGGAGTATATTTTGAATATACTATTATCAAATTACATAATATCAACTCTGCAAATTGACTTATCATTTGGCACTTACAAATTGTAGATATCAAATGGCAAACATCAACAATACAAGTAGTCTTTCACTACGATCAGTCCTTGAGAAGGGCAAGCTGAGTGGGATTAATTTTCTAGAATGGCACAGGAATTTGAGGATTGTCCTCAAACAAGAGCGTTAGCTATATGTCCTTGATGGACCGATTCCTGAAGCTCCAGCTGTCACTGCACCACGTGCAGAGCATAATGCTTACAAGAAGCATCAAGATGATGCTTTGGACATGAGTTGTCTCATGTTAACAACCATGACCCCTGAGCTTCAGAAGCAACACGAGTTGATGGATGCTTATGAGATGATCGAGCATCTCAAGAAATTGTTTCAAGGGCATGCTCGACAGGAAAGGTATGATACAAGCAAAGCGTTGTATCACTTTAAGATGGGTGAACGTGACCCAGTTGGTCCACATGTGCTAAAAATGATTGGGTATATTGAGTACCTTGATAGGTTGGGTTTTCCAATAACTGCAGAAGCCCAAACTGATCTTGTCTTACAATCATTGAACAGCAGCTACTCTCAATTTGTAATGAATTATCTAATGAATGAAATTGAGAAACCCCTTACTGAGTTGTTGAGCATGTTAAGAACTGCTGAGAACAACATGAAAAAGGCAGCACCCGCTACCATAATGATGGTACAAAAGGGTAATGCTAATGGAAATTGGAAGGCCAAGAAAAAGATAGGATCTAAATCTGGTGCTAGACCTAATCCCAGAACCAAACATGCTTTAAAGCCTAAAGGTGGGGTGGCTAAAGAAGGTGATTGTCACTTTTGTGGAAAACCTGGACACTGGAAAAGGAATTGTCATGCTTATTTGGAAGAAGTGAAGAAATCTAAAGGAAGTGTGACTTCTGATCCAGGTATATATGTTATAGAAATTAACCTGTCTACTTCTACATCATGGGTATTGGATACTGGATGTGGTTCTCACATATGTGTAAATGTGCAGGAACTTCAAAGAAGTAGGACTTTGGTAAAAGGCGAGGTTAACCTACGTGTTGGGAATGGAGCAAAAGTTGCTGCACTGGCCGTAGGAACTTATCATTTATCTTTGCCCACTGGGCTAGTATTAGAATTAGAGGATTGTTATTTTGTGCCTGCTATAAGCAAAAACATTATTTCTGTTTCTTGTTTGGACAAGAAAGGTTTTTCAATTGTAATTAAGAACAATCGTTGTTCGTTTTACTTAAATGATATCTGTTATGGTGTTGCACAATTGTTTAACGGTCTTTATATTCTTGATTTGGAAATGCCTATCTATAACATAAATATAAAACGATTTAAATCAAATGATTCAAATCCGACATATCTCTGGCATTGTCGTTTAGGCCATATAAATGAGAAACGCATATCAAAACTCCATAAAGATGGATTTTTGGATTCATTTGATTTTGAATCATATGAAAAATGTGAATCTTGTTTATTAGGCAAGATGACTAAAGCCCCTTTCACTGGACACAGTGAACGGGCTAGCGATATATTGGGACTTATACATAGTGATGTATGTGGACCCATGAGTTCGTTAGCAAGAGGTAGGTTTTATTACTTCATTACATTTACTGACGACTTCAGTAGATATGGATATGTATATCTTATGAGACACAAATCTGAATCCTTTGAAAAGTTTAAGGAATTCAAGAATGAAGTTCAAAACCAATTTGGCAAAAGCATAAAAGCCCGTCGATCTGATCGAGGAGGTGAATACTTAAGCCAAGACTTTGATGACCTTCTAAAGGAGTGTGGTATTATATCACAGCTCACTCCACCTGGAACACCACAATGGAATGGTGTGTCTGAGAGGAGGAATCAAACCTTGTTGGACATGGTACGATCAATGATGAGTCATGCAGATCTTCCAATAAGCTTCTGGGGTTATGCCCTAGAGACAGCTGCATTCACACTAAACCGTGTTCCTACAAAAATGGTTCAGAAGACGCCATATGAGATGTGGACTGGGAAACGTCCTAGTATGTCGTTCATGAAAATTTGGGGTTGCGAGGTGTTTGTAAAACGTCTGAATTCTGACAAGCTTGGACCCAAATTTGACAAATGTAATTTTGTGGGATACCCAAAGGAAACAAAAGGGTATTATTTCTACAAACCTTCTGAGAACAAAGTGTTTGTTGCTCGAACTGGTATTTTTCTAGAAAGAGAATTTGTCTCTAAAGGAAACAGTGGGAGGAAAGTAGAACTTGAAGAAATTCAAGAACAACAGAATATCATTGAACTTGAGTTGGAATATGAGCAGGAACCATAAAATGTTGTGGAAAGTGAACCTGCTCAAATTACACAAGAAATTCGTAGATCTGGTAGGACACGCCAAGAGCCTGAGAGATATTATGGATATCTTGTAACTCAAAATGGCGATGTGATGCTCATAGATCAGGATGAGCCTGCTTCCTACCAAGAAGCTATGAATAGACCAGATTCTGAGAGATGGATTGAAGCCATGAGATCTGAAATGGAATCCATGTATACTAACCAAGTATGGACTTTGGTTGATCCACCCGAAGGGGTAAAACCAATCGGGTGCAAATGGGTTTTCAAGAAGAAAACCGACATGGATGGTAATGTACAAACCTATAAAGGCCAACTGGTAGTAAAAGGTTTCAAACAAATTCAAGGTGTTGACTATGATGAAACCTTCTCTCCAGTGGCAATGGTTAAATCCATCAGGATCTTACTTGCTATTGCAGCTTTTTATGATTACGAAATCTGGCAGATGGATGTCAAAACTGCTTTCCTTAACGGAAATCTCCTTGAGGATGTGTACATGACACAACCTGAGGGTTTTGTCATTCCAAAGGATGTTGGAAAGGTATGTAAGCTGCAACGATCCATTTATGGATTGAAGCAAGCCTCTCGGAGTTGGAATCTTCGATTTGATTAAGCAATCAAAAAGTTTGGTTTCATTAAAAATGAAGATGAACCTTGTGTATATAAAAAGGTTAGTGGGAGTCACATTGTATTCCTAATATTATATGTTGACGACATATTAATTATTGGGAATGACATTCCTTCATTACAAGCTGTAAAAACATGGTTAGGAAAATGTT
The DNA here is from genome assembly GCA_020205505.1 of Panax japonicus. Classification (NCBI taxonomy): domain Eukaryota; kingdom Viridiplantae; phylum Streptophyta; class Magnoliopsida; order Apiales; family Araliaceae; genus Panax; species Panax japonicus. The sequence goes on along the minus strand of CM035102.1, from coordinate 39,529,863 downwards.
TCTCCATGAAAGATTTAGGCAATGCAACCTATATTTTAGGTATCAAGATCTATCGAGATAGATCGAGAAAATTGATCGGCCTAAGTCAGAGTACATATATTGATAAAGTGCTAAAACGGTTCAGCATGCAAGAGGCAAAAAGAGGACACTTACCCATGAATCATGGTGTAAAGATTTCTAAGGCCCAATGTCCTCAATCACAAGATGATGAGGAGCGTATGAGGAAGATCCCTTATGCTTCGGCAATTGGATCTATCATGTATGCAATGATATGTACTCGTCCGGATGTCTCGTATGCTTTGAGCATGATGAGCAGATACCAGTCGAATCCAGGTGAAGGTCACTGGACAGCAGTCAAGAATATCCTCAAGTACCTTAAAAGGACTAAGGATTCATTCTTGGTATATAGAGGTGAAGACGAACTAGCAGTAAAGGGTTACACAGATGCTAGTTTCTAGACTGATAATGATGATTATAAATCTCAGTCAGGTTTTGTATTTTGCCTTAATGGCGGCGTTGTTAGCTGGAAAAGTTCTAAGTAGGACACAGTAGCAGATTCTACAACAGAGGCTGAGTATATTGCTGCTTCTTGTGCGGCCAAGGAGGCTGTATGGATTAAAAAGTTCATCACTGAACTAGGTGTTGTTCCAACTATTGTTGATCCAGTTAAGTTATACTGTGATAACAATGGAGCCATTGCACAGGCTAAGGAACCCAGATCTCACCAACGATCCAAGCATATACTTAGGCGGTACCATCTCATCCGTGAAATCATTGATAGAGGAGATGTACATATAGAAAGAGTACCAACAGATGATAATGTTGCAGATCCACCGACCAAGACTTTGTCGCAGCAGAAGCACGACGGTCACACTAGTTCCATGGGTATTAGATACATGAGTGATTGGCTCTAGTGCAAGTGGGAGACTGTTAGAGATTATGCCCTAGAGGCCAATTATTTGATATAATTGCTTAACGTTTTGATATTATATTTGATTGCATAAATGAATGCTTTTATTATGATTTTATTTACTGCGTTATATAAATGACAACATAATAAAAATCCTTAGAATAGTGATACAAATTATATAGTTGCAAGTATGTGACTTGAACATGAGATTATATAATTATTATTAGTATCATTGTTCTTAAATGTCCCTAGTCGAGTATCATTGTTGATGGGACAACAATAATGCATTGAGACTAGTATGTGGATTGACTGATGGCCAAATCTCAATGGTCATAAATATATGAGATATTAAGTCAATGCATAGGTATATGTTAGAGAATGATGTACTGGACAGACCCACCATGAGAATTCTACGTGGAACATTTTGTAAAATGTCATTGGCAATTCTCATAGTGACAATGATGTAATGGTCCTCCGACCTGAAATCACTATATTACTACACGGGAATTTATGTACTTTGATATCATCAAATGTCACCTTTAACAGGGTGGACTATAAAGGTGATTATTGGGTACATCATGAATCGTGTGAGGAATATGAGTGATCTAGATGGAATTTAACCTTCCTATATATTAGTGATGATATCCATAGGCCTCTTGATTGAGTAGGACTATGAAATGCATGGCCATGCTCAAATAGTGATTTGTTTCATATAGTCTACTCATTGATCAAGAAAACTCAGATTAAATTACGAAGAGTATGACAGATTCCATGACTCGAGTTTAATCTTGGATATTAAGGTTAAAAGGATTAGATTACATTAAAACATTGGTCACGAAAAGGTTGCATCGAATCATCGATCTTATTATTACTTGGGCAGCAGTGATGCATTACTAGATGCCGCTCACTGTTTATAATTTTATAATATTATTTTAAAATTATTGCCAACGTAATAATAACCTATAGGGTCACACACATAGAACGTTATTAAAAGGGAATTAATTTAAAGGATTTAAATATATCAATATGATTGATAGTATTTAAATTACGAATTTAAATTAATAGGATAATTTATATATATAGGTATATTAATTAAGTAAGACTTAATTAAGATATATATATATATATATATATATATATATATATATATATATATATATATAAATTCGGATTTTAAAAATTAGGGCTTTGAATAGTGGTTTTTATTTCGCTATATATATGATATGTAGCCTCCACTTTGTACACACATCTCATTTCATAACCAAACCCTAGCCGCTCTTGAGAGAGAAGCTAGTGAGAAAAGTTCTGAAAATCCATCCTTGGTGGCTAGTACCACACTCCCTCTTCTGCAGATCGTAGGACGATTCGTGCAGAGCGTTCGTGTGGATACCGTAGAGACGCAGTCCGCTTGAATTGCGTTGGAGATTCTACCGGATTAGTTCTAGCAAATCTAATCGGTAAAATTTCTACCCTCTGAATTAATTGATTTTCGCATGGATCCTGTTTTGGGGTTTCAGAAATTACTTTGAATTGTTCAATTTCCGCTGCGTTTTTCTGTACCGAAATCTAACAATTACTTATCTATATAATGATCACCTATTATTAATTAATTACCAAGAAATCAATATTCCATCATAACCATTATCAATTAAATAATATGATAATTAATAATCATTAATTAATCCCCATTATTAAATAATTAATATACCACACATCAATTAACAACTAATAGTATACTACAACAACAATTGATTATTAATATTACTTAATTGCTCAATTTATAATCTCTTCGCCAATTAACATTACTATTAGTATTTTCCATTACTATGCCATACACGGCTTTCAACGAGTTTACCACAAACTCTCAATTATTCATTTATTTAATATAATTGAGTTATCTTATTTCATAACACGAAATCGTTCATATTCAAATAAATATTTATTTCCATTAATGTATTTATTTAATAAAACGCGAAAATTCTTGGGTATTATAACACCTGTCAGGCAATGTTAATTTTTTTTAATAAATTATAATTGTGTAATATATTAATATATGATATCAAATAAGATTATATGAGTGTTTATCATATTATATATCTTTTTAAAAGAATTATTGTTACGCCCCAAATCCCGATTCCATCTTCAAAACCAAAATCTAGTGTTACTTATCCAAAATATCTCATCACATCATAAAGACATGCATATTAACCTTACAAACTTACGTAGAATCTTCCATTCTATTCTCAGGCACAAAAACCTTAACTAATACATCATCTATTATATATTCTTTACAATTTGTAATTGTAATAATATTATAAACGTTTTTCTAAACATTAACTTCTTCTGTTCTTCATCTCTACCGGATTCTTTGGTCCGCTCTGACATAGCTGCACATATTATAGAATTTGCAAGAGTGAGCATTTAATTGTCCAACAAGTAATAAACAGTTGAATACATAACAATCTCAAGAATAAAAAATATTCTTTTGAAAACTTCAACAATTGAACAATAATTGTGAAGCTGCTTGGATGAATAGGAAACAAGTCAGATTCCTATCACTAACATTCTTAATTTTCTTACTAACAATCATAAGATTGAGAACATTTTCTTCAACACTTTTAAAGTCATTTAGACCATGTATCTTTCCATATTACTGATAGGTAATTAAATCCTTCAGTTATTTCCATACTTATTGAATAGTCATTAAGACCGACAATCTTTATGCATATTACTTAGGGGTCGTTCAAACCATTAAACCATCCATATCACTGTTAGAACCATAGCTTCTTAGAGTCAAGATTGTTGTAGAAGACGTGACACGGGTGATCCCTGTCCTTAAGGTCTTTATCGCCCCCACCACGATCGGTTTGCTATGGGTTGCAGACGATATACCTCCAGGATATATGTCAAGCCTTGGTGAATAATCCGTGATAGCAATTCACAGAAAATTCCAAATGAACACTACTTTGTAGTAGTTATTTGTTTGTAAGAAAAATGGAGAAGATAGAAGAAAAGTTCACTTGTATAAATCTTTCATGTAACTTCTCTATATATCATATATATTTCTCTTATGTATACATATCTCTATATATACACAAACATACATGTATATATAAGTTACATTATAACTATTCAATTATATATTTAACTATACTTATTAGTACTAATTATGTAAGTTACATATTAGTAATAATTAATAGTTAAATAGAATTTGAATAGTCTCACTATTTTCCTTTTGTTCCAAAATAAAATAAACTTCTATTAAATGAAACTAAAGAAAAATAGTTTTATCAAACAATCTTCTATCAATCCCCCACTTGTTTGGAAAAACTACTTTTCATCCAAACAACTTTCTATCAAACAACTCCAAGGCATGTGTGCATAAAAGAATGTGTGACGAACATTGAACATTCCCTTAGTGTAAACAACTCAAAGTCACATCGAAGTTGAAGGTGTCCGTAGATTGAACCTCTACTTCTATATGATATGACCAGAATTGTCACACACACACAAAATCCTCCTACCATGGTGAGTATTCTCAATTGCTTTGCGCTAATATGGCCATGCGCAATACCCTGTTTCATGAACCTCTAAGAAAGTAAACCACAACCTTCTAAAAAAAACGGCTCCACTTCTAGTTCATATAGGCAAAGTGTTTCACATGTGTTTCTGTTGCTAAGAACACAACAACTTTGTTAAGAGTATAACTCAGCCTCGGTCATGCAACAGACGTTACTATCTTAAACTACATATGAAACCACATCGATAGTAACACGGTCAGCAACTGTGACTTGTTTTTCCCATTGAACCTATAAACTAGGGGTAACCTAGGAATAGGTTGGGTTCCCATCACCCCTGACTCAAAGCGGTTTAAGTTCCATATCACAAGTAGTTAAACTTACTAAGATCTCGTCAAAGTCTTAGTAAAAAGATAAGTCAAGTCGTCACTTGACTTTCTCGTAGATAAATATTATAATACCTTCTTGTATCAATTATCTAACAAAAATTATGTCTATGACCAACATGTCAAGACTTACCATTAAAGGTAATCTCATATGCTCTATACAAACAATTTCATTATCACATCATAATGAACTAAGCAATGGAAGTGGCCACAATTTGATGTTTTAACAACAAATTTCGATTCCGTTTGCTTTCTCAATCATATAAAGCAATGATATTACTTGCTACTCCAAGTAAATTATTCTCTCACTAAGGGATAATATATTCACCTACTTGTAAAAATATAATTATATATTCACCTACTTGTGAATATTTTCATATTTATTCAAGATCACAACTAGTTATGAATTCAAGATTAATAATTTGTACTACATAAAAAATTTCACTAACACAATATTGTGAAATAGGAGGATTTAGACTAGGCTACAATTAATGTTTTAACAAACACCCTAATCCATTAAACTTCCCTCATAAAATAATAACATTAGATTCATATTGTGAAATGGAAAATACTCATTTGTTTCTTACTCATCTAAGAAACAAAACTCAAGATTGAGTGAAAATTCACCTACTTGTAAATTTATAATTTTCCTCACTAAAATATAAGTGACACTTATTTGATCTATTAAAACATTGAGAGATCTAACAAAAACCAATATAAATCATTAGTATACTAAGTTTAAAACTGTATGTAATATCCGATCTCGTGCATTGCATATCAAACACAAGGCTCCCACTAGCGAATGTGTACTTCAACTTTACAATAGCTATATCAGAATTAACTTTTAGTGTACCACTACTATTAAAGAATTATTAAATTCTTTAATCTCAAGGTATATCAAACTCAGTTTAGTATATCCTCTCAATACAATTTAATTGGTTTAGTTGGAATCCTCACTATGTTTTCACATGATAATAAAATAACATTTATTTTATAAGTCTTTCAACATAAAGACAAAAATAGATATTTCTTGAACTCGTTTACATTAACAATACTATGTAAAATGATCAACATATCATTAATATACACAAAAACTATCACAATATAGTTTATACAATTATATTATTAGTGTAAACATATAAATAATTTTATATCCGATAGAATCTCAAGATTAATATGCACATATTATCACCTAATATTTATCTACTTGAATATTTATAATTTAGTTTCAATCTCACTATTGAACTAAATCACAATAAATATTTTGGATCATATTTAGGCTAATAACATAGATATTTTATTTACCAAATTATTATATAGATTTTCTTCACCAAATCAATATTGCTCGTTCTAGGTTCAATTTATAACTTTGTTGAACCTTAGATAATTAATTAAGTGAAATAAGTTCACATTTCAATATTATTCAAAAGTTTGTGTTTCAAAGACTTTCATTTCCCAGAACTACACAATCGAATTGAATTTCGCAACATGAAATTCATAAGCCTTACTATTTCTTACATAAATAAAATTATGCTCCAAATAGTTCAAAAGCTAAATTTAGTCCATAAATAAAAATATTAATGAATCACCCCCACACTTTTAAATAATTGAAATCTCATTGAATAATTTCACTTCACAATATTATGCTCACAACTTAAAATAAATTTTAGATTAATTAACATTTTATGTAACAATGTTCCTATAAATATTACTTCCACATAAGAATATTAAAGAACACTTCTCAAAACATAAAATACGTTCTTGCACATTTATGTATTAGTTATATATTCATATAAAGATTGTTTCAACATAAAAATCTTTTAGAATACCCCCACATAAAAAAAAAGTTCTTATTTTCTGAATTACATAAAATCTCAAATCTAAAAAATTATTTAATATAAGCACTTAATAAATTATACATGTACATTTTTCAAGTATACCAACACGTAACACTTGACTTTATGTAAATAGTATAAAATTCATTATATACAAATTATAGCACAACTCATCATATTGCACAAATTTATTTGCATATAAGATATAAAAAATTATATTTACTTTCTAAGAAATTAATTTATCACACAAAATTAATATATGTAGAAAACAAATAAAATTCACACACATGAAGTAGTATATCCTCAAGTATTTTCTTGTCCCAACTTGGATAGAAAATATCATAAACAATATATCTTTTGACATTTACAATATAGAATTCAAGACAATCTTCATAATAATATGAAATACTTGAACTTCACTATATTTATAAAAAATCAAAAATAAAATGTTTATCTCAATTAGAATATACAAAATTCATATGATCACATTAAAATTTACTACTTATTGGACAAGAAGTACACATAAAATAAATCAACATATACCAATTATGATTATCCCAAAAATACTACGAATATCATTTCTAAGTGTTTTCTCAACATCAAAATCATATTGTATATAAGATTTACTTCAACTAAATCTACTTTTACAATATCTCTTCTAACTATTAGTTTAAAATTACTTTATTATCCACAAGCAAAGTAATCTATCTCAAAATTCATGCATACAAATACCAAGTAATATTACATACTAAATATTACCTCAAATTTATATGCATAATTTTGTTCAAGAAGAAAATAAATTTACTTTATTCTCAAAATAAATTAATTTACAACTAATTTGTTATACATAGAGACAAGTAAACTTCTCAAATTTTACTACAACTTTCTCTTAATAAATTAATCTCAATTAGTGTATAAGAAAATAATTATCTCAAATTTCATACATATATATATACACACACATCATAATATTTTATCTACTCATAAAATATTACAACCAAAATATATATATGCATAAAATTAAATTTATTCCATCATGAACAAAATTTAATTACTTTTCTTATCTCACAAAACTAATTAATTAATTTATTACAACAAAATGTAAGTAAAATAATACTCAAACATACAATATCATCTACACATGATATAATACATAAAACATATACTTTCAAGTATATACACATACAAAATGATACACAATTATCATTTATAAAAATAAAGGCTAATGTTAAAAAACACACCTTTTGGAATTAAATCCGAAGAACGACATAATCTCTTCAGAAAGATTTCTAAGCATCAACATTTGGTGTTTTTCCATGATGATCACTCTTCATCTTCTCCGCATCAATTTACAAACATGTAAATAGTAATCATTTTAACTTTCATTTTTCTCCACAATTCATATTCTAACATGAATTATCAATAAAAATAATTAGTTTAATATCTCAATATATTACTAATTATCATAAAAATTCCATTAATAAAATAGATACAAGAAAAATGGCACTTATCTTTGAAAATCGTGTTGTCTTCCATCTCACCAAAATCATGACTCTCAAATACAATAAAGACCTTAAGATTGTTAGAACCATAGCTTCTTAGAGTCAAGATTGTTGTAGAAGACGTGACACGGGTGATCCCTGTCCTTAAGGTCTTTATCGCCCCCACCACGATCGGTTTGCTATGTGTTGCAGACGATATACCTCCAGGATATATGTCAAGCCTTGGTGAATAATCCGTGATAGCAATTCACAGAAAATTCCAAATGAACACTACTTTGTAGTAGTTATTTGTTTGTAAGAAAAATGGAGAAGATAGAAGAAAAGTTCACTTGTATAAATCTTTCATGTAACTTCTCTATATATCATATATATTTCTCTTATGTATACATATCTCTATATATACACAAACATACATGTATATATAAGTTACATTATAACTATTCAATTATATATTTAACTATACTTATTAGTACTAATTATGTAAGTTACATATTAGTAATAATTAATAGTTAAATAGAATTTGAATAGTCTCACTATTTTCCTTTTGTTCCAAAATAAAATAAACTTCTATTAAATGAAACTAAAGAAAAATAGTTTTATCAAACAATCTTCTATCAATCACGATTTCCAATTGAATATTTTAGAGACTGGAAGCTTACTCAATATCTTCTCAACGATAAAACTCTCTATATTTTATTCGTTTAAGTAGCACCATGGCTAGACATCTTCGTTCATGATCCCCTATATCATAGGGTTGTTCAACCTTGATCTTACTCTGAAAATCCACCCCAAATCACTTTGGTTTGGACAAGCTCTACCTATAGTCCTTTTAGGACTCAAACTATCTTTAAGATATACATATGTGAAAAGATTCACATTCTCAAAAAATAATATATATATATATATATATATATATATATATATATATATATATATATATATATATATATAAAGAATAGCACACCACAAGTTCTCAATAGTTATCAATATAGTAAATTGAATGGCAATTGAATGGCTCCCTACCTAAAACTAATGAATTAGTTTATCGTCTCATCGACACTGTCTCGATAATGAGCTAGATTGGTTTCCTAACTCATCTTAAATCTCTGCCCATACAAAGGAGTTGTTTAACTCAGTTACTTCAAATTAATGGTTAAAAAGCCTGTTATCGAACATACACGAAACTTACAATATTTAACAGTTCCATTTTTAGAACTTTTCTTCTTAGGCTCGCATGTAAGTGCGGATATCGGCTAAATATGATCTTGCGTATAACCATTAACAACCATATCATTGCACAGTGTGCGATCATATTCGCATTTGCTCACATAACATACTTATCAAACATAGCAATATCTGCTCCTATAACACATAATTCTTACACGGAGTGTAAGATAACACCAACACATGCATGTCCAATTATTTGATTGACACAAAAACTTATCATACTTCTTAAAATTATTACAATTCCTATTTCAATAATTAATATTTCTTCTAGAATAGCTTAACAATTCGAGTTAGGTTGAAACAAATGACAATAAATCATTTTTATAGTTCATACAATGAATCTCATATAGAAAATGAAATTTCACAGTCTAAACACGTGTCTTACATAGGATAACAATATGTCCAAGGTCATACAATACTTGCATTCAATACAATCAAACCAAAGTTAAAAACTTGCTCAATTATATTTGAGTAGGTTTAGGAAACTTGTATTCAGTTCAAAAATATGAATGAAGTTAAGATATTTGCATAACATAAAGTTACATGTCATATAGATAACTTGCACAAAATAATATTGTGTACAAGTTAAGAAACTTGCAAAAAATTTAGGAATACTTGTCTTAAGCACTAATTACAACTTACGCTATATTGCTTTTCGAATGATCTATATATCACATAAGGATAACATATCAATTAGTCATATATAGATTTTGTTTATTGATTTACATTATCATAATTCTCATTTTATATTGTTCACTATTTATAATTTAATTTACGCTACAAAACTTCAAAAACCTCTCGCGACATCGTAGAGTTAGGGAACATCACGATCCTCATACTAACCCTCCCTATTGGTTTATATTAACTTCATTCCATATCTAACAATGTCTGTTTCATTAGAATCGGAACACTTTTCAAGTTCATTAAAACTTGACACAATATTTCGACGTTTGTACGTCGCATGCCTGACTTGCCTAACTCGAACGTCCAAACGATATGCCCTTACGTACGATTGAACCACCCAAATTATCTACCATACATTGGTTTACAATACCTTAGATCATATTTTCAAAGTTCAACATTTAGAACTGATGTGTAGGTTTTATACCTATTATTTGGGTACTTTATGCTTAATAATTTATAAGTTTTTAAGTGTTTTCTATTATTTTATAGTACTTTTATTTATTTTATTGTTTTATGTTTTTTATTTTAGTAAGCAAGAAAAAGGAACAATTTATTAGTTTATTAGTTGTATTTAGTTGCATGTTAATTATATGTGTTAGGTTGCATATTGCATGTAGGTTGCATGAGTTGAGCAATGAATTAATTGTTGTTTAGTATGGCCGATGATAAAATGGATAATATGTTTTTTTTAACTCAATCAAGAATTGATAAACAGTATGTGGTTGTAATTTTAAGGAACTAGTTGGTTTTAACTTGCTTGGGATCTGTTTTGGTTTAATGAGCATAAATTCATCTGTTTGATTGATTGCGATTCGGAATGATTTATATGGTTAATTGCTTTGGGGAATTTCATGAAAACTTTATAAAATTTCCTGATGTATCATTGGAAGTGAAATCTAGACAATCATTTAAGTTTAGGAGAACTCTTGGGTTGTTAAAAAAAATGATGAAAAGAACAAAAATGGATTTTCCTTGATGCATTGAGAGTATGTGGTGAGTCGAGATGGAGCGTAAAACGCACTCACTCATAAACACGTGCTTAAGAATGAGATGGAGCGTAAAACGCACTCGTTTGATAAATGGTGAGAAAGAGAAAAATAATATATATATATATATATATATATATATATATATAATGTCTCACCGTGAAAAAGGAAAGCATGAAAAAAATATTTATGTGCTTAATGTTAAAAACATTCTTGAGACCCTAGGCTTAGGTGATTTGTCTGGATTATCTGGATTTGATGTGTTTAGAGAATTTTTAGAGTTGAAATTGAAATTCTCCGTTAAGTAATTGATTATGTAGGTTTATCTGGGTTGTGATTGGTTGGAGCAGATGGTACACACACAAACGAGGGTTAAAAGCATGTTGAAACTGATGAATTCGTCAAAGTTATAATCATAACTTTGTTTTGATGTTCTTTTAGTAGTGTTATTTGTCTTTGAGGCCATATGTTGAATAATGCGTTGGTTCATTTCTTGATTCGTAGGTAGGGAGTTGTTTATTATTTGTTTTGTAGTTTTGTTTGAGGACAATCAAATAATTAAGTTTGGGAGTATTTGATGCGTATGTTTGGTTTTATACCTATTATTTAAGTACTTTTATGCTCAATAATTTATGAGTTTTTAAGTATTTTTATTTATTTTATAGTATTTTTATTTATTTTATTGTTTTGTGGTTTTTATTTTATTTACCAGAAAAAGGAACAAAATTGGCAGTAAATAGCTCAAGCGCGACCGCCAGGGGTGAAAATCGGTCCGGGTATGTAACGATCGAGAAATTTGTAATTTAATTTAAATATTTATGGAATTAAATAAATATTTTAAATAATTTATTTATTGAGGAAAATAAATAATTGGTGAATTATGGTGAATTAATTTAGTAACTAAATTGATTAATGTTAATTAAATAGAGTATTGATAATTTTATTTAAAGGATTTAATTTAAGGAAATAATTAAATTAAATCAATTGCTTAATATTTAAGAAAATAATTAAGCTAAATAAATTATTTAATTTAATGGAAATAGATAAATTAAATAAAGTGAAGTGTCTAGTTTATTAATTCAATTAGATATAAAATTAATTATTATTTATAATGGTAACTATAAGAGAAATTATTTTAAGTACCGTTATAAGTTATTTAAATTAATTAAACTAAGTTATTTAAATTATCTAAGGTGTGACAATTGGAAACTATATAATATAATAATATAATAATAATCTATTTAGGGGAAAAAGGTGTTAGCCAAACAAGGCCTTGTGGCCTTTGGCTTATTTCACCCGACGTCCTTTTATTTTTATAACTGAAGTGTGCGTGGGTGAGTGACCAGTTTATATTATCTACGCATCTTATTTTTCCTAAGGCTAGTGGTGAGTTGGGTGAGAAGAAGAATTACAGAGGGTTTGCAAGAGAGAAGAAAAATATTGAGTTTTTGGAGATTGTTAATAGGAAGAAGGAGAATTTATAAGCCCTAACACTATCTTTTGCTAGCACTCAATTAAGGTAATCTACCCCCAATTTTAATATTGAGTTGTTGAAATTTTCTATTCACTGGAAATTTGGGTTTTGGTTGAATTATTGTAGAAAATGTTGTTTATATGTATGTATTCTCTTGCTAAATCTGCTAGTCATCCTTTATAAGTCTATGTTAGTATTCAAATACGTGAAAATTGAATTGTAAGAAGGAAATATAAAGAACAGTGTTATGTTCATATAAAATGGTCTTAGAAAGTACCAAATTTCTTGTCCAATATGTGATGTAATCTGTAATTTGTTGGTGGATTATGATAATATATTAAGAAACAAAAACAATGTAATTTAAATCATGTCAATTGGTCAAGAAACGAATTCGTGGTGATCGAATTCGTTAAAAGTATAAAAATGAGGAAATCTGGGAAAAATATAGTTTTGATTCTTCAAAATAGTGTTTATATAATGTTTTTATTTGTAGAATGGTGTTTAGCATGTGTAACTATAATATTACAAAATTTTAGATGTTGAAGTGTGGTAAAATTTTGTAAAATTGGGATTTTTTTGGCCAAAACAGAGTCTGTTTTTGAGGTACCACAAAACTGAGTCTGGTGCATCGCACGGGCGCGCGGCGTCGCGCGGGCGCGCGATAGCCCAGTATAATACTCGTGCGACCGAGCGAGTAGTCTGTCACAGATAGTGAAGTTTGCTTAATTGCAGGTCATGCGTAATGGACTTGGGTTAGTTTAACATGCACGTAAAGGATACTAAAACATTAAGTGGATTACAATAACAGATTGTAATGTGTTGTAATGCAAAGTGTAAAGATTTGAAATAATTATTTAAATAAGTTATACAATGAAACCAAATGTGATGTTTCCAAAGGTTAGAGATGAACGGTTAGGCTATGTTGGCTCGTAATGAGATTTTAGATTCGTTAAGTATGTTAACTAATATGGTTAGATGCTAAGTTAAGGTTATGACCTAAATGATGGATTAAACCCATAAAGCTTATATTCATACAATTAATTGTTGTTGCGATTTCAATGATATGTGTAGGGTAATTGGAGATTATTTTATGTTGTGTAGCTTACAAGCAAGGCAAGTTCCCAAACCTTAACTCTTTACATTGAGCAAGTTTTTGAACTTCATTCTTTTCATATTGAATACATGTTCCCATTCCTAAATCGTTATTGTACAAGTTCCTAAAATTCTTGTAAGGTTAAGCAAGCTTAGTTTATCTTGAGTATGTTTGTGCAAGCTCTTGTAACCTAATTCGTTACATCGAGCGAGCTTTACTTTCCTCATTCGAAGCATATATATTGTTATAATACATTGATTCATAGAAGATTGTTCTAAACTCCTTTAAATATAGCACTTTGCATGTATATCATATTATTCAGTTATATATATTGTTGATATCCGATCTTTGACTTTAATAGCCTTGTTCAGTTATACAATCTCGTATTAAACCTTTATTGATGAAAGTTGAATAGTGTTCTAAAATTATAGAGACACTGATAAGCTAGCTCCAAACTAAACTTTCTTTAGTGCGAAAATTCTAAATTCAAACCAAGACGAACAACCCTAATATAGGGGATTTTTGTACGTGTAACATTTAGATGTTTGTGCACAATACATGGTACAAAGGGTTGATCCCCCTAAGTACGCTAAGAAGGGCCTATACAGTCTAATGACTGTTAAGGTTAAGGTAATAATACCTATATACCGGAGATATAGTTTGTGGTCTTAAGACCCCCAGACATTGATTTTAAACTTGTGTTCTATTCTTAAATCTCATAACAAGTTTATTATTGGTAGCATTCATTGTTCATTCACTTGTTGTTATTATTGCTACTTCCTATATCAGTGAGCAATTTTTTACTCACTCTTGGATTTAACACTGCAGCTAAAGTTGAGAAAGTCGATGAGCCGTCTACTAGCAAAGGAAAGGGCAAGATGTCCAAATGTTGAAGACTTAAGAGAATTTTATTTTAATGAATTATGTTAAAGACTTGTTTTAATTTATGATGAATTTCGCAAACTTATGTAATAATTTTAAGGTTAGATTACCTGGGATTTATTTTGAGATTATGATGTAACCCTTTAATGGGAAAGATGATTGTTTAAGTTATTTAAATTACGTCTTTATCCTTTGATTATGGGTAGTTAGATGTAATATTTTGATAAGTGAGCACCAAATTCTGTGGGAATGAAGTACCTGGATTTGGGGTGTCACAGGGTAGCTCGGTACTTGATTTAGATTCAGGCCAAAAATATGATCTGGGTCTTGGGTTCGGAAGCATCCGAGCCGAATATGGGCCAAGGCTCATTTTTGGGATTATAATACTAAACTCGAATCTGAGCACAATACTGTTCGCTCATTTTAGGGTTTGAACTTTTCTCTTTCATCTAATCCATACTCAATCTTTACTCGATGAACTCTACTTGTTTAAGGGTTCGGTACTTACTTGATCCTTAATCTCTGATAAAGAAGTGGAAAGGTTTAGTCGTTTGGTTGTTTAATCTCTTGATTTTTCAAACTTCTCACTTCAGTCGACAGTCGCCTCTTCGTTTATAGAGAAATTAAAAGTTTCTAGGCTTGAGGGGGTGTGATTTGAGAACTGATGACTGAATCCATCCCACAAAAGAGACTAGATACATGAAAGTTTAGTGATTCAAACTTAGAATCACTAAAGCCTAATTTTCCAAAAAAAACGATTGATGAAGCCATAAAGGTCGAAGTGTAACTACAAGTTGTGCAAATCAATTTTTCCTTATTTTCTTCTTCTCCTTCACTTAAGTAATCTCTCTCTCTCTCTCTATATATATATATATATATATATATATATAGCTACTCCTTCGATTTAAAAATCAGACTCAATTTCTGATTACTTCTATTATACCAAAAATCCCTAATCAAAAAAATTAAAACACTAATTTCCAGCTTTCAAGTTTCAATTCCATTTTATTCAATGGAACACTTTGATGCTTCTGGTATATACATATATATTAATTGATTTATATATGTATAACTATAATATCTTCTTGTCATTTGTGCATGCATATGTTATGTTGATTTAAAGTTATTTGTGATAGGTTTGTAATATTCATGAACGCAATCAAATTGCACAACATAAGCGGAAACATGGAAAATTAGAGTTTAAAATTTTTACAAACCATATACCCGGATCATCCTTTATGTACAATTATTAATTAAACAAAAATATGAAGAATACGAATCATACCCTTGAAGTTTCGAGCTTTCTCAGGTACAAGTTCATTGTAAAGCCCCCAAACTCGGGTACTTGAAACCCGAACTCGGTGCTTCACGATACCATTTCTATGAGCGGAATAATACTAATAATAATAACAATAATATAATATTAAACTTAATTTACATAATTATCAGAGTCTATTCCCAAGTATGCAACCTCTAATACATTCATTACATGATAATATATATATATATATATATATATATATATATATATATATCATCCTTATCATAATAAAGCAAACTATTACATAACATATCATAAAAACTCAATCATCAACCTTCTCTTTTCCTTTATTCTTAGTCGAACCTTCTGCTTGACCACACTTAGCTGAAAATATTTAAATTAAGCAATGATGAGCATTTGAGTGCCCAACAAGTAGTAGCAATTATATATATAAGTTGAAAGAATTTAAATGTTTTCTTTATACTACCATTCTACAACGAATCAATAGTTGTGAAGTAATTCTGAATCAATAATAATAACATAACAACCCTCTTCCAAATTTTTAAAACTACGTACTGATTATAAATAGGGTTAAGGTGACATACTATGAATATTATTTTTATTTTTGAAAAGGTTAAACAGAACTTCATCTGTAAACCGTCATAACTTACGGGCACGGGGGTGATCAGCCCGTTGTACCCTGTATTGATTAATACTACATAACAAGAACGATATTATCGTTCACTCTGGCTGCCTTGGGCACAAAAAAATTTCCCATGAATGGGATGTTCATACCTGTCGGGGTTCCAAACCAAAGCAATTCGGTTGGATAATGGTAGGTTTTATCTTATTCAAAAATAATCTATAATTCAACATATATATATATATATATATATATATGGGTAATTGACAAAGGTGTATCAACATGTGATTAAATGCAATGATTATCCAAGTGAAGACACTTGTATAACCATTTATAGAATTTAATGAACAAAATATATATCTGAATTACCATATACTAACATGTTGATAATCAATGAGCATATATAATATAGGGTTAATAATCTATACAATAATAATATAATTCTGAAACATTCTAACTTGCCTGATGCGCTGCTTACAATATGCAACTTAGTTTTATATGTTATGTAATCACCTATCATTAATCAGATTATTTGTTTGATTAGAACAATATACTATAACACATAGTACTGCATTTCGCAGTCAGTACATAACCTAATCACATTATCACACATGTTTAACAGTCATTGCATCACAAACAAACATTAATACAGTCAAAATATCTAAGTCCAGATCAATTCCTAAAATATGTCGGTGTACCTACAGCTTTATCGGGTAATTATCGAGTCTAAGACTCTATTCTGTAACTCAATATCTGTAAATATCAGTCATATTATTTTTAAATGACATACAATAATTTTTAAACAATTATTATTATTTATCATGAATTTTCAAACACCAGCATCATTATCAAATAATTTAAACATCAAACAATTCTATTATCATTAATATTTAATTAATATTAAACTATTAACCAAAATATTAAAGTTATTTATAATAACTCAAAATACTTTTAAAATATTTATATTACCCTTAAATCATTTTTAAAACATTTAAAATCATTTTTAAATAATTACCATTAATATTAAAATATTAATGTACTATTTATCCAATATTAAAAGTCATTAATTATAACTTAAAATATTTTTAATTCATTTATATCCCTTTTAAAATGTTTTTTAAATCAATAAAACCATTTTTAAACCATTTATTTATTAAATAAATTTAATATCATTAATGTTAAATAAATATCATTAATATTAAATTATTATTGAAATTATTCTTTAAATATTAAAAGTTATATTTTATAACTTAAAATATCTTTCAACACTTTATTTTCATTTAAAATAATTTTTATAATATTAAAATCATTTTTGAACTAATTTATTTAATATAATTATTAAATAACCTTAATATCATTAATAATAATTAATTAATGAAATTCACCTTTAAATATTGAAAGTTATATTTTATAACTTAAAATATTCTTAAATATCTTATTATTATTTAAAATTATTTTTAATATAATAAAATAATCTTTAATCTATTTATTTAATTCATTTATTAAATAACAAAATTATCATTAATATTAATTAATTAATAAATTTCATCACAAAATATTAAAAGTCATTAAAAATAACTTAAAATAATTTCTCATTCCATAATATACTTTTTAAATGATTTTTAAAGTATTAAAACCATTTTTAAATAATTTATTTAATATATAATTAAATAAATTAAATACCTTTGATATTTCAAAAATATTAAATATTTATGAAATATATTAAAAATAATTAAAAACTATTTTTTAGACTCTAAAATAATTTTTAATAATTTATTATGTATTTTTAATAATTAAAAACTAATTTTCTATAATTATTTAATGAAAATATAATTTTTATAATTAAACTATCGCTAAAGACCACCTATAGCGACAGAACCGTTGCTGTAAGTGTTCTTCGTGTTCTTCATGCAAACCCAGATCTTCAAGCCAGTTACCGAGTGGGTGGGTTTGACCAAGTGTAAATCAGTGTGTGTTGTGTTTTTGGACTTGTTTTTGGTCAGATCTGGTAGAGCTAATGTAAGACTACAAGATCCAGCAACAAACATGTTCACAACATGCATCAAATGAAAGATCTAAGCCATCAAAGTGGCTGTCAGAGGCTGTTCTTCATTTCTGGGGTTCTTCATTTCTGGGTTACCCAGAAATGAAGAATAGATCGTGGGGCTCACTTTGGACTCCCACTACATGCTGATCGTTTAATGTTTTTATGATCTAAAAGTTCTAACTTGTACACAACATGAGAGACTACAGATCTATCACCAAACATCATCAAAACAGCAACAGAATCATTAAATCCAAGCTGGTCAAATAATGTCAGAGGACATGATCAAAGGTTTTCAAGGTTGCCCAGAAAATCGGATCCGTGATCATTCTACCTACTTTGACCAGTCACTAAATCCAGTGTATTTGATATTTAGATGTACTAGAAGCATAAATCGAAAGTGTACATAACATACTACAAACTACTTATAACAACATAACGAAAAAATCAATACACTGACATATCTAGTCGATCAAAAACGTTGTCAGACCGTTTCTGGGTTACCCAGAAATGCCCAGTCATGGTCAGTCAACCGCTTTTGACCTCGAATATCTTGCAGTCTAGACCAGATCCAAGCTTGATTCTTGATCCAGATCAAAGAGTACATACTAGACTACAACTACAAACTTTCAAAACACAAATATCTTTAAAGATCACAGAGATATAAGGCCTGACATTCGATGTCAGACAACACATAACAAAATTTCCAGATTTTACAAATCTTCAAATTCGAGCTTTTAAATGTTATGGATCCAACATTTAGCAACCTAGATCATCATTAGACACTACTAAAAACACATTTAACACAAAATATTTAACATCTAACAATAGATTAATGGACAGAAATCAAGCTAGGGTTTTATACCTTTATGTGAACAAATCTTGATTTCAAGCTTTTTGATTTGATTGGTGTTAGTGGGGCTTGGATTTGGGTTTGATATGCTAAGAAATTTCGTTGGTTTATGAGAGAGAGAGAGTCTAGGTTGAGAGTTGATACAAAATGAGATAGCAAATGGCTTATTTTCTCTCTCTAATCTATTTATAGAAGTCTAGCAAATGTGGGATTTAGCTATTATCCTCCATACTCTTGTTGTTCATTAGACAAAACTTCTTATCTTGTTCTTAAGTATGCTTAGTGAGATTTCCACCAATGAGGTGTAGACAACATTATACTTTGTGTAAGAAATTAAGAAAAGTAAGGTCATTAGCTATTTAAGGAAACTTGATTAGCCTAATTTGTTGCCTTAAAAGTCCTATTATGGCCAGCTATATATATACCCACTAATTCCTTCTTTTAGCTTTTATTTTAATGCATAAATTAGATAGATCAAAGGTCTAAAATACCCTTAATTATGTGGATTAAGTTTGGGCTTGAATTTGATTTCTTTTGGGCTCCTCCCATAATTGATTTGGGCCATGCAATTAACATAGTCTAACAATTTTAATATATGTTACCCAAATTATTTATTTAGGGTTTAAAATAAAATATAATTAGTTTGCAAAATTTATAATTAGGGTTTTCTTAATTTGATTAGGGTTCTAATCATACATGAACATTAGGGTTTATTATATAATAATTATAATTATCCTTTCTAATTTAGTAATTAGGGTTTATAATTAATAATTAAGATTTTAAGAAATTAATATATCTAAATGCTAATTAGGGTTGACCTAGTTAATCGCAAAATCATACAACATAGTTATATAATAGACTTAAACTCACAATTGAGTTTCAAATTAGGGTTTTCCACAGTAAAACTAGGGTTTGACATAATACACCATAACTGACCAATCATTGTCAGTCCACAAACATACAATATATAACTATAGCACTGGAAAATCAAAATATAAATAATATTATATTATTATTCTCATTCCTTGATCAAAATCCAAAAATTAGGGTTTAGATTCCATATCTGATTTATCTATCATACTTAACATTATTTATTAAGTTAAAATAATTAACTTAATAATCTGAACGAAATTCATATAATAAAATAATTATATAATAATTCTAAAAATCATTTCATATATTATATAAATAATATATGATTATATTTTTATGGAAAATAATTAATAAAAATATTTCTGCTATAAAATTAATTATTATAAGAATATAATTTATAATAATCAAATTCTAAAATAAAATTATTTAAAATCATTCATGTATATCACATAAATACATACACACATTATCTTGGCACATATTCCCCATATTTAAAATAATAATAATAAAAAAATTATACGCAAAATTTCTAATTTATTTGTATAGAAATTATTGGGTTGTACATTTACCTCCAATCTTTTCACGTTCAACTTGAATCCATCGAGTTTGGTTCCTTCCTTTGATTATTGATAGCCAACCAAGTGTTTGGCCTCTAGAGGTGATCCACGAAGGAAAAAGAAAGATTTAAGAAGATGAGTATTTGGCAAAACCATAATTTTTCTATCTCTCATAGAAAATGGTGTATTTTCTCAACTATTGAAATCACGTATGTTGTGAAAAAGTCAACAACCCCTACACATAATAAGAGTTCTCTTATTTATAGATGTAGGCAACCATCCTTAACAATTAAGGAATTATGTTTTATTTTAATTAAGTAAACTCCTTTAATTAATTAGGCTCCCAATCTTATTAGAATTAATTAGTCTCCTAATCTTATTATGATATATGAGAGTATTTTTATTAATTAATTCTCAAACTCCTTTAGGAATTAAATAATAATAATAATAGTAATAATAATAATAATATAACTCCTCTTATTAATTAATATTTAATATTTCCAAAATATTAAATAATAAATATTAAGCTATTTAATTTATTCTATCACCATAGATTAAATTAAATATACTTAACTTATTATTACGATTATGCCATTAACTTCTTAAATAATTATTCTTCCTTTTATTGTGTGACCCTTTAAGTTCTCTATATTAAACCGGTTGTGAATAAATCAATTAGAACAATTCTAATCTTATTTAAATAAATAAAATAAACTATAAGTAGTATGCATACATGCCAATCATATATGATGATAAAGTACACATCCCTGTCTCAACAACTTCTTGGCTTGTATCACCGTCAGGCAACTTGCTTGTCGAGGTGACTTACTGGCATAAAACACAACCTTTGACGGAGTCATAAGGTTAACACACTTCCTTTGGCAATCAATCACTGCTCCGTAATTAAATAACCAATCCATTCCCAGTATAACATCAAACTCACCAAGTCTAATTGGTATCAAGTCTATCATCATCTCGTGACCTTTTATAACCACTATATAATTTTTATATATGAATTTAATAGGAATCACTTCCCTATTCGCAATCTCTATACTTAAGGGAAATTCTAATTCTTTCGGAGGAAAATCTAAGTTTTGAGCAAATTCATCGGATATAAATGAACAAGTAGCACCCGAATCAAATTGTACATAAGCATTAATAAAATTAATCAGAATGATACCTGACACTACATCCTTAGACTGTACAGCATCCTACACGGTTATATTGAAAGTCCTCGCAGTAGGTCGGCTTGACTGTGCTGGTCCCCAGTGATAGTCAATGCACCACCACCGTTGTTGTTTCATTTTCCACCACTTGCACTTCCCGCTGGCTTCTTAGGGCAATCGCGAGCCATGTGATCCTTTGAACCGTAGGTAAAACATGCTCCTTTCTTCAGACTAAAACAGTTCAGGTCAATGTGTTCCTTCTGAACACAGTTGAAACACACCCTCTTTCCCTTCAAACATACCCCAGTATGGTTTTTCCCGCACGTCGTACAAGCTTCAAACTTTTTCTTCTGCTGATTTCCCTGCTGTCCTCCCGCAGTCGAATTCTCGCTCCACTTTCTCTTATGACTGTTAATTCCAACATTACTTCCACCAACCTTATTCTCATGTTCATTCTTCCTCTTCTTCTATTCTTGGTTGTACTTGGTCAAAGCATCACTTCCACCTTCCGCGATAATTGCCTTTTTCGGTACAGCCGCAAATGTATTCAGCTGGAACATTGAAACCTTGCTATACAGCCAAGGTTTCAATCCTTGTTCGAACCTTCTCACTTTTCGCTCGTCGGTATTGACTTGATAACTGACAAACCTTTCCAACTCGTTAAACTTCACAACATATTCTGGCACCGTCATAGTTCTTTGCTTCAGCTCTAGAAATTGCACTTCCAGCTGATTCCGAGAACTCGCTAGAAAGTACATTTTGAAAAACATCTCCTTAAATATATCCCATGCTATCACTCCTTTTCCTCCACAAACCTTATTTTCCTGCCACCAGTAGCTAGCTTCAGACTTCAGCATGAACGTTGCGAACACAGTCTTCTGATCCTCGTTAACTCTAGCAACAATAAACACCTTCTCCATTTCCATGATCCAGGTTTGGGCTTCCGCTAGATTCATAAACCCTTGAAACTCTGGCAGTCCAATCGCTTTGAATTCCTTAAAAGTTGTGACTTGAGTTTGCGGTTGATTCGCAAGTGCACCCATCAACAGAGCTACCAACTGCTGAACCGAATTAGCGTTGGCCTCATTATTATTATTAGTAGACCCTTCAGGAGGTGCTTGCTGACGTGGTTGTCTTTTTCTAGGAGTCATTTTCTATTAAAATATACGCTTATTAGTTCCTTACTCAACTTCTTGAGTATTTGAAGTTTAACTTAAACATTCCAAGATTAAAGCTATAACACATAACATTTCAAATAAACTTTTATTCATTCATAAAGTTTTAGAACGTACTGAAGATAGAATAACCTCTATAAACATTCACTTTCCTGAACTAGACAAGTTTCAGGATTACATACTCATACTATCCCTTTATTTATTCTCAAAATAAGGGATTCATAGTTTATTTATTCACATAATTCACCACATATTATTATCACTCTTATTCTATCTAGGCATGTTAAGATGTCGTAAGGCTTCTCGACGCTCCTCCTCCATGATACGATACGCTGTTCTACGATCTATCACGAACCATGACGAGTCTTCAAACTGAGGCGGGTAATAAAAGACTCGATCATGGGCCCTATCAATTGTAGAATTAAAAGCGTAATCCATCTCGTTCATCTTGGCCTTCTTCACTCGGACCTTAGCCTCAGTACGGTCTGCACGCTGAGCTTCATTCATCCAACCATCCTCTGCTCTTGCACTCTTAGCTGATTCCTCTTTGAAGTCATCTTTTAATTTCTTCGTGTCAGTCTTCATCTTCTCATTCACCGCTAACAGATCCTCATGTTGACCCTTGGTATGAACTAGGTCTCACTCCGTGTTTCCAAGGCGTGAGTCGAGTTCCTGAATCTCCGCATCCTTCTGCTCCATTGAAGCATGATGCATCTCAACCATCTCCTTCAACTCCTCAACCTTGTCCTGTAATTCTATGTTACGGTCATACAGAGCGTCATACATCTCGGCTAATATGGAGTTTGGTGAAAACTCCTCAGGGTCCTCTTCCTCATCATCCTCCTCTATCTCCTCAGAACTATCATCCTCAAGATCGGTCACAGGATCATCCTCCTGGATCAACTGCTCCCGTACAACGTGAATATCCCGGGGTTCGTCATCTCTTGCTACGTGAGGTATCACTTCCCTAGCTGGACTGAATCCTCCTTCGTTAGACATCCTGACAACAAAATATTTTAAGTTTTACTTAACATTTTTTGATACTCGCGAGCACATAAGTTATTAACACATAGCACATAATGTCTTTTATCATTTAACTTCAATGGATACCTTAACCCATTCCTTAAAACTCGATAAGAGTTGGACACCTATATGTTTTCTGTTTCCTTAACGGTTACTTCCTAAGGTTTCCCCACCTAAGGTTCATAACCTAAAGCTCTGATACCAACCTGTGACACCCCTAAATTCGGGTACTCCATTCTCACAGAATTTGGTGCTCACTATCCAAAACCATTACATCTAACTACCCATCATAAAGGATAAAGACATAATTTAAATAAATTAAACAATAATCTTTCCGATTAAAGTGTTACATCATCATCTCAAAATAATCCCAGGTAATCTAACCTTAAATTTATTACATCAGTTTGCGGAATACATCATAAAATAAAACAAGTCTTTAACATAATTCATTAAAATAAAATTCTCATAAGTCTTCATTACTTGGACATTTTGCCCTTTCCTTTGCTAGTAGATCGCTCGTCGACTTTCTCTACTTTAGCTGTAGTGTTAATTGCAAGAGTGAGCAAACAAATGCTCACTGATATAGAAAGTAGTAATGATAGCAACATGTGTGACGCCCCCAAATTCGGGTATCTTCCAACCCGACATATGGTGCTACACGGTACTTATAACTATACAATCATTCCATTAAAATACAACATAATGAATGTAATTGCTATCTTCTTATTACAATCAAAGTATAATCCATTCCCATGTTCACAAATCGATTACATTGTTTGTTGTTCGTAATGTATAATACATACAAATATACTAATCTATTACACGATGGTTAAGTATCCATCTTAGCCTTGCCCTTATCTCTCGTAGCATTCTCAGTACGTTCATCCTTAACTGCAATCATATAATTCACGCAAGAAGTGAGCATAACAAGCTCAACAAGTTTTAACAAAGGATAACATCAATACCACATTCGTGAATTATATGACAAATCATACATAACTGAACAAATAGTTATGAAGTATTATAAAAAAGTAATACTTTAACAATTCATAACATCAATTCCCAAAGTATAAAATAGATTAGGAATTCTGAACCAGTTGATAGACCATGAACAATAGCTTTCTATTTTCATACTTGAAAAGGATATCACATCACTAAGGCTGTACATCCGCATTACTTACGAGCACTTCTAAGTGATCAGTGTGATAACCCGAAATTTCGAATAATTAAAATTTTACGAATAAATTTTTTTTTATTTAATATTGACATTGACTGTTAATATTGTACTGAGAATTAGTGAGACAAGTCTCGAGAATCAGTCTATATGTGTTCTGACTGAGAAAAATAGAGTAGAGTTGTGCTTAACAACTTTAGAAACCCTAACCCTAATTTTCAGATAGGAATTCGATAGAAAATACAATTAAAATAATTGTATTGTTGATTATGTGTTTGTACGATTTAAAAATGATGATCAATAATTGATCGGATAAGGGTTAATATTATTAAACCCTAATAAGGGATTAGAAACCCTAATCTCAAATTTAGAAAATAAATTGTACAACTAAAACCCTAATTGTACGCCGGGAAACCCTAATTTCAAAACCGGAAATTATAAACCCTAATTAGGCAACCCTAATTTTTTTTATTAGCATGCCTTAAGTGTTTGTTAAACTTAAATATGGTTAGAAATCTCTAATTATATTTTTGTAAGTTAAATTTCTATTTTAGAAACCCTAATTTTATTTTAGAAAATTATTTTTCTAATTAAACCCTAAATTTGCAAATTATGGGAATTAGAATTTTTAGACCTAAAGGATACAAAACCTAAACCCTAGATTGTCCAAACCCTAAACCCTAAGGGTTTCATCAAGTTCAAATTCTAGAAGAAATTGGAAATGTCCATAATGCCCTTTATGGGATTTTTAATTGATTACTTGCAAAAATGGCTAAAGCTTTAGTGGTTGAACCACTACCTTGACTTGGTGACTCTAGAAATACAGCAAATCAGCCTACTCTAGCCGAAAATGATCAGATCCAAGCAACATACATGAATCTAGAGTATTATATATAAGTTTTAGAGAGAGAAAATCAAGAAAAGTTAGCCATTTTGCTCTAAGCTCTCACCAACTCTTTCTCTATCCTAAACCCACGAAAATCATAAGTAAACCAGTCACAATATCAGTACATAGATCGACCAATAACAGATTTGAGGATCAAGATCAAGATTTAAGCTAGAAAGGTCTTTCGAAATCAGATAAGTATATTGTGTAGCTGTAATCAGCGGAAGAGGCAAGTTCCCTAACTCAACCTTGAGTTATTTCATTCAAATATTATTGGTGGTTAATTATTGTTGATTAAGCCACGTCCAGGGATTTATTGTTGAAATTAAATTTTCGAATTAGGAAATATATATTCGTAGAATTACGGTTGTTGGATATTCATATCTGTAGAAGTTAGAATTGACAGTACAAATAATTCCTGTTTATTGTTGAATTATATTGAGAAATGTCTTAGCCAATTATTCTGGTTAGACAAACATTTGTAAAAACTTGTTAGGTTTGAGAAGAGAAGCAAATAGAATTTGAAATCCCAGTATTTCGTTGTAAAATCAAACTTTTGATTCCAAGACTGAGAAGAACAACCTTTTAAATAAAGGGAACATTTTGTTGGTCGTAAATTCGACCTTTGCGCGCGTTTTGAGTATTATGCATAATATAGGGTACAAAGAGTTGGCCAGCTCTGAGTACTTGCAGAGGGGTATGATTTAATCTTTATGGTTATCTGATACACCTGAGTATTTATCAAAGTAAATCTTTGATATCTACCTGAGAAAATAAAGTTCAAGATCTAGTGTGATCACTCAGTATAAATCTGGAGAAATATTTCATTCGTAGAATTGATTCTAGATTATTCACTAGAATATTGTAGAAACTTTGAAAGCGTTGTACTCTTTCATAATTGAATTATTGTGTTGTATAGGATACGAGAAAAACTTGTTATTGAATAACGATTTTTTTTCAGCTATTTCAAAGTTCCCCGAACTTTGGTTTCATTCTATCAAAATAGATAGTCTGTTGTTTTGAATCCTTATACATTTATTGTATGTATTAACTTGCGGGGCAAATTGGTTGCTCACCCTTGCTAAATAAAACTTTTCAGCTAGGGACGAAGTGGCAGGAGGTGTTGTGAAGGATAAAGGCAAAGGCGTTGTAATAAATTAATTATGATGAACATATTTATTGTGTTGTATTTGTAAACCCTTTTTGTATATCTAAAGGGTATGTTTGTAATGTTAAGGTTAGAGAACCTGGGTAATGTATTGAGAAACTCTGATAAAATCTTATGAAAATTACTATCTATATATATTACGGGTAGTTAAATGTTATTTATATTTGGATCGTGAACACCAAATTCGGGAGTCAGGTAACCCGGATTTGGGGGTGTCACAGGTTGGTATCAGAGCTGTAGTGACCAAGGTGTCACCAGCTGGTAGTGGAGCTGTAGGTTATAAACCTTAAGTGGGGTGTGGAAAAACCCTAGGATTATAGCCATAAACGAGATAGAGAATACTCATTTAGAGTACTAAGTGAGGGATTGCAGAAGCGTATCGATAGTGAGAAGTGTGGACACATAGTGTGAGAATGTTGTACTAGTAAAGTACTAATCAAGTTGTTTAAACTGCTTGTAGGATGTCTGAAGAAGGTGAAAAGAGTGCGGAGATGCTAGCGGCTGTTGCACCAGTGCCAGTAGCCGGGGTGCCAGCGCAAAGCGAATCGGTTGAGAAGTTGGGAGAAGATGAACCAATGGTTAATCTTGGGAGTGATCATGACGATTATCCCGAGATGTATCAGAGTGGTGATGAGGAGGCAGAGTCTGAGCCAGTTAAGGTGGAACTGAAGAATAAGATCAAAGTTGGAGAACAAGATCAACTATCTGTGGAAGTCCAGGAACTCCAAAGCAAGGTATTTCTCTTGGAGGAGTTGTGGAAAACGGAGCGGGCATCACGTGAAATGACTGAAGAACGAAACGAGCTGAAGGCCCAGGTTGAGAAGATGAAGACTGAAGGTGGAGGATCATCTGAAGGAACCAGTAAGAAGGATAAGAAAAAGAGGAAAAGGGACAACGACAGCCCTAATTCTGAGAAGACAAGTCCGAAGAAGAAGCAAGCTTGTATCAAGTGTGGAAAGACTCACGCTGGAGAATGTATGATGTGGAAGAATGTATGCTTCAACTGCAAGCAGGAAGGACATATCTCTTTGCATTGTCCTAAGCCAAATATGAGAAAGTGTTTTTCATGTGGGCAAACGGGTCACGGATTCAACAAGTGTCCCAGCAAGAAGAAGATTGGTGAAGGCAGTAGACATTAAATAACTTAGACATAAGTTTTAATGTCTTTTGGTAGAAGCTTTTGATATTAAGATATGTAATATCGAGAATGATGCTTAAGCATATGTAAATATATGTTTTTAGGAATGAAATCTTTATTTTCTATATGAATATAAGATTAAAATGAAATTGTGTGTTCTTAAAACTCATACTTATGTGACATTCTTGACTCATAGTTATATGAAATGTTTATGAACCCCTCAGCAAACGGACGCCAAAGGTCAGACTAGGGTAAGTTCGTAAACTCATATAATTGTGGCCAGGTTATGAACTCATAAGTGTGGTTTTATGAACTGGATATAGTAATGTGAAATTGGAGAATGTTAACTTTTTGTGTAAAGTTGGAGAATTGCAACTTTTGTAAAGTTGTGTGCGTTAACCCTTGTATTATTTTAAAGGGATAGTTATATGTGTTAAGTACTATAGGTACTATGTGCTATTTGAATAAATATGCGATTACTTGAGAATTATGTGTTGAATTCTTATTGTGTTAAGAATTTGTGTAGAATAAGAGTATTAATATAAGATTTTTATTTAAATCAGATCATGCCGCCAAGACGACATAATCGAAACCAAAGAGAAGAACAATCAGTGAATAACGAAGAATGTCAAGTGGACCCGATGCAGAATTTTGTAGATATACTGGCCCAAGCTATGGAAAATAGGGCTTCAGCCAGGGGAAGACCAAGGAATCAGCCAGCCGACGGATTGGCTAATTTTAAGGATTTTAAAGCGGTAGGACCGCCGGAATTTAAGGGGACTACGGATCCGATCGAAGCCCAAACTTGGGTGAAGGAGATAGAGAAAGCTTTCGTGATTGCGCGAGTTGCGGAAGAACAAAAGACAGCGTTCGCAACATACTTAATGAAGGGAGAAGCCAATTATTGGTGGGAGACGAATCAAGCTAGAGCGGGTACGGTGCTAGTAACATGGACAAGATTTAAAGAGTTGTTCTTTGAGAACTACTTCTCGCCGAGTATGCAATCTCGGATGGAAGTTAAGTTCTTGGAACTTAAGCAGGAGAATTTGTCTGTTTCGGAGTATGCTGCTAAATTCAATGAATTGGCGCGATTTGCACCTCATCAGGTAGATACAGAAGCTAGAAAAGCAAGAAGATTTGAGAACGGATTGAAGACGGGAATTTACAAAAAAGTAGCTGTGCTGCAGATCAACACGTTTGCGGCTCTACTGGAGAAGGCATTAATTGCTGAAGGAGGAAGCGAGGCTGCATCTCGTTTTCATCAGGAGAAGAGGAAGAATACCAGTGAGGGTGGAAGCGGTGGTGGTAGTAATTCGAATAAAAGGAAGTGGAGCGAAAATACCCAATCGGGTAATAAAATTGAAGGAAATAAGAAAGGAGGAGGGCCGTGTGCAAATTGTGGGAAGAACCATGCTGGAGTGTGTCTGAAGAAGAAAGGAGTTTGTTACAACTGTGGTCAAGAGGGGCACATGTCACCTAATTGTCACAACCCAAAGAAGATACAAGGTTGTTTTTCCTGTGGATCAACTGATCATCTGGTGCGAAATTGTCCGAAGAAGAATGCGGAAAAAGAAAGTGCCAACAAGGGACCTGGTGGTGGAACCTTGGCGATTCGAGGACCTGCACAGCTAGGAAGACCAACAGCCCGTACATTCAACATGACGGCGCTAGACGCAGTGGCTACTCAGGAGGTAGTAGCAGGTAACGATTTCGTCTAGGAATAAAAGTACACGAGTATTATGATTTAGATAATTCTGTGAACTGTTATCTTTTATAGATTTAAGTCACAGGTTAGAATTTGAAACACAAATTAATATTGTGTTGATAACAACGAATTGATGATACAACTTTAAAAGATTGTAGAGAATAAGAAAGCGGTGATTCCGAGGACGGAATCCTTTTAAGGAGGGGTGAATGTGATAACCCAAAATTTTGAATAATTAAAATTTTACGAATAAATTTTTTTTTATTTAATATTGACATTGACTGTTAATATTGTACTGAGAATTAGTGAGACAAGTCTCGAGAATCAGTCAATATGTGTTCTGACTGAGAAAAATAGAGTAGAGTTGTGCTTAACAACTTTAGAAACCCTAACCCTAATTTTCAGATAGGAATTCGATAGAAAATACAATTAAAATAATTGTATTGTTGATTATGTGTTTGTACGATTTAAAAATGATGATCAATAATTGATCGGATAAGGTTTAATATTATTAAACCCTAATAAGGGATTAGAAACCCTAATCTCAAATTTAGAAAATAAATTATACAATTAAAACCCTAATTGTACGCCGGGAAACCCTAATTTCAAAACCGGAAATTGTAAACCCTAATTAGGCAACCCTAATTTTTTTTATTAGCATGCCTTAAGTGTTTGTTAAACTTAAATATGGTTATAAATCTCTAATTATATTTTTGTAAGTTAAATTTCTATTTTAGAAACCCTAATTTTATTTTAGAAAATTATTTTTCTAATTAAACCCTAAATTTGCAAATTATGGGAATTAGAATTTTTAGACCTAAAGGATACAAAACCTAAACCCTAGATTGTCCAAACCCTAAACCCTAAGGGTTTCATCAAGTTCAAATTCTAGAAGAAATTGGAAATGTCCATAATGCCCTTTATGGGATTTTTAATTGATTACTTGCAAAAATGGCTAAAGCTTTAGTGGTTGAACCACTACCTTGACTTGGTGACTCTAGAAATACAGCAAATCAGCCTACTCTAGCCGAAAATGATCAGATCCAAGCAACATACATGAATCTAGAGTATTATATATAAGTTTTAGAGAGAGAAAATCAAGAAAAGTTAGCCATTTTGCTCTAAGCTCTAACCAACTCTTTCTCTATCCTAAACCCACGAAAATCATAAGTAAACCAGTCATAATATCAGTACATAGATCGACCAATAACAGATTTGAGGATCAAGATCAAGATTTAAGCTAGAAAGGTCTTTCGAAATCAGATAAGTATATTGTGTAGCTGTAATCAGCGGAAGAGGCAAGTTCCCTAACTCAACCTTGAGTTATTTCATTCAAATATTATTGGTGGTTAATTATTGTTGATTAAGCCACGTCCAGGGATTTATTGTTGAAATTAAATTTTCGAATTAGGAAATATATATTCGTAGAATTATTGTTGTTGGATATTCATATCTGTAGAAGTTAGAATTGACAGTACAGATAATTCCTGTTTATTGTCGAATTATGTTGAGAAATGTCTTAGCCAATTATTCTGGTTAGACAAACATTTGTAAAAACTTGTTAGGTTTGAGAAGAGAAGCAAATAGAATTTGAAATCCCAGTATTTCGTTGTAAAATCAAACTTTTGATTCCAAGACTGAGAAGAACAACCTTTTAAATAAAGGGAACATTTTGTTGGTCGTAAATTCGACCTTTGCGCGCGTTTTGAGTAATATGCATAATATAGGGTACAAAGAGTTGACCGGCTCTGAGTACTTGCAGAGGGGTATGATTTAATCTTTATGGTTATCTGATACACCTGAGTATTTATCAAAGTAAATCTTTGATATCTACCTGAGAAAATAAAGTTCAAGATCTAGTGTGATCACTCAGTATAAATCTGGAGAAATATTTCATTCGTAGAATTGATTCTAGATTATTCACTAGAATACTGTAGAAACTTTGAAAGCGTTGTACTCTTTCATAATTGAATTATTGTGTTGTATAGGATACGAGAAAAACTTGTTATTGAATAACGATTTTTTTCAGCTATTTCAAAGTTCCCCGAACTTTGGTTTCATTCTATCAAAATAGATAGTCTGTTGTTTTGAATCCTTATACATTTATTGTATGTATTAACTTGCGGAGTAAATTAGTTGCTCACCCTTTCTAAATAAAACTTTTCAGCTAGGGACGAAGTGGCAGGAGGTGCTGTGAAGGATAAAGGCAAAGGCGTTGTAATAAATTAATTATGATGAACACATTTATTGTGTTGTATTTGTAAACCCTTTTTGTATATCTAAAGGGTATGTTTGTAAACTTAAGGTTAGAGAACCTGGGTAATGTATTGAGAAACTCTGATAAAATCTTATGAAAATTACTATCTATATATATTATGGGTAGTTAAATGTTATTTATATTTGGATCGGGAACACCAAATTCGGGAGTCAGGTAACCCGGATTTGGGGGTGTCACAATTAGCCTATAGTACTCTATGTTGATCAACATTCATCCATTAAACGTATTTACGTTTAAGTTTTGGCAAACTCGCGTGCCCATCGAATAATCGATGAAAAATACTTTTGTTTGTTTATAGACAAACCTTACCTTCAAATCCGTACCAATTACTTGGCATAAGATAGCGTTAACATTTCTATATAGAAAGATATGTATACAAATCAATCTATATCTTATGAGTAGTCTAGCCGAGTTAAAATTGGCATTAACCCTTTCTTTAATGTTAATCATGCAATTCAGTACAACGAATCACATAAAATTCGACTAACACAAAGGTTAGACAAGCGTTAAAAAAACTTGCCTTTCAGCGTCTTTAAATAACTTAATCGACTATTCTCAGCCTTTACATAATCTACATGATATATTCACACAACACACTATAATTAGCTACCAAAAAATTATTCACATTGTTTTCTACCAACTTCTTTCTCTTCTATGTCTAAGTTAACTTTATTTCATTTAATGAAGTCAATTCGACTCATTACCCTTCATCCTGGCTTATTAACAATCTTACGTTACTATCCGGACTCTATCATTATTGGTGAAGTACCAATGTTGATTACCGATTATGGTTCATTAACAACACGTTATGTTCTTTGCTCATAACTTACGTTAAATTCCTAAGTTTTATTATCATATACCTTAGTATATGAAGTATAGGAATAGTTTTAGTACACTCATTAAGTGTATAAACTTAACTCATATAAGTCTCTAAACATTTGAAGTTCAAACCTAAGTTATCTAACAAATACTCTGCCTCGGCGTCGCGACGTGACTTTCTTATACAAGACTGGCGCTGCGGCGCTAGTTTACAGTACCCATGTCCCGGTCTCGGCGCTGCGGCGCGAGACTTCTTCATACCAGTGGCGCTATGGCACCACTTTCCAGTAGGCACTGACACTGTACGGCGCTGCGGCACGGCACTTTAAAGCATTGTCTGGTGCCGCGGCGCCAGACCTCAGCACCAGAAAAATTCAACAGTTAGAAAATTTTGGTAAGTTTCTCGGATTCATAAATTCTTCGTTATAAGTTCGATTTGGTCTGTTCAAAAGACAACACATCATAAATGACATACTCTACGCGTTCATATAAGAATTTCATACTTTCGATTCCATTAACTCAAAATTCACCATTAAGTTCATTTTTAACCGTTCGTAAACGTTAATGAGCGTTCAATGTTCGTTTTCTTCGATATAAGTCAGAATCCGACGATTCTTGAGTCCACGACTCTTAAATACCCTATCTCACGTGTTGACATTAAAAAACAACATTTTCAAGTCTCACGACAACTTTTGACTATCAATCCGAAATTCTTACGTTTTCGACGTTTAACGTCTATTACCGTGAAATTCGCCATAACTTCGTTACTAGTGTTCTATAAGCCAAATCACATGGAATACTTCATGGATTTCATATCTATATCCTAACCAAGTAAGATGCACATATTTAAGTATTGATGGAGTTCAATTGTTTATCAACAATGAACCTCAACAATCAATATTTCCATGATTTAAACCTACATCAATCCTTATGATTTCTATGTCTTCATGACTTATAAAGATTGCATCTATAACAAGTCATTCTTATTCCACCATAATAGATATATACCACCCATTTATGATTCTTCATTTTTAAAGAAATCAAAAGAGATGGAACTAGTATTAAGGAGTATTACCTTAAGGATTTCTTTGGTGTTCTTGAAAAACTCTTAAGGCAAAGCTTCAAAGTAGATTGTTTGCTTGAGTCTAGCTCTTTCTCTCTCTCAAAAATATATGTTGGCAACTTGAAAAACCCTCAAATGACCAACTTTAGCTTTCTATTTATAGACAAATGAAATGGAGGGCAAAATAGGCATTATCCTCCACTTCCTTACTATTCCTCACTTTGTCACCAAGTAAAATACTTGGTGACCAAGTGATTTTCTTTCCTTGTACCCCAAGTGGCCGGCCCACCATGCACATGGGTCATCCCCATGGGTTTCCCCATGGGTTTTACCCATTCGGTAACCCACCGGTTCGATTTTCTTGAATTGGGCTTAATCAATCTAATATTGGGCTTTAGCTTGGGTTTAACACATTAATTCCTTGGGCTTACATATACAATTGATTGGACTTGGCATAATCCAAATCTAATTGGATTATTATAAGTCTTAACTTAAGTCCATAATACCAATCGTGTTCTACACGTATAATTCACATATTCTTTCCGTATAATACTCGTACGATAATTGTATTGTACTTCATATTAATTCTTCATAATATACATAAATACTAAATAGTATCATACTAGTATAACACTTTTATCATTATTGAAATCCCTTCTACGCATCTCATTTCCTTCTCGGAAATCATTCTACTCAACCCTTAGGTTTTAAGTCCGCAGGCGAAAACTTCGTTTGCCATAAATGAAATATTATTAGATATTTCATCTCATCTCAATATTCTATCATTACACGTTTTTCGAAAATCCAAAATAATTTCTCGTGCAAAAACGGATGAATAGTATTTTTACGGGAATTTCTCAGAAAACATTTATTTTCATCTTAGAAATTCTAAACAATTAATTCTAGAACGTAGCCAGATTACTAACCATATAAGCACATTCTAGGTCATAGAACGACCTTCATATAGTTTACTCACAAAATAAATCAATTAAATTCATTTAATTCACATGATCAAATAAAAATTTAATTATCATAAAAATTCGATTTTTTCGGGCGTTACAACATGAGAATGAACAACGAATGTTGAACAATAACGAACTTGTTCTACGAATCAAAAATAGAAAACAAGTTCGAACTTTAATATCCGAGGGTCTTAAGACCACGAACTATGTCTCCTGTATTTAGGTATTATTACCTCAACCTTAACAGTCATTTAGACTATACAGACCCTTCTTAACGTACTTAGGGGGATCAGTCCTTTTTACCATGTATTGTGCACAAACATCTAAACGTTACATGTACAAAATCCCCTATGTTAGGGTTGTTCATCTCAGTTTGAATTTAGAATTTCCACAATAAAGAAAGTTTAGCTCGGAACTAACTTATTAGTGTTTCTAGAATTTTAGAATACTATTCAGTTATAGATTAATTCAATCAATAAGAGTTTACTTACTACTTGAAGGCTTAATACAAGAATGTATAACTTAACAAGGCTATCAAAGTCAAAGATTAGATAACAGCAATGTATAATTGAATAAACATGATCTACATGCAAAGTACTATATTTAAAGAATTAGAACAATCTCACTTGAAACAATGTATTAGAACAGTATATGCATCGAATAATAATAAGGAAAGTGAAACTCGCTCGATGTAATGAATTAGGTTACAAGAGCTTGTACAAATATACACAAGATAGATTAAGCTTGCTCAACTTTACAAAGAATTTTAGGAACTTATACAATGATAATTTAGGAATAGAAACTTGCATTCAATATGAAAAGAATGAAGTTAGAAAGCTTGCTCAATGTAAAGAGTTAAGGTTTAGAAACTTGCCTTGTATGTAAGCTACACAAATGTAATATTCGCAAATTACCCTACATATATCATTGAAATCGCAACAACAATTAGTTGTATGAATATTAGCACTATGGGTTTTAACCCATCATTTAGATCATAACACTAACCTAACATCTAACCATGTTGGTTAACATCCTTAACGCCTCTGAAATCTCATTACGATCCAACATAACTTAATCGTTCATCTCTAACTTTTGAAAACATCACTTTTAGTTTCATTATATAACTCAATTAACAATCACTTAAAAATCCTTTACACTTTGTATTACAACACCTTACAACCTGTTATTATAGTTTCTATTATGTCTTAACATCATTAACATGCTTGCTTAGCTAACATAAGTTCATTACATATGACCTACAAATAGGCAGAAGCCACTGCCTAGGCTCAGGGCACGGCGCAGCTGTGCTGTCCCTTGCCTTGGCACCGGCGCAGCTGCGCTGGTGCTCGACTGCAGAAAACCTAGTGGCACAAATGCGCCGTTTCTGCCTGTGGCAATGGTGCATCTGCGCCGTGCATAAATAGAAAAACTGCAGCAGCTCTGTTACATAGCAGTCACCCAATTCTACCTAAACACTACAAAATTCACAAAACTAATCATCTGAAACTCTATAATAACATAGTTAAGCATGTTATACACCATTATATATACAACAACATCATATATATTCAAATTAAAGGGATCAAAACCCCAATTCTTCTAAATTTCATCATTTTCACATATTTAGCGAATTCGATCGCCATGAACTCGTTTCTTAACCAATTGACATGATTTCAACTACGCCGCTTTCGTTTCTTAACATACAAACATATTTTAACATCAAATTAAAAATTATAACAAGTATTGATTATGAAATTTTGTACTTTAATAAGCCATATTATAGGAACATATCACTGTTATATGAACTCTTTCTACTACAATCCAATCCTCATGATTTTGACAACAAGTATCAAGTATTACTCATATATGGTGATTAACAGTCAATGAACCATATATACAAGTATATACATCAATCTAATCATAACTATAAATTTATAGGGAACAACCACAAAGAAATCAAACATATAAATTAGAAGAAATTTTATACCTTAAACCTTGATTGATGGGAAGAAGAGTGATAAAGACCTTGATACTCCAACACTTTAGCAAAGTTTTTAGAGAATTTCTCTCTTCCTACCAAGCTCTCTCAATACTCTGTTGTTTCTCCTTAGCAAAATAAAATGCGTATAATAAACTGTCCACCCCACATACTCTTCCGTTAGAAAATAACAAAAGACATCAGTTGGAATAAGCCAAAGGCCATAAGGCCTTGTTTGGCTACCACAAACACCGAAACTAGATTATTTTTATATTATTATATTATATAGTTTCATGTGTCACACTCTAGTTAATTAAATAACTTTAGCTTAATTAATTTAAATAACTTGTAATGGTAATTAAAATAATTTCTATTAGAATTATATTTATGAATAATAAATAATCATATATCTAATTTAATTAATAAATTAGACACATCACTTAATTTAATTTATTTATTTCCTTTATTATTAAACAATTCATTTAGTTTAATTATTTCCTTAAATATTAAGCAATTGATTCAATTTAATTATTTCCTTCAATTAAATCCTTCAAATAAAATTATCATTATTCAATTTAATTAACATTAATCAATTTAGTTACTAAATTAATTCACCACAATTCATCAATTATTTATTTTCCTCAATAAATAAATTATTTAAAATATTTATTTAATTCAATAAATATTTAAATTAAATTACAAATTTATCGATTGTTACAAGAATCACCTTTTCACCACATATACATTGATAGCGCGACACCGACATTCCAATGATTATCAATGTGATAAATTGAATGCAAGTACAAAACCCTCGCCCATACAAAGATTTGTACAACTCATCCATCACATGAGTCCTCAATTGAAATCCCACCTAACTCTATCTTACTAACTTATTCTTAACTTGCCCTTAACTTGCTCAATACGAATTCTTCGTATCACATTAGCTATAACTCCTCGTGAGTTTATCTCGTACTATATCATAGTACACTATCTTCATAGCATAAAGCTATAATTATTCAAACATTACAGACCATCTTAAACAGATCACGTCATGATCTTATTCTACAATCATCTCCCTTAAAATTCTTTTCTTCACTCGTGATCGTTTTGTTTTACGATCCTCTTTCTTTCCTTTTTCATCATTTACGATTTCATTTATGCTTTTAATCTTACATGTTTTGTCTATTAATCATTATTCGTTATCTTGGTTATTGGGGTTAGGTAACTCCCATTTCTTATCTTTATATCTCTTCAAGATTCTTCTTTGAATTTTCTTATTTATATAACAATCCTTCCTTTAAGAATTTCCAACTTCATTTACATTGCTCAACATTTCATTATAGTTCCATATTTTTATAATACGTATCCATTTTCTATACTTGTTACACATCAAGTTTCTAATAGTTTCAATATGGTACACTGAGTGGTTTCCCACAAACAACCAACAAACTTGGTTCCGAGTTGCTAGTTCGTATATACCTCCGCTCTATGAAGGAATCGTTTAGCCCAGATACCATACATCAACTATTAAAGAGTACAATTGTACCATACTTAAATATACATTTTTATTCTTAATTTCTTTATCATTCTCTTCTTATAGACATTGTCTATTTATTATCACCTTACATCCTTATTATTGGAGTTGGGTAACTCCACATTCATATTCCTTATAACTCTACGAGATTCTTCTTTGAATCCTTTCACGCATGTTTTAATCCCTTATTTATAAATTTCTTAAACTACTTCTTATTGTTGAAACTCTATTTGAGCTTATTCTTTCATTATCTTCGCATCTCTTCTCTAAGGTTATAGCCTAATGTGACGCCCCTAAATCCGGGTATCTTCTAACCCGACAGATGGTGCTACACGGTACTACCATTCACACATACATTCAATTGAAAAGTCTCCAATGAACGAATATGTCTGCTATATATTAGAAATAATATTACATTCCCCCAGGTTCTTTATAACCCAAACATTTGTTCTTATCATAATATCAAATATATTACAATCGTTCACCTATACTATTACATAAGAACTCTAAGGGTTCCTTTTCACCTTGCCTTTATCCTTACCGGAGCCTTCAGTCTGTTCGATCTTAGCTGTGTTCATATGGTTCAAGCAAGAGTGAGCATGACTAGCTCAGCAAGTACTACAATTCTAATAAACAACATGCTTGAAACATAGAACTCATATATCTTCAATAACTGAAAAATAGTTACGAAATACTATCGATAATTCAAAATAGCACTTCTTTTCATTCAAAACGTTTTACAACAACAATATTCAGTAAAACATCTATTTCGGTCTAAGATCTTGAGCATTTCATAAGTTCTTTTAAAAAGAACGTCCCAGCACTAAGTCAGTAAGTCCGACATTACTTACGAGCACGTCTAGGTGATCAACCTATTGTTCTCTAAGTTGATCAACACTACATTCATTAAACGTGTATACGTTTAAGTTGTGGCAACCTCACGTGCCTGTCGTTAAACGACGAAAACATTTTAGCATACTCAGTCTTCGATTGAAAACCACACCAATATAACTTGGTAAACATTAAATATGCTTGATAGAATCATAACATAAGTCTAGCTGAAAGAATTGGCTTTGACTTCATCATTCAAGGCTTTATGTGAAAGAATACATGAATTTTAAAGCTTGTCCAGACTGAACTGAAACAAGGGTTA
Source organism: Panax japonicus (assembly GCA_020205505.1). NCBI lineage: Eukaryota > Viridiplantae > Streptophyta > Magnoliopsida > Apiales > Araliaceae > Panax > Panax japonicus. The sequence goes on along the minus strand of CM035102.1, from coordinate 39,489,913 downwards.
GAATAATTGCCTTTAGCGTCTGCTTACTGATTTATCACACGTACACTTTAAGTCTCTAAGTCTCTATAATACATGATCATATAACGTACCACATTAGGTCACATATAATCAAGTATGCATACTATTATATCTTACACTTCATCTCAATCTAAATCCAGACTTAGATTTGTTATTTGCTGGTTCTGGCTTTTCATTACGTCATTCTCATTACGTTCATCTTCAATTGATTGTTAACCTTTAATCATCATACATTAAGTGTTGAACAATGCCTTAACAATGTTATATTCATACCTTAGTTCATTGCTAATGAGTTATCTTTCATTCTATTCTTGTACAAATTCTTACCACACATAACTCTCCTTCTCGCGCCGCGGCGCGAGTTTGTAGTAGGCAATGACACTGTGCCCGACATTGCAGTGCCACCATTTGGCCTTGGGTTGGCGCCGCAGCGCCAACTCTGTGCCTTAGAAAATTAATAGCTTTTGCAAATTTGGCGAAACTCCCGGACGCATAACTTCTTTGTTATAAGTCCGAATTGGCTCGTTCAAAATCTTACGGTTCACAAATTACATACTCTATGCGTCCATGCAAAAATTTTATCTATTTGACTTCGTTTGCTAAAATTTCACCTATTAGTTCATTTTTAACGAAAATGATAAACGTTCGTGAACGTTCAACGCTCGTTTCTTTGTTCTAATTCAGAATTCAGTAATTTTCAAGTTCGCAACTCTATAATGCCAAATATGATGTGTCTCCATTGAAAACCAACATTTTCGACTTCAAACACAAAATATGACTTCCATTCCGAGAATTTCACGAATTCGACGATTATCGTCTAATCGTGTGAATTCCGGCAAAACCTCATTACTAATGATTCAAAATGGATTTTAATCTTCACAAGAACATTTCAAGTTACTTATTACACCAACTTATCATCAAAGTAGGTTTTGACTTATCCTCATAAGGCAATGACTTATTTAACTTATGAACTACTATTCTCATGCTTATGAATTACTATGAACTTAAGTCCATCAATCAATGTTCTCATACTATATTGAATATACTAACATCATATGACAAACATATGACAAGTTCTTCACAAGTTTATCAACTTATTTAGGTTCAAGTTGCTTATTCAACTTATTCGGCTTAAGTTCATTCATCAATATCTTCTTATAGGTTCTTAGCATATAATCACACTTCTCTATCAATCTTATTATGGTAGAGATAGACTAATAGATCCTAAGATCATTTACCTTTGATGACTAAGGTCTTCTTCTTTGAAATCTAGCAAAATGTTGATTTGGCTTTAAAAGTTCTTATTCTCTCTAACCAATAAGTTACTTTGTTTTGGATGAAAGTTGAACAATGATAAATGATCAACCAACTCTCCTATTTATAGGCTATCCAAAGTGAGGGCATTATGGTCAATTAGGCATTGCACCTCCTTAATTAACCTCCTTAATCCCACCTCCTTACTATTCATTACTTAACAACCAAGTCTACTTGAAAGACACTTCTAATACTTGGTCATCACAACACTTGCTCACCACTTAAAATGTTTGCCCATCAAGTCTACCCATATGTCTCTTGGTTTGCTCCATGGATCATGGCCAATTCATTGGGCTTGCTTAATTAATCTAGCTAATTTCTTGTTGGGCTTATACTACAATAGTTTGGACTCATGACATATCAAACACCTGGGCTTGAGTATCACTTACTAATTGGTTTTCTACCATTAAGCTAATAATCCTACAAGTCCATTATATTCAATTTAGAATCTTAACATATATACACCACGTATAATTCTTGTATGGTAACTCGTATACTAAATTGTAATATGCACTATTCCATTCTTCATACTTAATAGTATAATACGTCGTATTATACTTACTTTCATTACCTCGTACAATGCATACGGATCATACAATTACAACTTTCTTTCCTTAACGTTTAATAAACCTAACGTTCCCAAATTAGGTCCGCATGTGAAATATTACGTTTTCAATACTTAGATTATTATTACATAATCAATCTCACCTTGATATTATAATATTACGTATTTCTCGGAAGTTCAAAAATAATTTCTGAGCATAAATCGATGAATAGTATTTTCGAAAAATTTCTAGGAAAGCCTTTATTTTCGTCTTAGAAATTCAAACACTTTAATTCTCCCATGTAGTTAAAATACTACGACATTCCAATGTTTCTAGGTTATAGAATGAAATTCATCTTATCAACACGTAGTAATAATAAATAATATTATTTTATTCATTATTAAAAGTATTTACAAAGGTTCGATTTTTCCGGGGCGTTACACTCTCTCCCCCTTATAAGGATTCTGTCCCCAGAATCTCGCTATATAAAAACAAATTACACAAATAATTGAGGGTAATTCTTTTTCATCTTTTCTTCAAGTTCTCACGTTGCTTCTTCTGCATCGTGGTTCTTCCATAACACCTTTACCGAAGGTTTAACTTTATTACGCAGAACTTGTTCCTTTCTATCGATGGTTTGAATTGGCAACTCTTCATACGTTAAGTCCTTCTCGATATGAATAGGCTCATATTCTATCACGTGCTTATAATTCAGCTTATAAGGACGTAATACCGATATGTGAAATACATTATGTATTCGTTCTAGGTCTGGAGGTAATGTTATCATATATGCTACCTCACCCATCCGTTTTAAAACCTCAAATGGTCCTATAAACTTCAAACTTAAGTTTCCCTTCTTTCTAAAATGTATCTTTCCTTTCCAGGGAGATACTTTTAGAAATACGTACGAACCTACTTCAAATTCTCTATTTTCTCTATGCGAATCCGTAAACTTCTTCTGTCTGTCTTGAGCTGCTACAAAACGCATCTGTATCAGTTTAACAATGTCCATTGTTTTCTGCACCAATTCTGGTCCCAGCATTCGGCATTCTCCTACCTCATCTTAATACAGTGGTGTTCTGCATTTCCTCCCATACAAAGCTTTGTACGACGGCATACCTATGCTTGCATGATAACTATTGTTATACGCAAACTCCACTAATGGTAGATTGCATCTCTGTCGTAAACAGCATTTGACCTACTTCACTTCCAATTCCATCCTAGCCATCTCTATTATTAACTCAGTTTGAGCCGTTAACAAAGATAACTTTTCTCGACCCTTCCTACTTAAGGCGTCGACAACTACATTGACTTTTCTAGGGTGATATAGGATTTCACAGTCGTAATCCTTTATCAACTCCAACCATCTCCTCTGCCTCATATTCAACTCCTTCTATGTGAAGATATATTTTAGACTCTTATGGTCCATGTATATCTCACATTTTTCTCCATAAAGATAATGTCTCCATATCTTTAGAGCAAAAGCTACTGCGGCCAGTTCTAGATCATGAGTAGAGTAAACTTTCTCATAATCCTTCAACTGCCTAGATGCATACACAATTACATTGCCATGCTGCAGAGCACACAACCAAGTCCTCTATGCGAAGCATCGCTATAAACTACAAAAATTCCTGTGTCATCAGGCAATGACAAAACATGCGCTTCACTCAACCTCTTCTTCAGTTCTTGAAAACTGTCCTCACACTTGTCAGTCCAAGCGTATTTTACCGTCTTCCTCGTCAAGTTAGTCAATGGAGTAGCTATCTTTGAAAAATCTTAGACGAATCTCCGATAGTAACCCGCAAACCCTAGAAAACTCCGCACCTCAGTCAGCGTTTTCGGTTGTTCCCAATTCATCACGGCTTCCACTTTCGCTGGATCTACTAAAATTCCTTCGTGGTCAATAACATGACCTATAAATTGTACCTTCTCCAACCAAAATTCACACTTAGTGAATTTCACGTACAACTTCTCCTTTCTTAGTGTCTCCAACATTAATCTTAGGTGTTCAGCATGATCTTCTAGCGTCTTAGAATAGACTAAAATATCATCTATAAACACCACGACGAACTTGTCCAAATATTATTTGAACACTCTGTTCAACATATCCATAAATGCAGCTGGTGCATTTGCCAACCCAAATGACATCACCAGAAACTCGTAATGACCATAACGAGTCCTGAATGCTGTCTTTGGTACATCCTCCTTCCTAACCTTCAACTGATGATACCCTGTTCTTAAATCTATTTTTGAAAAATACTTAGCCCCTTTTAACTGATCAAAGAGATCATCGATCCTGGGCAATGAGTATTTATTCTTTATCGTTAAGTTGTTCAACTCTCAGTAGTCGATACACAGTCTTAACGATCCATCCTTCTTCTTGACAAATAGTACCAGTGCTCCCCATGGCAAAACACTCGGTTGAATGTATTTTCTGTCCAACAGTTCTTGCAACTGCACCATCAACTCCTTCATCTCCACTGGCGCCATGCGATACGGTGCCCTGGAAACTGGTGCTGCTCCCGACATGATGTCTATTACAAACTCTGTCTCCCTATCCGGTGGAAGACCCGGTAATTCACTCGAAAATACATCGGTGAATTCTCTCACTACAGGTATTTGTTCCATGGTTGCTACAACTCTCGGGATATCAACAACATGCCACAGGTAACCTACACATCCTTTCCTCAATAATTTCCTAGTTTGTGTCATTGTTAGACAACACGAACGTCCCGATGATCTATTCCCGTAAAATACTACCCGAGGTTGTCTTAACGTTTTAATGTTCACAAATTTCTTTTGACAATCTATAATTGCCCCATGGTTCACTAACCAATCCATTCTGAGAATTCTGTCAAATTCTCCTAACTTTATCGGTATCAGATCTACCGATAATTTACAACCCCGTATATCTACGCAACAACTCCTATGAACATCTTCAACAGGAATTATTTCTTCGTTTGCTACCTTAATATTTAAAGGTATAGGCAACTTTTCGGGAAGTAATCCTAATCGTCTAGCAAAATCGCATGCTATAAACGAACAAGTAGCACCCGAATCAAATAGCACGTAAGCATTTATGTCGTTAATCGGAATAATACCTACGACGACATCCCCTGATGCAACTGCATCTTGGACTGTCATGTTAAAGGTATAACCCATCGGCATACCCAGCTGTGCTGGTCCACTAATAGCTAATTTACCGCTATTAGTTCCCCGATTCCCGTTCGTCCCCTTCTTTGGGCAGTTCTTTGCCATGTGGTCAGTTGACCCACACACAAAGCATCCGTGATTCTTCTTCGAACTTGGACAGTTAGGCGCAATGTGCCCCTCCTGTCCACAGTTGTAACAGACGGTCTTCCCCTTGAGACAGAATCCTAAATGAGTCTTCCCATAGGTCTTGCAGGCCTCCATTCTCCTCTTTAGATCTCTTAACTTAACTTCAGTATTCCCAGAGCTGAACTTTTTCCTCTTTTGTCCCTCGCCACTACCGCTGGCTCCTTCGATCTTTACTCCCCCATCTACTTTTCCCTTACTCTTCTTGTCCTTATGGTATTGACTCAGAGCCTCACTACCACCCTCGACGATTATCGCCTTCTCTAAAATGGTTCCAAAAGAAGTACTTTGGAATACCGAAATATGGTTATAGAGCCAGGGTTTCAAGCCCTGCTCAAACCATCGCGCCTTTCTAACCTCAGTATCCACTTGATGTAGAGCGAACCTCGCCAGTTCATTAAACTTGGCGGCATATTGGGGAATCGTCATGTCCCCTTGTTTCTACACGAGAAACCGCATCTTCATCCTCCCTTGCATGCTCGTGGGAAAGTAGTTCTCAAAGAATATCTCCTTGGACCTCACCCACGTTAGATTCTCGATCCCGGCCCTAGCCTGATTGGCTTCCCACCAAAAGTTGGCCTCTCCCTTCATCATATAGGTTGTAAAGGCAACCTTTCGGGCCTCGTCGACATTTGCTATCACAAATGCCTTCTCTATTTCCTTAACCTACGTTTAGGCTTCAATAGGGTCTGTAGTTCCTTTGAACTCTGTCGAACCAACACTCTTGAAATCTTTAAAGGTAGTAGCTCGTGCTACTCCCGGATTCACGGGGATATTAGCTCATGATCTATTAAATGCGGCTGTTATTAAATTAACAAATTCCAGCATTGGATTAACCGAACCTCCCTCCGGTTGATTCACGTTAGCACCTTGATTATGTTGTACTCTTCTCGGTGACATTTTGCTGATACAATAAACACATTTCGTTATTATTCCTTTCTTTATTATTTACTAATAAATAATAAATTCAACATCCATTACTCATTGATTTTCGTAAAACGACTTATATTCATTCTTTGTAGTATAATACTACATCGGTTACATTACACAACCTAAGCTGATTACATTACTTTCCCGCTATCGCTTTCTAAAAATTGGGATTTACAAAAGACTACCCTTTTCTATACAAAAGAGGGTTTTACGCCACTACGAATTACAAAATATTACATACTGAAACTACTCTAGCTATTACTAGCCTACATCTTCCTTAAGGCATTATTGAAATCTGCCTTGGCAAGACCGACAATAATATCACGGCTGATAGTATGCCACGTCTGCCCCACCTCTACAGGATAACCAGCTACCTGCTGTTGGAAATCTGTGTGAGAACTCTTATGGATATAGGACATTCTCCCTATCTTCTGACATTTTGTCTTTAGCTCCTCCTTGGGCTCAAAGACCTCATGTTTTAGCTCGTGGACTTTGTCCTTAGCCAAAATCCTCTCATCATGTTCTTGCTCCCACATGGACTCGACATCAGTCTTGTCCTCTATAACAGTTTGGAGCTCTGCCTTCAGCTCCTTGACCTCCTGACAGTAATGAATATTTCTATCCAATAATGACATGAACATAGACATCATCGCCCCCCAGGAGCTATCTCCGATGCTATAACTACTAGATTAAAAGACACCGTCTCTACTTCCTCCTCTATCATCCCATCGAATACTGACATGTAGTCAGCATTATCTGAGTCTCCAGACTCAATAACTACTACCTCCGAATCTTTTGCTACGGGGTTCGATAAAACCTCTATTTGGTTCACCGATTCTTCACTAATGGCTTGACCATCTATATATATTCCATTCACTCCTGACATCTACACAAAATAATTAAGTTGATTAGTACACGTCAGTAGTATAATAAAAACACATAACATAATCATAATGTATTTTTATAAGGTTATTTTCCTCTTGTACTTCTTTGACTTCTCTTAAGGTTCTGACTTAAGGTTTTTAACCCCCCCTTAAGTTTTATAACCTAATGCTTTGATACCAACCTGTGACGCCCCCAAATCTGGGTATCTTCCAACCCGACAGATGGTGCTACACGGTACTACCATTCACACATACATTCAATTGAAAAGTCTCAAATGAACGAATATGTCTTCTATATATTAGAAATAATATTACATTCCCCCAGGTTCTTTATAACCCATACATTTGTTCTTGTCATAATATCAAATATATTACAATCATTCACCTATACTATAAATAAGAACTCTAAGGGTTCGTCTTCGCCTTGCCTTTATCCTTGCCGGAGCCTTCGGTCCATTCGATCTTAGCTGTGCTCATATGGTTCAAGCAAGAGTGAACATGACTAGCTCAGCAAATACTATAATTCTAATAAACAACATGCTTGAAACATAGAACTCGTATATCTTCAATAACTGAACAATAGTTACGAAGTACTATCGATAATTCAAAATAGCACTTCTTTTCATTCAAAACATTTTACAACAACAATATTCAGTAAAACATCAATTTTGGTCCAAGACCTTGAGCATTTTATAAGTTCTTTTGAAAAGGACGTCCCAACACTAAGTCCGTAAGTCTGACATTGCTTACGAGCACGTCTAGGTGATCAGCCTATAGTACTCTATATTGATCAACACTACATTCATTAAACATGTATACGTTTAAGTTGTGGCAACCTCACGTGCCTGTCGTTAAACGACGAAAATATTTTATCATACTCAGTCTTCGATTGAATACCATACCAATATAACTTGGTAAACGTTAAACATGCTTGATAGAATCATAACATAAGTCTAGCCGAAAGAATTGGCTTTGACTTCATCATTCAAGATATCATGTGAAAGAATACATGAATTTCAAAGCTTCTCTAGACTGAAATGAAACAAGGGTTAGAATACTTGCCTTCAGTGTCTGCTTACTGATTTATCACATGTACACTTTAAATCTCTAAGTTTCTATAATATATGATCATATAACGTACCATATTAGGTCACATATAATCAAATATGCATACTATTATATCCTACCCTTCATCTCTATCTAAATCCTGACTTAGATTTGTTATTTGCTGGTTTCGACTTTTCATTACGTCATTCTCATTACGTTCATCTTCAATTGATTATTAACCTTTAATCATCATACAATAAGTGCTTAATAATGCCTTAACAATGTTATATTTATACTTTAGTTCATTGCTAATGAGTTATCTTTCATTCTATACTTGTAAACGTTCTTGTCTGTCGAAACCCTAGGACTGGCGCCGCGGCGCCACACATAACTCTACTTCTCATGCCACGACGCGAGTTTACAGTAGGCAATGACACTGTGCCCAGTGCTACATCGCCACCATTTGGCCTTGGGTTGGCGCCGCGGCGCCAACTTTGTGCCTTAGAAAATTTACAGCTTTTGCAAATTTGGCGAAACTCCCGGACGCATAACTTCTTCGTTATAAGTCCGAATTGTCTCGTTCAAAAGCCTACGGTTCACAAATTACATACTCTATACGTTTATGTAAAAATTTTATCTATTTGACTTCGTTTGCTAAAATTTCACCTATTAGTTTATTTTTAATGAAAATGATAAACGTTCGTGAACGTTCAACTCTCATTTCTTCGTTCTAATTCAGAGTTCGGGCATTTTTGAGTCCGCAACTCTATAATGCCAAATATGACGTGTCTCCATCGAAAACCAACGTTTCCGACTTCAAACACAAAATACAACTTTCATTCCTAGAATTTCACGAATTCGACAATTATCGTCTAATCGTGTGAATTCCGGCAAAACCTCAATACTAATGATTCAAAATGGATTTTAATCTTCATATGAACATTTCAAGTTATTTATTACCCCAACTTATCATCAAAGTAGGTTTTGACTTATCCTCATAAGTCAATGACTTATTTAACTTATGAGCTACTATTCTCATGCTTATGACTTACTATGAACTTAAGTCCATCCATCAATGTTCTCATACTATATTGAACATACTAACATCATATGACAAACATATGATAAGTTCTTTACAAGTTTATCAACTTATTTAGGTTCAAGTTTCTTATTCAACTTATTCGGCTTAAGTTCATTCATCGATGGCTTCTTGTAGGTTCTTAGCATACAATCACACTTCTCTATCAATCTTATTATGGTAGAGATAGACTAATAGATCATAAGATCATTTACCTTTGCTGACTAAAGTCTTCTTCTTTGAAATCTAGCAAAATGTTGATTTGGCTTTAAAAGTGCTTATTCTCTCTAACCAATAAGTTACTTTATTTAGGATGAAAGTTGAATAATGAGAAATGATCAACCAACTCTCCTATTTATAGGCTATCCAAAGTGAGGGCATTATAGTCAATTAGGCATTGCACCTCCTCAATTAACCTCCTTAATCCCACCTCCTTACTATTCATTACTTAACAACCAAGTCTAATTGCTAGCCACTTCTAATACTTGGTCATCACAACACTTGCTCACCATTTAAAATATTTGCCCATCAAGTCTACCCACATCTCACTTGGTTTGCTCCATGGATCATGGCCAATTCATTGGGCTTGCTTAATTAATCTAGCTAATTTCTTGTTGGGCTTATACTACAATAGTTTGGACTCATGACATATCAAACACTTGGGCTTGAGTATCACTTACTAATTGGTCTTCTACCATTAAGCTAATAATCTTACAAGTCCATTATATTCAATTTAGAATATTAACATATATACACCACATATAATTCTCGCATGCTAACTCGTATACTAAATTGTAATATGCGATATTCCATTCTTCATACTTAATAGTGTAATACGTCGTATTATACTTACATTCATTACCTCGTACAATGGATACTCATCATACAATTACAACTTTCTTTCCTTAACGCTTAATAAACCTAACATTCCCAAATTAGGTCCATGTGCGAAATATTACATTTTCCATACTTAGATTATTATTACATAATCAATCTCACCTTGATATTATAACTTTACGTATTTCTCGGAAGTTCAAAAATAATTTCCGAGCATAAATCGATGAATAGTGTTTTTCGAAAAATTTCTCAGAAAGCCTTTATTTCTGTCTTACAAATTCAAACACTTTAATTCTCCCACGTAGTTAAAATACTACGACATTCCAACGTTTCTAGGTTATAGAACGACATTCATCTTATCAACACGTAGTAATAATAAATAATATTATTTTATTCATTATTAAAAGTATTTAGAAAGGTTCGATTTTTTCGGGGAGTTACACCTAAGGCACTCTTACTTAAGGTTTCTAACCTATTAGCTTTGATACCTACTGTAACGACCCCAAAATTCATACAATTCAATTATCGACTTTGGTCGTTAATAACATGTCTAACTTCTGATTTTACATCATTATTCGATGTTAAGCTTAATAAAATGCGGAATAATTTAAATTTTTCTATCTTCTTACTTTAATTCTCTGAATCAAAACCTTTTATCATCTACATGTCTTTGAATTAATCTTACTTTATGATTCGCTTCATCACTGTTATTATATAGAATCTTACATGTCAATTCGATAACCTTTATATATCAGATATCTCAAACTTTACAGTTTATCATTACATAAACATTGTGAATTATCAAGTACATTTCTCAAAACCTTTATCTTTACCTACCTTTTAACCATACTTAGTTTATTACTCAAATTATCAAAGTTAATAAATAAAACTTACATCTAGGTTTAATACCTGTTCTTACAACAAACAAAACTTAAACTTTATAACTTAACATCTATTAAACATCATACATTATCCAGAACCCTAAACATGGTTCAAATAATAAAAATCCAGCCAAAGTGTATAAATCTTAAAGTATCACATCTGATTCATGTCTTTCAAGTAACACATAACTTTACCTTGAATCTTTAACCTACAAAAATGGTTATTTGCAAGGTTGAGCTTGACAACCCAGCAAAATCTAACAGTTTTCATACATCACATATCACATAATAACATGCTCAGCATTCATCTCATAAACATTGGATTAATATAACATACATGCTGCATATCATATAACAAATATAAAGATTGAGTTCCTTACTCAATCAGCATTCATTACTCAATCAACGTAGTCATAAATTGACTTTAATATTTCATAATTTTAACATATTTATAACACATCATGCTCTTTACAATAAAGATTTAACACAGTTAATCAGGAAGTTCACATAGAAATTAGGAACTAAAAGACTTGCCTTGATCGTAGTTTACCAATAACAGTTTAACAGCTTACAGCTATCTGGACTTCACGTGCCCTACACAATTATATAATCATTCACATTAACTATTAGTCATATAGCAACGCATAGTAGCTGTAATATAAATTTTACTCTATATCTCATAACCCTTCCTATTATCAATACACAATGTTCAATTTGATTGTGTTAACTTTCAACTTATATCTCACTATATTTCTTCTTAGATCACACTCGAAGTTCATTCAAGTGTTTAAGTTTTGCTAGGACTTATTATTGGTTTTATATAAACCCCATTTCATATCTTATAACAATCATTTCATTTGACTTAAAACACTTTTTATGTTCATTAACACTTATCACGGCGTTTCGACTTTTATTCGTCACACGCCCAATTTGTCTCTCTTGTGTTTGCTTAGTATGCTTATACAACTTATCTAATACATCATCTATTAATGTTAAGCATCATTATATTTACTAAAATTCATTTTTTATAACTTATAACAATATCTTTATCGTTAGAAGCACTACACTTGCATACGTGCATGCCCGACGCCCTCCGATTGTCCCCAAAAACAGAACAGTCCTAAATATGACCATTTTGACCCCTGTTCTCGACCTCAAATTGAAAAACATAAAGATTAAAAGTTGTAGATCTATTTATCCGTTCCGGATCATCTTGAATTGCCTCAATCAGAGTCCGTATAAAAATGTTATGCCCATTTTAGTAAAACATATTCGGTTAGATTTTCTCAATATATGTAAGTCAGACTACCCCCCCCCCCACGGGGGCGGGGATTTTACACTATAATAGTCTGATGGGGCGGGGGTACCTTCTGCAGTTCGTGAACTAACACTGCAGAAAGCCAAATTAGACCTAAAAACTCATTTCTAACAATCATACCAACTTACCCAAGTTGTAATATATTTACAGAAACATAAACCAATGTTTCTAACACATTTCTAACCACATAAACAATATAAACATCAAAATTACAACATTTAATTTATTTCTATTGTTTCTTCTTCTTTTGACATTCATAACAAAATTTCTCATTGTGAATTCGTTTTACAACCAAAATAGTTAGTTTCAATTACTTTATTTTTGTTTCTTCATGTATTTTCACAATCAATAGCCAATTTATACATTATACTATGAATTAAACATCAATTTTGACTTCAAAATAAGCCATATATATACACATAGTCACTGTAATCTATTTTCTATCTTTTGAACATAATTAGCACACTAATTCCTTGTCTAGAGGCTAATTCTAAAATCACAAATTGTTAATAAACACCATAAATCTGTTTGTTTAACAAAAATTCATCAAACATGCAATTATAGAAAATTGAAACTCAAGAACATGAACTCTTTTAATAAACATAAAATTCAAGGCTGAGAGGTTATACCTTCAATTTCTTGGAGATAATCTTTGATAAAACACAAAATTGTTTGGAATCACAGAAGTCTTTCTCCCACTTTCTCAAGCTCTCTTTTTCTCTTAAATTCTTCTCTGTAAACTCTCCATTCTTCTATTCTTCTTAGGCTTAGGCCAATTCTTTTCTTGTAAAATAAAACCAACACACATAAACAAAAACGTCTAAAAACCAACGTTTTAATAATGATTATAATTGTAACGACCCCAAAATTCATACAATATAATTCTCAACTACGGTCGTTAATAAAACATTTACCTTCTAATTTTACATCCTTATTGGATGTTAAAGTTTATAAAATGCAGAATAATTTAAACTTTTCTATCTTCTTACTTTAATTCCATGAATCAAAACCTTTATCATCTACATGTCTTTGAATCATATATAATCCATGATTCACTTCATCACAATTATTATATCAAATTTTACATTTTAACTCGATAACCTTTGCATATCAGATAACTCAAACTTTAACTTTACAACTCAACATAAAACTATACATCATAAAATATTTAGTACATCTCATGAATCTTAATCACGGTTTAAAGAAATAATAACTTTAGCCAAAAATATTAATCTTCGTGTATTATTTCTGATCCACGTCATTCAAGTAGCACATAGTGTTACCTTCAAACTTTAACCTACAAAAGTGGTTATTTGCAAGGTTGAGCTTGACAGCCCAGCAAAATCTAACAGTTTTCATGTATCACGTAACACATAATAACATTCTCAACATATATCTCATAAACATTAGACTAACATAACATACATGTTACAGTTCATATAATCAAGTATGAAGATTGCGTTCCTTACTCAATCAGCATGCTTTACTCAATCAACATAGTCATAAGTTGACTTTAACATTTCAAACATTCAATATATATATAAAACAAATATGCTCTTTGCAATAAAGATGTAAAACAATCAAATTCACATAGCAAATAGGAATTGAAAGACTTTCCTTGATCGTTGTTTACCAATAACAGTTTAATAGCTTACAGTTATCTGCACTTCACATGCCCTACACAATTATATAATCATTCACATCAACTATTAGCCACATAGCAACGCATAGTAGTTCTAATATAAATTTTACTCTACATCTCATAACCCTTCCTATTATATATACACAATGTTCAATTTTATTGTGTTAACTTTCAACTTATATCTCACTGTATTTTATATTCGAAGTTCATTCAAGTGTTTAAATCTTGCTAGGAATACTTATTGGTTTTATATTAAAACTATTCAATATCATATTATATTCATTTCATTTGATTTAAAACATTTTTTACATTCATTATCACTTATCACGACGTTTCGACGTTTATTCGTCACACGCCCAATTTGCCTCTCTTGTGTGTGCTTAGTATGCGTATTCAACTTATCTAATATATCATTTATTAATGTTAATCATCATTATACTTCATAATATTCATGTTCTATAACTTAGAACAACATCTTTTATCGTCAAGAGCACTACACTTGTATACGTGCATGCCCGACGCCCTCCGATTGCCTCCAAAAACACAATAGTCCTAAAGATAACCGTTTTGACCCCTGTTCCAGGCCTCAAATTGAAAAACTTAATAATAAAAGTTGTAGGTCTATTCGTTCCCGTTCCGGATCATCTTGAATCACCTCAATCGGAGTTCGTATGAAAATGTTATGCATATTTTACTAAAACAAGTCAAAACTGTCACACCTGACATACTTTGGGCGCAACTGCGCCCAATTAAGCCTTGGGCACAGCGCAGATGTGCCCTACAGTGCAGCTACGGCCCAAATGACTTAGGGCACAGCACAGCTGCGCCCGTTAGCAGAAACGAGACCTGAAGCTACTGTTCTTCGCGATTTTTGACCCTTTTTCTCCTACTAATCTTCATAACTTGAGTTATACACATCCAAATTAGTCCATTTTTGATTCTATGGATTCATAATTCATAGAACTACAACATACTAGAATTCTAACAAATTATAAAAACATTAACCAACCTAAAATTTGACCCAAAACACATGTTCATACATTACTTTCATGTTTTTAACATCTCTAGCGAATTCAATCGCCACTACTTCATTACTTAACCAATTAACACGATTTAAACTACGTTATTTTAGTTTCTTCACATACTAACATAATCCAACATCAATTTATAGATTATAACAAGTATTGATCATGAAATTTCGTACTTTTTAAGCCATATCCTATAAACATAAACATTGTTTTTACAATTCCTTCCTACAATCCCAATTTTCACTAATTTAACAAACAAGTATCAATCATATATGATGGTTAACAGATTATACATACCCAATAATCTCTATAAACCAATTCTTTACTCAAATCATGCACCATAACCAATTAAAGAGAAGAAGTTCTGATAAAACACAACTAAGAACTAGGGCTATAATATTACCTTTTAATTTCTCCATAAGCTTAATAAGAGGATGAGAATGGCTTGATTATCCTTCATCTCCCTTCTTTGATTCTCACAATCACTTTTTTTTTCAATTTAACAAAGGATTTCTTCTCTTTCTCTCTCAATTTCTCTCTTATTCTTTGTTTTCTCTATTCTTAGGCTTTGGGAACAAAACGCGTATATCAATATAACTGATATAAACATAATGCATATGCATTATGGGTTCTTTAGTTACAATAGCAAAGTGTCACTAAGCCATGTTTGGCTAGCACCCAAAATCTCCTTTTTCAATTTATTTTAATACTTCTCTATTATATGGTACATTTGTCACACATAACCAAACCTAATCTTATAATTTCATATTAAGTTACATTGTGTTTATTAATAACATAATTTATCAAATCACTCATTTTCATCATAATAAATTTGCGTAATAAAATACGTACCGATTATAAAATTGTTTATCATCAATTTACTTAATATTATCACACATGAATAAAATATTCTATAATAATTTCTATCAAATATTTACTTTATAAAATAAATATCTCAACTAAAATATTTATTTTACTTGATAATTATCTTAACTATTTATAAAATTCACAATTAAATTACATTAACATATTACCTTTATATGTAACACAATACCCTCTCATTTTATTAAAATAAATATATTTACATTAATTCACTATTTTAATTAAGTGAATTACTCTCAATATTTATAAAATTTAATTCATAACAATTCCATTACCAATAAGGCATAATAATCAAATTATAGTATTTCATACTCAAACTCAAAACATCTCATAATAAGAATTTTAATTATTAAATTTCTATTTTAATAACTTATAAAATTTTGGTTTGTCACATCCTTCCCTCCTTATAAGGATTACATCCTCGGAATCATCAAAACCCTACCTTACTCAGGTTTTCATCGAATCTCTTCGTTGAATAACTTCAACACTTTACCTTAATATAGGTTTTATATTTCATACCCCCAACATTCTTGATAATAAAATCTTCTAAGTTTTATGTCATAACCTTTACTTAGACTCAATTATATTTGAGTATTATATATTATTTAACCCATTCATTTTCTTTTCTAAGGATCGTTATCATAAACACTCGGGATATTACAATAATAAATTATCAGTTATAAAAATTTATTATATTTTATTTTTATTTTTATTATTATTTTAATTCAAATTCAAAATTCAAAAGCCATAAGGCTTTGTTTGGCAAAAGACTTTTAAAAATAAAGACTTAACATTTTTAATCCTTGTTTGGTAAATCCCTTTTAAAATTATTTTAATTTAGTTCAATAAATCATTTATACTATAGTTTATTGTCCCACATTATTTACTTGGATTTTCATATCCAATATTAAATAAACAAAACTAATTAGCACAAAATTATAATTTTCATTATAATTTTACTTAATAAATTAACATATCACTTTAATTACTAAATTAAATTAAAACAACATTCTAGCAAACTATATAATCCTTAACAACTCTCTAATTTAGTTATTAAGTTAAATTAGAGTATTATCTCATAAAATTAATTCATCACTCTTTTATATTAATTAAGTTAATTTTTATAACTCATGAATTATTTACTTACTAATAAATAATCCAACAAATATCTACTAAACAACAAACACATCAATTAAAAATATTTATTTAATTCAATCAATATTTGAAATTACAAATAAAATTCTGGATTGTTACAGAGGGAGTGAACATGATTGAGTCTGAAAGCATCAGAATAGATCCAAATTGTAAGACCCCAACTTTTTATGAATAAAAATTTAATTTTCTCTAATTATTATTTTAAATAATAAGGTGTGAATTTGATATAATGCTATAGTTATGAGTGATATGTGTAAATTTTACAAAGTAAGCAAGTTGTCATAAAATATTCGTTTGGTCAGAAAATAATCGTATGGCGACATAATCATTGGTGGACCCCACAATGGAATGACTGTTGGATATAGAAAGCGACAGAAATAACCTTTTTATAAAAATAATGACAACTTTTATCGTTAACTGTTGCAATACCTGGTGATAAAAATACATTAATACGCATGGTTCTACAGTAGCACACGATATTGTATAGTATCTCTGATTATTGAATCTTACTTAAGAAGTCACTCAGTTCATTTAATAATTGTCACAGTAGTTGTTTCATGGTATCTCATATTATTGATTCAATTATTATCACAGTATCATCTGCACAATATTTTATATTATTAAATCAATAATTGAGATGACACAATTATTCATATTATTATTTGCATTATTGACAATGTCTAGAAAGTTCTGTCGAGGAAAGAGGTTAGGTTATTTAATTATGCGCCAATAAGGAGAAGTCCTTATCGAAAAGCTCCCTCTTTCCTAGGAATGATCTGGTTGTCAATATTGTGAGTTATAATATTAATAATGAATAATTGTTGAAAGATTAAAAATGTGTTTATTAAAGATAAATGATTTTTGATAAATATTTATTCAATTTTTGATATAAATAAAGGGATTTGTCATAAAGTATTTGTTGTAAGTTTGGTTTATTACGTGGAACCCCACTTACTCATTTTTTAAAATCGCTGGTAGAAAGTTATTTCAGTTTTGTTTTATTATTATTATAATAGTAATAAAACAGAAAACTTTTTATATAAAACATAATACTTTTTATATTATATATAAAGTTATTTATTTTATTAGATTATAAATAAAATATATTATATTTTATATAAAGTTTTTATTTTATTAGAATATTTTATTGCACAGTGATGAATAGTGAAAATAAGAAAAAGCAGACGATTTCACGCATGTGAATTGTTCTGTTCATCCGTGATTTCTTAAATAGTGCCCTGCCATTCTTGTGACGCCCCCAAAACAGGTCCAATCCACCCAATTCATTCTGAGTCCCCAAATACATGGTACAAAAAACAACTACAACTTCATTATTACAATTGTCCTGCAAAATACGACAACACATATACTGTGAGTTTAAACACAAATATTTTCTTCTAGACAATATCCACACTCAAATAAGTCCTCATTACAATTATTGATACACTATTTTATAAAATAGTGAGGACTGCTAAACAACTGTCTAGAACCATCATTCCATACCCCGACTAGTTCCCGCTATATTCTCGCCTCCTGAGAAGAAAAATAGAACAAAAAAGAAAAAAGGGTGAGCTCAACTAGCCCAATAAAGAATATTATGACTAATATAATGAAAAAAAATTATCGTTAGCCTTCAATCAATCAGATAAAATATAATGGGCAACAAGTTTAGATCAATATTCGTAGCGGAAATGACAATTCATTAGAAGATTTAAGTAGAGAATGAAATCTACTATCTTCTATGATTTAAAAGTCCATCATTGATATTTTATCCTTGTAAAATCAATCAATATACATCATGAATCAAATATTCATCTTTGAACTACGTGCCAAATGTAATAGCCCCAAATTCGAGTCCCAAATCACCACAGATCTGCTATACTATTTCTCTAACTATTGCGGAAGCTATAAACATAAATTGTTTATACATTAAACTTTACACACTAACCCCAAGGTCGAGAACCTTCACATAAACCTGAATCAATATCCTATCTAATATACTATGTTATTATTATAAATCTAGCTGCACACATAGTCCTAAGCTGAACTTGGCTTTGACTTTTTCTTATATCCGACGCATTCGTCTTAATCTGCAATGTTTATCATGATATAACAAGGGTGAGCATAAGTTTAGCCAGCAAATATAAGTTTATTTAAGGATATATCATGATGGAAAGAATTGAACAATAAGCTAGCTATAATTCTACAATATAATTGAGAACTAACATGAACAAACTTTCATAGCTGAACGAATATTGAACATGAACATAACAATTATATCTGGACCAAATGGTAATGAAGGTGATCATCCTTTCATACCTGATGAATACATGCAATATGCACAGAGTACAATTCAACAATTCTTAGACATGGCAATCAACAATGATTAACCACAAGTATATTTGAATGAAACAACTCGAGGTCGAGTTAAGAAAAAACGTGTCTGTTCGATCGATTACTGTTACGCAATTTATTTATCTTTGCCTGAAGACATAATATATAAATAATATCGATATACAAATTAGAATAATATCATCACAATATAATACTATTATATATAATCACAGAATAACCTAAACACATAACATATAACACTATCAATCCACAAACTGCCTAAGACTCGGTATCAAGTCAAACTATTTCAGTCTGAGTTGAAACCAACATAAATCTGACATCCCGCCAGCCTAGTCGGACAATTATCGAGTTTAAGTTCAATTAAACTCTTCCTAAACACTTAACCATTATCATAGATAATTATATTATCAATCAAAATAATTTTCCAAGTCTCATAATAATTTTTACATAATAATTATCATTTATCATGATTTTTCTATCATTACTATCATATTTATATGATTTAAATACTTTAACATTATATATTATAAGTTCTTCTTTAACATCTAATAAATCGAATACCAATCCAGCAACCTGGATTCCAAATTCAGCATCTAGATGGTCATTCCTGCAAATCAAACTGCAATCCAACTAATTGGATTCTAAATCCAGCAACCTGATTGCAATCCAGCAAGCTGGATTCAACATATTTTCAATTCAGTAAACTTCTTTTCAATTCAGCAAGCTGGATTCATCAGATTTTTCAATTCAGCAAGCTTGATTCATTATCCTTTTCACGAAAATACCAAACCAACTTATTATTTTTCTATCATTTGTCCAAGCATATATACATATATTTCATACACAAAAAGTATTTTTTGATAAATTTTCAATTCCCTTTAATATTTTTCAAAAATCAATTTTAGTGTCTAACTTTAGAAATTA
This sequence comes from Panax japonicus, assembly GCA_020205505.1. Taxonomy (NCBI): domain Eukaryota; kingdom Viridiplantae; phylum Streptophyta; class Magnoliopsida; order Apiales; family Araliaceae; genus Panax; species Panax japonicus. The sequence goes on along the minus strand of CM035102.1, from coordinate 39,469,739 downwards.
GCCCTATCATGCTTAACTCCAGAAATTCCCATCTCTTGACACAATCTTTTATGTGTGAACGTGAGCCTTCAGTTTAAATTTTGTGGCCATCAGAGTTATAGAACTCCGGTTATAACAGTTTTTGTCAGAAAATCACAAACATTGAAATAGTCATAACATGGTCATTTTAACTTGGAATGAGCTCATTTTTGGACAGTAGCTACTTAATACCATATATTTTCATATCCCAAAAGGCTGGAATTTTTCTCACAAATTAAGTGGCCAAAACAGCCCTTACAAAATTTTTGACAGTAGCTTTTTTAGAAAAATGGGGTTTTTTGTACTTTGTTAAAAACAGTCCAAACGAAAATCTACGACTCCTTTTTCAGTGATTCCACTTGGAGATGTTAGAAAACTTATCATAGTATCCTCCCAATTTTTTTTAGAATTTTTGCATGTTAAAAAAAGGATGAAACTACCTCTACCCTTGACTGTCTAAAAATAGTCTGTTTTCCTTTCAAAAGTCGGAACTGTTTTGGCTAAAACAGTCACTACAGATTGTGTACTCAATATTTTTGAGTGATACCACTTGGGTTTAGTAGATAACTTATATATCTAGCATCTCTCTTTAACTGATCGTAAAAAGAAGGTGTAGATCAAAAACGGTGAAAATCCAAAGTACATAGAAATTTTATGGTTTATAAACTAGAAAAATCACTTTTCTTTACTTTTGATTTCCAACTAAAACAACACCCAATATGGGTATATCTAAGTATGAAACACTCATAAACACATAGATCTAAGGTTTTAAACCTCAAGATCATAACTTCTTATTATCAAAAATCAAATCAAACCAAAAAGGAAATTAGACTACATAAGTAGAAATTTTGTTATACCTTAGCTTTTCCTTCTTCTCCTTCCACTACAAAAAAATAGCTCATTGCCGACGGCCAGTGCCATCGCCAATGAACCTCTTGCCGTCGACAATGATGTCATTGGTGACGACACTGTCTGTCGCCATCCCCGTCATCGTATGGGTCGTCGCCCCTGCCTCTCGTCGCTCGCCGTCGGCAAGAATGTCATTACCGACAGCCAGCCATCGCCTATGACACGAATACACCGTCAGTAATATGTTTTCCAAATAAATAAAAAACAATCATTGCCGACGGCATGCCGTCGCCAATGACCCTTAGCTCCCGTCGCAAATGAGTTTTTAATAATTTTTTTTTAAAATTGCAAAATACCCCTGTTCATTTACATATACATAATTATACCTGTTATAAAATAAAGAAAAATTATAAAGAATTCTTCAAGAAAGCATATCAATAACAATAATAGCTTTTGCTATATCAACCATCAAATATGTAAACAACGTAATGACTTATAGATAAACGTCGTACAATGTAAATACAAAATGTAATCTAAAATCTAGTCTGTACAAATCAAAAGCTGTATAAATATACATATATGAAATTCAAAATATAAACATAATGGGTACTACAACCCAAGATCAGGAATGTCGGTATCACCATCGTCGTCGGTCCCATCGTCGATCCCACCGCAGGTCCCACCTACGGACCCATCGCTAGTCTGACTGCCGGTCCCACCCTCAATAGTCTCATCAGTACCAGCACGACGGTCATCACCATCTCCACCACGGGCATCGCCTGTGCCACAGCCTCCACCCGCCGAATTCTCATCAATAAGACCCTACAATTAATAATAAAATATTAATAACGAATTCGAAAATAGAGCATATTTAAATTAGTTTTGTTTGTGTTCGTCAAGTGTTAAGTTTTGCAAACTGGACGATAACTCGGATTCCGTATGTCGAAATCGAGTCTCGTAAGTTCTAACACATGTCTAATACCTATGCAGTGCTATTTATGTGTTTGCGTTGCATTCGGACGGCCGATACGGGTTTTGGGTTGTTTTTCGACTTTTTACCTATGTGTTGGCGAGTTTTACAAACTGGATGATAACTCGAATTTCGTATGTCAAAATCAAGTTCCGTAAGTTCTAACACGTGTCTAATACCTACGAGGTGCTATGTGTGTGTTTGCGTGGCATTCGGACGGCCGATATGGGTTTTGGGCTATTTTTTGGGTTTTGGGCTATTTTTTGGGTTTTTGCCTAAGTGTTGGCGAGTTTTGCAAATTGGACGATAACTCAAATTCCATATGTCGGAATCGAGTCCCGTAAGTTCTAACATATGTCTAATATCTACGCGGTGCAATGTGTGTATTTGCGTGGCATTCGGACTAACGATGCTGGTTTTGGGCTATTTTTTGGCTTTTTGCCTAAGTGTTGGCGAGTTTTGCAAACTGGACGATAACTAAGATTCCGTATGTCGGAATCGAGTCCTGTAAGTTCTAACGCGTGTCTAATACCTACGCGAAACTATGTGTGTTTGAGTGGCATTCGGACGATCGATGCAGGTTTTGGGCTATTTTTCGGCTTTTTACATAAGTGTTGGCGAGTTTTGCAAACTAGACGATAACTCGGATTTCGTATGTCAGAATCGAGTCCCGTAAGTTCTAACACATGTCTAATACCTGTGCGGTGCTATGTGTGTGTTTGCATGGCATTCGGACGGTCAATACGAGTTTTGGGCTATTTTTCAGTTTTTTGCCTAAGTGTTGGCGAGTTTTACAAATTCAATGATAACTCAGAATCCGTATGTCGGAATCGGGTCCCGTAAGTTCTAACACGTGTTTAATACCTACGAGATGCTATGTGTGTGTTTGTGTGGCATTCAAACAACCGATGCTGGTTTTGGGCTGTTTTTTGGCTTTTTGCCTAAGTGTTGGCGAGTTTTGTAAACTGGAAGATAACTCAGATTCCATATGTCGGAATTGAGTCCCGTAAGTTCTAACACGTGTCTAATACTTATGCGGTTCTATATGTGTGTTTGCATGGCATTCGGATAACCGATGCGGGTTTTGGGCTGTTTTTTGGCTTTTTGCCTAAGTGTTGGCGAGTTTTTCAAACTGGACGATAACTCGTATTCCGTATATCAGAATCGAGTCCCGTAAATTCTAACGCGTGTCTAATACCTACGCGATGCTATGTGTGCGTTTGCATGACATTCGGTAGACCGATGCGGGTTTTGGGCTATTTTTTGGCTTTTTGCCTAAGTGTTGACGAGTTTTACAAACTGGACGATAACTCGGATTCTGTACGTCGGAATCGTGTCCCGTAAGTTCTAACACGTGTCCAATACCTACGCGGTGCTATGTGTGTGTTTGCGTGGCATTCAGAAGGCCGATGCGGGTTTAGGGCTATTTTTCGGCTTTTTGCCTAAGTGTTGGCGAGTTTTGTAAACTAGAATATAACTCGGATTTCATATGCCGGAATCAAGTCCCGTAAGTTCTAACAGGTGTTTAATACCTACACGGTGCTATGTGTGTGTTTGTGTTGCATTCAGATGTCCGATGCGGGTTTTGGGTTATTTTTTGGCTTTTTGCCTAAGTGTTGGTGAGTTTTGTAAACTGGACTATAACTCGGATTTTGTATATCGAAATCGAGGTCCATAAGTTCTAACACGTGTCTAATACCTACGAGATGCTATGTGTGTGTTTGCGTGGCATTCGGATGGCCGATGTGGGTTTTGCGTTGTTTTTCGGCTTTTTGCCTAAGTGTTGACGAGTTTTGCAAACTGGATGATAACTCGGATTCTGCATGTCGGAATCGAGTCCTGTAAGTTCTAACGCGTGTCTAATACCTACGCAGTGCTATATTTGTGTTTGCGTATCATTCGGACGGCTGATGCTGGTTTGGGCTATTTTTTGGCTTTTTGCCTAAGTGTTGGCGTGTTTTGCAAACTAGACGGTAACTCAGATTTCGTATGCCGAAATTGAGTCCCGTAAGTTCTAACACGTGTCTAATACCTACGAGGTATTATGTGTGTATTTGCGTGGCATTCGGACGGCCGATGCGCATTTTGGGCTATTTTTTGGCTTTTTGCCTAAGTGTTGGTGAGTTTTGCAAACTGGACGTTAACTTGGATTCCGTATGTCAGAATCGAGTCCCGTAAGTTCTAACGCGTGTCTAATATCTACGCGGTGCTATGTGTGTGTTTGCGTGGCATTTCGAACAGCCGATGCGCGTTTTGGGTTATTTTTTGGCTTTTTGCCTAAGTGTTGGCGAGTTTTGCAAACTAGATGATAACTCGGATTCCGTATGTCGGAATCGAGTCCCGTAAGTTCTAACGCGTGTCGAATACCTACGTGGTGCTATGTGTGTTTGCAGTGGCTTTCAGATTGCCGATGCGGGTTTTGGGCTATTTTTTGTCTTTTTGCCTAAGTGTTGGCGAGTTTTGCAAAGTAGACGATAACTCAGATTCTGTATCTCGGAATCGATTCTCGTAAGTTCTAATGCGTGTCTAATACCTACGCGGTGATATGTGTGTGTTTGTGTGGCATTCAGACGGCCGATACGGGTTTTGGGCTTTTTTTCGGCTTTTTACCTAAGTGGTGGCGAGTTTTGAAAACTGGACGATAACTCGGATACCGTATGTTGGAATCGAGTCCCGTAATTTTTAACGCGTGTCTAATACCTACGCGATGTTATGTGTGTGTTTGAGTGGCATTTGGATGACCGATGCGGGTTTTGGGCTATTTTTTGCCTTTTTACCTAAGTGTTGACGAGTTTTGCAAACTGGACGATAACTCGGATTCCGTATGTCAAAATTGAGTCTCGTAAGTTCTACCACATGTCTAATACCTATGTGGTGCTATGTGTGTGTTGGCGTGGCATTCGGACGGCCGATACGGTTTTTGGGCTGGTTTTCGGTTTTTTGCCTAAGTGTTGGCGAGTTTTACAAACTGGATGATAAATCAAATTCTGTATGTCGGAATCGAGTCCCGTAAGATCTAACGCGTGTCTAATATCTACGCGATGCTATGTGTGTGTTTGGATGACATTCGGAAGATCGAAGCGGGTTTTGGGCTATTTTTTAGCTTTTTGCCTAAGTATTGGCGAGTTTTGCAAACTGGATGATAACTCGAATTTCATATGCCGGAATCGAGTCCCATAAGTTCTAACAGGTGTTTAATACCTACACGGTGCTATGTGTGTGTTTGCGTGGCATTCAGATGTCCGATGCGAGTTTTGGGTTATTTTTTTGCTTTTTGCCTAAGTGTTGGCGAGTTTTATAAACTGGATGATAACTCGGATTCTGTACGTCAAAATTGAGTTCCATAAGTTCTAACACGTGTCTAATACCTACGAGATGTTATGTGTGTGTTTGTGTGGCATTTGGACTGCCGATGCGGGTTTTGGGATGTTTTTCGGCTTTTTGCCTAAGTGTTGGATAGTTTTGCAAACTGGATGATAACTCGGATTCCGTATGTCAGAATCGAGTCCAGTAAGTTCTAACGCGTGTCTAATACCTATGCAGTATTATGTGTGTGTTTGCGTGGCATTCAGACGGCCGGTACGGGTTTTGGGTTATTTTTTGACTTTTTGCCTAAGTGTTGGCGAGTTTTGCAAACTGGACGATAACTCAGATTTCGTATGTCGAAATCGAGTCCCGTAAGTTCTAGCACGTGTCTAATACCTACGAGGTGCTATGTGTGTATTTGCGTAGCATTTGGAAGGCCGATGCGGGTTTTGGGCTGTTTTTTGGCTTTTTACCTAAGTGTTGGCGAGTTTTGCAAACTGGACGATAACTTGGATTCCGTATGTCAGAATCGAGTCCCGTAAGTTATAACGCGTTTCTAATACCTACGCGGTGCTATGTGTGTGATTGCATGGCATTCAGACGGCCGGTACGGGTTTTGGGTTATTTTTTGGCTTTTTGCCTAAGTGTTGGCGAGTTTTGCAAACTGGATGATAACTCGAATTCCGTATATCAAAATTGAGTCCCGTAAGTTCTAACGCGTGTCTAATACCTATGCGGTGCTATATGTGTGTTTGCGTGGAATTCAGATGGCCGATGCGGGTTTTGGGTTGTTTTTCGTCTTTTTGCCTAAGTGTTTGCGAGTTTTGCAAACTGGACGATAACTCGAATTCTGTATGTCGGAATCGAGTCTCGTACGTTCTAACGCGTGTCTAATACCTACGCGGTGATATGTGTGTGTTTGCGTGGCATTCAGACGGCCGATGCGGGTTTTGGGCTGTTTTTCAACTTTTTACCTAAGTGTTGGCGAGTTTTGAAAATTGGACGATAACTCGGATTTCGTATGTCGGAATCGAGTCTCATAAGTTCTAACGCGTGTCTAATACCTACGCGACGCTATGTGTGTATTTGAGCGGTATTCGGATGACCGATGCGGGTTTTGGGCTATTTTTCAGCTTTTTGCCTAAGTGTTGGCCAGTTTTGCAAACTGGACGATAACTCGGATTTCGTATGTCGGAATTGAGTCCCATAAGTTCTACCACATGTCTAATACCTACGCGGTGCTATGTGTGTGTTTGCGTGTCATTCGGACGGGCGATACAGGTTTTGGGCTATTTTGCAGCTTTTTGCCTAAGTGTTAGCGAGTTTTACAAACTGGATGATAACTTAGATTTTGTATGTCGGAATCGAGTCCCGTAAGATCTAACACGTGTCAAATACCTACGAGGTGCTATGTGTGTGTTTGTATGGCATTCAAATGGCTGATGCGGGTTGTGGGCAGTTTTTTGGCTTTTTGCCTAAGTGTTTGCGAGTTTTGCAAACTGGACGATAACTCAGATTTCATATGTCGGAATCGAGTCCCGTAAGTTCTAACATTTGATTAATAACTACGCGGTGCTATGTGTGTGTTTGCGTGGCATTCGGATGACCGATTCGGGTTTTGGGCTAGTTTTCAGCTTTTTGCCTAAGTGTTGGCAAGTTTTACAAACTAGACGATAACTCGGATTCTGTATGTCGGAATCGAGTCCCGTAAGTTCTAACGCATGTTTAATACCTACGCGATGCTATGTGTGTGTTTGTATGGCATTCGGACGACCGATGCAGGTTTTGGGCTATTTTTCGACTTTTTTCCTAAGTGTTGGCGAGTGTTACAAACTAGACGATAACTCGGATTCTTTATGTCGGAATCGAGTCTCGTAAGTTCTAATACGTGTCTAATACCTATGCGGTGCTATGTGTGTGTTTACGTGGCATTCGAACGGACGATGCGAGTTTAGGGCTATTTTTTTGACTTTTTGCCTAAGTGTTGGCGAGCTTTGCAAAATGGACGATAACTTGGATTCCATATTTCGAAATTGAGTCCCGTATGTTCTAACACGTGTTTAATTCCTACACGGTGCTATGTGTGTGTTTGCGTGGCATTCAGACGTCCGATGCGGGTTTTGGGCTGTTTTTTGGCTTTCTGCCTAAGTGTTGGCGAGTTTTGTAGACTGGACGATAACTCAGATTCTGTATGTCAGAATCGAGTTCCATAAGTTCTAACATGTGTCTAATACCTACGAGATGCTATGTGTGTGTTTGCATGGCATTCGGACAGCCGATGCGGGTTTTGGGCTGTTTTTTTGGCTTTTTGATTAATTGTTGGCGACTTTTGCAAAATGAACGATAACTCAGATTCAGTATGTCGGAATCGAGTCCCGTAAGTTCTAACGCGTGTCTAATACCTACGCAGTGCTATGTGTGTGTTTGCGTGGCATTCGGATGTCCGATGCGGGTTTTGGGCTATTTTTCGGCTTTTTGCCCAAGTGTTGGCGAGTTTTATAAAATGGACGATAACTCGGATTTCGTATGTCGGAATCGAGTCTCGTAAGTTCTAACACGTGTCTAATACCTATGAGGTGCTATGTGTGTGTTTGCGTGGCATTCGGATGGCTGATGGGGGTTTTGGACTATTTTTTGTCATTTTGCCTAAGTGTTGGTGAGTTTTACAAACTGGACGATAACTTTGATTCCGTATGTCGGAATCAAGTCCCGTAAGTTCTAACACGTGTCTAATACCTACGCGGTGCTATGTGTGTGTTTGCGTGGCATTCGGACGGCCGATGCGGGTTTTGGACTATTTTTTGGCTTTTTGGCTAAGTGTTGGCGAGTTTTCCAAACTGGACGATAACTCGGATTCCGTATGTCGGAATCGAGTCCCATAAGTTCTAACACGTGTGTAATACCTACGCGGTGCTATGTGTGTGTTTGCGTGGCATTCAGACGGTCGATGTGGGTTTTGGGTTGTTTTTTGGCTTTTTACCTAAGTGTTGACGAGTTTTGCAAACTGGACAATAACTCGGATTCTGTATGTCGGAATCGAGTCCCTTAAGTTCTAACGCATGTCTATTACCTACGCGATACTATGTGTGTGTTTGCGTGACATACGGACGACCGATGCGGGTTTTGAGTTGTTTTTTGGCTTATTGTCTATGTGTTGGCGAGTTTTGTAAACTGGACGATAACTCGGATTCCATTTGTCGGAATCGAGTCCCGTAAGTTCTAACGCGTGTCTAATACCTATGTGGTGCTATGTGTGTGTTTGCGTGTCATAAAAATACAATTACAAATTATAATTATAAATTACATAAATTAAATAAAGAAATACAAAATTTAATTATTTTTACCTGTCGAATATGTGGTGGGAAGATGTTGGCCAAGACAACTGCACAAACGCAGATGGCCTCCTCTCATATTACACCCATGAGGTCGTCAACGACGGCTATAGGATCTATAGAGCCGTGGACAACCTCCTGAGCCAGCTGGTAGATCCGCTCGCGTGATGGTGCGCCTGACTGCACAACATCGCTCGCCATGCACCCCTCTATGATTCGTCGGAAGAAGTCATCGGATAATGAAGGGCCGGCACCCGATCCACTCGCACCACTACCTCCAGTGGGTGGGCGCCATCGAGATCTCGCAGCAGAGACTAGGGTGTAAGCTGGGACATGGAGAATGCCCACAACTCTACCCTTCTTCGGTCCCCTTATAGCCTGCAGCCAGTCCTCTATCTCCTCGTCGGCACGCGTAGACTCGTCTACTGGAGTGTCACCTCTCTGGCTGCTCCGGGCCACTACAAGATCCTCGAACCGTCGCTGAATAAAAATACATTAGTTGATGATACGCAAAGAATAAAATGAAATAATACAAAAGAATATCCAAATTTTACATACATACTAAATAAGATAATTACATAACTTACAGCAATGCGTTCTACCTCAGGTGAGATATAACCACCATCACCTTTCTTTTGGTGGGCGTGCCACCAAAACTCCAAGCGGGTGGGTGCATGCTTTAAACTCACCTCGAGTCTATCCCGGTACAGGTCGTAGACTGAGACCTAGTACAGTATGGGAGACGACTCTGCTGTCGGGCAGCTGAACGCTGTTCCGACATCTTCTTGAAGGCCTCGCCATCCCAAATGCTGCACATCTGGTCCCACACTGCAGCAGATATGAAATCTGGCCGGACATCCTTAAGTGTCTGTCCATCAGCCATCTTCATCTGGGCCTTCTTCTTCCAGTCGTAGACCCACTTGTGCTAATTCATCTCTAGGTATCTGTGCAGAACAACCATGCCATGGGCTTCCTGCCCATCCTCAAAAAGATAATATCTCAACACATTACACATTAAAAAGCTTAGTAGACAACATAAATCAAAGAGGTAACGGTATATTCAAATGGAATATAAAACTACCATATGAATGATTGACATCCTACCCTAAACTCATCAATAAATAGCTGCTGTGTGCGGTCATCCACATCCGCCCACCTCATCCACGGGCTTGAGAATCAGTTGCGAACGATCCCAAGAAACGTGTTCCTTGGCGTGGCGTCAAGGATACTACAATTGAAATTTATACATTGCAAATTACAAAGAATATTAAATACTTATGTTATAGTAATACTATATAGGATTATGAAATTAATTACCTATGAGTCCTAACACAACATATAAGCGGCGCCTGGGGGGGATTCCCTAGCAAGCCACGTACTAGTCCCCGTGGAGGCCTACGTCGATCACCTATATAGTGAAATACATCAATATTTATATAAATGAATATAATGTCAATACAATATAAAATAAAAAATAATAAGATGTATCCCAATAAAATATGTAATTATACCTGACGATCCGGCCTGATCATTATGTGTAGAATCGCCACGGCCCCCACGCCCTGCACGCCCACCACGATCACCATGTAGTGTGCACGCCATATGTATGTATACTGTCAAATCATAAAAAAAATATTATTACATTTGAATACAACTAAAAGAGGATAACATACACATACAACTATATTATTAAACATTCGTAAATACTGTATTTGAGCACAATAACAAAGAGGATAACATACAGATACAACTAAAAGAATGCAACATAAATAGTAACACCTTTAGTAGATTAATATAAGTTGAAGATAATGATTGCACTACTACAAACTATTACATTTGAATACAACTAAAAGGACACAAAGAGTACATACTCCTAATCATTTATATCGTCAAAGCCATTAATATCAGAATCATCATCTTCGAGAAATAGATCTTCACTATCGTTGTCATCACCATCTTCGTCGTCCTCAATGATTTCTTCAATTATATCTACCTCCTCAAAAACATCATCTTCACTTTCGACAGCGACAACATCATCCTCTTCTTCACTAGACTCGCTAATAATTGTTACATCAGCAGGCGTGACACTAGTAGACTTGACTTGTAAAGGTTCATCGTCTGGACGAGGAGTTGTGCCTTGAAAACCACGGGCACTGGTGGTTACAACAGCATGCCATGGGCTTGCAGGCGTCTTAACACTCTGCGCGTAGTACACCTATGTTTCTTGACTTGCTAAAATAAAAGGCTCGCTCATACCACTAATCAGTCTTAGTTTTGACTTAACGTTAATAGTCACCCGTCCTGATTTTTTATCTACTTTAACTCCATTCTCAACATCAAACTAATGACAATTGAAGCAAACTAATTCTTTATGACCCCAATATTTGAGCACGACAACTTCTAGCAATCGTTCATACCAGTCATCCCAAATTTTATCGTAACAGCTACCTTTCACCATAACACCAGAATCAGCAGAAGCGACTTCCCCAATATCGTAACACTTAAATCTGTAACCATTGACAATGCAACATGTATAAGTATCTACAGATCTTTCAGGGCCATCGGCTATAAGCTTTAGCCGATTGTTAGCTAACTCATCTGTGAGGACCTAATGTACATTAACACAACATATTCTAAAGTTAATTATGTCATAAGAATAAATCTATGATGGTAGATTCATTGAACTTGTAAAGGTTAAACTTACATGATCTTTAAACCATTGCACAAATTCTTCATTTCTCAAATTTTACAAATCCCCATCCGATATACTCGGATTCGCTTCACGTACTTCAGCATCATATTGACTGCAGCACAGTTATGTACTCAATGTGTTTGTAAAGGAACTTAACACAATTATACCAGACATATATAGTTATGATTACTTACATAATGTATGGCGCTACTTCATTCATGTTGATAAGTGCATATAATGTGGCAGCTGCATACTCACTATCGGTCAAGAAGCGCCTTTTTTTACCACCGAATGGGCGTATAGGATGACTAAAGGCCATTAATTCTCCATTTTCCTCGTGCGTAATAGCTTGATTTCGACTTAAGCTATTGTGCTTCGTCTGAACATTCGGCTCAAAGTACAACGAGCAAAAATTAACAAGTTCCTCCATAACATAACTTTCAGCAATTGACCCCTCTACACGGGCTCTATTCTTCACCTTTTGCTTTAGACGTCGCATATACCTATGTGATATATAGATTAACAAAAAAGAATGAACATTTTACCGTATTAAAAACATTAATGTCATTACCTCCCAAATGGATACATCCATCTATATTGTACCGGACCGCCAAACTTAGCTTCGTGTGACAAGTGAATAGGCAAATGCTCCATTGAATCAAAAAAATGATTGGGGGAAGATCATTTCTAACTTGCACATTATTTCCACTATCTGCATCTCCATTTTATTTATGTCTTTAAGCTGAAGTTCCGTCAAGCATAGATCTCTGAAGAAATTAGAAAGCTCTGTCAGTGCTTCAACCACACATTTTGGTAACAAGTCAATAAATGTCACAGGGATCAACTTCTACATGAATACGTGACAATCATGACTTTTGAGACCCTGAAACTTCAACTCTTTGACTTTACAACACCTTGCTATATTTGAAGAATATCCATCTGGGAGCTTCAGTCCACTGATCCAATTACATATCAATATCAACTGTTCCCTGGTCAAAGTATATTCAGTTTTAGGCGTTATCATCTTACTACCCTCCTGATACAGCCACAGAACTTCCCTAATGTTCATTTCTACCAAATCAAGCCTCGACTTGTTGTTGTTCTTTGTTCTACCACTGGCATCTAGGACTGTATAAAAAATGTTATCAAATATGTTCTTCTCAGTATGCATCGGATATATATAATGACGGATGCAGAGTGTAGCCCAATAAGGCAGGTCAAAGAACATGGATCTGTGTGTCCAGTTGTGAACCTTGCTGTAACCATAAGCTCGCTCTAATCTGTGATTCTTCCCTGGAGGTGGAAACTTCAAATGACTAATCCAACTCAACACTGCTGACCCAGAAAGACGGCCAGGTACTTGACGTTTCTCTGTTTTTCGATTGAATTGTCTACTCATCCATCGATAACGATGTTCAATCGGCAAAAACTATCTGTATATTGCAAAGAAACTCATTTTCCCCCCATATTTGAGCCGCACAGCTTTAACTGACCCCATGCACATGGGACATGACAAGCCCCCGTGAGTCGACCATCTAATGATCATTCTTAATGCCGGGAAGTCATTTATTATCCACAGTAAAGCTGCCCTCATGTCAAAGTTCTTCTTAAGAAATACATCATAAGTTTGAACCCCTTTTTCCCACAACATCTTCAACTCATCAACTAACGGCCTGAGGTATACATTGATGTATTTACTCGGACTCTTATCACCCGGAATTAGTAAAGGCATGAATATGTAGGGATCTTTCATGCACATCAAAGGCGGGAGGTTATACACCATAATAATCATTGGACAAGTTGAGTAGGGCTTTGTGTAAGGCCCGTTAAATGGATTAAACCCATCCGTAGCAAGTCCAAGCCTAACATTACGAACCTGCTTAGCAAACGAGGGGTACTTATTATCAAAATTTTTCCACTCAAGCCCATCTGCCGGGTGCGTCAGTTGACCTTCGACTATGTCCCGTGTAGAGTGCCACCTCATATCCTCAGCGATATGTGTGGATATGAACAACTGCTGAAGCCTCGGGGCAATGGGAAAGTAACATAAGATCTTTCTCGGCACTTCTTTTCCCTTTTTCTTGCGATGATCACGGTATCTACTTGTAGCACAAATATCACACGACCTCTTATCTTTATTGACATCACTGTAAAACAACATACAATCATTCTCACAAGCATCAATCTTCTCATACCCTAGATTGAGCCTTTTGACCATTTTCTTCACATCATAGTACGACTCCGGTAACTTATTGCTTGCAAGTAAGCACTCCTTCACAATGCTTAACAGTTCATTAAAACCTCTCTCACTAAAGTCATGCTCGTTCTTAAAGTGTAAAAACTTAGTCACAGCAGATAAGATGGTGTGCTTTTTGTGCCCGTCATACAGTGGCGTCGCAGCTTCATGCAATAACTCATAGAAACCCTTAGCCCCGTCATTCGACTCTTGCTCGACGCTACTGTCATCCCTGTCTGTATTCCGCTGGAAGTATGAACCAGCGGCTTCGACTATCATGTTAGTACAGTCAAAGGTTTCGTCACCTCTAGATTCCAGTTCCGATTCATGTTCATCCAACCAGGTTTCCCCATGATAGATCCATGTCGTATAACCCTGCTTAAACCCATATGCAAATAAGTCTCACATGACATCACTCCTTTCCTTCCACACTTCATTCACACACCTCTTACAGAGACATCTAATCTCATCGCCGCTGACTTGCTCAAATGCGAAATTGAGAAACTGTTTAACCCCACTACGGTACTCAAAGCTAAGTCACCTCTAATAAATGGCTACCCTACGTTCCATCCAACTTCGATCAATAGACATCTTAAACAACTGTCTGCTATATATATGAAAAGTTAGACAAGCACAATCAAGTCTCCAAGTTAATGTATATGCAAGCTTATGAGTTTCCTAACTTCATCTCCCACTCTAACGGGTCAGGCTTCTATCCGATTCTCAGATGTGCCGCCTCACTGATGCTAACAACTTGAACACATCTTTAAATTTTTCAAAAATTTCGGCAGCACCCCCCCATGGTCTTCAAGTACACGAAATAGACTAACACATCGTAGTCTAAATATGCACCCGAAGAACGTCAAGAGATATATACTGATCGAAAATTCTAAAAATATAAAGATGTGCTCAAGTCGTTAACACCGGCCTAAGTGAGATCGAAACATACAAGAACAGTCCCAAAACGGGGACTATTTGAGATTCACTCCTACTAAGTGAATCTCAAACGGGTTTCTAAGCTTTCTAAACTATATGAAAATATGCACGTGTCAAAGTAAGGATTATTTTTGTATAACAAAAAGAATACTAGCTTTTTATCAGGTCATAAACTATTATTAAACTTTTTTAAAACTCACCCACACCCCACCCCACCCCACCCCACAACAACAATTTATACACTGCAATATAATTTCTAAGATAGTAATCTTTTTTTAAAATGTATGTTTATTTATTTTTTAAAATTAATAAATTGTCAATTTAGGAGTGGTGGAATGCTAATGATAATGGCATGACAAACTTGAGAATAATATGTCACTTTGTAGTACTATTAATACAATAAAAAATATGAAAAAAGAGGCATATGAAACTCTTTTTTGTTGGTAAAATTAGGATATTCACCAATTTATTAAAAATAATAATAACCACAGATCAGTCACTAACTCACATAATTCTCACAAGTCACATTAACAAAAGCAAGAACAAAATAGCCACACAAACCTAAAATGGAAAGAAAAAATATTACAAAGATTGCACATCTAAGATTAGTAATATTAAACAAATAACATATCGTAAGACTGAAATAGCATCATGTGTTTAGCATCATGATGCGTTTAACTGAAATAGCATCATGCGTTTAACAAAATGACATAATATCCTTTAATATAATGATATAATTTCAATACCATGTCACCACAACTAACCTAAACACTAACTATATTTAAGAAAAAATATTGAAAAAAATACTTTTAATAAATCTTAAATAAGTAATGATAAAGTAGGGGGTGGGTTAGTTACTTAAATAATACTATATCTTATTCTCTATGTGGCCTCAAGTTTGCATATAAAAATTCCACTTCCCCCATTATGCTGTTTATCCTAACATAACATAAGCAATCATGAAAGCAGCTGTTATGGAATTAAGAAAATTAAACAATGGACTCAAAGTGAAAATCAAACAAATAGCATATCATAAGACTGAAAGAAAAACTGTCGAGATGCAATGGAGTTTGAGCAATTTATACATACACTGCAATATAATTTTCATGTAAATTAAACTTGCAAACATTTGAAATTGCAATAAGGTCTTGTACACTGCAAATACACTGCAATATTCTGACTTAAAATTTTCATGTAAACTAGCAAACATTTGAAATAGTAATACACTACAATGCAATTGATATTTGGGGAAAATAGAGTGAAATTGTAGAGGAAGGGATTATTAGGTTATATTTGGGGGAAAATTGAAATTGGGAAGACATTACCTTGCTCAGTCAAGAGATGACGATGGGAAGAGAGGCGGTAACGACAAGAGAACACCAGTGGGCGACGGGAAAGAGCAGTCGACGATGTCGCGGGGAAGGAGAAGGAGAAAATGAACAGCATAAATTAAAAAAAAATCTAAGTTACCAAAAGTAAATAAAAACCCATTCTCGACGGCACTCAATACCGACGGCACATGTCGTCGCCTATGTCATTTTCCACCCGCGCCAAAAAATTCCCACCAAATCTAGGCTCGAGAAGGGTCATTCTCGGCGGGCCTCATTAGCGACGACTATGCCGTCAAGAATAAGGTTATTGACGACGGGGATACTACCGTCGCTAATGATGCCGTTGCCAATGACCTGTTTTTTTGTAGTGAATTCTTCTATGGGTGAACCTTCTCTCCCCTCTTCTCTCTTCTTCCTTCCATGGCTGCCGAAGCCTCTCTTCTCTCTCTCTCTCTCTCTCTTTTGTTCTTGTTAGAATAATAAAAGAGATGAAAGAGAAAAATAAGATAGAATTTTATTAGATATGGATATATATATATATATATATATATATATATATATATATATATATATATATATATATATATCAATTATCTATACCCACTCTCCTTTTTTTCTCCTCATATTTCATCCGGCCATGTGGCCCTTAATTCCTCCACCACATTCTCTCACACAATTTCTAAGTGATTGCTTACAAGAATGGGCATAAGTGTTGATTAAATAAATAAATGACATAAAGGAGGAGTTGTTCACGAACTAAAGTAAATAATTCAACACATTCTTCCCCCTCCTTTTTTCTTCTCTAATAACCGGCCAAGTGGCCTTAGATTGTCAAAGTTGGATTTTTGTTTTATGAAATATTTAGTATATCAAATGACTAAAATGCCCCTCACCCATTGGGCTAAATGTTGGATCATTCCTTTAATGTTTTGGGCTTACAAATTTAGTTTCTTTGGGCCATAACCAATAACATATTTCAACACTCTTAACATTACCATTCCCTAATTATTTAATTAGGGTTTTTATTTCCTCAATTATAACTAAGGGTGTAAACAAGTCGAATCGGAGCAAACAAAGAGCTACTCGAATTCGACTCGAAATGATAAATTCGTACTCGAATTCGGCTCGAATTCAAATTATATTTGAAAAATTCAACTTAGATTCGACTCGGTTCGAATATTTAGTACTCAAATTCGATCCGACTCGACTCGAATATTTATTCTAACTACTCGCGAGCTTCAAATTGAAGCTCGAATTCGAGTCTCCACATAATAACTAATTTTATAATAAATATAATTATAAATTGAATTTGTTATTTTACTTAAAAATGAGAAAATATATTTATTAAAAACAAAATAAAATAATAACTAATTATCCTAATTTGATTTAAATTTGTATATATTATAAGAGAATGTATCGAACATCTAATCTAATATGTATTAACCGAGTATGTATCGAATCACAATCAAAAATTCGAGTAGTTTGAATCTTAAACGAGTTGAGTATAACCTTGCTCAGATTCTACTCATATTTTTATTCGAACTATTTTAATGCTCAAATTTGGATCATATTATTAACGAATCCGAGTCTCGCTCGTATTTTTTTTGAGTCGAGTCCGAATCGATCCCGAACTGTATTGGCTCGTTTACAGCCTTAATTATAACATAAATCATTACTCATGTACACTTAATTTCTTAACCCAATTAGACTTGCTATAATTATCTTATGAAATTAATTAATTGAGATGTATAAAATAAATCTCTTAGAATTAGTATATATTTTAAATACTAATATTCTCCCATACCATAACATTTAAGTTTATTCAATTTTTCATTCCTAATATATAATTATGATTACTTTTTTTTTCAAAATCAAAAATTAATATTTCTAAATTATAATTAGGATTCTATAATTATACTAAGATTTCTTAATCATAAATTCAAGCTTGCTAATTAGGATTAATATTTCCTAATTAAAATTGCTAATTTAGCAATTTAGTCCATAATTGTACATTAGGGTTTCAAACTTTAAAATTAGGGGTTTCTAACTAATTTGTTAGGCTTTACCCTAATTAATCTTATAATCAATACACTTGAGTCTCTGAGATCCCAAGTTAGGGTTTTCTAATTGAACGTCGATGCTCTTAATATAATAGGGTTTGGACACTGATAAAATTTATCTGGTCAACCCTTGACCCTTAACAACATTCTGTACACATAGATGACCATACACACGGAACATATACACTTACATACTTAATCCTGAATAATTCACCAAAATATTTTAAACCTACCAAAATCCTACACAGAATTTTGAAATCCTTAAAATTTCTTTACAGAAACATGAAATCCATACACTTATTTTTTGTGTTGGTCTATTATTTGACCTTAATTTAATCTTTTAAGATTTTAATTAATTTTCTAAATTCCCGGGTCGTCAGATTTACCCCTTCTTCTAAGAATTTCATCCCCGAAATTCAAGTTACACCTTATACCGTTCATAAATAGTATCACATCCTACCCACAACATCACTCACAAGAGTTAAATTATTCAAATCTTGATAAGGAGTCATATAGACTATGAATTTTAATTTTTGAAAAGGTTTTATGAAAATTCATCTGCAAACCGTCATACCCTGAAGACACAGAGGGTGATTAGCCCGGTATGCCCAGTAATACTAGTTTGATCTGTTTCTCGTCACTGCCATAGGCACAAAATTTTACCTCAGTCTTATCGGATTCCGCACCAAAACAATTTGGTTCGGGAAAATTTTTAAAGAACTCTTAGAGTTTTATAAACATTGGTCTAGCTGAATCGAATAGTGTAGACTCTTATCAATAATTCAATTCAATCGAAATATTTAGGTATAACCAAACCCCGTTGGCAAATTAAAATTTTGAAAATATTTTTGAGAATGACGTCATGATACCGTACTATATTAACAGCCCGTTTGAGGATGTTGTCATTGTATGACTTTGTCATAACACATCATACAATAATTGAACAATGATTTTAGATCAAATTCAACACTAAATATTCCTGTATTTACAACTCTATCAACTTTTTATCATCTCTGCACCAGGTTACATGGTATATAAGTGATAAATAAAAATATATTTTGATATTTCAAATCATTATCGTCTAACCGAAACAAATAACATAGACTATACTTTAAACCGTTCAAAAATCATTACCAATCTATTTTATCATTTCAACAGGTAATGATGTGTAGGTGGCCCAAAGTCCATGCATACACAATAGTCACCAGAAGTTGAGAATAAAAATTTCATTTTTCAAAAGCACATAGTGCGTATTTAGCTTGATGTCAAAAATTGTGAATCCTGCATAACTAGAAGATTTGGAAAACCTATAACTCCATTAATAATCCATTGCCTAATATTACTATCTATGCCTATTATCCTCAATATTTCATTCACACTTAATTCTACCCCATTCGTCAAACTTACCCTAAGTATGAGCTTTAAGAACTCGCAACTTAACCTTATATTCACTACCTATAACCTATCTATCTGTTATACGTATGAGAAAGGAATCATCCTCTCAACATGCATATAGCAAATAGTACGACACAAACATTTCATAATCCCCACTTAATCCTAATTCCCTTCTCAATACGAATTTCATTTAATCCGTATTCATAATCCTTTCCTGAATCTGTACAAATTCATAGTACAACTGCCACATAACATTCTTTCCATTAAACTTTTCAATCATTAGATTGATTCTTATCCCACACTATAACTTTATCAAATCACGGGGTGTGTGATAACCCAGGATTTCGAATATTCCAAAATTTGTGAATAATTTTTTTTAATTAATATTAATATTAATTATCAATTATTTGGCAAGTTTCTATGATACGCGTATCGAGAAGGTCAATTTATGTATTGACTAATAAAATTAGAGTAGAGTTGTGCTTAACGGAGAATAGAAATCCTAACCCTAATTTTTGGAATGGGATTCGATAGAAAATATAATTAAAATAATTATATTAATATGTATGTATTTGAACGGTATAGAATTTTTGATCAATGATTGATCGGATAAAGTTTAATATTAATAACACCTAATAAGAGATTAGAAAACCTAATCTCAGGATTAGAAACACTAATGTGCTGTTAGAAACCCTAATTGTACATCGAGAAACCCTAATTTCAAAACCGGGAATTATAAAACCTAAATTAGGAAACCCTAATCCTAATTGTCAAGCCTATGGGTTCATTAAACTTAAATATGATTAGAAAGCTTTAATTATATTTTTGTATATTAATTCTTTCTATTTAGAAAACCTAATTGCATTTTAGGAATTTTATTTTCTAATTTGTGAACCCTAAATTTGAAAATTGTGGGAATTAGAATTTTAAAACCTAAAAGGTTCAAACCCTAGACCCTAATTCAAACCCTAAACCCTAAGGGTTTGTGCATTTGTCAAAAATGCCATTAAATTTAATTTTCAAAAGACCAAAATGCCATTTAGTGATATTTTATGAAGTAACTTGTAAATCTTGCCAAATCAAGAGTTGGTCACCAACTCTCTTGACTTTGTGACTCCAAATCTCAGCATATCAGCTCCAATTGACAGCACAACAAGCAAGTTCATGCATCTAAGAGATTATATAAAGATTCAAGAGAGAGAAAATCACAAAACATTGGCCATTTTGCTTTATGCTCTCACCAACTCTCTCTTTCCCCTAAACCCACGAATTACATTAGCATATCAGTCCTAGAAACAGCCTCAATATCAATCAATAACAGATTGGAGAGCCAAGATCGAAAATTATTCAAGAGAAGGTATAACCCTATTTTTTTGATCTTGTATGCTTAAGAAATATTTGTGTTTATGTGTTTGAATCTTTGCTAGATAATGTTTTTCAATGATCTATGTTGATCTATCATAGATCCATAGCATCAAAGTTGATAAAACTCGAAGTTTTTCAAAACTGTTCTTGAGTTTAAAATGTGGTCTGACAAGTAATGTCAGTCGCCACAGATCCTTGCTAGTATATGATATGTGTTGTTTTAAGTTTTGAATTTGTAGCCTGATATGTTGTCATTAAGCTACAAAGAAATCAGGGTCATTAGATGTCTGCATTCGAAGATATAATCGGTCAAAACCCGTTGACCGGGCATGACCGAGTATATTTTGGGTAACCCAGAACGTGATAAACAGCGTCTGACAGTAAGTTCTAAGGTCCGGATCTGTCTAGTTTTAAATGATTTGATGTTGTTGTTGTAACAATTTTGTAGCTGGTTATGTGTTTTATATATTTGAGTTTTTAGATCTCTTAAAGCGATAATATATTGAGCAGAATAAATGGTCAAAGTGAGCTACTCGCTCAGTTTTGTCATTTCTGGAAATTTCCAGAAATTTGAAGAACAAGCCGTCTGACATACCTTGACCGTTTTATAGATTATGATTTGTTTGTTTTTAGAATGATTTGTTGGTGTAATATTGTTCCTTGACACATGGACTAGGGATTTAAGTCATAAACTAGCATAAATCATTACCAGAACTCATAGATAAGCGAGCATGAAAGTACCTACTCGAAACTGTTTTGGCCCAGAAACAACCTGACAGCAACTTTGGAGCCTTTGATCTCCTTGTTGTGATGTTATTTGACCAAAGTATTGATTGGATATTGTAGTGTTACATTAATACTACAATACCAAATTTTAGATAGCCCAGAACATGAACAGATTGAGAATTACAAGCGGTCAAAGTAGCACCCTTGCACTGCCGGCTGTCAGTGTTCTTGAGCTCAAGAACACCAACAGCGACGCTTTCTGTCGCTAAAGACCTATAGCGACGGTTTTAATTATTTTATTTTCTGAATATTCCAAAAATTATTTAAAAATAGAAATAAATTCTAAAAATTACCAAAAATAGTTTTAAAAATTATTTTTAAATAATGAAAAATAATTTTTGACCAATTGGAATATTTTTCTTTAATATATATAATTATTTAAATATTAAAGGTATTTAATTTATTTAATTAGTATAATAAATAAATTAGAGAAAAATAATTTAATATTATGAAAAATCATTTTAAATAAGAAAAAATATATTTAAAAATATTTTGAGTTATAAAATGTAACTTTTTATATTTTTGGAGAATTTTTCATTAATAATTTAATATTAATGATATTATATTTATTTGATTATTAAATTAAATAATTAAGATAAAAATAATTTAAATGATTTAAAAATCATTTTAATTTAGAATAAAGTGTTAAAAATATATTAAATTATAAAATATAATTTTCAATATTTTTGGAGAATTTTCATTAATAAAGTAATATTAATGATATTTGATTTATTTAATTATTAAATTAAATAAATGAATTAAAAATAGTTTTATTGATTTAAAAATGAGAAAAATAGTTTAAAAATATTTTAAGTTATAAATTATGACTTTTAATATTTAGATAATAATTTCATTAATATTTATATATTAATGGTGATGATTTAAAAATGATTTTAAATATTTTAAAAATCATTTAAGTAGAATATTGTTGATTTAAAAATATTTTAAGTTATTGATGATAATTTTAATATTTTGGAATGTATGTTATTATTATTTTGATATTATTAAATATTAATAATGATAAGATTAATTAGATCATTTAAAAAAATGATTTAAGTGTTTGAAAAATTATTATAAATTATAATAATTGTTTATAAATTATTAAAGCTTTCGAAAAAAATATTATTATTGATAATTGATTTATCTAAAATAATATTGAAGCTTAGAGACCAAGTTCAATTGACAATCAATGTGCTAATTGTCGGATAGGGTGACCAGACCGAAATAGTTAGACTTAATAAGTGTTTATATAGGTTATAAACACTAATGTGGCTATATGGTAATGTGCCTAGGAGAAGTTTGACTGTAAAATACAGTATTATGTGTTATAAATGTTTGTACTAATTGTGAGACCGACATTATTGGTTATAGGTCTTTTAAAAACAGATAAGTGTATTGTGTAGCTATAATCAACGTGAGAGGCAAGTTCCCTAACTCAACCTTGAGTTATATTCATTTAATTGTTATGGTGGTTAATTATTGTTGATTAAGCCACGTCCAGGGATTTATTGTTGCTTATTCGCAGTTAGTGCATGCTTAATAATTCAAATTGAATTACTGATTCAGAAATATATATTCGTAGAATTACTGTTGTTGAATAATCAAATCTGTAGAAGTTAGAATTGACAGTACAGATAATTCATGTTCATTGTCAAATTGTGTTGAGAAATGTCTTAGCTAATTATTCTGGCTAGACAAACATTTGTTAGAACTTGATAAATTCAAGAAAATAATTCAATTGTTATTGGTAGAATCGATGCCAATTAATTCGGCAAGATCGATAAGTAAATAGAATTTGAATTTACATTATTTCGATGTAAAATCAAAATCTTGATTCTAAAACTGAGAAGAACAACCTTTTATATAAAGGGAACATTTTGGGTCGTGAATTCGACCTTTGCACGCGTTTAGAGTATTATGCATAATATAGGGTACAAGGAGTTGGCCGGCTCTAAGTACTTGCAAAGGGGTATGATTTAATCTTTATGGTTATCTGATACTCCTGGTATATATCAAAGTAAATCTTTGATGGATACCCGAGAAAAATAAGTTCAAAGATCTTGTGTGATCGCTCAGTATAAATCTAGAAATTATTCCACTTTGTTATTGTGTAGAATTAATTCTTGTAGAACTTTGAAAGCGTTGTACTCTTTCATTATCAAATTATGGTGTTGCATAGAAAAGGAGAAGCCTTGTTATTGATTAACAATTTGTTCAGCTAATTCAAAGTTCCCCAAACTTTGGTTTCATTCTATCAAAATAGATAGTCCATTATTCTAATACTTATACATTTATTGTATATCTTAACTTGCGGGGTAAATTTGTTGCTCACCCTTGCTATAAATAAAACATTTCAGCTAGGAACGAAGAGGCCAGCGGGTCAAAGAAGAACAAAGGCAAAGGTAAGATGCTGGAGTAGTTATAAAGAACATTATTATTATTATGTTGTATTGTAAACCCTTTTTGTTTATCTAAGGGGGTATGTTTATAATTTAAGGTTAGAAACCTGGGACTTATGTATTAACAACTTATGTTAATGATTTATATATTCCTATTTATATATGAATAGGTAGTTAAATGATATTATAATGTGAATCGTGAACACCAAATTCGGGGGTCAGGTAACCCAGATTTGGGGGTGTCACAGGTTGGTATCAAAGCTGTAGGTTATAAAACCTTAAGTGGGGTGGGGAAAGACCTAGGATTATAACTATAAGCGAGATAGAGAATACTCATTTAGAGTACTAAGTGAGAGATTGTCGAAGTGCAATGATAGTGAGAAATATGGACGCATAGTGTGAGGAGTTTGTACTAATGAAGTACTAATCAAGTTATTTAAATTGATTGTAGGATGTCTGGAGAAGATCAAATGAGTACGGAGATGCTAGCGGCTGTTGCACCAATGCTAGAAGCCGAGGTGCCAGCGCAAAGTGAATCGGTGGATAAAGTGGAAGAAGATGAACCTATGGTTAATCAGGGGAGCGATCACGACGATTATCCCGAGATGTATCTGAGTGGAGATGAGGAGGTAGAGTCTGAGCCAGCTATGGTAGAGATAAAGAATAAGACTACAGTTGAAGAACAAGATCAACTAGTTGCAGAAGTTCAAGAACTCCGGAGTAAGGCGTTTCTCTTGGAGCAGCTATGGAAGACAGAACGAGCGTTATGCGAAATGACTGAAGAAAGGAACGAACTCAATGCGCAGGTAGACAGAATGAAGGTGGAAGGTGGTGGATCATCTGAAGGGACCAGCAAGAAGGATAAGAAGAAAAGGAAGAGGGACAACGATAGCCCTAATTCAGAAAAGTCAAGCTCGAAGAAGAAGCAAGCATGTGGCAATTGTGGAAAGAGCAATATGGGGGAATGTATGTGGGGTCAGAATGTGTGTTATAATTGTGGTCAGGAAGGACATCTATCCCCAAATTGTCCTAAACCAAAGAAAGGAAGATGTTTTGCATATGGTGGAACGAGTCATAGGGTTAAGAATTGTCCTAAAAGGAAGAAAGATGGAGAAAGTGGACTGAAGAAAGTTTAAGTTTGAGGAGTATAATCATTTGGAATATAATATTTTCTTTGGTAGGAATAGGAGATAACTTTTGTATGACTCCACTTTTGTGTAAAGTTGTAGTAATGAATCCCGACTTTTGTCACAAAGGGATAGTACCTGTTTGTAGTTGTATGGGTAGTGTACTGAAAAGTACTATGTATTATTTGCATGAATATAAATGCAATGATATGTTGGTATGACTGAAATCTTTATTTTCTATATGAATATAAGATTAAGATTAATTTGTGTGTTCTTAGAACTCATACTTATGGTATGTTCACGACTCATAATTATATGAAATGTTTTGAACCCCTCAGCGAATGGACGCCAAATGTCTGACTATGATAAGTTCATACACTCATATAATTATGGCAAGTTACTAAACTCCTAAGTGTGGTAAGTTTGATGAACTGGATATAGTAATGTGAAAATGGAGAATAACAAATTTTTGTGTAAAGTTGTGTTGTTAATCCTGATATGATTTAAAAAGGGTTAGTAATATGTGAAGTACTAAATGTACTATATGCTATTTGAATAAATATGCGATTATGTGAGAATTAATATAAGATTTTTTTTTATTTAAATCAGATCATACCGCCTAGACGACAGAATCAAAACCAACGAGAAGAACATTCAGTGAATAACGAAGGAGGTCAAGTTGACCCAATGCAAAATTTTGCAAATATGATAGCCGAAGCTATGGAGAATAGAGCTCCCACAGGAAGAGGAAGAGCGAGAGAACAGCCAGCTGATATATTAGCTAACTTCAAGGATTTTAAAGTGGTAGGACCGCCGGAATTCAAAGGAACCACTGATCCGATTGAAGCCCAAACTTGGGTAAAGGAGATGGAGAAAGCATTCATCATTGCACGTGTGGCAAAAGAGCAAAAGACGGCTTTTGCAACTTATCTGATGAAGGGAGAAGCCAATTACTGGTGGGAGACGAACCAAGCAAGAGCTGGTACAGAGGTGGTGTTGTGGACAAGATTCAAGGAGTTGTTCTTTAAGAACTACTTCTCATCAAGTATGCATTCCAGAATGGAAGTCAAATTCTTAGAACTAAAGCAGGAGAACATGTAGGTATCTGAATATGCTGCCAAATTCAACGAGCTGGCAAGATTTACACCTCATCAGGTAGACACAGAAGCAAGAAAGGCGCGAAGATTCGAGAATGGGCTGAAGCCGGGGATATTCAACAAAGTAGTTGTGCTGCAGATTAACACTTTTGCGGCTCTATTGGAGAAAGCGCTAATTGCTGAAGGAGGGAGCGAAGCAGTGTCTCGATTTCATCAGGAAAAGAAGAAGAAAACAAATGACGGTGGAAGTAGTGGAGGAAGTAATACGAATAAGAGAAAATGGAATGAGAATACCCAGTCAGGTAATAAGATAGAAGATAATAGGAAAGGAAGGGAGCCATGTTCGAATTATGGGAAGCACCATGTTGGAGTTTGTATGAAGAAGAAGGGAGTTTGCTATAACTGCGGGCAAGAGGGGCATATGTCACCCAATTGTCCCAGTCCAAAAAAAATTCAAGGTTGCTTTGGATACGGATCGACTGATCATTTGGTACGAAACTGTCCGAAAAGAAATGCTGAGAAAGAAAGCGCCAATAAGGGACCCGGTGGCGGAAGCTTGACGATTCGAGAACCTGCACAGCTAGGAAGACCAACAACCCGTACATTTAACATGACGGCGCAAGATGTAGTGGCAACTCAGGACGTGGCAGCAGATAATGATTACATTACGCGAATAATAGGAGTTAGATAATTCTGTGAACTATTTTCTTTTATAGACTCAGGTCACAGGTTAGAATTTGAAACCAAAATTAATATTGTGTTGATTAAAATAAATTGATGATACAACTTTAAAAGATTGTAGAATATAAGAAAGCGGTGATTCTGAGGACGGAATCCTTTTAAGGAGGGGTGAATGTGATAACCCAGGATTTCGAATAATCCAAAATTTGCGAATAATTTTTTTTAATTAATATTAATATTAATTATCAATTGCGTGGCAAGTTTCTATGACACGCGTATCGAGAAGGTCAATTTATGTATTGACTAATAAAATTAGAGTAGAGTTGTGCTTAACGGAGAATAGAAATCCTAACCCTAATTTTTGGAACGGGATTCGATAGAAAATATAATTAAAATAATTATATTAATATGTATGTGTTTGAACGGTATAGAATTTTTGATCAATGATTGATCGGATAAAGTTTAATATTAATAACACCTAATAAGAGATTAGAAAAACTAATCTCAGGATTAGAAACACTAATGTGCTGTTAGAAACCCTAATTGTACATCGAGAAACCCTAATTTCAAAACATTGAATTATAAAACCTAAATTAGGAAACCCTAATCCTAATTGTCAAGCCTATGGGTTCATTAAACTTAAATATGATTAGAAAGCTTTAATTATATTTTTGTATATTAATTCTTTCTATTAAGAAAACCTAATTACATTTTAGGAATTTTATTTTCTAATTTGTGAACCCTAAATTTGATAATTATAGGAATTAGAATTTTAAAACCTAAAAGGTTCAAACCCTAAACCCTAATTCAAACCCTAAACCCTAAGGGTTTGTGCATTTGTCAAAAATGCCATTAAATTTAATTTTCAAAAGACCAAAATGCCCTTTAGTGATATTTTATGATGTAACTTGTAAATCTTGCCAAATCAAGAGTTGGTCACCAACTCTCTTGACTTTGTGACTCCAAATCTCAGCATATCAGCTCCAATTGACAGCACAACAAGCAAGTTCATGCATCTAAGAGATTATATAAAGATTCAAGAGAGAGAAAATCATAAAACATTGGCCATTTTTCTTTTTGCTCTCACCAACTCTCTCTCTCACCTAAACCCACGAATTACATTAGCATATCAGTCCTAGAAACAGCCTCAATATCAATCTATAACAGATTGGAGAGCCAAGATCAAAAATTATTCAAGAGAAGGTATAACCCTATTTTATATTTTTTTGATCTTGTATGCTTAAGAAATATTTGTGTTTATGTGTTTGAATCTTTGCTAGATAATGTTTTTCAATGATCTATGTTGATCTATCATAGATCCATAGCATCAAAGTTGATAAAACTCGAAGTTTTTCAAAACTGTTCTTGAGTTTAAAATGTGGTCTGACAAGTAATGTCAGTCGCCACAGATCCTTGCTAGTATATGATATGTGTTGTTTTAAGTTTTGAATTTGTAGCCTGATATGTTGTCATTAAGCTACAAAGAAATCAGGGTCATTAGATGTCTGCATTCGAAGATATAATCGGTCAAAACCCGTTGACTGGGCATGACCGAGTATATTTTGGGTAACCCAGAACGTGATAAACAGCGTCTGACAGTAAGTTCTAAGGTCCGGATTTGTCTAGTTTTAAATGATTTGATGTTGTTGTTGTAACAATTTTGTAGCTGGTTATGTGTTTTATATATTTGAGTTTTTAGATCTCTTAAAGCAATAATATATTGAGCAGAATAAATGGTCAAAGTGAGCTACTCGCTCAGTTTTGTCATTTCTGGAAATTTCCAGAAATTTGAAGAACAAGCCGTCTGACATACCTTGACCGTTTTATAGATTATGATTTGTTTGTTTTTAGAATGATTTATTGGTGTAATATTGTTCCTTGACACATGGACTAGGGATTTAAGTCATAAACTAGCATAAATCATTACCAGAACTCATAGATAAGCGAGCATGAAAGTACCTACTCGAAACTGTTTTGGCCCAGAAACAGCCTGACAGCAACTTTGGAGCCTTTGATCTCCTTGTTGTGATGTTATTTGACCAAAGTATTGATTGGATATTGTAGTGTTACATTAATACTACAATACCAAATTTTAGATAGCCCAGAACATGAACAGATTGAGAATTACAAGCGGTCAAAGTAGCACCCTTGCACTGCCGGCTGTCAGTGTTCTTGAGCTCAAGAACACCAACAGCGACGCTTTCTGTCGCTAAAGACCTATAGCGACGGTTTTAATTATTTTATTTTCTGAATATTTCAAAAATTATTTAAAAATAGAAATAAATTCTAAAAATTACCAAAAATAGTTTTAAAAATTATTTTTAAATTATGAAAAATAATTTTTGACCAATTGGAATATTTTTCTTTAATATATATAATTATTTAAATATTAAAGGTATTTAATTTATTTAATTAGTATAATAAATAAATTAGAGAAAAATAATTTAATATTATGAAAAATCATTTTAAATAAGAAAAAATATATTTAAAAATATTTTGAGTTATAAAATGTAACTTTTTATATTTTTGGAGAATTTTTCATTAATAATTTAATATTAATGATATTATATTTATTTGATTATTAAATTAAATAATTAAGATAAAAATAATTTAAATGATTTAAAAATCATTTTAATTTAGAATAAAGTGTTAAAAAATATTTTAAATTATAAAATATAATTTTCAATATTTTTGGAGAATTTTCATTAATAAAGTAATATTAATGATATTTGATTTATTTAATTATTAAATTAAATAAATGAATTAAAAATAGTTTTATTGATTTAAAAATGAGAAAAATAGTTTTAAAATATTTTAAGTTATAAATTATGACTTTTAATATTTAGATAATAATTTCATTAATATTTATATATTAATGGTGATGATTTAGAAATAATTTTAAATATTTTAAAAATCATTTAAGTAGAATATTGATGATTTAAAAATATTTTAAGTTATTGATGATAACTTTAATATTTTGGAATGTATGTTATTACTATTTTGATATTATTAAATATTAATAATGATAAGATTAATTAGATCATTTAAAAAAATGATTTAAGTGTTTGAAAAATTATTATAAATTATAATAATTGTTTATAAATTATTAAAGCTTTCGAAAAAATATTATTATTGATAATTGATTTATCTAAAATAATATTGAAGCTTAGAGACCAAGTTCAATTGACAATCAATGTGCTAATTGTCGGATAGGGTGACCAGAACACCGAGAATGGACCGAAATCCAACCAGACCAAAATAGTTAGACTTAATAAGTGTTTATATAGGTTATAAATACTAATGTGGCTATGTGGTAATGTGCCTAGGAGAAGTTTGACTGTAAAATACAGTATTATGTGTTATAAATGTTTGTACTAATTGTGAGACCGACATTATTGGTTATAGGTCTTTTAAAAATAGATAAGTGTATTGTGTAGCTGTAATCAACGTGAGAGGCATGTTCCCTAACTCAACCTTGAGTTATATTCATTCAATTGTTATCGTGGTTAATTATTGTTGATTAAGCCACGTCCAAGGATTTATTGTTGTTTATTCGCAGTTAGTGCATGCTTAATAATTCAAATTGAATTACTGATTCAGAAATATATATTCATTGAATTACTGTTGTTGAATATTCAAATCTATAGAAGTTAGAATTGACAGTACAGATAAATCTTGTTCATTGTCAAATTGTGTTGAGAAATGTCTTAGCTAATTATTCTGGCTAGACAAACATTTGTTAGAACTTGATAAATTCAAGAAAATAATTCAATTGTTATTGGTAGAATCGATGCCAATTAATTCGCCAAGATCGATAAGTAAATAGAATTTGAAATCACAGTTTTTCGTTGTAAAATCAAAATCTTGATTCTAAAACTGAGAAGAACAACCTTTTATATAAAGGGAACATTTTGGGTCGTGAATTCGACCTTTGCGCGCGTTTTGAGTATTATGCATAATATAGGGTACAAGGAGTTGGCCGGCTCTAAGTACTTGCAGATGGGTATGATTTAATCTTTATGGTTATCTGATACTCCTGGTATATATCAAAGTAAATCTTTGATGGATACCCGAGAAAAATAAGTTCAAAGATCTTGTGTGATCGCATAGTATAAATCTGGAAATTATTCCACTTGTTATTGTGTAGAATTGATTCTTGTAGAACTTTGAAAGCGTTGTACTCTTTCATTATCAAATTATGGTGTTGCATAGAAATGGAGAAGCCTTGTTATTGATTAACGATTTGTTCAGCTAATTCAAAGTTCCCCGAACTTTGGTTTCATTCTATCAAAATAGATAGTCCATTATTCTAATACTTATACATTTATTGTATATCTTAACTTGCGGGGCAAATTTGTTGCTCTCCCTTGCTATAAATAAAACATTTCAGCTAGGAACGAAGAGGCCAGCGGGTCAAAGAAGAACAAAGGCAAAGGTAAGATGCTGGAGTAGTTATAAAGAACATTATTATTATTATTATTATTATGTTGTATTGTAAACCCTTTTTGTTTATCTAAGGGGGTATGTTTGTAATTTAAGGTTAGATACCTGGGACTTATGTATTAACAACTTATGTTAATGATTTATATATTCCTATTTATATATGAATGGGTAGTTAAATGATATTACAGTGTGAATCGTGAACACCAAATTCGGGGGTCAGGTAACCCGAATTTGGGGGTGTCACAGGGTGATCTCATCGTATATATTACGATTCATTTCTATATTATGATCGTTTTGTTTTACAATCTCTATCCCTGTACTTTTAGTCTTTTAGACTTGATCTATCCATCACTATTGTTCACCTTTATTATCAGAGTTAAGGAACTATGTATCTTTATGACTCGCCGAGATTCGTCTTTGAATCTTACCGACACACTAACTCTATTTGAGTTAGTACTTAATCCTAATCACCGCGGTTATTAGCCTAAGGTATTCCTACCTAAGGTTTATAACCAACAACTTTGATACCAACTGTAATAGCCCCAAATCCGGGTCCCACATCACCACAGATCTGCTATACTATTTCTCTAACTATTGCGGAAGCTATAAACATAAATTGTTTATACATTAAACTTTACACACTAACCCCAAGGTCGAGAACCTTCACATAAACCTGAATCAATTTCCTATGTAATATACAATGTTATTATTATACAATATTATTATAAATCTAGCTGCACACATAGTCCTAAGCTGAACTTGGCTTTGACTTTTTCTTATATCCGACGCATTCGTCTTAATCTGCAATGTTTATCATGATATAGCAAGGGTGAGCATAAGTTTACCCAACAAGTATAAGTTTATTTAAGGATATATCATGATGGAAAGAATTGAACAATAAGCTGGCTATAATTCTACAATATAATTGAGAACTAGCATGAACAAACTTTCATAGCTGAACGAATATTGAACATGAACATAACAATTATATCTGGACCAAATGGTAATGAAGGTGATCAGCCTTTCATACCTGATGAATACATGAAATATGCACAGAGTACGATTCAACAATTCTTAGACATGGCAATCAGCAATGATTAACCACAAGTATATTTGAATGAAACAACTCGAGGCCGAGTTAAGAAAAAATGTGCATGTTCGGTCGATTACTGTTACACAATTTATTTATCTTTGCCTGAAGACATAATATATAAATTATATCGATATACAAATTAGAATAATATCATCCCAATATAATACTATTATATATAATCATAGAATAACCTAAACACATAACACATAACACTATCAATCCACAAACTACCTAAGACTCGGTATCAAGTCAAACTATTTCAGTCTGAGTTGAAACTAACATAAATTTGACATCCCGCTGGCCTAGTCGGACAATTATCGAGTTTAAGTTCAATTAAACTCTTCCTAAACACTTAAACATTATCATAGATAATTATATTATTAATCAAAATAATTTTCCAAGTCTCATAATAATTTTTACATAATAATTATCATTTATCATGATTTTTCAATCATTACTATCATATTTATATGATTTAAATATTTTAACATTATATATTATAAGTTCTTCTTTAACATCTAATAAATCGAATACCAATCCAGCAACCTGGATTCCAAATTTAGCAACCTGGATTCCAAATCTAGCATCTAGATGGTCATTCCTATAAATCAAACAGCAATCCAACTAACTGGATTCCAAATCCAGCAACCTGATTGCAATCTAGTAAGCTGGATTCAACATATTTTCAATTCAGTAAACTGCTTTTCAATTCAGCAAGTTGGATTCATTATCCTTTTCACGAAAATACCAAATCAACTTGTTATTTTTCTATCCTTTGTCCAAACATATATACATATATTTCATACACAAAAAGTATTTTTTTTTCATAATTTTTCAACTCCCTTTAGTATTTTTCAAAAATCAATTTTAGTGCGTAGCTTAAGAAATTAGCCCTATCATGCTTAACTCCAGAAATTCCCATCTCTTGACACAATCTTGTACGTGTTAACATGAGCATCCAGTTTAAATTTCGTGGCCATCGGAGTTATAGAACTCCAGTTATAGCGATTTTTATTGAAAAATTGCAAAAATTGAAATAGTCATAACTTGGTAATTTTAAGTCGGAATGAGCTCATTTTTGAACAGGAGCTACTTAATACCATATATTTTCATGTCCTAAATGGCCGGAATTTTTCTCGTAAATTAAGTGGTCAAAATAGCCCTTACAAAATTTTGGACAGTAGCTTTTTTAGAAAAACAGGTTTTTCGTACTTTGTTAAAAATAGTCCATACGGAAATCTACGACTCCTTTTTCAGTGATTCCACTTGGAGATGTTAGAAAACTTATCATAGTATCCTCCTAAATATTTCCAGAATTTTTGCATGTCAGAAAAATGATAAAACTACCCCAACCCTTGACTGTCCAAAAATAGTCTGTTTTCCTTCCAAAATTCGGAACTGTTTTGGCAAAAACAGTTACTACAGATTGTGTACTCAATATTTTTGAGTGTTACCACTTGGGTTTAGTAGATAACTAATATATCTAGCACCTCTCTTTAACTGATCACAAAAAGAAGGTGTAGATCAAAACGGTGAAAATCCAAAGTACATAGAAATTTTATGGTTTATAAACTAGAAAAATCACTTTTCTTTACTTTTGATTTCCAACTAAAACAACATCCAATATGGGTATATCTAAACATGAAACACTCATAAACACATAGAAATAAGGTTTTAAATGTTAAGATCATAACTTCATATTATCAAAAAGCAAACCAAACCAAAAAGGAAATTAGACTACATAAGTAGAAATTTTTTTATACCTTAGCTTTTCCTTCTTCTCCTTCTATGGATGAACCTTCTCTCCCCTCTTCTCTCTTCTTCTTTCCATGGCTGTCGAAGAAACACTCAAGTATCTAAATACTCACAAAAAATACGCTCGATATTATGGAGAGAGAAAACTTCTGATTCTGGTGTGATTTTCAATTCTAACCTAAGCACCTTATTTATAGGAAAATGCTTAGAATACCAAAGCAAAAAATTTAATGAAACAATATTATTTATTAAAAATTTCCTATGCATGTGACAACCCGAGAAATTAGACAATTTATGAAAATCTTAAATGATTGATTTAAGGTTAAATAATAGACCTAGACAGAAAATGAGTGTATGCGTTTGATGTTATTGGGATTGAATTTTGAGGATTTCAAAATTCGGTGAAGGATATAGGTGAATTATTCAGGATTAAGTGTTTATGTGAATATGCTCTGTATATATGGTTAATGATGTGTTCAGAATGTGGTTAAGGGTCATGGGTTGATCAGATAAATTATATCTGTGACAAACTTTAAGTATATTATTAAGAACGTCAATGTTCTGTTAGAAAACTCTAACGTTTAATAGGAATTCCTAGAAATCGGTTCTGGAAACCCTAGTTTCAGTTCCGAGAAATTCGAAATCTTAATTCGGTATCTGAAAACCCTAGGTCGGGAATGCAAGTGCTAAGTATAAGGTTAAACGATATTAATTATGATTTAATTAGGGAAAACCCTAATGAATTATCTAAAATCTTAATTGATTATTTGAAAACCCTAATACCAGATCTGAAAACCCTAATTTCAGATTCTGATAAAATGAAACCCTAATCTGGGAATATAACGGAGAATTTTAATGCTTAAGTGTTATTAATTAAGTAATAATTAGGGTAAAGGTTAATTAATTAGCAAACCCTAATTTTTAATTTATGGAACCCTTATTGTCCCGTCAGAAACCCTAATGCTCAATTGTGAATTTAATTGCTAAAATTAGTAATGCTAATTAGGAAACCCTAATCCTAATTATTTCAATTTATGAGTAATTAGAAAACTCTAATCTAATTACGAGATTTAATTTCTAAAATTAGAAAATTTATTTTCTATTAGAAACCCTAATTTGTGGGTTGAAAACCCAAATGACCATTTTGAACCCTAATTGTGCAGTGGTGGTTTAATTGCTTTATTAGCAATGTTAATTAGAAAATATAAATCCTAATTATCAAGTTATTAGAAACCCTAATCGGATTAAGAAATCTAATTTCAAAAATTGAAATATTATTTTTATATTTAAAACCCTAAAATGTGGTTTTAAAACTTAATGTACAATTGTGGCCCTAAGTGCTAAATTAGCAATTTTAATTAGGATAAATTAGTCATAATTAGCAAGATTGATTCATGATTAGGAGATTATGAAATAATTAGGAAGCCCTAATTATAAGTTAGAAATTTAAAATTTTCCATTTTTAATTTAATTAGAAAATTGTTGAAAATCCAAGTTGCTAAATATTTGAGGGATAAAATATAAACCCTAAAGGGTTAAACCCTAAACTCTAAAATGATCCAAACCCTAAAGATTAAGGGCTTCATCAAATGCAAAATCTAGAAATTTAAGGAAAGGACATAAATGTCCTTTTAGTGTATCATTTTAGGTAGCTTGCAAATCTTGCAAAATCATGGGTTGGTGAACAACCCTAGATCTAGCCTAGCTTAGCATGTGACTTGTTTGACCAGAAATCTCAGCAAAATAAGCAAAATGCATTGAATCATAGCATATTTATGGATTAAAGAGAGAGAAAAAGGGCCACTTTATTTTCATTTTCTACAAACTTATCTCTCTCTCCATCTTCGAATTTTAGAGTGAAAAAGAGTGAGAAACTAAAGCCATGATAAAGTTTTAGCAAACCAGAAACAGATCAAAGGATCAGACAATCAAAATCAATCCTAAAGAGGTATAAAACCCTAAATCTTAAAATTTTATGATCTGATGTTTGATGTTGAAATTGATTTGTTAAATATGTGTTATAGGGTGTCATTTGATGATCTGGGTTGTCAAAACTTAGATCCATATCATTTTGATGCTCGAAATTAAAGTTTATAAAAATCTGGGAAAAAGGAAATATAAGATCTGACAAGCCAATGTCAGGGCTTGTAGATTCTTATGTGTTAATGATATGTGGTATTTGATGTTATATATCTGTTCTCTGGTATATGTTCTTTAATCTGAGACTTGAATCAGTGATATAGCATGTCTAGATCGCAAGTTATATGCAGTCAAAGGTCATTGACCCATCACGTTTTCTGGATTTCTGGGCAAACCCAGAAACCCAGATCGTCTGACAAGCATGTTCATAAAGTCTGATCTCGTATATGTTTAATAGTTATGTCAAGATATTGTGTTTGTGTTGTAGTATGACATGATTACTACATGTTAGAGGCTTTAGATCACCCAGATCATTAACATAATCGTGTAGAATCATGGTCAAACATCGTTGACCGAACTGCTTGATGAACAATCTGGAAAACCCAGATTTGTTCTTAAGCATGTACTTAGCAGGTACTTTGACCAGCAATAATCGGCAAATATATTTGATGTTGTAATGATATTATGAGATGTTGTTGTACCTTGTCATGTGTTCTTCAAGATCAAACCTTTAGATCACACGAATAATGCACAGACTGCAAGTTACAAGGATCTAAAGTAGCACCCACGTCTGTTCTTCATTTTCTGGAAAACCCAGAAAATGAAGAACAACGATGTCAGACATTTGGCCAGCCTAGATCTTGCTGTGATGTTGTGTTATGATCAAGATGTTGATTGTGTGTTGTAGTATTACATACATACTACATGATCACACTTCAAACGAGCCCAGAAAACATTCAGAACACAGTTTAAATTCCTGTCAAACTAGGTACCCTCGCATCTGTCAAGAACACTCAAGAACGCTCAAGAACACCTATAGCGACAGAAAGTGTCTCTATAGGCCTTTAGCAACAGTTTATTTAATATTTTCCGGAAAATTAATAAAAAATTAGGAAAAAAATGGTTTTTAATTATTAAAAATACACAATAAATTATGAAAAAATTATTTTAAAGTCTGAAAAATAGTTTTTAACTATTTTGTGTATATTTTGAAAATATTTAATATTTTTGGAATGTAAATGGTATTTATTTATTTAATTATAATATTAAATAAATTATTTAAAAATAATTTTTAATTCATGAAAAATCATAAAAAATAATATTATGATAAAAGAAAATATTTTAAGTTATTTTTGATAACTTTTGATATTTTGTGAGGAAATTCATTAATTAATCAATATTAATGATAATTAGTTTATTTAATAGATATATTAAATAAATTATGGAAAATTAGAAATAATGCTTTATAAATCATATAAAAATGATTTAAGTGTTATAAAAATATTTTAAGTTATAAAATAAAACTTTTGATATTTTGGCATGAAAATATTAATATTTTAATATTAATAGCAATTTTTTGGATAATGGATTTAAGTGTTAGAAAATCATATAAAAATGATTTTAAAGTATTAAAAATACTTTGTGATATTATAATTATATTATAATATTATTTAATGATTTTCATTAATATTTTATATTAAATAAATGTTAATGATTAAGGTATTATGTGGTATTTAATTCATTTAAATACGGTACTAAGGATTAAAAAAATGTTGATAAATGGTAATAATTATCCGAAAATTATTACGAGCCTAGGAAAAATATTTTTTCTGATTAGAAATTATCTGTGATAATGGTTAAGTGGTTAGACAGAGTTTAATTGAACTTAAACTCGATAAAAGTCCGACTAGACCGTCAGGATGTTAGAATTATGTCGGGTTCAACTCGGACTGCAATAAGATTGACTTGATACCTAGTCTTATATGCTGTAGAGACTAATAGGGTTATGTGGTAATGTGTTTAGGTTATTTTGTGGATATAAATATAGCAGTATATTACTGTTATGATATTATTCTAATATTGGAGATCTATATTACTAATATTAGGTCTTCGGGGTAAAGCGTTATTAAATTGTGTGCGGTAATCAACGGTTCAGGCAAGTTTTCTTGTACTTAACTCTAATAAGAGTGTTTTATTCAAGCTGATGGTTAATCATTGCTGATTGCCACGAATATTGTATTCTATACATCTTGTATGTATAAGTCAGGTATGAAAGGTTGATCACCTTCATTACCAGTTTGTTCAGAAATATTTGTTCATGTATAATACTTGTTCAGACAAAAATTTGTTCGTGCTAGTTCTCAATTATATTGATGAATTATAGCAAACCCATTATTCATACTCTTCAATCATGATATATCATTATATTGTTGTATATAAACTTGCTGGCCAACTTTCATGCTCACCCTTGCTATATCATGATAAAACATTGCAGATAAGGAAAATGCGTTCGGATTACAGGAAAAAAAGTTAAAGCCAAGTTCAGCTTGGGGATATAAAGTGCGGCTAGTATGTAATAATGTATTTGATCAATATTGTTGTGTAATAGATACTTTAGGAAATTTGTAATAAGTTAAGGTTACTCGATTTTGGGGAAATGTGTGTAAAATGTAATGTATAAACAATTTATGTTTATATCTTCCGCAAACAGTTATAGAATTAGTATACCGAGTCAGCGGCGGGCCCAGATTCGGGGGTACTACAATGCACACTCTGAAAATCTAATTTCAAAATTTTACACCAACCAGTGGGACCCACCACCACACAAAACATGTTTTTATCATTTAATACAACAAAAGTAATTCGGACCCAATATTCCAAAACTTCAATAATTCATAATAAATAGCTCTTTTATCAGAAAAATTCGAATCTTATATCCCTTCCATAGGAAATTTAATTCTCTATAACTTTAAAGAAGAAATTTTTTTCAAATTCCAAATGAAAAATGACCGAAATCCACATACTGATGAACTTGCAGGCTATAATCAAATTTTAGTCAAAAATGGGGCCCACCAACATGTTTAACATGCTTTTACCATTTATTATAACAAAAATACTCTTCCTCCCCATTTATTCATATATCACACATTCGTTGTAAAAATATCACCGGTATTATATTATTATATTATCACATTATACATTTATAATGTAATATAATAATATAGATAAAATATCAATTTTCAGCAATTGTCACTTATCTAAAAATTCATCAATTCCGACAAAATACCGTTTAAATACCTCAACATTAATTCCTTCATTTATACCCATATAAAATAAATATTTCCTTATCATTTTTATCAATAATTAATTATTCATAAATAATATTACAGAATCACAAAATTGACAACCAGGTCGTTCCCTACGAAAGAGGAGACTTTCCGATAAGGATTTCTCCTTATTAGTGCACAATTAGGTGACCAAACCCCTTTTCTAGACATAACTTCTTTAGACATTGCCAATAATATTATCTAATAATATTATTCAAATAATATGAATTATTTATCTAATAATGGGAAATAATGTGCAATGACAATTATTGAATCAATAAAATAAAATATCAATGTAGCAATTATTAAATTAATAAAATAAAATATTGAACAATAATTACTGTAACAATTATTGAGTAGTGACCTCTTACGTAAGAATCAATCATTCGTGTAATATCGTGTGCTACTTTGCAACACCGCGTATTACTGTATTTTTACCACCGGGTATTCCAACAATGTTAATGGTAACAACTACGCTGTTATTTATAAAAATATCATACTTGTTGTTTTCTTCATCCGATAATTTTCCGTTATGGGGCCCACAAATAGATGCGCCGTCGTACAAATATTCCCCGATAAAAAGAATATTCTACAACCAAACGAATATTCCCCGACAACAATGAATATTTTATAACCATTTGCTTATTTTAAAAAATTTACAAATATCACCTTTAACTTTAACTCTTTATCAATTTAGCCATTTACTGAATAATAATTATAAGAAAAAATTGAATACTTTTATTTCATAAAATTCGGGGTCTTACAACCTCCCCTCCTTATGAAATTTTGTTCTCAAAATTGACGTACGTACCTGGTGTTTGGAAAAGGTGAGGGTACCTCGCTTTCATTTTCGATTCCAACTCCTAGGTCATTTCCTCAATAGCATAGTTCCTCCATAAAACTTTGACTTATGGTATTATCTTTGTGAGTAGGACATGCTCCTTCCTATCCAAGATCTTGACAGGTACCTCCTCGTACGTTAAATCTCCGGCTATCTTATCTGGTTCTAATTCAATATTGTGATTCGGGTCTTTCACATATTTACGCAGCATGGATATATGGAAAACATTATGAGCACGAGACATACTTGGCAGTAAAGTGAGTATATATTCCATAATTCCTACTCGATCGAGGATTTCAAATGGACCAATTAAATCGAGGGTTGATATTTTCTCTATTCATCGATTCTTGCTTCTAGAATAATGCCTTCTTGCACCTTCTTCTTCACATTCATCATCTCTAAGTCTTTAGCTTGAGCAACTTTAACTTTATCGATTAAAGTCGATTCTACTCACATATTTGACATCATCACGTGGGTTCCTAGAGTCTTTAACTCTATCTCCATCATTTGTAAGTCGTACGAAATGGTTCTTTGTGTTCGACAATATCGCACCCATACCCGCATACGATCTTCTACTCAACGCGTCAGCTACCACGTTCGCTTTTCCAGGATGGTATGATCAGAACAGGTGACGAAATGAGTCTCCTCTTGAGTTCTTGGAAGCTCTTCTCACATTCCTTGCTCCATTCGAATTTTTATATCTTTTCAAGTCAGCTGAGTTAATGGAGTAGCAATTCGAGAAAATGCTATAACGAATCTCCGATAATAACCAACTAGCCTAAAAAGCTACGTATTTTGATTACTAACATAGGTTGCTCTTAAATTTGACTCATATCCCAATCTTGGATAACATGTCACAATTACACCTATTAGTTTATCCCCGCATGAATATGGCGTCCCCTACGGACAGTCTGGCATCGGTGTATTCCATAAAGGAAGTCACCAAATTGAGGCTTGTGTGCCAACTCTTGTAGTTGGGTTTTTAACTCCTAAAGTTCAATAGGAGCTATTCGATATGAGATTTTAGAAATGGGTTTTGTACCGAGTTCAAGGTTAATACAAAATTTAATATCACGCTCTGGGGGTAGGCCATGAATTTCTTTGGGAAATATGTCAGGAAATCATTAACAAAAGAAATATCATTCAAATCTGACGTATTTTTGATTAAATCTATGACATGGGCTAAGAAAACTTGACATCCGTTTTTCAATAAACGAATGGCTTTATGGCTTGATATGAAAGTGTTTGACTTAGTGGTTTGGTTACTTTAATTCGCATAATAGGTTGGTTAGGAATATGAAAACTAATAACCTTACGAAAATAATCAATTTTAGCATGATGAATAGTTAACTCGTCGATTCCTAAAATCACATCAAAGGCAAGTATCTTTAAAGAGATAAGATCAACATGTAATGTGATGGTGCCACCTTGAATCAAGCAAAATTTATAAACAGTAGATGTAACGAAGGTTTCACCCAACGGTATTTCAACAGATAAGTCAAAGTCTAATTTCTCAGGGGTCAAGTTCAAACGTTGAGCACAAGCAGGAGAAATAAAAGAATGGATAGAACCGGTATCTAATAAGGTATAGACTTCGTAAGAATTTATATTTAACTAACCCGTGATAACTTCATTTGGTTCCTCATCACGAAAAATGCTCTCCCTTAAATTACCGACTTTGACTTGTCCGGGACAGCCTTTGGTGTCATCATTACAGCTGAAATTGACTTTCGCTATAGGGCATATTCCACCATCAACTGCTTCGTCGTACTCCTGCTCCATGATCTGGATCATTAATCTTTGATCCATATCGAATTGGGGTTGACCACAATGTACAGGGTAATTCAAAACTCGATGTTGGGTTCTCCTAATTGTTATCCAAAAAGAGAAATACATATAATCTATTTTAGCCTTCTTGGATCAGACTTCTCTTTCCACAATATCAACACGTCTTGCGGCTTTTACCCATGCATCCTTCATTCTCACTTGTTCAGTTATTTCTTCTTTCAGCTGCTCCTTGACATTTGAATTCTCAGAATCCAACTTTAATATCTTATACTCTGCCAAAGGGTTCTTATGTTCAACCATCGCACATCGGGTAATACAATTTTAAATTATTGCATCCCTTTGCTCCACGACTGTTTGCCGTTCTTCAGCATGCTCTTCTAACTCATGAATGCGATTTTGCAATTCTACATTTCGATCATAAAGTTCTCCTAATAAATCCTCCTCAGGTTCCTCTTCTTCCTCACTCTCAGCTGCTACCTTTGCAACTAGCTCGAGTGCAACTTTTAATTCCTCACTCACCACATGGATATCTCTAATCACATTATCCTGGTTGGTGATTAGAGGTGTCTGAATGGTCGCATGTGCTCCATTGCTCATCTCAACATTTTCAACTACAATTTTTAAATACTGCCACAAAACAAGAGTTAATTAAAGAAATAGACATGACACATAATATCCCTATATTCTGATCGACCCACAAATAAGCTTAGGTTGGACACGCTGGCGAAGGATTTACTTG
The DNA here is from genome assembly GCA_020205505.1 of Panax japonicus. NCBI lineage: Eukaryota > Viridiplantae > Streptophyta > Magnoliopsida > Apiales > Araliaceae > Panax > Panax japonicus. The sequence continues at coordinate 39,427,254 of CM035102.1, read as the reverse complement.
TCTCTCCGCTCCTAGTTTTATTCCCCGATCTCTGCCAGAGACCATATCCCTAAGCTCTGATACCAACTGTGACACCCCAAAACAGGTCCAATCCATCCAACCCATTATGAGTCGCCAAATACATGGTACAGAAAATAACTATAACTTCATTATTACAATTGTCGTGCAAAATACGACAACACATATACTGTGAGTTTAAATACAAATATTATCTTCTAGACAATATCCACACTCAAATAAGTCCTCATTATAATTATTGATACATTACTTTACAAAATAGTGAGGACTGCTAAACAACTGTCTATAACCATCATTTCATACCCCGACTAGTTCCCGTTATATTCTCGCCTCTTGAGAAGAAAAATAGAATAAAAAGGAAAAGGGTGAGCTCAACTAGCCAGTAAAGAATATTATGACTAAGATAATGAAAAATAAATTATCGTTAGCCTTCAATAAATCATATAAAATATAATGCACAACAAGTTTAGATTAATATTTGCAGCGAAAATAACAATTCATTAGAAAAGTTAAGTAGAGAATGAAATCTACTATCTTCTATGATTTAAAAGTCCATAATCGATATTTTATCCCTGTAACATCAATCAATATACATCATGAATCAAATATTCATCCTTGTACTACGGACCAAAGATATTCATTCGTATCCCCAGTTGGTCATGTTCATCTCAAGACCTGTTCATCATTGCACTACGGGTCGAAGATATTCATAATATAATCATTCATCTTTGCACAACAGACTAAAGATATTCATTTATATCACCATTTAGGACTGAGGATGATGAAAATAAAGAAAACGAATCCAGCGAGATAAAAGATCAAAAATTAGGGATTCATACTTTAGTTTATCCAAGTTCAAAAATACTCCATAATAATAGATTGTGGAGCAAAATTCAAAAATGAAGATCAAAACATGGATACAATTAAAAATAGTAACCATAATAGACAATTTGGACAAAGAAAGAAAATTTAATTTTTTTGTGAATAGTGTCGTATATATGAATAGTGTTGTATACGTGAATAGTACCGTATACTTGAATAGTAACCCCGACACGAAAAGACAAAAATTCTATAAGAAAAATCATACTTCGTGAATAGTACTGTATTCGTGAATAGTGTCGTATACGTGAATAGTGACCTCGACATGAAAAGGTAAAAAATTCATAATAAAATTCATACCAATAGTTCGGTATAATGATATTGAAAGAAATAATATCATTTACGAAAAAATAACATCCCTTACCTCAAAAGAATAGTACTTCTGACTGGAATATCGGATATAATACTGAAGGAAACTTGCACCGTATAACAACACTCAAAATATCTACATACTCACAAAAATACGCTCGATATTATAGAGAGAGAAAACTTCTGATTCTGGTGTGATTTTTAATTCTAACCTAAACACCCTATTTATAGAAAAATGCTTAAAACAACTAAGCAGAAAATTTAATAAAATAATATTATTTATTAAAAAATTTCCTACGCATACTTTGAAAATTTGATTTCAGAATTTTACACCAACCAATGGGACCCACCACCACACAAAACATGTTTTTATCATTTAATGCAACAAAATTAATTCGAACCCAATATTCCGAAACTTCAATAATTCATAATAAATAACCCTTTATCCGAAAAATTTGAATATTCTGTCCAGTCCATAGGAAATTTAATTCTGTACAACTTTGTAGAAGAGAGTTTTTCCAAATGAAAAATGACCAAAATCCATATACGGACGAACTTGCAGGCTATAATTAAATTTTAGTCAAAAATGGTGCCCACCAACATGTGTAACATGTTTTTAGCATTTATTGTAACAAAAATACTCTTCCTCCTCATTTATTCATATATCACACATTCATTGTAAAAATATCATCGGTATTATATTATTATCTTATCACATTATACATTTATAATGTAATATATTAATATAGATAAAATATCAATTTCCAACAATTTTCACTTTTTTAAAAATTTCTTCATTCAGACAAAATACCGATAAAACACCTCAGCATTAAATCCTTCATTTATATCCACATAAAATAAATATTTTCTTATCATTTTTATCAATAATTAATTATTCACAAATAATATTACAGAATCACAATAATGATAACCAGGTCATTCCCAGGAAAGGGGAAACTTTTCGATAAGGATTTTTCCTTACTGGCTTGCAATTAGGTGACCAAGCCCTTTTCCTAGACAGAACTTTCTTATACATTGCCAATAATACTATCTAATAATATTATTCAAATAATATGAATTATTGATCTAATAATGGAAAATACTATGCAATGATAATTATTGAATCAATAAAATAGAATATCAATGTAGCAATTATTGAATCATTAAAATAAAGTATTGAACAGTAATTATTGTAACAATTATTGAGTAGTGACTTCTTACGTAAGAATCAATAATTTGTGCAATACCGTTTGCTACTGTGCAACACCGCGTATTATTGTATTTTTACTACCGGGTATTCTAACAGTGTTAATGGTAACAACTACGCCTTTATTTATAAAAATATCATACTTGTCGTTTTCATCGTCCGACAGTTTACCGTTACAAGATCCACAAATGGTTGCCCCGTCGTATGAATATTTTCCAACAAAAAGAATATTCTACGACCAAACGAATATTATTCGACAACAATGAATATTTTATAACCACTTGCTTATTTTAAAAAAAATTGCAAATACCACCCTTAACTTTAACTTTTTATCAATTTACCTATTTACTGAATAATAATTATAAGAAAAAATTGAATACTTTTATTTCTTAAAATTTGGGGTCTTACAATTCTTTTATAAATAGAATGCCTAGTTAAGAAATGAAAATCATACCAGAATCAGAGAATTCTTCTTCTATAATATTGTTCGTATATCTTTCTAGTATAAGGATACTTTGAGTGTAGTAAATAGTGCAAGTTTTCTTCAAGAATATCTCCGCTATACCAGTCGGAATTACTCTCCTACTAAGGTGAGGGATATTATTTTTGTTCAATATTCGTAAGAAATATTATTTTCTTCTATACTCTATAGTATGTAAGTAATATTATTTCATTTCATATTCCTAAATCTACACTTATTTTGATAAGTATTGCTTCTATACTCCCTGAAATTAATAGAATATCCTTGAATTTTGCGCTTCTTCTAGTATCGTTTCACTTAAATATTTTTCTGAACTTTCTTATTAAATTTTAAACTTATCATACCGGGGTACTATTCACTCGGGTACTATTCACGGGATACTATTCACGATGAAATTAGTTTCTTTTCTGTCCAAATTATTTTTGATACATAAATATCATTCTTGAATTTTAGTCCACAATTAATTATCATGTTGACAATTTGGACATTCTTAAACTCTGGATAAATTGAATTATAAATGTTTAATATTTATCCTTGATCTCACTTGATTGATTTATTATATCATTGTCATCATCCTCATGCTTATATTGTGGTGAAAGTCATTTTTTGCCTATAGTGCATAGATGGACTGTTGATTGGTATGATTATAACTAGGAATTGTATACTGGTATAATCATAACATGTAATGTTACAGAAAATTGATGTGGTGAAAGTCCTCTTTCGCCCTTAGTGCATAGATGGATAGTTGTTTGGCATGATCATGACTACTGGTGATACTAACGAATATCCTAGGCCCATAGTGCATGGATAATTCGTGGATGTAAAATATTTATTGAGTTGTGTTACAGAGATAAAATATTGATGATGAACTTTTAAATCATAGAAGATAGTAGACATCATGCTCTACTTGACTCTTCTAAGGGATTGCTTGTTCCGCTGCAGTTGTTGATCGAAACTTGTTGTCTATTGTATTCTATCAGATTTTATACTGTTGAAGACTAATGATAATTTATTCTACATTATCTTTGTCATAATATTCTTTACTGGGCTAGTTGAGCTCACCCTTTTCTTTCATTGTTCTCTTCAAGAAATGAGAATATAGCTGGGACTAGTCGGGGAATGGAGTGATGGTCCAAGATGGTGGCTATAGTAGTCCTCACTATTCTATAAAATAGTGTGATAATAATTATAGTGAGGACTTCACTTGAGTTTGGATATTGTCTATGAGACAATATTCGTATTAAAACTCATAGCTTATATTTTATCGTATTTTACACGATATTTAATGATTCTATAAAATGAAGTTCGTATTTAAATTTTGTACCATGTATTTGACGACTCAAAATGGGTTGTATGGACCTATTTTGGGGGCGTCACACAAATCGTATGTAAATACGAAGGATGGAGGAATACCACTAAATGAGCAGAAAAAAATATCATACGATGGGAGAATCCAGAGGAGAGTACGATAGTAAGATAAGAATTAGAGATGATCAGACATTAGGTAAATTAGTTGGCCGAGCTGATAGTACAACAACATTAAGTTATAAGGTGACTTTTCATTCAACTATCAAAAGGCCTAAAGAAAGAAGAGGTTAACCAGAATGCAAGTTTATATCCCCTCCCAAGATGATCCAGCTAACAGAAGAACGTCAAAGTAGGCTGAAAGGGCATGAAAAGTGGAATAATTCAATTACTAAAAGATCTCGCCAGCGGAAAAATCACTCGGAGGAATGCGAATTCTCAAAGAAGAAAGATCAAATAACATTCACAAGAGACATAAAATTCACCCCTCTAAACAAATCAAAGGAAGAAATGCTACACCTTCTGATAATCGAATGAAAGATTATAGAGTTGTTGACTCCCATAGATCCCAGGACAAAGAGTTATAATCCCACCAAGATATGTCTCTACCATTATAAATCACTTAGACACACGATCGAGGAGTGTTGGTCTCTATGACACAATGTGACACCCCCAAATTTGGCACTCCAATCCCATAGATTTGGTGTTCACTATCCAATTAAATCATAACTAATAACTCATAAACAAAGGATATAATTAAACTCAAACGTTTAAACAATCAATCTCTCATTGAAGGGTTACAAAATCTCAAGATAAATCCCAGGTCATCTAACCTTTATTACAATCATCAGCGGAAGATTAAAACATTATCATAATTAAATCTATTACATAAGCTTCATAAATAAAAGATAAATTAAACATTGTCGTCTAATCAAGCACTTTGTTGTTGACCTTGCTTGTAGAAAACTCTCCATACTTCTTAACTTCGTCTGCATTGTTTTGTGCAAGAGTGAGCAAACAATTTCCCACAAGAAGAATAGTATACAATAACATTTTATGAATGACAAGTAACTGAACTTTTAATGGAAAAATTCTCTTACCAGAACAATAAACTTTAATTCAAAAGCTACGAGTTCAGAGGAATAATGAACATTTAAGTTAACAATAGATATCAACATCAAAGAATACACTGAGGGTCACAAGACCACGAACTACACTCTAGGTTTTCAAGTATTTCTACGTTAACCTTTAACAGTCTAAAAGACTATAATTATCATTTATGTCCTAGGTTAACAGGTGATTCTACTGTAACCGTTAATAGTCTAAATGACTATATGGACCATCATCTCGTACTCTAGGTAATCAGCCCTTTGTACTATGTATTGGGCAAATATTTTAATGCTATGGCGTAGCTATAAAAATAATCCCCTAATATAGGGTTATTCATCTCAGCTTAGTTATCAGGTTCCGAACCAAAGAAAGTTTGATTGGAAATTAACTTCAAAGGAATTCTAGATTTTTAGAACTCTCATCAACCAAGTACTGGTTAAATCAGATAGGGACCAATAACTATTCAAGAGTTTGATTATAATGTTTTCATGAACAAGGTATATCGATGAATCAATAAGAACTAGAGTATTAACAGTTTTTAAATTGAACAAATGTTATCATCGACAACATGCTTTCAAAATTGTGTGAGTACATAATCAAACCAAAGAAAGTTTGGTTTGGGTTGACCTCAAGGGTAATTTAGAGTTTAGAACATTCATCAACTAAGGATTAGTGGAATTGGTAAAGAATCGCCAGACAACTTAGAGTTTGGTACGATAATGTAAGATAGTACAATGACATTGGAAAACGAAGATCAAACAACAGTTATTAGTAGCTGAATAAACACATTTCTTACAATAAAATTTCAGACTTCGAATAACCAAAGTAATCTCGCTTGGAATAAAGAAACAAAGATTAATTAACTTGCTCAACAATAAATGAGGTTTAAAGAACTTTCATAACAATAAATTGTTCCACAAGGGATTAGAGATAGAGAACTTGCATAAGTATAACCTGACAATGAAAAGTAACCTTGTTGAATAATAAAGTAGCAAATGTTAGGGAACTTGCCTCTTGCGTAAGCTATACAATTACAACTCACGTACTCCAATGTCCTACACATACCATTAGGATTATCACATTAATTAGCTACATACATTAACCTCATAGATTCATTTCTCATCTTAGTTAAGTTATAACCTTTAGTTTAAGGTCTAACCATATTAATAAACCATATAACACGAATCTGAAAACTCATTAACACATACATAAGACTTTTAGCATCCAAATCACATTTTCAACTCTTATTAATCAATACTACATTTCTCGTTAATCGAACTTGAAGTTCAATCAAGTGTTTAAGTCTTCCTAAGACTCATTGGTTTTATATTAATCACCTTCCATATCTTAGTGTTTATTTCACAAATCACAAGTGTTAACATCACAAGACTTATTCACTAATCATTGTATACATTAAGTCATAATGCGTTCGTAACTTACTAATCCTTTATAACTTTGAATTTATCAATGACATGACATGGTTCTGTTTTAACCTCTGTATTCCATGTTAATTACATTAACACATTATTAGACCAAGTTATATCGATATCCCAGGTCTGCAGTAGTAGCAGAAGCCATTGTCTCAAATCAGGGTATAGCGCAGTTTTGCTATACACAAGCCTAAGACCGGCGCAGCTGCGCCGTTTCTGACCTTGGCACCGGCGCAGCTGCGCCGATGCACAGACAAAAGCAGAAACAGATGAACAATAGCCGACTTTAGCCCAACTAACACGAATTTCACCCACAAGACAGTGAAATTAACATGTACAATTGATATAAAACTATCACAAACATGTTTCCTCACATATTCAACGACTTAGAACAATTTAACAACAAATTTAACTAATTTAAATCCTCAAATTCCATATTTTCATATAAAACTCTATTTTTGAGTTCCTTCACAAAAATTATCACCGTGATTACAATTCTACACCGAATTACTTCATTCAAACTACATTCTCTTCGTTTCTTAACGAACTAGCATAAACAAGACTCAATTTACAGTTTAGCATATGAATTAACCACAAAAATTGGTATTTTCACAAGCCATATGAAAAATATATACTGTAATTTACTTTTCTTCCTTTTTAAACGAAATTAGCTTACAATTCCTTGTTTAAACATGGATTAACTAGATAAGGTGATACCTTCTGTGAAGGTGACATGGAGGAACCATAGCGTCAAAGACGCTACGTGGAAACTCAAAACTAAATTAATGAAGAATTACCCTGAGTTATTTGTTTAGTCTGTGTCTTCGATTCTTGGGACAGAATCTTTGTAAGAAGGGAAGAATGTGTCGAACGAATTGTTTGAGTTGTGATTCTGGGGGTAGAATGTGACGAACGAATGTGTAAGAAGGGAAAGATGTAACAATCTAAGATTTTATTATGTATAATTTAAAATATTTATTAAATTAAATAAATATTTTAATAATGTGATTGTTGTTAGTAAATATTTATTTGATGTGATTGTTGTTTCTAAATATTTATGAATTAATAAAATTCTAAATTAATGTAATTTATAACAATTGTAATATAACGTGAGATGTTATACTGTTATTTTGATATGTTATATTGTTGTTTTGATTTAATAATGTAAGATGATATGTTAAATTATTAAATAAAATTATAATGAAATTATAATTTTATGAAATTTCTTTAAGTGGAAGATTTATTTAAAATTTGGTATATTGTAATTAGTTTATTTAATTAATTTTGGATATGGAGAATCCAAGAAATAATATGGCATTGTAAATTACAGTATACGTGATTTATTAAAATAAATTAAAGAAGTTTAAATTGATTTAGCCAAACAAGGTTTAAAATATTAATTCTTTATTTTAAAGACATTTTGCCAAACAAAGCCTTATGGCTTTTGGATTTTTAAGTTTTGAATTTTATTATAACAAATAAAATAAATAATATAAAATATATTTATAATTGAGATACATTTATAATAGTGTAACTGATATATTTAGTAGGTGTATTAAGGCCATATCGGTTACTTTATTTTACGTATACTTGTTATTGGTTTTGTTTTTGGCTTAAGCCTAAGAGGAGAGAGAAGAGAATACAGAGAATTGAGAGGGAGTTGAGAGAGAATTTGTGGGTTTCCAAAGCAAAATCCTGTGTTTAGCAAGGTTGTTCTAACTATTTCAAGGTATTTTCCTAATCTCCATATTATATATATATATATATATATATATATATATATATATATGTATGTATGTATATATGTATGTATAGATGAGTTTTACAGCATGAAGCTTCAAACTCTGTGAATTCCATATTTTTTGAATTGTTGCTAGATGACTGTATTATTGTATTTGTATGTAATTGTAATTCTAGAGTTTATTTTTAAACAAGGAATTGTATGCTAATTTTGTTTAAAAAGGAAGAAAAGTAAATTACAGTATATATTTTTCATATGGCTTGTGAAAGTACCAATTTTGGTGGTTAATTTGTATGCTAAACTGTAAATTGAGTCTTGTTTATGCTAGTTCATTAAGAAACGAAGAGAACGTAGTTTGAATAAAGTAATTCAGTGTAGAATTATAATCACAATGATGATTTTTGTGAAGGAACTCAAAAATGGAGTTTTATATGAAAATATGGAATTTGAGGATTTAAATTAGTTAAAGTTATTGTTAAATTGTTCTATACTGATGAATATTGAGGAAACATGTTTGTGATGGTTTTATAGCAACTGTATATATTAATTTCACTGTTTTATGGGTGAAATTCGTGTTAGTTTGGCTAAAAACGGCTACTGTTCATTTGTTTCTGCTTCTGTCTGTGCACCAGCGCAGCTGCGCTAGTGCCAAGGCCAAAAACCACGCAGCTGCGCCGATCCCAGGCTTGTGTATGGCGCAGCTGCGCCATACCCTGATTTAGGACAGTTGCTTCTACTACTGCTACAGATCTGGGATATCGATATAACTTTGTCTAATGATGTGTTAATATAATTAACATGGAATACAAAGGTTAAAACAGAGCCGTGTCATGTCATTGATAATTTCAAAGTTGTAAAAGATTAGTAAGTTACGAATGCGTTATGACTTAATGTATACAATGATTAGTGAATAAATTTTGTGATGTGAACATTTGTGATTTTTGAAATAAACACTAAGATATGGAAGGTGATTAATATAAAACCAATGAGTCTTAGGAAGACTTAAACACTTGATTGAACTTCAAGTTCGATTAACGAGAAATGTAGTATTGATTAATAAGAGTTGAAAATGTGATTTGGATGCTAAAAGTCTTATGTATGTGTTAGTGAGTGTTTAGATTCGTGTTATGTGGTTTATTAATATGGTTAGACCTTAAACTAAAGGTTATAACTTAACTAAGATGAGAAATGAATCTATGAGGTTAATGTATGTAGCTAATTAATGTGATAATCCTAATTGTATGTGTAGGACATTGGAGTACGTGAGTTGTAATTGTATAGCTTACGCAAGAGGCAAGTTTCCTAACATTTGCTACTTTATTATTCAACAAGGTTACTTTTCGTTGTCAGGTTATACTTATGCAACTTCTCTATCTCTAATCCCTTGTGGAGGAATTTATTGTTATGCAAGTTCTTTAAACCTCATTTATTGTTGAGCAAGTTAATTAATCTTTGTTTCTTTATTCCAAGCGAGATTACTTTAGTTATTCAAAGTCTGAAATTTTATTGTAAGAAATGTGTTTATTCAACTACTAATAACTGTTGTTTGATCTTCGTTTTCTAATGTCATTGTATTATCTTACATTATCGTACCGAACTCTAAGTTACCTGGCGATTCTTTACCAATTCAACTAATCCTTAGTTGATTAATGTTCTAAACTTTAAATTACCCTTGAGGTCATCCCAAACCAAACTTTCTTTGGTTTGTTTATGTACTCACACAATTTTGTAAGCATGTTGTCGATGATAACATTTGTTCAATTTAGAAACTGTTAATACTCTAGTTCTTATTAATTCATCGATATACCTTTTTCATGAAAATATTATAATCAAACTCTTGAATAGTTATTGGTCCCTATCTGATTCAACCAGTACTTGTGACGCCCCTAAATCCAGGTCCCTTCAAACCTCGAATCTGGTCCGCCACGATACTACTATCGTCAAACTATTATATCTTTTATTCATAACTTAAATGAATATAACCTTGTTTATTATGATTTAAAACATAAATTCTTTCCATTTCCAGGATCTATGTAATGACCCCAAACTTTTATAAGTTTTTAATCTTGTTCATTTATTATTCCTATTTTACATCACATTCAATATTATACAAATATGAGGAATAATTTAAACTTTTTCAATCTCCTTTGAAAATAAATCTTTTATTAATATCTTAACTCGAATCAATTACAAATCCTTGAATCAAATTATTCTATGATTCACTATATTCGAATTAGTGTATAAATATTTACATCTCAATTCGAATTTCTCTATGTATCACATAATAAAACTTTAAGACGCAACATGTATTACACATTATAAACTACTATCATGTACATCTACTAGAACCTAAACATGGTTCAAGAGCACCTAGTTAAATAATAAATCAATCTCCTTCGATACCGTTGAACTTTATCCATCAAATAGCACATAACCTTTAACGTGTATCCTTAACCTGCAAAAGTTGTTATTTGGAAGGGTGAGCTCGACAGTCCAACAATTCTAATAGTTTTCATGTGATACATAGCTATAATAGCATATGTAGTTCATGCATTCATAATAAATTAATATTTACTACGCATATTACTTCTCATATAACCGGTATAGAGATTTATTTCACAAGCATATCATCAAAGATCAACTTTCATATTTCATACATATCTCATATGCATTTCATATATATACATCAACATTTGCATAGAATAATATAGATCAACTAACAGTTATCAAATTCATATATCAAATAGGAACTGAAAGACTTGTCTGATTCGTAGTTTATGAACTACGACTTAACTGCACTTCGTGTATTCCTACACAATTATATAATCATGGATTCATATCCATCAGTAACATATTTCATGTATTCTCAATGTAATACTATTGTTGCATTGTTCTTTAACTAGGTTCGTAAAACCTACACTTCACTTTCTCATCATACGCTTAGAATAGCTAGGTATGTCTAGGTATACGTTAACCACTCGTATATGACATCAATATTCATGTATAGCTACCACACACTTGACTCACTAGGTGTTCGACACATTTAAAACTCATAGGTAAGTTCAAACGTATGCATAAACGTCTAACTTAGTTGTAACTTTATACAACATTACCTATATAAAACAAATCAGATTGTAAGGCCTCACAAATTCAAACAACATATCATTGCTTTATATCATGAAAACATTCCTTTGAACTTAACATTCAAAAGTTATGATTAACATTCATTTTTATCACATAGCATGCTTCCTAACACATTACATAACATAGTGGTCATATATTGCAATTTAAAGTAATCATACTACCATGCTTTAAACATCAAATCAAAAACAGAACTCATTTATAACTGCAGGATGGCGTAGTTGCGCCCTGTCCAGGCTTAGGGACGGCGCAGCTACGCTGTCCTTTGGCCAGCCAAGACTGAGCTTTGCACTTCCTATTTTCAGTCCATACCTTAATACACTTAGACACTTACACTTAACATGCATACACGCTAGAGGTCTTTACATACTTGTATGACCATTTCAAGTTCAACCTTATATGTTAGAGACTTTAGTTTAGGATTTCTACGAATCAAAACCAAATAGGGTTATGAAATCACTAGATGTACTAATTAGCCTTATGTTCTCATAAAAAGGTAACATAATCTGTACTACACATGCTCATACATATTAATATCTATTACTCATAGTTAGCATTGTTTAACACTTTAAAACATGCTTTAACCTCATGCTTGGTTCGCTTCCATTATGTTTAACATATACAACTTATGTTTAAAGACATAATGAAACATAACATGGCATCTTGAGCCTTTAAAATCAAAATACTCATATGTAATGCAACTTAAATTCGAAACATGGTTGCCTTTAAAAATCATTTTTCATGAATGATGCGATATAGCACATATAAATCATATCTAGGGATTTTATAGACATAACATGTCATATTAATCCTTTAGAATCTAGATATCCATGTGATGCAACTATATTTTGAAAATATGTTCAAGTTTGCTTTTGAAACCAATTGTAGACTTGAACAAAGTCATTCAACACATACTAGACAACTTCTAAGCTCTAAACATATGTAGTCAAGTCATGTTATTATGCTCGCACGGTCAGAGTTTAAATCATGTATTAGTCATGCATGTTAGTTCACTATGCTAAGCTTTTTCTTGAAAAACTTCTCTAACACAAAGCCTAATAAGGTGGTCATGAACAAAGGGACTATGAATCACATGTCATGCTCATTTATGTGTGAAATTAGTCATGTGTATAGACTACTAAGCTCAAATCTACATAACATGATCTTTAACAAAGTTTATTTTCAAAACTTAAAGTCCCAAATCTCTATTTAAACCATATACCTTCGTTAATCATGAAAGTCTATTAAAACATGTTCTTATTGACTTAACATATCCATATATACCTCATACACATGTTTACATGCTAGCTTGAGTCATAATGATTAACTAACATGGATTATATTGCAAAACAGAACACTCAACTAAATTCAGTGCGCTGCGCCTTAATAAAAATATGGCGCAACTGTGCCGTGTTTGGTTTGAGCCAAGAACAGTCTACTTTGGCAACTATTTAGCCCAAACACAAAATTTAACCATGAAATTGATTCTAAACACTCATATATCAATTGCAACATACTCATATGATCATATAACATCTATATGGACATTACCCAACCTCATTAACATACAATTCCACAAAATTAGGAATTTAAATTTCAAGACTCAAGACTATATTTTTACAAAGAATGAAAGGGAGACAAGGAAAAGGAGTTATACCACTGTAATGTGAAATAACTTGCTACTACTTGAACTCTTTAACTCTAAGAATGCCTGTATGCTTTCAACTCTTACTTAGCAAAAATCTCAGACAACTTCAAGAACATTAACTGATAAACATGGTTGCTATTTATAGAAGAAGTTTGGACTGGACAATGACTTAGCACTGAGGTTGAATTCATGGTGCAATGAAATGAAATAATGGTTCAAGAAGGGTGGCTCAACCACTCCATACCAACCACCAAGCTAGCCATGATCATCTAGGATTTAGCCTTTTGAAAACATACGTATTATAGCTTGTAGTCACTATTCATGTCCTTGTGTCACTCATTTTGGGACAAAAGAAACTCTGAAAAACACTTAGCCTACACACTTGTACACATTTTTACTCTTATGCTATATCAACCATATATTATAACCTAATGTCACCATATGACTAAACATTTCAAGTTAGTAGGTGCTACGTAATATACATATAATCCATGTACATTAAATACACGCATTAAAACAACGCAGTTAGGCATTATTTCCCGAGTAGTTCCAAAATTATTTTTATAACATTATTTAATGTTTATTCAAACATTTAATCTCCTACCAGTTTCTAGAATACGCATATATTTAATTATTTCTGTATTACCACCACATATGATTTCACTATACCACTTGGCACCTTATATCATTAGTCTCAATTAAATGTCACACCCCACGTATTCTGAAGCCGTAGGTATTATATATTCCTACTGCTCACATTTTCCATATTACCCATAGTAATATTATTTAATGATTATACACATATTAATATTTTAATTGGGCTAATTATCATTTAGTTGGGTACTTTCAACCACACAATAATTAATTAATATTAATAATTTCTTTTCAATAATTATTATGCATTCATCTAATTAATAGAATAATATTCCATAATATCAATTAATTAGCCACTAATTAATCCGGGTTAATTAGTTAAACCTTATTCAAATCCATTCATGGACAACTTAACCATCAATTAAGATTTTATTATCCTTATGAGTCCTTAATAACCATTTCATAGATTTTAAATTCCAAAAACTAATTTTACAGACCGGCGCACCTGCGCTGGTCATAAGCTTGGTAATGGCGCAGCTGCGCCATACCAAATTCTCAGGCAAACAAGTTCTGTATTAGCAGAACTGAAACCTTAAACTTCTAAATACTTTACACATCCTCCTTAAGCGTTAACTCGCCTAATCATAAATCCCCTCTTTGGTTTCACACCATCGGTTACTATTTTCCTTAATAATTTAAGAATCACACTTCGAGTTTCAAAACTCTATCTCCCTTATTAGTTTAACAAACTATACATCTCTTGTACGGTTTCTCACCACCGACAACACAATACTCGAATATAACACATACATGCATACCTTTAATCCTCACTTCTCGCCGTGTATCAATTCACTCAATAATTCTCTAACCACTTTAAAGGTCTATCGATTCTCTTCTCTCGTCAACAACGTACATATATACAAGTCCAAACCTAGCACACCTCAAATCTTTAATAGTATTCAATATAGTACACTGAGTGGTTTCCCACAAATAACCAACAAATTAGTTTCCATCTCGTCTACACTGTTTTCACAGTGAGTTAGATCGGTTACCAATTCGTATATACCTCCGCTCTCTGAAGGAATCGTTTAGCCCAACTCCTATACGTCAACCATTAAAGAGTAAGATTGCACTACCTTAGACTTGATATTCACTCGTACATATACTCAAGAAATTGGTGATTATCAAAGATATTTTAATGTCACTAACTTACTACTATAAAATAATTCTATAAATTATTTAATGTCGATAGATAAATCTTATCCATCTTCATATAAATTCATCTCTATAATTTCTAACAAATATATAATAATGATATATATTTATTAAACACAACATTACTTATTACATAGTTCATATTACCCTATGTAACAAAATACCACATACCTCGTAACACATTATGTGATGCCCCCAAAATAGGTATACAACACCCATTCTGAGTCGCCAAATACATGGTACAGAAAGCAAACTACAACTTCAATAATATAATTGTCGTGCAAAAAATATGACAACACATACTGTGAGTTTAAATACAAATATTGTCTTCTAGACAATATCAACACTTAAATAAGTCCTCATTACAATTATTCATACACTATTTTACAGAAATAGAGAGGACTGCTAAAACATCTTTCTAGAACCATCATTCCATACCCTGACTAGATCCTGCTATGTTCTCATCTCCTTAGAAGAAAAATGGAACAAAAAGGAAAAGGGTGAGCTCAACTAGCCCAGTAAAGAATATTATAACTAAGATAATATACAACAAATTATCATTAGTCTTCAACAAGGAAAAATCTGATAGAATATAATAGACAACAAATTTTAGATCAATATTCTACAGCGGAAACAACAATCCATTAGAAGAGTCAAGTAGAGAATGAGTTCTACTATCTTCTAAGATTTAAAAGTCTATCATTAATATTTTATCCCTGTAACAACAATCAATATACATCTTTAATCAAATATTCATCTTTGCACTACAGGCAGAAGATATTCATTTGTATCACTAGTTGGCCATGTTCATCTCAACACCTGTTCATCTTTGCACTACGGGCCAAAGATATTCATCAGTTAATCATTCATCTTTGCACTACAGGCCAAAGATATTCAGTAATATCATCATTTAGGACTGAGGATGATGAAAAATATTTTAAAAAAAACGAATCCAGTGAGACCGAAGGACAAATATTAGTGATTCGTATAACAGTTTATCCAAGATCAATAATACTTCATAATAACCAATTGTGAAGCAGAATTCAAAAATAATGATCAAAACATGGATACAATCAAAGATAGTAACCATAATAGACATCTTGGACAAAAAGGAAAATTTTCATTTTTCGGTGAATAGTGTCGTATTCGTGAATAGTGCCGTATACGTGAATAGTAACCTCGACACAAAAGTTCTAAATTTGATTAAAAAGTTCAAACCAATATTTTGGCATAATGATATTGAAGAAAAATAATATCATTTAAGAAGAAAATAACATCCCTTACCTCAAAATAACTGTACTTCTGATCGAAATATCGGATATAGAGCCGAAGGAAACTTGTACCTAACAGCAACTCTCAAAGCATCAAAATACTCACAAAAATATGTACGATAATTTAGATAGAAAGAAAACTTTTTTCTAGTGTGATTTTCATTTCTAACCTTAGCGTATATTTATAGGAAAATGCTAGAACGCCATAGGAGACTAAATAATAAAATAATATTATTTAATTAACAAATTCTCTACGTATGCTTTGAACAAGTCTAGCATGCCTTCTTTGAAAAACAAAATAGCAGCCCACATGTTTGAAAAACCAAAAGTGGGTCCCACCCATAATTTAATAAAAATCATTTTATTTTTCGAAACTTCAACAATTCATAGAAAATAGCCCGTTTATCAGAAAAATACGAATTTTATGTCCATTCCACACAAAATTGAATTCTCTACAACTTTGTAGTGTTGAGATTTTCCAAATTCCAAATAGAAAATATCTGAAATCCACAAACGGATGATTTTTAATTCCTCCATTCTGATAAAATACTGATAAAACACCTCAGCATTAATTCCTTCATTAATAACCACATAAAATAAATCCATCATTTATATCCACGTCAAATAAATATTTCCTTATTATATAAATTAATAATTAATTATTCACAAATAATATTACAGAATCACAATAATGGCAATCAGGCAGTTCTCAGGAAAGAGGGGCTTCCAATAAGGATTTCTCCTTACTGGCGCGCAATTAGGTGACCAAACCTCTCCTTGATAGAACTTTCTAGACATTGCCAATAATGCTATCTAATAATATTAATCAAATAATATGAATTATTGATCTGATAATGGAAAATACTGTGAAGTGACAATTATTGAAACAACAATATTATAAAATATCAACGCATCAATTATTGAATCAATAAATAAAATATTGAACAGTAACTACTGTAACAATTATTGAGTAGTGCCTTCTTACGTACGAATCAATAATTCAACAATACTGTGCAATATCGTGTGCTACTGTGCAACCACGCGCATTATTGTATTTTAACCACCAGGTATTCCAACAGTGTTAACGGTAATAATTACGCCTTTATTTATAAAAACTCATACTTTGTCATTTTCTGCATCAGACAATTATCCTGTTATTGGGCCCACAATTGACTGCACCGTCGTACGGATATTCCCGACAAAAAGAATATTCCACGACCAAACGAATATTCCCTTACAAAAGGAATATTTTATAACCACTTACTTATTTTCTAAAATTTGCACATTTCACCCATAACTAAAGTATTATATCAAATTAACACATTATTAATTTAGAATAATGAATTGAGAAAATTCAATTTTATTTATAATAAGTTGGGGTCTTACAACCTCCTCTCCTTATAAAATTTCGTCCTAGAAATTGACGTACGTACCTGGTGTTTCCAACAGGTGAGGGTACCTCGCTTTCATTTCTGATTCCAACTCCCAGGTCATTTCCTCAATAGCATGGTTCCTCCACAAAACCTTAACTAGTGGTATAACCTTGGTGCGTAGGACATGCTCTTTCCTATCCAAGATCTTAACAGGTACCTCATTGTATGTTAAATCTTCGGCTATCTCGTCTGGTTCTAACGCAATAATGTGGTTCGGGTCTTTCACATATTTACGAAGCATAGATATGTGGAAAACATTATGAACACGAGACATGTTTGGAGGTAACGCGAGTCTATAAGCCACGTTTCCTATTCGATCAAGAATCTCAAATGGACCAACAAATCTTGGATTGAGCTTTCCTCTCTTTCCAAATCTTGTAACTCCCTTCCATGGAGCAATACATAATAATACATGATCCCTAATATTAAATTCCACGTCCTTTCGATGAAGATCAGCATAACTCTTTTGTCGATCCTGTGAGGTTTGAATACGTTATCGAATCATTTGAATCTTTTCTGTAGTTATGCGTACTAATTCTGGTCCTAACAACGTTGTTTCACCCACCTCGTCCCAGCATACTGGAGAACGACACTTTCATCCATACAACGCCTCAAATGGATCCATGCCTATACTTGCTTGATAACTATTGTTGTAGGATAATTCCACCAGTGGCAAGTACTTATCCCAACTCCCTTTGAAGTCTAGAACACAGAGTCTTAATAGATCTTCAAGAGTTTGAATAGTCCTCTCTGATTGTCCGTCCATTTGAGGATGGTATGCTGAACTGAATCGTAAATCCGTGCTCATAGCTTTCTGCAAGCTAACCCAAAATCTTGAAGTGAATATTGGGTCACGATCCAAAACTATGGATACTGGCATGCCATGCAATCTCATAATCTCATTCACGTACATACGAGTAAGATATTCAAGGGAATAAGTCTCACGTATCGGCAAGAAATGGGTAGACTTGGTTAATCTATCAACAATAACCCAAATCGCATCTATGCCTTGAGAAACTTTGGGAAGACCTGTAACGAAATCCATGGTAATGTGTTCCCACTTCCATTTTAAAATCTCAAGTAGTTGCAACGGACCCTTTGGTACTTGATGTTCCGCCTTTACACGTTGACAGGTTAAACACCTCAAGATAAACTCTGTAATCTATCTCTTCATATTGTTCCACCAAAATGTATGTCGAAGATTGTGATACATTTTGGTACTCCCAAGATGGATTACAAACGGGGTTTTGTGGGCCTCCATCATGATTATATGCTTCAAGTCAGAATCATTAGGAACGCAAAGTCTAGAGTTGACTTGAAGTATTCCTTCTCCATCGATTTTTGCTTCTGGAATATCTCCTTCTTGCACTTTCTTCTTCATACGCATCAGCTCCAGGTCCGTAGCTTGAGCAGTTTTAACTTTATCGATTAAAGTCGGTTCTACTCGTATATTCGCCATCATCATATGGATCCTTGGAGTCTTTAACTCAATCTCCATCCTTTGTAAATCGTACAAAATGGGTCTTTGTGTTAATAACATCGCACTCGTACCCGCATACGATCTTCTACTCAATGCGTCAGCTACTACGTTTGCTTTTCCAGGATGATATTGAATAGTGTGGTCATAATCTTTCAACAGCTCAGGCCAACGTCATTGCCGCATGTTGAGTTCTTTTTGGGTGAAGAAATATTTGAGGCTTTTATGGTCCGTATAAATCTCCACTTTCTCCCCATACAAGTAGTGCATCTCATATTCTTTGAGTTATCGCGAGGCATAGGTTATGACTTTCACATGTTGCATGAGAACATCCTAACCCTTTTCCTGAAGCATCGCTGTTGATAATAAATCCATCCGAACCGGATGGTATTGCAGAACAGGTGCCAAAATGAGTCTCCTCTTGAGCCCTTGGAAACTATTCTTGCATTCTTAGCTCCATATGAATTTTTTATCCTTCCGAGTCAACTGAGTTAACGGAGTAGCGATTCGAGAAAATCCTTCCATAAATATTTGATAATAACTAGCTAAGCCCAGAAAGCTACGCACTTCGGTCACCGACTTCGGCTGCTCCCAACTTTGGATTTCTTCAATCTTTGTCGGGTCAACAGATACTCCATGTTTTGACACCACGTGCCCAAGGAATGCTACTTCCTTAAGCCAAAACTCGCATTTCTTCAACTTGGCGTATAACTTGTTGTCACGAAGTTTTTGAAGTACCAGCTTCAAATGGTGCTCATGATCTTCACGGCTTTTGGAATAGATGAGGATGTCATCAATAAAGTTAACAACGAACTGATCCAAATATTCCTTGAATACACGATTCATCATATCCATGAAAGTAGCAGGAGCATTAGTCAATCCAAAAGACATGACTAAGAATTCATAATGCTCGTACCAAGTCCCAAAGACAGTCTTTGGAATATCCTCAGTTTTAATCTTCAGGTGATGATATCCAGAACGAAGATCAATATTTGAAAAGTATTGTACTCCTTGCCACTGGTCAAACAGGTCATCAATGCGAGGTAGTGGATACCTATTCTTTATGGTGACATGATTTAATTCTCGGTAGTCAATACAAGTCACATACTCCCGTCTTTCTTCTTTACGAATAAAATAGGAGCACCCCAAGGAGATGTACTAGGATGAATGAAACCGATGTCTAATAACTCCTGTAGTTGGACTTTTAACTCCTGAAGTTCAATAGGAGTCATTCGATATGGAGTTTTAGAAATGGATTTTGTACCCGGTTCAAGGTCAATAAAGAATTTAATATCACGTTCTGGGGGTAGACTGGGAAGTTCTTCAGGAAATACATCAGGAAATTCTCTAACAACAGAAATATTATCCAAATCTGACTTCTCTCTGTTCAAATCCATAACATGGTCTAAGAAAGCTTGACATCCGTTTTTCAATAAAAGAATAACTTTATGGCTTGATATGATAGTGACTGATTTTAGTGGTTTAGTTGCTTGAATTCATATAACAGGTTGGTTAGGAATATGAAAACTAACAACCTTACGAAAACAATCAATTTTTGCATGATGAGTGGTTAACCAATCAATCCTTAAAATCACATCAAAAGCAAGTATCTTTAAAGAGATAAGATCAACAGGTAATGTGATAGTGCCAACTTAGATCATGCAAGATTTATAAACTGTAGATGTAACAAAGGTTTCACCCAACGGAGTTTCAACAGATAAGTTAAAATCCAATTTCTCTGGAGTCAAGTTTAAACGTTGAGCACAAGCAGGAGAGATAAAAGAATGGGTAGAATCGGTATCTAGTAAGGTATAAACTTCGTAAGAGTTCAAGATTATCTTACCTGTGATCACCTTGTTCGAGTTCCTCACGTTTTGACCAGTTACGACAAATGCTCTTCCAGGAACCGCTGATTTTGACTTATCCGTGGCAGCCTTTGGAGTCACCCATCCTCGCTGAACTTGGTTTTGCTACAGAACAATCCCGAGCTATGTGACCTTTATTTCCACAGTTGTAACACACCTTGGATTGTTGTGGATAGTTTGGACTGATATGTCCCTCTTTCCCGCATTTGTAACATCTAACTGGCGGTCGTTCTACTCCCCTAGAATTTGTTGTTGGTGCTGGTGCTGCTGCTGATGTCTTCACGTCATTATTGAATCTCCTCTTTCTAAAATTTCCACTTGACTCGCCTCTCCTATTATCATGGCCACGATTACCACCCGAGTGGTTACCGCCTTTGTCCGTATTTTTCCCTCCTCGCTGGTTATCGTCACTCTGATGACTGTTGTCATCGGTATAACCCTGGTTGTGGTCCCTCAGTTGAGTATACTCATTATCTCGCTCTAATAATTGAGACATGTTGACAACATCTGAATACAAAGAAAATTTATGAGAGATAAGGTATTGACGAATCTCGGGTTTTAGACCTCTCAGAAACATCTACGTCATACGTTCCTCATTTTTTTACCAAATGAGGTGCAAACCTGGATAACTTCACGAACTTCGCCACGTACTAAGACACCGTCATGTTGTTCTGTTCTAGTATAATAAACTCTACCTCCTTCATATGACGAATACTTTCTGGAAAGTATTTGTCATTGAACAGTTTCTGAAATCTTTCCCAGGACATATTGAGTGCTGGTGGCTGGGTACGCTTCAAATATTTCTACCAGTAATCTGCCTCACCACGAAACATAAATGTGGCGAATGGAACCTTCTATTCCTCCTTGCATCATAAGACATCGAATATCTTGGTAATTTGCTTGACCAACGTTTTCGCCTGAATCGGATCGGGCTTTTCCAAGAAATCTGGTGGTCCCAACTCCTTGAACCGGTTGGCTGTGACAGACCGCGCGTTGCTATCATTTCCACCCGTATTTTGTACACGAGTCTCCCTCGTCTGATTTTGTATGAACTGCAAAAATCTTCTAAACATCGCATCATTCATCGTTTGCTCGGTAGTGTTTTTTACAGGAGGAATATTTCCTTCCTGTTGCACGTTGTCTTGGTTTGTGACTAAAGGTTGTTCCACAGTCTCATACACTCCATTGTTAACGTTCTCAGCAACCATTCTTAAATGCTGCCATAAAACAAGGGTTAATTAAACAAATTAGCATATCACATAGTATCCCTATATTATATCCAACCAATAAATAAGCTTAGATAGGACACACTAGCGAAGGATTTACTCATCTATCCCCTCCTAGTTATATTCCCCGATCTCTTCCAGAGACCATATCCCTAAGCTTTGATACCAACTGTGATGCCCTCAAAATAGGTATACAACACCCATTCTGAGTCGCCAAATACATGATACAGAAAGCAAACTGCAACTTCAGTAATACAATTGTCATGCAAAATACGACAACACATACTGTGAGTTTAAATACAAATATTATCTTCTAGACAAGGAAAAATTATCATTAGTCTTCAACAGGGAAAAATCTGATAGAATATAATAGACAATAAGTTTTAGATCAACAATTGCAGCGGAAACAACAATCTATTAGAAGAGTCAAGTAGAGAATGAGTTCTACTATCTTTTAAGATTTTAAAGTCCATCATCAATATTTTATCCCTGTAATAACAATCTATATACATCTTTAATCAAATATTCATCTTTGCACTACAGGCCAAAGATATTCATTTGTATCACCAGTTGGTCATGTTCATCTCAACAACTGCTCATCTTTGCACTACGGGCCAAAGATATTCATCAGTTAATCATTCATCTTTGCACAACAGGCCAAAGATATTCAGTAATATCATCATTTAGGACTGAGGATGATGAAAAATATTTTTAAAAAAACGAATCCAGTGAGACAGAAGGACAAATATTAGGGATTCGTATAACAGTTTATCCAAGATCAATAATACTTCATAATAACCAATTGTGAAGCAGAATTCAAAAATAACGATCAAAACATGGATACAATCAAAGATAGTAACCATAATAGACATCTTGGACAAAAAGGAAAATTTTCATTTTTCGGTGAATAGTGTCGCATACGTGAATAGTTTCGTATACGTGAATAGTAACCTCGACACAAAAGTTCCAAATTTGATTAAAAAGTTCAAACCAATATTTCGGTATAATGATATTGAAGAAAATAATATCATTTAAGAAGAAAATAACATCCATGACCTCAAAATAATGGTACTTCTGATCGAAATATCGAATATAGAGTTGAATGAAACTTGTACCGAACAGCAACTCTCAAAGTATCAAAATACTCATAAAAATACGCTCGATTATCTAGAGAGAAAGAAAACTTATTTCTGGTGTGATTTTCAATTCTAACATAAGCGTCTATTTATAGGAAAAATGCTAAAACACCATAAGAGACTAAATAATAAAATAATATTATTTAATTAACAAATTCTCTACACATGCTTTGAACAAGTCTAGCATGTCTTCTTTGAAAAACAAACTAGCAGCCCACATGCTTGAAAAAACCAAAAGTGGGCCCCACCCATAATTTAATAAAAATAATTTTAATTTTCGAAACTTAAACAATTCATAGAAAATAGCCCGTTTATCAGAAAAATACGAATTTTATGTCCATTCCACACGAAATCGAATTCTCTACAACTTTGTAGCTTTGATTTTTTCTAAATTCCAAATAGAAAATATCCGAAATCCACAAACGGATGATTTTTAATTCCTTCATTCCGACAAAATACTGATAAAACACATCAGCGTTAATTCCTTCATTAATAACCACATAAAATAAATCCATTATTTATATCCACATCAAATAAATATTTCTTTATCATATAAATTAATAATTACTTATTTGCAAATAATATTACAGAATCACAATAATGGCAACCAAGCAGTTCCCAGGAAAGAGGAGGCTTTCCAAAAAGGATTTCTCCTTACTGGCTCGTAATTTGGTGACCAAACCTCTCCTTGACAGAACTTTCTAGACATTGCCAATAATGTTATCTAATAATATTATTCAAATAAATGAATTATTGATCTAATAATGGGAAATATTGTGCAGTGATAATTATTGGAAAAAAATATTTTAAAATATCAACGCAGCAATTATTGAATCAATAAAATAAAATATTGAACAGTAATTACTGTAACAATTATTGAGTAGTGTCTTCTTACGTACGAATCAATAATTCAACAATACTATGCAATACCGTGTGCTACTGTGCAACCACGCGTATTACTGTATTTTAACCACCAGGTATTCCAACAGTGTTAACGGTAACAATTACGCCGTTATTTATAAAAACTCATACTTTGTCATTTTTTTTCATCCGACAATTATCCTGTTATGGGGCCCACAATTGACTGCGCCGTTGTACGGATATTCCCGATAAAAAGAATATTCCACGACCAAACGAATATTCCCCGACAAAAGGAATATTTTATAACCACTTACTTATTTTGTAAAATTTATACATTTCACCCATAACCAAAGTATTATATCAAATTAACACATTATTAATTTAGAATAATGAATTGAGAAAATTCAATTTTATTTATAATACGTTGAGGTCTTACACATTATATATTTTTATTTGAACCCTTCACAAGCCTTAAGAATTTTATTCACTAAATTCTTATTTTAATAATTTCTGAAAATTCGGGTTCTTACATCCTCTCCCCCTTATAAGGATTCCGTCCTCAGAATCACCGAAACCTCTTCTACTCGGTGCTATTTCGAATATTACATATTCTTTTGAATAATTTTATTCATTCTCTTTTCGAAAGTTTTATTATAACTTGCTCACTTACATTCTACCGCATTCTCCTTTCTAAGGAACATTCTACTCACTACATTCATCACACAGAAGAATAAGAGTCTTCCACGATTTTTCAATAATCAGGAAGTAGTATGATTAACTCAGATTCCAAATTATGCTGAGGGGTCACACTAGACCGTGAACCAGTGTTTTATCACAATCCTTCGCACTACAAACCAGAATGTTTATCAATCACAAAGACTGAAAACACCTTCCACGTGTACGCTAGGTGGCCAGCCTATTGTACCACTACGTTGGGCCGCAATGTAGTGTTTTGTAACGACTACATGCATTACGCTCGGAACCATTGTCCCAGAAAACATGTCCCCTTATAAGGTTGTCCCCTTATAGGATCAAACATCAAGGATCAGATTCAAAAATTTAGCATTTATGAGGTATAAACCCTAATCCTAGAAATCCTTAGATCTGATGTTTGATGTTGTGATTTTATGTTTAAATGTGTAGTATGAAGTATATATTAGTGATCTGGGTTGTAATATCCCAGATCCATAACATCTAGGTGCTCAAAATAGAAGTTTTTAGAAATCTGGAAAACTAAAAAAATATGGTCTGACAACCGAATGTCAAACCCCATAGATCTTTACTTGTTAGTTGTTTTATGTGTTTTATGTTATAGATTTGTAGTATGCTATGTTGTCTATGATCTGAAACTTGAATCAAGTCCAGATCATGTATAGATTAAAAGTTATTAATGGTCAAAGTACGTTGACCGAGCACGAAAACCTTTTTTGGACAACCCAGAAATTTTCCAGATTTCCAGAAAACCCTGACAGCGTTTTTGCAGGCTCTAGGTCTCGCTGAGTTTAAGTGTTTATGTCATTTTATTGGGTGAATATTGTAGTCTGACATGTAATCTACACACTAAAACTATTAGGTCACCCATATCTTGCTTAGAATCGATCTAATTACTGGTCAAAGTATGGTTGACCAAACGGCCGTATGAAGATTCTAGATAACCCAAAAATCTTCAAAGGCAGTTTGTACACACCACTTTGACCGGCCTAGATCTATTACTTGTGTTGTTATACTACTCTGATACATGATAATTATACCTTGGCTTGAGTACTACAAGACTGAACCATTAGATCACACAAACAATACATAGACTGCAAGTTACAAGGATTGAAAGGTAGACACTTGGACTGTTCTTCATTTTTGGAAAACCCAGAAATGAAGAACAGTGTCTGACATGATTTTGTAAGGTCTTTATGTCACAGATCTGTTATTGTTTGGTCATGGAATCAGTCACTAATTGTAGTATTACACTTACATTACATAACTAGCAACATTAGCAGACTAGAAACCGTATAATCAAGGAATTAATGATAGTCAAACTAGCAACCTTGGAGTCTGACATTGATTTCTGGGCAGCTCAAGAACACCTATAGCGACGGTTCTGTCGCTATAGGGCCCTTTAGTGACACTTATTTTTCAGAAATTAATTATTTTATTTAATAAATAGAGAAAAATGATTTTTTTAATTATTAAAAATACATAATAAATTATGAAAAATTATTTTAAAACCTGAAAATTAGTTTTTAATTATTTTGAATATATTTCATAAATATTTAATATTTTTGGAATATAAAAGGTATTTATTTATTTATTTATAATATTAAGTAAATTATTTAAAAATAATTTTAATACTTGAAAAATCATGAAAAATTATATTGTGGTATAAGAAAATATTTTAAGTTATTTTAAATGACTTTTGATATTTTGTGATAAATTTCATTAATAAATTATTATTAACGGTTATTAATTTATTTATTGAATATATTAGATAAATTATGGAAAAATAGAATTAATGCTTTAAAAATTATATGAAAATAATTCAAGTGTTATAAAAATATTTAAAGTTATAAAATATTACTTTTGATATTTTTCCATGAAAATATTAATATTTTCATATTAATAGCAATTATCGGATAATGGATTTAAAGGTTTATAAATTATATAAATGAGAAATTAAAGTATTAAAAATACTTTATGATATTATAAATATATTATAATATTATGTTATGAAGTTCATTAATATTTAATATTAAATAAATATTAATGATTAATGAATTATGTGGTATTTAATTCATTTAAATACGATATAAGTTATTAAAAAATTTTGATAAATGATATTAATTATTTGAAAATTATTTCAAGTCTATAAAAATTATTTTGACTGCTTAGAAAATTGTCTAAGTTATTGTTAAGTGTTTAGCTAGAGTTTAATTGGACTTAAACTCGATAATTGTCTGACTAGACCGTCAGGATGTTAGAATTTTGTCGGATTCAACTCAGACTTAAATAGTTTGACTTGATGTTAAGTCTTATGTGCTGTATAGACTGATAGGATTATGTTGGTAATGTGTTTAGGTTATTTTATACTGTGATGATATTATTCTAATATTTGGAGATCAGTATTATCTATATTAGGTCTTCGAATAAAGCTAAGTTATATTTTGTAACGGTAATCAACGGTACAGGCAAGTTTTTCTTAACTCTACTAAGAGTTGTTTCATTCAGATATGCTTATGGTTAATCATTACTGATTGCCATGTAGAATTGTACTTTGTACATCTTGTATGTATAAGTCAGGTATGAAAGGCTGATCACCTTCATTACCATTCGGTTCAGATATAATTGGTCATGTTTAATACTTGTACAGTCAAAAGTTTGTCCGTGCTAGTTCTCAATTACATTAATGAATTATAGTCAGCCTATTATTCAAACTCTTTCAATCATGATATATCCTTAAATTGTATTGAAAATTGTATCATAATAAAATATTACAGATAAGGCGAATACGTTCGGATACAAGGAAAGGTTAAAGACAGTTCCAGCTTTAGTTTACATGTGTAGATAGATTGATAACAATAATATATGATAATATCTTTGTATGTCAGATAGGATAATGAATTGTGTATAAGTTATGGTTACTCGACCTTGGAGATAGTGTATAATATTTAATGTATAAATAATTTATGTTTATATCTTCCATAATAGTTATAGAAATAGTGCACCAGATCTGTGGTGATTTAGGACCCGAATTTGGGGGCGCTACACCAATCCTGGTGGAACACAAAATGGAATGGTCATAATGCGGGGAGTGGCAGAGGAAATAAGAGAGTCGCCTAAGGAAATTCTTCCACCACCATCAAACATCTTGTTGCTTGAAGTTAGCAACCACATTCCTGATTCTACCATTTTGGATGATGAAGAGGAAATAATGATCATTTCCAATATAGAAAAAGCCAAAAGGAAAAGTTTATCACGAGAAATTTAACAACAGTTCGAGAGAAATTTTAAAGTCCATTCCTCTTAGGACAATGAAAAAGATGAAGGAACAGATTAAGAAAAATGAGGTGAGGTTGTCAGGGAAGCCAACCGATCAAGGAATTAAGAGATCATCCTTTTCTGTGACGAGTCTAGTTTGATCATCCCCGAGGGATGTGCCGAATTAAGAAGTGATCAAGTTATGGTGGTGATTAAAGATATTTGCGACAAGGAAGTAGCCTCTATTTCCAACATCGAAGGCAACAGAACCATTGACAAATAAACTATCAAGCCTCAACTAACCAGGAATGCATAGATTTAGAGAATACGGTTGCAGACCCCAAGAAGTGTGGGGACGTTATCATTTGCTTAGCTTTATGTCTTGATTTATTTTCCATGCATTACTATGTTATGCTTTGTTAATTTATAAAAAATCCAAAAAAAAACTTAATTTTTTTAAAAAACATTCAAAAATTAATCTCTTGATATCCTTTGCATGAATTACGTAAGACTTGATCTCCTTTTAAAGGAGTACGTAGGTAGCCAGTAATGGCGTGGTCTAACCATTACAAAATTCACAAAACCCCTTAAAAACGATTCAGCAATCACATGATACAAATCTTCAGCAACTTATCAACCCTTGAAGTGTGAAAAGACTTGATTCCTTTTGACCTACAGAAGTGTACAGATGGCCATTGTGACAAAATATATCTCATACCTGACGACTTGCTCCCCGAGATAAAAGCCACAAATCAAACCTTTCAAATCAAACCAACCCTAGTTAAACTATCACATCATAAACCAAGTATAGCTCTTAGGTCCGATTCAGTGGAATTCAAAGGCCTTTCGAAATCAATCATCAAATCTAGAGAGATAATATGAAATAAAAACATATCGATATATCAAGCATGAGCATCAGCAAGGACAAATATAATCCAAGACGATGCAAAATGTAAATACAGATAAGATTATAATAAATATTAGTTCAGCGATGCAAAGTAACCATCCGATGACCCCTCTCATGACCCTCAAAAAGCTGACACCCTCAGTCACAAGCAGACATCAAATCAAAAAAAGGGGGTCATCAAAGCCAAGTGGACCTACAAATCTGAAATGAGGATTGGGGAACCCGAAATGTCAAAACTAAGTCTACCAGATCTCCATATGGGTCATATGGTAAAAGCCTCTTACGATCTTGCCATCTTATCAACCCATCTGTCAAATATACAACAAAATGACTACTCTGACGACAAATAAGACATGGGCAGTTTAGGAACCAACAACAACTCGACACTGGGGCAATCATCAATATCCCAAAGGGGATATGCAAATTGGCACCCAAAGTGAGCTATATCAGCATGGTCCGTAACATTTAAAGTTTTCTTCGTATCATTTGTTGCCTCTTTTATAGTTCTAATAAAAGAGCTCTAACTCATGCAAGCATACATGTGTCAACAAGTAATACAGAGTAAGTAGAGTATCGATCCCATAGAGAAAGTTGTTAAATTTAAACTATCATGCATCAATTAACTCACCAAATTTATATGCTTAGACTAATAACTAAAAATGTTGAATTAAACTAATTATGAATAATAACTAAAAATAAGAATTCAATTAGAATAAATATAATCAGGAAATAATGGGACCCTAACTTCATTTAATATTTTATCTAATCGCCACTATCATGCAAGAAATGTTCACATATCACAGGAAAATAGCCAAGAGCACGAATAGAGTTATAACCATTTTTCAATGCACTATAACCTACTTACATAGCATCTACAGATGTTAGACTCTATGTAATCACCAATACAACCAAAATCACTATATGTCTATGTGAAATTGCAATTATATTGATTTTAAGCACAAGCCCTTATTCTAGCTCATACGGTGAAACAGTATATGTCTATCTGGTTCACAAAATATGCAAGCCATATACAACAACCCCATATTCGAATGTTATCATGACTACAATCCATACCTATATGGTCATTGTCAATTTCATACAAATACTGAGATGAATGGTGATCAAGCTTTCATATATGTAAAACAATCATGATAAATATCTCATATGATATACAAAACAATCCTAGAATTTAAGCGTACAACCAAACTACATATTTAAATCCGTTAGAATCCCATAATGGAGTTTAGTTTAGGACTGAACCAAAAGCCATTACGGGATCAACGCTAAACATGATCAATAAACAAGAAATTAAAATAAGAAAGATAGAATGATCAAACCCAATCATTGAATAAAAACCAATGATCAACGTTTAAATCCTCATAGAAATCCAGTAAATAATAATAGAAATCCACAATGACAGAGAATCCCAAGAAGAATTGGAGAAGTAGACGTTTTGGTTTCGTTCTATGTTGGAATCTCTCCCAAGGTGTAAACCCTAGTTTCTATGATGAAAATACGCTCAAAATTATCACGTGTCTATCTAACACCAGTCAGAATCGTTTAAAAACCAATTACAAATCATTTAATTAAAATTAAAAATTTTAAAAAAATTACAGCATCAGCATCGCGCGCGGCCGCGCGACTCTCCAGTATACGTCTTGCGCGGACGCGAGACATACAGAATGTCTGCCCTGTCCAGCCGGCCTCTAATGCGGGCGCGCGTCCCCTACACTTGTCCTGCTCGCGACCGCGTAACTTGCAGTAGGTCATCATTGTCTGGCCAGGTACTCGCGCGGGAGACCATAAAAGACCTTAGGGCGCTAGGTGTAGACACAATCCCCTCGGGCGTACTTACTCAAGTAGCCAGGGCCCCGAATTAAGACTAGCCACGTTATTACTATTTGATTTTTTTTATACATAGAATACCCATGTTCTACCAAAATTTGCACTTCAATGGCTCATACAGTCTACAACACTTTCCACATGTTTCTCTTTTTAAAACTACATGTTCTATCAAGCAATGCAACACATACTTCTTAAACCTACAAGTGATTGTGAACACGTTTATGTATACCGAAAGCATTTGAACAGCAACATGAATCTCATCGTGTAAAACATTATATCTAAGTTGTGTTATCCAACCTGTTCTAAAATCCTTCACAATTCACTACCATCATTGGCTAGGCAAGAATTTCTATTAAGTAAAAATATGTGTGAGACATGCAACTAAAACATACTAACACAATCAATAATGAATAAATAAACACATAAACATGAAAAATTAACTAAACATGCAACAATTAAATAAAACTAAATTATTATGACCCCCAATACCCCCAAACTTAAAATATTCAATGTCCCCATTGAATGAAGGTAAAGGGTACAGAAAAATCCCCTAATGATCGGCTTGACCACCCTCCTCGGGTGGTGAATCTGGTGGTGGATACGGCACTGCGATCCCAAACTGAGGCCACTCTAGCATTGTTCCTTGCTGCACGAAGGCTTCGGCCAAGGCCCTTGTGAGTCCAATAGAAAAAGTTCCAAGATTGTAATACATGGCATCGACTTTGCGCTCAAACCTTCGAAGCTGTCGATCTCTAGGAATGGTGTGTGCTCGGGTGGACGGGCCTGCCTCATTTGTCTGAGGGGGCTACTACGATGGCTCAAGAAATGTAGGCCTTAAAATGAATCCTCGTCCGTACGGGTGTGGCTCACCGCCTGCCCAGTCCTCAAATTTTGCAATGGTGGCATGGGTGATGTCTTGGCTTGGATATTGCATTTGTTCATTGCCCCAATTGCACCCATGATGCGCACATAGCATGGCTACCAGTGAAGCATGTGGAATGCTCCCAGTGGTAGTTCCCTTCAGATACTTCACAATATTTTGATGAATTAAATAACCTACATCAATGTGCTCGCCAGTAATTATGCCCCACAGTATTATGGCCCTTTCCGCAGTGATCTCGTGTTGATGCGATGAAGGTAATAGCTTGGTACAAATGAACAGATTCCATGCCTTGGCATATCGATTCAGAGCGGCTGTTGGGAATATGCGAGGCTGGGTCGTGCCAACTTTGTAAGTCCACTTCGTGCCTGGCACGTACAACTCAGCGATAACAAGCTCCAAGTCCGTTTCCAGATGTGGCCCTGTGATTCAGTTGGCCGCCCCTATTGGTGGTCTTGCGGTGATTCTCAGGACGGTTCTGATGTCAGAAGGTCTGTAGTCTATCTCGATACCACGAACCATAGCGGTATCGTTCATGGTGACTTTGGCATTGGCATAAAATTCTCTAACTATGCTCATCGGAATAGGCGTGAGAGATGCAGTCAGTCCACCCCAGCCTCATTCTTGGATCATGGCACACAGTTTTCCATCCTGGCCTTCTGGTCTGAATCTTTTTTCCTTGATGAATGTTTTTGCTACGATTCTGTAGTACTCCTGCTAGGCTTCCAAACATAAGAACTTGGTGTGGTCGACAATGTCCTCCTCATGACTGCCGGAGGAGGATGAGGAAGATGAAGATGGTCGTGCTCTCTTCAAACCCATTTGTAGATACTTGATTGAAAGTGCAATCGAACCTACTGACAGAGAATGAAAATTTGAGAATGGATAGCCTTCAAGCTTGTGTATGCCGACCCAATTAGGAACCCTAGCTTTATAGAAAGGATGAGAGGTGGTTGAGCTTTGATCATGGAGAGAGTCATCGAGATTTGATGGAGAGACATACGGCTTTAATCTGTAACTGATAGAGAGATATGGACGTGAGTTATGGAGAGGGAGAGAGTTTCGCGTCTATTATTATCGCAATTGAGAGTCCAAATGGTCCAAAACTCTTTTTTTAAATGTTCATATCTGACTTTATTCGGTGCCGCGCATGGCCGCGCGAGTGTGTACTGGACTAGGCGCGCGGGCGCGAGACTTGCAAAATGCATGTTTGTTCTGAGTGGCTTGACGTGCGGGCGCGCAAGCTTGTGCTACTTAGGCCTCGCGGCCGCGCGACCCTCATGTCTACAATGCTCAAGTTCAATTTTTCTCTGCCTCTCAGTAATGTTTTCCAATGATTGTTCCTGCATAGATATTAATGCTCATTGTTACAACATGAATTAGCGACCGTATAATGCTAATCATCTTGCAAATATTCGCAAAGCAATTCTTGCTACATACTTAAGCATGAAAATCCAATAGCCTAGTAAAATTAAATTAGATATAACTAACTAAAATAATCCAAAATGAACAACTAAAAGTTAATGGAGATTGAAATAATGGGTTGCCTCCCATCCAGCGCTAAGTTATAGTCAATTACCTTGAATGTCTCTGAATCTCACGTCACATTAAGAATTGAGGTGCCTCCCTTACTGTCCATTGCACCCCAAAATTTAATGACTTCAGCTTTCATCAACGGTTCTACCTTCGACTCTGAACTTTTACCTGTTACATAGTTCAACGGTCCATAATTTTTCGGTTTCTGTACTTCATCCTTCGGACCCCAATCCACCAAGTCAACCAAGAAGCATTCTTCTTCATCCGATGGGAACTTTATCGCCTTAAAGACATTAAATGTGACCTCTTGAACACGTACATGCGTCGTTAGTTCCCCCTTTTGCACATCGATTGAAGTTCTTCCTGTGGCTAAGAATGGTCTCCCCAGTATTATTGGTATGCTTTCATCCTCCTCATAGTCTAGAATGATGAAGTTAGCCGAAAAAATGAACTTGCCCACCTTTACCAACACATCTTTCATAATTCCACGTGGATACGTGATGGATCTGTCAGCTAGCTGTAATGATATGTTTGTCAGCCTTGGAGCCGATAATCCCAACTGATTGAACACTGACAGGCATCATGTGACGCCCCCAAAATAGGTATACATCACCCATCTTGAGTCGCCAAATACATGGTACAAAATT
This sequence comes from Panax japonicus, assembly GCA_020205505.1. Classification (NCBI taxonomy): domain Eukaryota; kingdom Viridiplantae; phylum Streptophyta; class Magnoliopsida; order Apiales; family Araliaceae; genus Panax; species Panax japonicus. Next base: position 39,393,123 of record CM035102.1, on the reverse strand, counting down.
CAAATACAACTAAATTATACAACAGTCGTGTATAGTACGACAAAATACATGATGTGAGTTTTAATACAAATATTGTCATCTAGACAATAACCACTCTCAGAAAAAGTCCTCATTACATTTATTGTCATACTATTTAACAGAATAGTGAGGACTACTAGCTAATACTATCATTCAGACCATCACTCCGTTCCCCGACTCGTCCCAGCTACGTTCTCATTTCCTGAAGAGAACAGTGAAAGAAAGGGTGAGCTCAACTAGCCCAGTAAGAAATATTATGACTAAGATAATGCATAATAAATTATCATTAATCTTCAACAATGTTAAACGGATAATATACAATAGACGTCAAGTTTAACTGCAGCAGAACAAGCAATCCATTAAAAAAGTCAAGTAGAGAATAAAGTCTACTATTTTTTATGATTTAAAAGGTTTTTCTTCACTTTTATCGCTGGGACTCAGCTTAATAAATAATTCACATCATCCCTGCACTACGGCTAAGGATATTCATTAGGGTCACGACAACAAATTCCATGCACTACGGGCCAAGGATATTTGTGTATTCATCAATGGTCATGATCATGCCAACAACTGTCCATCAATGCACTACGAGCCAATGAGGACTTTTATCACATCATTTATAACATTACGGTCATGATTACACCGAATAATCTTTTGTCATAATCATACCAAGTCCATCTATGCACTACAGGCCACAGATGACTTTCAAAAAAATATAAACATGAGGTTGATGACAATTATATAAGAATTCAATAAAACAAGTTCAAGAATTAAATTATTCAGGAACTGATAACGTCCAAATTGTCAACATGATACTTCTTTGTAGAGTAAAATTCAAGAATGCTCAGAAGAATATTTCCATGAAAAATACTGGATGAAGCACAAAAATCAAGGATATTCCACTAATTTCATGGAGTATAGAAGTTAAAATTTTAACCAATTGAGTATAATAACGAATGGAATAACAAAAGAAATCAACATGCATGCTGTACTTCGCATAGATAGGTTATTCTAATAGAATAATAATAACGGAACCAGGTTAGGTGAAATTCACACCGACATGATGTTCTAATAGAATAATAAGTGCGGAATAATAAATAATGGAACCAGGTCCGGCGTAAAACGCACAGACAGGATATTCTGACAGAATAATAAAGACAGAATAATAAATAATGGAGCCAAGTCCGGTGTAAAACACACAGACAGGATATTCTAACAGAATAATAAAGACGGAATAATAGAAGAATGTCACCAAGTATAGGGTAGCCCGCGTATACAGGTTATTCCAACAGAACAATAAAGAAATGGAATAACAGAAGTTCTCTTCTTGAATACAAAAGAAATAACACCCCTTACTGTAAAAGAACTGGATATAAGAGTAGGGAAGTAGCAGAATACTTTTCTATAGTTTCTCTATAATTTCTCTCTCTGGAGTTTCAGTGAATTTGTAAGAAATAGTGAAGGAATGAGCTTCTATTTATAGGAGAATGGAAAGGAACCGTGTAAGGATTTCTTCATAGATGAAATAATTCTAAGACTCACGGATGAAAATTTTGAGACAACATATTCAAATTGTCAAACCTTCAACCAATCATAACAAAGCAAGACAAAATATAATACATATATATATATAAACCCACATGTTATAAACACAGACATATATATATATATATATATATAATACTAACTACCTCTATTATAATTCAACTCCATTCCCCCACCATTTACCACTCACATAATAAACATATATACTATAATCATACACACATCACTTTCACCCGTTCTTTTCCCCCACCACTTCCCACTCACACACATTATATTATATATACACACTCACACATAACAACCTTATATACATAAACTCCCTCCCCTATCTGTATCTCTCTCCCACCCCCAATTCCAAAATTAGTTTTTCAACACATATGGACCCCACATGTGGCCCCCATATGTGGGCCCCACCTTTAAATAATTTTTACCAATTATTTTGAAAAATGGGTAAATGGAGATTCATAAAATAAGCAAAACTTACACAAATACCTCATAAAAATCACATTAATAATTTTAACAACATTTATCACCTTTATTATAATTCACAATATTAATCGACCAGGTCGTTCCCAGGAAAGAGGAGGCTTTTCAATAAGGATTTCTCCCTATTGGCGCGCAATTAGGTGACCAAATCTCTCCTTGGTAGAACTTCTAGACATCGTTAATATCATAATTTATAATATTAATAACTCTGTCATTTCAATTATTGATTTAATAATATATAAAATATCGACAATAATTGAATCAAATAATGTGAGATACTATGCAACAATTACTATAGCAATAATTGAACAAAACTGAGTGACTTCTCACATAAGCATTAATAATCAATACCGTGTGCTACTATGCAACCACGCGTATTACTGTACTTTTACTACCGAGTAGTTCAACAGTATTAACAGTAAAACTTTCGTCGTTATTTTTAATAAAATATTTTTGTCGTTTTCTCAATCCGACAATAATTTCATTGTGGGGTCCACCAATGATTATGCCGTCGTGTGAATATTCCCCGACACAAAGAATATTCCATGACCAATCGAATATAATACAACAACTTGCATACTTTGAAAAATTTATAAATACTACCCACAACTATAACATTATATCAAATCCACACCATAATATTCAAAAAAATATTTCGAGAAATTTAAATCTTTATTTATAAAATCTGGGGTCTCACACATCAAGTTTATACTTTCCCCTAGATCACATAAACACTTACTAAAGTTCATCTTCCCAATTGTGCACGAAATTGTGAAGCTTCCCGGATCCTTCAGCTTTGGAGGTAATTTCTGTTGGAGCACTGCACTGCATTCCTCTGTCAAGGCCACTGTCTCAAACTCATCTAGTCTTCTATTCCTTGACAATATACCCTTCATAAACTTTGCATAGCTTGGCATTTGTTCCAATGCCTCGGCAAATGGTATGTTAATCTACAGCTTTTTGAATACCTCCAGAAACTTACTAAACTGTTTGTCTTCCTTCTGCTTAAATAACCTCTGCAGATATGGAACTTGAGGGTGAATTAGTTGTACTGGACTCTTACCCTTCTCTTCTGAATTTTCCTTGTCTTTCTCTTCCTGCTGAGCCTCAGAATTTTCCAGATTTTTATCCTCTTTAGTCAACTGTTCTGCCTCGCGCGGCCGCGCGGTTTCCTTAGTATTATTGGGCGCGGGCACGCGACTTGCAGAACCTGTCAAATCTTTCCCTGATCTCAATGTGATCGCTTGACACTGCTCCTTCCCGTCTCTTCTAGGATTTGTCTCTATGTTACTTGGAAATGAACTTTGGGGCCTATTGTTAAGCATGCTTGTCATCTGCCCCATCTGAGTCTCAAGATTCTTGATAGCCACTGCTTGGCTTTTGATCATGACTTCAGTGTTTGCCATGTATTTCAACATCATCTCCTCCATCTCTAATTTCTTTTCTGGCTGTGGAGCAGCTGTAGTGTGGTGTTGTTGTTGTTGAGAAAATCCTGGTGGAAACGGTGGCTTTGGTGTAAACTATGGCTGAGATGAATGAGGTTGAAACTGATGGTTCGGCTAAAACTGATTTTGCTGGTGTCCTTAGTTATTAGACCAACTAAAGTTTGGATGATTGCGGTTGTTGGGGTGGTATGTGTTCTAGAATTAACCTTGGTCTTTTATGTAGTTGCTCAAATACTGTACTGACTCCGAGCTGATAGCATATTGATCAGTGGAGTGTGAACCCGCACAAATCTCACAAACGAAGGAAACTGTTTTGACTTTGCTCTCTGCCAAAATATCAATTTTCTTAGCCAAAGTTGCCATCTATGTCGACAACTGAGTAATGGCATCAACCTCCAGCACACGTGCAACCTTGGGCTGTGCCATCCGAGCTGTAGGATTCTGATAATCATTCGCAGCCATAGTCTCGATAAGCGTATAGGCCTCATCATAGCTCTTTGCCCATAATGCCCCTCCTGCGGCTGCATCCACAATCGGTCTCGACTGCCATCCTAACCCATTATAAAAGGAATTTATCACCATCCAGTCTGGCATACCGTGATGCGGACATTTTCTGAGCATCTCTTTGTAACGTTCCTATGCCTCATATAAAGACTCTCCCTGTTGTTGCCCTAACTAAGAGATAGCCATCCTCATCTTTGCAGTCTTTGCCATTGGAAAGAACTTGGCTAAGAATTTTTGTGTTAAGTCCTCCCATGTGGTTATTGACCCTGACGGCAAAGAATGTAGCCAAGTTCTAGCCTTATCTCGCAATGAAAATGGAAATAATCGTAGTCTAATGGCATCCTCCATCACACCATTGTACCTGAATGTATCACAGATTTCAATAAAACTCAATAGGTGCTCATTCGGATCATCTGTAGTAGCACCCCCAAACTGAACTGAGTTCTTCACCATTTGAATAGTGTCTGGTTTAATTTCAAAGGTATTGGCCGTTATCGTCGGTCTGACTATGATCGACTGTAGTTCATTTATGTTTGGCATGGAATAATCTCGAAGAGCACGATGCTCTTCCCTTTGCTCAAGTCTATGTTCCTCAGCCATTCTGGATGTTGCACTGTCTAACTGTGCTTGCAAATTTCTTTGCACGCTCGTTTTCCAACCTCTTCCGTTTATGTTATCCTGTGCTGGTGTTAGTTCTGAGTTGGATGATCGTGTGTGCATAAAAATTCACAATTACCTGAAATGAAAAACGAAACAAAAATAGAAATGAGAAACAATCAGAATTGTCTAAGTCATACAATTTAGCTTTAAACGGATGGTTATTATTTAAATTAACGCCTGTCCCCGGTAACGGCGCCAAAAACTTGTTGCTACTTTTATAGTTCTAATAAAAGAGCTCTAACTCATGCAAGCATACATGTGTCAACAAGTAATACAGAGTAAGTAGAGTATCGATCCCACAGAGAAAGTTGTTAAATTTAAACTATCATGCATCAATTAACTCACCGAATTTATATGCTTAGACTAATAACTAAAAATGTTGAATTAAACTAATTATGAATAATAACTAAAAATAAGAATACAATTAGAATAAATATAATCTAGAAATAATGGGACCCTAACTTCATTTAATATTTCATCTAATTGCTACTATCATGCAAGAAATGTTCACATATCACAGGAAAATAGCCAAGAGCACGAATAGAGTTATAACCATTTTTCAATGCACTATAACATACTTACACAGCATTTACAGATGTTAGACTCTATATAATCACCAATACAACCAAAATCACTATATGTCTATGTGAAATTGCATTTATATTGATTTTAAGCACAAGCCCTTATTCTAGCTCATACGGTGAAACAGTATATGTCTATCTGGTTCACAAAATATGCAAACCATATTCAACAGCCCCATATTCGCATGTTAGCATGATTACAATCCATACTTGTATGTTAATTGTCAATTCCATACAAATATTGAGATGAATGGAGATCAATCATTCATACATGTAAAATAATCATGATAAATATCCCATATGATATACAAAACAATCTTAGCATTTAAGCGTGTAACCAAACTACATATTAAAATCCGTTAGAATCCCATAATGGAGTTTAGTTCATGATTGAACCAAAAGTCATTGTGGGATCAACGCTAAACATGATCAATAAACAAGCAATTGAAATAAGAAAGATAGAACGATCAAACCCAATCGCAGAATAAAAACTAATGATCAACGTTTAAATCCTCATAGAAATCCAGTAAATAATTATAGAAATCCACAATGGCATAGAATCCTAAGAAGAATCGGAGAAGTAGACATTTTGGCTTCGTTCTACATTAGAATCTCTCCCAAGGTGTAAACCCTAGTTTCTATGATGAAAATATGCTCAAAATTATCAAGTGTCTGTCTGACTCCAGTCAAAATCGTTTAAAAACCAATTACAAATCATTTAATTAAAATTTAAAATTAAAACAAAGTTACAGCATCAACATCGCGCGCGGCCTCGCGCCTCTCCAGCATACGTCTTGTGCGGGCGCGAGACTTACAGAATGTCTGCCCTGTCTAGCCGGCCTCTCACGCGGGCGCGTGTCCCCTGCACTTGTCCTGCTCGCGGCCGCGTAACTTGCAGTAGGTCATCATTGTACTCGCGAGGGCGCACACTCCCCAGGCTATTCTGCTGTGCAGCTTGCACTCTACAGGTTCTGGTTCTGGTTTTTTTCTTCGATCATGATGCTGCTACTTTTTGTTCTTTCATGCTTGATCATCTTGTTCCATGCTTGGTCTCCATGCTTCATTGTACCTCCATGCCATGCACATCTTTGTTTGTGCCTCGCCTTCATGCATCTATTAGCCACGTGCCTTCTAATACCACCAAAATTAAGTTGATTCCTGCACTTATTCACCAAAAGGAGTTTTAAGTAAATGCAATGCAAAAAAACGTGAAATTCACTAAAACATAATAAAATGTACTTGAGATGGGCACAATTCGCATGAATTGGTATTCAATAAGTAGGTAAAAATACCACTTATCATCATTTCACTGGCGATCTGGTAAGATCATTTGGTCTTTTCTAATCATAATTTTTCTTAGAATACAACGATCCACATATGAGGTACAACTCTTTCTTTTCTCTATTGGTTTTCCGTCTCCGTTTACATACATTAACGATGTCACAAATTTGAAGAATAGATAAATTTTGCATTAGAATCTTAGAACGAGGTTTTAAAGAGAGAAAATTTGTTTAACTTGTTATGAATTAAATTAATTTTGATAAGCGTCCATGGAGAAAGACTCGTGGGAATAATTAGAGAATTAAGACAATTCAACCTTTTCATTAGGCATGAAATGCTAGTTCAAAGAATTTTTTGGAGCAAACTTGACATCATATGCATGTCTGCACTTTGTGATTGCCCTGAATTCTAATTGTGGGGTATAAAACTATGGCGACAATGATGATAATTAATGTGAAGCTAGTAGATAACTAATGGTCAACCTAATATCTCAAATCGTGGCCTGATTAATTGAGTAATTAAGCCTGAGGGGTGTCTTTACACCTGGTGCCCTAAAGCAGTCTAGTTTGGGAGTCACCGGCTCAACGCTCCCTATATAGGTAACTTAGTGCCTAAAAATGAGCAATGTGAGGAGGAAAAAGGCGAGTCCTGAGCAGATCTAAATCATGGCATGGGTTACTCGAGTAATTAAGCCTGAGGGGTGTCTTCACACCTAGTGCCCTAAAGTCATCTGATTTAGGATTCACCAGCCCAACGCTCGCTACATGGGTAATTTAAGACTAAGAAAATGAATCTTGCATATGGTCAGGTGAGGAGCGAATAGATTAGATCGCCTAAATTGTCTCAAAGTGTGGTCTTTATTACTCAAGCAAGTAAACCCGAAGGGGTGTCTTTACACCTAGTACCTTAAAGTCGTTTGGTTTGGGAGTCATTGGTCCAAAACTCCTTAAATGGATAACTCTGAATAGCTTAAGAAAATGAGACAAATTAAGCGAGATGAAAGGATAGAAAAGAAAATATGGAGTCAAATCGATGAAAAAGTTTGCGTGATCAGAATGAGATCATCTAAAGTTATAGAAGAGAAACCCCTACTAAGGGTTATGTCACTCATACTGCACATGTCATATAATAGTAATTCTACGAAGAATGGTATCTAGAGCTAAGACGAAATATCTTTGATAGAGGTAGATAAGTCTTTTGAATCTGATCTTACTCATGAACAATGACCATGGATGCTTAAAAGTTTTCTTGCGATTTCATAACTTGTTAAATAAAAAATTCCTTAAAAGGAAAGAAATAAAAAATAGCCTTGAAGTTAGCGATTCACAACTTGCTTAGAAATAATTCATATTCATACTTAATTTCAAGATCTTTAGCGATAAGATAAAAACTCAACAAATACGAGTTAAGTGGCAAACTCAGTGAGCATTCAATCTCATGAACTTTTACTCATACTAATCCTTATATCGAAGTTTTCCCCGATGGCATGAGCCGTCAAACTTTTGGCACATTTTGTTATTCGTCTGATGTGCAGGATTTTGCTCATTCTTGACGTGGTCAACAAAGTGAGTTTCTTATATGGATATCCCCATAACAACGTATGAAAGGGCTTGGGCATTTATTTGATTCAATGAAATGGAAGGAGTCTAAAGCGAGACCAAACTTTTCATCAAAAGAAATGAGAGGACTCCTGAAAGAAATTACGGAGACATAAGCTTGCTACGACAAAAGAATGGAAAAATTCTCACGAGAATCCTTAACTTTAAAACAAGCGATGCATCGGTAAAAATAGTATCACAAGACCACATAAGGGTCAGTTATAACTAAAACTTTTTAAATTCAAAATGATGATATACAAAGCATGCATCATGATGGACAGTAGTATAATATATGTGATAAATGCCTAAGCATCATCATATATATGCACGAATAATACATCATTTTTCATATCATCCTGTGAAAAGACAAAAAGAAGAAAATACAAGAAAAGGAGTAAAGGCGCCCAATGACTAAAAAAAGGTCTAGCAAATGAAATTTGCATCATCAAACATATTAACCTGCACCAAGTCCTCCTAAGTTGAGGCCTCTGCACCGAAGTTCAAATATGGGTAGTGAAAGGACGAGCCACATCCTCTAGGAAAGTCAGCGACACCTAGGTCATTAGTCAAGCTAGTATCTAATCTAACCGGGTCACAAGTAAAAAGCTAGCCCCTTTTCATAATCAATGATGAAAGTTGTTAAGAACTATCTTAAACGAAGGCATCGGTAATACCTGGTGATGTAAGTCGTTGAGAACTATCTTCAATGAAGGCATCGACAATACCTGGTGGTGTAAGCCGTTGAAAACTATCTTCAACGAAGGCATCGGTAATACCCGGTGGTGTAAGCCATTGAAAACTATCTTCAGCGAAGGCATCAGTAATACCCGGCGGTGGCGATGTGATTTGCGATGCAATATGCGATTTTTGGTGAGATTTGATATAGGATTTGCGATTTATGAAGTGCAATTGGAAAAATACAAAGTGTGATGTGCAATCACTGATACGTGATCTAAAATATGATTTATAATTTGCGAAGTATGATTGGAAAAATACGAAGTGCGATGTGCGATGATATTCGATTTGCGATGTAATCGGCGATAATTTGTAATTAGCAACCATATATAATTTGTGATGAAAACAACATTGACGATATGGTTTCAGTGGAGATAATACTCGATAACAGTAATACAGCAATCATCCTCCCCAGCAGGAGGGGTCAGTCTTTTAAAATCCAACATTTATATCACTGCATACTTTAAACAGGACATTATATCATTATCTATACCTTGTCATGTATCAAGTGTCTAATAGTCTTTGTCGTGTTCATTTCATTACATTACATAACATGACAAAGAGGGGTATCTATAGACACTTGAAATTTCACTTTCTTTAGACTAACCTTATAAGAGGGTAAAAGCGTAATTTCACGCGTGAGGGCAAAAGTGAATTTTGCCACGAAAAAAACATGTTCAAAAAAGGATCGCAAAGCTGAGGATAAGGACATAATAAACCACGACAGCGATCCCCGAGCCGCAGATAAACTTGTCAACTGTCTCGTTGAATCCGAAAGATACCCGTCTGATTTTTGCTTCATCTTTTCGAATCCGGAAATGTTCAAACTTGATGACACTGCGTAGCCCTCAGAAAGAGATTTTTGAATTGGTATGGCACGTCTCCCAACTATTCTCAAATTGAAAAGAATGAACAACCGACTAAAAAGCAGGGCTAATGACTAGTTGACATCTACCTAGGGATGGTTTTTCCCCTTTTAACCTATATTCCCGAAATCAAATTGGGAAAATAATATACCATTGCGAAGCTATCGGAAAGAAAGTGGGGCCCACCCCAAGCCAACCGCATGTACCTATGGCTGCCTCCATTGCACATGCGGTTGCCACTTTTCCTCTTCAAATAGACAAATTTCAGCATATCTAAAAGGGGGAGCATTTTAGAGAGAGAATCCAAGAGCTAGATAGAGAAAGAGCTTGTATCTTGATCTTGCATAAATATGTAAGATCTTCTTAGATCCGTGTTTATTTTACTACTTTAATATATATATATATATATATATATATATATATATATATATATATATATATATATATATATATATGCGGTTTCAATCTATGGCAACCGGTTGCCCAGGTCACTATTCCAGCAATCAATATGTTAGTCATTGACAGTGGCGGAACCAGAACCTTTTTGTAGGGGGGTCAACAATTTTATACCAAGCGAACCGAAATTATTAATACCACCACTTGCTTCGGAACTTGGTAATTAATTATTATTATTATTTTATCAGCAAAAAGTCTTTTTAAGTTATGAAACAAAAGTTTGTGGTAGAACCAAAATACCATATCTACAAACCACAGTTTCGAAATATGAATGCGCACTCACTCATAACAAAATTTACCTCCAAAGATAACAAGCACATAATGCAATTGATTATACAAAAGCCATCCATTGGAATTATACTTCACTTAGTTTATACACTAGTTTTCTCGAAGTTTCTTGTTCATATCTCTCATCAAAAGACGTCGCTTAATCAAGTATTTATCCATAATCTAGTATAAATAAAAATATCAATTGCTAATCAATAATTTCATCAATTTAAACATTTCATAATATTTTCATCATTCATCAATTATTTAAGATAACAAAAATTAAACACACCATATCAAGAAATGAAAGCAATATTTTGTAGATACAGCTCTATTAATTAATTTCTAGATATAAATATGAAAGCAATATTTTGTAACTAGTGAGACTCAAAAAACAAGGACGTTCGCTACTTAACCAAGCTAATTTAGGTTCACTGATTGTTTATTGGGAGGTTTAAGTAAATTAATTATAGCAACCAAACCAATTTATTTACTCCCATCCAATTTTGTTTTTCCTTTCTGTCCTCCCCAATACCAATTTATAATTTCTCAAATTCTACCTAGACAATTAAGACAAACTTGAAATTAAAATTAAAAATTAGTCAAATTACTTACCAAAGTCCAAAACAGTGGAGGCTTGGAGGCTGGAGCAGACGACAGCGGCGGGCGGCGGCAGGCAGAGTAGTGGCGGCAGAGGCAGCCGGCAAGAGGGGAGAGGTTAGAGGCGGAGAGCAACTGAAAATGAAAAGAGGGAGAGGCGCTGAGGCGGAAAATGAAATGAGGGAGTGAAGACATAATAAAAAAATTATTTTTTTAATGAAACGACATCGTTTCATGTTTTTTTAAAAAAAAAGTTAAAACAGATCTGTGGAAGCGTCGGAGAAGAAGAAGAAGTGAAGAACCACGGAAGAAGGCGTTGGGCTAGTGGCTGCCGGCTGCCCCCCCCCCCCCCGGCCCCTCTAGCTCCGCCTGGATCTCCACCCTACCGGGGTCAACTGCCCCCCCCCCTCGGCCCCCGCCTAGTTCCGCCTCTGGTCATTGATAAATTAAATGGAAGGCTGAGATTGAAAAAAATATATACTCAGTCGCTATATGTTGTAGCGGCCTGAATAACAATATAGACCGGATCCTATTTTAATAATAGGGTCCCACATGGTCAAACACGAGTGTAAATGAATCCCACTTTGTCAGATTTTTTAATAAAAAGAAAAAAAAATTTAAATATACTAACCGCTAAAACATGAGCGGCTTGGCCTTTAATTTTATGTTTTCATTCGTGTCGTCACATGTTGTACCTGTTGGAATATTTCTTACTAAATAAGCTGATTGTGAAGGGCGGGCCATGCACCAGGATCCATTCACTAGTTTTTGACTTTGTACTACTAAATTTTAATATTTAATATTATCTCTATCAGAAAATAAGAGACATTTTTTCTATAACCATGCATTTTTCTCCAATATTATTATTTGCATTAATTTGGCACACTCAAAATAATTAATTAAATTTAAGGTTCTCTTTTAATAATAAAATCTTCTCTTTGAAGTTTATTATAGTTAAAAGTATTATAGACATTAATATTTATATCTTTGAGTCCAATTAGTGCAAACCTTAATGTTCGAAATTAGAAAGAAAAAGTAAGATTATGATTTATAGATGAGGGAGTACTATTAATATCATTGCAAAAAAAATTGTTTAAGTGTGTCCAAATAAATTTTAATATTTATCAAAGTAAGTCGAAAAGTAATAATTTATTATTCATTATTTAACTAAAGAAACAGCTAGATCGATTTGATAACATTAAGAGCTATTTAACTAAAGAAACAGCAAGATCGATTTGATAATAACATTAAGAGCTCGCACTAGCATATTAAAATTTATTTGGACACACTTAAGCATATTAGTGTTAGTGTTTTCACTAACACTAATAATTCCAACACAATGGAACTATCAATTTCATCTTTAATCAACACGAACTTATTCATCATTAATATTATAATTCACAATATTTAACAACCAGTTCGTTCCCAGGAAAGAGGGGGCTTTCTGATAAGGATTTCTCCTTATTGGCGCGCAATTAGGTGACCAAACCTCTTCTTGACAGAACTTCTAGACATTATCAATATTGCAAATAATAATAGGAATAATTTTGCCATCTCAATTATTGATTTAATAATATAACATATTATGTAGATGATATTATGACAATAATTGAATCAATAATATGAGAGATATGATGCAGCAATTTCTGTAGCAATAATTGAGTATAACTGAGTGACTTCTCACGTAAGCATCAATAATCAATACCGTGCGCTACTATGCAACCACGCGTATTACTGTACTTTTACTACCGGGTAGTTCAACGGTTTAACGGTAAACTTTCGCCGTTATTTTTATAAAAAGATAATTCTGTCGTTTTCTAACTACGACAATACTACTGTTGTGGGGTCCACCAATGATTGTTCCGTCGTACGAATATTCCCTGTTAAAACGAATATTCCCCGACCAATCGAATATTATATAACCACTTGTATACTTTGCAAAATTTTCACATATCACCCTTAACTTTAACCTTTTATCAATTTAACCATTTACGAAATAAAATAATAATTATAAGAAAATTGATTACTTTTATTTCATAAAATTCGGAGTCTTACAATATATATATATATATATATATATATATATATATATATATATATATATATATATATTGTGTTTGAAGATCTATTTCGTGCAAGCTTTGGAATAATATCATGGGAGTCTAGGAATCATGGAGTCAAGGATTCTCCAAACGGATATTAACATGGTTCCCATGATGGACTTATTTCAATTGTACTATTGTGACGCCCCCAAAATAGGTATACAACACCCATTCTGAGTCGCCAAATACGTGGTACAAAAAACAAACTACAACTTCAATAATACAAATATCGTGTGAAATACGACAATACATACTGTGAGTTTAAATATAAATATTGTCTTCTAGACAATATCCACACGCAAATAAGTCCTCATTATAATTATTCAAACACTATTTTATAGAAAAAGTGAGGACTGCTAAAACATCTTTCTAGAAACCTCACTCCATACCCCGACTCGATCCTGCTATGTTCTCACCTCCTAAGAAGAAAAATGGAACAAACAGGAAAAGGGTGAGCTCAACTAGCCCAGTAAAGAATATTATGACTAAGATAATATACAACAAATTGTCGTTAGTCTTCAACAAGGAAACAAATCTGATAAAATATAATCGACAACAAGTTTTAGATCAACAACTACAGCGAAAACAGCAATCCATTAGAAGAGTCACGTAGTGAATGAATTCTACTGTCTTCTAAGATTAAGAGTCCATCATCAATATTTTATCCCTGTAACAATAATCAATATACATCTTTAATCATCTTTGCACGACAGGCCAAAGATATTCATTTATATCACCGGTTGGTCATGTTCATCTCAACACCTGTTCATCTTTGCACTACGAGCCAAAGATATTCATCAGTAATCATTTATATTTGCACTATAGGCCAAAGATATTCAATAATATCATCATTAAGGACTGAGGATGATGAAAAAAAAATTTAAGAACGAATCCAGTGAGATAGAAGAACAAATATTAGGGATTCGTATAACAGTTTTATTCAAGATCAATAATACTCCATAATAACCAATTTTGAAGCAGAATTCAAAAATAACGATCAAAACATGGATTCAATCAAAGATAGTAGCCAAAATAGACATCTTGGACAAAAAAGAAAATTTTAATTTTTCTGTGAATAGTACCATATTCGTGAATAGTGTCATATACGTGAATAGTGCCGTATACGTGAATAGTAACCCGGACACAACAAGTTCTAATTTGATAAAAAGTTCAACCAATATTTTGGCATAATGATATTGAAGAAAATAATATCATTTACGAAAGAAATAACATCCCTTACCTCAAAATAACCGTACTTCTAACTGAATTTCGGGTATAGTGCTGACAGAAACTTGCACCATATAGCAACACTCAAAGTATACTCACAAGAATACGCTCGATAATATAGAGAGAGAAAACTTGTTTCTGGTGTGATTTTCAATTCTAACTTAGCCCTCTATTTATAGGAAAATGCTAGAACGCCAAAGGAGACTAAAATAATAAAATATTATTTTTTATTTCAAATTTTCCTACGCCACCTCTTTTGATCAATTAGGCAGCCAACTTGGAAGAAAAAGAAGCAGCCCACATGGTTATTCCACCAACCAAAAAGTGGGTCCCGCAATTTAATAAAAATCATTTTATTTTTCAAAACTTCAACAATTCATAGAAAATAAACCGCTTATCAGAAAAATACAAATTTTATGTCCATTCTGCCTGAAATTGAATTCTCTACAACTTTGTAAAAGAAAGCTTTTCCAAATTCTCAACAGAAAATATCCGAAATCCACAAACGGATGATTTTTAATTCTTCCAATTTGACAAAATACTGATAAAATACCTCAGCATTAATTCCTTCAATTATATCCACATAAAATAATATATTCATATATTATATCCACATCAAATAAATATTTCTTTATCATATGAATCAATAATTAATTATTCTTAAATAATATTACAGAATCACAATTATGACAACCAGGCCGTTCCTTGGAAAGAGGGGGCTTTCCAATAAGGATTTCTCCTTACTAGCGCGCAATTAGGTGACCAAACCTCTACTTAGACAGAACTTTCTAGACATTGCCAATAATGTTATCTGATAATATTATTCAAATAATATGAATTATTGATCTGATAATGGAAAATACTGTATAGTGACAACAATAATAATATAAATATCAACGCAGCAATTATTGAATCAATAAAATAAAATAATGAACAGTAATTACTGTAACAATTATTGAGTAGTGCCTTCTTACGTACGAATCAATAATTCAACAATATTGTGCAATATCGTGTGTTACTGTGTAACCACGCATATTACTGTATTTTAACCGCCAGGAAACCCAACAGTGCTAACAGTAACAATTTACGCCGTTATTTATAAAACTCAATCTTTGTCGTTTTCTTTCATCCAACCGTTTTTCGTTATGGGGCCCACAAATGGTTGCGTCGTCATACGAATATTCCCCGACAGTAAGAATATTCCACGACCAAACGAATATTCCCCGACAAAAATGAATATGTTAATAACCACTTATTTATTTTGTAAAAATTGCACATTTCACCCATAACCAAAGCATTATATCAAATTACCACCTTATTAATCAAGAATAATAATTAGAGGAAATTCAATTTTATTTATAAAAAGTTGGGGTCTTACAACCTCCCCTCCTTATAAAATTTTGTCCTCGAAATTGACGTACGTACCTGGTGTATCGAAAAGGTGAGGGTACCTTGCTTTCATTTTCGATTCCAACTCCCATGTCATTTCCTCAATTGCATGGTTTCTCCACAAAACTATAACTTGTGGTATAACCTTCGTGCGTAAGACATGTTCTTTCCTATCCAAAATCTCAACAGGTATCTTCTCGTATGTTAAATCTTACGTTATCTCGTCTGGTTCTAACGCAATAATGTGGTTCGGGTCTTTCAAATATTTACGAAGCATAGATATGTGGAATACATTGTGAACACGAGACATACTTGGAGGTAACGCGAGTCTATAGGCTACGTTTCCTATTCGGTCAAGAATCTCAAATGGACCAACAAATCTTGGATTGAGCTTTCCTCTCTTTCCAAATCTTGTAACTCCCTTCCATGGAGCAATACGTAATAATACATGATCTCTAATATTAAAATCCACGTGCTTTCTATGAAGATCAGCATAACTCTTTTGTCGATCTTGTGAGGTTTGAATACGTTGTCGAATCATTTGGATCTTTTCTGTTGTCATGCGTTCTAATTCTGGTCCCAACAACGTTGCTTCTCCCACCTCGTCCCAGCATACTGGAGAACGACATTTTCGTCCATACAACACCTCAAATGGAGTCATGCCTATACTTGCTTGATAACTGTTGCTGTAAGAGAATTCCACCAGTGGCAAGTACTTATCCTAACTTCCTTTGAAATCTAGAACATAGAGTCTTAATAGATCTTTAATGGTTTGAATAGTCCTCTCTGATTGTCCGTCCATTTGAGGATGGTATGCTGAACTGAATCGTAAATCCGTGCCCATAGCTTTCTGCAAGCTAACCCAAAATCTTGAAGTGAATCTTGGGTCACGATCCGAAACTATGGATACTGACATGCCATGCAATCTCACAATCTCATTCAAGTACATACGAGCAAGACTTTCAAGAGAATAAGTCTCACGTATCAGCAAGAAATGGGCAGACTTGGTTAAGCTATAAACAATAACCCAAATAGCATTTATGCCTTGAGAAACCGTGGGAAGACCTGTAACAAAATCCATTGTAATGTGTTCCAACATCCATTCTGGAATCTCAAGTGGTTGAAATGGACCTTTTAGCATTTGATGCTCCGTCTTTACACATTGACAAGTTAAACATCCTGAGATAAACTCCGCGATCTCTCTCTTCATACTGTTCCACCAAAATGTATGTCGAATATCATGATACATTTTGGTACTCCCAGGATGGATTGCAATCGGGGTGTTGTGTGCCTCCATCATGATTTTATGCTTCAAGTCAGAATCGTTCGGAAAGCAAAGTCGAGAGTTGAATCGAAATATTCCTTCTTCATCGATTCTTGCTTCTGGAATAGCACCTTCTTGCACTTTCTTTTTCATTTATATCAGCCCAGGTCCGTAGATTGAGCAGCTTTAACTTTATTAATTAAAGTTGGTTCTACTCGTATATTCGCCATAATCATATAGGTCCCTGTAGTCTTTAATTCTACCTACATCCTTTGCAAGTCATACAAAATGGGCCTTTGCGTTGACAATATTGCACTCGTACTCGCATATGATCTTCTACTCAATGCGTCAGCTACTACGTTCACTTTTCCAAGATGATATTGAATAGTGTGATCGTAATCTTTTAACAGCTCAAGCCAACGTCGTTGCCGCATGTTGAGTTCTTTTTGGGTGAAGAAATATTTGAGGCTTTTATGGTCCGTATAAATTTCCATTTTCTCCCCGTACAAGTAGTGTCTCCATATCTTCAACGCGAATACGACTGCTGCCAACTCCAGATCATGAGTAGGATAATTTCTCTCACATTCTTTGAGTTGTCGTGAGGCATAGGCTATGACTTTCCCATGTTGCATGAGAACACATCCTAACCCCTTGCCAGAAGCATCGCTGTAGATAACAAATCCATCCAAACCAGATGGTATTGTCAGATCAGGTGCCGAAATGAGTCTCCTCTTGAGTTCTTCGAAGCTCTTCCCATATTCCTTGCTCAATTCGAATTTTGTATCTCTACGGGTCAGCTGTGTTAATAGAATAGCGATTCGAGAATATCCTTCAACGAATCTCCGATAATAACCAAATAAGCCTAAAAAGCTACATATTTCGATTACTGACTTAGATTGCTCTCAACTGTGACTCATATCCCAACCTTGGATGGCACGTCACAATGACACCAATCAGTTTACTATCGCACGAATATGGCGTCCCCTACTAGGAGTCTGACTTCGGTGTATTCCACAAAAGAAGTCACCAGATAGAGGCTCGATTATCAACTTCTATAGTTGGATTTTTAACTCCTGAAGTTCAATAGGAGCCATTCAATATGAGATTTTAGAAATGGGTTTTGTACCGGGTTCAAAGTCGATACAAAATTCAATATCACACTCTGGAGTAGGCCAGGAAATTTTTCAGGAAATACATCAAAAAATTCTCTAACAACAGAAATATTATCCAAATCTGACTTGTCTCTGTTCAAATCCATAACATGGGCTAAGAAAGCTTGGCATCCATTTTTCAATAAAACGAATAGCTTTGTGGCTTGATATGACAGTGACTGATTTTAGTGGTTTAGTGGTTTGAATTCGTATGACAGGTTGGTTAGGAATATGAAAACTAACAACCTTACAAAAATAATCAATTATGGCGTGATGAGTGGTTAACCAATCAATTCCTAAAATCACATCAAAAGCAAGTATCTTTAAAGAGATAAGATCCACAAGTAATGTGATAGTGCCAACTTGGATCATGCAAGATTTATAAACTGTAGATGTAACGAAGGTTTCACCCAATGGAGTTTCAACAGATAAATCGAAGTCTAATTTCTCCAGAGTCAAGTTTAAACGTTGAGCACAAGTAGGAGAGATAAAAGAATGGGTAGAACCGGTATCTAGTAAGGTATAAACTTCGCAAGAATTCAAGATTAGCTTAGCCGTGATCACCTCGTTCGGGTTCTTTACGTTTTGGCCAATCACGACAAACGCTCTTCCAGGAACCGCTAATTTCGACTTATCCGGGACAGCCTTGGATTCACCACTCCCGCTGAACTTGGTTTCACTATGGTACAATCTCGAGCGATGTGGCCTTCCTTTCCACAGTTGTAACATACCTTGGATTGTTGTGGACAGTTTGGGCTGATATGTCCCTCCTTCCCGCATTTGTAACATCTAACTGGAGGTTGTTCCCCTCCCCTTGAATTTGTTGTTTGTACTGGTGCTGGTGATTATGTCTTCCCGTCATTGTTGAATCTTCTTTTTCTGAAATTTCCACTTGAGTCACCTCTCCTATTATCATGACCACGATTACCACCTGAGTGGTTACCGCCTTTGTCTGTATTCTTCCCTCCTCGCTGGTTATCATCGTTCTGATGACTGCTGTCACCGATATGACCCTGGTTGTGGTCCTTCAGTTGAGTATACTCACTATCTCGCTCTAATAATTAAGCCCTGTTTACAACATCTGAATAGAGAGAAAATTTATGAGATATAAGGTATTGTCAAATCTCGGGCTTTAGACTTCTCAGAAACATCCTCGTCATTCGTTCCTCATTTTTGACCAAATGAGGTACAAACCTGGATAACTCTACAAACTTCGCCTCGTACTGGGACACCGTCATTTTATTTTGTTCCAGTCTGATAAACTCCACCTCCTTCATATGAAGAATACTTTCAGGAAAGTACTTGTCATTGAATAGTTTCTGAAACGTTTCCCAAGACATGCTGAGTGCGACTGGCTAGGTACGCTTCACAGACTCCCACCAGTAGTCTGCCTCACTGCGAAACATAAAGGTGGCGAATGAAACCTTCTGTTCCTCCGTGCATCCCAAGACATCGAATATCTTGGTAATTTGCTTGACCCACATTTCCGCCATGATCAGATCCGGCTTTCCCTTAAATTCTGGTGGTCCCAACTCCTTAAACTGCTTGGCTGTGACAGATCGCGCGTTGCCATCATTTTCACCCGTATTTTGTACACGAGTCTCCCTCGTCTGAATTTGCATGAACTGCAAAAAGCTCCTAAACATTCCATCGTTCATCATTTGCTCGGTAGTGTTCTTTACAGGAAGAATATTGCCTTCCTGTTGCACGTTCTCCTGGTTTGTGACTAAAGGTTGCTCCACAGTCTCGTACACTCCATTGTTAACGTTCTCAGCAGCCATTCTTAAATACTGCCATAAAACAAGGGTTAATTAAACATATCACATAATATCCCTATATTATGACCAACCAATAAATAAGCTTAGTAGGACACACTAGCAAATGATTTCCTCATCTCTCCCCTCCTAGTTCTATTCCCCGATCTCCACCAGAGACCATATCCCTAAGCTTTGATACCAACTGTGACGCCCCCAAAATAATTATACAACACCCATTCTGAGTCACAAAATACATGGTACATAAAACAAACTACAACTTCAATAATACAAATATCGTGTGAAATACGACAATACATATTGTGAGTTTAAATATAAATATTGTCTTCTAGACAATATCCACACGCAAATAAGTCCTCATTACAATTATTCAAACACTATTTTATAAAAATAGTGAGGACTGCTAAAACATCTTTCTAGAAACCTCACTCCATACCCCGACTCGATCCTG
The DNA here is from genome assembly GCA_020205505.1 of Panax japonicus. Classification (NCBI taxonomy): domain Eukaryota; kingdom Viridiplantae; phylum Streptophyta; class Magnoliopsida; order Apiales; family Araliaceae; genus Panax; species Panax japonicus. The sequence continues at coordinate 39,372,722 of CM035102.1, read as the reverse complement.
ATATGTTCTCACCTCCTGAGAAGAAAAATGGAACAAAAAGGAAAAGGGTGAGCTCAACTAGCCCAGTAAAGAATATTATGACTAAGATAATATACAACAAATTATCGTTGGTCTTCAACAGGGAAACAAATCTGATAAAATATAATCGAAAACAAGTTTTAGATCAACAAATACAGCGAAAACAGCAATCCATTAGAAGAGTCACGTAAAGAATGAATTCTATTGTCTTCAAAGATTAAGAGTCCATCATCAATATTTTATCCCTGTAACAATAATCAATATACATCTTTAATCATCTTTGCACTACATGCCAAAGATATTCATTTATATCATTGGTTGGTCATGTTCATCTCAACACCTGTTCATCTTTGCACTACGGGCCAAAGATATTCATCAGTAATCATTTATCTTTGTACTACAGGCCAAAGATATTCAATAATATCATCATTAAGGACTGAGGATGATGAAAAATATTTTTAAGAACGAATCCAGTGAGATAGAAGGAAAAATATTAGGGATTCGTATATATAACAGTTTTATCCAAGATCAATAATACTCCATAATTATCAATTTTGAAGCAGAATTCAAAAATAACGATCAAAACATGGATACAATCAAAGATAGCAACCAAAATAGACATCTTGGACAAAAAGGAAAATTTTTATTTTTCGGTGAATAATGCCGTATTCGTGAATAGTGTATTATACATAAATAGTGTCGTATACGTGAATAGTAACCCCGACACAACAAGTTCTAAATTTGATAAATAGTTCAACCAATATTTTGGCATAATGATATTGAAGAAAATAATACCATATGCGAAAGAAATAACATCCCTTACCTCAAAATAACCGTGCTTCTGACTGAATTTCGGGTATAGTGCTGACAGAAACTTGCACCGTATAGCAACACTCAAAGTATACTCACAAGAATACGCTCGATAATATAGAGAGAGAAAGAGAGAAAACTTGTTTCTGGTGTGATTTTCAATTCTAATTTTGCCTTCTATTTATAGGAAAATGCTAGAACGCCAAAGGAGACTAAAATAATAAAATATTATTTTTTATTTCAAATTTTCCTACGCAACCTCTTTTGATCAATTAGGCAGCCAACTTGGAAGAAAAAGAAGTAGCCCACGTGATTATTCCACCGACCAAAAAGTGGGTCCCGCAATTTAATAAAAATCATTTTATTTTTTAAAACTTCAACAATTCATAGAAAATAGACCGTTTATCAGAAAATACGAATTTTATGTCCATTCTGCCTGAAATCTAATTCTCTACAACTTTGTAAAAAAAAGCTTTTCTAAATTCTCAACAGAAAATATCCGAAATCCACAAACGGATGATTTTTAATTCTTCCAGTTTGACAAAATACTGATATAACACCTCAGCATTAATTTCTTCAATTATACCCACATAAAATAATATATTCATCAATTATATCCACATCAAATAAATATTTCCTTATCATACGAATCAATAATTAATTATTCTTAAATAATATTACAGAATCACAATTATGACAACCAAACCGTTCCTAGGAAAGAGGGGGCTTTCCAATAAGGATTTCTCCTTACTGGCGCGCAAAGGTGACCAAACCTCTCCTTAGACAGAACTTTCTAGACATTGCCAATAATGTTATCTGATAATATTATTCAAATAATATGAATTATTGATTTGACAATGGAAAATACTGTGCAGTGACAACAATAATAATATAAATATCAACGCAAGCAATTATTGAATCAATAAAATAAAATAATGAACAGTAATTACTGAAACAATTATTGAGTAATGCCTTCTTACGTATGAATCAATAATTCAACAATACTGTGCAATACCGTGTGCTACTGTGCAACCACGCATATTACTGTATTTTAACCATCAGGTAACCTAACAGTGTTAACGGTAACAATTTACGCCGTTATTTATAAAACTCAATCTTTGTTGTTTTCTTTCATCCAACCGTTTTCCGTTATGGGGCCCACAAATGGCTGCGCTGTCGTACGAATATTCCCCGACAGCAAGAATATTCCACGACCAAACGAATATTTCCCGACAAAAATGAATATTTTAATAACCACTTGTTTATTTTGCAAAAATTACACATTTCACCGATAACCAAAGCATTATATCAAATTACCACCTTATTAATAAAGAATAATAATTAGAGGAAATTCGATTTTATTTATAAAAAGTTGGGGTCTTACAACTATCAACTTTCCATCCATTGTACATGTAATCTTGGCCGAAAACGGTACCCAGATTTAAGGCCCCATAATAGTGAAATCATGGTTATAGGTACTCGGGCTTACTTAGAAGGCTTTCATGCCTTAAAAGAGGCCGATCTTTGTAATTCATAGCTTTAATTCCGTCACTAAACATGATTTTCAAATCAAATTAACAAAGATCTTATAAAATATAGATCGCGCCGAGATGGATAAACTTAAGAAAAATCAAGCAATTAGAACCCGAAGTTCTAAACCATCCCCCAAAGATGTTTCACATCCAAAGAAAAAACCAAACAAAGCCACTTCTAGGATAATAAGGCTTACTCCAAGTTAAAATTGAAAGTATCAAAGGGCCTCGATTCCTATTTGGTGAAGGGTTTGAAAACCATCTTTTCAAAATATCACTTTCATATGTTTAATCTAAAAAATGAATTTTTCTTTAAATCAAAGTCTTCCGGCATAGGTTCAAAGGGGCACAACACTACTTTCAAAATAAAGCACCCAAGCACCTTTTCAAAACTAAAATCACACACACTTCGTGCTTAGAAAAATCAACAACATTCAGTAACCGTGTTTTTAAGGAAGTCGGGGGGTGCTTAACACCTTCCCTCGCTTAAGCAATCACCCAAATCTTGGGTTTCAGACCAATTTTACGGAGTCACATATTCAGCCATATTGCGAAAACCTTCAAAAACCGGATGAGTTGGTACATCCATTTGAAACTATACCGAATAACAGCTCTGTCTAATTCGGCCCAATCATAAAAAATCAATCTTTTCAAATAGTCGACACTCATGTCAGTCTTTTCCTAAATTTCACCGTTCAAATAAATTAATTGAATAGCGAAATACAAGGGTAGAAACAACATTAAGAAATGAAATTTCCGGTGTCAACAAAGTGATTATAAGTAATTTTAAAATTAGTTTCCAAACACTTTTTGCTTTTTGAATTATAAGCAGGTTTGACTGCTTATAAGCAGATTTGACTGTTTATAAGCGATCCCAAACACTCTCTTAAAACTTTTTATGAAAATAATCAAAGTTTCAATTTAGAACTTTTGATTATTTAGCAAATTTAATAGCAGGTTTGACCTAATATATTATTAATCTAACCCTATTAATTTTAGTAATTTCACCCATTATCTATCTTTACTTTTCCACGCCTTCATTTTTAGTAATTTACACTTGAAATAAATGATAAATAAATTTTTATAGGCCTAAATATGGATTATTATCTTAAACTTTTAATATTTTTTTCTACTTTGGGGATTATTTTTTCAATTTTTTTCAACTAGAGGATTTAACTTTTAATTTTTTCCACTTTGGGGATTGTCTTCTCAATTTTTTAAATAAGGGGATTAAACTTTTAGTTTTTTTTATTACGTCTAATTAATAGTGTCACGTCAGAAAATTAATGATATGACAGAGAGATGTGACTAAAAATTATTTATGTGTAATATTGAGTCTCGTTTTAACATTTATTCAATTAATTTGTTGTGCCAAAAAGGGTAAATATAAGACTATTATTATTTTTTAAAATAAATTTAATAACAATTTACCCTTTTTGGTATAAAAATGTAATTATATTGATTATAGATGATTATAAAATAAACTTAAAGCTAAGGTATTAATCTATATTTAGGCTTTAGTTTTTTATACCAAAAAGGGTAAAATTGTCATTATATTGATTATCGGTTATTATGAAATAACAAGATTTTAATTAGTAGTACATTTATACATTTTAAACTATTTATTATTATATTGATTATTGATAATTTTTTAAGTTGAGTTTGTAATGTCTTAAATATACTTTAAAAAAATTAATAATGGTCTTATATTTATTATCTTTTGGTATAAAATTTAATAAAATAAATGTTTAAATGAGACTCAATATTACATAAGCGTTTTTAGCCACGTGTCGCTGACATGTTATCAATTTCTGACATGGTACTATCAATTAGACGTAATCAGAAAAAAAAATTCAAAAGTGTAAACTTCTAATTGAAAAAATTGAGAAGACAATCTCCAAAGTAAAAAAAATTAAGAGTTTAATCCCCTAGTTGAAAAAATTGAGAATATAATCTTCAAATTGAAAAGTAATTAAAAGTTCTCTATATTTAGGTCATTTTTATATACCAAACACTTTTTATATTTTGCTAGTTCAAGGTATTAATCTTTTCTTTCCTTTTTTTTATATTATATTGAAACTGCGATCAGTATTGAATGAATTCAATTCTGTTATCTCATTTCCAGTTTCATCCCATGTATTTTATTTTACATGCAATCTTTGTTTATTTATAAAATTAATTATAAATAAATATTAAATGACAGCAATATAGAAGAGTAAAACAGCAATATTCACACGGGATAAGCTTACAGGACAACATTGTGTCAAAATTTAGGCACCATAGGATAGGATTGGGCTGAATTTCAAACCCAATAATTGTACTTTACATAAATCTAACTAAAAGTACAGATAAAAAATCAAAATTATTATGTGTCTATATATATATATAGAGAGAGAGAGAGAGCAAGGATCAAGTGCATACCCCTTATCTTACTCACCCGTGCTCACCCCCCTTTAGGCGACGGTTTCGATCATACAACCGTCGTCTATACTTTTAGCGACGGACAACCTATAGCGTCGTTAAAAGTATAGACGACGGTTGTATGACCGAAACCGTCGCCTAAAGGGGGGGTGAGCACGGGTGAGTAAGATAAGGGGTATGCACTTGATCCGGACCGTATATATATATATATAAACGGAGAGGCTCTAAAGCGAACTTTAAAAAACGAACTAAAGACGAACCGTCGTCTTTGGTGTCTATGGAGACGGATAAAATCGTCGCCATAAACACCAGAGACGAAGGTTCGTCTTTGGTTCGCTCTTTAAGGTTCGCTTTAAAGTCGGACCGTATATATATATATATTAAATAAAAAATTTTATATATACAAATATAAAAAGAAAATTATGCACAAATGACAGAACTCATATAATGAATAATAATAAAGATGTGTAAAAATTCAGTCGTTCGTTCCATACTCTCTCTCCCCCTCTAGGGGGGGGGCGTCCGGTAGCCTTAATGACCGATCATGACCGGTGCATCATTTTTTTTAACCACAATTATGAGAAAAATAAATAAAAAATAATAGAGCAAGTTTGAACAAAAAACTGTAAAAGAAAGTATATTTTTTATTAAAAAAATACTGTAAACTTACAGTATTTTTTTAATAGAAAATATACTTTCTTTTACAGTTTTTTGTTCAAACTTGCTCTATTATTTTTTATTTATTTTTCTCATAATTGTGGTTAAAAAATTAAAATCAAAGTGCACCGGTCATTACCGGTCATCAAGGCACCGGACTGCCCCTTGATCCCCCCCCCCCTCTCTCTCTCTTGTACAGTTTGTGTAAAAAAATTTATGTATAATTTATACACATAAAACTACTAGTATTAAATTAATTTCTCTTATGCTCACGTTTACCAAGTTGTATGTAGGGGCAGATATATGTCTAGAGCAGGGGAGACACCTGCCCCCACTGAATTTTCTACCTTCAAAATAGAGTAGCTTGTTAGCTCCTATATTTGGATCTGCTTCTATTTTGTCCAGATCTGTTCGCCGGAGGTCCTGTATAGTTTGGATCGACCTTGTGATCGGTAAGCATGATTTTTTGGGTGTTTACAGATATGTCGTCCAATTATATTTGTTCTGGATGTCTTTGTTTGAAATCACTTGAAAAGCAATTGGGCCCCTTGGTTTTCAATTCTAATTAGTTATGGGCTGCTGCACAAGGTTTAAACCGAATAGGCCAACGTTTGCTTGTATGAAATTGAGTTCTTAATAGGAACAATTACATTTTCTATTACATTTTTAAAAATTATTACAACAATAGTGCACACATAAAATATTTACACAATTAATACACTTCCATATTTATTTACAATATTAGTGCAATTAGGATTCTTTAATTTAGGGAATTAGTATGCAATTAGGATTCCTTAATTTAAGGAATTAGTATTGATTTACTTATTAAATTAAGTAATTAATAAATAAAGCATATAGCACACCTTCACTTTCCTCAATAAAAATCACGCCTCCTCCGCTCTTATCAATCTTCTCATCCGCCCTCCTCCACTATTAATGCAGACGTATAGAACAACATTTGTGGTCATATATTTTCTGCTACTAGTGACTTGAGCATGACAATGGAGCTAGTTGTTGCATACCCTGCCCCGATCCAATTACCCAAATCTTCCCATTTAGTCTTCCATTATATATATATATATATACGGTCCGAATCTTAAACTCACCCCTTATCTAACTCACCCGAGCTCACCCCCCATTTAGCGACGGACCCGACAATGGTTCGGTCATACAACCGTCGTCTATACTTTTAGCGACGGACAACATATAGTGTCACTATAAGTATAGACGACAGTTGTATGATCGAACCGTCGCCGTGTCCGTCGCTAAAAGGGGGTGAGCTCGAGTGAGTTAGATAAAGGGTGAGCTTAAGATATATTCCCTATATATATATTAGTATAATAATTATTATAATATTCCAGGTTTCAAGGTTTGGGGCGCACTGGCTTAGTTCTCGCATTAATGATATATTTATTTATCTGATATTTTATTTTTCTGTGTTGTTTCTATTTTCTCTCTTTTTTAATCATACATAATAATTAATGGAGAATATATTGATCTATCGTCACACCTTCAGTTTTTTCATAGTGTAGTTGGTAACCAAACCTTCACACCAAGGTAACTAATTCAGTTATATTAAGTTACCAATTATTTTGAATGTGATGCAGTTGGTAGCAAAACCTTCATGCAATTGGTTGCCAAACTTTCAGACCAAGGTAACCAATTCATACTGCAGGTGTGAATTGGTTACCAATCTACCTCCACACATGCAGTATGAATTGGTTACCTTGGTCTGAAAGTTTGGCAACCAACTGCTTGAAGGTTTGGCTACAAACTGCATCACATTTAGAATAAATTGGTAATTTAATAAAACTGAACTTGATATGAATTGGTTACCTCCAATCTCTCCACCACCACACCTCCCTCCCACAGCGGCGCCACCCAACAGACTGCCATCCCACTACCCTCACCTCGAACTCCCTCTTCCTCAAACTCAACAACCCCACCATTTCTCTTTCCTCAAATCCCTTCCCCACCACCCCATTCTCTCTCTCCTCCACCACCTCCACCACTCCCTCCACCTCCCAACCCACCACCACCACCTTCGACCTCCTGCAAACTCACCTCGCCACCCAAGACTTTCGATAAATCGACGAAGAAACCCGTCGCCTCCTAATTGCACTTGTCGGCGACGCCACTGTCAAGCGCGGCTACGTCTTCTTCTCTGAGATCCAATTCATCACCGAATCCGACCTCAAAACAATAGACGAGCTTTGGAAACAAAACATCAACAACAAATTTGAGTACAATGTCCAAAAAAAATATGGAACAAAGTGAACAGTGGAGTAGTTTTCTCCTTGAATTAAGGGTTTTCTATTTTTGTTGGGTTGGATAATATGACGTGTATTGCACTATTCTTGATATTATTATATATTATTGCACTGTTATTATAATTATTTGATTAATGCACTATTCTTGTAATTATTTACTATTTGTTGTATATTATTGTAATGGACCATTTTTAATATTTGTAATGCAACTCCGTGTGGCAAATTTTTTAGATTTGTCACATTTGTACTACATTAAGTTTTTAATAAAAAAATTTGCTTATAAAAAAAATCATTATAGTTTTTTCTTTATAAGAAGATTATATATATATATATATATATATATATATATATATATATATATATATATATATACACGGTCCGAATCTTAAGCTCACCTCTTATCTAGCTCACCTTGCTCATTCCCTTTAGCGACGGACCGGGCGACGATTCGGTCCGTCGCTAAAGAGGTATGAGCAAGGTGAGCTAAATAAGTGGTGAGCTTAAAATTCGGAATATATATATATATATATATATATATATATATATATATATATAATTTAACGTTTTAATATAGCTATAATTTAATACTGGATTTAAAAAAGTATATATATATATATAGCTATAATTTTTATTTTTAAGGGATTTTTTTTTACAAATTTGACCCTACCGAATTAGGCGGCTGGATCCGCGTCTGGCTTTATGTACTTATTTTTATCGCAAGCCTTAGGTACTAATGTAGGGCTACACAAATAAAGCGAGCTTTTCCGATTGTATATTACAAGATAATATAAATTTAAGATTTTTAGGCAAAAAAAATTAAACAAAAAGGAAATGTGTAATTTACATAATTTTGAACGTCTTAAATGTTGTTATTTACTTGTAAAAAAGAAATAGAAAAATACTCCCTTCGTCCCCCAAAGCATGTATCAAAATTTTAAAACTTATTAATGCCTCAATCTCCCCTTCACAATATAACAAACAATTACTGCTTTTTTTAGATGACACAAACTCAAAAAGAAAATCGTCTTATAGAAAATCACTAAAGCACAAAATTCATGGAAAATATTATATAAACTCTACTTTACTCTAAAAGTAATTAAGCAGAGTTTTTTACTTGTAAAAAATAACAATAATAAAAAGAGTCTTTAATGTACTTATGTGGGATTCACTGTCCATAAAATGAAAACTTAGTTATTTTTTCTTATTTTATTTTTCTTAAATTATGTAAAAGACATACTTGACATGACATGGAGAAGTAATATTGAATTCAATTGAAAATTTTCTGCTAAATTATTGTGAAATATATCAATACATAAAATTGAATAAAATTATAAGAATGACCCAACATACTATATATCTCTTTAAAAGAGTTGCTACAAATATTTATTAACTAAAAAAATTTATGATTAAGACCTTAAAGTTGCAAGTTTGATTCTTTCTATTGTTGGACTTTATTTTGGCTGTTGATTATTACTCTAACATTATTAATAATTTTTATTTTTCCTTTATTGTGTATTTTTATTGCTTCTTTATTGTTAGTTTAGTATTCTCACCCGTAGAATGTGAGATATATTTTAACATTGAGATCGAAATTCAAAATTTGTTTAGATTATTATATAATTTATTTTCCTTATATTCGTATCATTTCAAAGTGAGTGTTAAAAAAATAATAACAAAAAAATGATACATAAACAAACAAAATCTACTATTAATTGTACCGTATAATAGATCATCCAATAATGTTAACTACTATGACCAGAAAAACTAAGAATAATTAAAGACTCAATTATTCACCAGACCAATTAAAGTCATTTGCAGGTCCGGTTGGTATGACAAGGATTACACAAGAGATCTCCTATTATTAATTAAAACCAAGATTAATTAAAGACTCAATTATTCACCAGACCAATTTAAAGCCATTTGCAGGTCAGGTTGGTATGACAAGGATTAAACAAGAGTTCTCCAATTATTAATTGAGAATTAATATTTTTATAAGTAAAATTTAATATTTTTATAAATTTTTTTATATTAGTGTAAGATCCATTTATTATTTATGTTATGTGAGAAGTGTTATAAAAGATTATATTAAATATTAAGAACAATGATGATTAGTAGAAAATAGAGAGCATTCTCATTGTATTTGTATATCCCTTCCATCCTCTTGACAATACTTCTATTTATAAGCACATGTACATAAATACTTGGAAGTTTCAAAACTCATAGGTCATAGGAGTTTCAAAGCTTAAAGGATATGAGAGTTTCAAAACTCAAATGTCAGTACAATAAAGAGGGGTAGGAATTTATCTAGACATCCACACACTATGTATAATTTTATAACACTTCCCCTTGGATGTCTATTATATAGCCATACGCATTGAAAGCTGTCTCATTAAAAACCTTATCAAGAAAAATCCAATGAAAAAAAAACATTGGTTAAGGAATAAAGAGTGCAGCGCATATTAGCTCCCCCTCATGAATATGTCCTTAAGTCTTTCAGCTGTCTCATTCCAATATTACGACGCAATCTTTCAAATATTGTAGTTGGTAATGCTTCAATGAATAAATCTGCTAGATTATCTTTTAAACAAATTTGTTGAATATCAATGTCACCGCACTTATCAAGGTCATGTGTGAAAAAGAATTTCGGTGATATGTGCTTTCTTCTATCTCCTTTGATGTATCATCCCTTTAATTGAGCTATACATGCAACATTTTCTTCATACAGAATGGATGGAGTTCTTTTGTAGTAATTTTCTAAGAATATGTCTCGTTAAAAATCTTATCAAATAAAAACCCAGTGGGAAAAATTTTGACGAAAGAAAATAGTACAATATTCTTTTATAACTTCTAGTGCCTTGAGATTGCCTCATTAAAACCTTGCAAAGGAAAATCCAATGGGAAAAAACCTTAGCGAAGGAAAAAGAATAAAATCAACACATATTATTTCTACTCTCCTTCATAAGTACATAGAATTTCTATTGTTCATGGTAAAAATATCATTAAGTTGAAGCATGCTAATATTGTGCACCATCTTCTTCAAAATCGTAGTTGGAAATGACTTAATGAATATATCAACTAAATTATCATGTGATCATATATACTTGATATCAATATCACCAGTCTTATAGGGCTCATGTGTATAAAATAATGTTGGTGCAATATGCTTGATTTTTTTCACACTTTGGATAAAATAATCCAAAATCAATAATATCACGAAGATAACGTAAAATATGTTTAATTTTATTACAATGTCTTCGAGTTGGTGCATAACTATACATTGCTAGTAAGTTAACTGCAAATGCTATATCAGGTCTTGTCAAATTTGCAAGACACATCAAAGTACCAATTACATTAAGATATAGTACTTCAGGACCAAAAAATTAATTTAACGAAGATATGGTATGTGACACCCCTAAAATAGGTATACACAACCCATTCTACGTCGCCAAATATATGGTACATAAATTAAATACAAACTTAATTTATATAACTGTAGTGAAAAATACGACAACACAATAGCTGAGTTGTAACACGAATATTGTCTCATAGACAATATCTAAACTCAAATGAAGTCCTCATTACAATTATTATCACACTATTTTATAGAATAGTGAGGACTACTATAGCAACCATCTTGGGCCGTCACTCAATTCCCCGACTAGTCCCAGCTATATTCTCAGTTCCTGAAGAGAACAATGAAAGAAAATGGTGAGCTCAACTAGCCCAGTAAAGAATATTATGACTAAGATAATGCAGAATAAATTATCATTAACTTTCAACAGTATAAAAACTGATAGAATACAATAGACAATAAGTTTAACTGCAGCGGAACAAGCAATCAATTAGAAGAGTCAAGTAGAGCATGATATCTACTATCTTCTATGATTTAAGAGTTCATCATCAATATTTTTTCTCTGTAACACATTTCAATAAATAATCCACATCACCGAATTATCCATGCACTACGAGCCAATTATATTCGTTAGTATCACATCCACGAATTATTCATGCACTACGTGCCAAGGATATTCGTTATTATCACCAATGGTCATGATCATGCCAAACAACAATTCTTCTTTGCACCATTGGCCGAAGAGAACCCATGATCATGATCATACCAACAACTGTCCATCAATGCACTACGGGCCAATGAGAATTTTTACCACATCATTTGTAAAATTACAGATCATGATTATACCGTTACATAATTCCTGGTCATAATCATACCAATCAACAGTCCATATACGCACTATGGGCCAAAGATGACTTTCATCCCAATATAATCATGAGGATGATGACAATGATATAAGAATTCAATTTAGTGAAAGCAATGATAAATTTTAAAGATTTATAATATATATATATATATATATATATATATATATATATATATATATACACGTTAAATCTTCCGCTATCTCGTCTGGTTCTAATTCAATAATGTGGTTCGGGTCTTCCACACATTTACGTAATATAGATATGTGAAAACGTTATGAACACGAGACATACTTAGTGGCAAGGCGAGTCTATAGACCACAGTTCCTACTCGATCGAGGATTTCAAATAGACCAATAAATCGAGTGTTTGAGCTTTCCTCACTTCGTCGAATCTCGCTTTTGGAATAACGACTTCTTGCACCTTTTTCTTCATATTCATCAGCTCTAGGTCTGTAGCTTGAGCAGCTTTAAATTTATCGATTAAATTTGATTCTACTCGTATATTTGACATCATCACGTGGTCTCTCAGACTCTTTAACTCTATCTCCATCCTTTTGTAAATCATACAAAATGGGTCTTTGTGTTAATAACGTCGCACTTGTAACCGCATAGGATCTTCTACTTAATGCGTCAGTTACCACGTTCACTTTTTCAAGATGGTATTGAATGGTATGGTCGTAATCTTTCAACAGCTCGAGCTTACATCTTTGGTGCATTTTACATTCGTTCTGGGTGAAGAAATATTTGAGGGTTTTGTACCAGGTTCAAGGTCGATACAAAATTTGATTTCACGCTCTGGGGGTAGGCCAGGAAGTTCTTCGGGGAATACGTCAGGAAATTTATTAACAATAGAAATATCATTCAAATTTGACGTATTTTTGTTTAAATCCGTAACACGGGCTAAGAAAGCTTGACATACATTTTTTAATAAACGAATGGCTTTATGGCTTGATATGACATTGATTGACTTTAGTGGTTTGGTTTCTTGAATTCGCATAACAGGTTGGTTAGGAATATGAAAGCTAACAACCTTATAAAAATAATATATTTTAGCATTATGAGTAGTTCACCAGTCGATTCCTAAAATCACATCAAATGCAAGTATTTTCAAAGAGATAAGATCGACAGGTAATGTGATGTTGCCGATTTGAATCAAACAAGATTTATAAATAGAGGATGTAATGAAGGTTTCTCCCAACAGAGTTTCAACAAATAAGTCAAAGTCTAATTTCTCTAGAGTCAAATTTAAACGTTGAGCGCAAGTAGGTGAAATAAAAGAATGGGTAGAAACGGTATCAAATAAGTTATAGACTTCACACGAGTTTATGATTAGCTTACTCGTGATAACTTCGTTCAGGTTCCTCACTTTTTGGGAAGTCACGAAAAACGCTCTCCCTTAAACTACCGACTTTGACTTGTCTGGAACAGCCTTTGGATCCACCATCCTAGCTGGACTTAACTTCACTACATGAAAAAATCGAGCTAGGTGACCTTCTCTTCTGCAATTGAAAAATGCTTTGGGTTGCTGCGAACAGTTTAGACGGATGTATCCCTCCTCTTTGCATTTATAGCATACGACCGGTGGTCGTTCTCCTTCCTTGGAAACGGTTGCTGGTGCTGCTGCCGACGTCTTTACATTGTCATTATTAAATCTTCTCTTCTTAAAGTTGTTCCCACTTAGTTCAGCTTTCCTATTATCTTGGCCATGATTACCACCGAAGTGGTTATCATTTCTGGCCTGATAATTTCTTCCACGATGGTTATCGTTGTTCCGATGGTCGTTGCCACTGGTACGATTATTATCGTGTTATTGGTCGTTATCTATTGGTTGAGCTGACTCATTATCTCTCTCCAATAACTGAGCCCTATTCATAACATCTGAATACAAACACAATTTATGAGAAATGAGGTATTAACGAATTTCGGGATTCAAACCTCGCAGAAACATTCACGTCATACCTTCCTCATTATCTACCAAATGGGATGCAAATCGGGATAACTCTGCAAACTTAGCCTCGTTTTGCGATACGGTCATATTATTTTGTTCCAGCTAGATGAATTCGACCTCCTTCATGTGAAAAATACTTTTAGGAAAGTACTTGTTCGTGAACCATTCTTGGAACTTCTCCCAAGACATCTTCAGTGCGGAAAGATGAGTACGTTTTATAGATTCCCACCAATAATCTGCTTAATCCATGTCTCTGTCTTAAGTGACTCTGGCTCTCCCAAAAACTCCGGTGGTCCCAGCTCCTTGAATTTCTTAGCGGTGACCAGCCGAGAGTTGCCAATGATTCCACCTGCATTTTGAACAAGAATCTCTCTCGTTTAGTGTTGCATGAATTCTAAAAAACTCCTAAACATACCTTCGTTTGTCATTTGGTCGGTGTTGTTGTTTACATGAGGATTATTGCCTTTCTGATGCACATTATCCTGGTTATTGATTGGTGACTCAATGTTCTCATGTGCTCCATTGCTTATCTCAATATTTTCAGATGCCATTTTCAAACACCACCACAAAAAAGGGTTAATTAACATGCCACATATTATCCCTATATTCTGACCGACCAATTAAATAGCAATTAAGCTTAGGTAGGTCATACTAGCGAAGGATTTACCCGTCTCACCCCTCCTAGTTCTAGTCTCAAATCTCAGCAAAGGATCATATCCCTAAGCTTTGATACCAACGATGACTCTCATCCAAGACTTGGATAACACCTCACATTGATACCTATCAACTTGCCAAGTTATTTACGACGTCCCCTATAGAAACTCCGGCTTCGGTGCATCCCACACAAGGAAGCCACCAACGAAAGGCTTGGGGCTCTTTACTTATAACTTTGATACCAACTGTGATGCCCCCAAAAGAGGTATACACAACCCATTCTGAGTCACCAAATACATGGTATATAACTTAAATACAAAATTAATTTATACAACTGTCGTGCAAAATACGACAACACAATAGCTGAGTTTTAACACGAATATTATCTCGTAGACAATATCCAAACTCAAATGAAGTCCTCATTATAATTATTATCACACTATTTCATAGAATAGTGAGGACTACTATAACAACTATCTTGGAACGTCACTCCATTTCCCGACTAGTTCCAGCTATATTCTCATTTCCTCAAGAGAACAATGAAAGAAAAGGGTGAGCTCAACTAGCCCAGTAAAGAATATTATGACTAAGATAATGCAGAATAAATTATCTTTAGCCTTCAATAGTATAAAAACTGATAGAATATAATAGACAACAAGTTTAACTGCAGCGGAACAAGCAATCCATTAAAAGAGTCAAGTAGAGCATGATATCTACTATCTTCTATAATTTAAGAGTTCATCATCAATATTTTATCTCTATAACACATTTCAATAAATAATCCACATCACGGAATTATCCATGCACTACGGGCCAATAATATTCGTTAGTATCACATCCACGAATTATCCATGCACTACGGGCCAATGATATTCGTTATTATCATCAATGGTCATGATCATACCAAAACAATTCTTCTTTGCACCCTTGGCCGAAGAGAACCCATGGTCATGATCATATCAAAAATTGTCCATCAATGCACTACGGGCCAATGAGAACTTTTACCACATCATTTGTAACATTACAGGTCATGGTTATACCATTACATAATTTCTTGTCATAATCATACCAATCAACAGTCCATATATGCACTACGGGCCAAAGATGACTTTCATCACAATATAAGCATGCGGATGTTGGCAATGATATAAGAATTCAATTAAGTGAAAGCAATGATAAATTTTAAAGATTTATAATTTAATTTATTCAGAGTTAAAGAATGTCCAAATTATCAACATGATAACTGCTTTGTGGAGTAAAATTAAAGAATAATATTGTATCAAAAATAATTTGGACAAAAAAAAATCAGTTTTTGTCATAAATAGTACCCTTGATAAATAGTACTCGAGTGAATAGTATCCTATGAATAGAACTTCGAGAATAGTACCTCGTGAATAGTACTTTGTGAATAGTATCGTACGTATTAATAGTGTTGTACGTATAAATAGTGCCATGCGTATAAATAGTGCCATACGTATGAATAGTGATGTATGTATGAATAGTACTTCGACATAAAAAGATTAAAATTTAACAAGAATGTTCAGAAAAATATTCTTGTGAAAACATACTAGATGAAACGTAAATTTCAATGATATTCTACTAATTTCAAGGAGTATAGAAGTAATTCTTATCAACATAAGTGTAGAACTAGGAATATGAAAAGAAATAATATTACTTACATACTACAGAGTATGGAAGAAAATATTATTTCTTACGAATATTGAACAAAAATAATATCCCTTACGACTGGTGAACGAAAATAATATTCCTTTCGAATATTGAACGAAGATAATATTTCTTACGAATATTAAACGAAAATAATATTTCTTACGTATATTAAAAGAAAATAAAATTTCTTACGAATACGAAAAATAATATTGTAACCGAATATGAAATAAATAATAACCCTTACCTTAAAAAGAATAGTACTTCTGAATGGTATAGCGAGGGTATTCTTGAAGAAAACTTATACTGTTTTCTAAACTTAAAGCTTCCTTAAACTCAAAAAAATACATTCAATATTATAGAAGAAAAATTCTCTGATTCTGGTGTTATTTACAATTCTAAACTAAGCATCCTATTTATAGGAGAATGACAGGGAACTATTTAAGAAAATCACGGGTGGACAATAAGGAAATTCACGGGCGGCGAATTCGTTTTGCTGAAATTTTTTTGATTTACTATGCTGCACTATGCAGTACTACTATGCACAATAAAATATAATATATTCTATTTTATATAAAAAACAAAACTTATAATATATATATATATATATGTATATGTATATGTATATGTATATATATTCCCTCACACACACGCCATACACACGCCACACACACACACCACTCACCTTATATATATATATATATATATATATATATATATATATATATATATATATATATATATATATATATAAGTAATAAAATAAAACTGAGATAACTTTCTCCCGACGATTTTGAAAAAAATGTGTAAGTAGGGGTCTATGTAATCAGCCAAATTTACAACAATTACTTCATAAAATACCCCTATATTTATCTCAATTTACTTGGCTTCACTAAATACTTTTTAATAACATTTATTCATCATTAATATTATAACTCACAATATTAACAACCAGATCATTCCCAGGAAAGAGGGGGCTTTTCGATAAAGACTTCTTCTTATTGGCGCGCAATTAGGTGACCAAACCCTTTTCATCGAAAGAATTTTCTAGACATTGTCAATAATGCAAATAATAATATGAATAACTTTGCCGTCTCAATTATTGATTTAATAATATAAAATATTGTGTAAATGATATTGTGATAATAATTGAGTAAAACTGAGTGACTTCTCACGTAAGCATCAATAGTCAAAGATATTGTACAATACCGTGTGTTACTATGCAACCACGCATATTACTGTACTTTTATCACCGAGTATTTCAATAGTTAACGGTTTTGTCTTTATATTTATAAAATGTTATTTCTGTCATTTTCTAACTCTGACAGTAATTCCGTTGTGGGGTCCACTAATAATTGTGCCGTCGTATGAATTTTTGCTGTTAAATGAATATTCCCCGACCAAACGAATATTTTATGACAACTTGTTTACTTTGCAAAATTTGTAAATATTACCCACAACTATAACATTATATCAAATCCACACCTTATTATTTAAAATAACATTTAGAGAAAAATTAATCTTTATTTATAAAAGTTGGGGTCTTACATGGTACTTCAAGACCCAAAAAATTTTCACCATTTCCTTGTGATCAAAACAGATATTTCTTGATATCAAGTGACCAACCCATCATTGGAGTACTCAATGTAATGATCGAGAAATTTATAATTTAATTTAAATATTTATTAAAATAAATAAATATTTTTAATAATTTATTTATTGAGATACATAAATAATCGATGAATTGTGGTAAATTAATTTAATAATTAAATTAATTAGTGTAAATTAAATTGAGTAATGATAATTTATCTGAAGGATTTAATTTAAGGAAATAATTAAATTAAATCAATTGCTTAATATTTAAGAAGATAATTAAATTAAATGAATTGTTTAATTTAATGAAAATAAATAAATTAAATAAAGTGATGTTTCTAATTTATTAATTAAATTAGATATATAATTATTTATTAATTATAGGTATAATGATAATAAGAATTTTATTATTATTTTTATAAGTTATTTAAATTAACTAAACTAAAGTTATTTAAATTAATTAAATTAATGTGTGACAAGTAGTAACTATATAATATAAATATTATTTAAATAATCTAGTATGAGAATTAGTGTGTAACTAAACGTAGCCTTATGGCTTTTGGTTTATTTTAACTTATGTGAGTCTTTTTGTTTTTAACCTGACGTACGTGGGAGAGGCCAGTTATATTGCATATGCGTCTTATTTTTCCCCTAAGTCTAGTTATCAGTAAAGAGCGTAGTGAGAGCTTGGAAGCAAGAGAGAAAGCATTGTGGCTGTGAGTTTCTAAGATTGTTAAGAGGAAGAAGGAGAATTTATGAGCCCTAACACTATCTTTTGCTAGCACTCAATCAAGGTAATCTACCCCTAATTTTAATATTGGGTTGTTGTAATTTTCTATTCACTGGAAATTTGGGTTTGGGTAGAATTATTGTAGAAAATGTTGTTTATATGTATGTATTCTCTTGCTAAATCTGTTAGTTATCCTTTATAAGTCTATGTTAGTATTCAAATACGTGAAAATTGAATTGTAAGAAGGAAATATAAATAACAATGTTATGTTCATATAATATGGCTTTAGAAAGTACGAAAATTGATGTTTTATATGTATTGTAATTTGAAATTTGTTGTTGGATTGTGTTACTATGGTAAGAAACAAAAACAACTTAGTTTAAATCATGTCAATTGATTAAGAAACGAGTTCGTGGTGATCAAATTCGTTAAAAGTGTAAAATAGAAGAAATTTGGAAAAAAACTATGGTTTTGATTCCTCAAAATGGTGTATATGTGATGTTTTGTATATAGAATGGTGTATAGCATGCTCAATTAGGAAATTACAAAGTTTTAGATGGTACAGAATACAAATACAAACTTAATTATACAACCGTCGTGTAATATACGACAATACATAAACTGAGAGTTTTAATAGGAATATTGTCATCTAGACAATATCCACACTCAAAGGAGTCCTCATTATATTTATTGTACACTATTTAACAGAATAGTGAGAACTACTAATGTTATCATTTGGATCGTCACTCCTTTCCCCGACTCGTCCCAGCTATATTCTTATTTCCTGAAGAGAACAGTGAAAGAAAGGGTGAGCTCAACTAGCCCAATAAGAAATATTATGACTAAGATAATGAAGAATAAATTATCAATAGTCTTCAACAATGTTAAACTGATAAAATACAATAGACATCAAGTTTAACTGCAGCGGAACAAGCAATTCATTAGAAGAGTCAAGTAGAGAATAAAATTTACTATCTTCTATGGTTTAAAATGTTTTCATCAATTTTTATCGCTGAGACTCAACATCATAAATAAAACACATCATCTGATCATCCCTGTACTACGGGCCATGGGTATTCATTAAATCATTAATGGTCATGACTATACCAAATAATTCCTGATCATAATCATACGAAAAACTGTCCATCAATGCATTACAGGCCACTGAGGACTTTTACCATATCATTTATAACATTACAGGTCATGATTATACCGAATGATCCCTGGTCATAATCATACTAAGTCCATCTATGCACGTAAGCCAAAGATGACTTTCATTACAATATAAGCATGAGGATGATGACAATGACATAATAATTCAATAAAACAAGTTCAAGAATTAATTTATCCAGAACTCAATTACATCCAAATTGTCAATATGATACTGCTTTGTGGAGTAAAATTCAAGAATGCTCAGAAGAATATTTCCTTGAAAAGATACTGGATGAAGCGCAAATATCCAGGATATTTTACTAATTTCATGGAGTATAGAAGCCAAAACTTTAACCAACTGAGTATAAAAGAATATATGAAACTGCAAATAGATTTTCATCCGCCATGCGGTAATCCACGTGGTTGCACCGTTGTACGAATATTCCGTGACAACAAGAATATTCCACGATCAAATGAATATTCCCTGACAACAATGAATATTTTATAACCACTTGCTTATTTTGTAAAATTTGCACATTTCACCCATAACCAAAGTATTATATCAAAGTATCACCTTATTATTTCAAGATAATAAATAGAGAAAATTTAATTTTATTTATAATAAGTTGGGGTCTTACAACCTACCCTCCTTATGAAATTTCGTCCTCAAAATTGACGTATGTACCTGGTGTTTCAAAAAGGCGAGGGTACCTCGCTTTCATTTCCGATTCCAACTCCCAGGTCATTTCTTCAATAGCATGGTTCCTCCACAAAATCATAACTTGTGGTATAACCTTGGTGCATAGGACATGCTCTTTCCTATCCAAGATCTCGATAGGTACCTCCTCGTACGTTAAATCTTCGGCTATCTCGTCTGGTTCTAACGCAATAATGTGGTTCGGGTTTTTCACATATTTACGAAACATAGATATATGAAAAACATTATGAACACGAGACATGCTTGGAGGTAATGCGAGTCTATAGGCCACATTTCCTATTCGATCAAGAATCTCAAATGAACCAACAAATTATGGATTGAGCTTTCCTCTCTTCCCAAATCTTGTAACTCTCTTCCATGGAGCAATACGTAATAGTACATGATCTCCTATATTAAACTCAACGTCCTTTCGATGAATATCATCATAACTCTTTTGTCAATCTTTTGAGGTCTTTATTCGTTGCTGGATCATTTGAATCTTTTCTGTAGTCATGAGTACTAATTTTGGTCCCAACAATGTTACTTCACCCACCTAGTCCCAGCATACTGGAGAACGAAACTTTCGTCCATACAACGCCTCGAATGGAGCCATGCCTATACTTGCTTGATAACTGTTGTTGTAGGAGAATTCCACCAGTGGCAAGTACTTATCCCAACTTCCTTTGAAATCTAGGACACAGAGTCTTTATATATCCTCAAGGGTTTGAATAGTCCTTTCTAATTGCCAGTCCGTTTGAGGATGGTATGCCGAACTGAATCGTAAATCCGTGCTCATAGCATTCTGCAAGCTAACCCAAAATCGTGAAGTGAATCTTGGGTCACGATCCGAAACTATGGATACTGGCATGCCATGCAATCTCACAATCTCATTCATGTACATATGAGCAAGATGTTCTACGGAATAAGTCTCAAGTATAGGCCAGAAATGAGCAAACTTGGTTAATCTATCAACAATAACCCAAATCGCATCTATGTCTTAAGAAACTTTGGGAAGACCTGTAACAAAATCCATGGTAATGTGTTCCCACTTCCATTTTGGAATCTCAACTGTTTACAATGGACCCTTTGGCATTTGATGCTCCACCTTTACACGTTGACATGTTAAACACCTCGAAATAAACTCCGTGATCTCTCTCTTCGTATTGCTCCACCAAAATATATGTCGAAGATCGTGATACATTTTGGAAAAGCGAACGTAGTAGCTGACGCATTAAGTAGAAGATCATATGCGGGTACGAGTGGGATATTGTCAACGCAAAGGCCCATTTTGTATAACTTACAAAGGATAGAGATAGATTTAAAGACTCTAGGGACCCATGTGATGATAGCGAATATATGAGTAGAACCGACTTTAATCGATAAAGGTAAAGCTGCTCAAGCTACAGACCAGGAGTTGATGCGTATGAGGAATAAAGTGCAAAAAGGTGCTATGTCGGAAGCAAGAATCGATGAAGAAGGAATACTTCGAGTCAAATCTAGACTTTGTGTTCCTAACGACCCTGATTTAAAGTATAAAATCATGATGGAGGCGCACAACACACTATTTGCAATCCATCCTGGGAGTACCAAAATGTATCATGATATTCGACATACATTTTGGTGGAGAAATATGAAGAGAGAGATAACAGAGTTTATCTCAAGGTGTTTAACTTGTCAACGAGTTAAGGCGGAGCATCAAGTGCCAAAAGGTCCATTGCAACCACTTGAAATTCCAGAATGGAAGTGGGAGCACATTACCATAGATTTCGTTACTGGTCTTCCCAAGTTTTCTCAAGGCATAGATGCAATTTGGGTCATTGTTGATAGATTGACCAAGTCTGCTCATTTCTTACCAATACGAGAAACTTATACACTTGAACGTCTTGCTCGTATGTACATAAACGAGGTTCTAAGATTGCATGGTATGCCAGTATCCATAGTTTCTAATCGAGACCCAAGATTCACTTCACGATTTTGGGTTAGTTTGCAAAAAGCTATGGGCACAGATTTACGATTTATTTCAGTGTATCATCCTCAAACGGACTGTCAGTCGGAGAGGACTATTTAATATCTTGAGAATCTATTAAGACTCTGTGTCCTTGACTTCAAGGGATGTTGGGACAAGTTCTTACCATTGGTGGAGTTTTCCTACAACAACAGTTATCAAGCAAGTATTGGCATAGCTCCATTCGAGGCGTTGTATGGAAGAAAGTATCGTTCTCCAGTATGCTGGGATAAGGTGGGTGAAGCAACATTGTTGGGACCGAAGTTGGTATGTATGACTACGGAAAAGATTTAAACGATCCGACAACGTATAAAAACCTCACAAGATCGACAAAAGAGTTATATTGATCTTCATCGAAAAGATGTGGAATTCAATATTGGAGATCATGTGTTGTTATGTGTTGCTCCATGGAAAGGAGTTACGAGATTTGGAAAGAGAGAAAAGCTTAATCCTCGATACATTGGCTCATTTTTAATCCTCGATCGAGTAGGAACTGTGGCTTATAGACTCACTTTACCGCCAAGTATGTCTCGTGTTCATAACGTTTTTCACATATCCATTATACGTATATATGTGGAAGACCAAAACCACATTATTAGGTTAGAACCGGATGAAATAGCGAAAGATTTAACGTATAAAGATGTTCTTGTTAAAATCTTGGATAAGAAGGAACATATTCTACGCTCCAAGGTTATACCTCAAGTAAAAGTTTTGTGGAGAAACCACGATGTTGAGGAAATGACCTGGGAGTTAGAATCTGAAATGAAATTAAGGTATCCTTACTTCTTCGATATACCAGGTACGTACCCTAATTTCAAGTGCAAAATTTCATAAGAAGGGGAGGTTGTAAGACCCCAACTTTATGAATAAAGATGAATTTTCTATAAATATCATTTTTGAATATTATGGAGTGAATTTAATATAATGTTATAGCTGTGGGTAATATTTATAAATTTTGCAAAGTACGCAAGTTGTTATATAATATTCAATTGGTCGGGGAATATTCGTATGACGGCACAATCATTGGTGGACCCCACAACGAAATTATTGTCGGATTGAGAAAACAATAAAAATATCTTTTTATGAAAATAACGGTGGAAGTTTTACCGTTAACTATTGAAACACCCGATCTTAAAAGTACAGTAATACGCGTGGTTGCATAGTAGTACACAGTATTGATTATTGATGCTTACGTGAGAAGTCACTCACTTATATTCAATTATTGCTACAGTAATTGATGCATAGTATCTCACGTTATTTGATTCAATCATTGTCGATATTTTATATATTATTAAATGAATAATTGAGATGACAGAGTTATTCATATTATTATTTGCAATATTGACAATGTCTAGAAGTTCTGTCAAGGAGAGGTTTGGTCACCTAATTTCGCGCCAATAAGGAGAAATTCTTATTGGAAAGCCCCTTCTTTTCTGGGAACGACCTTGGTTGTTAAATATTGCGAATTATAATAATGATGGTAAATGTTGTTAAAAATATTGAAGGGATTTTTATGAAGTATTTGTTGTAAATATTGGTGTATTATTTGAACCCCCATTTACTCATTTTTCAAAAAAATTGGTAGAAAATTATTTATTATAATAAAGGTGGGGCCACATGTGAGGACCAAATGTGGGACCCACGAGTGGAATAAGTGGGATGGTTCACGGGTTTTTTTTGGTTGCATGAAAGGCAGGGAAAGTTACATATATATTTAATGTATATATAATACATATGCTTTATATATATATATATATATATATATATATATATATATATATATATATATATATATTATAAGCTTTGTTTTATTAGATTATAAATAAAATATATTATATTTTATTTAAAGTTATTTGTTTTACTTGAATATTATATTCTAAATTTTTTAAAAACGAGAGTCCGTGAATTTTTTTTTGAATCTACTGTGCAGTACGTTCTTGCACAGTACCCCTTCCATTCTCCTATAAATAGGATGCTTAGTTAGAATTAAAAATCACACCAGAATCAGAGAATTCGTCTTCTATAATATTGACAGTATTTCTTTAGAGTTTTAGAAAGCTTTGAACGTAGAAAACAGTGATGTAAGACCCCAACTTATTATAAGTAAAATTAAAATTTTCTCTATTTATTATCTTGAAATAATAAGGAGTTAATTTGATATAATGCTTTGGTTATGGGTGAAATGTGCAAATTTTACAAAATAAGCAAGTGGTTATAAAATAATCATTGTTGTCGGGGAATATTCGTTTGGTCTTGGAATATTCTTTTTGTCGGGAATATCCGTACGACGACGCAGCCATTTGTGGGCCCCATAAAGGAATAACTGTTAGATGAAGAAAACGACAAAGTATGAGTTTTTATAAATAACAGCGTAATTGTTACCGTTAACACTGTTGGAATACCTGGTGGTTAAAATATAGTAATACGTGTGGTTGCACAGTAACACACGGTATTGCACAATATTTTTGAATTATTGATTCTTACGTAAGAAGGCACTACTCAATAATTGTTACAGTAGTTACTGTTCAATATTTTATTTTATTGATTCAATAATTGTTGCGTTGATAGTTTATATTATTGTTGTTTCAATAATTGTCATTGCACAGTATTTCCCATTATCAGATCAATAATTCATATTATTTGAATTATATTATTAGATAGCATTATTGGTAATGTCTAGAAAGTTCTGTCAAGGAGAGGTTTGGTCACCTAATTGTGCGCCAGTAAGGAGAAATCCTTATTGGAAAACACCCTCTTTCCTAGGAACTGTCTAGTTGTCATTATTGTGATTCTGTAATATTATTTATGAATAATTAATTATTGATAAAGAAATATTTATTTGATGCGGATATAAATGATGGATTTACTTATTTTATGTGGTTATAATTGAAGAAATTAATGTTGAGGTGTTTTATCAATATTTTTGTCGAGATGGAGGTATTAAAAATTAAATCAGTATTTTTACGATATATTGCGTGAGTTATAATTTTTAATCCGACTGTTGGATCGTTGTGATTTTTGGATATGTTATACATATATAAGTTGAGTATATGTCCACAACTTTTGAACCGTTAAAAATGAACATATGATTTGTTATGAATTTTAAGAGGTGACTGGTTCAGAAATTATTGAAGTATCCAGATTTATCATTTTGGTAGAAAATTCTAGAATTGGTGGGCCCCACTTTTGGTTGGTGAGAAATGTGCAAAAATTGAATTTCAAATGTGGTGGGTAGCAATAGTAGCAGGTAAAGCCATCAGGTAGCAGGTCAAGTCTACTTCGGCATGCTAACATTTTCTATAAATAGAGTGCTAAGTTAGAATTTAAAATCATACCAGAAACATAAGATTTCTCTCTTTCTATCTCTATATTATCGAGCATATTTTGTGAGTGTGTAGATACTTTGAAAGTTACTATTTAGTACAAGTTTCATTCAACATCATATCCAACATTCATTTTGAAGTACTGTTTCTTTGAGGTAAAGAATGTTATTTTCTTCTTAAATGATATTATTTTCTTCAATATCATTATGCCGAAATATTGGTAAACTTTTTAATCAAATTTGAAACTTGTTGTGTTGGGGTTACTATTCACGTATACGACACTATTCACGAATACGACACTAATCAACGAAAAATAAAATTTTCTTTTTTTTTGTCCAAAATGTCTATTATGGTTACTATCTTTGATTGTAACCATGTTTTGATCTTTATTTTTGAATTCTGCTTCAAAATTAGTTATTATGAAGTATTATTGATCTTGGATAAACTGTTATATGAATCCCTAATATTTGTCCTTCTATCTCATTGGATTCGTTTTCTTTAAAATATTTTTCATCATCCTCAGTCTTAAATGATGATATTATTGAATATCTTTGGCCTGTACTGCTAAGATGAATGATTAACTGATGAATATCTTTGGCCCGTAGTGCAAAGATGAACAGGTGTTGAGATGAACATGACCGACTGGTAATATAAATGAATATCTTTGACCTGTAGTGCAAAGATGAATATTTGATTAAAGATGTATATTGATTGATGTTACATGGATAAAATATTGATGATGGACTTTTAAATCATAGAAGATAGTAGAATTCATTCTCTACGTGACTCTTTTAATGGATTGTTGTTTTCGCTGCATTTGTTGATCTAAAACTTATTATCTATTATATTCTATCAGATTTTTTCCTGTTGAAGACTAATGATAATTTGTTGTATATTATCTTAGTCATAAGATTCTTTACTGGGCTAGTTGAGCTCACCCTTTTCCTTTTTGTTCTATTTTTCTTCTCAGGAGGTGAGAACATAGCAGGATCGAGTCAGAATATGGAGTGATGGTTCTAGAAAGATGTTTTAGCAGTCCTCACTATTTCTGTAAAATAGTGTATGAATAATTGTAATGAGGACTTATTTGAGTGTTGATATTGTCTAGAAGATAATATTTGTATTTAAACTCACAGTATGTGTTGTCGTATTTTGCACGAAAATTATATTATTGAAGTTATAGTTTGCTTTCTGTACCATGTATTTGGTGACTCGGAATAGGTTGGGTGTTGTATACCTATTTTGGTGGTGTCATAGTTCGTATCAAAGCTTAGGGATATGGTCTCTGGCAGAGATCGGGGAATAGAACTAGGAAGGGAGAGATGAGTAAATCCTTCGCTAGTGTGTCCTTTCTAAGCTTATTTGTTGGTCAGACATAATATAGGGATATTATGTGATATGTTAATTTGTTTAATTAACCCTTATTTTATGACATTTTTTAAGAATGACAGCTGAGAACGTTAACAATGGAATGAATGAAACCGTGGAGACACCTCTAATCACCAACCAGGATAATGTGATGTCAGGCGAAGAAGGAATTAGAGATATTCTTGTGGTGAGGGAAGAATTAATAGTTGCACCCGAGCTAGTTGCAGTGGTAGCTACTGAGAGTGAGGAAGAAGAGAAACCTGAAGAGAATTTATTAGAGGTATTTTATGATCAAAACGTAGAATTGCAAAATCGTATTCATGAGTTAGAAGAGCAGGCTGAAGAACGGCAGACAGTCGTGGAGCAAAAGGATGCAACGATTCAAGCTTGTGTTACTTGATATGTGATGCTTGAACAGAAGCACTCTTTGGCAGAGTATAATATAATAAAGCTAGAATCTGAGCTGGAAGAAGAAACAACTAAACGCATAAGAATGAGTGATGCATGGGTAAAAGCCGCACGACACGTTGATAGTATGGAAAGAGATGTCCGATCTAAGAAGGCTAAAATAGATGATCTGTATTTTTCTTTTTGGACAACAATTGAGAGAACCCAACATCGAATTTTGAATTACCCTGTACATTATCGTCAACCCCAATTCGATATGGATCGAAGATTAATAATTCAGATCATGAAACAGGAGTACGATGAAGCATTTGAGGGTGGAATATGCCCTATAGCGAAAGACAATTCTAGCGGTAATGATGACACCAAAGGCTGTCCCAGACAAGTCAAAATCGGTGTTTCAAGTGAGAGCACCTTTCGTAAAAGCGAGGAGCCGAACGAAGTTATCACGGGTTAGTTAATCATAAATTTTTACGAAGCCTATACCCTGTTAGATACCGGTTCTACCCATTCTTTTATATCTCCTGCATGTGCTCAATGTTTAAACTTGACTCCGGAGAAATTGGAATTTAACTTATCTGTGGAAACTCTGTTAGGAAAAACTTTTATTATATCCACTGTTTATAAATCTTGTTTGATCCAAGTGGGCACAATCACATTACTTGTTGATTTTATCTCTTTAAAGATACTTGCATTTAACATGATTTTAGGAATTGATTAGTTAACCACTCATCATGCCAAAATTGATTGTTTTTGTAAGGTTGTTAGTTTTCATATTCCTAACCAACCTGTTATGCGAACTTAAGCAACCAAACCATTGAAGTCAAACACTTTCATATCAAGCCATAAAGCCATTCGTTTATTGAAAAACTAATGTCAAGCTTTCTTAGCCCATGTTATGGATTTGAATAAAGACACGTCAGATTTGAATAAAATTTCTGTTGTTAGTGAATTTCCTGACGTATTTCCTGAAGAATTTCCTAGCCTACCCCCAGAGTATGATATTGAATTTTGTATCAACTTTTAACCCGGTACAAAACCCATTTCTAAAATATTTTATCAAATGGCTCCTATTGAACTTCAGGAGTTAAAAACCCAAGTACAAAAGTTGGTACCCGAGCCTCTATCTGGTGACTTCCTTTGTGGAATGCACCAAAGACAGACTCTCCGTAGGGAACTCTATATTTGTGTGGTGGTAAAACGATAGGTGCCAATGTGATGTGCAATCCAAGATTGGGATATAAATCACATATGAGAGCAACTTAAGTCAGTAATCAAAATATCTAGCTTTATAGGCTTAATTGGTTACTATCAGAGATTCGTGGAAGGACATTCTCGAATTGTTACTCCGTTAACTTAGCTGACTCGGAAAGATACAAAATTCGTATGAAGCGAGGAATGCGAGAAGATTTTCCAAGAGTTCAAGAGGCGACTCATTTCAGCACTTGTTCTGACCATACCATCTTGGAAAAGCGAACGTGGTAGCTGACGCGTTGAGTAGAAGATTGTACATAAGTACGAGTGCGATATTATTTTGTATAATTTACAAACGATAGAGATAGAGTTAAAGACTCTAGGGACCCACGTGATGATATACGAGTAGAATCGACTTTAATCGATAACGTTAAATCCGGTCAAGCTACAGACCTAGAGCTGATGAATATAAAGAAGAAGGTGCAAGAAGGTGTTATTCTAGAAGTAAGAGTCGATGAAGAAAAGAACGCTCAAACCTTCAATTTATATGAAATCCTCGATTAAGTAGGAACTGTGGCCTATAGACTCGCCTTAACGCTAAGTATGTCGCGTGTTCATAACGTTTTTCATGTATCGATGTTATGTAAATATGTGAAAGACCCGAACCACATCATTGAGTTAGAACCGGATGAGGTAACCGAAGATTTAACGTACGAGGAGGTACCTGTCAAGATATTGGATAGGAAAGAGCATGTTCTACGAACAAAGGTTATACCACAAGTTAAGGTTTTGTGGAGGAACCATGCAATTGAGGAAATGACATGGGAGTTGGAATCGAAAATGAAAACGAGGCACCCTCACCTTTTTGAAACACCAGGTACGTACGTCAGTTTCGAGGATAAAATTTCATAAGGAGAGGAGGTTGTAAGACCCCAACTTATTATAAATAAAATTGAAATTTTCTCTATTTATTATCTTGAAATAATAAGGAGTTAATTTGATATAATGCTTTGGTTATGGGTGAAATGTGCAAATTTTTCAAAATAAGTAAGTGGTTATAAAATAATTATTGTTGTCGGAAAATATTCATTTGGTCGTGGAATATTTTTTTTATTGGGAATATCCGTACGAAGGCGTAGCCATTTGTGGGCCCCATAACAGAATAACTGTCAGATGAAAAAAATGACAAAGTATGAGTTTTTATAAATAACGGCGTAATTGTTACCGTTAACACTGTTGGAATACCTGGTGGTTAAAATACAGTAATACGTGTGGTTGCACAGCAACATACGGTATTGCACAGTATTTTTGAATTATTGATTCTTATGTAAGAAGGCACTACTCAATAAGTGTTACAGTAGTTACTGTTCAATATTTAATTTTATTGATTCAATAATTGTTGCGTTGATAGTTTATATTATTGTTGTTTCAATAATTGTCATTGCACAGTATTTCTCATTATCAGATCAATAATTCATATTATTTGAATAATATTATTTATTAGATAGAATTACTGGTAATGTCTAGAAAGTTCTGTCAAGGAGAGGTTTGGTCACCTAATTGTGCTCCAGTAAGGAGAAATCCTTATCGGAAAGCCCTTCTTTCCTAGGAACTGCCTGGTTGTCATTATTGTGATTCTGTAATATTATTTGTGAATAATTAATTATTGATAAGGAAATATTTATTTGATGCGGATATAAATGATGGATTTACTTATTTTATGTGGTTATAATTGAAGGAATTAATGTTGAGGTGTTTTATCAGTATTTTTGTCAGAATGGAGGTATTAAAAATCATATCAGTATTTTTACGATATATTGCGTGAGTTATAATTTTTAATCCGACCATTGGATCGTTGTGATTTTTGGATATGTTATACATATATAAGTTGAGTATATGTCCAAAACTTTTGAGCCGTTAAAAATGAACGTATGATTTGTTATGAATTTTAAGAGGTGACTGGTTTATAAATTGTTGAAGTATCCGAATTTATCATTTTGGTGAAAAATTCTAAAATTGGTGGGCCCCACTTTTGGTTGGTGGGAAATGTGCTCAATTTAAATTTCAAATGTGGTGGGTGGAAATAGTAGCAGGTAAAGCCATCAGGTAGCTGGTCAAGTCTACTTCGGCGTGCTAACATTTTCTTATAAATAGAGGCCTAAGTTAAAATTGAAAGTCACACCAGAAACATAAGCTTTCTCTTTTTCTCTCGCTATATTATCGAGTGTATTTTGTGAGTATTTAGATACTTTGAGAGTTACTATTCAGTAAAAGTTTCATTCAGCATCATATCTGACATTCATTCCGAAGTACTGTTTCTTTGAGGTAAGGGATGTTATTTTCTTCTTAAATGATATTATTTTCTTCAATATCATTATGCCGAAATATTAGTGAACTTTTTAATCAAATTTGGAACTTTTTGTGTCGGGGTTACTATTCACGTATACGACACTATTCACGTATACGACACTATTCACAAATACGGCACTATTCACTGAAAAATAAAATTTTCTTCTTTTTGTCTATGATGTCTATTATGGTTACTATCTTTGATTGTATCCATGTTTTAATCTTTATTTTTGAATTCTACTTCAAAATTGGTTATTATGAAGTATTATTGATCTTGGATAAACTGTTATACGAATCCCTAATATTTGTCCTTCTATCTCACTGGATTCATTTTCTTTAAAATATTTTTCATCATCCTCATTCTTAAATGATGATATTATTGAATATCTGTGGCCTGTAGTGCAAAGATGAATGATTAACTATGAATATCTTTGGCCAGTAGTGCAAAGATGAAAAGGTGTTGAGATGAACATGACCGACTGGTAATATAAATGAATATCTTTGGCCTGTAGCGCAAAGATGAATATTTGATTAAAGATGTATATTGATTGATGTTACAGGGATAAAATATTGATGATGAACTTTTAAATCATAGAAGATAGTAGAATTCATTCTCTACGTGACTCTTCTAATGGATTGTTATTTCCACTGTATTTGTTGATCTAAAACTTGTTGTCTATTATATTCTATCAGATTTTTCCTTGTTGAAGACTAATGATAATTTATTGTATATTATCTTAGTCATAATATTCTTTACTGGGCTAGTTGAGCTCACCCTTTTCCTTTTTGATCCATTTTTCTTCTCAGGAGGTGAGAACATAGCAGGATCGAGTTGGGGTATGGAGTGATGGTTCTAGAAATATTTTTTAGTATTCCTCACTATTTCTGTAAAATAGTGTATGAATAATTGTAATAAGAACTTATTTGAGTGTTGATATTGTCTAGAAGATAATATTTGTATTTAAACTCACAGTATGTGTTGTCGTATTTTACACGACAATTGTATTATTGAAGTTGTAGTTTGCTTTCTGTACCATATATTTGGTGACTCAGAATAGGTTGGGTGTTGTATAGCTATTTTGGGGGAGTCACAAGTGAAAGTTTTCTTCAAGAATATCCCCGCTATACCAGTTGGAATACTCTTCTTTTCAAGGTAAGGGATGTTATTTTTGTTCAATATTCGCTTGAAATAATATTTCTTCCATACTCTGTAGTATGTAAGTAATATTATTTCGTTTCAGATTTCAAATTCTATACTCGTTTTGTTAAAGTTTTGGCTTCTATACTACATGAAATTAGTAGAATATCCTTGAAATTTGCGCTTCATCCAGTATTTTTTCATGAAAATATTATTCTGAGCATTCTTGATAAGTTTTAACCTTTTTATGCCGGAGTACTATTTATGGGGTTACTATTCCAAAAGTATTATTCACGGGATACTATTCACTCAAGTATTGTTCGCCCGGAGTACTATTCATGATAAGAAATTATTTTGTTTTCGGTCCAAATTATTTTTGGTACAATATAATTCTTGAATTTTACTTCACAAATCAGTATCATGTTGACAATTTGGACGTTATTGATTTTTGGATAAATTAAATTATAAATCTTTAAAAATTTATCTCTGAACTTGTTTTATTGAATTCTTATATCATTGTCATCATCCTCAAGTTTATATTATGTTGAAAGTCATCTGTGGCCTGTAGTTCATAGATGGACTTGGTATGATTATGACCAACGATTATTCGGTATAATCATAACCGTAATGTCACAAATGATGTGGTAAAAGTGTGACAACCCGAGAATTTAGACAATTTATTAAAATCTTAAATGATTGATTTAAGGTCATATAATAGACCTAGACAGAAAATAAGTGTATTTGTTTGATGTTATTAGGAATGAATTTTGATGGTTTCAAAATTCTGTGAAGGATTTAGGCGAATTATTCAGGACTAAGTGTATATGTGTTTATGTTCCGTGAATATGGTATTATGTGTGCATAGTATGTGGTTAAGGGTCAAGGGTTGACTAGATAAATCTTATCAGTGTCAAACCCTAATATTATTAAGAACGACAACGTTATATTAGAAAACCCAAACGTTTGATAAGAAACCCTAGAAATTGGTTCTAGAAACCCTAGTTTCAGTACCGGGAGTCCAAAACCCTAATTCAGTATTTGGAAACCCTAGATCAGGAATGCAAATGCTATGAATAAGTTTAAAACGTCGTTAATTATAAATTTATTAGGAAAAACCTAATAAATTACTTGAAACCCTAATTGCTTATTAGAAAATCCTATTACCGACTATGGAAACCCTAATTTATAATTAGGGAAAACCTGTTTGTTAGTTTAATAACTTTAATGTTAATTAGGAAACATTAATCCTAATTTTCAAGTTATAAGAAAACCCTGATCTAATTAGGAAATCTAATTTCTAAATTAGAAGTATTCTTTTTCTATTTTCTGTAAACCCTAACGTATAATTTTGACCCAAATTGCTAAATTTGCAATTTTAATTAAGAGTTAATAATCCTCATTAGCGAGATTGAATTTCGTGATTTTGGAAATCTTGTTATTATTATAGAACTCTAATTGCAATTTAGAAAATATTAAATTTCTATTTTTGAAACCTAAATTGGAATTATTAGAAATCAATTTGTCAAAACCTAAAGGGTTAAATCCTAAATCCTAAGGGTTGAAACCTAATGATTATGGGAAATTACCAAGTTGCCTTGCACTTTATGAACCAAATGACCAAAGTGCCCTTTATATTATTTTAATAAGGTGGAGTGTAGATCTAGCCCTAGTAAGGAGTGGCTGACCAACTCTAGCTAGCCACATGGTCTAGAAAGCAACCTTTAATCAGTCCACAACTGATCAAATGATCAGCCCTAGACATTGCATCATTCTATAAATAGATTAAAGAGAGAGAAAGGGCCACTTAAGTTTTCATTTTTCCCTAGACCTTCTTTCTCTAAAATTCGGGAATGGGGAGTGAAATTAAGTGAGAAACAAAACCAATGTCAGCCTTTAACTTGCTAAGAACAAACATCAAAGTCAGAATCAAGATCAAGCTCAAAAAAATAGGTATAAACCCTAAATTTTGAAATCATTAGATTTGATGTTAGATGTTATGATTTGTTGTTTAAAGTTGTGTTAGAGAGTGTTAATAAGTGATCTGGGTTGTTAAATCCCAGATCCATAATATCTAGATGCTCAAAATATGAGTTTTTATATATTTGGAAAAATTTCAAAAGATGGTCTGACAGCCTAATGTCAGGACCCATAGATCTGTGTATGTTAAGTATTTGTTGTGTTTTAAGTTATAGACTTGTTCTTTGCCAAAAGGAGAGTATACTGGAAGTGGAATCACATCCATACCATGTCTAGATCTCAAGATATAAGCAGTCAAACATGGTTGACCGAAAACAAAACCAATTTCTGGAAAACCCAGAAAAAATCTCCAAATTTCCAGAAAGCTCTGACAAGCAAATGTCAGATCTTCTAGATCTGTCTCTGTTAATTGTTTATGGTGTTTTATGTTATGAATCCATAGTATGTCATGTGTTCTTTGTTCTGAAACTTGACTCAGAGTCATAACATGTTTAGATCGAAAGTTATGAGCAGTCAAAACCCTTTGACCGACCACGGAATCTGGAATCTGGGCAACCCAGATTTGCCCAGATGGTTTCTGACAACTTTTGCAGGCTCTAAATCTCGCAGTATGTTAGTGTTTTGGACAAGTTGTTGTATTTATGTTGTTCTCTGTCATATGGACTACAAGCATATGCTTTTAAATCACCCAGATCTGTACCAAAATCGGAGAAATTCATGGTCAAACCATGGTTGACCATCACGCAGGATGAAGATTTCTGGGGAAACCCAGATCTTCAAGAACAGTTCTTGGCCTTCACTTTGACCATCTTTAATCTTGTGTACCTGTTGTTGTTAGACCGACCTATTTATATATTATTGTAGCCTGACATCTCCCCTACAAGACTGAACCATTAGATCACAGAAACACTTCACAGATTGCAAATTATAAAGATCTAAAATAGGTACCTCGACTGTTCTTCAATTTTTGGAAAACCCAAAAATTGAAGAACGGTGTTGTCAGACATTTTGGGGGCTAATAACTCATAGATTTGATGTTGTTTAGACATGATATTTGTTTTTATGTGTAGTATTACATACATACTACAAGATTAATGTTTTAGACTTCTCAGAAACCTTATGATCACGAAATTAATTGTGGTCAAACTTAGCACCTTAGCGTCTGACATGTGTTTCTAGGCAGGCTCAAGAACACCTATAGCGACGGTTCTGTCGCTATAGGGCCCTTTAGTGACAGTTTATTTTCTAAAATTAATATTTTATTAAATAATTAGAATTAAATAGTTTTAAATTATTAAAAATACATATTAAATTATGAAAAATTATTTTAAGGTCCGAAAAATAGTTTTTAACTATTTTGTGTATATTTCAAAAATATTTAATATTTTTGGAATATAAAAGGTATTTATTTATTTAATTTTAATATTAAATAAATTAATTAAAAATAGTTTTAATTCATGAAAAATTATATTATGGTGTTAGCAAATATTTTAAGTTATTTTTGATGACTTTTAATATTTAGTGATGAATTTCATTAATAATTTATTATTAATGGTAATTATTTATTTAATAATTATATTATGGAAAAATAGAATTAATGTTTTAAAAAATCATTTAAAAATGATTTAAGTATTATAAAAATATTTTAAGTTATAAAATATAACTTTTGATATTTAGTCATGAAAATATTAATATTCTAATATTATAGCAATTATCGGATAATTGATTTATCTGTTTAAAAATCATATAAATATAATTTTAAGGTATTAAAAATACTTTGATATATTATAATATTATAATATTATGTTATGATTTTTATTAATATTTAATGATAAATAAATATTAATGATTAAGAAATTATGTGGTATTTAATTTATTTAAATACGATATAAATGATTGAAAAATCTTGATAAATGATATTAATTATTTGAAAATTATTGCAAGTCTTTGAAATTTTTTTTGATTGATAATATAATTATCTAAGATTATTGCAAGTTATATTTCGTAACGATAATCAACGGTGCATGCAAGTTTGTTTTTCTTAACTCTACTAAGAGTGTTTCATTCAGATATGCTTATGGTTAATCGTTACTAATTACCATGTAGAATTGTACTATGCACATCTTGTATGTATAAGTCAGGTATGAAAGGCTGATCACCTTCATTACCAGTTGGTCCAGATATATATTGTTCATGTTTAATACTTGTTCAGTCAAAGGTTTGTTCATGCTAATTCACAACTACATTGTGAATTATAGCCAGCTTATTATTCAAACTCTTTCAATCATGATATATCCTTAAATTGTATTTAAACTTGCTGGGCAACTTTTATGCTCACCCTTGTTATATCATGATAAAACATTGCAGATAAAGACGAATGTTTCGGATACAAAGAAAGTTAAAGACAGTTCCATCTTAGAGTTAATATGCGCGATTAGATTTGTAATAGTCTTATATGATGATAATATCATGTGTCAGATAAGTTATGAAATATGTATAAGTTATGGTTACTCAACCTTGGGGATAGTGTATAATATTTAATGTATAAACAATTTATGTTTATATCTTACGCAACAGTTATAGAAATAGCGAACCGGATCCGCGGCGATTCTGGGGCGCAACAAAAAGTCCTCATTGGCCTGTAGTGCATTGATGGACAGATTTTATCATAATCATTACCATTGATGAAAACACGAATATCCTTGGCCCGTAGTACATGGATAATTTGTGGTCGTGATACTAATGAATATCCTTGGCCGTAGTGTAGGGATGATGTAGATTATTTATTAAGCTGAGTCTCAATGATAAAAGTGATGAAAAACCTTTTAAATCATAGAAGATAGTAGATTTTATTCTATACTTGACTCTTCTAATGGATTGCTTGTTCCGCTGCAGTTAAACTTGATGTTTGTTATATTTTATCAATTTAACACTGTTGAAGGCTAACGATAATTTATTCTGAATTATCTTAGTCATAATATTTCTTACTGGATAGTTGATCTCACCCTTTTGCTTTCATTGTTCTCTTCAGGAAATGAGAACGTAGCAGGGACTAGTCGGGGAATGGAGTGACGGTCCAGATGTTTGCATTAGTAGTCCTCACTATTCTATGAAATAGTGTGATAATAAATGTATTGAGGACTTCCTTTGAGTTTAAATACTGTCTAGAAGACAGTATTCGTATTAAAACTCTCAGTGTATGTTTGGTCGTATTTTACATGACAATTGTATTATTAAGTTGTATTTGATTTATGTACCATGTATCTGACGACTCAAGATGGGTGATGTATACCTATTTTGGGGGCGTCGCAATATACAAAAAATTATCCTTAGTCTTCAACAGGAAAAAATCCGGTAAAATATAATAGACAACAAGTTTTATATCAACAACTGCAGCGGAAACAACAATTCATTAGAAGAGTTAAGTATAGAATGAAATTTACTATCATCTATGAATTTAAAAGTCCATCATTAATATTTTATCCATGTAACATCAATCAATATATATCTTGAATCAAATATTCATCTTTGCACTACGGGCCAAAGATATTCATTTGTATCACTAGTTGGTCATGTTCATCTCAACACATGTTCATCTTTGCACTACGGGCCAAAGATATTCATCAGGTAATCATACATCTTTGCACTACAAGCCAAAGATATTCATCAAGTATAACCATTAAGGACTGAGGATGATGAAAAACATTTTAGAGAACGAATCCAGTGAGATAAAAGGATAAAGTTTAGAGATTCATACTTTAGATAACTCAAGTTTAAAAATACTTCATAATAAACCATAATGGAGTAAAATTCAAGAATAAAGATCAAAAATATGGATATTGTAAGACCCCAACTTTTATGAATAAAGATGAATTTTCTATAATTATCATTTTTGAATATTAAGGAATGAATTTGATATAATGTTATAGTTGTGGGTAATAGTTATAAATTTTGCAAAGTACGTAAGTTGTTATATAATATTCAATTGGCTGGGAATATTTATTTTAACAGGGAATATTTGTATGACGACACAATCATTGGTGGACCCCATAACAGAATTATTGTCGGATTGAGAAAGCAACAAAAATATTTTATGAAAATAATGGCGGAAGTTTTATCGTTAACTGTTGAAATACCCGATGTTAAAAGTACAGGAATATGCCTGGTTGTATAGTAGCACACGATATTGATTATTTATACTTACATGAAAAGTTACTCAGTTTTATTCAATTATTGCTACAGTAATTGCTGCATAGTATCTCACGTTATTTGATTCAATTATTGTCAATATTTTATATATTATTAAATCAATAATTGAGATGACAAAGTTATTAATATTATTATTTGCAATATTAATGATTTCTAGAAGTTCTATCAAGGAGAGGTTTGGTCACCTAATTGCGCGCCAATAGGGAGAAATCCTTATTGGAAAGCCCCCTCTTTCCTGAGAACGACCTGGTCGATTAATATTGTGAATTATAAAAAAGGTGATAAATGTTGTTAAAATTATTAAGGTGATTTTTATGAAGTTTTGCTTATTTTATGAACCCCCATTTATGTATTTTTTTAAAAAATAATTGGTATAAAGTTGTTTAGTATGTATATAATGGGACCCACATGTGATTATGAGATGTTGGTGGGAGGGGAACACGTGAGGCCCACGGGTGTTGAAAATTGAATTGTTGGGAGGAATCTTGCAAGAGTTATTCACGGGTGGGAGATTTTTGTTAAAACCATGTGTTATATATATATATATATTAAAATTTTGGTTTTATTTGATAATTTGGCGTATGAATTCAGCCATGAGTGATTCTTTTGATTTCTTTCTGTTTCGTCCGTGATTAATTTCTAAATAATACCCCTTCCATTCTCCTATAAATAGTATGCATAGTTAGAATTGAAAACACACCAGAAATTCAGAGAATTCTTCTTCTATAATCTTGAGCGTATTTCTTTAGAGTTTTAAGAAGCTTTGAGCGTAGTGCAAGTTTTCTTCAAGAATATCCTCGCCCTATCAGTCGGAATACTCTTCTTTTACGGTAAGGGGTATTATTTCTTTCATATTCATGAAGAGAATTTCTGTTATTCTATTCTTTATTATTCTGTTGGAATAACCCGTATACGCAGACTACCCTATACTTGGTGAAATTTTTCTGCTATTCCATTCTTTGTTATTATGTTGAAATAACCTGTCTATGCCAAGTACCGCATACATGGTGAAATTCTTTTGTTATTCCATTCTTTATTATTCTGTTGAAACATCTTGTCGGTGCGAATTTCGCCTGACCTGGTTTCCGTTATTTATTATTCTGTTGGAATATCCTGTCTGTGCGTTTACGTATGACCTGGTTCCGTTATTTATTATTCTGTTGGAATAACCTGTATGTGCGGTCTATCGCATGCCTGGTGATTTCTTTTGTTATTCCATTCTTTATTATACTCAGTTGGTTAAGGTTTTGGCTTTTATACTCCATGAAATTAGTGGAATATCCTTGATATTTGTGTTTCATCTAGTATCTTTTCATAGAAATATTCTTCTGAGCATTCTTGAGTTTTACCCCACAAAGCAGTATCATGTTGACAATTTGGACGTTATTAGTTCCTAGATAAATTAATTCTTGAACTTTTTCTATTGAATTCTAATATCATTGTCATCATCCTCATGTTTATATTATGTTGAAAGTCATCTGTGGCCTGTAGTGCATAGATGGACTTGGTATGATTGTAAACAGGGATTAATCGGTATAATCATGACCATAATATTACAAATGATGTGATAAAAGTCCTCATTGTCC
This sequence comes from Panax japonicus, assembly GCA_020205505.1. Taxonomy (NCBI): domain Eukaryota; kingdom Viridiplantae; phylum Streptophyta; class Magnoliopsida; order Apiales; family Araliaceae; genus Panax; species Panax japonicus. The sequence goes on along the minus strand of CM035102.1, from coordinate 39,332,804 downwards.
CGTAGTGCATTGATGGACAGTTGTTGGCATGATCATGACCATTGATGAATACACGAATATCCTTGGCCCGTAGTGCATGAATATTTTGTGGTTGTGATACTAATGAATATCCTTTGTAAGACCCCAACTTTTATGAATAAAAATAAATTTTCTATAAATATCATTTTTGAATATTATGGAATGAATTTGATATAATGTTATAGTTGTGGGTAATATTTACAAATTTTGCAAAGTATACAAGTTATCATATTATATTCGATTGATCGGGAAATATTCTTTTTGTCAGGGAATATCCGTACGACGGTACAATCATTGGTGGACCCCACAACATAATTATTGTCGGATTGAGAAAATGACAAAAATATTTTATTGAAAATAACGGTGGAAGTTTTATCGTTAATACTGTTGAACTACTCGGTAGTAAAAGTACAGTAATACGTGTGGTTGCATAGTAGCACACGGTATCTATTATTAATGCTTACGTGAGAAGTCATCTCAGTTTTGTTTTATTACTTATATATATTAGAGTTATATATAAGATAGGTATTTATATATATATATATATGTATAAAGTTGTCAAGTTGACAAAGTGGGTGGAGGAAAATTTGTGTTCACGTGGGAGAAGAGAGCAATTATATATATATATATATATATATATATATATATATATATATATATATATATATATATATAGGTTTACAACATGTGTTGATTATATATATAGATATGTTTTATAATCTTTCTCATTTATTCTGATTGGTTGGGGCCTTGACATTTGGTAGCTTTGTTTGGCAGATTGTGGGATGATTTTCAAATCTAGACATTCATTGGACAACTCTTTGAAAAATGAATACTGATATGTTGCTGTGATGTTCCGTCTGTGATTTTTTAAAATATAAATGTTGCTTCCATTTGTTAACAGTACACCTTCAATTCTCCTATAAATTGAAGCTCATTCCTTCATTATTTTCTTACGAATTCACTGAACTCTAGAGAGAGAAAATTATAGAGAGAAAGAAGAAAAGTTTTCTGTTACTTCACTAGTCCGATATCAAGTTTATTTTATGGTAAGGGGTGTTATTCTTTCTTATTCATGAAGAGAACTGTTGTTATTCTATTTCTTATTATTTTGTTGGAATAACCTGTATACGCTGTCTACCCTATACTTGGTGACATTCTTCTGTTATTCTGTCTTTATTATTCTGTTGGAACATCCTGTCTGTGTATTTTGCACCGGACATGGTTCCGTCTTTATTATTATTTTGCTGGAATATCCTGTTTGTGTGTTTTACACCGGACCTGGTTCCGTCTTTATTATTATTCTGTTGGAATATGCTGCCTGTGTATTTTACACCGGACCTGGTTCCATTATTTATTATTCTGTTGGAACAACCTGTCTATGCGAAGTACCGCATGCATGGTGATTTCTGTTGTTATTCCATTACTTATTATTCTATTGGAACATCCTGTCGGTGTGAATTTCACCTGACCTGGTTCTGTTATTATTATTCTGTTAGAATAACCTGTCTATGCGAAGTACCGCATGCATGGTGATTTCTCTTGTTATTCCATTCTTTATTATACTTAGTTGGTTAAAGTTTTGACTTCTATACTCCATGAATTAGTGGAATATCCTTGATATTTGCGCTTCATCCAGTATCTTTTCATGGAAATATTCATCTAATCATTCTTGAATTTTACTTTACAAAGAAGTATCATGTTGACAATTTGGACGTTATTAGTTCCTGAATAACTTAATTCTTGAACATGTTTTATTGAATTCTTATATCATTATCAACATCATCATGTTTATATTTTTTAAAGTTATCTATGGCCTGTAGAGCATGGATGGACTTGGTATGATTATGACCAGAGATTATTCAGTGTAATCATGACCGTAATGTAACAAGTGATGTGATAAAAGTCCTCATTGGCCCATAGTGCATTGATGGACAGTTGTTGACATGATCATGACCATTGATGAATACATAAATATCCTTGGCATGTAGTGCATGGAATTTGTGGTCGTGACCCCAATGAATATCCTTGGCCGTAGTGCAGGGATGATGTGGATTATTTATTAAGCTGAGTCCCAGCGATAAAAGTGATGAAAAACCTTTTAAATCATAAAAGATAGTAGACTTTACTCTCTACTTGACTCTTTTAATGGATTGCTTGTTCCGCTGCAAATAAACTTGATGTCTATTGTATTTTATCAGTTTAACATTGTTGAGGACTAATGATAATTTATTCTGCATTATCTTAGTCATAATTTTTTTTGCTGGGCTAGTTGAGCTCACCCTTTCTTTCACTGTTCTCTTCAAGAAATGAGAACGTAGTTGGGACGAGTCGGGGAACGGAGTGATGTTCTGGATGATAGTGTTAGCTAGTAATCCTCACTATTCAGTTAAATAGTGTGACAATAAATGTATTGAGGACTTTTTCTGAGAGTGGATATCATCTAGAAGATAATATTTGTATTAAAACTCACAGCATGTATTTTGTTGTACTATACACGACTGTTGTATAATTTATTTGTATTTTAATTTGTGCCATGTATTTGGCAACTAAAGATGGGTGATGTATACCTATTTTGGGGGCATCATAGTTGGTATCAAAGCCTAGGGATATGATCCCTGACTAAGATGTGAGACAAGAACTAGGAGGGGAGAGACGGGAAATTCTTTCGCTAGTATGACCTAACTAAGTTTATTTGGTATTTAATTGGTCGGTCAAAGTATAAGGATAATATGTGATATGTTTTAACTCTTGTTTTGTGGAAGTATTTGAAAATGGCATCCGAGAATATTGAAAACATCAATGGAGCACAGGAGACCGTTGAGTCTCCACAGACCAATATTCAGGATAATGTGCATCAGGAAGGCGATAATCCTCAGGAAAACAACAACACTGACCAAATGATGAACGATGGAATGTTCCGAGGCTTCATAAAATTCATGCAACATCAAGCGAGAGCGGCTCCTATCCAAAATACAGGTGAAAACACTGGCAACTCTTGGACGGTCACCGCGAAGCAGTTTAAGGAACTGGGACCACCGGAGGTTTTTGGAGAGCCAAAACCACTTAAGGCAAAGACATGGATTAAGCAGATCAACAAGATATTTGATGTCTTGGGATGCTCCAAGGAGCAAAAGGTTCCCTTTTCCACCTTCATGTTGCAGGCAGAGGCAGATTACTGGTGGAAATCTGTAAAGCGTACTCAACTTGCCACACTGAAGATATCTTGGGAGAAGTTCCAAGAACTGTTCAACGACAAGTACTTTCCCGAAAGTATTCGTCACAAGAAAGAGGTAGAGTTCATCAAGCTGGAACAAAACAACATGACCGTATCGCAGTACGAAGCCAAGTTTGTCTAGTTATCCCGGTTTGCGTCCCATTTGGTCGATAATGATGAGAGAATGACACGAATATTTTTAAGAGGTTTAAAACCTGAGATACGTCAATATCTTATCTCTCATAAACTGTGTTTGTATTCAGATGTTGTTAATAGGGCTCAGTTATTGGAGCATGATAATGAGTCAACCCAACCAAAAGAGAGCAGCCATCAAAATGATAATACTAGTGATAGCAGTCATCGAATCGGTGACAATAAGCGTGGAGGGAATCAACATGCTAGAAATGGTAACCACTTCAATGGTAATCATGGCCAAAATAATAAGAATGGACATTTCAAGAAGAGGAGATTCAACAATGATGGAAAGACGTCAGCACCAGCACCCGTTGTTAAGGAAGGAGAACGACCACCTATCATATGTTTCAAATGTGGAGGGGAGGGACACATCAGTCCAAACTATGTGATGCCCTCCAAAACATGTTATAATTATAGAAGAGAAGGTCACCTAGCCCGATTTTTTCATTCAGCGAAGACAAGTTCAGCTAGGATGGAGGCACCAAAGGCCGTCCCAGAAAAGTCAAAACCGGTAGTGCAAGGGAGAGCGTTTGTTGTAACCTCCCAGAAAGTAAGGAACCCGAACGAGGTCATTACGGGTAAGATAATCATAAACTCTAGAGAAGTTTATACTTTATTTGATACTGGTTCTACCCACTCTTTCATTTCTCCTACTTGCGCTCAACGTTTAAATTTGACTCCAGAGAGATTAGACTTTGACTTATCCGTTGAAACTCCGTTGGGAGAAACTTTCATTACATCCACGGTTTATAAGTCTTGTTTAGTTCAAATCGGTACCCGCACATTACCTGTCGATCTTATTTCTTTGAAAATACTTGCATTTGATGTGATTCTAGGGATTGGTTGGTTAACTACTCATCATGCAAAAATTGATTGTTTTCGTAAGGTTGTTAGCTTTCATATTCCTATTCAACCTATTATGCGAATTCAAGCAACCAAACCATTAAAATCAATCACTATTATTTCAAGCCATAAAGCTATTCGTTTATTAAAAAATGGATGTCAAGCTTTCTTAGCTCATGTCACGGATTTAAACAAAAATACGTCAGTTTTGAATGATATTTCTATTGTTAATGAATTTCCTGACGTATTCCTTGAAGAACTTCCTGGCCTACCCCAAAGCGTAAAATTAAATTTTGTATCGATCTTGAACCCGGTACAAAACTCATTTCCAAAGCCCCATATCGAATGGCTCCTATTGAACTTCAGGAGTTAAAGACCCAACTGCAGGAATTGTTAGACATTGGCTTTATTCGTCCTAGTACTTCTCCTTGGGGTGCTCCTGTTCTATTCGTGAAGTAGAAAGATGGGAGTATGCGACTTTGTATTGATTATCGGGAGTTGAATCATGTCACCATCAAAAATAGGTGTAATAACCCCGAATCCAGGTCCCAAATCGCCGCGTATCCGGTATACTATTTCTATCACTATTTGCGGAAGATATAAACATAAATTGTTTATACATTAAACTTTACACATCAGTCCCAAGGTCTACAACCTTAACTTAATACACATTTCCTAAAATATCTATTACACAACAATATTTTTCAAATACGCTATTACAACTAGCTGCACTTTATATTCCAAGCTGAACTTGGCATTATCATTTTCCTGTATCCGAACGCATTCGCTTTATCTGCAATGTTTTATCATGATATAGCAAGGGTGAGCACGAAAGTTGCCCAGAAAGTTTATATACAACAATATAACGATATATCATGATTGAAGAGTATGAATAATGAGTTTGATATAATTCATCAATATAATTGAGAACTAGTACGAACAAATTTTTGACTGAACAAGTATTATACATGAACAAACATTTCTGGACCAACTGGTAATGAAGGTGATCAGCCTTTCATACCTGACTTATACATGCAAGATGTACAGAATACAATTTTCGTGGCAATCAGTAATGATTAACCATCAGCTTGAATAAAATACTCTTAATAGAGTTTAGTACAAAGAAACTTGCCTGAACCGTTGATTACCACAACGCAATTTAATTTAATCTCTCACGAAAGACCTATCAGTTATAAAATTGATCTTTTAATCAGTATAACATACTTTATTCCTTAATAATATCTAATACTTAATCAAATATTAGATAACAACTTAACACGTCAATATTATTATCATCCTTTAATAATTATTCAATCACTATATCATATCCCTTATGATTTAACACTCGCTTTTCATTTCATAAATTATTCATGAACATGTAATAAGGCAAACATTAATCCAGTACCTTGGATTCTATATCTAACAACCAAATTTATAATTCAGCAACTTGAATTCCAAATCCATCAATTTAAACCTCAATCCAGCAAACCGGATTCAATACATTTTCAATTCAGTAAACTGTATTCTATATCTGTGTCACAAAAATACCAAATCAGTGAATTATTCTCCTATCCTTTGGTAAAACATATATACATGTATTTCATGCATAAAAAGTATTTTTCAATAATTTTCCAACTTCCTTTGGTATTTTTCAAAAATTAATTTCTAGTGCGTAGCTTAAGAAATTAGCTACCTCGTGCTTAACTACAGCAATTCCCATCTTTTGGCATAACCTTATATTTGGTAACTTGATACTCCATTTTAAATTTCGTGGCAATCGGAGTTGTAGAACTCCGTTTATAGCAATTTCCGTCGGAAAATCACAAAAATTAGAACGGTCATAACTTGGTCATTTTAACTCGGAATCAGCTCATTTTTGGACACGAGCTACATAATACCATATATTTTCATTTTCCAAAAGCCTGGAATTTTTCTCATTAATTAAATAACCGAAACAGCCCCCGGAAAATTTTGGGCAGAAACTTTTTACACTTTGGCAGTTTTGGAGTCCTTTACCAAAACTTAAATAAAATGAAATCTATAACTCCGATTAATGATCCGTCACTTTTGTTGGATTCCTATCTTTCCGAACTATAGTTTTCATATATCACAATCCATATTTGGACAAGTTAAGCTCCCGGAAATTAGCCCGGAAGTGGCTGTTACAAAACTGTCTTTTTAACAGTTTTCTTAACTTTGAGTAGTTTGGGAGAAATCTCATAACTTGGTCATTATTCAACCTATTTGAGTAATTCCAAAGGGATTTTACCCTTAACACATATATCTAGCATCCCAAGAACATAAATCACAAATATCCATCATAGATTTCAAAGATCCAAAAGCTTGATCACACTTTAAAAGTTCAAAACTTTTCCAGAAAATTTCCATTCTTCAATTCCTTTTGATTTCCACCAAATCAACCCCCATCATGGGTAGATCCAAACAATAAACACTTATTAACATGTATATACATAGTTTTAGTTTAGAAACAAAGTTTCTTATTTCATCAAACAAGCATCAACACAATCAAAGCTAAGAAAAATTTAGGTTTTCTATCTTTTGAAAAACCTAACCTCCATTTCATACTTTTGATCTAACTTTTGATCCATAAAAGAGTTGGATCTAAACATAGAACACCTTTAAACACCAAGATCTAGGGTTATAACCTCAAGATCAAAACTTCAAGTTGTAAAAAAATCAAATCAAATCAAAAAGAAAATTAGACTACATAAGTGGAAATTTTGTTATGCCTTAGCTTGATTTCTTGCTAAACCTTCTTCTTCTTCTTAGCTTGATCATGGAGCTTGGATGCCTCACCTAAAACTCTCCTTTCTCTCCACCATGAGGCTACCGAACTAGCCCTCCCTCTCACTCTCTCATACACGAAAATTCTAGAGAGAAAATAGATTTAGTTGGCCTGATAAAAAAAGTGAGAGATTTTTCTTACTTTTCTTAATTTAATCAAATTGATTCAATGAATCTCATTTCTAGGTGGCTGATTTGTATGGCTTTAGTCACATGCTATGCTATGTTAGGGTTAGGGTTGGTAAACCACCAAAGATAAGGCAAGATTTGCAAGCTTTCTCAAAAAAAAATCCACAAAGGGTATTTTAGTCCTTTCCTTTTATTTCTAGATTTCTCAATTGTTGCATCCCTTAGGGTTTAGGTTTTGAGCAATCTAGGATATAGGGTTGGTCACCAAACCAATATCTTGCCAAGATTTGCAAGTTACCTTAAAAAAATGTGACACATAGCCTAATTGGGTGAAGTATCTATTGCCAATTATGTGGTATATAAATGGATGATGTGAATGCACATCTCCCTCTCCTTTCACCTCTTCATTACCCGGCCAAGTGGCCTCTCTTTCTCCCACATTTTAATTTTTATTAGTCTCCCAATATCTTAGCTTGCTAGCCTTAGTTAATAATTATATACTAAGCTATAAAAGGCTAGGCTATTTAGGTGGGTTGGTAAACAACTAAAGTGAGCAATTAATACATTCATCTCCCCTTCTCTTCTCTCTTGTATGGCCGGACAAGTGGCCTTCTAATCCATAACAATTGATCTCTTATCTAGCATACTTAAAGTCCAATAATTCCCTTTCTCAATTGGCTAAAAGTTGAGTCATTCCTCTAATGTATTGCTTGATCTCTAACTAATTTCTTTGACCAACATTTGGGCTATACATATACATAGTCATCTACCTTAAATTCTCATCCAACCCAATTCATTTAATTAGGGTTTTCACTTCTCCATTAAAACGCCAATCCTTGCTCATGAACATTTATTTCCTTAACCCAATTAGGCTAGCTAAAATTAGGTTATAACATTAATCATTTGAGATATGTAAAATAAATCTCCTAGAATTAGTAAGTATTCTAAATACCAAAATTCTCTTTTTCCATAACTCTTAAGTTATTAAATCCTTCATTCCTAATATATAATTAGGATTACACTAGTTTCTTTTGTTTGTTTATATAATAAACAAATATAAACCATCACAGAATGTTCATATTCCTTACACACAACTTTTTAACCCTTAAGGTATAATACTTTGCATTTAGGATTCCCAAATTAGGGTTTAAATTCTCGAAACTGAAATTAGAGTTTCAGAATATATCGTTAGAGTTTTCTAACTTAATCACCATATTCATATCATGAATTTAGGGTTTCGAATTCCCGGAACTGAAACTAAAGTTTCTGAGCGTACCGTTAGGGTTTCTAACAATCCGTTAGATTTTTCTAACTTAATAAATGTATGATTAACATAACTTTAGGGTTTTCTAAAGTTATAACTTATCTGATCAATACTTGATCTCAAATCATTACGGTTCACATATGTAACAAAATATACCAACTAGTATTCACTTCGATACTTATCCCTGATAATTCTTCAAAAGAATTTTAAATCTACCATAATCTTATACCTCAATACTAGACTATCACTTACAGTCTATCACATAATTCAAGTTTTGTTCAAAACTTTTGAAATTCTTGGAATTTCATTACATAACTGCCAATTCCATACACTTATTTCCTGTCTAGGTCCTAATATTGAACCTTAAATCAATCAATTATGATTTTAATAAATTCTCCAAATTCTCGGGTTGTCACATTCACCCCTCCTTCTAAGAATTTCGTCCATGAAATTCACCTTACACCTTACATCGTGCACCTTACACCATTTATACTGAGCGATCATACAAGATCTTGAACTTATTTTCTCGGGTATCTATTAAAGATATTCAAACTTCTCGGGTATCTATCAAAGATACTCAAACTTCTAGAGTATCTATCAAAGATACTCAAACTTCTCGGGTATCTATCAAAGATACTCAAACTTCTCGGGTATCTATCAAAGATACTCAAACTTCTTGGGTATCTATCAAAGATACTCAAACTTCTCGGGTATCTATCAAAGATTTACTTTGATATATACTCAAATTTCTCGGGTATCTATCAAAGATACTCAAAACACTTGCAAAGGTCAAATTCTCACTAAGTATTCCTGTATTTACAACTCCATCACATTTTTATCATCTCTGCATCAGGTTACATGGTACATGAGTGATAATTAAAAACAAATTTTGATATTTCAATTCATTTGCTTAAACATTCTATCTGTTCCTATTATCCTCAATACTCCATTCACACACAACTATACCCTGTTCATAAAACCACACTTATGAGTCCATAAATTGCCACAATCATATGAGTTCACGAACTTTCCTAGACAGACCTTTGGTGTCCATTCGCTAAGGGGTTCATAAACATTTCATATAACTATGCGTCAAGTATGTCACATAAGTATGAATTTTAAGAACTCGTATTTAACCTTATATTCTCTAACTATGACCTATCTATCTGTCATACACATGAGAAAAGAATCACCCTCTTAACACGCATATAGCAAATAGTGCGACACAAACCTTTCAATGATTATCAATGCCAGAAACTAAGTGGTTGTCAAACCAAACTCGGCCACTAATCAATATAGGAAGCTAAGTGAACAATTCCCCGCCCATACAAAGAATTGGTCAACCTAACCACAACATCGACCAGGAAGCTAAGTGATTCTAAAACCAAGTACAAATTCTCCGCCCATACAAAGAATCATACAACTCAGCGGCTGACACGAGTCCTCAATTGAAATCCCACATAATTCTAGCTCCACACTTACTCCATACGAATTTTATTTAATCCATATTTACAATTCATAACTCTTTCATGAGTTTTCATAGTACAATTTCATAGTACAACTGATACACAACATCTTGCTGTAAACTTTTCAATCATTAGATTGATTCTTTTCCCACATCATAACCTTATCAGATCACGGGGTGATCTTATCGTATATATTACGATTCAATTCCATACACTATGATCGTTTTATTTTAAGATCTCCTATTCATGCACTTTCAGTCCTTTAGACTCGATCTATTCACCATTACTGTTCAACTTTATTATCAGAGTTAGGAAACTCTGTGTCTTTACACTCGCCGAGATTCATCTTTGAATCTTACCGACACACTAACTCGACTTGAGTTAGTACTTAATCCTAATCACTGCGGTTATTTGTCTCAGGTATTACTACCTAAGCTTCATAACCAACAACTCTAATACCAACTGTAATAACCCCTAATCTAGGTCCCAAATCGCCGCGGATCCGGTATACTACTTCTATCACTATTTGCGGAAGATATAAACATAAATTGTTTATACATTAAACTTTACACATCAGTCCCAAGGTCTATAACCTTAACTTAATACACATTTCCTAAAATATCTATTACACAACACTATTTATCAAATACGCTATTACAACTAGCTGCACTTTATATTCCAAGCTGAACTTGTCATTATCATTTTTCTGTATCCGAACGCATTCGCTTTAACTACAATGTTTTATCATGATATAGTAAGGGTGAGCATGAAAGTTGCCCAGCAAGTTTATATACAACAATATAACGATATATCATGATTGAAGAGTATGAATAATGAGCTTGCTATAATTCATCAATATAATTGAGAACTAGTATGAACAAATTTTTGACTGAACAAGTATTATACATGAACAAATATTTCTGGACCAACTGGTAATGAAGGTGATCAGCCTTTCATACCTGACTTATACATGCAAGATGTACAGAATACAATTTTCGTGGCAATCAGCAATGATTAACCATCAGCTTGAATAAAATACTCTTAATAGAGTTTAGTACAAAGAAACTTGCCTGAACCGTTGATTACCGCAACGCAATTTAATTTAATCTCTCACGAAAGACCTATCAGTTATAAAATTGATCTTTTAATCAGTATAACATACTTTATTCCATAATAATATCTAATACTTAATCAAATATTAGATAACAACTTAACACGTCAATATTATTATCATCCTTTGATAATTATTCAATCACTATATCATATCCCTTATGATTTAACACTCGCTTTTCATTTAATAAATTATTCATTAACATGTAATAAGGCAAACAGTAATCCAGTACCTTGGATTCTATATCTAACAACCAAATTTATAATTCAGCAACTTGAATTCCAAATTCATCAATTTAAACCTCAATCCAGCAAACCGGATTCAACACATTTTCAATTCAGCAAACTGTATTCTATATACGTGTCACGAAAATACCAAATCAGTGAATTATTCTCCTATACTTTGGTCAAACATATATACATGTATTTCATGCATAAAAAGTATTTTTCCATAATTTTCCAACTTCCTTTGGTATTTTTCAAAAATTAATTTCTAGTGTGTAGCTTAAGAAATTAGCTACTCATGCTTAACTCCAGCAATTCCCATCTTTTGGCATAACCTTATATATGTTAACGTGATACTCCATTTTAAATTTCGTGGCAATCGGAGTTGTAGAACTCCGTTTATAGCGATTTCCGTCGGAAAATCACAAAAATTAGAACGGTCATAACTTGGTCATTTTAACTCGGAATCAGCTCATATTTGGACACGAGCTACATAATACCATATATTTTCATTTTCCAAAAGCCTGGAATTTTTCTCATTAATTAAATGTCCGAAACAGCCCCCGGAAAAGTTTGGACAGAAACTTTTTGCACTTTGGCAGTTTTGGAGTCCTTTACCAAATCTTAAATAAAATGAAATCTGTAAATCCGATTAATGATCCGTCACTTTTGTTGGATTCCTATCTTTCCGAACTACAGTTTTCATATATCACAATCCATATTTGGACAAGTTAAGCTCCCAGAAACTAGCCCGGAAGTGGCTGTTACAAAACTGTCCTTTTAACAGTTTTCTTAACTTTGAGTAGTTTGGGAGAAATCTCATAACTTGGTCATTTTTCAACCTATTTGAGTAATTCCAAAGGGATTTTACCCTTAACACATATATCTAGCATCCCAAGAACATAAATCACAAATATCCATCATAGATTTCAAAGATCCAAAAGCTTGATCACACTTTAAAAGTTCAAAACTTTTCCAGAAAATTTCCATTCTTCAATTCCTTTTGATTTCCACCAAATCAACCCCCATCATGGGTAGATCCAAACAATAAACCCTTATTAACATGTATATACATAGTTTTAGTTTAGAAACAAAGTTTCTTATTTCATCAAACAAGCATCAACACAATCAAAGCTAAGAAAAATTTAGGTTTTCTATCTTTTGAAAAACCTAACCTCCATTTCATACTTTTGATCTAACTTTTGATCCATAAAAGAGTTGGATCTAAACATAGAACACCTTTAAACACCAAGATCTAGGGTTATAACCTCAAGATCACAACTTCAAGTTGTAAAAAAAATCAAATCAAATCAAAAAGAAAATTAGACTACATAAGTGGAAATTTTGTTATACCTTAGCTTGATTTCTTGCTAAACCTTCTTCTTCTTCTTAGCTTGATCATGGAGCTTGGATGCCTCACCTAAAACTCTCCTTTCTCTCCACCATGAGGCTGCCGAACTAGCCCTCCCTCTCACTCTCTCATACACGAAAATTCTAGAGAGAAAATAGATTTAGTTGGCTTGATAAAAAAAGTGAGAGATTTTTCTTACTTTTCTTAATTTAATCAAATTGATTCAATGAATCTCATTGCTAGGTGGCTGATTTGTATGGCTTTAGTCACATGCTATGCTATGTTAGGGTTAGGGTTGGTGAACCACCAAAGATAAGGCAAGATTTGCAAGCTTTCTCAAAAAAAATCCACAAAGGGTATTTTAGTCCTTTCCTTTTATTTCTAGATTTCTCAATTGTTGCATCCCTTAGGGTTTAGGTTTTGAGTAATCTAGGATTTAGGGTTGGTCACCAAACCAATATCTTGCCAAGATTTGCAAGTTACCTTAAAAAAATGTGACACATAGCCTAATTGGGTGAATTATCTATTGCCAATTATGTGGTATATAAATGGATGATGTGCATGCACATCTCCCTCTCCTTTCACATCTTCATTACCCGGCCAAGTGGCATCTCTTTCTTCCACATTTTAATTTTTATTAGTCTCCCAATATCTTAGCTTGCTAGCCTTGGTTAATAATTATATACTAAGCTATAAAAGGCTAGGCAATTTAGGTGGGTTGGTAAACAACTAAAGTGAGCAATTAATACATTCATCTCCCCTTCTCTTCTCTCTTGTATGGCCGGCCAAGTGGCCTTCTAATCCATAACAATTGATCTCTTATCTAGCATACTTAAAGTCCAATAATTCCCTCTCTCAATTGGCTAAAAGTTGAGACATTCCTTTAATGTATTGCTTGACCTCTAACTAATTTCTTTGACCAACATTTGGGCTATACATATACATAGTCATCTACCTTAAATTCTCATCCAACCCAATTCATTTAATTAGGGTTTTCACTTCTCCATTAAAACACCAATCCTTGCTCATGAACATTTATTTCCTTAACCCAATTAGGCTAGCTAAAATTAGGTTATAACATTAATCATTTGAGATATGTAAAATAAATCTCCTAGAATTAGTAAGTATTCTAAATACCAAAATTCTCTTTTTCCATAACTCTTAAGTTATTAAATCCTTCATTCCTAATATATAATTAGGATTACACTAGTTTCTTTTGTTTGTTTATATAATAAACAAATATAAACCATCACAGAATGTTCATATTCCTTACACACAACTTTTTAACCCTTAAGGTATAATACTTTGCATTTAGGATTCCCAAATTAGGGTTTAAATTCTCGAAACTGAAATTAGAGTTTCAAAATATATCGTTAGAGTTTTCTAACTTAATCACCATATTCATATCATGAATTTAGGGTTTCGAATTCCCGGAACTGAAACTAAAGTTTCTGAGCGTACCGTTAGGGTTTCTAACAATCCGTTAGATTTTTCTAACTTAATAAACGTATGATTAACATAACTTTAGGGTTTTCTAAAGTTATAACTTATCTGATCAATCCTTGATCTCAAATCATTACGGTTCACATATGTAACCAAATATACCGACTAGTATTCAATTCGATACTTATCCTTGATAATTCTTCAAAAGAATTTTAAATCTACCATAATCTTATACCTCATTACTAGACTATCACTTACAATCTATCCCATAATTCAAGTTTTGTTCAAAACTTTTGAAATTCTTGGAATTTCATTACATAACTGCCAATTCCATACACTTATTTCCTGTCTAGGTCCTAATATTGAACCTTAAATCAATCAATTATGATTTTAATAAATTCTCAAAATTCTCGGGTTGTCACAATAGGTACCCATTGCCACGTATTGATGACCTGTTTGACCAGTTACAAGGAGCCAAATTCTTTTCAAAAATTGATCTACGTTCCGGATATCACCAGTTGAAGATTAGAACCGATGACATTCCAAAGACGGCTTTCAGAACTCGGTACGGGCATTATGAATTCCTAGTCATGTCTTTTGGATTGACTAATGCTCCTGCTGCCTTCATGCATATGATGAACCGAGTATTCAAGGAATATTTGGATCATTTTGTGGTCGTCTTTATTGATGACATCCTCATATATTCCAAAACCCGTGAAGATCATGAGCAACACTTGAGGCTGATACTCCAAAAGCTTCGTGAATATAAGCTTTATGCCAAGTTGAATAAATGCGAGTTCTGGCTTGAGGAAGTAGCATTCCTTGGGCATGTGGTATCAAGTCATGGAATTTCTATTGACCCAGCAAAGATTGAAGCTATTCAAAGCTGGGAGCAACCTAAATCAGTGACCGAAGTACGTAGCTTTCTCGGTTTAGCTGGTTATTATCGGAGATTCGTGGAAGGATTTTCTCGAATCGCTACTCCACTAACTCAGCTGACTCAGAAAGATATAAAGTTCGGTTGGAGCGAGGAATGTGAGAAGAGTTTTCAAGAACTCAAGAGAAGACTCATTTCAGCACCTGTTCTGACAATACCATCTGGTTCGGAGGGATTTGTCATCTACAGTGATGCTTCGGGTAAAGGGTTAGGATGTGTTCTCATGCAACATGGGAAAGTCATAGCCTATGCCTCACGACAACTCAAAGAATATGAGAGGAATTATCCTACTCATGATCTAGAGTTGGCAGATGTTGTATTTGCACTAAAGATTTGGAGGCATTAATTGTATGGGGAGAAAGTGGAGATCTTTACGGATTATAAAAGCCTCAAATAATTTTTCACTCAAAAGGAACTCAACATGCGACAACGATGTTGGCTTGAACTGTTGAAAGATTATGATCATACCATCCAATACCATCCTGGAAAAGCGAACGTGGTAGCTGACGCATTGAGTAGAAGATCATATGCGGGCACAAGTGCAATATTGTCAACGCAAAAGCCCATTTTGTATGACTTGCAAAGGATGGAGATAGAGATAAAGAGGACCCACGTGATGATGGCGAATATAAGAGTAGAACCGACTTTAATTGATAAAGTTAAAGTTGTTCAAGTTACAGATCCGAAGCTGATGCGTATGAGGAAGAAAGTACAAGAAGGTGCTATGCCAGAAGTAAGAATCGATGATGAAGGAATACTTCGAGTCAACTCCAGACTTTGTGTTCCTAACGATCCTGAGTTAAAGTATAAAATCATGATGGAGGCGCACAACACACCGTTTGCAATCCATCCTGGGAGTACCAAAATGTATCGTGAACTTCGTTATACATTTTGGTGGAACAATATGAAGAGAGAGATAGCGTTGTTTATCTCAAGGTATCTAACTTGTCAACGAGTCAAGGCGAAGCATCAAGTACCAAAAGGTCCATTTCAACTACTTGAAATTCCAGAATGGAAGTGGGAGCACATTACCATGGATTTCGTTATTGGTCTTCTCAAGGTTTCTCAAGGCATAGATGCAATTTGGGTCATTGTTGATAGATTGACCAAGTATGTTAATTTCTTACCAATACGAGAAACTTATACACTTGAACGTCTTGCTCGTATGTACATAAACGAGATTGTAAGACTGCATGGTATGCCAGTATCCATAGTTTCTGATCGAGATCCAAGATTCACTTCACGATTTTGGGTTAGTTTGCAAAAAGCTATGGACACGGATTTACGATTTAGTTCGGCATATCATCCTCAGACGGACGTACAATCAGATAGGACTATTCAAACTCTTGAAAATTTATTAAGACTCTGTGTCCTTGACTTCAAGGGAAGTTGGGATAAGTTCTTACCATTGGTGGAGTTTTCCTACAACAACAGTTATCAAGCAAGTATTGGCATGGCTCCATTCGAGGTGTTGTATGGAAGAAAGTGTCGTTCTCCAGTATACTGGGATGAGGTGGGTGAAGCAACGTTGTTGGGACCGGAGTTGGTACGTATGACTACAGAAAAGATTCAAACTATCCGACAACGTATAAAAACCTCACAAGATCGACAAAAGAGTTATGCTGATCTTCATCAAAAGGACGTGGAATTCAATATAAGAGATCATGTGTTGTTATGTGTTGCTCCATGTAAAGGAGTTACGAGGTTTGGAAAGAGAGGAAAGCTCAATCCTCGATTCATTGGCCCATTTATAATCCTCGATCGAGTAGGAACTTGTGCCTATAGATTCGCTTTACCGCCAAGTATGTCTCGTGTTCATAGCATTTTTCAAATATCCATGTTACATAAATATGTGGAAGACCCGAAACACATTATTGAGTTCGAACCGGGTGAAATAGCGGAAGATTTAACGTATGAAGAGGTTCCTATTCAAATCTTGGATAAGAAGGAACATATTTTACGCTCCAAGGTTATACCTCAAGTCAAAGTTTTGTGGAGAAACCACGATGTTGAGGAAATGACCTGGGAGTTAGAATCTGAAATGAAGTCAAGGTATCCTTACCTGTTCGACATACCAGGTACGTACCCTAATTTCGTGGGCAAAATTTCTTAAGAAGGGGAGATTGTAAGACCCCAACTTTAATGAATAAAAATAAATTTTCTATAAATATCATTTTTGAATATTATGGAATGAATTTGATATAATATTATAGTTGTGGGTAATATTTACAAATTTTTCAAAGTATGCAAGTCGTCATAATATATTCGATTTGTGACACCCCCAAAACAGGTATACAACACCCATTCTGAGTCGCCAAATACATGGTACATAAAGCGAACTACAACTTCAATAATACAAATATTGTGTGAAAATACAACAATACATACTGTGAGTTTAAATACAAATATTGTCTTCTAGACAATATCCACACACAAATAAGTCCTCATTACAATTATTCAAACACTATTTTACAGAAATAGTGAGGACTGCTAAAACATCTTTCTAGAAACCTCACTCCATACCCCGACTCGATCCTGCTATGTTCTCACATCCCGAGAAGAAAAATGGAACAAAAAGGAAAAGGGTGAGCTCAACTAGCCCAGTAAAGAATATTATGACTAAGATAATATACAACAAATTATCGTTAGTCTTCAACAGGGAAAAATCTGATAAAATATAATCGACAACAAGTTTTAGATCAATAAATACAGTGGAAACAACAATCAATTAGAAGAGTCACGTAGAGGATGAATTCTACTATCTTCTAATATTTAAGAGTCCATCATCAATATTTTATCCCTGTAACAGTAATCAATATACATCTTTAATCATCTTTGCACTACAGGCCAAAGATATTCATTTATATCACCGGTTGGTCATGTTCATCTCAACACCTGTTCATCTTTGCACTACGGGCCAAAGATATTCATCGGTAATTATTTATCTTTGCACTACAGGCCAAAGATATTCAATAGTATCATCATTTAGGACTGAGGATGATGAAAAATATTTTTTAAAGAAACGAATCCAATGAAACAAAATGACAAGGGTTAAGGATTAAGGATTCGTACTTTAGTTTGTCCAAATTCAAAAATACTTCATAATAAACAATTATGAGCCAAACTTCAAGAATGAAGATCAAAACATGGTTACAATCAAAGTTAGTAACCATAATAGACATTTTGGACAAAAAGGAGAATTTTTATTTTTCGGTGAATAGTGTCGTATTCATGAATAGTGTCGTATACGTGAATAGTAATTCCAACACAAAAAGTTCCAAATTTGATAAAAAGTTCATACCAATATTTCGGCATAATGATATTGAAGAAAATATCATTTAAGAAGAAGATAATATCCTTTACCTCAAAATAACCGCACTTCTGACTGAATTTCGGTATAGTGCTGACAGAAACTCGCACCGTATAGCAACACTCAAAGTATACTCACAAGAATACGCTCGATAATATAGAGAGAGAAAGAGAGAAAACTTTGTTTCTGGTGTGATTTTCAATTCTAACTTAGTCGTCTATTTATAGGAAAATGCTAGAACGCTAAAGAAGACTAAATTAATAAATTAATATTATTACAAAACTCATTTCTACGCATGCCTAAAGACCAATTCAGCCCCCAGTCATCCTTGACCCAAATTAGCAACCAACATGTGTTAGAATAAAAGTGGGTCCCACCTATAATTTAATAAAAATTATTTTATTTTTCGAAACTTCAACAATTCATAGAAAATAGACCGTTTATCAGAAAAATACGAATTTTATATCCATTCTGCCTGAAATCGAATTCTCTACAACTTTGTAAAAGAAAGTTTTTTCAAATTCCCAACAGAAAATATCCAAAATCCACAAACAGATGATTTTTAATACTTCCGGTCCGACAAAATACTGATAAAACACGTCCACATTAATTCTTTCATTAACAACCACATAAAATAAATAAATGCATCATTTATATCAAATAAATATTTCATTATCATATAAATCAATAATTAATTATTTATAAATAATATTACAGAATAACAATTATGACAATCAGGCCGTTCCCAGGAAAGAGGGGGCTTTCCAATAAGGATTTCTCCTTACTAGCGCGCAATTAGATGACCTAACCTCTCCTTGACAGAACTTTCTAGACATTGCCAATAATGTTATCTAATAATATTATTCAAATAATATGAATTATTGATCTAATAATGGAAAATATTGTGCAGTGACAATTATTGAAACAATAATAATATAAACTAACAAAGCAACAATTATTGAATCAATAAAATAAAATATTGAATAGTAACTACTGTAACAATTATTGAGTAGTGTCTTCTTACGTACGAATCAATAATTCAACAATACTATGCAATACTGTGTGCTACTGTGCAACCACGCGTATTTATTTTAACCACCAGGTAACCCAACAGTGTTAACGGTAACAATTTACGCCGTTATTTATAAAACTCAATCTTTGTCGTTTTCTTTCATCCAAACGTTTTTCGTTATGGGGACCACAATTGACTGTGCCATCGTACGAATATTCCTGACAAAAAGAATATTCCACGACCAAACGAATATTCCCCGACAACAATGATTATTTTATAACCATTGGTTTATTTTGTAAAAAATTTCACATTTCACCCATAACCAAAGCATTATATCAAATTAACCCTTATTAATTTAGAATAATGAATAAAGAAAAATTCAATTTTATTTATAATAAGTTGGGGTCTTACAACCTCCCCTCCTTATAAAATTTTGTCCTCAAAATTGACGTACGTACCTAGTGTTTCGAACAGATGAGGGTACCTCGTTTTCATTTCCGATTCCAACTCCCAGGTCATTTCTTCAATAGCATGGTTTCTCCACAAAACCTTAACTTATGGTATAACCTTGGTGCATAGGACATGCTCTTTCCTATCCAAGATCTTAACAGGTACCTCTTCGTAAGTTAAATCTTCGGCTATCTCGTCTGGTTCTAACGCAATAATGTGGTTTGGATCTTTCACATATTTACGAAGCATAGATATGTGAAAAACATTATGAACACGAGACATGTTTGGAGGTAACGCGAGTCTATAAGCCACATTTCATATTCGGTCAAGAATCTCAAATGGACCAATAAATCTTGGATTGATCTTTCTTCTCTTTCCAAATCTTGTAACTCCCTTCCATGGAGCACACGTAACAGTACATGATCCCCAATATTAAATTCCACGTTCTTTCGATAAAGATCAGCATAACTCTTTTGTCGATCTTGTGAAGTATGAATAAGTTGTCGAATCATTTTGATCTTTTCTGTAGTCATGCGTACTAACTCTGGTCCCAACAACGTTGATTCTCCCACCTCGTCCCAGCATACTGGAGAACGACACTTTCGTCCATACAACGCCTCAAATGGAGTCCATTCCTATACTTGCTTGATAACTGTTGTTGTAGGAGAATTCCACCAGCGGCAAGTACTTATCCCAACTTCCTTTGAAATCTAAAACACAGAGTCTTAATAGATCTTCAAGGGTTTGAATATTCCTCTCTGATTGTCCGTCCGTTTGAGGATAATATAGTGAATTGAATCGTAAGTCCGTGCCCATAGCTTTCTGTAAGCTAACCCAAAATCTTGAAGTAAATCTTGGGTCACGATCCGAAACTATGGATACTGGCATGCCATGCAATCTCACAATCTCGTTCACGTATATACGAGCAAGATGTTCAAGGGAATAAGTCTCACGTATCGGCAAGAAATGGGCAGACTTGGTTAATCTATCAACAATAACTCAAATCGCATCTATACCTTGAGAAACCTTGAGAAGACCCGTAACGAAATCTATAGTAATGTGTTCCCACTTCCATTCCGGAATCTCAAGTGGTTGTAATGGACCTTTTGGTATTTGATGCTCCGCCTTTACACGTTGACAAGTTAAACACCTCGAGATAAACTCCGCGATCTTTCTCTTCATATTGTTCCACTAAAATGTGTGTCGAATATCATGATACATTTTGGTACTCCCAGGATGGATTGCAAACGGGGTGTTATGTGCCTCCATCATGATTCAATGCTTCAAGTCAGAATCTTTAGGAACGCAAAGTCTAGAGTTGACTTGAAGTATTCCTTCTTCATCTATTCTTGCTTCTGGAATAGTACCTTCTTGCACTTTCTTCTTCATTTGTATCAGCCCCAGGTCCGTAGCTTGAGCAGCTTTAACTTTATCAATTAAAGTCGGTTCTACTCGTATATTCTCATCATCATGTGGGTCCTTGGAGTCTTTAATTTTACCTCCATCCTTTGCAAGTCATACAAAATGGGCCTTTGCGTTGACAATATTTCACCCGTACTCGCATATGATCTTCTACTCAATGTGTCAGCTACTACGTTCGCTTTTCCAGGATGATATTGAATAGTGTGATCGTAATCTTTCAACAGCTCAAGCCAACGTCGTTGCCGCATGTTGAGTTCTTTTTGGGTGAAGAAATATTTGAGGCTTTTATAGTCCGTATAAATCTCCACTTTCTCCCCGTACAAGTAGTGCATCCATATCTTTAATGCGAATACGACTGCTGCCAACTCCAGATCATGAGTAGGATAATTCCTCTCATATTCTTTGAGTTGTCGTGAGGCATAGGCTATGACTTTCCCATGTTACATGAGAACACATCCTAACCCCTTGCCAGAAGCATCGCTGTAGATAACAAATCCATCCGAACCAGATGGTATTGTCAGAACAGGTGCCGAAATGAGTCTCCTCTTGAGCTCTTGGAAGCTCTTCTCGCATTCCTCGCTCCATACAAATTTTGCATCCTTCTGAGTCAGCTGAGTTAATGGAGTAGTGATTTGAGAAAATCCTTCCAAGAATCTCCGATAATAACCAGCTAAGCCCAGAAAGCTGCGTACTTCGGTCACCGACTTTAGCTGCTCCCAACTTTGTATTGCTTTAATCTTCGTCGGGTCCACAGATACTCCATGTTTTGACACCACGTGCCCAAGGAATGCAACTTCCTCAAGCCAGAACTCGCATTTCTTTAGCTTGGCATAAAGCTTGTGTTCACGAAGTCTTTGAAGTACTAGCTTCAAATGGTGTTCATGATCTTCATGGCTTTTGGAATAGATGAGGATGTCATCAATAAAGACAACAACGAATTGATCCAAATATTCCTTGAATACTCGGTTCATCATATCCATGAAGGCAGCAGGGGCATTAGTCAATCTGAAAGACATCACTAAGAATTCATAATGCCCGTACCGAGTTCTGAAGACAGTCTTTGGAATATCCTCAGTTTTAATCTTCAGCTGATGATATCCAGAACGAAGATCGATCTTTGAAAAGAATTGTGCTCCTTGCAACTGGTCAAATAGGTCATCAATGTGAGGTAGTGGATACCTATTCTTGATGGTGACATGGTTTAATTCTCGGTAGTCAATACAAAGTCGCATACTCCCGTCTTTCTTCTTTACGAATAAAATAGGAGCACCCCAAGGAGATGTACTAGGACGAATGAAACCGATGTCTAGCAATTCCTGTAGTTGGACTTTTAACTCCTGAAGTTCAATAGGAGCCATTCTATATGGGTTTTTAGAAATGAGCTTTGTACCAGGTTCAAGGTCAATAAAGAATTTAACTTCACATTCTGGGGGTAGACCGGGAAGTTCTTCAGGAAATACATCAGGAAATTCTTTAACAACAGAAATATTATCCATATCTGACTTGTCTCTATTCAAATCCATAACATGGGCTAAGAAAGCTTGGCATCCGTTTTTTAATAAACGAATAGCTTTGTGGGTTGATATGACATTAACTGATTTTAGTGGTTTATTAGTTTAAATTCGTATGAAAGGTTAGGAATATGAAAACTAACAACCTTACGAAAATAATCAATTTTGGCATGATGAGTGGTTAACCAATCAATTCCTAAAATCACATCAAAAGTAAGTATCTTTAAAGAGATAAGATCCTCAGGTAATGCGATAGTGCCAACTTGGATCATGCAAGATTTATAAACTATAGATGTAATGAAGGTTTCACCTAACGGAGTTTCAACAGATAAATCAAAATCTAATTTCTCCAGAGTCAAGTTTAAATGTTGAGCACAAGCAGGAGAGATAAAAGAATGGGTACAACCGGTATCTAGTAAGGTATAAACTTCTCAAGAATTCAAGATTAGCTTACCCGTGATCACTTCGTTTGGGTTCCTCACGTTTTGGCCAGTCACGACAAACGCTCTTCCAAGAACCGCTGATTTTGACTTATCCGGGACAGCCCTTGGAATCACCACTCCCGCTGAACTTGGTTTCGCTATAGTACAATCTCGAGCGATGTGGCCTTCCTTTCCACAGTTGTAACATACCTTGGATTGTTGTGGATAGTTTGGGCTGATTTGTCCCTCCTTCCCGCATTTGTAACATCTAACTGGCGGTCGTTCTCCTCCCCTAGAATTTGTTGTTGGTGCTGGTGCTACTGCTGATGTCTTCTCGTCGTTGTTGAATCTTCTCTTTCTAAAATTTCCACTTGAGTCACCTCTTCTATTATCATGGCCACGATTACCACCTGAGTGGTTACCGCCTTTGTTCGTATTCTTCCTTCCTCGCTGGTTATCATCGTTCTGATGACTGCTTCCACCGATATGACCCTAGTTGTGGTCCCTCGGTTGAGTATACTCACTATCTCGCTCTAACAACTGAGCCCTGTTTACAACATCTGAATACAGAGAAAATTTATGTGATATAAGTTATTGACGAATCTCGGGTTTTAGACCTCTCAGAAACATCCGCGTCATACGTTCCTCATTCTC
The DNA here is from genome assembly GCA_020205505.1 of Panax japonicus. Taxonomy (NCBI): domain Eukaryota; kingdom Viridiplantae; phylum Streptophyta; class Magnoliopsida; order Apiales; family Araliaceae; genus Panax; species Panax japonicus. The sequence continues at coordinate 39,309,020 of CM035102.1, read as the reverse complement.
CACCAAATGAGGTGCAAACCTGGATAACTCTGCGAACTTTGCCTCGTACTGAGACACCGTCATGTTATTCTGTTCGAGTTTGATAAACTCTACCTCTTTCATATGACGAATACTTTCAGGAAAGTACTTGTCATTGAAAAGTTTCTAAAATCTTTCCCAAGACATGTTGAGTGCATCTGGTTGGGTACGCTTCACAGATTCCCACCAGTAATCTGCTTCACCACGAAACATAAAGGTAGCGAATGGAACCTTCTGTTCCTCCGTGCATCCCAAGACATCGAATATCTTGGTAATTTGCTTGACCCATGTTTCTGGCATGATCGGATCCGGTTTTCCCTTAAATTCTGGTGGTCCTAACTCCTTAAACTGCTTAGCTGTGACAGATCGCGCGTTGCCATCATTTCCACCTGTATTTTGTACACGAGTCTCCATCGTCTGATTTTGTATGAACTGCAAAAAGCTCCTAAACATTCCATCGTTCATCATTTGCTCGGTAGTGTTGTTTACAGGAGGAATATTTTCATCCTGTTGCACGTTCTCCTGGTTTGTGACTAAAGGTTGCTCCACAGTCTCGTACACTCCATTGTTAACGTTCTCAGCAGCCATTCTTAAATACTGCCATAAAACAATGGTTAATTAAACATATCACATAATATCCCTATATTATGACCAACCAACAAATAAGCTTAGTAGGACACACTAGAAAAGGATTTACTCATCTCTCCCCTCCTAGTTCTATTCCCCCATCTCCGCCAGAGACCATATCCCTAAGCTTTGATACCAACTGTGACGCCCCCAAAACAGGTATACAACACCCATTCTGAGTCGCCAAATACATGGTACATAAAGCGAACTACAACTTCAATAATACAAATGTCGTGTGAAAATACGACAATACATACTGTGAGTTTAAATACAAATATTGTCTTCTAGACAATATCCACACGCAAATAAGTCCTCATTACAATTATTCAAACACTATTTTACAGAAATAGTGAGGACTGCTAAAACATCTTTCTAGAAACCTCAATCCATACCCCGACTCGATCCTGCTATGTTCTCACCTCTTGGGAAGAAAAATGGGACAAAAAGGAAAAAGGTGAGCTCAACTAGCCCAGTAAAGAATATTATGACTAAGATAATATACAACAAATTATCGTTAGTCTTTAACAGGGAAAAATCTGATAAAATATAATCGACAACAAGTTTTAGATCAATAAATACAGCGGAAACATCAATCCATTAGAAGAGTCACGTAGAGGATGAATTCTACTATCTTCTAATATTTAAGAGTCCATCATCAATATTTTATCCCTGTAACAACAATCAATATACATCTTTAATCATCTTTGCACTACAGGCCAAAGATATTCATTTATATCACCGGTTGGTCATGTTCATCTCAACACCTGTTCATCTTTGCACTACGGGCCAAAGATATTCATCAGTAATCATTTATCTTTGCACTACAAGCCAAAGATATTCAATAGTATCATCATTTAGGACTGAGGATGATGAAAAATATTTTGTAAAGAAACGAATCCAGTGAAACAAAATGACAAGGGTTAAGGATTAAGGATTCGTACTTTAGTTTGTCCAAATTCAAAAATACTCCATAATAAACAATTATGAGCCAAACTTCAAGAATGAAGATCAAAACATGGATACAATCAAAGCTAGTAACCATGATAGACATTTTGGACAAAAAGGAGAATTTTTATTTTTCGGTGAATAGTGCCGTATTCGTGAATAGTGCTGTATACGTGAATAGTGCCATATACGTTTATAGTTACTCTGACACAAAAAGTTCCAAATTTGATAAAAAAAAAAGTTCATACCAATATTTCAGCATAATGATATTGAAGAAAATATCATTTAAGAAGGAGATAATATCACTTACCTCAAAATAACCGCACTTCTGACTGAATTTCGGTATAGTGCTGACAGAAACTCGCACCGTATAGCAACACTCAAAGTATACTCACAAGAATACGCTCGATAATATAGAGAGAGAAAGAGAGAAAACTTTGTTTCTGGTGTGATTTTCAATTCTAACTTAGTCGTCTATTTATAGGAAAATGCTAGAACGCTAAAGAAGACTAAATTAATAAATTAATATTATTACAAAACTCATTTCTACGCATGCCTAAAGACCAATTCAGCCCCCAGTCATCCTTGACCCAAATTAGCAGCCAACATGTGTTAGAATAAAAGTGGGTCCCACCTATAATTTAATAAAAATTATTTTATTTTTCGAAACTTCAACAATTCATAGAAAATAGACCGTTTATCAGAAAAATACGAATTTTATATCCATTCTGCCTGAAATCGAATTCTCTACAACTTTGTAAAAGAAATATTTTCCAAATTCCCAACAGAAAATATCTGAAATCCACAAACGGATGATTTTTAATACTTTCGGTCCGACAAAATACTGATAAAACACCTCCACATTAATTCTTTCATTAACAACCACATAAAATAAATAAATCTATCATTTATATCAAATAAATATTTTATTATCATATAAATCAATAATTAATTATTTATAAATAATATTACAGAATCACAATTATGACAATCAGGCCGTTCCCAGGAAAGAGGGGGCTTCCAATAAGGATTTCTCCTTACTGGCGCGCAATTAGATGACATATTCTCTCCTTGACAGAACTTTCTAGACATTGCCAATAATGTTATCTAATAATATTATTCAAATAATATGAATTATTGATCTGATAATGGAAAATACTGTTCAGTGACAATTATTGAAACAATAATAATATAAACTAACAATGCAATAATTATTGAATCAATAAAATAAAATATTAAACAGTAACTACTGTAACAATTATTGAGTAGTGCCTTTTTACGTACGAATCAATAATTCAACAATACTGTGCAATACCGTGTTCTACTGTGCAACCACGCGTTTGTATTTTAACCACCAGGTAACCCAACAGTGTTAACGGTAACAATTTACGCCGTTATTTATAAAACTCAATCTTTGTCGTTTTCTTTCATCCAACCGTTTTCCGTTATGGGACCCACAATTGACTGCGCCGTCGTACGAATATTTCCGACAAAAAAAATATTCCACGACCAAACGAATATTCCCCGACAACAATGATTATTTTATAACCACTTGTTTATTTTGTAAAAAATTTCACATTTCACCCATAACCAAAGCATTATATCAAATTAACCCTTATTAATTTAGAATAATGAATAAAGGAAAATTCAATTTTATTTATAATAAGTTGGGGTCTTACACGATTGGTCGGGAAATATTCTTTTTATCAAGGAATATCTGTACGACGGTATCATCATTGGTGGACCCCACAACAGAATTATTGTCGGATTGAGAAAACGACAAAAATATTTTTTTGAAAATAACGGCGGAAGTTTTACCGTTAATACTGTTGAACTACTTGGTAGTAAAAGTACAGTAATACGTGTGGTTGCATAGTAGCACACGGTATTGATTATTAATGCTTACGTGAGAAGTCATCTCAGTTTTATTTTATTACTTATATATTAGAATTATATATATATATATAAGATAGGTATTTATATATATATATATATATATATGTATGTATGTATGTATGTATGTATGTATGTATGTATGTATGTATGTATGTATAAAGTTGTCAAGTTGACAAAGTGGGTGGAGGAAAATTTGTGTTCACGTGGGAGGAGAGAGCAAATATTATTATTATTATATATATATATATATATAGGTTTACAACATGTGTTGATTATATATATATATATATATATATATATATATATATATATATATATATATATATATATATATATATATTATAATTTTTCTCCTTTATTCTGATTGGTTGGGGCCTTGACATTTGGTAGCTTTGTTTGGCAGATTGTGGGATGATTTTCAAACCTAGACATTCATCGGACAACTCTTTGAAAAATGAATACTGATATGTTGCTGTGATGTTCCGTCTGTGATTTTTTAAAAAATAAATGTTGCGTCCGTTTCTTAACAGTACACCTTCAATTCTCCTATAAATAGAAGCTCATTCCTTCATTATTTTCTGACGAATTCACTGAACTCTAGAGAGAGAAAATTATAGAGAGAAAGAAGAAGAGTTTTCTGTTACTTCACTAGTCCGATATCAAGTTTATTTTACGGTAAGGGGTGTTATTCTTTCTTATTCATGAAGAGAACTGCTGTTATTCCATTTTTTATTATTTTGTTGGAATAACCTGTATACGCGGTCTACCCTATACTTGGTGACATTCTTCTGTTATTCTGTCTTTATTATTCTGTTGGAACATCCTGTCTGTGTGTTTTGCACCGGACATGGTTCTGTCTTTATTATTATTTTGCTGGAATATCCTGTCTGTGTGTTTTACACCGGACCTGGTTCCGTCTTTATTATTATTCTGTTGGAATATGCTGCCTGTGTATTTTACACCGGACCTGGTTCCATTATTTATTATTCTGTTGGAACAACCTGTCTATGCGAAGTACCGCATGCATGGTGATTTCTGTTGTTATTCCATTACTTATTATTCTATTGGAACATCATGTCGGTGTGAATTTCACCTGACCTGGTTCTGTTATTATTATTCTGTTAGAATAACCTGTCTATGCGAAGTACCGCATGCATGGTGATTTCTCTTGTTATTCCATTCTTTATTATACTCAGTTGGTTAAATTTTTGACTTCTATACTCCATGAATTAGTGGAATATCCTTGATATTTTCTCTTCATCCAGTATCTTTTCATGGAAATATTCTTCTGATCATTCTTGAATTTTACTTTACAAAGAAGTATCATGTTGACAATTTGGACGTTATTAGTTCCTGAATAACTTAATTCTTGAACATGTTTTATTGAATTCTTATATCATTATCAACATCATCATGTTTATATTTTTTAAAGTTATCTATGGCCTGTAGAGCATGGATGGACTTGGTATGATTATGACCAGAGATTATTCGGTGTAATCATGACCGTAATGTAACAAGTGATGTGATAAAAGTCCTCATTGGCCCATAGTGCATTGATGGACAGTTATTGGCATGATCATGACCATTGATGAATACACAAATATCCTTGGCCTGTAGTGCATGGAATTTGTGGTCGTGACCCCAATGAATATCCTTGGTCGTAGTGCAGGGATGATGTGGATTATTTATTAAGCTGAGTCCCAGCGATAAAAGTGATGAAAAACCTTTTAAATCATAAAAGATAGTAGACTTTACTCTTTACTTGACTCTTTTAATGGATTGCTCGTTCCACTGCAGTTAAACTTAATGTCTATTGTATTTTATCAGTTTGACATTGTTGAGAACTAATGATAATTTATTCTGCATTATCTTAGTCATAATATTTCTTGCTGTGCTAGTTGAGCTCACCCTTTCTTTCACTGTTCTCTTCAGGAAATGAGAACGTAGCTGGGATGAGTAAGGTAATGGAGTGATGTTCTGAATGATAGTGTTAGCTAGTAGTCCTCACTATTCTATTAAATGGTGTGAAAATAAATATATTGAGGACTTTTTCTGAGAGTGGATATTGTCTAGAAGATAATATTTGTATTAAAACTCACAACATGTATTTTATCGTACTATTCATGACTGTTGTATAATTTAGTTGTATTTTGAATTTTGTACCACGTATTTGGCGAATTTTGGGGGCGTCACATCCTTGGTCGTAGTGCAGGGCTGATGTGGATTATTTATTAAGCTCAGTCTAAGCGATAAAAATGATGAAAAACCTTTTAAAACATAGAAGATAGTAGATTTTATTCTCTACTTGACTCTTCTAATGGATTGCTTGTTCCGTTGCAGTTAAACTTGATGTCTATTGTATTTTATCAGTTTAACACTGTTGAAGGCTAACGATAATTTATTCTGCATTATCTTAGTCATAATATTTCTTACTGGGATAGTTGAGCTCATAATATTTCTTACTGGGATAGTTGAGCTCACCCTTTTGCTTTCATTGTTCTCTTCAGGAAATGAGAACGTAGCAGGGACTAGTCGGAAAATGGAGTGACGGTCCAGAGGATAGCATTCGTAGTCCTCACTATTCTATGAAATTGTGTGTTAATAAATGTATTGAGGACTTATTTTGAGTTTGAATACTGTCTAGAAGACAATATATCTATTAAAACGCACAGCTCATGTTGTATATTTAAGATTGTATTTGTATTCTGTACCATGTATTTGGCGACTCAGGATAGGTGTTGTATACCTATTTTGGGGGCGTCACAATTGGTATCAAAGCTTAGGGATATGATCCCTGGCTAAGATGTGAGACAAGAACTAGGAGGGGAGAGACGGGGAATTCCTTCACTAGTATGACCTACCTAAGTTTATTTGGTATTTAATTGGTCGGTCAGAGTATAGGGATAATATGTGATATGTTAATTAACCCTTGTTTTGTGGCAGCATTTGAAAATGACATCCAAGAATGTTGAGAACATCAATGGAGCATAAGAGACCGTTGAGTCTCCACAGATCAATAATCAGGATAATGTGCATCAGGAAGGCGACAATTCTCAGGCAAATAATAACACTGACCTGATGATGAAAGATGGAATGTTCAGAGGCTTTATGCAATTCATGCAACATCAGGCAAGAGCGGCTCCTGTAAAAAATATAGGTGGAAACACTGGCAACTCTCGGACGGTCACCGCTAAGCAGTTCAAGGAACTGGGACCACCTGAGTTTTTTGGAGAGCCAAAACCACTTAAGGCGGAGACGTGGATAAAGCAGATCTGCAAGATATTTGATGTCTTGGGATGTTCCATGGAGAAAAAGGTTCCCTTTGCCACCTTCATGTTGTGTGTAGAGGCAGATTACTGGTGGGAATCTGTAAAACATACTCAACCTGCCGTACAGAAGATGACTTGGGAGAAGTTCCAAGAATTGTTCAACGACAAGTACTTTCCCGAAAGTATTCGTCACATGAAAGAGGTAGAGTTCATCAAGCTGGAGCAAAACAACATGACCGTATCGTAGTACGAAGCCAAGTTTACCGAGTTATCCTGGTTTGCGTCCCATTTGGTTGATAATGAGGAGAGAATGACGCGAATGTTTCTAACAAGTTTGAAACCCGAGATACATCAGTATCTTATCTCTCATAAACTGTGTTTGTATTCAGATGTTGTTAATAGGGCTCAGTTATTGGAGTGCGATAATGATTCAACCCAACCAAAAGAGAGCAGCTGGCAAAATGATAATACTAGTGATAGCAGTCATCGAATCGGTGACAATAAGCGTGGAGGGAATCAACATGCTAGAAATGGTAACCACTTCAATGGTAATCATGGCCAAAATAATAAGAATGGACATTTCAAGAAGAGGAGATTCAACAATGATGGAAAGACGTCAGCACCAGCACCCGTTGTTAAGGAAGGAGAACGACCACCTATCATATGTTTCAAATGTGGAGGGGAGGGACACATCAGTCCAAACTACGTGATGCCCTCCAAAACATGTTATAATTATAGAAGAGAAGGTCACCTAGCCCGATTTTGTCATTCAGCGAAGACAAGTTTAGCTAGGATGGAGGCACCAAAGGCCGTCCCAGAAAAGTCAAAACCGGTAGTGCAAGGGAGAGCGTTTGTTGTAACCTCCCAGAAAGTAAGGAACCCGAACGAGGTCATTACGGGTAAGATAATCATAAACTCTAGAGAAGTTTATACTTTATTTGATACTGGTTCTACCCACTCTTTCATTTCTCCTACTTGCGCACAACGTTTAAATTTGACTCCGGAGAGATTAGACTTTGACTTATCCATTGAAACTCCGTTGGGAGAAACCTTCATTACATCCACGGTTTATAAGTCTTGTTTAGTTCAAATCGGCACCCGCACATTACCTGTCGATCTTATTTCTTTGAAAATACTTGCATTTAATGTGATTCTAGGGATTGATTGGTTAACTACTCATCATGCAAAAATTGATTATTTTCGTAAGGTTGTTAGCTTTCATATCCTAACCAACCTATTATGCAAATTCAAGCAACCAAACCATTAAAATCAATCACTGTCATCTCAAGCCATAAAGCTATTCGTTTATTGAAAAACGGATGTCAAGCTTTCTTAGCTCATGTCACGGATCTAAACAAAAATACATTAGTTTTGAATGATATTTCTATTGTTAATAAATTTCCTGACGTATTCCCTGAAGAACTTCCTGGCCTACCCCCAGAGCGTGAAATTGAATTTTGTATCGACCTTGAACCCAGTACAAAACCATTTCCAAAGACCCATATCGAATGGCTCCTATTGAACTTCAGGAGTTAAAGACCCAACTGCAGGAATTGTTAGACATTTGCTTTATTCGTCCTAGTACTTCTCTTTGGGGTGCTCCTGTTCCATTCGTGAAGAAAAAAGATGGGAGTATGCGACTTTGTATTGATTATCAGGACTTGAATCATGTCACTATCAAAAATAGATATCCATTACCTCGCATTGATGACCTGTTTGATCAATTGCAAGGCGCCAATTTTTTTTTAAAGATTGATCTTCGTTCCGGATATCACCAATTAAAGATTACAACCGATGACATTCCAAAGACAACTTTCAGAACTCGGTACGGGCATTATGAATTCCTAGTCATGTCTTTTGGATTGACTAATGCTCCTGCTGCCTTCATGGATATGATGAACCGAGTATTCAAGGAATATTTGGATCACTTTGTGGTTGTCTTTATTGATAACATCCTCATATATTCCAAAAGTCGTGAAGATCATGAGCAACACTTGAGGCTGATACTCCAAAAGCTTCGTGAAAACAAGCTTTATGCCAAGTTGAAGAAATACGAGTTTTGGCTTGAGGAAGTAGCATTCCTTGGGCACGTAGTATCAAGTCATGGAATATATGTTGACCCGACAAAGATTGAAGCAATTCAAAGCTGGGAACAACCTAAATTAGTGACCGAAGTACGTAGCTTTCTCGGTTTAGCTAGTTATTATTGGAGATTCGTAGAAGGATTTTCTCGAATCGCTACTCCACTAACTCAGCTGACTCAAAAAGATAAAAAAATTAGGTTGGGACGAGGAATATGAGAAGAGTTTTCAAGAACTCAAAAGAAGACTCATTTAAGCACCTGTTCTGACAATACCATCTGGCTCGGAGGGATTTGTCATCTACAGTGATGCTTCAGGCAAAGGGTTAAGATGTGTTCTCATGCAACATGGGAAAGTCATAGCCTATGCTTCTCTACAACTCAAAGAATATGAGAGGAATTATCCTACTCATGATCTAGAGTTAGCAGTTATTGTCTTCGCACTTAAAATTTGGAGGCATTACTTGTATGGGGAGAAAGTGGAGATCTTTACAGATCATAAAAGCCTCAAATATTTCTTCACTCAAAAGGAACTCAATATGCGACAGCGACGTTAGCTTGAACTGTTGAAAGATTATTATCATACCATCCAATACCATCCTAGAAAAGCAAACGTGGTAGCTGACGCATTGAGTAGAAGATCATATGCGGGTACGAGTGCGATATTATCAGCGCAGAGGCCCATTTTGTATGACTTGCAAAGGATGGAGATAGAGATAAAGACTCCAGGGACCCACATGATGATGGCGAATATACGAGTAGAACCGAATTTAATCGATAAAGTTAAAGCTTCTCAAGCTACAAACATGGAGCTGATGCATATGAGGAAGAAAGTACAAGAATGTGCTATGCCGGAAGCAAGAATCGATGAAGAAGGAATACTTTGAGTCAACTCCAGACTTTGTGTTCCTAACGATCCTAAGTTAAAGTATAAAATCATGATGGAGGAGCACAACACACCGTTTGCAATCCATCCTGGGAGTACCAAAATGTATCATGATCTTCGACATATATTTTGGTGGGGCAATATGAAGAGAGAGATAGGGCTGTTTATCTCAAGGTGTTTAACTTGTCAACGAGTCAAGGTAGAGCATCAAGTACCAAAAGGTCCATTGTAACCACTTGAAATTCTAGAATGGAAGTGGGAGCACATTACCATGTATTTCGTTACTGGTCTTCCCAAGGTTTCTCAAGGTACAGATGCAATTTGGGTCATTGTTGATAGATTGACCAAGTCTGCTCATTTCTTACCAATACGAGAAACTTATACACTTGAACGTCTTGCTCGTATGTACATAAACGAGATTTTAAGACTGCATGGTATGCCATTATCCATAGTTTCTGATCGAGACCCAAGATTCACTTCATGATTTTGGGTTAGTTTACAAAAAGCTATGGGCACGAATTTACAATTTAGTTTGGCATATCATCCTCAAACGGACGGACAATCAGATAGGACTATTCAAACTCTTGAAGATTTATTAAGACTCTGTATCCTTGACTTCAAGGGAAGTTAGGACAAATTCTTACCGTTGGTGGAGTTTTCCTACAACAACAGTTATCAAGCAAGTATTGGCATGACTCCATTTGAGGCGTTGTATGGAAGAAAGTGTAGTTCTTCAGTATGCTGGGATGAGGTGGGTGAAGCAACGTTGTTGGGACCAGAGTTGGTACGTATGACTACGAAAAAGATTCAAATGATCCGACAACGTATAAAAACCTCACAAGATCGACAAAAGAGTTATGATGATCTTCATCAAAAAGACGTGGAATTCGATATAGGAGATCATGTGTTGTTACGTGTTGCTCCATGGAAAGGAGTTACGAGGTTTGGAAAGAGAGGAAAGCTCAATCCTCGATTCATTGGCCCATTTTTAATCCTCGATCGAGTAGGAACTGTGGCCTATAGACTCGCTTTACCGCCAAGTATGTTTCGTGTTCATAACGTTTTTCAAATATCCATGTTACGTAAATATGTGGAAGACCCGAACCACATTATTGAGTTGGAACCGGACGAAATAGCGGAAGATTTAACGTATGAAGAGGTTCCTATTCAAATCTTGGATAAGAAGGAACATATTTTACGCTCCAAGGTTATACCTCAAGTCAAAGTTTTGTGGAGAAACCACGATGTTGAGGAAATGACCTGGGAGTTAGAATCTGAAATGAAGTCAAGGTATCCTTACCTCTTCGACATACCAGGTACGTACCCTAATTTTGAGGGCAAAATTTCATAAGAAAGAGAGATTGTAAAACCCCAACTTTTATGAATAAAGATGAATTTTCTATAATTATCATTTTTGAATATTATGGAATGAATTTGGTTTAATTTTATAGTTGTGGGTAAAAGTTATAAATTTTTCAAAGTACGTAAGTTGTTATATAATATTCAATTGGCCGGGAATATTCGTTTTAACAGGGAATATTTGTATGACGACACAATCATTGGTGGACCCCATAACAGAATTATTGTCGGATTGAGAAAGTAACAAAAATATTTTATGAAAATAATGGCAGAAGTTTTATCGTTAACTGTTGAAATACCCGATGTTAAAAGTACAGGAATATGCGTGGTTGTATAATAGCACACGATATTGATTATTTATACTTACATGAGAAGTTACTCAGTTTTATTCAATTATTGCTACAGTAATTGCTGCATAGTATCTCACGTTATTTGATTCAATTATTGTCAATATTTTATATATTATTAAATCAATAATTGAGATGACAAAGTTATTAATATTATTATTTGCAATATTAACGATTTCTAGAAGTTCTATCAAGGAGAGGTTTGGTCACCTAATTGCGCGTCAATAGGGAGAAATCCTTATTGGAAAGCCCCCTCTTTCCTGGGAACGACCTGGTCGATTAATATTGTGAATTATAAAAAAGGTGATAAATGTTGTTAAAATTATTAAGGTAATTTTTATGAAATTTTGCTTATTTTATGAACCCCCATTTACGTATTTTTTTAAAAAATAATTGGTATAAAGTTGTTTAGTATGTATATAATGGGACCCACATGTGATTATGAGATGTTGGTGGGAGGGGAACACGTGGGGCCCACGGGTGTTGAAAATTGAATTGTTGGGAGGAATCTTGCAAGAGTTATTCACGGGTGGGAGACTTTTGTTAAAACCATGTGTTATATATATATATATATATATATATATATATATATATATATATTAAAATTTTGGTTTTATTTGATAATTTGGCGTATGAATTTAGCCATGAGTGATTCGTCTGATTTCTTTCTGTTTCATCCGTGATTAATTTCTAAATAGTACCCCTTCCATTCCCCTATAAATAGGATGCTTAGTTAGAATTGAAAACACACCAGAAATTCAGAGAATTCTTCTTCTATAATCTTGAGCGTATTTCTTTAGAGTTTTAAGAAGCTTTAAGCGTAGTGCAAGTTTTCTTCAAGAATATCATCGCCCTACCAGCCGGAATACTCTTCTTTTATAGTAAGGGGTATTATTTCTTTCGTATTCATGAAGACAACATATGTTATTCCATTATTTATTATTCTGTTGGAATACCTTGTATATGCGGACTACCCTATACTTGGTGAAATTCTTCTGTTATTCCATTCTTTATTATTATGTTGGAATAACATGTCTATGTGAAGTACCACATACATGGTGAAATTCTTCTGTTATTTCATTCTTTATTATTCTGTTGGAACATCTTGTCGGTGCGAATTTCGCCTGACCTGGTTCCGTTATTTATTATTCTATTGGAATATCTTGTCTGTGCATTTACGTATGACCTGGTTCCGTTATTTATTATGCTATTGGAATAACCTGTCTGTGCAGTCTATCGTATGCCTGGTGATTTCTTTTGTTATTCCATTCTTTATTATACTCAGTTGGTTAAGGTTTTGGCTTTTATACTCCATGAAATTAGTGGAATATCTTTGATATTTGCGCTTCATCTAGTATCTTTTCATGGAAATATTCTTCTGAGCATTCTTGAGTTTTACCCCACAAAGCAGTATCATGTTGACAATTTGGACGTTATTGGTTCCTGGATAAATTAATTCTTGAACTTGTTTTATTGAATTCTTATACCATTGTCATCATCCTCATGTTTATATTATGTTGAAAGTCATCTGTAGCCTGTAGTTCATAGATGGACTTGGTATGATTATGACCAGGGATTAATCGGTATAATCATAAACGTAATGTTACAAATGATGTGATAAAAGTCATCATTGGCCCGTAGTTCATTGATGGATAGTTGTTGGCATGATCATGTCCATTGATGAATACACGAATATCCTTGGCCCGTAGTGCATGGATAATTTGTAGTTGTGTTACTAATGAATATCCTTGGCCGTAGTGCAGGGATGATGTGGATTATTTATTAAGCTGAGTCTCAGCGATAAAAATGATAAAAACCCTTTAAAACATAGAAGATAGTATATTTTATTCTCTACTTGACTCTTCTAATGGATTGCTTGTTCTGCTGCAGTTAAACTTGATGTTTGTTATATTTTATCAGTTTAACATTGTTGAAGCCTAACGATAATTTATTCTGCATTATCTTAGTCATAATATTTCTTACTGGGCTAGTTGTGCTCACCCTTTTGCTTTCACTATTCTCTTCAGGAAATGAGAACGTAGCAGGGACTAGTCGGGGAATGGAGTGACGGTCCAGAGGATAGCATTAGTAGTCCTCACTATTCTATGAAATAGTGTGTTAATAAATATATTAAGGACTTATTTTGAGTTTGAATACTGTCTAGAAGACAATATTTGTATTAAAACTCACAGCTCATGTTGTATATCTAAGATTATATTTGTATTTTGTACCATGTATTTGGCGACTCAGAATAGGTGATGTATACCTATTTTGGGGGCGTCACAGATACAATCAAAGATAGTAACCATAATAGATATCTGGGACAACAAAGAGAAAATTTCATTTTTCGGTGAATAATGTCATATACGTGAATAGTAACCCCGACACAAAAAGGTAGAAATTCCACAATTAAACTCATATCAATATTTCGGCATAATGATATTGAAGAAAATAATATCATTTAAGAACAAAATAAAATCCCTTACCTCAAAATAACAGTATTTCTGATCGGAATATCGGATGTAAAGCCGAAGGAAACTTACATTGAATAGCAACTCTTAAAGTATCTAAATACTAATAAAATACGCTCGATAATATATATAGAAAGAGAAAACTTGTTTCTGGTGTGATTTTTAATTCTAGCCTAAGCGCCTATTTATGCGAAAATACTAGAACGCCATGGGTGACTAAATAATAAAATAATATAATCTTTCTTTTTTTCTATGCATGCTTTGTTGAATAAGCTAGCATGCCATTTTGGAGAGAAAAAACTAGCAGCCCACATGTTTTCAGAAAACAAAAGTGGGTCCCACCTAATTTTAATAAAAACATTTAATTTATGAAATTTTAATAATTCATAATAAATAGCCATTTATCAGAAAAATACGAATTTCATGTCCATTCCATATGAAATCGAATTCTCTACAACTTTGTAGAAGAAAGTTTTTCCAAATTCCAAACCGAAAATATCCGAATCCACAAACGGATGATTTTCAATACCTCATAAAATTTATAACAAATCATACGTTAATTTTTAATGGTTCAAAATATGTGGACATATACTCAACTTATATATGTATAACATATCCAAAAATCACAACGATCCAACGGTCGGATTAAAATTATAACTCACGCAATAGAGTTTTAAGAACACTGATTTGATTTTTATTACATTCCTTCCGACAAAAATACTGATAAAACACCTCAACATTAATTTCTTCAATTATATCCACATAAAAATAAATATGTCCTTCATTTATATCCATATAAAATAAATATTTCCTTATCATATAAATCAATAAATAATTATTCACATATAATATTACAGAATCACAATAATGACAACCAGACTGTTCCCAGGAAAGTGGGGGCTTTCCGATAAGAATTTCTCTTTACTGGTGTGCAATTAGGTGACCAAACCTCTCCTTGACAGAACTTTCTAGACATTGCCAATAATGATATCTAATAATATTATTCAAATAATATAAATTATTGATCTGATAATGAGAAATACTGTGCAGTGACAATTATTGAAACAACAATAATATAAAATATCAACGCAACAATTATTGAATCAATAAAATAAAATATTGAACAGTAATTATTGTAACAATTATTGAGTAGTGCCTTCTTACGTAAGAATCAATAATTCAAAAATATTGTGCAATACCGTGTGCTACTGTGCATCCACGCGTATTACTGTATTTTAATCACCGAGTATTCCTTTGGCCAGTAGTGCAAAGATGAATTGTTGACTGGTATGATCATGACCATTGAATTTATAAACAATTTTCTTTAGCTTAAGTGCAAAGGTGAATTGATCAACATGGTTATAATTATTATTTATATAAATTCTGAAATGATTATATATTTCTTTGAGATATTAATATCTTTGGCCTGTAGTGCAAAGATGACATGTTGTTGAATATCTTTGGCCCGTAGTGCAAAGATGACCTATTATTGAATATCTTTGGCATGTATTGCAAAGATGAATTGTTAATGAATATCTTTGGCCCGTAGCGCAAAGATGTCCTGTTGTTGAATATCTTTGGCCTGTAGTGCAAAGATGAACTGTTGATGAATATCTTTGGCCCGTAATGCAAAGATGAATTTATTAATATGATTATAAATAAGAACTGTGATTTGGTATAACCATGATCTTTGATGTTTCAGGTAAAGACAGGTGATGAAAATTATCTTCGAGCAGGATGAGAAGAGTAATTTAGAACTACAATTATGATTATGAGTTATTCACGTGATTTTGGACAGGAATTGTTGACTGATGTTATAGGGTTAAAACATTATTGGTGGACTTTTAACATGGAGAAGATAATAGACTTTATGGTCTATTTGACTCTTCTAATGGATTGATCGTTCCGCTGCAACTATGGTTGAAAAGTTTTATCATCTACCATATGTTCTAAATCTCTGATTTATTACTGATGAAGGTTATTAATAATTTAATTATCTTTAGTCGTGATATTCTTTACAGGGCTAGTTGTGCTCACCCTTTTATTTCACAATTCCTTTCAGGTAATAAGAGTGTAGTTGGGTCAAGCGGGGAAAACAGGGGAATAGAACGGTGGTCTATAGCTGTTGAGGTTCTCCCTAAAATAGTATGGAAATAATTTTATCGAGAATTTTAAATAAGATTCTCCCATGTCATTGTCTAGCTCTCGACAACGGCAGTCCGAAATAGGTCTTATACACCTCAATCGGATGCTCAGATTGAAGTTCTGCAAGTTCGAACGGACATCACGTTGCACGTGTGTACGTACTTCGAGACGTCAGGACCTGAGGATCCCAGGGCACCCCGGGCAGCCACAGGTGCATATGCGGCTGCCGTAGGTACACCTGCAGCTCCTCCCTCTATAAATTGAGGGCTTAGGGTGGCCATATTCAAGAGAAAAAAGGTGAAGAAGCTCTGTCCAATTTGCTCTGTACACACCCTATATTGAGTGTTTTCTCATTTTAAATACTTGTAAGGTCACATATAGCTATTTTTTATACCGGCGGGAGCCGAGTGTTCATCCACTTAAAGCTATAGAATTCTTCTTTGGTAATCCATTGTAAACCTTCTGACACACTTTAAAGTCTTTCTCTTCATCTTTGTACACACTCTTTACGTTGAGAGTCGTATTGTGTGTGTATGCCCGGACTTTGGTGTGTGATTTTCATTTCTATTTGTATATATATTTACTTATATATATATATATATATATATATATAAGTGGTAAACGCACATGATATCATTTCGTTAAAATGATAAACTGAGCCGGGATCGTTATATATCATGTGCGTTTACCACATATATATATATATATATACATTTCTGTCAGGCCTGGAGTTTACTTCGTGGCCTTTTATGCTGCAATTAAACTTAATGTTTATTGTATTTTATCAGTTTAACATTGTTGAAGGCTAATGATAATTTATTTTGTATTATCTTAGTCATAATATTTATTACTGGGCTAGTTGAGCTCACCCTTTACTTTCATTGTTCTCTTCAGGAAATGAGAATATAGCTGGGACTAGTCAGGGAATGGAGTGACGGTCCAAATGTTTGCATTAGTAGTCCTCACTATTCTGTGAAATAGTGTAATAGTAATTGTAATGAGATTGAATTTGAGTTTGGATATTATATAGAAGATAATATTCGTGTAAAAATTCTCAGCTACGCTTTTGGTCGTATTGTATAATTAAGTTTGTATTTGAATTTTGTACTATGTATTTGGCGACTCAGAATGAGTGATGTGTGCCTATTTTGGGGGTGTTTCATTTACCTTAGTAGAAATTAGATTTGACTGGAATATCGGATATTATTCTGAAAAAATCTTGCACAAAAAGCTACACTCAAAGTATCCTGCTACACTCAAAGTATCTTTATACTCAAGAGAAAAACTCACAATACTATAGAATAAGAATTTCTGATATTGTGATGGTGTGTTTAGGAAGGAGGGGTAACCTTCCTTTTATAGTGCAACAGAGGGAGAAAAATTAAATACATTTGCCTAACTTTGTCAAAATTTCCTCTCCGCCTAACTTTCATTCTCTGCCTAACTCCTCATTTCCAAGCCATCACTCTGAGAAAGAAAAAAAATGTGCAGGAGATGAATTCAAAATGTACACGGAAGGTATTCAAAATAAAAATGATAACCTTCACTCAACTTTTATTCACATGCTTAAAATTATATATTATTATAATAATATTACCATTTAAATTATAAAAAATTATAATATTATAATAATATATTTGAATGAATATTTTATCGGAGAGGATAATTGTCAAACTTTCAACGAATATTTCATGCTAAATTCCTTCATTTATATCAAAGTTGAACCAATATCCACCACATAATAATTATTCATAAATAATATTATAAGTTCACAATATTAACAACCAGATCATTCCCAAGAAAGAGGGGGCTTTTCGATAAGGATTTATCCTTATTGGAACACAATTATATAACCTAACCCCTTTCATCGACAAAATTTTCTAGACATTGCCAATAATGCTAACTAATAATATGAATAATTGTGTCGCGTTAATTATTAATTTAATAATATAAAATATTGTGCAAATGATACTGTGACAATAATTGAATCAATAATATGAGATACTATGCAACAACTATTGTGACAATTATTGAATGAAACTAAGTGACTTCTTACGTAAGAATCAATAATCAAAGATACTGTGCAATACTGTGTGCTACTGTGAGACTCCAAATTTTATGAATAAAGATTTAAATTTCTCGAAATATTTTTTTAAATATTATGGTGTGGATTTGATATAATGTTATAGTTGTGGGTAATATTTATAAATTTTGCAAAATAAGAAAGTTGTTATATAATATTCGATTGGTCGGGGAATACTCGTTTTAACAGGGAATATTCGTACGACGGCACAATCATTGGTGGACCCCACAACGGAAGTATTGTCGTAGTAAGAAAACGACATGATTATCTTTTTATAAAAATAACAGCGAAAGTGTTACTATTAAAACTGTTGAAGTTTCCGGTAACAAAAGTACAGTAATATGCGTGGTTTTATAGTAGCACACGGTATTGATTATTGATGCTTACGTAAGAAGTCACTCAGTTATACTCAATTATTGCTACAATAATTGATGCATCATATCTCTCATATTATTGATTCAATTATTGTCATAGTATCATCTGCATAATATGTTGTATTATTAAATCAATAATTGAGACAGTAAATTTATTCATATTATTATTTGCAATATTGACAATGTCTAGAAGTTCTGTCAAGGAGAGGTTTGGTCATCTAATTGCGCGCCAATAGGGAGAAATCCTTATCGAAAAGCCCCCTCTTTCCAGGGAACGACCTGGTTGTTAAATATTGTAAGTTATAATATTAATGATGAATAAGTTCGTGTTGATTAAAGATGAAATTGATAATTCCATTATGTGGGAATTATTAGTGTTAGTGGAAATCAATATTTATTTCGATAATAATTAATATCTAGAGGTTATATTGACCAATCGGGTAATTAACCGGATAAATGAGCAATTAATTGCTATTAATTCACATGCTTATAACTATGTGGTCACATGTGTGTACTATTAATTCACATGATTTACTATTAGGAGAGTTGGTGCAAAATTGATAATACTTGCATGACTAAATTAAATATGGAGGTATAGTTGAAGGTACTATACTATAATTAATTTTTTTACATGTTTAGAACTATTGAGTCACATGATTTACTATTGATTCACATGATTTACTATTAGGGGAGGTGGTGCAAGATTGATAATACTTGCAGGACTAAATTAAAAATGAAAGAAAAGAGGAAGGTATTATAATGTAATATTTCGAGCCCCAAAACATGCAATTATCGAAACTATATTTTCTTATAAATAGAAGCTCATTCTTCTTTTATTTCTCACCAATTCACTAAAGCTATAGAGCAATTATTATAGAGAGAAAGAAGAAGAGAAGTCTGCTACCTCACTATTCCAGTATCCAGTTTCCTTCTGAGGTAAGGGGTATTATTTTTTCGTATTCATGAAGAGAGTTATTTTCTTTCAATACTCTTAAAGGTTGTTATTCCATTCTTTATTATTATGTTGGAATAACCTGTCTATGCAAAGTACCGCATACATTGCGAAATTCTTCTATTATTCCATTCTTTATTATTCTGTTAGAATAACCTGTCTGTGCGGTCAATCACATGCATGGTGAATTCTGTTGTTATTCCATTCTTTATTATTCTATTGGAATATCATGTCTATGCTCATGACCTGGTTTCGTTCTTTATTATTCTGCTGGAATATCCTGTCTGTGCGGATTACGCATGACCTGGTTCCATTCTTTATTATTCTGTTAGAATATCCTGTCTGTGCAGATTACGCATGACCTGGTTTCATTCTTTATTATTCTGTTGGAATAACCTGTCTGTGCGGTCTATCGCATGTCTGGTGAAAGATATTACATATTCATTCCTTATTAAATTGTGGAAATGATCTGTCTACGTGGATTACCGCAGGGCGGGTGAAAATTTATTTGCAGTTTCGTATATTCTATTATACTTGTCAGAGATATTATTTCTTTTGTACTCGTCCTGGAATATCATTTTCTTTGGTATTTTTTTACGAGTTACTATTCACGAGTTACTATTCACCCAATTACTATTCACTCTAGTATTATTCACTCGGGTATTCGGGGTACTTTTCGTGCCGAAGTACTAGTCACGAGTTACTATTCATGGGTTACTATTCACCTAATTACTATTCACTCTAGTATTATTCACTCGGGTATTCAGGACACTTTTTGTGTCGGGTTACTATTCACGGGGTACTATTCACCCGAAAAATATATTTCTTTTATGTCCAAATTATTTTTGGTACAAGAATATTATTCTTGAATTTTACTATACAAAGCAGTATCATGTTGACAATTTGGACATTATTGATTCCTAGATAAATTAAATTATAAATCATTAAAATTTATCCTTGAACTTGTTTTATTGAATTATTATGTCATTGTCATCATCTTCATGCTTATATTGTGATGAAAGTCATCTTTGGCTTACGTGCGTAGATGGACTTGGTATGATTATGACCAGGGATTATTCGGTATAATCATGACCGTAATGTGACGAATGATATGGTAAAAGTCCTTATTGGCCTGTAGTTCATTAATGGACAGTTGTTGGTATGATTATGACCAGGGATTATTCGGTATAATCATGACCATTGATGATTACATGAATATCCTTGGTCGTGGTGCAGGGATGATTCCATTTTATTTATTAAGCTGAGTCTCAGCGATAAAGTTGATGAAAAACTTTTTAAATCATAGAAGATAGTAAATTTTATGCTCTACTTGACTCTTCTAATGGATTGCTTATTCTGCTGCAGTTGTTGATTTAAAACTTGTTGTCTATTGTATTCTATCAGTTGTTATACTGTTCAAGGCTAAGGATAATTTATTCTGCATTATCCTAGTCATAATATTTCTTATTGGGCTAGTTGAGCTCACCCTTTCTTTCACTGTTCTCTTCAGGAAATGAGAATATAGTTGGGACGAGTCGGGGAACGAATTGACGGTCCAGATGATTGTTTTAGTAGTCCTCACTATTCTATAAAAAAGTGTGATAATAAATGTAATGAGGACTCCATTGAGTGTGGATATTGTCTAGATGACAATATTCTTGTTTAAACCCTCAGCTATGTTTTGTCATATTTTACACGACTGTTGTATAATTAAGTTGTATTTGAATTTATGTACCATGTATTTTCTGTTGACCCGAGATGGGTGATGTATACCTGTTTTGGGGGCGTCACAGTTGGTATTAAAGCTTAGGGATATGTGTTAGAGTTTATGCCCTAGAGGCCAATTATTTGATATAATTGTTTAACGTTTTGATATTATATTTGATTGATTAAATGAATGATTTTATTATGGTTTTATTTACTGCGTTATATAAATGTTAACATAATAAAAATCCTTAGAATAGTGATACAAATTATATAGTTTCAAGTATGTGACTTGAACATGAGATTATATAATTACAATTAGTATCATTGTTCTTAAATGTCCTTAGTCGAGTATCATTGTTGATGGGACAACAATGATTCATTGAGACTAGTATGTGGATTGACTGATGACCAAATCTCATTGGTCATAAATATATGAGATATTAAGTCAATACATAGGTACATGTTAGAGAACGATGTACTGGACAGACCCACCATGAGAATTCTATGTGGAGCATTATGCGAAGTGTCATTAGAAATTCTCATAGTGACAATGATGTAATGGTCCTCCGACCTAAAATCACTATATTACTACACGTGAATTTATGTACTTTGATATCATCAAATGTCACCTTTAATATGGTGGACTATAAAGGTGATTATTGGGTACATCATGAATCGTGTGAGGAATATGAGTGATCTAGATGGAATTTTACCCTCCTATTTATTAGGGGTGATATACATAGTCCTCTTGATTGAGTAGGACTATGAAATGCATGGCCATGCTCAAATAGTGATTTGTTTCATATAGTCTACTCATTGATCAAGAAAACTCAGATTAAATTATGAAGAGTATGACACATTCCATGACTCGAGTTTAATCTAGGATATTAAGGTTAAAAGAATTAAATTACATTGAAACATTGGTCACAAAAAGGTTGCATCGAATCATCGATCTTATTATTACTTGGGTAGCAGTGATACATTACTAGATGTCGCTCACTGTTTATAATTTTATAATATGATTTTAAAATTATTGCCAACGTAATAATAACCTATAGGGTCACACACATAGAACGTTATTAAATGGAAATTAATTTAAATTATAAGGATTTAAATATATTCATATGATTAATATTATTTAAATCATGAATTTAAATTAAAAGGATAATTTGTATATATATATATATATATATATGTATATTAATTATGTAAGACATAATTAAGATATATATATATAAAATTTGGATTTTATGAAATTAGGTTTTGATTTGATTAATTCCTTTTAACTACTATATATATGATATATAGAAGCTACTTAGGGTTACATCATAATTGAAAAACTCTAGTCGCTCTTAGAGAGAGACTAGAGAGAAAACAGTTTCATAATCGTTCCTTTGGTGACTAGTACCGCAAGTCCCTCTTATTGCAGAATCGTTAGACGGTTCGTGCGGCGTTCGTGTGGATACCGTAGAGGCGCTATTCTAATTGGATTGATAGGTATCAATGATACGTACTATCCAAGTCTTCGATGAGAGTCACAGTTTTGAATGATATTTTCTATTGTTAATAAATTCCCTAGCGTATTCTTGAAGACTTCTTAGCCTACCTCTAGAACGTGAAATCGAATTTTGTATTGACCCCAGTAAAAAACCAATTTCTAAAACCCTTAAATATTTCTTCAACCAAAATGAACGTATAATGCGCCAAAGACGTTGGCTCGAGCTGTTGAAGATTATGATCATACCATTCAATATCATTGTGGAAGAGAGAACGTGGTAGCTGACGCGTTGAGTAGAAAATCGTATGCGTTTACAAGTGCGATGTTGTTAACACAAAAACCCATTTCGTATAACTTATAAATGATGAAGATAGAGTTAAAGACTCTAGGGACCCACGTGAAGATAACAAATATACGAGTAGAATCGACTTTAATCGATAAAGTTAAAGTCGTGCAAGCTACATACTCAGAGCTGATGAATGTGAAGAAGAAGGTTCAAGAGGGCGTTATTCTAGTAGCAAGAATCGATAAAGAGAGGAAATCTCAACCCTCGATTTTATTGGCCCATTTGAAATCCTTAATTGAGTAGGAACTGTGGTCTATATACTTGATTTACCGCCAAGTATGTCGCGTGTTCATAACATTTTTTTTACGTATCGATGTTACGTAAATATGTGGACGACCTGAACCACATTATTGAATTGGAACTAGACGAGATAGCAGAAGATTTAACGTATGAGGAGATACGTGTTAAAATCTTGGATAAGAAGGATCATATTCAACACTCAAAAGTTATACCTTAAGAGTTAGAATCTGAAATGAAGTCAAGGTATCCTCATCATACCAGGTACGTACGTAAATTTTGAGGGCGAAATTTCATAAGGATAGGAGATTGTGAGATCCCAAATTTTATGAATAAAGATTTTCTCAAAATATTTTTTTTAATATTATGGTGTGGATTTGATATAATGTTATAGTTGTGGGTAATATTTATAAATTTTGCAAAGTAAGCAAGTTGTTATATAATATTCGATTGGTCGAGAAATATTCATTTTAACAGAGAATATTCGTACGACGGCACAATTATTGGTGTACCCCACAACGGAAGTATTATCGTAGTAAGAAAACAACAGAATTATCTTTTTTATAAAAATAACGGCGAAAGTGTTACCGTTAAAACTATTGAACTAACCGGTAGTAAAAGTACAGTAATACGCGTGGTTGCATAGTAGCACACATTATTGATTATTGATGCTTACGTAAGAAGTCACTCAGTTATACTCAATTATTACTACAGTAATTGCTGCATCATATCTGTGACAACCGTAATTTTGTAATTTAATTTTAATATTTATTGGATTGAATAAATATGTTTCGATGAATTAATTATTAGATTAAATAATTAATTGATGAAGTTGTGATAGATTAATTTAATTATATGTGTTACATTTATTAAATTAATGTGGAGAATTTTTATTATTCGAAGTATGTGATTATTTGAGCTTATTGAATTAAAAGAAGTATTTAATAAGCCTATGTTATTTTAATTAATTTAATTATTAATTAGAGATTTATTAATTTAATATTATTATTAAATGAGAATTTAATTATGTAGCTATGTGAATTAATGAGAAATTATTTTATTTGAAATAAATTAAATAAGATATTGATTTATTTTATAAGGAGTGTGACATTATTTAAACTATATTATAAGCTTTATTAAATTAAATAGTTTTAAATCTTATTCTTGTCAGCCAAACAAGGCCCTAAGGGGAGTTATGAGCAGTTCACCATGATGGGGTAACTGACCATTATTGTGTCAGTTCATCTCCTTATTTATCAGACGTCTTTTATTTTCTTCATTTTCATTTTTTTTGCCAAGTCTGGCATAACACAGAGAAAGATACAAAGAGAGAGTTGAGAGTTCAGAGTTTTTGTTGGGAAATCCACTTTCTAGTAATCTACGCTTGGGCAATCTCTTCAACCCAATTTATTTATTTACGTCTTTTAAAGTTTTTATATGGATTTCTTACTTCTGTAACTCTCTGTAATTGGGAAACCATGTCGTTATGTGAATATATATAATAATTTGAGTTTTAAGGCATGTTATATATATATATATATATATATATATATATATATATATATATATATATATATATATATATATATATTGTGCTTCCATATCATTGGTTTCATAAGATTATAACGTATGATTTTGGCTTGTTATTCCAAAAATTTACAGAGTATGTGATATGGCCATATGGCCCTTACGCACAAATTTAATGCGTTGATCATATATTATCTCTAAATTTTACACTTATATATGATTATAAATGCTAAAACGAATAAAATGAAATTTGAGTGGTTGGATTTGACCTTATAACGAATCCATAGTAGTAAATTCTATGTTTTTATTCAAAAACCTTCAAGAACATCAAGAACAGTATAACTTACATATTTTAATTCTGTAATTATGTGTTTTAATGGGTTTAAATTACTCTATAAATGTTGGGTAATGATTATGTATAAATTCTAGTATTTGGATATGCTTAAACTAATATGTGGACAAGGAAATTGGAAGTTATAGCCATATTCATGTATAATTTTACATGTGATTGATTTTTGGCCTAATTTGGCCTTGTTATGTTCGCAAACTGCAGAACTGTAGAAACTGCAGAAAATAAACCTGGGTAACCCCGCCCCCGACGGGCGTTACCAAACTAAATTACCCCGCCCCGGCGGTCAAAAATAATAATAATAATAATACTAATAATAAATATTTGATGAAAATTATTAAAATATTTATAAAATAAATTAAATATTTTAATTGAGATATTTATGGAAAAAAATAAATATTCGATGAAAATTATTATTAAAATATTTATAAAATAAATTAAATATTTTAATTGAGATATTTATGGAATAAAATAAATATTCGATGAAAATTATTATTAAAATATTTTAATTGAGATATTTATTGAATAAAATAAATATTCGATGGAAATTATTATGAAATAATTTATTCGAGTGTAATAATAGTAAGAGAATGAAAATATTCTAATTTAATTAAGTAATTAAATTAGAAGGGTAATGATTTGTTAAATAAAGTGGAGTTTATATTAAATAATTAAGTGAAAATGTAACTAATGAATGTCGTGAATACATATGGTATGTGTGTAGGATTTGTCGTGAACGGAAGTAGTAATCATTTAGCCTACGCACGAGGCAAGTTTCCTAACCCTACTTGTCATTATTGTTCAAGTTTATTATTTATCTCGAATAAATTATCATTACTATTATTCAAGTTCGAATGATATATTAAAGATTTATTATCTTTTCAAAGCATGATTCAGTTATACAATAATTGTTCTATTGTATACTTCTTGAGATTATTATTCGAGTTGAATATCATTATTGTTGAACCTTATTAGACTAGTGAATTTTATTGATTCAACTAGTCCTTAGTTGATGAACGTTCTAAATTTCAGAACCCTTATTGAATTATCCAAACCAAACTTCCTTTGGTGCGGATTCGAATGTCAAAATGAGATGAACAACCCTGTAAAGGGATTTACTTATGCGTTAGCGTTAAGATATTGTGCATAGTGTGGTACTAAGGGCTGATCCCCCTAAGTACGAGAAGAAAGGTCCATAGTCTTATGACTTTTAAAGGTTTCAAGTATAACCCTTATTAACCTATGACATAGTTCAAGGTCTTATGACCCTCAGAATTCTTTTGATTCTTGTTATTCATTCTTGATTCAAAAGTTGAACTTTTATTCAGATGTCTTTAATTCACTCGCATGTTATTATATTGTTATTTCATTGTTATACTTATGGACAATAGTGCTCACTCTTGCTTTATAATAACATTGCAGTTAAGTACGAAAGAACTGACGAACCTTCCACTAGTAAAGGCAAGGGCAAAGTTAGCAAGTGTTTAAGACTTGTTATTTTATTTGGTGATGTATTTATGTTAGACTTGAGTTAATGATGTTGTTTAAGATTTATTGTTTATATTTCTGCACAGATGTTTAAGGTTAGTTCAACCTGGGATTATGTTTATGATTCAGATGTTGTAACCCTATAAGGGGAAGATTTTTATTTCTATCTATTGCATGGTTTGCATTTATTATGGGTAGATAGATAGATGATATTTGTAGAGTGAACACAAAATCCCGTGGATTCGAAGTACCAGATTTGGGGGTGTCACAGGTTGGTATCAAAGCTATAGGTTGTGAACCTTAGGTGGGGGAACAACCTTAGGTAGTAGCCTTATAGAAAGAAGATAGTGATGGAAAACTCTTATCGAGTTATAAGAAATGAATTTATGTAATTCATTAAAGATATTAAAAGACGTTATGTGTTTATGTGTTAAAGTATGAGTTAGATGATACGACTTAGTAACTAAAACTTAAAACTTTGTTGTCAGGATGTCGAATGTTGGAGAAGCTAGTCAAACTAGGGAGGAAGAACCCCGAGTACTTATAGTACCTACTGAGGAGGAACCCCGTGTACCTATAGTACCGACAGAGGAGGAGCCCCGAGACATTCATGTCGTTAGGGAGCAGCTGGTACAGAGGGAGTCATCTCCATTGTTCACCGTTGTTGGTCAGAAGAATGAGCCCGAGACTGATCCTGAGGAGGAATTTGTTGAGGAAGAGGAAGAAGAGGAGTTACCACGGTACACCATTGATGCTGAGATGTATGACACGTTATACGACCGTAACGTGGAGTTACGAGACGAGGTCCAGGATTTGACTGAGCGAGCGGTTATTCAGCATATTACTCTAGAGGAGAAGGAGAGGGAGATTTCGACTCTTCACTCTTGACTGGCAAATATAGAATGGGATTTGGTCCATGAGAAGGGTCAAACTAAAGATAAGACCGAGGAGATAGAGAAACTGAAGAAGGAATTGAAAGAAACCTCCGAAAGGCTGAACATAGCAGAGGAAGGCTGGGTAAGAGAATCGCGTCGAGCTGATCGTGCAGAGGATGATAGTCGTGCAAAGAAAGCGAAGATTAGGGAAACATACTATACACTTAACAAGGCAATGAATGAAACCCAAGATCGAGTTTTGAGGTACCCAATCCAGTTCGAAGGACTACCATTGTATATGATGGATCGCAGGACAATGTATCGCATCTTAGAAGAGGAGCGTAGCAAGGCTATTCAGCACCTTAATCGGCAGTGATATGATTTACTTAATTATGTAAAGAACTTAATTAGTTTTTAGATGTAAATTCTGACGTGTTTATGAACAAAAGAATATTTGAATGTTTTAATCCTGTGGATTCTTTATTCCAGGATAGTTGATGTAAATAGCAGTTATGCTATCGTTTAATGTTAAAACTTTTGATTTGAATGAAAATATATCAAGTTGTTTGAGATGATGTGTTAAATGAATATGTTAAATTGTTAAGTAATGCCTTAACTATTTAGAGAAATAAATAAAGTTCTAATAAGCGTTTATTTAATAGAAAAATGCCGCCAAGGAGAAGACAACAACGTCACCCGGCTCAAGAAGAGTCAACCGATAATAACAATAATGCCAACGCTAATCCTGTTCAGCAGTTGGTGAACTTACTGACTGGAGCCATGAATAACCAACCTCAAGCTCCACCAAACACAACGTTTAAGGACTTCAAGGCGGTGGGACCGCCAAAGTTCAAAGGTTCCATGAACCCAATCGAGGCTCAAACGCGGGTTATGGAGATGGAGAAGGTGTTTGATGTCGCCAGAGTAAGGGAAGACCAGAAGACCGCATATGCAACATTCATGCTGAAGTCTGAAGCTAGCTATTGGTGGCAGGCAAACAAAGTACGGGGAGGAGAAGGTGTAATAACCTGGGAGAGATTTAAGGAGATGTTTTTCGAGATGTATTTTCCGACTAGTTCGCAAAACCAAATGGAAGTTCAGTTTTTGTAGTTGAAACAAGGGAATATGTCCGTAGCAGATTATGCGGCAAGGTTCAACGAATTGGCTAGGTTCGCCACGTATCAAGTGCATACTGATGAGAGAAAGGCAAGACGTTTCGAGTAGGGACTGAAGCCTTAGTTGTATAGCAAGGTGTCAATGTTCCAATTGAACACCTTTGCTGGAGTGTTAGAGAAGGCCATACTCGCTGAAGGTGGAAGCGATGCGGTATCTAAATATAATCAGGATCAGAAGAAGAAAAAGAGTGAAAATGAAGGAATTAACAAGACTGGTGGAAGTAGCACGGGATGTAATAATAATCAGAAGAGAAAGTGGTCTGATAACTCGTCAGCTGGAAGTCAACAAGGAGGGCAAAAGAAGAAGATTGAAGCGTGCTCAACCTGCAGAAATACTCATTTGGGAGTTTGCATAAAGGGAAAATGAGTATGCTACAATTATGGTCAGGAAGGCCACATAACACCTAACTGTTCTAAACCAAAGAAGGGTGCCTGCTTCACTTGTGGCTCAAAGGATCATCTTGAAAGGGATTGTCCTAATAAGGGATCTGGAGGAACAGGATCAGGAGGGAATAGAGGAAACAATGGTGGAAGCACTCTGACTATCATAGGACCAACTGCAACCAACCGACCGACTGCCAGAACATTCAACATGACAGTTCAGGATGCAGTGCAGTCTCGCGATGTGGTGTCAGGTATCATTCCGATCAATAAAGTTAATGCTTATGTATTATTTGATTGGGTGCTACTTGTTCATTTATATCCGATGACTTTGCTAAGAACTTAGAATTGCCTAAGGATGAGTTAGAATACCCCATGAACATAGAAATTGCGAATAGAGAAGTGATCCCTGTTAAATACGTAAACAAGAACTGTAGGGTGGATATTAAGGGTAACATTATGAACGTAGATCTTATCCCTATTCGACTTGGAGAATTCGATGTTATCTTGGGTATGGACTAGTTATCCAATTATGGGGCTGTAATTGATTGCCAAAAGAAGCGTATTAACCTTATGACTCCATTAAAGGTTGTATTTTACGGTAGGAAATCGCCTAGACAAGCGAGTTGTCTGACGATGATGCAGGACAGGAAGTTGTTAAAACAAGGCTATATAGGATACTTAGCTTACATAGTCGACAGTCGAAAAGAGAATCTGAAGGTAGAAGTAATACCGATTGTGAGGGACTTCGTCGACGTATTTCCAAACGATTTACCAGGACTTCCACCAGATAGAGAGGTAGATTTCGTAATTGATTTGGCGCCTGGAACTGCTCCAATATCGAAGGCACCATACCGAATGGCACCAGTAGAGATGAAGGAATTAATGGTACAACTACAAGAATTGTGGGACAAGAAGTACATTCAACCGAGCGTATCGCCGTGGGGAGCGTCAGTGTTGTTTGTGAAAAAGAGGGATGGATCGATGCGACTCTGCATTGACTATAGAGAATTGAATAAGGTCACGATTAAGAACAGATATCCTTTACCGAGGATCGACGACCTATTTGATCAATTGAAGGGAACGAGATACTTTTCCAAGATAGACTTGAGAAACGGTTATCATCAATTGAAGGTGAGGCCGGAGGATGTACCAAAGACTGCGTTCAGAACACGATACGGTCACTACGAATTTTTAGTAATGTCGTTTGGTCTTACGAATGCTCCTGCAGCATTTATGGGACTAATGAATGGTGTGTTCAAGCCGTTTTTGGACAAGTTTGTAGTCGTATTTATAGATGACATTTTGGTCTATTCGAAAACCAAAGAAGAACACGAAGAGCATTTGAGATTAACGTTAGAAGTATTGAGAAGGGAAAAGTTGTATGCTAAGTTTTCAAAATGCGAATTTTGGATTGAACAAGTGCAATTTCTTGGGCACGTGATCGATAAAACGGAATTTCGGTAGATCCATCCAAAGTTGAAGCCGTGATTAACTGGGATCAGCCGAGGACGCCATCGGAAGTATAAAGTTTTCTTGAATTGGCAGGATATTATAGAAGGTTCATACAAGACTTTTCCAAGATCGCAACTTCGTTAACGAATTTAACTCGAAAAGCTGTGAAATTTGTTTGGACGGATAAGTGTGATAAAAGTTTTCAAGAATTGAAGAAGAGGTTGAGTACGGCCCCTGTGTTATCTCTTCCGGATGATACAGGAAATTTTGTTGTTTATAGTGATGCATCGCATAAAGGACTTGGCTTTGTGCTGATGCAAAATGATAAAGTCATTGCGTATGCATCACGACAATTGAAGGATTACGAGAAGGGATATCCGACCCATGACTTGGAGTTAGCTGCAGTTGTTTTTGCTTTAAAAATTTGGAGGCACTATCTCTACGGGAAGAAGTGTGAAATATATACGGACCATAAGAGTCTAAAATATATTTTCACGCAGAAGGACTTGAATATGCGTCAAAGAAGGTGGTTGGAGTTAATTAAGGACTACGACTGTGAGATTTTATACCATCCAGGTAAGGCGAATGTTGTTGTCAATGCCTTAAGTAGAAAGGGTCGGGAGAAGTTGATGATGTTGACTGCTCAGGACGAGCTAATTGCAGAAATGGAGAAACTGGAATTGGAAGTGAAGTATTCTATGGAGATTGATGAGAAAATATTTCAGATGCAATCTGGTATAACCCTACTGGATAAAGTTAAGGAGGCTCAGCTTCAGGACGAAGAATGTAAAAATGTGATAAAGAAGATATCTGAAGGAACCGAACCAAGATTTAAGATGGATAAGCAAGGAATACTGAGATTTGATAATAGAATTTGGGTACCGCCAGTTCAAGAGATTAAGGAAGATATTTTAAGTGAGGCTCATAGTTCACGATATTCGATTCACCCTGGTAGTACCAAGATGTACCAAGATCTTAGACAACATTTCTGGTGGCCAAATTTGAAGCGTGATGTTGCAGAATGTGTTGCCAAGTGTCTGACCTGTCAGAAAGCGAAAGCGGAACATCAGAGACCGAGTGGATTGTTATAACCGTTAGAGATCCCAGAGTGGAAATGGGAACATATTACAATGGACTTCGTGGTTGGCCTTCCGACGACTCAGAAAGGCTACGACACAGTATGGGTTATCGTTGACCGACTGACGAAATCTGCACACTTCCTTCCGATCAAAATAAGATTCAACTTAGATCAGTTAGCGAGGCTATACGTAAAAGAGATTGTTTCGAGGCACGGAGTTCCGGTATTAATTATTTCAGATAGGGATCCGCGCTTCACATCAAATTTCTGGAAACGTCTTTAGGAATGCATGGGTACGCAATTGCGAATGAGGACAGCTTACCACCCTCAAACAGACGGACATAGTGAGAGAACGATTCAGACATTAGAAGATATGCTAAGAGCCTGTGTGATGGACTTTAAAGGAAATTGGGATGATCACCTACCATTAGTAGAGTTCGGTTACAACAACAGTTACTACGCTAGTATTGGAATGCCACCCTATGAAGCGTTATACGGCAGAAAGTGCAGAACTCCACTATATTGGGATGAAGGTGGCGAAAGACAACTACTAGGCCCGGAATTGGTACAACAAACAGCAGAGATAGTCAAGGTGATTCGAGCAAGATTGACAGCAGCTCAAGATAAACAGAAGAAATACTCCGATCCACACCATAAGAATGTTGAGTTCGAACCAGGTAGTTATGTGTTCTTAAAGGTCTCTCCTTGAAAAGGAAAGATCAGATTCGGAAAGAAGGGAAAATTGAGCTCAAGATTCATCGGACCCTTTGAAGTTCTGAGAAAGGTCAGAGAAGTTGCTTATGAGGTAGCCTTACCTCCATCTCTAGAGAATGTCCACAATGTTTTCCATGTCTCAGTCCTACGACCCTACAAACCCGATTACAAGCACGTGATTGAATTTGAACCCCTATATTTCGACAAAGACTTATCTTACGAAGAAATTCCTGTTCAAATTGTCGACCGGAAAGAACAAGTTCTGAGAAATAAAGTAATACCTTCTGTTAAGGTAATTTGGAGGAACCACAACGCTGAAGAAGCTACGTGGGAACTCGAAGAGAATATGATGAAGAATTATCCTCATTTATTTACTTAGATTGTTATATGCGATTCTGGGGGCAAAATCTTTGTAAGGGGGGGAGAATGTAACGGGACAAATTTTTGAGTTGTGATTCTGGGACAGAATCCTTTTAAGAGGGGAAAGATGTGACAACCGTAATTTTGTAATTTAATTTTAATATTTATTGGATTGAATAAATATGTTTTGATGAATTAATTATTAGATTAAATAATTAATTGATGAAGTTGTGATAGATTAATTTAATTATGTGTTACATTTATTAAATTAATGTGGAGAATTTTTATTATTCGAAGTATGTGATTATGTGAGCTTATTGAATTAAAAGAAGTATTTAATAAGCCTATGTTATTTTAATTAATTTAATTATTAATTAGAGATTTAATAATTTAATATTATTATTAAATGAGAATTTAATTATGTAGCTATGTGAATTAATGAGAAATTATTTTATTTAAAATAAATTAAATAAGATATTGATTTATTTTATAAGGAGTGTGACATTATTTAAACTATATTATAAGCTTTATTAAATTAAATAGTTTTAAATCTTATTCTTGTCAGCCAAACAAGGCCCTAAGGGGAGTTATGAGCAGTTCACCATGATGGGGTAACTGACCATTATTGTGTCAGTTCATCTCCTTATTTATCAAATGTCTTTTATTTTCTTCCTTTTCATTTTTTTTGCTAAGTCTGGCATAACACAGAGAGAGATACAAATAGAGAGTTGAGAGTTCAGAGTTTTTGTTGGAAAATCCACTTTCTAGTAATCTACGCTTGGGTAATCTCTTCAACTCAATTTATTTATTTACGTCTTTTAAAGTTTTTATATGGCTTTCTTACTTCTGTAACTCTCTGTAATTGGGAAACCATGTCGTTATGTGAATATATATAATAATTCGAGTTGTAAGGCATGTTATATATATATATATATATATATATATATATATATATATATATATATATATATATATATTGTGCTTCCATATCATTGGTTTCATAAGATTATAACGTATGATTTTGGCTTGTTATTCCAAAAATTTACAGAGTACGTGATATGACCATATGTCCCTTACGCACAAATTTAATGCGTTGATCATATATTATCCCTAAATTTTATACTTATATATGATTATACATGCTAAAACGAACAAAATGAAACTTGAGTGGTTGGATTTGACCTTATAACGAATCCATAGTAGTAAATTCTATGTTTTTATTCAAAAACCTTCAAGAACATCAAGAACAATATAACTTACATATTTTAATTCTGTATTTATGTGTTTTAATGGGTTTAAATTACTCTATAAACGTTGGGTAATGATTATGTATAAATTCTAGTATTTGGATATGCTTAAACTAATATGTGGACAAGGAAATTGGAAGTTATAGCCATATTCATGTATAATTTTACACGTGATTGATTTTTGGCCTAATTTGGCCTTGTTATGTTCGCAAACTGCAGAACTGTAGAAACTGCAGAAAATGAACCTGGGTAACCCCGCCCCCGGCGGGCGTTACCAAACTAAATTACCCCGCCCCGGCGGTCAAAATAATAATAATAATAATAATAAATATTTGATGAAAATTATTAAAATATTTATAAAATAAATTAAATATTTTAATTGAGATATTTATGGAATAAAATAAATATTCGATGAAAATTATTATTAAAATATTTATAAAATAAATTAAATATTTTAATTGAGATATTTATGGAATAAAATAAATATTCGATGAAAATTATTATTAAAATATTTTAATTGAGATATTTATTGAATAAAATAAATATTCGATGGAAATTATTATGAAATAATTTATTCGAGTGTAATAATAGTAAGAGAATGAAAATATTCTAATTTAATTAAGTAATTAAATTAGAAGGGTAATGATTTATTAAATAAAGTGGAGTTTATATTAAATAATTAAGTGAAAATGTAACTAATGAATGTCGTGAATACATATGGTATGTGTGTAGGATTTGTCGTGAACGGAAGTAGTAATCATTTAGCTTACGCACGAGGCAAGTTTCCTAACCCTACTTGTCATTATTGTTCAAGTTTATTATTTACCTCGAGTAAATTATCATTACTATTATTCAAGTTCGAATGTTATATTAAAGATTTATTATCTTTTCAAAGCATGATTCAGTTATACAATAATTATTCTATTGTATACTTCTTGAGATTATTATTCGAATTGAATATCATTATTGTTGAACCTTATTAGACTAGTGAACTTTATTGATTCAACTAGTCCTTAGTTGATGAACGTTCTAAATTTCAGAACCCTTATTGAATTATCCAAACCAAACTTCCTTTGGTGCGGATTCGAATGTCAAACTGAGATGAACAACCCTGTAAAGGGATTTACTTATACATTAGCGTTAAGATATTGTGCACAGTATGGTACTAAGGGCTGATCCCCCTAAGTACGAGAAGAAAGTTCCATAGTCTTATGACTTTTAAAGGTTTCAAGTATAACCCTTGTTAACCTAGGACATAGTTCAAGGTCAGAATTCTTTTGATTCTTGTTATTCATTCTTGATTCAAAATTTGAACTTTTATTCAGTTGTCTTTAATTCATTCGCATGTTATTATACTGTTATTTCATTGTTATACTTGTGGACAATAGTGCTCACTCTTGCTTTATAATAACATTGCAGTTAAGAACGAAAGAACTGACGAACCTTCCACTAGTAAAGGCAAGGGCAAAGTTAGCAAGTATTGAAGACTTGTTATTTTATTTGATGATGTATTTATGTTAGACTTGAGTTAATAATGTTGTTTAAGACTTATTGTTTATATTTCTGCACAGATGTTTAAGGTTATTTCAACCTGGGATTATATTTATGATTCAGATGTTGTAACCCTATAAGGGGAAGATTTTTATTTCTATCTATTGCATGGTTTGCATTTATTATGGGTAGATAGATAGATGATATTTGTACAGTGAACACCAAATCCTGTGGATTCGAAGTACAGGATTTGGGGGTGTCACAATATCTCTCATATTATTGATTCAATTATTATCACAGTATCATCTGCATAATATGTTATATTATTAAATCAGTAATTGAGATGGCAAAGTTATTCATATTATTATTTGTAATATTGACAATATCTAGAAGTTCTATCAAGGAGAGGTTTGGTCATCTAATTGCGAGCCAATAGGGAGAAATCCTTATCGAAAAACCCACTTTTTCCTAGGAAAGACCTGGTTGTTAAATATTGTAAGTTATAATATTAATGATGAATAAGTTCGTGTTGATTAAAGATGAAATTGATAATTCCATTGTGTGGGAATTATTAGTGTTAGTGAAAATCGACATTTATTTCGATAATAATTAATGTCTGGAGGTTATATTGACCAATCGGGTAATTAACCGGATAAATGAGCAATTAATTGCTATTAATTCATATGCTTATAACTAAGTGTTCACATGTGTGTACTATTGATTCACATGATTTACTATTAGGGGAGTTGGTGCAAGATTGATAATACTTGCATGACTAAATTAAAAATAGAGGTATAGTTGAAGGTACTATACTATAATTAATTTTTTTCACATGTTTAGAACTATTGAGTCACATGATTTACTATTGATTCACATGATTTACTATTAGGGGAGGTGGTGCAAGATTGATAATACTTGTAGGACTAAATTAAAAATAAAGGAAAAGAGGAAGGTATTATACTGTAATATTTCGAGCCCCAAAATGTGCAATTATTGAAACTATATTTTCCTATAAATAGAAGCTCATTTTTCCTTCATTTCTCACCAATTCACTAAAACTACAGAGCAATTATTATAGAGAGAAATTATAGAGAGAAAGAAGAAGAGAAGTCTGCTACCTCACTATTCTAGTATCCAATTTTCTTCTGAGGTAAGGGGTATTATTCTTTCGTATTCATGAAGAGAGTTAATTTCTTTCAATACTTGTAAGGGTTGTTATTCCATTCTTTATTATTATGTTGGAATAACCTGTCTATGCGAAGTACCGCATAC
This sequence comes from Panax japonicus, assembly GCA_020205505.1. NCBI lineage: Eukaryota > Viridiplantae > Streptophyta > Magnoliopsida > Apiales > Araliaceae > Panax > Panax japonicus. The sequence goes on along the minus strand of CM035102.1, from coordinate 39,272,368 downwards.
ATGGTGAAATTCTTCTGTTATTCCATTCTTTATTATTCTATTAGAATAACCTGTCTGTGCGATCTATCACATACATGGTGAATTCTGTTGTTATTCTATTCTTTATTATTATATTGGAATATCCTGTCTGTGCGGATTACGCATGACCTGGTTTCGTTCTTTATTATTCTGTTGGAATATCTTGTCTGTGCGGATTATGCATGACCTGGTTTCGTTCTTTATTATTCTGTTGGAATAACATGTCTATACGGTCTATCGCATGCCTGGTGAAAGATATTGCATATTCATTCCTTATTAAATTATGGAAATGACCTGTCTACGTGGATTACCGCAGGGCGGGTGAAAATCCATTTGCAGTTTCGTATATTCTATTATACTCGTCTGACATATCATTTCTTTTATACTCGTCCTGGAATATCATTTTCTTTGGTATTTTTTATGAGTTACTATTCACGGGTTACTATTCACCCAATTACTATTTACTCTGGTATTATTTACTCGAATATTCGGGGTACTTTTCGTACCGGAGTACTATTCATGAGTTACTATTCATGAGTTACTATTCACCCGATTATTATTCACTCTAGTATCATTCACTCGGGTATTCGGGATACTTTTTGTGTTGGGGTAGTATTCATGGGATACTATTCACGGGGTACTATTCACCCAAAAAATATATTTCTTTTCTGTCCAAATTATTTTTGGTACAAGAATATTATTCTTGAATTTTACTTTACAAAGCAGTATCATGTTGACAATTTGGACGTTATTGATTCCTGGATAAATTAAATTATAAATCTTTAAAATTTATCCTTGAACATGTTTTATTAAATTATTATATTATTATGATCATCCTCATGCTTATATTGTGATAAAAGTCATTTTTGACTTACGTGCATAGATTGACTTGGTATGATTATGTTTAGAAATTATTCAGTATAATCATGACTGTAATGTGATGAATGATGTGGTAAAAGTCCTCATTGCCCTGTAGTTCATTGATGGACAGTTGTTGGTATGATTATGACTAGGGATTATTCGGTAATAATCATGACCATTGATGATTACATGAATATCCTTGGCCGTGGTGCAGTGATGATTCGATTTTATTTGTTAAGCCGAGTCTCAGCGATAAAGTTGATGAAAAACTTTTTAAATCATAGAAGATAGTAAATTTTATGCTCTACTTGGCTCTTCTAATGGATTGCTTATTCCACTGTAGTTGTTGATCTAAAACATGTTGTCTATTGTATTCTATCAGTTGTTATACTGTTGAAGGCTAAAGATAATTTATTCTGCATTACCTTAGTCATAATATTTTTTACTGGGCTAGTTGGGCTCACCCTTTCTTTCACTGTTCTCTTCAGGAAATGAGAATATAGCTGGGACGAGTCGGGGAACGGATTGACGATCCAGATGGTTGTTTTAGTAGTCCTCACAATTCTATAAAATAGTGTGACAATAAATATAATGAGGACTCCATTGAGTGTGGATATTGTATAGATGACAATATTCTTGTTTAAATTCTCAGCTATGTTTTGTCGTATTTTACACGACTGTTGTATAGTTAAGTTGTATTTGAATTTTTGTACCATGTATTTTCTGGCGACCCAAGATGGGTGATGTATACCTGTTTTGGGTACGTCACACTACTGTGCAACCACACGTATTACTGTACTTTTATCACCGGGTATTTTAACAGTTAACGATAAAAGTTTTGCCATTATTTTTATAAAAAGGTTATTTCTGTCGCTTTCTATATCCGACAATTATTCTGTTATGTGGTCCACTAATGATTACGTCGTCGTACGGATATTCCTTTACAAAAAGAATATTTCCCGACCAAACGAATATTATATGATAACTTGCTTACTTTGAAAAGTTGCACATTTCACCCATAACTAAAGCATTATATCAAATCAACACCTTATTATTCAAAATAATAATTAGAGAAAATTAAATCCTTATTCATAAAAAGTTGGGGTCTTGCATGTTATACCTTTCCGAAAAGCCCTTGACGAGAGCTACACAATAACATGAGATTTGACATTTTTTGAATCCGGGAAGATGAATTCATGACCAGATTTTTAAGTCTTCGTAGTCCATCCGTTGAGCTGTCTCGTGCTATTTTCACTCGGGATTGATGTTATGGTTCTGCATGACTTCTTTTGCAGTGATTTGGGTTGATTTGATGTTGAGTTGGCAAAATCACTATTTTGCCCCTTCCGGGTAGGTTCCAGACTTGATGCAGTTGTAGTCGTCTTTTCTCAGGGTTGTCTCCGAGAATAGATTGTTGTTAACTTTTGACAGTTCTCTGAGTTGTCTCTGAGGTTGGTTTGATGTTTCCCGGGGTTGTTGTCGGGTTTTGGCTTGATCTCCCGGGGTTTTTTTCAAGGTTAGATTTGATCTCTCGAGATTGTCACTGGGGTTTTACTTGATCTCCCGAGGTTATCGCCGGGGTTTGATTTGATGATTTTGACTCTCAAGATTGTCTCTGAGAGAGAAAAGAAGATTCTGCCTTCCTGTATGATTAGTAACAAAAATATAAAATTTCGAGTGTCTACAACACTTAATATTGTATTATTATTTTTAGTTATTCTTAAAATAATGAAATCACAAGATGGTGTGTCGTTGTATTTGTTTGACAAAAGGATATTTAGTGTGTTTGAAAGTTTAAATACATTCTAAAATTTTGTTTATCTAGAAATAATTTATTTTATATTACATCTCTATCGATTTTTTAATATAAATTATTTTAGAGTTGTGAACAAATATTAAATAAATAATTATAAAATATTAAATATGATATATTAAATTTATATTAAAATAATATTATTTATTAAATAAAAAAAAATTAAATATTATATTTAATATTTAGGATTACTATTAAAAATTAAACCATTACTACTTATTTGAAAACTCCCAAATCCACCGTCCTTTTCTTTCTCCACACGTTTATCCACCGCCATTGGTCCTCTATAAATAATCCCCAGTCCTCCCTTCTCCAATTACATTATTTCTCTCTCTAGAAAAATTCACAGTGTTCTCTCTCTAAATTTATCTGTTTTTTGGGTCTGTATAGATCTGAACTTTGCCCTAATTTGATACCCTGTAAACTCTCATGGGTGAAATCGCAGTTCTTCAGCCACAAGATATTCTCAAAAATAGATATTCTCGCCAAAATTTGATTTATTCCGCCATGAAATCTCATCGAAAATCGAGCTCTGATGGGGTGAAACTTGCTTCCAATCGGAGAAGAAAGAGCCCCACGGTCACCAGTCCACCGTCGAAGCCCAACCTTGTGATGGGTCAAGTGAAGATTTTGAAACGCGGCGAAGCGTTGACTGAAATCAACAATAACACAGAGGCAAATTATAAAACACCTCCTGTTGTGCAGAATTTGAAGGTTGAAGAACTGGACGATTTTGTGCTTTCTTCTACTGACAGGTTGGGTCCAGAACCTGAGATTTTGACGAAAAAGGTCTGCCTTGTTGATTTCTATGCTGGATCTGGGGTTATTGATTCGCCGGCGCCGAGTTCTTTACCGGTTCCGAGCTTTTTTGTTAAAAAAGTTGACACTACAAGTGAAATACGACGTATGCTTCGACTTGATATCTAGTTGCTCCAGTATCTTCCTTTCCTAATTTTAACCGGGAAGGAGGAGTTGGTAAAGCAAATTGTCGACTGACTTTTATAGTAGTTTCAGTTTGGTTTAGTTTAATTTAAGGTTTAGTTTAATTTACTGTATTATATATGTGTATATGGATCTGAGGGGTAAGTTTATTATTCGTTGGTTTTTAGTTTGATAGGTTGAGTAGCTTCAAAAAAGTTTGCAGTTTAGTTTTTATGTAGTTTAGTTGTTCATTTGATTATTAGAGTGTTAAAGATGTATTTAGGATCGAGTTGTTTACCAGTTTCTCAAAGTCTTATGTAGCAACAGATATTTATGTTTTATGAAATCAATGCTATTACTTGCATTCCATTTTATATTTTGATGCCTATTGAATGAAAGCTGAATTATAATTTATTGATTGACATGTTAAATGGACCAATTAAATGGTGATGATTAATGGGAAGAATATCTTAAGATGATTGATGCAAGTTTTGAAAGGAAATGTATTATGGTATCAGTAATTGTGAGGACATAGTTTTTCTTTACGAATTGAGGACATTTAAATGAGTTCTGCTGTCTCTCCTTGCAATTGACTAAAAGAGGGGAAAAAGTTGTTATTTATGAACATTGCTGGTCATTGTTTTAATGGTTGCTATACAATTTTGAATCTCGTTTTATTCATCGGTTGATCAAAATGATGAGTTTTAACAGTTTTCAGTTTGTGTATTACATTAGCCAGAGGTTGATATATGTTGGAGTCGTCTGGGGCACACTTGGATGGATTATATATGGGATGTTTTCTTTTTTATGAAAACATGTTGAGTGCCATTTGATTGATTGAAATTTGCTCCACTTTGCAGGTGTGAGAATTCAGTTGCCATTATAGAGGCTTCACAAAAGCAAGAGACCACTGGTATGATTCTTTTCTAGTTATATGGTTTCGGTTATTTTTCTTACCTGGCTTGAGTTATTTTTTGTGGAGTTTTTTCTTTACCCAAACCCAACTATCCGCATGTTTGGAGTTTTTATCTCTATTAATAATTGAATGTAGTTTAGATATATTTTATCAAGACTAAGAATATAATTATTGATTTTTCTTTAGGTAAATAATGTGTTATAATATGAGATCACACACGCACACAAACGATAGAGAATTAAGAAAAACACAAAAGATTTACGTGGTTCCCCAATTTGGGTACTCTACAGGCGGCTTTGTTGTTAATTGATGATTTTTTAGATGCCTAGGGCTTTACAATAGATAGTATTTATAATTACTAATCCTATTCCAACTCTACTTCACATTATGTCTCAATTACCCATAATGTCCCTCATTAATAAACATGTACCGTACCGCGGGGGGGCACACCCCCGCTACCTTCGGGTCAACCCTGATGGGCTAGTTCGTCGCGGAGCGCACTAGCCTTTTTCAACGGCTTTCATATTATGAGTCACAAGTTTCCAACAAATCTCCACCTTGACGAATAACTTAATCCATTTCGAAGATAAGTCACTTGTCCAATTCGATCTTGGGGGGAATCCTCCAAATTAACATTCAGAGATATTGATCAAGTCCAAGCAATGCTTGAACTTGTCCGCGGTCATAGTCTTTGTCAACACGTCAGCTGCATTTTCAGAAGTGTGCACCTTCTCCAATATCACATCCCCAGTAGCTATCAGCTCCCTCACCTTGTGAAACCTTACGCTAATATGCTTGGTCCTTGCGTGATACACTTGATGCTTTGCCAAGTAAATGGCGCTCTGACTATCACAATACAGCTGTACTCCACCTTGATCTATGCCCAGCTCATTCACAAAACCCTTCAACTACAATGCTTCCTTACCAGCCTCAGCCAATGCCATGTACTCATATTCTGTAGTAGATAGAGCTACTAGAGATTGAACCATAGATCTCCAACAGATCGGTCCACCTGCCAGTGTAAACACATAATCTGTTGTAGATCTCAAATCATCCAACCTTCCAGCATAATCCGCATCCACATACCCTACAACTGATATCTGAGCCTCTTGCTTCGCAAACATAATCCCATGATTTGCCGTTCCTCTCAAATATCTGAACACCCACTTAACAGCTTTCCAGTGCTCTCTACCTGGATTGGCCATGTATTTACTCACTGTGCTAACTGCATGTGCCAAATCGGGTCTTGTACACACCATCGCATACATCAAACAACCAACTGCGCTCGCATAGGGCACGTTCGACATATCCTGAATCTCTTCGGCCGATTTCGGACACTGTGCTGTAGATAACCTGAAGTGACTCGCCAATGAAGTGCTGACCTGTTTAGCATTAGCCATACTAAACCTTTTTAACACTTTCTCCACATAATTCTTTGGTGTCAACCACAGCTTTCCAGCTGCTCTATCCTTGCGAATCTCCATCCCAAGTATTTTCCTAGCGACACCCAAGTCCTTCATGTCAAACTCCTTTCCCAACAAGTTCTTCAACCTGTTTACGTCAATCATACTCTTTGCAGCAATAAGCATGTCATCCACATACAGTAACAAAAAAATATAGGAACCATCCTCAAGGCTTTTCACATAAACACAGCAATCATACTCACATCGAGTGAACCCAATCCGGATCATGAAGGAATCAAACTTCTTCTACCATTGTCTTGGAGACTGTTTCAGCCCATACAGTGACTTCTTCAACCTGCATACCATGTGCTCAGTCTCCGGCTGCTTGAAACCCTTCAGGCTGCTCCATGAATATCATTTCCTCCAAATCACCATGAAGAAAGGCTGTCTTCACATCCAGCTGCTCTAACTCCAGATCATAGCTAGCCACCAATGCCAAAATAATCCTGATTGAGGTATGTCTCACCACCGGAGAAAACACCTCATCATAGTCAATCCCCATCCTCTGCGAGTATCCCTTTGCTACCAATCGAGCCTTAAATCGTTCCTTTTTCTTTTCTGATACAACTTCCTTTTTCTTGTACACCCATTTGCACCCACGGGTTTCTTTCCCTCAGGCAATTCTGACAATTTTCAAGTTTTGTTTTTCTTCAATGACTCCATCTCCTCCACCATGGCCTCCATCCAACTGTCCCTTTCAGAACTACCAATAGCTTCCTGAAACGTAGACGAATCCCCACTAGTAGTAGATAAAGTATATGCAACCATATCATCAAACATGTACCTCTCTTGTGGTTTGATAGTGTGTCTGGGTCTCCTTGCGGCTATGCTTTCGTCCTGCTGCTGCTGATTTTCCCGTTCCACTGGCGATGTATTTCCAGTGTCGTAATTCTCCAATTCAATTTGAACCCCCTGCTGCTGTTTGTCAGTTTCTCCACCGGCCTCAGTTTTCTGACCTTCCTTTTGTGTCTTAACCATGGAAGCCTCGTCAAAAACCACATCCCTACTGATCACTGCCTTCTTTGCTTTCGGATCCCAAATCTTGTACCCCTTTACACCTTTCTTATACCCAAGAAAAATACACTGTTTGGACTTGGCATCAAGCTTAGATCTCTCATTTCCCGAAACGTGTACGTAGGCTGGACATCCGAAGATCCTCATACCCGAGTAATCCACTTCTTTGCCTGTCCACACCTCTTGTGTCACTTTATTACCCAAAGCAGTACTCGGAGACCTGTTAATTATGTAAACTGCCATACTCACTGCTTCTGCCCATAAATCCTTCGAAAGCCCTGCATTTAGCCTCATGCACCGTGCCCGCTCTACTATAGTTCTGTTCATTCTTTCTGCCACCCCATTCTGCTGTGGAGTCTTCCTGACAGTCCAGTGACGTTGTATCCCGTGCTCCTCACAAAATTTCACAAATGGCTCGTACTTGTACTCAGTTCCATTATCTGACCCGAGGCATTTAATTTTTCTCCCTATTTGATTTTCCACTTCAGCTTTCCACACCTTGAATTTTTCGAAGACCTCAGACTTGTGTCGCATGAAGTACACCCAAACCTTTCTCGAAAAGTCGTCGATGAAAGTCAAGAAATACAGCGATCCTGCTTTTGAAGCTACTCTCACTGGCCCCCATACATCAGAATGCACATAGTCAAGTTTTCCATTCGTTTTGTTCATCGCACTCTTAAACTGCACTTTACACTGTTTTCCCAAGACAGAACTTGCAAAAATCTAACTTGCACAACTTTATCCCTTTCAACAGATTTCTCCTATGTAATTCCAGCATCCCACGTTCTCTCATATCCCCCAACCGCATATGCCATAGCGTAGTATCATCAATATCTTCCGCTGTAGTAGCAGCAACTCCACCTACAACTGTACTCCCTATCATCCGATAGATGTTTTCGTTAACCTTATAACCCTTCATTATTACCAGAGCACCCTTCGTCACTCTCATGGCTCCACCACCAGTTTTGAATTCACAGCCATTAAAGTCCAGGGTTCTTAATGAAATTAGATTCTTCCTTAAACCTGGGATATGTCTCACCTCAGCCAGAGTTCTTACAACACCATCGAACATCCTTATCTTCACTGTGCCTATTCCAATGACGTTGCACGAAGCATCGTTACCCATTAAAACTGTCCCACAGTTCACTGATTTATAGGTGTCAAACCACTCCCTGTTAGGTGTCATGTGAAACGAACATGCTGAATCCAAAATCCACGAGTCTGTCACGTCCGTGTTTGTAGAAACTGACAACATATCCCCATCATCCGATGATTCCTCCACGAAGTTTGCCGATTTCGTAGATTCTGATTGCTTCCCTGTTCCTTCACCCTTATTCTTGTATAGACAGTCCTTTTTGAAGTGTCCTGTCTCGCGACATCTGAAACACTTGTACTCCTTAGGCTTAGGAGTCCTGCCCGTCGACTTAGATTTCCCATGCGTTCCTGGTTTCCCTTTATCCGATTTTCTGCCACGTTGCTCTCCACCTTTTACCATCAACCCTTCACCCGAAACACCCTCGGATTGTTGCTTTTGCTGGTTAAACATCAGTAGAGCAGAAGTGACTTCTTCCAATTTTAGAGTTTCTTTTCCCCATAAGAGGGTCGTCATAAGATTCTCCATGGAGCCCGGTAGAGAACACAATAACATCAACGCCTGATCTTCTTCTTTGAATTTCACTTCAATCCTTAGCAAGTCACTAATTATTTGATTGAACGTGTGAATGTGTTGAATAAGTTCGGAACCTTCAACCATCTTTAAACCAAACAGATTTTGCTTCAGAAACAGTTTATTTGTCAATGACTTTGACATATACCTAGATTCCAATTTACTCCATACACCCGATGGCGATTCATCTCCGATCATGTGATACATAATCTCGTCTGCCAGGCACAAACGAATTCTACTCATTGCCTTCGCTTGGAGTTCATCCCAGTCATCAATCGTCATGGACTCTGGTTTCTTCTTTAACGCCTTCACCAATCCTTATTGCTCCCATCAAACTTCATCACATCAAACTTTGTCACCGATGAATTTGATGTCATAGTTCTTCACGTGTTAAACCCAAGCTCTGATACCAATTTGTTATAATATGAGATCACACACACGCACACAAACGATAGAGAATTAAGAAAAACACAAGATATTTACGTGGTTCCCCAATTTGGTACTCCACAGGCGGCTTTGTTGTTTATTGATGATTTCTTAGATGCCTAGGGCTTTACAATAGATAGTATTTATAACTATTAATCTTATTCCAACCCTACTTCACATTATGCCTCAATTATCCATAATGTCCTTCATTAATAAACATGTACCGTACCGCGGGGGCTTCGCCCCCGCACCCCCCCTGCGACCTTCGGGTCAACCCTGATGGGCTAGTGCGTTGCTTCGCTCTGCTACGCTAGGCTCCGCACTAGCCTTTTTCAGCGGCTTCCATATTATAAGTCACAAGTTTCTAACATAATAGGATTATAGTTCATGTCTTTTAATTAAAATTTTAAAGAAATCAATTGTTATCAAAATAGAACACTGCTGAAGATATGTCCATTTAGTATGTTGATCCAGTTAGGATGCTATCTTACAAGGGAAGAGGACAATTTTTAAACGTAAATCATAGCAGTCATATAGTTCTAATTGAGATTGATTTGAGAGTTTGTTAATCCTGACAATGACAAGAGTTTTAACCAAGTTTGAAGGACTGACCGAGTTTGTCCGTTTATTACTTTAATTATATAGTTGAATAGTTGATTTGTTCAGCTTACTATGTAGTCGGCCTGGTTTGGTTTTTTATTCTATTTGGCAAAGTCGGAGCTAATTTTCACACAGGATTGATGTTTGTTAGTTTATCCTTGGCCCAGTGCGAAGTTCTCTACTCATTCCTAGTCCATTTTTTTCTTCTTTCTTCCTTCTCAAGACCATGTACAAGTGATTTATGTGGTGTACATACATACATACATACATACATACATATATATATATATATATATATATATATATATATATGTATATATGGTATGTGTTTTTGGTTTTCAACTTTGAGATGCATTTCATGATCTTTCTCAATAGGAAGGTGGAATCATACAAAAATCTGTGATTGTTAGAATGATCCACTGATAGCACTGCAGAACTTATTTTTTTCCAAGGAAGTCGGTACCAGCTTCTTTATTAACTTTGATGGTAGATACGACATTTATTTGTAGGACAACACTTTATACACACAAAAAATTCACATAAGAAAAATTCTGAAAATTTAAGACAATGATGCAAAGAGGAGAGAGATAGACAATGATCCACGTGTGCGTTTTGTTTTTAAGTTTTTGTGTGCATGGCAACTCTGCTTGGCACTTGTTCTGTCCCCTTTGGTTTTTAAATTTGTGGTCTTGCTTCCGCAATACTTACTTAAATTGAGGCTTACAAAGAATGGATAGATAAATAAACAGGACAAGAAAGGAAAATTAGAAAAATAGAAGTTCATTTGAGATCACTGAAGCACTATATATTCCCCTTGTTTTTTTAAGTTCTCATTTGTATTTGTGTATTCAATTGCAACTAGCTATCCAACTTCTGGAGACATTTGAGCTTCTTTCTTTTATGCCAAATAAAGGTGAGCTTGAAAGCCTAATAAAGCATGCGAAAAATAAGCACTAGTTTGCAGAAAAGATAGTTGGGAAACCTGATTAAACCTGAGAAATAAATTCATGTGTAATTTTGTGGGAGCAATTCACGATTTGGAATTACAAGAACTTAAGATACAAACTCAGTAGATTGTAAGTGCTTCTAGGACACTTGGCTCTGGTGCTTCTTTGGGTTGTATTTGTGAGAACTGAGCTACCAAGTAGCTGCTTATCTGGTTGCTCTGCATGCTAAATGTAAGTAAGGCGGCTACACGGTTATGTCAGCCTGGTACTAACGGAGTTGAAGGGAGCTGGTAGATCACACCTGAATGTCCCCTCTGATTTTCTAGAATTTTATTAATCTATATGCTGGATTCTCACCATGGAATGACCCTGTAACGGAGGTTATGGCAGAATAAGACAATTCAGACCTGACTTCTAGGGTCCTATAGACTTTGCCGCTGCATTCCAAATCTAGCTTGAAGTAAAAAGTCATGTTTCCTGCAACAGGCATGCAAGTTCTTTGACTTGCCATGACAAAGCTAGAACTAAAATATTTATGCAAGGGGACCATTTCAAGGGACCGGGGGGTGGGTGTGGGGGTGGGGGTGGGGGTGGGTGTGGGGGGGAGAGGGGGGGGGGGTTATACTATTATGTATTCTAGGTCACAATTGCGGAAATATTAGAGGGGGTCGAAATATGTTACTAAAAAAAATTATTTATTGACACTTGCTGTGCTTCTTTCAAATTTATTTTACCCACTAAAAAATTATATATTATATATATATATATATATATTAATTTTTTCTGAACTATGAGATTATCAATCAGATTTTGAATTATTTAGTCACATGATTAGCTACTTTTATAGATAAATTAAAAATTATAATATTATATATTTAAAACCTTATACTGTGGTTCTGGTCATCTTCGTTGGAGACAACTGAGAGTAGCCACTCAAAGCAAGAAAATGAATTAAGTTATTCTCATTTACAAAAAAAGTTGATACTAATGTATGATTAAGTCAATAAGACAAATGAGTGTAATATTAATTAATTAATTATCAAATTTATTTAATATTATTTTAGCTTATGGTAATATTGTTAATTTATTATAGTTGAAAAGACAAAAAAATAAATAAATTAATATTATCTCATAACAAAGATAAAATTTAAGGCAAAACTAATGATTTGGCAACCGAAGTTGGCACGTTTTATTGAATACTCGATTGAACTTTTAATTTTTCAAATTAACTTACTGAACTAATTTTTATTTTCAAATTGGGTCATTCTGTTAAAAAAGAGTTGACAGACGTTAACTTTTTATCTACGCGGCGTTGACGTGGTAAAAAAAATAAAAAAAATATTGCTTATGTGGTAAAAAAAAATCAAAAACAGATTTTAAAAATAAAAAAATTAACATTTTAAAGTTTTAAAAATAAAAAAAAACATAATAAAATAAAACAAAAAAAAATAGACTTTTAAAAAAAACAGAATTTTTTAAAAAACAGAATTTTTTAAAAAATAGAATTTTTTAAAAACAGATTTTTTTTAAAATATACTTTAAAAGCGGAACTTTTTTAAAAACAGAATTTTTTTAAAACAGATTTTTTTAAAAAAACAGAATTTTTTAAAAAAAACTGAACTTTTTTAAAAAACAGATTTTTTAAAAAAATAGAATTCTGCTTTTTGAAAAATTTATTTTTTTAAAAAAAAATCTATTTTTAAAAAAAATCTGTTTTTAAAAAAATTCTGCTTTTAAAAAAATTCTATTTTTTTTAAAAAAAGTTTGTTTTTAAAAAAAATTATATTTTTAACAAATTTTGTTTTAAAAAAATTCTGTTTTTTGCCAAATAATCAAAATGGTTAAATCTTTTTAGTTGAAGAAGAAAAGATATTTTGATTTTTTTGTTTTTTTTATTATATTTTTGTTATTTTTAAAACTTTAAAATGTTAATTTTTTTATTTTTAAAATCTGTTTTTGATTTTTTTTGCCACATAAGTAATATTTTTTTTATTTTTTTATACTATTATGTATTCTAGGTCACAGTTGCGGAAATATTAGAGGGGGTCGAAATACGTCACTAAAAAAAATTATTTATTGACACTTGCTGTGCTTCTTTCAAATTTATTTTACCCAATAAAAAATTATATATTATATATATATATATATATATATATATATATATATTAATTTTTTTCGAACTATGAGATTATCAATCAGATTTTGAATTATTTAGTCAACTGATTAGCTATTTTTATAGATAAATTAAAAATTATAATATTATATATTTAAAATCTTATATTGTGGTTCTGGTCATATTCGTTGGAGACAACTGAGAGTTGCCACTCAAAGCAAGAAAATGAATTAAGTTATTTTCATTTACAAAAAAAAGTTGATACTAATGTATGATTAAGTAAGTAAGACAAATGAGTGTAATATTAATTAATAAATTATCAAATTTATTTAATAGTATTTTATCTTATAGTAATATTGTTAATTTATTATAGTTGAAAAGACAAAAAAATAAATAAATTAATATTATCTCATAAATTTAAGGCAAAACTAATGATTTGGCCACCGAAGTTGGCACGTTTTATTGAATACCCGATTGAACTTTTAATTTTTCAAATTAACTTACTGAACTAATTTTTATTTTCAAATTGGGTCATTCCGTTAAAAAAAATTGACAGACGTTAACTTTTTATCTACGCGGCGTTGACGTGGCAAAAAAAATAAAAAAATATTGCTTATGTGGTAAAAAAAATCAAAAACAGATTTTAAAAATAAAAAAAATTAACATTTTAAAGTTTTAAAAATAACAAAAACATAATAAAATAAAACAAAAACAAAAAATAGAATTTTTTTTAAAAATAGACCTGTTTTAAAAAACAGAATTTTTTAAAAATAGCTTTTTTTTAAAAAACAAAATTTGTTAAAAAATAGAATTTTTTTAAAAACAGATTTTTTAAAAAATATACTTTAAAAGCGGAACTTTTTTAAAAACAAATTTTTTTTTAAAACAGATTTTTTTAAAAAAAAGAATTTTTAAAAAATATAATTTTTTAAAAAAAAGAATTTTTAAAAAATATAATTTTTTAAAAAAAAGAATTTTTAAAAAAACAGAATTCTGTTTTTAAAAACAGATTTTTTTAAAAAACGGAACTTTTTAAAAAAACAGAGTTTGTAAAATATAGAATTCTGTTTTTTTTTAAATTTATGTTTTTAAAAAAATTTCGTTTTTAAAAAAATTCTGTTTTTTTAAAAAAATTTGTTTTTTTTTTTAAAAAATTCTATTTTTAATTTTTTTTTAATAAAAAATTCTGTTTTTTTTAAAAAATCTATTTTTTTAAAAAAGTATATTTTTTAAAAATTTATATTTTTTAACAAATTTTGTTTTTAAAAAAAATTCTATTTTTTTAAAAAATTATGTTTTTTAAAAAAAATTTGTTTTTTGCCAAATAATCAAGATGGTTAAATCTTTTTAGTTGAAGAAGAAAAGATATTTTGATTTTTTTGTTTTATTTTATTATATTTTTGTTATTTTTAAAACTTTAAAATGTTAATTTTTTTATTTTTAAAATCTGTTTTTGATATTTTTTTGTCACATATTTAATATTTTTTATTTTTCTTTGCTACATAGATAAAAAGTTAACGTCTGTCAACTTTTTTTAACAGAATGACCCAATTTGAAAATAAAAATTAGTTCAGTAAGTTAATTTAAAAAATTAAAAATTCAATGGCCAATTTCAATGGCCAAATCATTAATTTTACTTGAAATTTAACTAACGTTAACATGCTTTTGATTTTAGAGTTGGGTGATATGACCCCCTAGTCCGCCCATGTTAGGTCATATACTCCTAGCGAGTCCAAATCATCTATAACTGCAATAGAAGAGTTCTGATGTTTTCTTTTTGTTTGTCTTTTCTTAATGGTCGAGGGAGAGGAAGATAACTGGCAATTTTCAAGATTACGTGTGTAAATTGAATGTTTATGAATAGTGCTATATTAAATTAATGACCGCTTATATTCATTGTTCAATTTAAACCGGTGTTACTACATAAGGTTTCTTGGCATCGATTGTTATTGAACCAGATGCACGAAATGTTTGATCATACATTACTGATTGGTAAAATTAATGAAATATTGACTGTAATTAGTTCGTTTTACTGATTATATCATTGAATTTTAATTTTTTAAATTACTCTATTAAACTTATTATTTTGAAATTGGGTCATTCTGTTAAAAAAAATAAATGGAAGTTAATTTTTTATCGACAAAACTAATGAATTATCCATTGTAGTTGGCATATTTTATTGATTATATCATTGAACATTTAATTTTTCAAATTACCTCATTAAATTAATTAATATTTTGAAATTGGATCAATTTGTTAAAAAAATTATGCAGACATTAATTTTTCTATGTGGCTCTAAAAAAGAAATTCAAAAATAAAAAAAATATTACTTATATGGCAAAAAAATAATAAAAAACTTGAAAGTGAAAGCAAAAAAATTAAAATATTTTGGGTATTGTAATCTCACATGTTTATCAATAGAAAAAAATTCCTCGAGAATGAAAAGTAATGCATCATTAGTAGAAATAAAAATGCGGTAATTGACAACAACATTTTGTATCTGTCTCTAAATTATCTTCACATCCATCCGTAAAAACTTAGGCTCCTATCAAATCATAAATACAATCTCAACAAAATCAATTTAACCAAATATTACTATCACATGTGTGTGTGTGTGTGTGTGTGTGTGTGTGTGTGTGTGTGTGTGTGTGTGTGTGTGTATATATATATATATATATATACTCCATTGTTATATTTAATACTGAATTTTGAAGTTCAATTCAATGTTTTGGGTATTCGGATCTAGAAATTTTCATAGATTTTAGAGAGAGAAAATACGCAGATGTATTTAATCTGGAAGAAGGGGGAGAAGAGAGAAATGAGAGGAAGGAATAGAGAAAATAAATTAAATTTGTTTGTATTCTTTTTTTTTCACGTCCACGTAGGATAAAAACTGAAACGATTTAACACTCGTGAGGCAGAGATAACATAATGACCCAATTTCAAAATATTAATTAGTTTAATGGAGTAATTTGAAAAATTAAAAGTTCAATGATATAATCAGTAAAACATACCAACTACAGTGAGTAATTCATTAGTTTTGTCGATAAAAATTTAACGTAAGTTTTTTTTTTAACAGAATGACCCAATTTCAAAATAAAAATTAGTTTAATGGGGGTAATTTGAAAAATTAAAATTTGAATGGTGTAATTAATAAAACGTGTCAACTACCGTGTGTATTTTATTAGTTTTGTCATTACTGATTTGTTTCATGCTTGAGCTTTTGAAGACTTCTGGGCATTACTTCAAAACAAAAAACAAAAAACAAAAAACAAAAAACAAAAAACAAAAAACAAACATACTCCTGATGGTGCAAGTAAAATTCTAATTGGATGTTGACCTTTTTAAATGGAGGTTTAAAGTCAGAGTTCTTGTTTTTAAGCTGTAGTGGTTATTGTTAATGCCAAGTTTCGCCGGCGCGTCCAATCATCAAGTTCACGCTCTGAATCCAGCACAATAACAGATCACACACGAAACTTGACGACTTGTGCCGCCGGGAGATAGCTCCGGTGTGATAATAAATACAGGCCGTTCACAAGGTTTAACAATGGAGGCTTTAGTATTTAGTGCTCAAAGAAAGTATTACCTTTTGATTGAAACCCAAGCCTTGTATTTATGGTGTTCTCGTACCTTAAAATCCCTTTCCGAGTCGGTTTAGGACTCCTAAACATGACAGTTACCATAATTTGGGTCCAACACAATCTCCTTAAAAGGTGGAAGTGGAATCCAATCCAAACACTATCTTTGGAGTTACCTTATTCAAATATAGTTAGGACTCCAGGCTCGATACGCAGGATAGCCCATTGTACAGGCCCAACCCAACTGAACTCATCATCTGGTCTAAGCTTCGGCCCAAAGGACTCGAAGGCCCGACCCCGAACGCCATACACCACAATAAGGTTCTGGCCCAAAGGACTCGGATATCGAACCCAAACACCTTCAGCATCTCCGAGGGCTTCGACCCATTGGGCTTATAAACCTCCTTTAGTGTCAGGCCTTCGGCCCACCTGGAGGTCGGTAAAATGCTCCCGAACATTGCCCCCCAGTCTCTTGTTATAGTTTATTTATAATTAGAGACTTGAAAAGACGTGAACTCAAAAAGTCATGACAGCCAATGATGAAATGTCTGGGGAACCTAAATGGGTTCTCTTCAATTTTTGAAACGTCTCACGTTTCCCCAAGATAGGCCCCACCTGCCATAAATAGTCGCCATGGGGTTTCATGCCAACCCACTATAAAACTCCCACTTCTCCCATCATTGTCACTTTTCCTGAATCTCCCTACTTTCAAATTCCTTTTTCAAATTTTTCGGCGAGGCGATTTTCGGCGTGCACCGTTCTTCACCAAACTTCTCTGATTCCAGGGCTTCCCCTTCCCAAATCACCTCAAACACTTCCCATTTCTGTTCCATTTTACTTTTAAAGCTTCACATTCTCATTTCATTCACTAAAAATGGCTGATTCTAGCATTCCTCCTCCCCCCACTGAATCAGTTCCTCCTACTGTCACCACCGGAGATCTGATTCCGGTTGATTTACTGGTGGCCCCTGCCAACGCCACTACAGACAACACCGGAGTCAAAATTCGAAGCGTTTACGCTTCTGAAACCGACTTTTCTCACATCAATACTCCATCTTCAATCACTCCATCCCAACTCTCTAATATCCGTACTCTCTTCAATATCCCGAAGGAGTACAAGCTTCAGGTACCAGAGCCCCAAGAGAGAATGTTCTGGTTCCCCGAAGGTAACTAGACTGCTATTCCTCTCTAGGCCCTGAAATATGGGGTCTGCTTCCCTCTCCACGAATTCATATCTTCCTTTCTTTGCTTCATAGGGATAGGGTTCGCACAACTTGTACCAAACTTGTACATCCACCTCATCACTTTCATCGCCTTGTCTCAGGAGGTCGGGATAACTCCTAGCCTCGATTTCTTATTTGTCCTATTCAATATCGGGAAATCAAAGGAACCTTGCTTCAGGCAATTGAACAGTGAGGCCGGCCGAGCCACTTTTATGAAGACCCCATCTAGCAACAAGGGATGGCATCCCCAATGGTTCTTCATGAGGGGAACCAACCTCAACTTACTGTCGAGCTGGTCGTTTCCCGAAGATCCTATCGTAAAAATAACTAAGTTTCCGAAGGATCGGGCCGCCACCTTTAAATTGTTCTACAAGAAGCTGTCCATGACTGAATGGAGCCTGGGAGTTCTATCCAACGAGGCTTGCCTGTATAAATATGGGCGTAAGCGCCCTAGCCCGAACCTTCCCATTTCTCTATTTATCTTCAATTATCTTCTAATGGTTTGGTACTAACTGTTCTACTCATAATGCAGTGGCTATCTTCAAGCCCGAGGGGGCCGACGCCCCCTTGATTCCCCTTCCAATCACTATCGAACCCATTCGTCTCCCCATCATGGACGAACGAGCCGAAGAGGAGACGATCCCAATTGCGGAGCTCTCCACCGGCTCTGTCTCGGGTCCCGCTTCACCTACTAATATAGCCGAGCCTTCCACCAAGAACGCTCTGAAGATGAGCCGGGCTAAAAAAATGGCCCTGTTAAAGAAGACGAAAAGGCCTTCCATCAAACCTTCCACCAAAGCCCCCCCACAAGGTCTCTTCTTCAGCCACTCCGAAACCAACTCCTCCACCCCCTACACAAGTGGCGACGATTGAAGATTCAGAGGACACCGAGGAGGTTCCTCTCGAACCTTGACCCAAGAAACCACGTTTGACTGAAGGTCCCAAATTGTAAGTCGTTAATATCGACCCTCCTCCTGCCTCGACTCCCACGTTGAAGGCTAGCTCTTCCCAAGGGACGCTGACTACTTGTTGGCCGAAGAGCCCGTCGAAAGTGTTCCCCTTTACTCTGTTCGATCATTTCAAGCTGTCGGGTGATGACGAATGATTTAAAGGATTCTCTTTCGAAGAGTTTTTGGTAGCTTATGTCCGAGCTCAGTGTCAGGTGAGTTCCATATCGTTGAACCTCTCTTGTTATGTTCATGCCTTGTTTTTCATGGGTGATATACCCTTTTTGTTGTAGGTCAATGCCATCCTCGCCCGAGCCATTTTGTCTCTTGCCCGAACGACCAAAAAGGAAGTTCAACTGAGGTCGGACGTACAACTTCTCGAGGCTAAGGTCCGAGGTCTGAACTCGGATCTACAGAAAGAAAGGGAGCTTCACGCTGAGACCCGTAACAAGGTGACTAGGGCCGAACGTCAGGCGGATGAGCTCAAGGAACAACATTCACTGCTTCAGCAGGAGTTTGTCGGCCTCGAAGGTCACACAAAAAAGCTGCTCGAGGAGAGAGATCGTCTGTCTGGAGAGAGTAACGAACGGTTGCAGGCACTTCATGCCCTCGGGGAGAAGTTTGATGGGACATATAGTAAGCTGTTACATGTGATCCAGGAATATAATGCCCTGAAGGATGAACGTGCCGAGTCCAAGCAACGTATTATTGAAGAATATAAAGATTCTCCTGCCTTGACCAAGAAAATCGTGGCTCAGTTCGCTGAAGGCTATGAAACCTATTGGGAAAAGGCTCAGGCGAAATTGACTGCTGCTAGACTCGATGCTTCCTTCCTAGACTCTTCGGATGAAGAATCTGAGACTGGGGATGAGCCTCCTTCGGCATAGCTTCTGTAAGTTTGTACCTGGCTTCGACACTTCTACCACTTCATAGGGTCCCTCCCAGTTAGGCATCAGCTTGCCGGTGTTCTTGGAGGTTGATGCCTCCGCCTCCCGGAGGACTAAGTCTCCAACTTCAAACCTCCTCTGCTTCACCTTCTGATAGTAGTGTCGGGCTATTTTCTTTTAGTAAATTGATAACCTTATCAGAGTTGAGTCCCGAACTTCTTCCAAAAGATCCAGATTTAACCGTAATCCCTGGTCGTTGTACAACTCCTTATATTGGCTGAACCGAAGGGTAGGAGATCCGATCTCAATAGGTATGAGTGCATTGGTCCCATATGCCAATCGAAATGGTGAATCCCTAATTGTTGTTCTCGGAGTAGTCCTGATAAGCCCATAAAACACTGAGTAATTCCTCTAGCCACCGACCCTTTAGTTCGTCAAGTTGTCTTTTGATTCCGTTAAGCAGGGTTTGGTTAGTAACTTCTACTTGGCCGTTTGACTGAGGGTGGGCAACTGAAGTCTTTCGGTGCTAAAATTTTTTTATCGGCTTACTTAACTTTTCACGATATATTATCGGTAAATCTTTCGATGGAATGTCATTTCAACTTGCCGAACTCTCAGAACGGCTTAGGTTATTCAAACCCTAACCTTTAGGTTTCATCAGATGAATAATGCCTATTTCGTCTTTTTCTCCAGAAATCTTTTGTTCTCGATTTTTTTTTTATTTTCGTCTTGAAAATTCTTACTCGTTCAATCTAGATCGTAGCCAGAATCCTCCCAACTTATAATCATCCTAAGTTCTAGAACGATTAATAAACACATAGCACATAATATTATTAATAAAATTCATTTTATTAGTAACTAATTCTTTAAACTAAATTCTGGAAAATCTGAATTTTCGGGTCGTTACACTTTTCCCCTCTTATAAAAATTCCGTCCTCGGAATTTCTTAAAATCACACCCTTACTCGGGTCATCACATTCACCCCTTCTTCACAGAATTTCGTCCTCAAAATTTTAGCCTACCTATCTTCTCAACTTTTCTTCAAAAAAGTTCTTATCTTTCCATCATTCCTAACCACCATAACCTATCAACAATCATGAAGTAGAAAGAATAACGAGGAACATAAAATTTCCTTTAAAAATGTTTCATACTTTTGCTGAGAGGTCAAATTGACCATGAACTCTTACTCGGTTTAGCAGCATGACGCCGTAACCTTTCTTCCACGGTCAGTTTACAATCACAAAGAAAGCAAACTACCTCTTACCCATCATAAACCCCATTTAGGGATATGTTCACCTCATACTAAATCATTAGATTCCGCACCAAAACAATTTAGTTTGGCACAACTTCTTCAAAGAAAGCTCGATGACATACCATTTGTCTAGCCGAATCAAGTAGCTTAGACCATATCAATAAATTGGATATTAACGTGAAACATTCGTCTAGTCAACTCAATTGACATCGACTATTTCTTTAAATTCTTTTTCAATACATTAAAACGTTTTATGACGTCATGATACCGTACTTTTTACGGTACGTTGAGGATTTCGTCAGTTTGTGACTTCGTCATTATACATCATACCATAGCGGGTTGTTGATCCTAAGATCACATCCAACACTAGGTTCAATTGCATTAATAATTCCATCCTTTTACCATCCTTGCATCAAATGCACTGATGATATAAAATTCATTTTGATATTTTAAATCAATTTCTGTCCAGCCGAAACAATTAGCATATACATACCAAGAATAGTTCTTTTAAAAATCTATTGGTTCCAAACGTTGAACCAATTCTTTCCTTTTTCAAAATGTACATATCAGCACGAGTACAATAAACTTTGAAATCTAGCATAGCTAGATGACTTGGAATATCCTACTCCCTATCCTTCTTCGTTGTCTTACTGCGACAATACTTAATCTTCTCTAGCACCTTCAATACTAAGCCTACCGAAAACAACTTGTTGTCAGTCTAAACATCCTTATACCTTAGTACAGTCCATCAACTTACCACACATTATGAGTTCATGAACTTTCCACAATAATACGAGTTTAAGAACCATCCCAGATAGACCATAAGCGTCCATTCGCTGAGAAGTTCAAAAATCTACCATATCATTGTGAGTCACGAACGTACCATAAGTATGAGTTTCAAGAACTCGCACCTACCTTATTGTTCTCTACCTATCAAGTATATACATGTGAAAAGATTCACATTCTCGTCATATACATCTTGACAGCGCGACCGATTCCAATAATTTTCACTGTAATAAGCTAAGCAGTTGTTACACCAAGCACAAACCTCTGCCCATAACAAAGGTTCATACAACTTAGCTATCACATGAGTCCTCAATTGAAATTTTACAACTTCTAAATTTCTCTTTACGTAATACGAATTTTCTTTAATTCGTATGCTATCCTTTACAACTCAATCTGTGTTCTTCTTCCCGTACTACTTCGTAGTACTATAAATCATTCATCGTTTAACAACTCATCTGTTACTACGATTCACTATGATCACGTGGTAATTTTCTTATTCCTCTCTCTACGATTATAGTCTTAGATACTCTTACCTAAGATTTATAACCTATCAGCTCTGATACCAATCTGTAACGCCCCAAAATCCGGTCTATTTTCACATCCGGATTCCGTACGTCACGATCCCATCTTCTTCCAAACATACATCATTATATACTAAAATATAATAACATACACTCTCAAATCCCATGTTTTTGAAACCTTATAACCTTTTTTATTACAAATAATTATAAATACATTATTCATTTCATCTTACAAGAGTGACTTTTATCCGCCACCAAGGATACATAACACTTCTTCAACTAATCTAAAGTTCATTTAACTTATTTTATATTACAAGTCTTCGTTCGATCTTCTCGCTCATCCACATTCTGAATTGCCCTTCATCTGGATACCGTCAGCTTGATCTTTACGGGATCCTTAAGTTCTTCTAACCTCGTTCGCTGAAAATATTTTTCATTTAAAGCAAGTGTGAGCATTAAATTGCCCAGCAAGTCATAAAAGTTGAACAAACATCTTCAAGAATTCAAACATTCTTTTAAGACTTCAATAACCGAACAAAGGTTATGAAGCAGCTTGAATAATAGGAATAATCTCGATTCCTATCATTTTAAAACAATATTCACTTTAATTTTAAAATACTTTGATTCTTCTACCTTTTTCATACACATTATGTCTGGCTAGAATCATTAGCACAGACTTAACAATAACGGATCATATATGAACAGAGCATTCTCTTATTGAACAGTTAAATCACAGAACAGTTCATCTCATAGAAACACCGAAGTGTTCACATTGTGGCACAAGGCCTCATATGTTCTACCACTTTACACAAATATCGCACATTAGCACATAGACAGAACTTCTCAAGTTCAACATCTAATAAGTTTAAGAAACTAGCATTCATTTGAAATATGAATGAAGTTAGGAAACTTGCCTTACGCCCAGCTACAGCTTACGCCGAACTGTTCATTTCAATTCCTATATAACACATAAGAAAACACCACATACACCAATTAGTCATACATCTTTGACTTATGCATTAGTTTACTTAACTTTACTTCTTAGGGTTCGCGTTCTTGCAACCTAAGTTTACGCGATCACTTTCACTACCGTTCTACGGCTTCATGACATACGGAGATGTCTTACTTATACGCTCATCATCTTTGATGTTTTACATTCTTATCTTCTTCTTATAACTTCTCTAAGACTCAGCACACATCACTCCTCTGCTAGTAGTCCATATGGTACTCTGAGTGGTTTCCCACAAACAACCAACAAACAAGTTCCCGTCTCGTCTACACTACCCATAATAGTGAGCTAGATCGGTTGCCAGTTTTGTATATACCTTCGTTCTCTAAAAGAATTGTTTAGCCCAGCTCCCATATGTCAACCATCAAAGGTTACGATTGTACCACAACCTAACTTATCATAACTTATCCGAACCATTAAACTATAATATTCGTTAAGTTAATTTCTTATTCCTTACGGCTTTCTGGCAACTAAATGTCATAACTCGGGATTCATTCTTATACGACTCACCTTCGGCTTTCATTAATCTTATTACCATTCATTACGACTTTCTTAATACCATTCGTATCTTACTTAATACTTTTGTTATCCCTTACTTGAACCCCATGTTCATTAGTCATTCTTAATGTCGAAGCCATACCGTTCATTGTATGCTAAGACCGCTCATTTATCGCAACAACGTTGGGTACACAGCGTCTATACGCTTCACACTTATCTCTCACTATCATGACATAACATCAAAATGTTATTCATTACCCTCGTCGCTCAACGTCTACGGAATCACAACCATAGCAATCCCTCACGTTCGTTCACTGCGACTACAGTCCCCAGACATCGGTTACGTAACCCGCATTCACATTCTTTGTCTTTTAATCTCGTTTAATCTTTTCGTTCAACCTTCATTTAAGGTTTAATTTACTTGTTTAAGTGTTACATAAGTGAACATTATGTTCTTTATCTTCCTTATATTTTCCCCATGAGCTGAGCAGTTAAAATCTCTTATCTGGCTTTTTCCCTACACTGGCGCTGCGGCGCCACTCTCCATTCTATCTCTAGCACCGCAGCGCGAGTTTGCAGTACCCAGCTCAGCGCCACTTTACAAGGCATGGCTGGCGCCGCGGCGCCAAGCCCTAATTCTTGAAAATTTCTTTCAAGTGTTAACTTCATTTTGAGACGTTACTTCCCGATCTCATAACTCCTTCGTTATAACTCGAAACGAGGTCATTCCAAAGTCATTCTCTTCCTTATCTTACGTACTTCAATTCCCCTCGGACAAAACTTCATTCTAAATCCGTTAACGTGCCATTCAATTGGCTTAATCTTCACCCTTCGTTCATTTTATGCTTTTAACGCTCTTTGTTTGTTCGTCCGTAATTCGGTCATCCAAACTCGGAATTCGTTTGTTCTTGAGTCCACGACTCACGTTTTCTACATTCTCTTACATTCTTATGAAACCCTACACGTTCGGGTTCATTTACTAACTTTCTAATTTTCGTTTGTCTTTTATGAAATTTTTGCTATAACTTTGTTATAGCTAAGTTTTAATCCATTCTTCTTGAACATTTCTACCGTTCCTAATCAAGTAATATGCATCTAACTTATACGTGATGGTTTTAAACTTGTCCATCAACAACAATTATCCTATGATGGTTTTAAATTTGTCCATCAACAACGTTCTTCGTGTTCTTCGTGTTCTTCGTTCGTTCTTCATTTTAATCGATATTTTGGATTACAATTTCACTTTTTATTGGAATTTGATGTTATAGAACATTATTCCTTACTTATTTCACCTACTTGTTTATATAATCGACTCGGATCGTTCTAATTTATTACAAATCTTATACTTCCTTAAGAAATTTATTTACTTAACTTTAAATTCTTATTTCCTCATTTTCTTACGATTTCAACCATATGAAATTATTCCTAACTTCTTTTACTCCTTATTCTTATTAAGCTAAGTTTTGAACATAAAAACTTAGAAAAAGTTAACTTAGGAGTTAGGTTTTAATACCTTTCCTCTTTATTTTTTTTTTCGCTAGACAAAACCGGCGATTCGCAAGCTTTTCTATTTCACGAGCACTTTCGATCCGATCATTCATGTTCATGCTCTTCCATCCCCCTCTTCATCCGAACCTCTCTCTCTAGATGTAGGATTTTCAAAATCCCATTTAAATGAATTAAGCTCACTATTTATAGATTTTCAAGGCTAGGGGTATTTTAGTCATTTCACCCCAAAGCTCCTTACTATTCATGACTTAAGTGTTAAGTTAACTTAGCCTTTAAGTCTACTTAGCCTTTAAGTTTCGTGGTACCGTCTTTCGGGTTTTTGTCCGACAATTTTAAAAACTGCAATTCTCGGAATCGAAATATTTTTGGATATTTTGTCTTTTCTTTACTGATTAACTTTTACGTATTCTTCGTATTTTTGAAAAATTGAAAAACACTTTTTGGTGTTAAGCATTTTCCTTCACGTTTTTCCCTAACGTAGCTAAACGAGTGAAAAGTACATAACAATACTTTTCGTCATTTTTATTTTGTCCGATTTTTGCACATTTTTCGAGAAATTTTTTTATCGGCTTACTTAACTTTTCACGACATATTATCGGCAAATCTTTCGACAGAATGCCATTTTGACATACCGAACTCTCAGAACGACTTAGGTTATTTAAACCATAACCCTTAGGTTTCGTCGGGTGAATAGTGCCTATTACGTCTTTTCCCCCGAAAATGTTTTGTTCTCGGAAATTTTTTATTTTCGTCTTGAAAATTCTTACTCATTCAATCTAGATCGTAGCCAGAATCCTCCCAACTTATAATCATCCTAGGTTCTAGAACGATTAATAAACACATAGCACATAATATTATTAATAAAATTCATTTTATTAATAACTAATTCTTTAAACTTAATTTCTGGAAAATCTGAATTTTTGGGTCGTTACAGTGCACCTCCCGAAGTGTATAATCTGTTTCTGAGGGCGTTAAGCATTTGAGCAATGGAGAACTAAAGGCCCTTCGGTATAGCTCTCCATCAATAAGAATAAAATTCGAACTCATGTGCTTGATCTTTCTCGCCAATATACAATCCGAAGGAAACACCCCATCAGCCAAATATGATATGTATGGTGTGAGCCAGCAGTCGAGCCGATCCAGGGCCATCACATCCACCTTCGGTATGCTGGGTTGTTCCAACAACTCTAAATATACCGACCCGTTGAGCGAACTAGCTTCAGTAGTCGCCAGTTTGGCCAGAGCATCTGCTACTGCATTGTCTGCCTGATCGATCCCCTGACAACTATGTGTGCTGAAATACATGAGTTTATCTTTCACTTCAGCCAGATATTTTGACATTTATGCCCCCCGAGACTCACACTCCCCTGATATCTGCTTGACCACCAGCTGGGAATCGCTGTAGATGACTAGCTTCTGCACTTCCAAGCTTTGGGCCAGCCGAAGTCCAGCTAGAATGGCTTCATATTCTACTTCGTTGTTTGTAGCTTTGAACTGGAACCGGATGGCTTACTAGACTTTAAACCCTTCGGGACTTGTCAGAATAACTCCTGCTCCACTGATATCTGAAGTCGATGACCCATCCACATACAAAGTCCACGAAGGTGGCACCTGCTGAGCTTCGACAATTGTATTCACGTCTGGTTCAGTGAAAGAACATTCTACTATGAAGTCTGCCAACGCCTGTCCCTTGATTGCCGCTCGAGGATGGTATTCTATAGCAAATTGTGTTAATTCCATCGCCCATGCGGCCAATCGACCCGACACTTCTGGCTTGTGCAGTACTTTCTTTAACGACTGATCCGTATATACCACTACCAACCGGCCTTGGAAGTAATGATGCAACTTTCTACTGGCTATAATCAAGACGTAGGCGAATTTTTCCAAGTTAGGGTATCTTGTCTCTACATCCCGAAGAACGTGGCTTACGTAGTACACTCAGAGCTATCTTCCCCCTTGTCCCTAGCCAGTGCTGCTCCCACGGCCATCGAGCTTGCAGCCAAGTATAGATACAAAGGTTCCGAAGGGATCAATTTCATCAATAAAGGTGCCGAAGACAAATACTTCTTGATCCCTTGGAACGAGTCTTCGCACTTTGAGGTCCACTGGAAACTCTTCTCGTTCTTCAGCCCCTTGAAAGTGTCAAAGAAGGGTAAACATCTTTCGGCTGATTTTGACACAAATCTACGAAGGGCAACTATCCAGGCCGTCAACCTCTGCACATCTTTGTATGTCTTCGGAGATTTCATGTCTAAGATCGCCTGAATCTTCTCCGAATTCGCTTCAATACCTCTTTTACTGATTAGATATCCCAGAAACTTTCTTGACCCCAATCCGAAGGTACATTTAGTCGGTTTCAGTCTTAGCTTGTGTCTTCTTACTGTTTTGAAGAAGCTTTCTAGGTCCTCCAGATGATCCCGGAATGACATACTTTTCATAATCATATCGTCCACATACACTTCCATGCTTCGACCTAGCTGCTTTCTGAATACGAAGTTCATCATTCGATGGTATGTTGCCCCGACATTTAACAATCCGAAGGTTATCTTCCGATACGCATAGATGGCCCGATGAGTAATGAAACTGGTCTACGGGATGTCGTCCTTGCTCATCGAAATCTGGTGGTATCCTGAGAAGGCATCTATGAAACTTAACATATCGTACCCCGAAGTGGCATCAATCAATTGGTCTATGTTGGGCAAAGGATAGAAATCTTTTGGGCATGCCTTGTTCAGATCTGTG
Source organism: Panax japonicus (assembly GCA_020205505.1). NCBI lineage: Eukaryota > Viridiplantae > Streptophyta > Magnoliopsida > Apiales > Araliaceae > Panax > Panax japonicus. The sequence goes on along the minus strand of CM035102.1, from coordinate 39,244,658 downwards.
TAGTCGATACATAATCTCCACTTCCCATTATGTTTCTAAACTAATACCACATTAGCCAACCATTTAGGGTAGTCAATCTCGAAAATGAATCCTGCCTCCAGCAATTTAGCATCTACGACCCTCAGCCTTTCTAGGGCGAAAATCCTTCTTTTCTGTATCACTGGTTTTCTCTTCGGGTCTACATGCAGATTGTGTAAAGCCACCGACTTACTTACCCCGGGCATGTCGCTAGGTTCCCAAACAAAGATGTCGGCGTATACCCGAAGCAGATCTACCAGTCCTATTGATGATTGGGATTTATACCCGCGAGTCGGATAATTTATGACTTAAATAATTACCTGAATTCGTAGATTTTATATAGTTTTATATGATTATAGTGTTATTATGCTTAATCGATGCAATGCAGGGCTTATCAGGTGTTTTCTAACATACATGGGGCAAAACAATCATTTTGTGTAGCCGCGCCGCGGCGCCAAAGCCCAGCTGAAAGCTCGCGTCGCGGCGCCAAAGCCCAACTTAAAGCTCGCGCCGTGGCACCAAAGCCCAGCTTAAAGCTCGCGCTGCGGCGCCATCTCCTGGTCCTTGTTGACATCAGCTTCGCGCCGCAGTGCCACTATTCCTTTATGGGCTCGCGCTGCAGCGCGAGCTCCAGTTTTTCCAAGCTTACATGGCGCCGTAGCGCCAACCTTAAATCTTTTGCCCACGCCGCAGCGCGAGCTCCGTTGCCCAGGCAGAGACAAGTTATTTTGACGAAATATATGTCTATCTGGTTCACGAAATACTTAAGCCATGCAAAACAGCCCCATATACGTATGCTATCATGATTACAATCCATACTCGTATGTTCATTGTCAATTCCATACAAGTACTGAAAACGAATGGCGATCATTCATTTATGCATGCAAAACAACCATGATAGAAATTCCTTATGATATGCAAAACAGTCCAGCATTCAAGCATGCAATTGAACTACATATTAAAATCTGTTAGAATCCCATAATGGAGTTTAGTTCATGACTGAACCAAAAGCCATTATGGGATCAAAGCTAAACATGGCTAATAAGCAAACAATTGAAAGAGAAGGGATAGAAACGATCAAACCCAATTGCTGATTATAAACCAATATTAACATTCAAATCCTCATATAAATCCAGCAAAATAACAAGAGTTATCCACAATGATTAGAAATCCCATGAAGAATTAAAAAAGATGAAATTTAGGCTTCATTCTCCGTTGGAATTTGTCCCAGAGTGTAAACCCTAGTTCCAATATGAAAATACATAAAAATTACTGAATGATACGTCTGACACAAGTCAGAAATCGTTTTTAATTAATTACAACCTTTAAAATTAAAAATTAAAATAAATAGCTCAGCAGTAGCAGCCATCGCGGTCGGCTGCGCGCTCCTCCTATGTATTTCTCGCACGGGCGTGTGTGTGCAATTTCTGGTCCAGCCAAGTGGTCATGCGGGCGCGCGTGTGCTGGCCTGTAAAGTTGCGCGGCTTCTGCAACCTGAGTTCTGATTCTACTGCTGCATACTGATATGTTCTGCTTCTCATTTCCTTGTCCATTAACACCCATGCTTAGCTTCTCTGCTCCAATTGATCCTCATGCCATGAATCCATCAGTCTCATGTCATCTAGCCTCACCAAATCATGCCATTTCCTGCAATTGTTCCACCAAAGGAGTTTTAAGTAAATGCAATGCAAAATAACATGAAATGCAACTAAAAACATACTAAAATGTACTTGAGATGGGCATAGTTCGCGTGAATTAATATCCAATAAGTAGGTGTAAAACCCACTTATCAAATACCCCCAAACTTGAACTATTACTTGCCCTCAAGTAATACATGCTAAATAACAGTGAAAATGCAAAAGCACTACTATGCAACTAAATTAATATGCAAACCTGTCTCACATTGTTCTAACTCTAACAGAATTTCAGTTCATAATGCCTCAGCGAATTATCCAGTGTCAAGAATACAAATTCAAACCAAACGATAGGCATAATATCACACACTCAGATAATTCATACATGCTATAGAGATGCTGTGTGTGTGTGTGTTGTGTTCACCAAAACTTGATTTAAGCAAAGAATACTCATGCTAAATTACTCAAAACAGAAAATTATAGTCTAAATCAAGACTCATGTATACTTATGCAACGAAGACTGTTCCAACATATCAAAATAAATTGAGGTTTAACAATGGGCTTAACAGCTTTATTGCTACTCACGAGGGCGATTTTCGCACTTTCCTGCGGTCTTTATTGCTATATTTTTTTTCTTTTCATATTTTTTTTTTCACATGACTGTGCAATGTCTTATTTCATTAGGCAACACTGCTACCCCTTAGCGATCTTTCAACCAACGACTCCTAGACCATGAAAGACCTTAGGGCGCTAGGTGTAGAGACAATCCCCTCGGGCGTACTTACTCAAGTAGCCAGGGCCCCGAAATATGACTAGCCACGTTATTGCTATATATATATATATTTATTTTTTATTTTTTTTATGTAGCATACCCTTGTTTTCCCAAAGTTTAAATATCAATGTTTTATACAGTCTAAGTTCATTTTCCACATATTTCTCTTTTTAAAACTACATTTTCTATCGAGCAATGCAACACATACTTCTTATACCTACAAGTGATTGTGAACACATTCGTGCAAACCAAAAGCATTTAAACTGCAACATGAATTTCATCGTGTAAAACACTATAGCTAGGTTCATGTTATCCAACATACTCAAAAATCTTTCAAAATTCACTATCATCATTGGCTAGACAAAAATTTCCATAAAGCAAGAACTTTGTGAGACATGTAAACTAACTAAAACAAAAAATTTCTATCACATAAATAAATAAACTAAACATGCAGCATGACGAATAAACATGCAAAATTTTAAACTACTCATGCAAAAACTACATGCAACTATCCTATTACCCCAATACCCCCAAACTTATAATATTCAATGCCCCATTGAATGAAGGTAAAGGGTAAAAGAAAACTCCCCTAATGATCAGTGGCACCACCCTTGTAAAGTCCCCGAACCCGGATACTTGAAACCTGAACTCTGTACTTCACGATACCATTTCTTTTAGCGGAAATATTACTAATAATAATAACAATAATATAAATTTTAAACTTAACTTACATTTATCAGAGTCTAATCCCAAGTACGCAACCTTTACTACATTCTTTACATGATTTATAATACATATCATTAACTTAATACAATTTATCTATTACAAATGATACCAATAACATATTCTTTTTGCTTTCTTTTTCACTTGTTTTGACATGAGCTTTCTGGTCCTTCACACTTAGTTGAAAACATTTAAATTAAGCAAGAATGAACATTTGAGTGCCCAGCAAGTATTATATATATAAGCTGAAAGAATTTAAATGTTTTCTTTATAATATTCTTCTACAACCGGTCAATAGTTGTGAAGTAATCTGTACCAATAACAATAACATAACAACCCTCTTTCAAAATTTTGAAACTATGTATTGTCTATACATGGGGTTCCTGTGACATATTATGAACATTGTTTTCATTTTCGAAAGGGTTTAAACAGAAATTCATATGTAAATCGGCCATTGCTTATAGGCCTGAGGGTGTACAGTCCATGGCCCTGTATTGATCAATATTACATTGCAAGAACGATATTATCGTTCATCCTTTGTCTATGACAACCCGATATTTTCTATATAAATAAATCATAAATTTTGCGTAAATTTTTTTTTTAAAAATAAATATGAATGATATGTGTCAAGGTAATATGTAATTATAATTATATGTGTGATAAATAAAATTTATTTATTACATAAGTATTGCAAATAAATTTATTTTAGAATTATTGATTAATATTAATTATATTTTTATACTAATTAATTCCTTATTGGAAATGTTTTATTAATTATTTTTTAAGAAAAATATAATCTTATATTATTTAAATAATATAGGAAATGATTTTAGAATAATTATCTATTTTAAAGGTAAGAATGCGTGAAAGGTATTATATATGTGTTTATGTGATGAATATAAAATATATTTATTACATGAATGATTATGAATAATTTTATTTTAGAATTATTGCTCATTATAAAATATATTCTAATAATAAATAATTTTATAGTAAAAATGTTTTTAATGATTATTTTCCATGAAAATATGATAATTATATTAATTGAATAATATATGATATGATTATAGAATTTTTATAATACTTATTTTATTATATGAATTTTGTTCAAGATATTAAGTAAATTATTTCTACTTAATTAATAAGGTTATATATGAAAGATAATTCAGATATGGAATCCAAACCCTAATTTTGGGTTTTGATCAAGGAATGAGAATAATAATATTATATTATTATTTGTCAGCGTTATAGATAAGTATGGTTATGTGTGTAATGTTAATGTGCGGAACAGTTTTATTATATTACAACTAAACCCTAATAATATTTTAATAAACCCTATTTCTGGTTCTGGAATAAGGAATAATGATGATAATATTATTATATTAATTATATTTTGATTTTTCAGTGCTATGAATATGTACTGTATTTCTGTATTGATAATGGTTGGTCAATTACGGCGTATTATGACCAAACCTTAGTAATAATGTTAAACCCTAATTTGAGATCCAGATTAGAGTGCAAGATTGTTTTATAAGTGTGTTATATAATTTATGGCATGTATTAAATGTATTAATTAGGTAAACCCTAATTAAAGTTCTAGAAACCCTAATTGAAAACCTAAACCGAATAATTTTATATGTCAGAAATTGTGTTACTGTGATTAAGAATATGTGTGATAGACTTTAATTACTAATTAGGGTAAGCCTAATTAATAAATTAAAACCCTAAAACCTAGAACCCTAATTTAATTTCTAGAAATCCTAATTGTATTATGAAAACCCTAATTTTTGGTAGTATAAACCCTAATTGATATATTAGCAACGTTAATTGTGATTAGTAATACTAAACCCTAATGATCCTATATAACATAATTACTAATTTAATTTAATTAGCAAACCTTAATTTCCTAATTTTAGGAACTAAATTGTTATTTATTAAATCATAATTTTGGAAATCCTAGACTTTTGCTAAAATGGCTAAAACTCTAAACCCTAAATCCTAAGGGTTTGACAAGTTACCATAATACCATTAAAATGAATTATCAATTGACTATTTTGCCCTTATTGCATAATTGAGGATTTCTTGCAAATCTTGCTAAGATTGGAGTTGGTAACCTAACCTAACCTAACCTAACAACTCCATGTGACATTAAAGTCCAGCAACTTCAGCCTTCTAGATCAGCCATGTGCATTTTAACTTGCTATATATGTAGATCTAAGGAGAGAGAAAGTGTATTATTATTGCTCAAATTTTCACCAAGCTCATCCTAGACCCTCTCTCTCTAAAAGCTTCGAAAATACATAGTATATCAGTCATATATTGAAGCCCCACGATCAACAATAACAAATCATAAAACATAGGATCAAGATTTGCTCATGGGAAGGTATAAAACTAATCTTACAATTTGATCTTTCATCCTTTGATAGATGTTGTATTTTTGTGTTTAAATATGTTTTATATAGTGTTAAACCATGATCTTGGTTGGTAGGAAGTGGATTTATAACATCTAATGCTCGAAATCTAAGTTTTTCAAAAATCTGGATATGTTGTTTTTGGTGATCTGACAGTGAATGTCAGAGGCTGTAGGTTGTTGTGTGTTTAGTATATTTGTTGTTTAAGTGTTTGATCTTGTAGTATGCTATGTGGTCTTTGAACTGGAACTGGAATTAGGGTCGTATCGTGTACATATTTTAGTTTATTCATGGTCAAAGGTCGTTGACCGACCATGACCGAGTAGAAATATGGGTAAACCCAGAAAATTTTCCAGCGTCTGACAGCTTTTGAACGGCCCTGATCTGACATCCTTGATGATTATTTGTTGATGTTTTGGTAATCAAGTTGTATCTGGTAATGTGGACTGTAGATTTATGTAGTAATGTCCCATAAACAATCAACAGATCAAACGTGACAAGCGGTCAAAGTAGACCATGTGCAATGTGTTGGCAATTCTGGAAATTTCCAGAAATCATGAAGAACAGATTTCTGACATGGATTGACCATGCCAGATCTTACACGTGTTTTGATGATATGATGTTTTGATGTTATGAACTTGTACCTTGACATATAGTCTATAGATTTGAACCTTTAGATGACATAAATGATGAGTAGAACACTTAGATATTTGAGCATGAAAGTGGATGGTCGATCACCTGGGTTTCTAGAAAACCCAGGAATGCTCTGACGGGAGGTTTGCAAGCTCAGATCTCCTTGTGTGTTTGATGTATGACCTAATTAATTGTCGATTGTTGTAGTACTACATACTGAGTATAATATCAATGCTTTAGATAGACCAAATCATGATCAGATTGCGATTTACAGCCGGTCAAATGAGGCAACTCGAACACTGATCTGTCAGTGTTTTTGGGCTCAAGAACACCTAAGACGAGAGATTTCTGTCGCTATAGCCTACAGCGACGGTTTATTATTATTATTTTCCGAAAAATGATTTAAAAATTAGAAAAAATAGATTTTTATTATTAAAATTACTAAATAAATTATGAAAAATTATTTTAAAGTCTGAAAAATAGTTTTTAATTATTTTAAGTAAATTTTGAAAATATTTAATATTTTTGGAATATAAATGGTATTTATTTATTTAATTACAATATTAGATAGATTATTTAAAAATAGTTTTAATTCATGAAACATCATGAAAAATTATAATATGGTGTTAGAAAATATTTGAAGTCATTTTTGATGAATTTTAATATTTTGTGATGAAATTTCAATAATTAATTAATATTAATGATATTTAAGTTATTTAATAAATATATTAAATAAATTATGGAAAAATAGTACTAATGATTTAAAAATCATATAAAAATGATTTAAGTGTTATAAAAATATTTTAAGTATATAACTTTAATATTTAATGGTTAATTTCATTAATTAATGATTAATAATGATATTAAAGTTATTTAGTTATTATATTAAATAATTTGTTTAAAAATGATTTTAATATTTTAAAAATCATTTTAAAGTGTTTAATGATATTTTAACTTATAAAATATAATTTTTAATATTTAAAGGATAATTTCATTAATGATTTAATATTAATGATATTTATTTAATGATTAATGATATTAAGTTTATTTAATAATTATATTAAATAAATAGTTTAAAAATAATTTTATTTATTTAAAAATCATTTAAAAAGGATATAAATGAATTAAAAATATTTTAAGTTATAATTAATGACTTTTAATATTTTGATAGATAATGCATTAATAATTTATTTTTAATGGTAAGTATTTAAAGATGATTTTAATTGTTTTAAAAAACATTTAAGGGTAATATTAATACGTTAAGAATATTTTGAGTTATTATACATAACTTTAATATTTTGGCAATGGTTTCATTAATAGTTTAATATTGATTAAATGTTAATGATAATATAATTGTTTGATATTTAAATCATTTAATAATGATTCTGATATTTCAAAAATTATGGTAAATGGTAATAATTATTTTAAAAATTATTATAAGGTCATGACAAATGTTATAACTGGTGTTTAAGATATCTAAATGGATATGTAATTACTGTATAAAGTCTTAGACACAATATATACCCGATAAATTTGTCGATAGACCGACATGTTTCAGAAATTGATCTGGACATAGATAATTTAATTAGTTAATTGTTTATTTGTGATTCAATGGTTGTTAAGGTTATGTGAAAATGTGATTAGGAATGTGTTGATGTTTGTTTGTGAAACCATGATTGTTGAACATGTGTGATAATATGATTAGGTTATGTGCTGACTGCGAAATGCAGTACTATGTGTTATGGAATATTGTTCTAATCGAACGAATGATTTGATTAATGATAGGTCGTGATATAAAAGATTAATCTAAGTTGCGTAATTGTTAGCAGCGCATCAGGCAAGTATCATAACTTTACATTTTCTTTATTCAATGGACAGAAGTGAGAAGTTCTGAATTATTATTATTAATGTACAGATTGTTAAACCTATATTATATACACCCTTTGATTATCAACATGTTAGTATATGATAATTCGGATATATATTCTGTTCGTTAATTTCTAGAAATGATTATACAAGTGTCCCCACTTGGATAATCATTGTATTTAATCACATGTTGATACACCTTTGATATACATATATGTTGAATTATATATTATTGTTGAACAAGATAAGACCTTTGTTATGAAAACCTGACAGGTATGAACATCCCGATAATGGGAAAATTTTTATGCGCCCAAGGCGTACAGAGTGAACGATAATTTCGTTCTTGTACATGTAGTATTGATCAATACAGGGTACAACGGGGCTGATCACCCTCTGTGCCCGTAAGCAATGGCCGATTTACAGATGAATTTCTGTTTAAACCCTTTCGAAAATGAAAACAATTTTCATAATATGTCACAGAAACCACATGTATAGACAATACACAGTTTCAAAAATTTGAAAGAGGGTTGTTATGTTATTGTTATTGGTACATATTACTTCACAACTATTGACCGGTTGTAGAAGGGTATTATAAAGAAAAAATTTAAATTCTTTCAGCTTATATATATATATATATATATATATATATATATATAATACTTGCTGGGCACTCAAATGCTCATCCTTGCTTAATTTAAATGTTTTCTGCTAAGTGTGAAGAACTGGAAAGTTCGGCCAAGAACAAGTGAAAAGGAAAGCAAACAGGACATGTTATTGGTATCATTTGTAATAGATTGACTGTATTAAGTTAATGATATGTATTATATATCATGTAAAGAATGTTGTAAAGGTTGCGTACTTGGGATTAGACTCTGATAATTGTAAGTTAAGTTTAAGTTTTATATTATGGTTATTATTATTAGTAATTATTCCGCTCATAGAAATGGTATTGTGAAGTACCGAGTTCGGGTTTCAAGTATCCGAGTTCGGGGACTTTACAGTTGGTATCAGAGCTATAGGGTTAGAAACCTTAGGTGGGTTAGACCTTAGGCTATAACCTTAGAACAGAGGGAAACATTGAAAATATAAATAACTCATATAGAGTTTAAAAAGGAAATGAATTGAATAAATTCATCGTCAAACAAAATAAAAGATAATTTATAAAACTATTATGTGTTGTGTGTATTTAGTATTTGCTAGTCAGGATAATTTTGTGTGTAGGTGTTAGAAAGGAACATAATTAGGATACCCTTAAGTCGTAAAGAATAAGTCAACGTCTATGACCGAGCCAATATCAAAGTCAATAACTGCAATAGAGGCTCACATTGAAAGCTACCTCAAAGAGGTGGTTATTTTGGAAAGTATAGTACTGGATCAAGAAATGCTAAGTATAACTGATAGGTAAAGTATAGTTAAAGGATATGTGGTCAATGTTGAGTTCTTAAACTCGTATATTTATGGTGAGTTCTTAAACTCGTATGTTTGTGATGAGTTCTTAAACTCATAATGTGTTATAAGTTGTGACAAATTAGGTATAGTTGTGTGTGAATGGATATTGAGGATAATGGAAATAGTTAGGTTACCAAGAAATTGATCGTTAGTGAATGTGTAATGAATAGGTAGTATTAGTATTAGTTGAATATGTATGATTTTAGGTGGTATATATGATAGGTATGTTGGTGTAATGTAATATTTTGTATAAGTTATGGCAGCGATTCCCGACTTTCAAGTCACAAAAAGATAGCGAATGTTTAAAGCAATATGTGCTAAAGTATGTCCAGTATTTTGAATATGGATCTATGTTGGATTAATGGGATAAGTTGGTATAAAGATAGTAGATATTTATTTGGTCACTGGTTATTACAGTAGACCGAGTTTTCAAAATATAATATTTTGAGTACTTGATTATTTGAATAGAAAGTTTTGCGTTATATGTTAAGCGTTTACGATAAGGCTTAGAATGTAAGAATAATTTACGAAAATGCCGTCAAAACGAAAATGAAACCAAAGGATAGAAGGACCTGTGAACAAAGCTGGAAGACAACCAGATCCGACACAGAATTTTGCGAATGCGGACGATCAAGCTATGCAGAACGAAATACCAGTCGCGGGAAATCAACCAAACAATCGATCGACAAACTTCAAAGACTTCAAGACAACCGGACCGCCAGGATTTAGAAGATCAACCGACCCTGTTAAAGCGTATGCGATAGCTAGGATAACGGTGGGGCAAAAGACAACTTTTGTCATCTATATGATAAAAGAAGATAATTTCAATAAATAAGACAGGAATGTGATTAAAAGAAAAGTTTTTGTGTGGAAAGTAAGGACAGAAAGGATATATATCTTTCCAAAAATGTCCCAATCTAAGAATGTATAGTGATGCGAATTAATAAAGCATAAGGTAAAAGACTGTCCAAGAAAGGAAATGGAAACAAGGAATGCAAATACAGAACAAGGTAGCAGGACATTGGTGACAACGGGACCAACTTCAACAAACAAACCAACGAAATCAACCGCAAGCGTCTTCAGCGGGACTATTCGGGATTCGATAGCAGCCGGGGATGCAACTCCAGGTATTAATCTAACCAATTTTTTTATTTTTTTATTATATTTTTATATATAGTAAATTATTTTTATAAATTATTTTGAAGGAGGAATTTGAGTTCTCTTAGAAATCAAATTTCTGTTTAAGGAGATAGATAAACGTTATGCTGAATAGTTAAAGATCGATTCGATCAATTATGATCGAGATCTAATTGTAATGATTGTAAATGTTATGTACCTTGGTATGTATAGGTTTTAAAAGGTGATTCTGGGGACGGAATCTTTATAAGGGAGGGTGAATGTGACAACCCAATATTTTATATATAAATAAATCATAAATTTTGCGTATAATTTTTTTTTTAAAAAATAAATATGAATGATATGTGTCAAGGTAATGTGTAATTATAATTATATGTGTGATAAATAAAATTTATTTATTACATAAGTATTGCAAATAAATTTATTTTAGAATTATTGATTACTATTAATTATATTTTTATACTAATTAATTCCTTATTGAAAATGTTTTATTAATTATTTTTCAAGGAAAATATAATCTTATATTATTTAAATAATATAGGAAATGATTTTAGAATAATTATCTATTTTAAAGGTAAGAATGCGTGAAAGGTATTATGTATGTGTTTATGTGATGAATATAAAATATATTTATTACATGAATGATTATGAATAATTTTATTTTAGAATTATTGCTCATTATAAAATATATTCTAATAATAAATAATTTTATAGTAAAAATGTTTTTAATGATTATTTTCCATGAAAATATGATAATTATATTAATTGAATAATATATGATATGATTATAGAATTTTTATAATACTTATTTTATTATATGAATTTTGTTCAAAATATTAAGTAAATTATTTCTACTTAATTAATAAGGTTATATATGAAAGATAATTCAGATATGAAATCCAAACCCTAATTTTGGGTTTTGATCAAGGAATGAGAATAATAATATTATATTATTATTTGTCAGCGTTATAGATAAGTATGGTTATGTGTGTAATGTTAATGTGAGGAACAGTTTTATTATATTACAACTAAACCCTAATAATATTTTAATAAACCCTATTTCTGGTTCTGGAATAAGGAATAATGATGATAATATTATTATATTAATTATATTTTGATTTTTCAGTGCTATGAATATGTACTGTATTTCTGTATTGATAATGGTTGGTCAATTACGGCGTATTATGACCAAACCTTAGTAATAATGTTAAACCCTAATTTGAGATCCAGATTAGAGTGCAAGATTGTTTTATAAGTGTGTTATATAATTTATGGCATGTATTAAATATATTAATTAAGTAAACCCTAATTAAAGTTCTAGAAACCCTAATTGAAAACCTAAACCGGATAATTTTATATGTCAGAAATTGTGTTACTGTGATTAAGAATATGTGTGATAGACTTTAATTACTAATTAGGGTAAGCCTAATTAATAAATTAAAACCCTAAAACCTAGAACCCTAATTTAATTTCTAGAAATCCTAATTGTGTTATGAAAACCCTAATTTTTGGTAGTATAAACCCTAATTGATATATTAGCAACGTTAATTGTGATTAATAATACTAAACCCTAATGATCCTATATAACATAATTACTAATTTAATTTAATTAGCAAACCTTAATTTCCTAATTTTAGGAACTAAATTGTTATTTATTAAATCATAATTTTGGAAATCCTAGACTTTTGCTAAAATGGCTAAAACTCTAAACCCTAAATCCTAAGGGTTTGACAAGTTACCATAATACCATTAAAATGAATTATCAATTGACTATTTTGCCCTTATTGCATAATTGAGGATTTCTTGCAAATCTTGCTAAGATTGGAGTTGGTAACCTAACCTAACCTAACCTAACAACTCCATGTGACATTAAAGTCCAGCAACTCAGCCTTCTAGATCAGCCATGTGCATTTTAACTTGCTATATATGTAGATCTAAGGAGAGAGAAAGTGTATTATTATTGCTCAAATTTTCACCAAGCTCATCCTAGACCCTCTCTCTCTAAAAGCTTCGAAAATACATAGTATATCAGTCATATATTGAAGCCCCACGATCAACAATAACAAATCATAAAACATAGGATCAAGATTTGCTCATGGGAAGGTATAAAACTAATCTTACAATTTGATCTTTCATCCTTTGATAGATGTTGTATTTTTGTGTTTAAATATGTTTTATATAGTGTTAAACCATGATCTTGGTTGGTAGGAAGTGGATTTATAACATCTAATGCTCAAAATCTAAGTTTTTCAAAAATCTGGATATGTTGTTTTTGGTGATCTGACAGTGAATGTCAGAGGCTGTAGGTTGTTGTGTGTTTAGTATATTTGTTGTTTAAGTGTTTGATCTTGTAGTATGCTATGTGGTCTTTGAACTGGAACTGGAATTAGGGTCGTATCGTGTACATATTTTAGTTTATTCATGGTCAAAGGTCGTTGACCGACCATGACCGGGTAGAAATCTGGGTAAACCCAGAAAATTTTCCAGCGTCAGACAGCTTTTGAACGGCCCTGATCTGACATCCTTGATGATTATTTGTTGATGTTTTGGTAATCAAGTTGTATCTGGTATTGTGGACTGTAGATTTATGTAGTAATGTCCCATAAACAATCAACAGATCAAACGTGACAAGCGGTCAAAGTAGACCATGTGCAATGTGTTGGCAATTCTGGAAATTTCCAGAAATCATGAAGAACAGATTTCTGACATGGATTGACCATGCCAGATCTTACACGTGTTTTGATGATATGATGTTTTGATGTTATGAACTTGTACCTTGACATATAGTCTATAGATTTGAACCTTTAGATGACATAAATGATGAGTAGAACACTTAGATATTTGAGCATGAAAGTGGATGGTCGATCACCTGGGTTTCTAGAAAACCCAGGAATGCTCTGACGGGAGGTTTGCAAGCTCAGATCTCCTTGTGTGTTTGATGTATGACCTAATTAATTGTCGATTGTTGTAGTACTACATACTGAGTATAATATCAATGCTTTAGATAGACCAAATCATGATCAGATTGCGATTTACAGCCGGTCAAATGAGGCAACTCGAACACTGATCTGTCAGTGTTTTTGGGCTCAAGAACACCTAAGACGACAGATTTCTGTCGCTATAGCCTACAGGGACGGTTTATTATTATTATTTTCTGATAAATGATTTAAAAATTAGAAAAAATAGATTTTTATTATTAAAATTACTAAATAAATTATGAAAAATTATTTTAAAGTCTGAAAAATAGATTTTAATTATTTTAAGTAATTTTTGAAAATATTTAATATTTTTGGAATATAAATGGTATTTATTTATTTAATTACAATATTAGATAGATTACTTAAAAATAGTTTTAATTCATGAAAAATCATGAAAAATTATAATATGGTGTTAGAAAATATTTGAAGTCATTTTTGATGAATTTTAATATTTTGTGATGAAATTTCATTAATTAATTAATATTAATGATGTTTAAATTATTTAATAAATATATTAAATAAATTATGGAAAAATAGTATTAATGATTTAAAAATCATATAAAAATGATTTAAGTGTTATAAAAATATTTTAAGTATATAAATTTTAATATTTAAAGGTTAATTTCATTAATTAATGATTAATAATGATATTAAAGTTATTTAGTTATTATATTAAATAATTTGTTTAAAAATGATTTTAATATTTTAAAAATCATTTTAAAGTGTTTAATGATATTTTAACTTATAAAATATAACTTTTAATATTTAAAGGATAATTTCATTAATTATTTAATATTAATGATTAATGATATTAAGTTTATTTAATAATTATATTAAATAAATAGTTTAAAAATGATTTTATTTATTTAAAAATCATTTAAAAAGGATATAAATGAATTAAAAATATTTTAAGTTATAATTAACGACTTTTAATATTTTGATAGATAATGCATTAATACTTTATTTTTAATGGTAAGTATTTAAAGATGATTTTAATTGTTTTAAAAATTATTTAAGGGTAATATTAATACGTTAAGAATATTTTGAGTTATTATACATAACTTTAATATTTTGACAATAGTTTCATTAATAGTTTAATATTGATTAAATGTTAATGATAATATAATTTTTTGATATTTAAATCATTTAATAATGATTCTGATATTTCAAAAATTATGGTAAATGGTAATAATTATTTTAAAAATTATTATAAGGTCATGACAAATGTTATAAATGGTGTTTAAGATATCTAAATGGATATGTAATTACTGTATAAAGTCTTAGACTCAATATATACCCGATAAATCTGTCGATAGACCGACATGTTTCAGAAATTGATCTGGACATAGATAATTTAATTAGTTAATTATTTATTTGTGATTCAATGGTTGTTAAGGTTATGTGACAATGTGATTAGGAATGTGTTGATGTTTGTTTGTGAAACCATGATTGTTGAACATGTGTGATAATATGATTAGGTTATGTGCTGACTGCGAAATGCAGTACTATGTGTTATGGAATATTGTTCTAATCGAACGAATGATTTGATTAATGATAGGTCGTGATATAAAAGATTAATCTAAGTTACGTAATTGTAAGCAGCGCATCAGGCAAGTATCCTAACTTTGCATTTTCTTTATTCAATGGACAGAAGTGAAAAGTTCAGAATTATTATTAGTAATGTACAGATTGTTAAACCTATATTATATACACCCTTTGATTATCAACATGTTAGTATATGATAATTCGGATATATATTATGTTCGTTAATTTCTAGAAATGATTATACAAGTGTCCCCACTTGGATAATCATTGTATTTAATCACATATTGATACACCTTTGATATACATATATGTTGAATTATATATTATTGTTGAACAAGATAAGACCTTTGTTATGAAAACCCGACAGGTATGAACATCCCGATAATGGAAAAATTATTATGCGCCCAAGGCGGACAGAGTGAACGATAATTTCATTTTTGTACATGTAGTATTGATCAATACAGGGTACAACGGGGCTGATCACCCTCCGTGCCCGTAAGCAATGGCCGGTTTACAGATGAATTTCTGTTTAAACCCTTTCAAAAATGAAAATAATGTTCATAATATGTCAAAGAAACCCCATGTATAGACAATACACAGTTTCAAAAATTTGAAAGAGGGTTGTTATGTTATTGTTATTGGTACAGATTACTTCACAACTATTGACCGGTTGTAGAAGGGTATTATAAAGAAAACATTTAAATTCTTTCAGCTTATATATATATATATATATATATATATATATATATATATATATATATATATATATAATACTTGCTGGGCACTCAAATGCTCATCCTTGCTTAATTTAAATGTTTTCAGCTAAGTGTGAAGAATTGAAAAGTTCGGCCAAGAACAAGTGAAAAGGAAAGCAAACAAGACATGTTATTGGTATCATTTGTAATAGATAGACTGTATTAAGTTAATGATATGTATTATATATCATGTAAAGAATGTAGTAAAGGTTGCGTACTTGGGATTAGACTCTGATAAATGTAAGTTAAATTTAAGTTTTATATTATGGTTATTATTATTAGTAATTATTCCGCTCATAGAAATGGTATCGTGAAGTACCGAGTTTGAGTTTCAAGTATCCAGGTTCGGGGACTTTACATTGTTCGCCGTAGCGCATAAATTTTTTTCCATTATCGGATTGTTATACCTGTCGGGTTTTCATAATAAAGGTCTTATATAATTCAACATATATGTCATCAAAGGTGTATCAACATGTGATTAAATACATTGATTATCCAAGTGGGGAGACTTGTATAATCATTTCTAAAAATTAAAGAATAGAATATATATAACTGAATTATCATATACTAACATGTTGATAATCAATGGGCTTATATAATATAGGTTTAACAATTTGTATAATAATAATATAATTCTTAAACATTCTTACACTTGTCCATTGCATAAAGAAAATGCAAAGTTAGGATACTTGCCTGATGCGCTGCTTACAATTACGCAACTTAGATTTATCTTTTCTATCACGACCTATCATTAATCAAATCATTCGTTCGATTAGGACAATATAACATAACACATAGTACTGCATTTTGCAGTCAGCACATAACCTAATCACATTATCACACATGTTCAACAGTCATTGACTCACAAACAAACATCAACACATTCCTAATCATATTGTCACACAACTTTAACAACCATTGAATCACCAATAAACAGTTAACTAACTAATTTATCTAAGTCCAGATTAATTTCTAAAACATGTCAGTCTACCGACAACTTTATCGGGTAAAAATCGAGTCTAAGACTCTATCCCGAAGTTCAATATCCAAATAGTTAACTTAAACATTAGTCATACTATTTTTCATGGCCTTATAATAATTATAAATATTTATTACCATTTACCATAATTTTTGAAATATCAGAATCATTATTAAATGATTTAAATATTAAACAATTCTATTATCATTAATATTTAATTAATATTAAACTATTAATGAAACCATTGTCAAAATATTAAAGTTATGTATAATAACTCAAAATATTTATATTACCCTTAAATGAATTTTAAAACATTTAAAAACATTATTAAATAATTACCATTAATATCAAAATATTAATGTACTATTTATCTAAATATTAAAAGTTATTAATTATAACTTAAAATATTTTCAATTCATTTATATCCCTTTTAAATGATTTTTAAATTAATAAATACATTTTTAAACTATTTATTTAATATAATTATTAAATAAATTTAATATCATTAATAATAAATTAATAATTATTAATTTTAAATTATTAATGAAATTATCCTTTAAATATTAAAAGTTATATTTTATAACTTAAAATATCTTTAAATACTTTATTTTCATTTAAAATGATTTTTATAATAATAAAATCATTTTTAAACTAATTTATTTAATATAAATATTAAATAACTTTAATATCATTAATAATCATTAATTAATGAATTTAACCTTTAAATATTAAAATTTATATTTTATAACTTAAAATATTTTTAAATACCTTATTATTATTTAAAATGATTTTTAATTTAATAAAATCATTTGTTAATTCATTTATTTAATGCATTTAATAAATAAATTAATTATCAATAATATTTAAATAAATACTAATATTTATGAAAAATATTTCAAATTATTAATATATAATTTTTATAATTTAAAATTATTTTCAAAATTATTTTTGTAATTTTTTGAAATTAAATACTATTTTTAAATAATTTTCTGAATTTATATAATTAATTTTATTAAAAGTGTCGCTAAAGACTGCCTATAGCGACAGAACCGTTGCTATAGGTGTTCTTCGTGTTCTTCATGCAAACCCAGAATTCATATGCAGCTATCATGGTTACTACTTTGACCAACATTAAAATCGTGGGTGGTGTGTTTCTGGTCATGTGGTTGATCAGACCGTGCAGTATAAATGCAAGACTACAATATACAACAATAATCAGGATCATAACATGCATAAACAAAGAGATCTGAGCCTCCAAAAAAGTTGTCAGGACTGTTCTTCATTTTCTGGGTTACCCAGAAATGAAGAACAGATCATGAGTGATACTTTGAGCCTTCACTACATGCTAATCGTCCAATGTTTTAAGGATCTAACGATTCCAGGTTATACCTAACATGTAACTAAATAGATCTATCACAAAATATTACTAAAACAACAACAAATCTAGCAGATACCAACTGGTCAAACCATGTCAGAAATAGCGTTCTTGAACTTTCTGGAAATTCCAGAAAATACATTTTATGCTCATACAGCCTACTTTGACTGTCGATTTCCTTCATTATCTTGTTTATATAAGCGATCTTGGAGCATACATATATAGTACACATAACCGAACATAAACCTGATACACTAACAACATCAAAACATCATACAAACGCAAGATCTAGCCTCAGAAAAATCTTGTCAGACACTGTTAAAGGATTTCTGGGTTACCCAGAAATCACTTGGTCATGGTCGGTCAACCGACTTTGACCAAGTATAACTTTCAATCCATACATTATTTGGTCCTGATTCATTTTGCATATCAAAGACCACATACCAGACTACAAGTACAAGGCTTTAAACTACTATAACACGCAACAGGTAACGATTAAAGAGGCCTGACATTCGGTTGTCCAACATCAAACAAAATTTTTCCAGATTTTGAAAAATATCAAATTCGAGCCTTTAGATGTTATGGATCTAACATATAGCAACCCAGATCATCACTATACACCTTATACAACATATTTTAACAATCAAACATAACATCTAACACAGAATATTTGGACAGAAATCATGCTAAGGTTTTATACCTCTTATGAACGATTTTGATTTCTTGGCTTCTGATTTGTTATGGCTGATCGTGGGGCTGTTTTTGTGACTGATATACTATTAATTTCGTGGGTCTTGAGCTTGAGAGCATTTGGTAGAGAGTTTGTGAAAAATGAGATAACAAATGACCTTTTCTCTCTCCTTAATCTATATATATGATATATACAATGTATATGGCTGAGTTGCTGTCAATATAAGGCCGATTTCAGTTACTTTTAGTCACATGGGTTTGGTATAGTAGGTCACCAACCCACATTTTGGCTAGATTGACAAGAAATCCTCAATTATGAAATAAGGGCAAAATGGTCAATTGATAAATCATTTTAATGGCAATCTTGTAATCTTTGCAAACCCTTAGGGTTTAGGGTTTGGTTTAGGGTTTGAACCAATTTAGGAAAATTCTAAGATTTCCAAAATTAGGATTTAGCAACTAAGGTTTATAAAGAGAATAAAATTATTTTTGTTTCTAAAATTTGAAAATTAAAATTTTTTAACTAGATTAGGTTAATAATTAAATTATACAAGAACATTAGGGTTTAGTACCCCTATCCATATTAACCTTGCCAATTTGGCAATTAGTTTTTTCAATTCCGATAATTAGGGTTACCATAAGCAAATTAGGATTTCTAACTTTTGAAATTAGGGTTTATAATATAGAAAAATAATAAGGATTTTGAATGATTGCAATTCTCCCTAATTAGGGTTAATACATATAACACCGATCATAAATCACATTATCGTGATTACATAACGACTTAACAAATTCTCAAAGTCGTAAATGACTTTCGCATTAAGGTTTCAATTCAATTAGGGTTTAACAGTTTGAAACTAGGGTTTCTATATTTTTTTAAATTATAGTTTCTAAATATTAAATAGGGTTTAATAACAAAATTATATAATACATAACATATATCATATAACACAGTTAAACAACAGTCTTGAACTCACAGCTGAGTTTCAAATTAGGGTTTTATCAGGTCATAAGGAAATTAATTTCCAAATTAACCTTACACGCATAACATACATATTTATAACACTGAAAAATCAAAATATAATTAATATTATATTATTATCATCATTCCTTAATCCAGCACCAGAATTAGAGTTTATCAGACTAGTATTTAGGGTTTATAAAAATATTAATAGGGTTTGGCCGTAATATAATAAAACTATTCCACACATTAACATTACACACATAACCATACATATCTATAACACTGACAAATAATAATATAATATTATTATTCTCATTCCTTGATCAAAACCCAGAATTAGGGTTTGGATTCCATATCTGATTTTATCTGCCATGATTAACCTTATAATTAAGTAGAAATAATTTACTTAACATCTTGAACAAAATTCATATAATAAAATAAGTATTATAAAAATTCTATAATCATATCATATATTATTCAATTAATATAATTATCATATTTTCATAGAAAATAAACATTAAAAACATTTTTACTATAAAAATAATTATTATTAGAATATAATTTATAATGAGCAATAATTCTAAAATAAAATTATTCATAACCATTCATGTAATAAATATATTTTATATTCATCACATAAATACATACATAATACCTTTCACGCATTCTTACCTTTAAAATAAATAATTATTCTAAAATCATTTCATATATTATTTAAATAATATAAGATTATATTTTCCTTGAAAAATAATTAATAAAACATTTCCAATAAGGAATTAATTAGTATAAAAATATAATTGATAATAATCAATAATTCTAAAATAAATTTATTTGAAATACGTAATGTAATAAATAAATTTTATTTATCACATATAAAATATATTGCACATTACTTTGACACATATCATTCATATAAATAAATTATAATAACTACAATAACCATTCCTTTTATTATTTAAATAATATAATATCATATTTCCTTTGAAAAATAAAAATATTTCTACATTAAAATTAATTATTGAAGAAAATATACTTTATAATGATCATAAATTCTAAAATAAAATTATTTGTAAATATTCACGTAATAAATATATTTTTATTTACCACATAAATACATATACACATTATCTTGTACAAATCCTCATCCTTAAAAAAAAATTATACTCATAATTTATGATTTATTTATATAGAAAATATCGGGTTGTCACAACCCTCCTCGGGTGGTGAATCTGGTGGTGGATATGGCACTGCTGTCCCGAACTGAGGCCACTCTAGCATTGTTCCTTGCAGAGCAAAAGCCTCAGCCAAGGCCCTCGTGAGTCCCTTCGCAATCGCTCCAAATTATCGTACATGGCATCGACTTTTTGCTCCAACCTTCGGAGCTGGCGATCACCATGGGCAGCAGGTGCTTGCGTGGACGGGCCCGCCTCATCTATCTAGGAGGGCTACTGTGATGGCTCTGGAAAAGTGGGCCGGAGAATAAATCCTCGTCCACGCGGGTGTGGTTCGCCTCCTGCCCAATCCCCAAATTTTGCAAAGGTGGCATGAGTTATGTCCTGGCTTGGTTATTGCATTTGTTCGTTGCCCCAGTTGCATCCCTGATGAGCACATAACATAGCAACCACTGATGCGTGTGGAATGCTCCCAGTGGTGCTCCCCCGCAGATATCATAGCATATTCTGATGGATGAGATGGCCAACGTCAATGTATTTTCCGATGATAATACCCCACAGAATAATTGCTCTCTCCGCTGTGATCTCATGCTGATGAGATGAAGGCACTAGCTTGGCACAGATGAACAGATTCCATGCCTTTGCATATCGGTTCAAGGCTGCGGCTGGGAATATGTGAGGCTAATTTGTGTTGGCTTTATACGTCCATTTTGTGCCAGGCACAACTCTGCAATGACCAATTCCAGGTCTGTTTCCATATGTGCACCGGTGACCCAATTGGCAGCCCCTGTCGGCGGTGTATCAGGGAGTCCAAAAATGGTTCTGATGACGGGGGGTCTATAGTCTATTTCGAACCCGCGAACCATAGAGATACCGCTCATGGTGACTTTGGCATTGGCATAAAACTCTTGGACTATGCTAATCGGAATGGGCGTGTGAGTGGTAGTCAATCCACCCCAGCCTCTCTCGTGAATCATGGCACATAACTGACCATCTTGCCCCTCTGGTTTGAAACCTCGTTCCTTGACAAACGTCTTCGCCACAATTCTGTAATACTCCTGCTGAGCTTCCAAATTCAAAAATTTGTTATGATCGACAATATCCTCCCCTTGACTGCCAGAGGAAGATGAAGAAGAAGATGAAGCGGAGTGAGCTCTTTTTGGACCCATTTGCTTTGATAGAGATAATGTAGATAAATTGATTGAGAATGAATGACAGCTTATAATGTGATAACCTCCAAATCATTTCTGTAAACCCAATCAGAAACCCTAGCTTTATACTGCAATGAGGAGATGTGGGTAGATGTAGAACGTGGAAGAAATCGTGGATAATCACGTGATGGATAGATTGATGGCTTGAATTTGTAACTGATAGAGAGAAGAGACGTGCGTTTTAGAGAGAGCACAGTGATTGCGCTTCTGTTATTTTTTTAAATGAGAGCCCAACTGATCTCAATCACATTTTTAAACTTTTAAAACTGCCTCAGTCCGGTGTCGCGCGCAACTGCGCGGGTGTTCAATGTGTTGAGCGTGCGGGCACGCACATTTGTACGACATTCTTTGCGCGGCCGCACGATCCTGTTATCTGCACTATTAATGTTCAACTCTAATCTGCATATCAGTGATGCCTTCAATTGCTGATACCTACATAGACATTAATTTACACTGTTAAGGCATGAATCAATGACCAAAGAATCTTGCTACACACTATTTCAAACATTCTCAATGGAAATCTTGCTACACACTCAATTATGCAAATCCAATAAACTATCAATAATGAACTAAAGATGAACCAACTAAAACAATCTAAACTGAATAAATAAAAAAAACAATAGAGATAAAAATAATGGGTTGACTCCTATCAAGCGCTAAGTTATAGTCAATTAGCTTGACTATCTTTGAATCTCACGTCGAAGGGAGAATTGAGGTGACTTCTTGCCTGACCACCTCACCCCTCACATTAAATTCTTGTACTTTCGACAATGGCTTTACCTCTAAATCTGAATTTTTACCAGTTACACACCTCAACGGTTCATAATTCCCTGATTTCTATATCTCATCATTTAGGCCCCGAACCACCAAGTCAACCAAGAAGCATTCTTCTTCATCTGTTGGGAACTTTATTGCCTTGAAGACATTAAAGGTGACCTCCTGATCATGTACACGCATAGTAAGTTCCCCTTTTTTCACATTTATCGAAGTCCTGCCTGTGGCTAAGAATGGTCTCCCCAGTATTATTGGTATGCTTTTGTCCTCCTCATAATCTAAGATGATGAAGTCAGCCGGAAAGATAAACTTGTCCACCTTCACCAAGACGTCCTCAACAATTCCCCGTGGATATGTAATGGATCTGTCAGCTAACTGTAAAGAAATGTTTGTCGGCCTTGGATTCGGCAATCCCAATTGATTGAATACCGACAAGGGTATCAGATTTATACTTGCCCCAAGATCACATAAACACTTACTGAAGCTCATATTCCTGATCGTGCACAGAATTGTGAAGTTGCCCGGATCCTTCAACTTTAGAGGTAATTTCTGCCGAAGCACTGCACTGCATTTCTCTGTCAAGGCTACTGTCTCAAATTCGTCTAATCTCATCTTTCTTAATAATATACCCTTCATTAACTTTTCATAGCTTGGCATTTGTTCCAATGCCTCGGCGAAAGGTATATTGATTTGCAGCTTTTTGAAGACCTCTAAAAATTTGCTGAATTACTTATCCTCCCTCTACTTATTTAATCTCTGCGGATATGGAACCTGAGGGTGAACTTGCGGTACTGAAATCATAGGCTTCTCAACTGACCCTGCTTTATCTTTCTCTTCATGTTATACCTTAGAATTTTTCAGATTTTCTTTCTCAGCAGTCACCTGCTCTGTCTCGCTCGGCCGTAGAGGCTCCTTAGTGTAATCATGCACGGGCGCGCGACTAGCAGTACCTACAATATTTTTCCCAGATCTCAAGGTGATTGCTTAACACTGCTCCTTCCCATCTCTTCTTGGATTTGTCTCTGTATTACTTGGCAAAGAACCTTGGGGCCTGTTGTTAAGCATGCTCGCCATCTGCCCCATCTGAGTCTCCAAATTTTTAATAGCCACTGCTTGGCTTTTGATCATAACTTCTGTGTTTGCCATGTATTTCAACACCATCTCCTCCACTTCTAATTTCTTCTCTTGCTGAGGTGCAGCTGGAGTGTGATGTTGTTGTTGTTGAGAAAATCCCGGTGGAAACAGTAGTTTTGGTGTAAACTGTGGCTGAGACGACTGTGACTGAAATTGTTAATTTGGTTGAAACTGATTCTGCTGATTCCCATGATTGTTTGGCCAACTGAAGTTTGGATGATTTTGGTTGTTGGAGTGGTATGTGTTCTGAAACTGTCCTTGGTCTTTCCTATAATTACTCACATACTGTACTGACTCTGAGCTGATAGCACACTAATCTGTGGAGTGTGACCCTGCAAAAATCTCACATATGAAGGCAACTATTTTCACTTTGCTCTCTGCCAGTATATCTATTTTCTTTGCCATCGCTGCCATCTGTGTCGACAACTGAGTAATAGCATCTACCTCCAACTAACCTGCAACCTTGGGCTGTGGCATTCGAGATGTAGGATTCTGAAAATCATTTGCTCCCATAGTCTCGATAAGTGTGTAGGCCTCGTCATAGCTCTTTCCCCTATAATGCCCCTCCTGCAGCTGCATCTAATATAGGTCTCCATTGCCAACCCAATCCATTGTAAAAAGTATTGATTACCATCCAATCCGGCATACTGTGATGCAGACACTTCCTCAACATCTCTTTATATCTCTCCCATGCTTCATATAAGGACTCGCCCTGTTGTTACTCAAACTGAGAGATAGCTGTCCTCATCTTTGCAGTCTTAGCCATTGGGAAAAACTTGGCTAAGAATTTCTGTGCTAAGTCCTCCCATGTAGTGATTGACCCTAACGGCAAAGAATGGAGCCAACTCCTCTCCTTATCCCTCAATGAAAATGGGAATAGCCTAAGTCTGATAGCATCCACCGTCACACCGTTGTATCTAAATGTATCACAAATCTCTATAAAACTCAATAGGTGTTCATTCGGATCATCCGTAGCAGCACCCCCAAACTGTAACGAATTCTGCACCATCCGAATAGTGCCCGGTTTTATCTCGAAAGTATTCGCTGCTATCGTCGGCCTAACTATGCTTGACTGTAGTACATTTATATTCGGCATGGAATAATCCCTTAGAGCCTTGTGCTCCTCTCTTTGTTCTTCTGTCATGTTAGATATAGTACTTTCCAACTGAGCTTGTAAATTTCTCTGCACACTTACTTTCTAACCTTTTCCGTTAATGTTATTCTGCGCTGGTATTAATTCAGAATTAGA
Source organism: Panax japonicus (assembly GCA_020205505.1). Taxonomy (NCBI): domain Eukaryota; kingdom Viridiplantae; phylum Streptophyta; class Magnoliopsida; order Apiales; family Araliaceae; genus Panax; species Panax japonicus. The sequence continues at coordinate 39,219,189 of CM035102.1, read as the reverse complement.
TGAACACGTGTGCATAAAAATCTACAAGTACCTAAAATCATAAACAAAACAAAAAGCATAAATGAGATAAGACTAGATATGTCTAAGTCATACAATATAGCTTAAAATTGATGATAATTATTTAAATTTAAACGCCTTTCCCCAACAACGGCGTCAAAACCTTGTTGCCTCTTTTTTAGTTATAACAAAAGAGCTCTAACTCATTCAAGCATACATGTGTCAACAAGTAATACAGAGTAAGTAGAGTATCGTCCCACAGAGAAAGTTGTTTAATTTAAACTCTTATGCATCAACTAAATCACTATTTTTATATGCTTAAACCAATGATTATAATTGTGAATTTATTCTAAATGCAAATAATAAATAAAATGAGAATAAGAATGTAATAAAGCAAATCTGGAAATAATGGGATCCTAACTTCATTTAATACTTCATCTAATTGCCACCATCATGAAAGATTGCCTACATATCACAGAAAAGTCGTCAAGAGCACTAAAATAGTCATAACCATTTTTCAATGCACTATGACCTACTCACACAGTATCCACAAGCGATAGACACCATGTAATCATTAATATAACCAAAATCACTATATGTCTATGTGAAATTACAACTATATTGAATTTAAGCACAAGCCCTTATATTAACTCATACGGTGAAACAGTATATGTCTATCTGGTTCATGAAATACACAAGCCATGCAAAATAGCCCCATATACGTATGCTATCATGATTACAATCCATACTCGCATGTTCATTGTCAATTCCATACAAGTGCTGAAAACGAATGGTGATCAGTCATTTATGCATGCAAAACAACCATGATAGAAATTCCTTATGATATGCAAAACAGTCCAGCATTCAAGCATGCAATTGAACTACATGTTAAAATCCATTAGAATCCCATAATGGAGTTTAGTTCATGACCGAACCAAAAGCCATTATGGGATCAAAGCTAAATATGGCTAATAAGCAAATAATTGAAAGAGAGGGATAGAAATGATCAAACCCAATTGCTGATTATAAACCAATATTAACGTTCAAATCCTCATATAAATCTAGCAAAATAACAAGAGTTATCCACAATGATTACAAATCCCACGAAGAATTAGAAAAGATGAAATTTTGGCTTCGTTCTCCATTGGAATCTCTCCCAGAGTGTAAACCCTAGTTCCAATATGAAAATACGTAAAAAGTACTGAATGATACGTCTAACACCAGTCAGAAATCATTTTTAATTAATTACAATGAACTATGTCCGTAATTGTGAGGGTCATAAGACCATGAACTATGTCCACAATTGTGAGTAATCTTTCAACTCCAACTTTAACAATCATAAGACTATAAGGACTCCTCGTACTTACGGGGATCAGCCCTTCGTACCATGTATTATGCACAAACATTTAACGCTACGCGTAAGTTATCCCCTAATAATAATAGGGTTGTTCATCTCAGTATTTAGAGTACAAGTCCGCACCAAAGAGAGTTTGGTTTGGATCAGCTTTCAAGGGTAATTTGAAGTTCAACGAACATCAACTAGAAGACTAGTTGAATTAATAATGTTTGAGAATCATAACAGATGTTTAATAACAACATAACATAGAACAATTGAGAATCATAAATGAACTGACTATATATGTTAAACTTATGCTTGAAATAACTATAGAGCATAATTATTTAATAAAATGAAGAAAATAGTAAACCTTTTCTTGAACAATAAATAAGCTAAGGTTAGAGTCTTATACCATTTATAAATGAAATTACAAATTGTACCATAACCAATAGCAAGCTGAAACTAAAAACTTGCCCAACAAGGTATTAAATTCATGCAAGGGTTAAAACAGTTCAATAATAGAGACGAGAGTTCAAACTATGTTCATTATACAAGAATATAACTCAAGAAACTAGCTTAACCATAAACAAGTTAGAGTAAATCAACAAAATGAGAATTCAAATAGCATTAGAGTTAAAGTTTGCTCAAATGAGCTCTAGGGACAATTGTCTTATTCAATCAACAGTTGAAATAGAAAGCTTGCTCAAACGAAGAATAAAGCTACATAACGTAATAATGGAACTAGCTCAATGAAAGTAAAGAATTAGAAAACTTTCTCAATGTAAAAGACAGAGTTTAGAAACTTGCCTTGAGCGTAAGCTATAAAATTAAACTCACGATCACCTACACATAATTTTAGAACCACAATACCTATTAGATGTTCTAACATACCATAACATGTTCATTTCTAGCTAAACTTATCATTGAAGCACAAATCCTTCATTACCATTTATATTTCAGAAAATCCAAGTGTTTTACTTCGCAACACTTATCTAACGCTCATTATGTATACTAAGTTACCACATAATGCGTTCTCGATTTACTAACCATTTTTGCAAACTTGAACTTTCTAACCCGAATTTACTATGTTATGTTTACCTTAACATTACACATTTAACATGCTAACACACTTTCAGACCAGGCCATGCTGCTATCTCAAATCTGCAACAACAGCAGAAACCAGAATCTCAAACCAGGTTTTGGCGCAGCTGCGCCATACAAAGGCTTGGGACCGACGTAGCTGCGCCATTTTTTGCCTTGGCACCGGCGCAGCTGCGCCGGTGTTCAGACAGACGCAGAGAGGCTAATGAACAGTAGCCGACTTTATCCCAACAAACATAAATTTCACCCACCAAACAGTGAAATTAACACGTAAAATAATTATACAACTATCATAAACATGATTGCTCACCTATTCAATCACTTAGCACAATTTAACAACAACTAAAGCTATTTTAATTCCTCAATTTTCATGTTTTTCATAAAAACTCAATTTTCTTGACATTCATCCCAAAAATCATCACTATGAATTCATTATTTGGCCAAATCATTCCATTCCAATTACGTTATGCTCGTATCTCAATGAACTACCAAATACAAGTTTCAATTTATGATTTTACATACGAATTGGCCACTAAAATCGATACTTACCCAAGCTATGTATGAAAACATATATATAAACATACACTGACGAAATATTTCTTCTACTGTAAACCAAATTTAGCATGCTATTATTGTCTAAACATAACATATAATCATCATATACGCATGTAATCATCACAACTAAGTTACCTCACAACAATTCAGAAAAACATCATTCACAGAGTATAGCAAACTTTATCGAGATACTCATAAATAATATCAAAATAGTAGAACATACCTTTTGTTGCTTAACAGAAATTCTCGCTAAGCACACTGGAATTGACGTGAAATTTCCTAGACTCCCCTTCAATTCTCTCTGAAGTTTTCAATTTTCTTAGAACTCAATACTCTCACACTTGAAAGAAATAGAATGCGTAATACGAATAACCAACTGATATTCAAGCGCTAGAATAAAATTGATACCCCTTAATAACCCTACTAATTGCAAAATCAGTTACTAACGTATATAATATAAATATATTATATTTATTATTTTATTTATTTTATTTTATTTCAAAAAAAATAGAAATTCCAAAAGCCATAAGGCTTGTTTGGCAAACCCTTTAATTTTTAAAGAATTAAAATACTTTTAAGCCTTGTTTGACAAAAAAAAAACTAATTTAAATTCTTTTTAATTTATTTTAATAAACACCTTAGTTTAAAAACTATAATAACATATTATTTTCATATCCAACATTAACCCATTAAATTAATCACATACTATATTTTAATTAAATATAGCCTTTTAGCAAATATCACCAAATTATAATTTTCATTATAACTTTATTTAAAAATTTAATATAACATCTAAATTATTAAATCAACACAACAATATAACACCTTATGTTATAATACAAGCCTCTAAATTATAAATTAATTTAATTTAGAAATTTATTGATAAATTTAGATTTACAAACATTTATTAACTACCATCACATCAATAATTATTTATTCCATCAATTCAATAATAGACACATCAAATAAATATTTATATAATTCAATAAATGTCTAAAATTACAATTTGAAATTCTGGATCGTTACACATGCCATACCAGTTCCCAGAGTCTTCTGTCTTCCCACCATACCCTCCACCATCACCACCCGCCGAGGCTGACGAGGACAAGACCGCTACTGAGTGAGCAAACTTTAGGGAAGCCTTCTTGTATACGATTGCTCTATGTTTAGCAATGAGGGCATTTCTCACCTCAAGTTTGGGGGTGTTTTGGCTACTATCTGTTTATTTCTGTCTACTGCCATGTTAGGTTGCCATACTTTAGTTCTTTATTATGTTTTTATTATCAGTATTGTGGTGCAGTCGTTTTGAACTACGGGATTATGCTTGGATTTTTATCATTATGGATGCCATGAACTGTTTTTGGTTTTATTTATTAATGCTTGATTATCAATAACATGATTGTGGTTTATAGCCATCTTTTTGGGGCTTATACAGATTTAGATGCTTGTGCTATATGAATGGCCTTTTCACCCTATTTTGACCTGCTATTTAGCAAGGGTGTTAAATTTATCATTATTTTTTGATTGTGGCTATGACTAGCGCAAAATGAGTATGTCTCTCGTAGAATCGTGTCAAGCATCTATGTACTAGGGGTTTGTCAGTTGATAAGTTGGGACTGTTATTGATCCGTCTTTCTAGCAAGCACCGACCAACTGTGTTAACTAGTTATTTTTCAAATTTAGTTCTCATGTTTATTGCTTTGAGAGTTTTGTTCACTCTTATAAACTTTCATTTTTACAAGGCAATAAAAAACTTAGGCGTTTATACAGTTTTGGATCTTGGATTTGTGCATGTTTAGATATAAAAAAGAGAATAAAATGATAATAAAAATTTAATATTGAAAGTCTTACGGTGGGTCGAGATAGAGCGTAAAATGCACTTGCCCATAAACACAGGACTGATATTGAGATGGATCATAAAATGCACTCACCTTATAATCTTCGGTTTTCTCAGAGCTAAGTACTCTCACACTTGAAAGAAATAGAATGCGTAATACAAATAACCAACTGAGAGGCCTAAGGAATCTCTTCGTAAGATAAATCTTTGCTGAACTGCAACGGTTCATACTTGATCACATGCTTGTAATCGGGTTTATAAGGTCACAACACCGATACATGAAAAACATTGTGCACATGTTTTAATTCTGGAGGTAAAGCTACCTCGTAAGCCACCTCTCCCATTCTTCTCAAAATTTCGAAAGGTCCAATAAACCTCGGGCTGAGCTTTCCTTTCTTGCCAAAATGAATTTTCCCCTTCCAAGGAGAAACTTTCAGGAATACAAAATTCCCTGTTTCAAATTCACGACTCTGCCGGTGTTGATCAACATACTTTTTCTGTCGATATTGAGCAGCTACCAATCTTGCTCGGATGAGTTTGACCACTTCAGCGGTCTGCTGAACCAGTTCTGGGCCTAATAGTTGACGTTCTCCAACTTCATCCCAGCATAGTGGAGTTCGGCACTTTCTGCCGTATAACGCCTCGTATGGTAACTGTTGTAACTGTTACCAGCATAGTGAACCAGTTGCGTGGTAACTGTTGTTGTATGAAAATTCCACCAACGGTAGATGATCATCTTAATTTCCTTTGAAATCCATGATGCACGCTCTGAGCATATCTTCAAGCATCTGGATCGTTCTTTCGCTTTGCCCATCGGTTTGCGGATGGTACACTATGCTCATCTTCAATTACGTTCCCATGCATTCTTGTAATCTCTTCCAGAAATTTCATGTGAACCTCAGATCTCTTTCTGATACAATTGATACTGGAACTCCATGCCTTGAGACGATCTCTTTAACTTATAATTTTGCCAGCTGATCAAAATTAAATCTAATCTTTATTGGCAAAAAGTGTTCAGATTTTGTCAATCTGTCCACTATCACCCATAACGCGTTGTATCCTTTCTGAGTCGTTGGAAGACCTACCACAAAATCTATTGTGATATGCTCCCACTTTCATTCTGATATTTCCAACGGTTGAAGTAATCCGCTTGGTCATTGATGCTCGGCCTTCACTTTCTGACATGTCAAATACTTTGCAACGCATTCTGCAACATCTCTTTTCATGTTCGGCCACCAAAAATGTTGCCGTAAATCATGATACATTTTCGTACTTCCCGGATGAATCGAATATCTTGAGCTATGAGCTTCCGTCAAGATGTCTTCTTTAATATCATGCACTGTTGGAACCCAAATTCGTCCCTCGAATCTTAGCATTCCCGCAGTATCGACTTGGTAATTCGCTTCTTTACCCTCGACTACACTTTGCTTTATTTTCTTGCATTCTTCATCCTGTAGCTGAGCGTTTTTCACTTTGTCCACCAAAGTTGGATTAGCATCTATCTGAAATAATTTTTCATCAGACTCTTCTGGAAATTTGATTTCCAGCTCTAACCTTGCCATTGCTGTAATAAACTCATCCTTATCTGTTAACAACATCAACTTTTCTCTGCCTTTCCTACTCAAGGCATCTGCAACCACGTTTTCTTTTTCTGGATGATAAAAGATCTCACAATCGTAATCCTTTATCAATTCCACCCATCTCCTTTGCCGCATGTTCAGGTCTTTCTGTGTGAAAATATACTTGAGACTTTTATGGTCTGTGTAGATCTCACATTTTTCTCCGTAGAGATAGTGTCTCCATATCTTCAGTGTGAACACAACCGCTGCCAACTCTAAGTCATGAGTTAGATATCCTTTTTCATAGTCCTTCAGTTGCCTTGATGCATACGCAATAACCTTGCCGTTCTACATAAGGACACAACCCAATCCTTTGTGTGAAGCATCACTATACACCACAAAGTTTCCTGTATTATCCGGTAATGACAACACAGGTGCCACACTGAGCTTATTCTTTAATTCTTGAAAACTTTCTTCACATTTCTCCGTCCAAACAAACTTTACAGATTTTCTTGTCAAATTTGTCAATGGAGTGGCAATCTTGGAAAAATCTTGAATAATTCGTCTATAATAGTCTGCCAAACCCAAGAAACTTCTTACTTCAGATGGAGTTCTTGGTTGTTCCCAATTTATCACAGCTTCAACTTTTGATGGATCCACGAAAATCCCATCCTTATCAATTACGTGTCCAAGAAATTGTACACGTTCCAGCCAAAATTCACATTTAGAGAATTTCGCGTACAACTTTCCTTTTCTTAACATCTCCAACATCAGACGTAAGTGTTCCATTTGTTCCTCTTGAGTTTTAGAGTACATCAAAATATCATCGATAAACACCACCACAAACTTGTCCAAAAATGGTTTAAACACCCTGTTCATCAAATCCATGAACACTGCAGGGGCGTTTGTCAAACCAAATGACATTACTAAAAATTCATAATGTCCATACCGAGTTTGGAATGCCGTCTTCGGTACATCATCTTTCGTCACTTTCAATTGGTGATATCAACTTCTCACGTCTATTTTCGAGAAATATCTAGCACCCTTCATTGATCAAACAAGTCATCTATCCTTGGCAATGGATATTTGTTCTTAATAGTGACCCTGTTCAATTCCCTATAATCAATTCAAAGACGCATTGACCCATCCTTCTTCTTCACGAATAACACCGGGGTTCCCCACGGTGACATACTTGGTTGAATGTACTTTTTATCTAGCAGCTCTTGCAGTTGCACCATTAGTTCCTTCATTTACATCGGGGCCATTCTGTACGGGGCCTTCGATATCGGAGTGGTTCCTGGCGCTAAGTCGATCACGAACTCGATTTCTCGGTCAGGCGGAAGTCCTGACAAATTCTCCAGAAACACATCCACGAACTCCCTAACCACTGATATTTCCTCCAATTTCACACCCTACTCCTTTTGAGCATCGACTATGTAAGCTAAATACCCCACACAACCCCGACTCAATAACTTTTTGGCCTCCATCATCGTTAGACATTTCATTTGTCTAGGCGATTTGCTATCATGAAAAACTACCTTTGACGGAGTCATAAATTTTACACACTTCTTTTGGAAATTAATTATCGCTCCATAATTGAATAGCTAATCCATTCCCAATATCACATCGAACTCTCTGAGTTTTATAGGGATTAAGTCTACTTTCATAACCTTCCCTTTTATATTCACCCTACTGTCCTTGTATACGAACCTAACAGGAATTACTTCCTTATTCATAATTTCTATGTTTAAAGGGAATTTCAACTCTTCACAAGGTATTTCTAACTTCTTAGCAAAATCATCAGATATAAACGAGCAAGTAGCAGCCGAATTAAATAATACATATACATCTATATCATTGATTGGGATAATACCTGACAGGACATCTTTTGATTGCACCGCATCTTGCACTGTCATGTTGAAGGTTCTAGCTGTGGGCTTATTTGTTGACGTTGGTCCTGCAATAGCCAGCGCACCTCCACTAGCATTTCCTTTGCTCCCATTTATCTGACCAGATCTCTTCGTAGGGCATTCACGAGCAAAGTGATCCTTAGATCCGCACGTGAAGCACACATTCTACTTAGCTTGAGTTCAATTTGGGGCGATGTGACCCTCCTGGCCACAATTGAAGCATACTCGTTTTCCCAGCAAACACACTCCCTTATGAAACTTTTCGCACGTAACACATGCTACGAACTTCTTATTTTGTTGGTTTCTTTGCCGACTTCCTGTAAGGACCCCAAAATTCATACAATTTAATTCTTGACTTTGGTCGTTAATAATACATTCAACCTCTAATTTTACATCATTAAACAATAATACAACCATTGAAATTTGCGGAATAGTTAAAATTTTTATACATTTCATTCTTTATTGCCCTAAATCACAACCTTTACATTACATCTCTTCGATTCAAATTTATATCGTGAATCGTTACAATAAAATGACTATACAAAGTCTTACATCATAAATATGTATCCATATACACCGGATAACTCAACTTACAATTCAACAACATGTTACATTCAAAATATTAATTACATTTCCCATAAAACATAAGCAATCTTCGTGAATATGGATCTCTATAATTCACGTAGCAAATATCCCTACCTTAAATCTTTAACCTGCAAAAGTGGTTATTTGCAAGGTTGAGCTCGACAGCCTAGCAAAATCTAACAGTTTTAATGCATCACGTAACACATAATAACATGCTCAACATATATCACATAAACATTGAACTAACCTAAAATATATGATACAGTTCATATTACAAGTATAAAGATTGAGTTCCTTACTCAATTAGCATGCTTTATTCATTCAACGTAGTCATAAGTTGACTTTAACATTTCATACATTCACATATATATAACACATCATGCTCTATGCGATAAAACTTTAAAACAGTTAATCATCAAGTTCACATAACAAATAGGAACTGAAAGACTTGCCTTGATCGTTGATTACCAATAATAGTTTAACAACTTATAGTTATCTGCACTTCACGTGCCCTACACAATTATATAACCATGCACATCAACTATTAGTCACATAGAAATGCATAGTAGTTGTAATGTAAACTTTACTCTATATCTCATAACGCTTCCTATTATCAATACACAATTGTTCAATTTGATTGTGTTAACTTTCGACTTATAGCTCACTATGTTTCATATTCTAAGTTCATTCAAGTGTTTAAGTCTTGCTAGGACCACTTATTGGTTTTATATTAACCTATTCAATATCTTATTATATTCATTTCATTTGATTTAAAACACTCTTTACGTTCATGAACACTTATCACGATGTTTCGACGTTTATTCGTCACACGCCCAATTTGTCTCTCTTGTATGTGCTTAGTATGCGTATTCAACTTATCTAATATATCATTTAATAATGTTAAGCATCATTATACTTCATAATATTCATGTTCTATAACTTATAACAACATCTATTATCGTCAAGAGCATTACACTTGCATACGTGCATGCCCGACGCCTTCCGATTGCCTCCAAAAACACAACAGTCACAAAGATGACCATTTTGACTACTGTTCCCGACCTCAAATTGAAAAACTTAAAGAATAAAAGTTGTAGGTATATTCATCCTATTTTTGGATCATCTTGAATCACCTTAATCTAAGTTTGTATGAAAACTTTATACTTAATTTACTGCAGCAGGTCAGAGTAGTGCACCAAACACTGATGTCCGGTGCAGCTGCGCCCTAAATGGCCTTGGGGGAAGCGCAGCTGCGCCCCAAATCATAGAATAGGCCCTCAGGTTCTAGTCTTCGCGATTACAAAGACCAAAACTCCTTCCAATGATCATAATATGAGTTATACTCATCCAAATCAGTCCATTTTCGTTTCTATGGGTTCGTAACTCATAAAGTTACAACATGCCAATTACCCATCAACTAACATTAACATTAACTAACGCAAATTTGGATTTACAACTCATATTCATACTAATTGTTCATGTTTGACAAATTTAGCGAATTCATTCACTACGAATTCGTTTCTGAACCAAATTGGTTCGTTTAACTTCCGTTGTTTTCGTTTCTTGATATACTAACACAATATATCATAAATTTTAGATTATATCACGACTTCATCATAGATTTTGATTCCAAAACAAGCCCTAATGTATATATATCAATAAAACTCAATTTCTTCATTCTAAAATATGTTTTCATGGATTTGATTTCTGAAAATCCCTTCTAGACAACAACTAATAGATTATAAACATCTAACAACATATATATATATATATATATATATAACATATTTATCAATTTATCCAACTAAATTTCCAAATTTAAAGGATAACTCAAGAACACCCAAACTAAGAAGAAACTAGGTTATTTACCTCTTAATTCTTGTTTAGCTTTGTTAAGAGATGTTAGAGAATTGATACTTCCTTCTTGTTTTCAAAGATTCTCTTCCAATTGCCTCCCAATTCCTCTCTAGAGGTCTATCTCTCCCTTTGTATTTTCTCTCCCACTATCCTCAAGCTTAGTGCAACAAACATACGCAATAAACAAAACGTAAAAACTGATGTACTATTAAGTACATATTAGTTACAAAAAAATATTTATTATATTATATTATATTTTATTATTATTATTATTATTTTTTAATTCAAAAGCCATAAGGCTTTGTTTGGCAAAACCAATTAAAATAATGACTTAATCATTCCTTAAGCCTTGTTTGGCAAAACAAAATTAAAATAAAATTTTCAAAAGCTCTAAGGCTTTGTTTGGTAAAACCAAATTAAAACTCCTTTAATTTATTTCCATAAGTCATTTATTATATAGTTTAGTGTCGCACTTTATTTAAATAAATTTTCATATTCAAATTAAATTAAATCTAATAACAATTTATTAAATCCATTTACCACATAAACAAATACAATAAAATTATAATTTTCATTATAATTATAATTTTATTTAATAAATTAACACATCACTTTGATTACAAAAATCAAATTAAAATAACATTATAATAATTCATTTAATCATAATATAGTTTCAACTTAATTTAAGTTACCCAATATTTATAGGGTTAATTTGTCTCGCCACTAAATTCTTTATCGTGACTAATTTCTTTTATTTCCTTTAATAATTTAATCAACTATTAAATCTCATAAAAAATTAATTTCTTCATACCAAAACTCATAATAAGAATTTTAATTATTAAATTCTTATTTTAATAACTTATGAAAATTCTGGTTGTCACATTCTTCCTTCCTTATAACGATTCCGTCCTCGGAATCACTGAAACTGTTACGCCCCCAAAATAGGTATACATCACCTATTCTGAGTCGCCAAATACATGGTACAGAATACAAATATAATCTTAAATATACAACAAGAGATCTGTGAGTTTTAATACAAACATTGTCTTCTAGACAATATCCACTCTTAGAATAAGTTCTCATTACATTTATTAACACACTGTTTAATAGAATAGTGAGGACTACTAATACTATCATCTGGACCTTCACCCCGTACCCCGACTAGTCCCGGCTACGTTCTCATTTCCTGAAGAGAACAGTGAAAGAAAGGGTGAGCTCAATTAGCCAGTAAGAAATATTATGACTAAGATAATGTAGAATAAATTATTATTAGTCTTCAACAATATTAAACTGATACAATACAATAGACATCAAGTTTAACTGCAATGGAACATGCAATCCACTAAAAGAGTCAAGTAGAGAATAAAATCTACTATCTTTTATGATTTAAAAGGTTTTCATCACTTTTATCTCCGGGACTCAGCTTAATAAATAATCCACATTATCCCTGCACTACGGCCAAGGATATTCATTAGTATCACAACCATAATTTATCCATGCACTACGGGCTAAGGATATTTGTGTATTTATTAATGGTCATGATCATGCCAACAACTGTCCATCAATGCACTACGGGCCAATGAGAACTTTTACCACATCATTTTTAACATTACGGTAATTATTACACCGAATAATCCCTAGTCATAATCATACCAAGTCCATCTATGCACTACAGGCCACAGATGAATTTTAACAAAATATAAATTTGAGGATGATGACAATGATATAAGAATTCAATAAAACAAGTTCAAGAATTAATTTATTCAGGAACTACTAATGTCCAAATTGTCAACATGATACTTCTTTGTAGAGTAAAATTCAAGAATGCTCAGAAGAATATTTTCATGAATATATACTGGATGAAGCGCAAATATCAAGGATATTCCACTAATTTTATGGAGTATAAAAGTCAAAACTTTAACTAGCTGAATATAATAAAGAATGGAATAAAAAAAGAAATCAGCATGCATGCGGTACTTCGCATGGACATGTTATTCCAACAGAATAATAAATAACGGAACCAGTTTAGGCGCACCGACAGGATATTCCAACAGAATAATAAAGAATGGAATAACAACAGAAATCACCATGCATGCGGTACTTCGCATAGACAGGTTATTCCAATATAATAATAAATAACGAAACCAGGTCCGACGTAAAATGCACAGACAGGATATTCCAACAGAATAATAAAGACGGAACCAGGTCCGACATAAAATATACAGACAGTATATTCTAACAGAATAATAAAGAATGGAATAACAGAAGAATTTCACTAAGTATAGGGTAGATCGCTTATACAGGTTATTCCAACAGAATAATAAATAATGGAATAACAGAAGTTCTCTTCATGAATACGAAAGAAATAATACCCCTTACCTTATAAAGAAGTGTACTTCGACGGTAGGGCAGGGATATACTTGAAGAAACTTGCACTACCCTCAAAGCTTTCTTAAACGCTAAAGAAATACACTCAAGATAGAAGAATAATTCTCTCTACAGTTTCTCTCTCTAGAGTTTCAGTGAATTCGTAAGAAATAATGAAGGAATATGCTTCTATTTATAGAAGAATGGACTGAATAGTAACCAATCCATGAATGGTCCAGATCGATTTACTTTAAACGGAAGGTCCAGATTGGTTTACAATAAAATATAATATATTCTATTTATAATCTAATAAAACGAATAACTTTTAAAAAGATTTTATTATGCAAACACTATGTAGGCACTATGAAAATACTATGCATAATAAAATATAATATATTCTAATTATTGTCTAATAAAACGAATAACTTTATAAAAGTATTCTGTTTTATATAAAAAGATTTTACTATTAGCCTAATAAAACGAATAACTTTATAAAAGTATTCTGTTTTATAAAAAAAGCTTTTCTGTTTTATTACATTAATAATACTAATAAAACAAAACTTCATCATCATTATTATTATTCACACTATTAATCGACCAGGTCATTCCCAGGAAATAGGGGGATTTCCAATAAAGATTTCTCCATATTGGCGCGCAATTAGGTGACCAAACCTTTTCTTGGCAGAACTTCTAGGTATCGTTAATATTGCAAATAATAATATTAATAACTATGTCATCTCAATTATAAAATATCAACAATAATTGAATCAATTAACGCGAGATACTATGCAACAATTACTGAATCAATAATTGAACAAAACTGAATGACTTCTCACGTAAGCATCAATAATCAATACCGTGTGCTACTATGCAACCACGCGTATTTCTGTACTTTTAACACCGGGTGTTTCAATAGTTAACGGTAAAACTTTCGATGTTATTTTTATAAAAATATTTTTGTCGTTTTCTCAATCCGACAATAATTCCGTTGTGGGGTCCACCAATGATTGTGCCGTCATAAGAATATTCCCTATTTAAAACAAATATTCTCCGACCAATCGAATATTATATAACAACTTGCAGTACTTTGCAAAATTTATAAATATTACCCACAACTACAACATTATATCAAATTCATTCCATAATATTTAAAAATGATAATTATAGAAAATTCATCTTTATTCATAAAAGTTGGGGTCTTACAGAAACCCAACCTTACTAAGGTTCTCACAAAATCTCTCTCACGATTATCGTTGAATAACTTCAACACATTACCTTAATATAGGTTTTATTTATTACTACTACCACCATTCATCAAAATAAATTCTTGTAAGTTTTATTTCATAACCTTTACTTAGACTCAATTATATTTGAGCATTACATATTCTTTAACCCGTTCATTTCCTTCTTTAAGGATCGTTGTCATGAACTCTCGGGATATTACATTCACCCATTCTTCTAAGAATTTCGTCCTCGAAATTTTTATTTATTAATCTTCATTCATTCAATCTATAAAAATAGATTTTATGTTAATACTTTATTCATTCAATTGGGTTCTATAACCACTTCTTTCCACAAAGATCTTTCTACAATTATTAAACTTTTCTATTAAAAGTTTTACATTATTCTTTGATAACTCATCTCCTTCTCATTTAAAAAAAAATTCTTTTCTCACTTATTCAATATATTCATCATTCAGTGTCACATTCTATGACTTACTTCTTTCTAAGGAATATCATCCTCACCACATTTACCTTTTATAATAACAAGAATCTTCCACAATTGCTCAATAATTGGGAAACAGTATGAATAACTCAGGAATTATAAAAGATTCAAAATCATGCTGAGGGTAATAAGACCACGAACTATGTCCACAGTTTCAAGTAATCTTTCAACTTCAACTTTAACAGTCATAAGACTATAAGGACTCCCGAACTTAGGGTGTTAAGCCCTTCGTACGATGTATTTTGCACAAACATTTAAACGCTATGCGTATGTCCATAGTTATAAGTAATCTTTCAACTTAAATTTTAACAGTCATAAGACTATAGGGACCCCCATACTTAGGGTGATCAACCCTTCGTACAATGTATTGTTCATAAACATCTAAACGTCTCCGCGTAATCCCCTATAAAAGGGTTGTTCACCTCAGCTTTTCAATATTTGAATCCGCACCAAAACAATTTGTTTTGGCATAACTTTTCAAGAAACGCTTGAATTTCATGAACATCGTTCAATATTCGTCTAGCTGAATCAAATAACATAGACTTCTACAATAATTCGGACATCAACCGAAATATATATATATATATATATATATATATATATATATATATATATATATATATTCTCATATCTTAAAGAAATCTCAAAATTATTTTATGACGTCATGATACCGCACCGTATTTACAGTCTGTTTGAGGATTTTGTCATTTTGTGACTTTATCATACTACATCATACCATAGTGGGTTGACGATCCTTAGATCACATCCAACACTAAGTAATACTGCATTGATGACTCCATCATTTTTATCATCTCTGCACCAGGTTACATGATACATTGATGATATAAAAATACATTTTGATATATTTCAAATCATTTTTGTCTAGCCAAAACAATTAACATAGACATATGAATAATAGCACTGTTTTTAAAAATTCTTTGGTTCACTAGTGTGATCCAACATTTTTTTTTCTCCAAAAATTAAAAGTATAACCATTGGCATGAAGTCAATAAATTTCGAAAGTCTAGCATAGCTAGTAGATTTAGAATATCCAGGTAACCATCAACTTCAATCTTTACTTCATTACTTCATTACTTAACCATTCTATCAATTTCCAACTTCATCAATGCTCTCTATACTATAACCATTTTCTACCCAAAATAGTTCATCAAACTTACCGCACATTGGAAGTTCAGGAACTTGCCACAATAATATGAGTTTAAGAACTTATCATAGTCAGACCATAGGCGTCCATTCGCTAAGGGGTTCAAAACATACCATATTATTGTGAGTCACGAACTTACCGTATGCATTAGTTTTAAGAACCGCACCTAATCGTAATAATATCTGACTAATCTTAATAGTTTCTAACTATCAAACATACATATGAGAAAAGAATCACCTTTTCTCCACATATACATTGATAGTGCGACAAAAACATTCTAATGATTATCAATGTGATAAACTGAATGCAATCACAAACCCTCGCCCATACAAAGATTTGTACAACTCAGCCATCACATGAGTCCTCAATTGAAATCCCACCTAACTCTATCTTACTCTTAACTTGCTCTTTGCTCGATACGAATTCCTCGTATCGCATCATCTATAACTCCTCGTGAGTTATCTCGTACTATTTCATAATACACTATCTTAATATCATCAAGCTATAATTATTCAAACATTACAGACCATCTTTCTTTTATAACTTAAACAGATCACGTCGTGATCTTATTCTATAATCATCTCCCTTAAAATTCTTTTCTTAACTCGTGATCGTTTTGTTTTACGATCCTCTTTCTTTCCCTTTTTCATCATTTATAATTTCATTTATGCTTTAAATCTTACAGGCTCTGTCTATCCATGATTATTCATTATCTTGGCTATTGGAGTTGGGGTAACTCCCATTTCTTATCTATCTCTTCAAGATTCTTCTTTGAATTTTCTTGTTTATATAACAATTTTTCTTTTAAGAATTTCTAACTTCATTTACATTGATCAACATTTCATTTAAGTTCCACATTTTCATCATACGTATCCATTTTCTATACTTGGTACACATCGAGTCTCTAACAGTTTTAATATGGTACGCTGAGTGGTTTCCCACAAACAACCAACAAACTAGGTTTCGAGTTGCTAGTTTGTATATACCTCCGCTCTATGAAGGAATCGTTTAACCCAGATACCACACATCAACCATTAAAGAGTACAATTGTACTATACTTAAATATAGCTTTTTATTCTTAACTTCTTTATCACTCTCTTCTTATAGACATTGTCTATTTATTATCACCTTACATTCTTATTATTGGAGTTGGGTAACCCCACATTCATATTCCCTATAACTCTGTGAGATTTTTCTTTGAATCCTCTCACACATGTTTTAATCATTTCTTTATAAATTTCTTAAATTTCTTCTTATTATTCAAACTCTACTTGAGCTTATTCTTTCATTATCTTCACCTTCCTTCTCTAAGATTTATAACCTACGACTTTGATACCAACTGTAACGACTCCAAAATTCATACAATTTAATTCTCGACTTCGGTCGTTAACAATACATCCAACCTCTAATTTTACATCATTAAACAATAATACAACCATTGAAATTTGCGGAATAGTTAAAATTTTTATACATTTCATTCTTTATTGCCCTAAATCACAACCTTTACATTACATCTCTTCGATTCAAATTTATATCGTGAATCGTTACAATAAAATGACTATACAAAGTCTTACATCATAAATATGTATCCATATACACCGGATAACTCAACTTACAATTCAACAACATGTTACATTCAAAATATTAATTACATTTCCCATAAAACATAAGCAATCTTCGTGAATATGGATCTCTATAATTCACGTAGCAAATATCCCTACCTTAAATCTTTAACCTGCAAAAGTGGTTATTTGCAAGGTTGAGCTCGACAGCCTAGCAAAATCTAACAGTTTTAATGCATCACGTAACACATAATAACATGCTCAACATATATCTCATAAACATTGAACTAACCTAAAATATATGATACAGTTCATATTACAAGTATAAAGATTGAGTTCCTTACTCAATTAGCATGCTTTATTCATTCAACGTAGTCATAAGTTGACTTTAACATTTCATACATTCACATATATATAACACATCATGCTCTATGCGATAAAACTTTAAAACAGTTAATCATCAAGTTCACATAACAAATAGGAACTGAAAGACTTGCCTTGATCGTTGATTACCAATAATAGTTTAACAACTTATAGTTATCTGCACTTCACGTGCCCTACACAATTATATAACCATGCACATCAACTATTAGTCACATAGAAATGCATAGTAGTTGTAATGTAAACTTTACTCTATATCTCATAACGCTTCCTATTATCAATACACAATTGTTCAATTTGATTGTGTTAACTTTCGACTTATAGCTCACTATGTTTCATATTCTAAGTTCATTCAAGTGTTTAAGTCTTGCTAGGACCACTTATTGGTTTTATATTAACCTATTCAATATCTTATTATATTCATTTCATTTGATTTAAAACACTCTTTACGTTCATGAACACTTATCACGATGTTTCGACGTTTATTCGTCACACGCCCAATTTGTCTCTCTTGTATGTGCTTAGTATGCGTATTCAACTTATCTAATATATCATTTAATAATGTTAAGCATCAATATACTCCATAATATTCATGTT
The DNA here is from genome assembly GCA_020205505.1 of Panax japonicus. Classification (NCBI taxonomy): domain Eukaryota; kingdom Viridiplantae; phylum Streptophyta; class Magnoliopsida; order Apiales; family Araliaceae; genus Panax; species Panax japonicus. The sequence continues at coordinate 39,200,655 of CM035102.1, read as the reverse complement.
CTATAACTTAAAACAACATCTATTATTGTCAAGAGCATTACACTTGCATACGTACATGCCCGACGCCCTCCGATTGCCTCCGAAAACACAACAGTCACAAAGATGACCATTTTGACTACTGTTTCCAACCTCAAATTGAAATACTTAAAGAATAAAAGTTGTAGGTCTATTCATCCTCTTTCCGGATCATCTTGAATCACCTTAATCGGAGTTTGTATGAAAACGTTATGCTTAATTTACTACAGCAGGTCAGAGCAGTACACCAAACACTGATGTCTGACACAACTGTGCCCTAAATGGCCTTGGGGGAAGCACAACAGTGTCCCAAGTAACAGAACAAGCCCTCAGGCTCTGCTCTTCGCGAATACACAGACCAAAACTCCTTACAATGATCATAATATGAGTTATAGTCATCCAAATCAGTCCATTTTTGATTCTATGTGTTCGTAACTCATAAAGCTACAACATACCAATTACCCATCAACTAACATAAACATTAACTAACCCAAATATGGATTTACAACTCATGTTCATACTAATTGTTCATGTTTGACAAATTTAGCGAATTCATTCACTACGAATTCGTTTCTCAACCAAATTGGTTCATTTAACTTTCGTTGTTTTCGTTTCTTGATATACTAACACAATATATCATCAATTTTAGATTATATCACGACTTCATCATAAATTTTGATTCCAAAACAAGCCCTAATGTATATATATTAATAAAACTCAATTTCTTCATTCTAAAACATGTTTTCATGGATTTGATTTCTGAAAATCCCTTCTAGACAACAACTATTAGATTATAAACATCTAACAACATATATATAACATATTTAGCAATTCATCCAACTAAATTTCCAAATTTAAAGGATAACTCAAGAACATATTTACCTCTTAATTCTTGTTTAGCTTTGTTAGGAGATGTTAGAGAATTGACACTTCCTTCTTGTTTTCAAGGATTCTCTTCCAATTGCCTTCCAATTCCTCTCTAGAGCTCTCTCTCCCTCTATATTTTCTCTCCCACTATCCTCATGCTTAGGCCAACAAACATACGCAATAAACAAAACATAAAAACTGATGTACTATTAAGTACATATCAGTTACAAAAACAAATATTTATTATATTATATTATATTTTATTATTATTATTATTTTTAATTCAAAAGCCATAAGGCTTTGTTTGGCAAAACCAATTAAAATAACGACTTAATCATTTCTTAAGCCTTGTTTGGCAAAACAAAATTAAAATTAAAATTTCAAAAGCTCTAAGGCTTTGCTTGGTAAAACCAAATTAAAACTCCTTTAATCTATTTCCATAAGTCATTTATAATATAGTTTATTGTCACACTTTATTTAAATAAATTTCCATATTCAAATTAAATTAAATCTAATAACAATTTATTAAATCCATTTACCACATAAACAAATACAATAAAATTATAATTTTCATTATAATTATGATTTTATTTAACAAATTAACACATCAATTTGATTACAAAAATTAAATTAAAATAACATTATAATAATTCATTTAATCATAATATAGTTTCAACTTAATTTAAGTTACCCAATATTTATAGGGTTAATTTGTCTCGCCACTAAATTCTTTATCGTGACTAATTTCTTTTATTTCCTTTAATAATTTAATCAACTATTAAATCTCATAAAAAAATTAATTTCTTCATACCAAAACTCATAATAAGAATTTTAATTATTAAATTTTTATTTTAATAACTTATGAAAATTCGGGTTGTCACACTTCCAGCTCCCCCATTCCCATTCCACTTCCTCTTCAGGTTGTTGCTGCCATTTCCACCGTTACCACCACCACCATTCTTAACCTCACCTTCACTCTTCTTCTTCCTCTGCTCTTGATTGTGTTTTGTTACTCCCTCGCCTCCACTTTCAGCTAGAATCGCCTTCTCCATCACTGCTGCAAATGTCTCCAACTGGAACAGGGAAACCCTACTGTAACACCAGGCTTTAGTCTTTGCTCGAACCTCTTTTCCTTGCATTCATCTGTGTTGACTTGATATGGCGCAAATCTCTCCAACTCATTAAATCTTGCGGCATACTCAGACACTGACATCGTTCCCTGCTTCAATTCCAAAAACTGCACTTCTAGCTGACTCTTCGAAATTTCTGGAAAATTGGTCTCAAAGAATATCTCTTTGAGCCTTTCCCAAGTCATCACTCCTGGTCCTTCCCGAGTTTTGTTGGCCTGCCACCAATAACTAGCCTCTGCTTTCAACATAAAGGTTGCAAAAGCAGTCTTCTGATTATCTTCTACCCTAGCAACATCAAAAACCTTCTCGATTTCCATGATCCAGGTCTGAGCCTCAACTGGATTCATGGACCCTCAGAATTCTGGTGGTTCAACCGCCTTAAAGTCCTTAAATGTAGTACCTTGATTCTGAGGTTGATTCTGTAAAGCACCCGTCAGTAACGTCACTAGCTGCTGAACAGGGTTTCCTTCCACATTGTTGTTGTTGTTGTTGTTGTTGTTTTCCTCAGTGGTTCTCCATCGTGGTGGTTAACGTCTTGAAGCCATTTTTTGTTAAAAATACACTTATCAGATTCTATTCACTCTTTTAAGTATTATATACTAAAGTTGCACATCATAAAAGTTTGTCACATAACACTTAACACTTTGAATAAAACAATAACTTTTATTCATTCATCATCTTTAAAAAAATCAAAACAATAGCATCATTGCTATTTACATTACTTTTCTTGAACTCTGACAGTTGCAGGACATCATCATCATCATCATCATCTATCCCATTGGTTATATCATAACTGGGATTTACATTTCATTTATTTCCTAATCATATATAAATTATATATCACTACGATGTCCTACTAAGATACTGCGTAGCCTTACGACGCTCTTCCTCCATAATTCGGAACATTGTTCGGCGATCCAATATATATGATGGTAGCGTCTCAAATTGAATCGGATAACCCATGACTCGATCTTGAGATAGATTGATCACGATGTTGAATACATTGTTCATTTCTTCCATCTTCCTCCTCTTCGCTTGTGCATCTCTCTCTGCTATTCCGGCCCGTTGATAAGCTTCATTGTACGCATCTTCAGCCCTTGCCCTCTTAAGGATTCCTCTTCCAGCTTATCTAAAGTTCTGAAATCTTCTCCATCAGTTGCTCGTTTTCCCCTTCTGTGTGGATCGACTTCTCTTCAACGTTGTTCAGTCATTCTTCTCGATCTTGGATCTCGTCGTCTTTCTATGCCATCGAGGTCTGTTGTTCAGCTACTATCTCCTATAACTCCTCGACGGTATCTTGAAGTTCCATATTGCGGTCATAAACCTCGTCGTACATACAGGCAGCTATCGAACTAAGTGGAAGCTCTTCCTCCTAGTCCTACTCATCCACTGACTGTGGCAGCTCCACGGTGTCCTCCTCATCCATCTCTATCTCGTCATCCTCATTAGGTACTCTCTCCTACTCAACTACTGTGATCGACAGAACTATTTCCCGTGGCAGTAGCTGTTCCCAAATCACCTGAATATCTCGAGGCTTCTCCTCTCTAGCCTGACTGGATCCTCCTATATTAGCCATCCTATCAACCAAAGTTTCAGTTTTAACTACTAATCATTACTACTCGACACTCACGAGCACATAAGTTGTAATCACATAAGCACATAAGTATTTTATTACTACTTCCTTAAAACTCGATAAGAGTTCATCATCACTATCTTTTCAAAGGTTACTTCCTAAGGCTTTTCCCCACCTAAGGTTCATAACCTAAGGCTTTGATATCAACCTGTGACACCCCCAAATCTAGGTACTTCATTCCCACAAGATTTGGTGCTCACTATTCAAACATTCATACTTTCTACCCAAATAAATAGTATTTAAACCATAAAATCCTCCCTTTAAATAGGGTTACATAATTAAACTCAAAACATCCCAAGTTATCTAACCTTTAAACGTCATTCAAATGCTAAATTAAATTATTACATAACATCATTAAAATTAAAGTCTAAGATCATCATAATAAATAAAAGTACAAATCAACATCACTTGTAAAATTTTCCCTTTCCTTTGCTAATTGAAGGTTCATCTACCTTCTCCACTTTAGCTGCAATGAGTTTATAAATATGCAAGAGTGAGCAAAACAATTACTCACCAAATATAACAATGAATCAACAAGAGAATAACAATAATAACTGCCAACTAATAGGCTTATCAAAACTGGATAGTACTCTAACAATGATAATCAGGATCTGAAATCCAAAATATGGAATAAACATAATTGAGGATCATAAGACCATGAACTATGTCCACAGTTGTGAGTAATCTTTTAACTCCAAGTTTAACAGTCATAAGACTATAAGGACTAATCGTACTTAGGGGGATCAACCATTCGTACCATGTATTGTGCACAAACATTTAACGCTACGCATAAGTTATCCCCTAATAATAATAGGGTTGTTCATCTTAGTATTTAGAGTACAAGTCCGCACCGAAGAAAGTTTGGTTTGGATAAGCTTTCAAGGGTAATTTGAAGTTCAACGAACATCAACTAGAGGACTAGTTAAATTAATAGTGTTTGAGAATCATAACAGATGTTTAATAACAACATAACATAGAACAATTGAGAATCATAAATGAACTGACTATACATGTTAAACTCATGCTTGAAATAACTATACAGCATAAGTATTTAACAAAATGAAGAAAATAGTTAACCTTTGCTTGAACAATAAATAAGCTAAGGTTAAAGTCTTATAAATTTTAGAAATGAAATTACAGATTTTACCATAACCTATAGCAAGCTGAAACTAAAAAGTTGCCCAACAAGGTATTAAATTCATGCAAGGGTTAAAACAGTTCAATAATAGAGACGAGAGTTCAAACTGTGTTCATTATACAAGAATATAACTCAAGAAACTTGTTTAACCATAAACAAGTTAGAGTAAATCAACAAAATGAGAATTCAAATAACATTAGAGTTAAAGTTTGCTCGAATGAGCTCTAGGGACAATTGTCTTATTCAATCAACAGTTGAAATAGAAAGCTTGCTCAAACAAAGAATAAAGCTACGTAATGTAATAATGGAACTAGCTCAACAAAAGTAAAGAATTAGGAAACTTTCTCAATGTAAAAGATAGAGTTTAAAAACTTGCCTTGAGCGTAAGATATAAAATTAAACTCACGATCACCTACACAGAATTTTAGAACCACAATACCTATTAGATCTGCTAATATACCATAACATGTTCATTTCTAGTTAAACTTATCATTGAAGCACAAGTCCTTCATTACCATTTATATTTCAGAAAATCCAAGTGTTTTACTTTGCAACACTTATCTAACGCTCATTACGTATACTAAGTTACTACATAACGCGTTCTCGATTTACTAACCGTTTTTACAACTTTGAACATACTAACACTAATTTACTATGTTTTGTTAACCTTAACATTACACGTTTAACATGCTAACACACTTTAAAACCATGCCATGTTGCTATCTCAAATCTGCAGCAACAGTAGAAACCAGAATCTTAAACCAGGGTATGGCACAGCTGCGCCATACAAAGGCTTGGGACCGGCGTAGCTGCGCCATTTTTTGCCTTGGCACTGGCGTAGCTGCGCCGATGTTCAGACAGACGCAAAGAGGCTAATGAACAGTAGTCAACTTTAACCCAACAAACACAAATTTCACCCACCAAACAGTGAAATTAACACGTAAAATAATTATACAACTATCATAAACATGATTGCTCACCTATTCAATCACTTAGCACAATTTAACAACAAATAAAGCTATTTTAATTCCTCAATTTTCATGTTTTTCATAAAAACTCAATTTTCTTGACATTCATCCCAAAAATCATCACTGTGAATTCATTATTTGGCCAAATCATTCCATTCCAATTACGTTATGCTCGTATCTCAATGAACTACCAAATACAAGTTTAAATTTATGATTTTACATACAAATTGGCCACTAAAATCGATACTTAACCAAGCTATGTATGATAACATACATATAAACATACACTGACGAAATATTTCTTCTACTGTAAACCGAAATTAGCAAGCAATTATTGTCTAAACATAGCATATAATCATCATATACACATGTAATCATCATAACTAAGTTACCTCACAACAATTCGAAAAAACATCATTCACAGAGTATAGCAAACTTTACCGAGATACTCATAAATAATATCAAAATAGTAGAACATACCTTTTGTTGCTTGACAGAAATTCTCGCTAAGAACACTGGAATTGACATGAAAATTCCTAGACTCCCCTCCAATTCTCTCTCAAGTTTTCTATTTTCTTAGAACTCAGTACTCTCACACTTGAAAGAAATAGAATGCGTAATACAAATAACCAACTGATATTCAAGCGCTAGAATAAAACTGATACCCCTTAATAACCCTACTAATTGCAAAATCAGTTACTAACGTATATAATATAAATATATTATATTTATTATTTTATTTATTTTATTTTATTTCAAAAAAACAAGAAATTTCAAAAGCCATAAGGCTTGTTTGGCAAACCCTTTAATTTTTAAAGAATTAAAATACTTTTAAGCCTTGTTTGACAAAAAAAACTAATTTAAATCCTTTTTAATTTATTTTAATAAACACCTTAGTTTAAAAACTATAATCACATATTATTTTTATATCCAACATTAACCCATTAAATTAATCACATACTATACTTTAATTAAATATAGCCTTTTAGCAAATATCACCAAATTATAATTTTCATTTTAACTTTATTTAAAAATTTAATATAACATCTAAATTATTAAATCAACACAACAATATAACACCTCATGTTATAATACAAGCCTCTAAATTATAAATTAATTTAATTTAGAAATTTATTGATAAATTTAGATTTACAAACATTTATTAACGACCATCACATCAATAATTATTTATTCCACCTATTCAATAATAGACACATCAAATAAATATTTATATAATTCAATAAATATCTAAAATTACATTTTGAAATTCCAGATCGTTACACATGCCATACCAGTTCCCAGAGCCTCATGTCTTCCCACCATACCCTCCACCATCACCATCCGCCGAGGCTGACGAGGACAAGACCGCTACTGAGTGAGCAAACTTTAGGGAAGCCTTCTTGTATACGATTGCTCTATGTTTAGCAATGAGGGCATTTCTCACCTCAAGTTTGGGGGTGTTTTGGCTACTATCTATTTATTTCTGTTTGCTGCCATGTTAGGTTGCCATACTTTAGTACTTTATTATGTTTTTATTATCAGTATTGTGGTGCAGTCATTTTGAACTGTAGGATTATGCTTGGATTTTTATCATTATGGATGCCATGAATTGTTTTTGGTTTTATTTATTAATGCTTTGATTATCATTAACATGATTGTGGTTTATAGCTATCTTTTTGGGGCTTATACAGATTTAGATGCTTGTGCCATATGAATGGCCTTTTCACCCTATTTTGACCTGCTATTTAGCAAGGGTGTTATATTTATCATTATTTTTTGATTGTGGCTATCACTAGCGCAAAATGAGTATGTCTCTCATAGAGTCGTGTCAAGCATGTATGTACTAGGGGTTTGTCAGTTGATAAGTTGAGACTGTTATTGATCCGTCCTTCTAGCAAGCACCGACCAACTGTGTTAACTAGTTATTTTTCATATTTAGTTCTCATGTTTATTGCTTTGAGAGTTTTTTCACCCTTATAAACTTTCATTTTTACAAGGCAATAAAAGACTTAGACGTTTATACAGTTTTGGATCTTGGATTCGTGCATGTTTAGATATAAAAAAAGAGAATAAAATGAAAATAAAGATTGAATATCAAAAGTCTTGCGGTGGGTCGAGATGGAGCGTAAAACACACTTTCCCATAAACACAGGACCGATATTGAGATGGATCATAAAATGCACTCGCCTTATAATCTTCGGTTTTTGTGACGTCTAATTTGGGCTTATATTGATTACGTGACCTTTGTTTCTCGAGTTACTAGATTCTTAGGGGTGTTCTACACCTAGTCCGCTAAAGTCGTCTAGGTTGGGAGTCACTGATCAAAAGCCCATTAATGGGTAGTTCTGATTAGCCTAAGATAATTAAGAACTGTCCGAGTCAGATTTTACTGTCTTCATGCTAGAGTTTTTTTGATCCTTTACTGCACTTGTGTCTTATTCTTAATGCTTGTTGAATGTTTATGTTACAGAGTGTAAATATTAGTATTAACAATCGACTGTGCGAACTTATTTAAGCTATGATTAATCAGGACGGTTGGTCTTCACACACACACACATAGAATGGATCGAATACAGTCTTATGCTTGAAATAGAATGAACCCTTACTCATGCCAGTGCTTGCCTTGTTCTTTGGGAGTAGCTTAGATTGAGATTCGTAGACACGATGCTAGTATATAGTTTTATATTCCTTTCGCATTTTTAATTACTACTGCTATTTTTGTTTTAGATAGTTTGCTCGAGGACAAGCAAAGACTTAAGTTTGGGGGTATTTGATGAGTGGGATTTATACCCATGAATTGAATACTTTATAACTTAAATTGTTGCCTAAATTTGTAGATTTTATATAGTTTTATATGATTATAGTTTATTACACTTAATCGATGCAATGCAGGGCTTATCAGGTGTTTTCTAGCATATAGGGGGCAACACAATCATTTTGTGTAGCCGCACTGCAGCGCCAAAGACCAGCTTAAAGCTCGCACCACGACGCCATCTCCTGGTCCTTCCTGACATCAGCTTCGCGCCGCAGCACCACTTTTCCTTTATGGGCTCGCGCTGCAGTACGAGCTTCGGTTTTTCTAAGCTTATATGGCACCGCAGTGCCAACCTCAAGTCGTTTGCCCGCTCCACAGCGCGAGCTCCGTTGCCCAGGTAGAGACAAGTGATTTTGACCTAGCTTGAAGGAAAAAGGGCGTATATAACACAATGAAGCCTCTGCATCTCATTATCAGACATCATATATCATATTTTCACATAGATTAGCTTAGATCAATTTTCTTCTGTAATTTCTCTTCCTTTCTCTTAGTTGATGTCTGTAAATATAGATTAGGTAGATTAGGGAGAAGTCTGGCATATCCTTGGAGCGACAAAAGCAGTGAGCGACACGGATTGGAAAGCTTGATTTGAGCGGAATGCTTGGAGATTGAATGGCTTTGACAGAGTTTCCTCTTATCCATTTATTTCCTCTAATTTTGTATTCTATAAATGTTGTCTTTATTGCTACTTATATTTTGTTCATTTGCTATGAACTAAATATTGGCTCTAAGGTTATAATGGAAATCTTTGTTATTTAAATTGACTGTCTTATCTCTTTGGTTGGCACCATACGATTTGGTTCGATATATTTATGCTTAATGATTCTCACTAAGATATTAGTGATGATTTTGGTAATTTACATGATATCGACAGAAGGATTGTAGGTTTACACCTGAATATATTGGCATGTGATTGTGGGTTTCGACTGCATAAGTTGTGCATAGAATAAATATATATCTGTGCACCACGTACGACCTTTTTAAGAACTTATGCTTAAATCCTTGTTCTGATCAATTCACATAGACATATATAGGATATTATCTAGTTTGGGCGTTCTTTTCTGTTCTATTCCCTAACGGGTGGATTTGGAAAGTATATGTTTGTGCATACCTCGACAGAGGTGTATGAGCACTTGTGTGTTCTCGGTCGACAAATTGTCGTGATCATTAAGACCAGAGAGAGATAGGTAGTTTGATGAAGCATAGCACGCCAGTTTCTCGACAAAATATCTGAGTGGGGGTGAAGTTGTAATCTTAGGTTATAATTCCTTCGATTACCATTTGTTATCCATTTACTTGCTTTGATAATTAGTTATGCTTAGATTAATCACACTTTCTTTTATTGCTGTTCAAATAAGACTTTAGCGATACAAAGTCATCAGTGATAGTTCCTCGTGGGTATGACACTTTCCTTATCACTGTATTAGTTGTTAGACTGCGTATACTTACGCGTGTTTAGTGATCGATTTTTTGACCAACACCTGTCCGTACTGGTTCTTTTAGTCCCGACCCAATCTTGATCAGCTTTTTTGTGTTGCCGGGGACTAACTCTACATCTTCAGTCACTTCTGCAGGCAGGACCATCGGCTCGGTGCTACTATCAGTGAATGGCTCTATTGCAATGGCCATCGTTTGCTTCTGCTTGCTGACCTCGACACCTGACGAGATTAATGTTTTTTGATAGCACCTTCGGGCAATATCAAGAACACCTTTTACCTCCCCTATCCTATTCGGTGTCAGAAACTTGATTTCGAAGTGTGGTATGGACGTTATTGCTTGCAAGGATGCTAGCATCAGCCTTTCCAGAATTGCATTATATGCCGAGTCCACCTGTACCACAAAGAACCAGACCATTATTTCTGTCTGTTGGGGAGCCATGCCGAACCTGATGGGAAATTCAATAGTGCCTGACACTTGCACCGGGTCCCCACTAAAATCGTACAATAGGCCTTCTCCACCCAACTCCATCTTCTTTCCTTACGGATCTATCCTCTGATAGGCGAGCATATATAGTATGTCAACCGAGGACCCATTATCGATCATCATCCTCTTCGTGTCCACTGGCCCGACCTGTACCGTTATCACCAGCGCCCCATCGTGTGGTTCTATTGGATCTATTGGATAATCCTCATTTGAGAATAAGATAGATACCCTGGGTAAGCCTGATCTTTCCTTAGCGAGGAACCTGCTAATGATAACACAGCCTCGAGGTGTCCGCTTCTCTTCTTCCCGGTTACACGTCTTACCGAACCGCCCAAAATTACATCAATCACACCTCGGGGTTGCGAGTTCAGTTTCGACTGTGTTTCCCGAGTCTGCCCTCTATTTTCCTCTCAAGGTGCCTCTAAACCTTCACGATCAACCACATACTGTACTAACTGCCCATTCTGAATATTCTTCTCAATCAAATCCTTTAGATCATTACACATCTCCATTGTATGCCCACGACTTTGATGGTATTCACAATATTGTCCCGCCCACTCTTGCTGGGCTTCGGGTGTGTCGAACATGGCTTGGAAAATGGTTTGTTCCGCATCTCCTCCAATATCTTTGCCCGATTTGTGTTGAGGGCGGTGTAGACTTTGTTGACATTTCTGTTCGGGAAGGGTGGTCGGCCACTGCCCGAACCTCCATTGCTACAGTTTTTTCTTCCAGAGCTATCCGACCTCCCTTGATTGTCCGACCGCTGATAAGTTTCCTTGTCCCAGTCTCTAGACTTATCATAAGATTGGGAGTGCGATTTGAAGTTTCCCATAGCTTCCAAAATAGCTATGAATCCCTCGGCTCAATGGAAAGCTTTTGTCAAATCCGCCAGAGGGTTGATCACCAGATCCTTCAGCAGTTTCTTCGACTTCCCGATATCCAGACCGGTTTTGAAAAATCCCAAGGTCTATGGAGAGTTCAACTCTGCTATCGAACCCACAGCCCCCCGAAACCTCTTGACGTACTGGCATAGTCTTTCATCTGCTTTCTGCCGAACCTGCATGAGGGAAGTAGTAATCTTTACTCGTCTTATGTTACTCCCGAACCGGGCATGAAACTTCTCCCGAAGGTCACTCCAAGAATTAATTGATCCAACTGCTAAGGTTCCCATCCATTCCCGGGCACTATTCTTCAAGGTTGTTGCAAACATGTGGCACTTAGCAGCGTCTGAATGTCCATAGTAGGTCATCAACTTGTCATACGTGTCTGAATGATCATAGGGGTCTCCCTGCCCATCGTACGTCTCCATCGGGGGCATCATCTTCTTGGGGTCGGCGGTGACGTGATTTATCTCGGGCGAAAAGGGTGATCCTATGCAAGCCGAAGGGGTATCCATCGAACTCTTTGCCGCTAGTAATTTCTCCAACTCTGCCACCCTTCACGTGAGGGGGTCAAATTCTTCTTTACGATGGGTCGATCTATTTATGTTCCTCTCATATTCAGGAGCCGCGACCTTCCTGTTCAGTCCAGACCTGCCCGGGTGATCTGGCCTTCGATCTGCCGAGCGGCTCCTCCTTTGGCTTCGGCCTTCTAGAAATCGGCTTCTGTGCCTGCTCTTTTCTCTGTCCGCCTCACCCCTATGGGGTGACCGAGATCGGCTCCGATGTCTATGCCTTTTCGAGGATGCTTCCTGCTCTCCAACCATTTTTGCCATCTGCTCCTCGAGCTCTTCCTGCTGAAGACGCAAGGCCATCATGTTGTCTTTGTTTTGCTGCATCTTCTTCTTAAGAATGAACTCCCTCTGGTCTCGGTTACCTTCTCCTCGGTCTTTCCCTTGTCCCTCGTGTGCCCGAGAGTGATTTTCATCAGCTTGACTGACTTGAATGGGCGTGTATTGGCTATCATGGAGAGTTTACGCCGAAGGGAAGGGGCCGATTCCTCCTAATCTCCATGAATTCGAGACCCCAGTCTGTCTTTGACCGACCATCTCACCTGGGTGGTCTGGTGTGTTTTTGCCTTTTCCTGGTTAGAAGCACCCGTATCCCTGCTTGCCATGGCCTTTAACTGGAAAGATTTACTATGATTGCTGAAAGCAATAAAGGTCCTCCTTCTAAGGCCAATGTTAATGCCAAGTTTCGCTGGTGCGTTCAATCACCAAGTCCACGCTCTGAATCCTGCACAATAACAGATCACACACGAAGCTTGTACGGCTTGTGCCGCCGGGGGATAGCTCCGGTGTGAGGATAAGTACAGGCCGTTCACAAGGTTTAACAATGGAGGCTTTAGTATTTAGTGCTTAAAGAAAGTATTACCTCTTGATTGAAACCCAAACCTTGTATTTATAGGGTTCTCGTACCTTAGAATCCCTTTCCGAGTCGGTTTAGGACTCCTAAACATGGTAGCTACCATAATTTGGGTCCAAAACAATCTCTTTAAAAGGTAGAAGTGGAATCCAATCCAAACACTTCCTGTGGAGTTACCTTATTCAAATATAGTTAGGACTCTTGGCTCGATACGTAGGATAGCCCACTGTAGAGGCCCAACCAGGCCGAACTCACCATTTGGTCTAAGCTTCGGCCCAAAGGACTCAAAGGCACGACCCCGAACGCCATACACCACAATAAGATTCCAGCCCAAAGGACTCGGATATCGAACCCGAACACCTTCAGCATCTCCGAGGGCTTTGGCCCATTGGGCTTATAAACCCCCTCTAGTGTCAGGCCTTAGACCGACTTGGAGGTCAGTAAATTGCTCCTGAACAGTTACAAATTGGTTGAACCAAGGAAAGGTAGGATTTCACATCTTGTGTGCGCTATTGAAGTAGATTGCTCCAATTTGAAATTTGGCTCTGATATGAAATTAGTCTTGGTGAAGTACTAGCGGATGTTGTAACACTGAGAATAAGCTATAAGGTTAATTCTAGATGTTCCTCTTGTGGTGGGGTTCTGCTATATCTCAGCTCTCTCCTAACTATAGTCCAAGAAAAAATAATCCTGTAAGTTAAGGAAAGGTTTAGAAGGAGCCAAGGGTAGCTCTATCTATATAGAGAGGGAAATAATTTATAGCAAGTAGTTGTGGACTAAAATTGGGTATACACTCTTTTTATCGTACAATATTAGATCGAATGGGCAGGATTAAAAATGCAAAATTGACGTCCGCTATTAATAGTAGTGGACAAATTAATTAAGATTTGGACTAATTTACCCCCTCCCCCCAATTAGTCATAGGCAATACAATGATTTACTATGGTTTAGGATTTATTAACTAGGTTTTAGGAGGGTTTATTAACTAGGATTTAAGGTTTATTAACTAGAATTTAAGATTTACTATTTAGGTTTTATGAATTATTAATTAGGGTTTAAAATTTATTAATTATGGTTTATTTATTATATAATATGTAAGATTAAACTTACTTGCTTTAATGAATCCCCGTTGATAGAATTTCAATATGAATGTGGGCATGTGGGTTTATGATATTTGATCACCGTCCGCTTGTTAAACTAGCGGATAATTCAATCTACTTGTATTGTATAGTTAAACTGAGGGCATACATATTATTTTCACATTCGTTATTGATACTAGCGGGTGACGAACACTATTTTTTAATCTACGAAGTTCGAGTTTGAAATGGACGGTGTTGGATTTGTCCTAAATTGGTTATAACAAATATTTGTTATGGATCATGTCCCCCCCCCACACACACACAAATATATATATATATATATATATATATATATATATATATATATATATATATATATATATATATATATATATATATATACAGTCCCCTTCAGTTGAGAGATCCCTCAAATAGTGTTATTTGAGGGATATGGCGCTCAACTGTTGGATCTGTTTTAATGACTTTATGTGGCTGGGATTTTATATCTTTTAACCCGTTTTCTCCAAATAACCCAACACATCCAATGCTGGAGAAAACTTAAGGCACATAAAAGGAAAAAGAGGAAGAGTCCCGTGAAAGCCTAAGAGAAGACCAACCCTTTCGAGATGAAGAGATGACCCACCATTTTCACAATTTTCAACTCAACTTGCAAGATTTCTATTTCTATAAGGTATCCACGTAGTTTTTTTTTCCTAACAAAATCTAGGTTGTGGGTGTTGATTTGGAGATGTACGAGGGTTTTTTGAATTGGGTTTTTTAAATTTGAGTTGAGATTACATTTCCAGATTTAATATGGATTTGTAAAAATTCGTGTGACTTATTATTGTTGAAAGAAAAAAAAGGTCAAGAGACACGAAGCAAGAGAATCAAACATCTAATGGGTAACTTTTTATTTCAGTTATAATGATGAATTCTAGATATAGGTTCTAATAGGTAGTTCTTAATTTGGCTTCAATTGATAAATTCTTGGTATAAGTTCGAATGGATTATTTTTAATTTGTGTTAAATTCTTGATTTGGGTTCTAATGATGAATTTATGATATAAGTTCTAATGGATGTGTTGGATTATTTGGAGAAAACGAGTTAAAAGATGTAAAACAATCTCAGCCACATAAAGTCATTAAAACAGATCCAACGGTTGAACGCCCTATCCCTCAAATAACACTATTTGAGGGATCCCTCAATTGAAGGGGACTATATATATATATATATAACGAGTTAAAAGATGTAAAACAATCTCAGCCATATAAAGTCATTAAAACAGATCCAATGGTTGAGCACCCTATCCCTCAAATAACACTATTTGAGGGATCCCTCAATTGAAGGGGACTATATATATATATATATATATATATATATATATATATATATATATATATATATATATATATATATATATATATATATATACACACACACACACACAAAAGAAATAAAAATCCACGGATCAAAGTCCGGGCATACTGTTAGGTAAAATCTAATTACGAACAACACGCAAGTATAGGTGGTCAACAAGTAATAAAGTGAAAGTAGAGTATCGTTCCCATAGAGAATTAGTTAACAAGAATTACCAAGTACTAACCTATAACCAATTTAATATTATTTAAACAAATAATTTAATATTTTATTTTCAAATTATTAATTAAACTATTACTAACTATCCCTAGAATGAAACAAGATAACGAAGACTCGAGATTACAATTTCAATTAAGTCAACACACTTCCTGTTAAGCCAAGTTATTTATACTGGATTGTTAATCAAGAACACGAAAGTAAAATATGGTCATCTCTCAACGCACCATACTCATATCAAATCAAATCCACAGTTGATAGAATCAAATTGAACACCCTAATTAACTAACCCACTATATCTCTATGTCAATTACAATTAAAAAGGGTTTAAGTACAAGTTCTTATTAGAATACATGCAATGCCTCAGTATATCTCTATCCTAAGCACAAATCATGAATTCCAACTCCATGTAGAACACATAAATACACGCTATTATGATCAGATCTAAACCCATAATTCGTCTCTCGAGTTTATATAGATTATCATAGTAATTGTTAGGTAGGCAATTAAGCAATTAAGGGCAAACCATAATAGACAATCCAAATATAGCTAATAAGACTAACAAAGAAACATATCAAAGTAAACTACACAATAAGATCCATAGTAATCTCAAAATAGAGTTTAATTCATAACAAAACTATAATCCATTTTTCACAATTGATTAAGCATTAAAAGATACAAATAGATAAGAAAATAAATTAGAATTGAGATAAACAAATTTGTATTCTCTTGCATCCAATATGTTTTTCCAATGATGCTCAATAGCTTCAATCTTCAGTTCAAATCTAATCTAGGGTTCTGAATATACGATAATCTAATCTGATGGAATTCTTCCCTCTCTTATGCCTCCTATCATGTATTTACAGGTTACATGTCTAATTTTTAGCTTAGGAGTAAACCCAATCCAATTTGGAGTAACAAAATATCAAAATTTGAACTAAAATGCGTCAAAAACTTGTTCTGCCTAGTACCCCCGCCCCGGCGGGAGTTTCCTTCACAAAAAGCCCACACCGGTGGGGGTCCTTTTTCTGTCGCAGTATCCACAACAGCCATAACTTTTGATCCGGGAGGAGTTACGAAGCCTGTCACCAATCAAATCGAAGCATTAGATGAGCTCTATAACTTTTATTCTTTGAGAATTGAATGATTCTGGCCAGAACGAGATCAAAATCGGGCTTGAAGTAGATGCTATATAAATTGCAAGCATGAGAACTCTTAGCTTTGATCTTCGTTGATAAAAAGACCATAACTCTCGCATCCGAACTCCGATTGGGATGATTCAAGATGTTACAGAAACCTAAGAATAATCTCTACAGTATAATCCAAGTTCAAAGCCAAGAACATGCATCCAACTCGGTGTTAAAAGCCCTGAAATCTTCCCTTCTTGTATTTGCTTGCATATTTTAGTCCAAAAGATATTTGAATTGCTTTTCCTTGCTTCTTAATGCCAATGTTATGTCATAGCCTACAAAATAACATAAAATTTATGAAAAGTAACTAAGAAACATAGGTTTAAGCAACTAATTCAAGTAATAGATACCTGATAAGTAGGTGTAAAACCTACTTATCACATACGCACACAACACGACTCTTAACGTGAATAATTGTGTGTGCAAAAGTAGAGAAATGTAAGAAGTCTTATAGTGGGCTGCCAAGAAGACTTCAAATGAATTTAATTGAATGAGCACTCGATTTCCACTGGTAAAATATGACAAAGTACAAGCTCACAAGTGTTTAAAATTACAAAGAACTCAGTGTATAGTGTGTACAGAGCAAAATAGACAGGGCTTCCTTGCTTTTTCTCTTTTCACAATGACCACCCTAAGCCCACTATTTATAGAGGGGGGAGTCGCAGGTGTACCTGCGGCTACCCGGGGTGCCCCCGGGCTCTGTGGGCCCTATCGTCTTGAAGTACGTGCACGTATGCAATGCGTTGTCCGCTTGAAACTTCATAACATTTAATTTGGGCATCCGATTATGGCTTATGATACCTTTTCAGAATGCTGTTTCTCGAGAGATACATAATTACATGTGATATGAGGTTGTACGAAGTCTAGAAGATAGGGCCATGCCTAGATCTTCAAGTCTTCAAATTCCATCCGGTGTGCTGTCTTGTGTAGTAGTCACTCGGGATTTGAGTTATGGTTCTTGTAGGACACTGCTATGTGAAATGTATGTTGAATTGTTGTTGAGATGGCGCAAATGTGGGATCGGGGAGACAAAATGATGATTTTGTCCCTCACTGGGGTTATCTCTGATTTGGGTTGATGTAGCAGTCGTTGCTCAGGGTTATCTCTAAGATTGTCATGCTGTTGACTCTGAATGTCCTCAGGATTATCTCTGAGGTTGGCTTGATCTCCTGGGGCTGACTCTGGGCATTGTACTTGATCTCTCGGGGTTATCTTCTGGGTTAGAACTGACTTTCCCAAGGTTGGAATTGATGTTGTGGTCCTCCATGGTTATCTCTAGAGTGTGAAAAAGACACTTTTGTCCTCCTGTATAGTTAGTAATAAGAAAACAAAATTTTGAGTGTTTACAGATGCCCCTCTTTATCATGTTCATACAATGAAATGGAATGGACATGTTAAAGATTACTAGTCACTTAAAATATCACAAGGTATTTTTAATGATACAAATCGCAATGTAATGAATGTTATGATGAATGTTTAAAATATTTTCGCAAATCGAAGTTCGCAAATCGCACATCGTATTTTGCATTGCGCACTTCGCTTTTGGCAAATCTCACTTCGTAACTCGCACATCGCATTTCGCATATTGCAAATCGCAAATCACAAATCGCAAATCACAAATCATAAATCGCAAATCGCTTTACCTTTACCGATTGTTGCTGACGCCTATGCTGATATTGACTCCAACAGTTTGGCTTTTTATCGGTGTTACTGATGCTTGTTTGATGAAGATAAGTTCAGATGTTTTCTACATATCTGTTGGGGATGAAGTTCTAAAATCACCGGACCTTCTCGATGCATACGCTGGTAGTTTACAATGGTGTCTACCCTGCTGGTAGTTTGATAACGGCGCCTACTCTGCTGGTAATTTGACAACTGCTCCTACCCTACTGGTAGTTAACTATACTGACATCGCCAAACTGTTTCGATTTCTACTCAATCGGTGGTGTATAAATCTTTCATCGCTGAACTGTCTTGATGTCTTGCTGAATTAATGCCAATGGTTTAGAATATCAGATCTTCCGATACCTTCGCTGAAGTAATATTCAACAATTTGGTTCACCAGACTTTACCTGATGTTACGTTGGATTTGTGACGACCAACTGATGTCTACGACATAATTTTTCTCTAACATAGACATTTAATGTGCACGCATATTAAATCAACTAGAGATGCATGCTAAATCTTGATGAAGATGCATGCTGATGTAGCGCATTCGCACATGTGCAGATCATGCATGATGTGATGACCTAGATTTATCCTTAGGAGTCTATTGTCCTAGGTTGATGCACTTTTTAAAGTTCCTGGACTAGAAACATACCTCACCCTTTCTGAGGCAATTTGGAGTTTCTTTTCGCTGTTGGGTGTTTGTGCCCAAATTCCCTTTAGCTTTTGATTCGCAACACGGCTGAACTGATGATCTTAATGCCGCTGACATCCCTGGAGGGTGCATCCCATTCTTTCGCTGCCAACCTTTGAACTTTGGTGTAGAGGCCTCAACTTGTGAGGGCTTGATGCAGGTTAACATGTTTGATGGTGTAGATTTTATTCACAAGACCTTTTGTCGTTGGGCTTCTTCTCTTGAGTTAAAGACTTTCTTGAGAATTTTTCCCTTCTTCTGTAGGGGAAAGTCTATGTCACCATGATTTCTTTCAGGAGTTCTCCCTTTTCTTTTGATGAGAGGATTGATCCTGCCTTAAACTCATTCCATTTCTTGGAATTGGAAGATGTCCCAATCCTTTCGCATGCCGTTGTCGGGGATTCATATGAGAACCTCTCTTTGTTGACCAAATCGCGGGTGAGTAATATCCTGCACATCAAAAGAGTAAAATGCACTAAAAGCTTGACGGCTTGGCCATCAGGATTAGTATACTCTTGTGAATAAGGCATTTAAATTAGAAGTTATGTAATTCAATGAGTTATAAAATCGTAAGGAAATTATGGTCATTATTCATGGGCAGGATTAGATTCAAAAGACTTATCTCCCTATATCAGAGATAGTTCATCTTCACTCTGGATGTTATTTGTTGGTCGTTTAACCGATCAATATATGCGTGCAAGTATACACGGTCAACAAGTAATAAAGAGTAAATAAAGTATCGTTCCCACGGAGAATTAACTAATAAAGTTTACCAAGCACTAAGCTAAAACCATTTCAGTCTTATTTAAACGAATGTTATTATATTTTATATTTAAACTATGAAATTAAATAAGCCTAACTATTCCTAGAGTGAGACTAGATAATGAAGACCTGAGATTATAATTTCATCTATTGACTCATTCAAATCCATACATTTCATGTTAAGCCAAACTAATTGTACCGGTTTGTTAGTCGAGAACACAAAAGTAAAGTATAGCCATCTCTCAATTTACCATACCCATATCACATATAATCCACAGTTGATAGAATACACATGAACCCCTACATTACCTAAACCACTATATGTCTATGTGATTTATGAATAATTAGGGTTTAATCCCAAGTTCTCAATTGACTACGAATGGCGCTTCAGTATATGTCTATCCTAAGCACAAATCATACATCCCAACACAATGTAGAATATACAATCATAAGCTATCAAGATCAGATCTAAACCCATACTTCGTCTTTCAAGTTCATATGGGTTATCACAGTAATTGATGCCCAATCAACTAAGCAAATAAGCATGAATCTTAATAGACAATCCTATAGCAATCAATAAGGCTAACAATGGAATATATCAGAAATAACTAATCCATAGAATCCATTACAATCTCATAATAGAGTTTAAATCTTAACTGAATTAATGATATCAACCACATATTGAATAAACAAAATAAGATTCAATTAGGAATCAAAGAGAGAGTAAGAATAGAGAATGGTAGTGAAAATCTGTTCTCTTGATCCAAGGTTGATTCTCCAATGCTTTCCAATCGCTTCAAGTCTTCAATCTAATAAACTCTAGAAATCACTACTCTAATCTACTCTAATCTAATTATTCCAAGTTGAAGAAAGAAAATAGCAGTAGCTTGAGCCCCTAAGGGGTGGAATATTTCTTACATAATGAAAATACGTCTAATATATAAGCCCTAATTGAACCCCTCTCCAAATTATGCTTCAATTGCATTGTTTAATGAAAAGTCAGCTTTGGTCAACACCCGAAGTTGCGCGGCCGCGCAAGAATTGGCCTGAAGTGAGGCACGACCGCTCTCAAGCAAAAAATCACGTTTTTTGGTTCCAGGGTCGCGCGTGGCCGCGCAGGAAATGTACTACAAAATCGCACGCCCGCGCGGTCCATTTTCTGCTGCAGTGTCTTTTGGTAAAATGGCCATAACTTTTGATCCGGAAAGAGTTACGGGGCTTGACACCTATCAAATCGAAGCTATCGACAAGATCTATAACTTTTATTCTTTGAGGATTTAGAAATTCAGGCCGGATTAAGGTTTAAATGGGGCTAGAAGGGACTGCTACGAAAATAGCTAACCAAAACAACGAAGTTTGACGTCCATTGGTACAAAGATCATAACTCTTACATCCGAACTCCGATTAGAATGATTCAAGATGTTCCAGAAAGCTACAAAGATGCTCTACAATGTAAGCTAAGTTCCAAGCCAAGAACATGAAGAAAACATTAAAGCCCAAATGATGTCCGGATTGCTTTTCTTTGCATTTTCCTTACTAATAGTCGCTCACACCACTCCCAAACATAAGATCTACAAAATAAACACAAAATGCATGAAAAGTAACTAAAAAACATGAATATAAGCAACTAATTCAAGTAAAAGATACCGGATAAGTAGGGTACAAAACCAACTTATCAAATACCCCCAAACTTAAACCATTGCTTGTCCCCAAGCAACACAATATAATGCAATCTACATGCTATGCAAGCTACGCTACTATGACAATGAATCCCAAGATTTCCAGCCATGTTAAGAATTCCAGTGAGACATGCCTCAGAGAAATATCAAAATCCAAGAATAAAGCATTAAACTAAGCTAAAGGCACAATGACATACAATCAGATAATCCTAACCTGCTATAAAGATGCTGTGTGTGTGTGATGTGTTCACAGATAAGCTTTACAAAGGTGAAGATACCACATGCTACATGTTTAAGACAGAAAATTGAAGTTTAAATCAAGAACTACATATACTAATGAGACATCAACTACTCCAACACATCAATACAAATTAAGGTTCAACAATGGGTTTATTCTGCTTTATTTTTACTCACGAGGGCGATTTTTGCACTTTTCCGCGGTGTTTATTGAATTTTTTTCTCTTTTTTTTATATATTTCCTATGACTGTGCAATGTCTCATTCCATTAGGCTAACAGTGCTACCCCTTAGCGAGCTTTCAACCAACGACTCCCAGACCATTAAGACCTTAGGACACTAGGTGTAGAGACAATACCCTCGGACGTACTTACTCAAGTAACAAAGGCCCCGAAACAAGACTAGTCACGGTAATTATTAAATATTTTTCTCTTTTTTTTTCTATTCTTATCTTTTTCTTTTTCTCTTTTTTTATATAAAGCAAGCATACACATGCGTTCCCAAAACATGAGTTTAAGCGTCTTCATAGTCATTACTCACTTCTTACACAATTCTATCATTAAAAACAACATTTTCCTCCCAGCAGACAAGCATGCTAATCTTAACCAACAAACAAATAGGAACATTGTCGTGCTACCTGGTAACATCTAAACAGCAAGCATGAATTATATCATGTATAAAATTATAACTAAGCTCAAGATATCCACAAAATTAAAAAATCTATCAAATTTCTATGTCATCATTGGCCAAATTAGAATTCAACTAACTAAAAGCCTGGGATTATGCAATGTTATGCAACTAAACACATACTAAGTAAACAAGACAAAAGAAAACTAAAAAAATTTCATACTAAAATACCCCTACTATGTAACTTAAACATGCAATCAAACTATATACAACTAACTATATTCAACAACTACTCACTACAACCCAATACCCCTAAACTTAAAATAAACAATGCCATCATTGTAATTAAAAGTGAAAGAATACTCCCCTAAGTGGAAATGTCATCTCTGTTCGCCTCCTCAAGATCTGATGGTATATCAGGCGATGGCTAAGTTTGAGATATTCTATAGTTGGAAACTGAGTGTGGGCTTCTAACTGTCCGAATGCTTGAGTAAAAAATTCTAAAAATTTAGCAAATTTTTTTTGTGACTGAGCTATGGCGCGGCCGCGCGGTATTTGGCTTGTAGTTGGGCGCGACTGTGCGACCATGTACTCTGGCAGCTTTAAAGTTATGACTTCTATTTGATCTTGAATGCTTATAGCAATTGGATTGAACCTAAGAGGAGAAACAATAAAACTATTATTAAGACTTAAAACTATCAAACATCTATGAAATATTGAAAGTATGAAGAATTAAACAAGGAGGGAGAAAGATTGGATGGGGTGCCTCCCATCGAGCGCTCGGTTTATAGTCTGTTAGCTGGACTCTTTTCTAGATACCGCTATCCAATTCCTCTACGATAAGCTAGGAACCCTCCATCCATTAGAATTGCAATGTACGTAGGTAGGTTCCCCATCTTGCGTGTCTGTGAATTGAAACAACCTAGCATATTTCCTGTACATGATGCCCCCAGTTCTATTGCATAGCTAGGTGCTTCGTCCGTTGTATTTGTGAATAGATTTTTGCATTGAGGCATGAAAGATTCAACAGGCTTTTCTTCTTCTATTATCTCTTCCTTTGCCCACCATGGTTTGTGAGAGGCCTCATAATCGCAGAAATTCTTGCTTTGGATGTGACTACCAAGGGGACATGGGTATGCAAATTTCACTTAATTTTTCGACTCTAAAGGAGAAGGCACTTGAGGTATAATATAAGTTGGCTCATGTTCTTCATTTTCCATAACCCCAGTTATCTCCTCAATGTCCACTCCTTTCAGTTCATTCAGTGGCATGTACACTTCTGGCTCTCCATCAATTTCATCGTCCATGTCATAACACCAATTGTTTGGAAGACGATTATTCAAGGCTTCGAACATTTGATCCATCTGATTCTGAAGATTTTGAATTGACCTCTCTTGCTCAATCATCTTCTCCTCAGTTGATGCTATATATTTGAACCACAATTCCTCCAGTCTTGAATTATCTTTCTTAGTTTTAAAATCCATGTATTGAGGACAATTTATTGACGAATTAATGAGTTATTCCATCTGTTTGTTAAGATTTTGGCTTGATAACTCCTGACTCATAATCATCTCTTCATGGTCTGCTATGCTTTTTGACATGAATTCCTTCAACCTTGAATTTTCTTTTTGTTGTATTGGAGGTGGATATGAGAAATCTGATGGATATGTTGGACTTGAGATGCAATATTGATCTTGATAGTTATAACCCCATTCATAATCTGGGTGATACTCCGAACCTTTTTGATAATCAGGATAAACATCGTTGTTGAAGTAATCACCCCCAAACTGCACTTGTCCAACCTTGATGTTGCACTGATAACTCGGATGCTCGCCAACACAGTATTCATATGTAACTAATATCTCTCAAGTGCGTTGGGTAAGAATATCCAACCTCTCCGAAAGTGTTGCAATTTGTGCTGATAATGTAAAAAATACATTGAGTCCCTCAGTGCTTGTGTCCCTTGGTTGAATTATATTTGCATAAGGCCATTGATAAGCAAAGTCACCTATGGTACCTGAAAAGAGAGAAATATAAGAAGATAATTAAAACAAAAAAATATTTAAATTAAGACCAATTTGATTGAAATTAATGTTGGCAAAAATTTATTAAGCTAATTCCCCAGCTACGGCGCCAAAAACTTGTTGGTCATTTTACCGATACATATATATGTGTAGGTATACACGGTCAACAAGTAATAAAGAGTAAGTAAAGTATCGTTCCCACGAAGAATTAAGTAATAAAGTTTACCAAGCATTAACCCATAACCATTTCAGTCTTATTTAAACGAATGATATTATATTTTATATTTAAACTACGAAATTAAATAAACCTAACTATTCCTAGAGTGAGACTAGATAGTGAAGATCTGAGATCATAATTTCATCTATTGACTTATTCAAATTCATACATTTCATGTTAAGCCAAACTAATTGTACCGATTTGTTAGTCGAGAACACAAAAGTAAAGTATAGCCATCTCTCAATTTACCATACCCATATCACATATAATACACAGTTGATAGAATACACATGAACCCCCACATTACCTAAACCACTATATGTCTATGTGATTTATGAATAATTAGGGTTTAATTCCAAGTTCTCCATTGATTACGAATGACGCTTCGGTATATGTCTATCCTAAGCACAAATCATACATCTCAACACAATGTAGAATATACAATCATAAGCTATCAATATTAGATCTAAACCCATACTTCGTCTTTCAAGTTCATATGGGTTATCACAGTAATTGATGGCCAATCAACTAAGCAAATAAGCATGAATCTTAATAGACAATCCTATAGCAATCAATAAGGCTAACCATGGAACATATCAGAAGTAACTAATCCATAGAATCCATTACAATCTCAGAATAGAGTTTAAATCATAATTGAATTAATGCTATCATCCACATATTGAATAAACATCATAAGATACAATTAGGAATCAAAGAGAGAGTAAGAATAGAGAATGGTAGTGCAAATTTGTTCTCTTGATCCAAGGTTGAATCTCCAATGCTTTCCAATCGCTTCAAGTCTTCAATCTAATCAACTATAGAAATCACTACTCTAATCTAATTATTCCAAGTTCAAGAAAGAAAATAGCAGTAGCTTGAGCCCCCAAGGGGTAGAATATCTCTTACATAATGAAAATACGTCTAATATTTAAGCCCTAATTGAACCCCCTCCAAATTATGCTTCAATTGCACTATTTAATGAAAAGTCAGCTTGTGTCAACACCCAAAGTCGCGCGGCCACGCAGGAATTGGCCTGAAGTTAGGCGCGGCCATGCTTAAGCAAAAAATCACATTTTTTGGTTCCAGGGTCGCGCGCAGCCGTACAAGAAAGGTACTACAAAATAGCTCGCCCACGCGGTCCATTTTCTGCTGTAGTGTCCTCTGGTAAAATGGCCATAACCTTTGATCCGAGAAGATTTACAGGGACCCGCCACCTATCAAATCGAATCTATCGACGAGCTCAACAACTTTCATTCTTTGAGGATTGAGAAACTCGGGTTGGATGAAGGTTGAATTTGGGATGGAAGGGACTTCTATGAAAATGGCTAACCAAAATAGCGAAGTTTGACGTCCGTTGGTACAAAGATCATAACTCTTGCATTCGAACTCCGATTAGAGTGATTCAAGAAGTTCCAGAAAGCTACACAGATGCTCTACAATATAAGCTAAGTTCCAAACCAAGAACATGAAGTAAACATGAAAGCCCAAATGATATCCGGATTGCTTTTCTTTACATTTTCCTTGCTTTTCCTTACCAGTAGTCACTCACACCGCTCCCAAACATAAGATCTACAAAATAAACACAAAATGCATGAAAAATAACTAAGAAACATGAATATAAGGAACTAATTCAAGTAAAAGATACCAGTTAAGTAGGTACAAAACCAACTTATCATTATTCTTCGCATAATTGACTTTATATGACACACGTACTCTGAGTGACGCAACTCTTATCAGGGGTTTCATTACCATGCCTTGGCAAATTATCTTTTATCTCGCTTAATCTTATCTCGTTTTCTTAGTATATTCAGAATTACCAATGTAATGAGTTTTGGACCAATGACTCCCAAATCGGAGAGCTTTAGGGCACTAGGTGACACCCCTTCAGGTTTACTGGCTTGAGTAATAAAGGCCACGCTTCGAGTCAAGTCAGGCGATCACTCTATTTTCTTTTTGTTTGAGCTTGACAGGTCCATTTTCTTAGGCTCTAAGTCACCCATGTAGGGAGCGTTGGGTCGATGACTCACAAACTAGATGGCTTTATGGAACCAGGTGTAAAGACACCCATCGAGCTTAATTACTCGAATAACCTATGCCACGATTATGATCTGCTCAAGTTTAGCCTTTTTTTTAATGCTCGTTTTCTTAGGCGCTAAATTACCCAATGTAACGAGCGTTGGGCCGATGACTCCGAAACTAGACAGCTTTAGAGCACTAGGTGTAAAGACACCCCTCAGGCTTAATAACTCGAGCAACCTAGGCCACGATTCGAAACATTAGTCCAGTGACTTACCTTATGATCTTTTCATTAATTGCCATTATTTTTACCATAGTTTCATACCCCACAACTAAGAGTCAGGGCAATCACCAAGTGCAGACATGTATGTAAGGTCAAGTCTGTTCCAAAAAGTGATTTGAACTAGGATGTCGTGCCCAATCAAAAGGTTGAATAGTCTTAATTCTCTAATCGTTCCTGTGATTCTCGCTCCACGGACACTTATCAAAATTAATCCCATTCATAACAAGTTAAGCAAAAACCTCTTTCTAAGAATACTTAACATGTATATTATCGCTAATGCATGTGAATGGAGACTAAAAGCTCATAAAGAGGCAAAAAAGTCATACCTCACATGTGGATTATTCATTCTGAGAATAGTATGATTGGGAAAGACCAAATGATTATACTGAATCGCCATTGAGATGATATGAGGGAATCTCTGATGATGATGGACCATTTTGATGGTGCTGACTGGTGCATTTTCCTCTTTAGGTTGGTTGATAAATGCCCCAGTGTTGAGTTGTTGCTATTTCTGAGATCGCCCCGGTCTTGTTGTAAGGTTCCCAATATCGGGTTGTCGCAAATTTTGAAATTTCTCCAGCCATGCTTGTTTGTCGTCTGGGATAGTTGCTTTGACAGATGGGATGATAAGATGTCAAGATCACAAAAGGTTTTTACTTCTGTACCATATGGTGAACAGGTAGTGGGTATGGGTTTTGGTGACCTCAATCATTATTCCTAACTTAATCGCGCAATCAGCCTTGATGGTTTTCTTTTGATTTTATAAAGACTTGTGATTGAAGGTTTCAGCTCTTTGAAGGTCCTCACTGCTGATTATGCTTGATTTATCTCTCTGTTGTTGTTACAACTTTGATGATTGATGTCAAAAGCCCTTCGAAATACACTAAATTGGCCCCAAAGATCTCAACTTGGTTGGTGATGACTTCACCCAAGTTTGATTTGATATGCAAGGTTTAATTTGTTGTCTTGATCTAAGGGAACATATCGTAAAGTATGAGATAGAATTTTCCATGATGGTTGCCCATGTATTGCTGGAGGTCAAAAGAGATCAAGTATCCTCGCACATCAGGAGCAATGAATCACTAATGAGTTTCATCTTATGATGATGGCCATTTCATCCCTATTGTTGGTTGTCTTGGGATTGATGTTTGGGTTTGGATATTTCTTTAGAGGGTCTGACCGCACCACTGATGTCTGCCTACGTACTCATGTATGTGCGAAAGATCAGGTCTGCGTAGTTCTTGCTTGATAAGATAAATGGTTTTAGAAGTGTTTGTTTAAATTTTTTGGGTTTTTTTAGTTTGACCGCAACATAAATGGCTGCCTACGTACTCTTATTGATGGGAGAAGATTAGGTCTTTCGTATTTCAGGCTAGGCGTGGAAAGATTCAAAGTTATATATGGCCAAAAGGGTGTAGAGATGTTTTTTTTTGTTTTTGTTTTTTGTTTTTTGTTTTTTTGTTTTCAATATTTACATTCAGGGAAAATAAAAGGCATACTATGAAGAAAGTGATACCGTCCCAGTATCTCTTGGAACTCCCCACTTTATCTTCTGGATATACATCTTCTTGGCTAGCTGAGGCTTGATAGTCCAGTTGTTAGTGGTTATGTTGCCTTCAAGGAGCACAATAGAGGTTACCTCTTGGTTCTAAATATCTTCACTTATAGTCATAACTTGATCGCTTCCTGATTCAACACATTCCTCAGGGATGCTTAAACTGGACCCTTCGCAAAAAGGTATGAACTCCTGATTCTTTGATGGGTTGGTTTCCCTGATAACCTCACCACCTTTTCCATCATATGTTCCTTCACCTTTTTCTTGGGCTTGAGAGGATTCGACCATGAAATCTCCCTCGAACTGTTTATGCATTTCTTGCAAGGAACTTTCCTTTTTGGCTTTTTCTTCCTTGGAAAGGATTAGTATTTCCTCCGCATCATCCAAGGATATAAAATCAGGAACATGGTTACTATCTTTGGGCCACAAGGTGTTTGATGTTGACGGAGGAATCTCCCTTGGGGATTCCCTTGTGTCCTCTGTCATTCCCTACATTAGGATCAGTCTATCTTATGTTCTGCCAGGATTGGTGCTCATAGCCTTCACCTCCTTTGAACTGAATGTCTCGAGTGGATATCTTAAGCTTTTTATTTCCTCTTCGTTTTTCTGGTTATGAGGAATTCTGTCTTCGGCTCTTTCTTTTCATTGAGATCTTGGATTTTATGTCGCAAAGACCAGCATTCCTCAGTCGCATGTCCAAGTGAGTTAGAATGATAAAGAAAAATCTTAGTGGAATCATAACTCTTTATCTTGGGATTTATAGGAGGCAGCTACTCAGTAATCATTCCTTCGCTTATCAGAAAGTGTAGAATTTCTTCATTTGATTTGTTCAGAGGTGTTAATTTCCGGACTCTTATGGAGTTTGTTTGATATTTCTTCTTTGAGAATTCAAATTCCCCCGAGCGATTTTTTCGTTGGCGAGATCTTCTAGCAATTTTATCATCCCCCTTTTCTTTACCTTTCAGTATGCTTTGATCTTCTTCATTTAGTTGGCTCATCCTGGAGAGATATGGGTTTGCATTATGGTTAACCTCTTTTTTCTCTTGGCTTTCTAATAGTTGAGTGAAAAACTGCCTTGTTTCCTGATGTTGGTGCACTATCAGCTTAGCTAGCAGATTTACTTGATTTTGAATCGTCTTTAATTTTTGCATTACTGTCACACCCTCCTCCGATTTTTCCCACTCTAGGACATTTTTTTGGTGCCTTTGAGGGTATTCCTCAATCCTTCGTATGTACTTACAATTTGGATACATTTAAGATCTTCCTGACCCGATCATGTTTACTTCCTCCGTATCATGCTGCAACGGAAGGTTGGTGTTGACATTTTGTTGGTCAGGTTATTGGACCACAATACTGCCATTTTCGATCAAATTTTGAATTTTATGCTTTAAGGACCAACAATTTTGTGTATCGCGTCCAGGAGACCCTGAGTTGTAAGCACATCTTTGGCTTGGATTGTATCTTTTGTTCCCTGGTTCCAAAGGTGGAGCAAGTTCGGTAATTTTCTTGTTATCCATTAATATCGCCAATACATTTTCAAGGGAATCGCCTAGTAGGACTGAACACCCAATTTTTCATTCTTCTAAATTTTCTTTTTTATCCTAGCATTGGTTGAATACAGCCTGTGGTTGAAATGGCAAATTATCTTGCTTTTTCCAAATGGGGGGACTATTGGTTGGTCTAATAGCTTGCCCTTGTGCAACAAGGGTACATCTTCATTGCCTTTTTCCAGTCTGTATATGCTTGGCGACGACTTCCAAGGCAGTGAAGTCTTTAAACTTGCCTACCTTCAGGCCCATCTCTGCCATTTTACCGTGTTTGATCATTTCCGACAATGGCTTTCCTATGCATGCTAGGGTCCTCTCATAGTAAAGAGCCTCTTGGATATCAATAAACATCATTACCATCTCAGTTTCTATCATTAATGGAATGACTGGTGCTGCTAGATGTCTCCACCTTTGGGCTTATTCTCAAAAAGATTCAGTACTTTGCTTTTTGACTTTAGTTACTTGGTATCAATCAGGTGCCATTTTTGACTAAAAATTGTACTAATTTAGAAAGGCGTGGGGCAATTCTTCCCAGTTGTGGATTTTAACATTGTCAAGTCGGGCATACCAGGCTTTAGCCTCTCCAATGAGACTCTTTTATAAAAGCTACATTCTGAGGCTTTCATCTTCTGCATAAGACCCTAGTTCACCAATATATACTTTTAGGTGCGTATAGGGATCGCCTGCCTTGTTGTACTTTTCAAACTCTGCGACTTTGAATTTGTTAGGATATCGAGCCCTTGGGAATATGTAGAGATCTGAATAGGTGACACATCCATAGTTTCCAGCCCCTTTAATTGACCGGATGGTTTCCTCTATTTGTTGGACTTTCTTAATTGTATCCCCAGTTTCTCGATCATCCCTGAGTTTTGTGATTTTAGGGGTTTTATTGGTTCCTTTATTGGAATGGGGTTCAGGTATCTGGGTTTCCATCATTTTTCCAATACGTTGACTGCCCCTTTAAGTGAATGACTCTGATTGGGTAGGCATTGTCTGGCCATGAGTGTTCTTAATTTGTTCTTTTAGAAAAATAGCCAATTCTACTATCCGATTCTTTAATCCTTCGAACTCCTCTCGGGAAACAGGAGTAGGATTAGGTTAGGCACTTGAAGCCAAATATGGAAGTGGGCTTAACGCCTTTTTGGATTTTTAACGGGTAACGGGACCAATTACTTCCCTACAAAAAGACTTATGTAGTTTAGTCTTAGGGAATGTATAAATGTGACATGCTATATGATGTGTCCATTTTAGGAGTATTATCCTGCAAAACGGACGTTAGCTGTTTGTAAGAAAACATGTGAAATTTTGAAATAAAAGGGAATACATGTACACATTCTTTCATATTTTCCATTACATAGAGATTGACATTGAATGTAATTACAAGTGATTGAATTTACAAGTAATAGAAATGGGAAAGTATGAAGAGTCTTCCCTCCACATTTGGTTTATCAGAGGTTGACCTATCTTAGGATACTCTCGCGGTTTTTTGGCATGAAGGTCCACAGATCATTGCAATTTACTTGACAGTAAATTAATCTGGTTTTTTAACTGGAGCGAATCTGGGTGGTTCCTTTCTTGACGCTCGTTGGAATTAGTCTTCCTACGAGTCCAGTAATCAAACACTAACAGGATAGCCTCCTAGTGGAGGGACCACACAACATACATTCACTTATAACGTGTCTCACCGTATAAAAATGTTGACATGTGTGAACCACTTTAATATCACAAGTAGATATAGTTCAAAGCACTAAGTGCAGTAAGTAAATGCATTTGTACACATCCATATAAATGTAAATGCAACATCCACACACAAACATATAATAGTTTTGAAAAGTTTGTAGTAGCGGATTAAGCCCTCTTACTGGATGTCCCCAGCAGAGTCACTACCTGTCAACGTCGGGATTTTTACTGTCCCTTTTCTGTTCTTGTCTTTTAGTGTTCTCATGTTAGGTGAGATTTGTTTGAAAAAGCATGTTGTGAAAAGGTCCGACCTGTATATGTCGACGATTGGACGGTAAGAGTGGCCAGTTGGTATTTTTAAATGGTTGCACAAACTCAATCGAGAAAAGGTTTGCACATTGACCCAACGATGTAACACTGCTTAACTGGTCTGTGAAACCGAGATTCGTTAGGGTCTGAGGGCTTGATTATGTGGAGGGAAGGTGTTAGGCACCCCCCGACATTCATGTTACCACAGTGACCAATATTTTTCAAAAAAACTGTTGTCTGAATGTGTGTGTGTGGGGGTTTCAATGTGTAATTATCTGGAAGTAGTGTTATGCCTCGTTTGCACCTATATACAAAGGGTTTGAATTTTGAATAGAAGTTCAGTTTTAACAAGATATAGCAGTGATGTTTTGTAAAAGGGGTTTTTCAAACCCTTATGCTCAATAGTAATTGAGGCCTTTGATACTTCCATTTTATTCTGTGTTTGACATGATTGCTTTTATTTTTGAGATGCGAGGCATCTTCGAGAAAACAATATACATAGCAGTGCCGAACTCCTTGTGGGCATGAAAGCCATCTAAGGAAATTAAAACACCGTGAATAATTTACAAGTGATTACAGCTGAAAATGTCCATCACGGGAACCGGATCTAGATTCAGGAGAATGAATCTGTGATCACTTGATTCCTAGGCTCACATGATGTTGCAATTTATATGAAAGCTGTAAGCAGTTATATATATATATATATATATATATATATATATATATATATATATATATATATATATATATATATCCACCACGGAGTAAACTCCATGGGGGATTGTAAATGTAAATATATAAAAGCTATAAATATATATAGAGACACGATCAACCGTCACGAAGTAAACTCCAGGCCTGACAGAAATGTATATATATATATATATATATATATATATATATATATATATATATATATAAGTAGTAAATGCACCAGATATTATATCCAGGCTCAATCAAACGACGTTTGATGGGAATAATATATATATATATATAGTATTTATATATATAAAAGCATTAAACGCTCTGGATATAAATCCAGCCTCACCGAACAAAGTTCGATAATAGTTTATATATAAGTATATATATATATATATATATATATATATATATATAAAAGAAATAAACGATTCAGATGTGAATCTAGGCTCAATCGAGGCATAACTCGATGATGTTAGTACATATATATATATATATATATATATATATATATAAGAAATAAAAAGCCACGGATAGAAGTTTGGGTATATGCACACAACACGACTCTCAACGTGAATAACTGTGAGTGCAAAAGTGGAGAAAGGCTTTAAGAAATGTAAGAAGGCTAAGTGGGCTACCAATAAGACTTCAAATGGCTTTAATTAAATGAACACTTGATTTCCACCGGTAAAATATGACAAAGTACAAGCTCACAAGTGTTTAAAATGAGAAAGCACTCAATTTATAGTGTGTACAGAGAAAAATGGACAGGGTTTCTTTGCCTTTTCCTTTTTTAAAATGGCCACCCCAAGCCCTCTATTTATAGAGGGGGAGCCGCAGGTGTACCAGCGGCTACCCGGGGTGCCCCCGGGCTTCGTGGGCCTCGCCATTTCGAAGTACGTGTAAGCATGCAACGTGTTGTCCGCTCGAACCTTCATAACATTGAATCCGGGCATCCGATTAAGGCGTATGATACCTTTCCAGAATGCTGTTGTCGAGAGCTACACAAATACATGGGTTAAGAGGTTGTATGAAGTTGAGAAGATAGGGCCATGCCTTGATCTTCGGGTCTTTAAATTCCATTTGGTGTGCTGTCTTGTGTTGTAGTCACTCGAGATTTGAGTTATGGTTCTTGTAGGACACTCCTGTGTGAAATGTATGTTGAATTGTTGTTGAGATGGCTTAAATGTGGGATTGAGGTGGCAAAATGATGATTTTGCCCCTCACTAGGGTTATCTCCGGTTTGGGCTGATGTAGCAGTCGTTGCTCAAGGTTATCTTTTAGATTGTCATGCTATTGACTCTGAATGTCCTATGGGTTATCTTTGAGGTTGGCTTTGTAATAATCCAGATATTTATTTTAAATTGTAATTCAAAATATTTATTGAGTTATATAAATATTTTAATTGATGTGTTATATTATTGAATAAATATTTATTTATGGTGAGTTGATTTGATTATTTATTTGTTAGATAAATAATTTATGAGTTAAGGAAATTGATCATCATGAGATAATATTTTAATATTTAGTTGATTAAATAAAATTATAATTATAAAGAAAATTATAATTTTGTTGTATTGATCTATGTGGTAAATTTATTTAATAAATTGTTATTAGATTTAATTAAATTTAGTGTGACCATAAACTATATTATAAAGGAGTTATTAAAATAAGTTAAGGGAGGTTAACTGTTAAGTCTTTAATTTAAATCTGTTTTACCAAACAAGGTGTAAGATTTAAAAGGTTAATTTTTAGTTAGTTAACCAAACAAGCCTTATGGCTTTTGAGTTTAAAAAAAACTGATGTCAGTTAAAATTATATATGTATATGAATACCTATACGTTATATTGTTAGTACGTAAGGTTAGAGTTAGAAAGAAAGAACTCAGAAGAGGAAAAAGAGGAGAAGAAGATAGTTACAGAGAAAAGTAAGAGAGAATTGTGAGAAGTCTAGAGAGAGGAATTGGGTAAAAAGAAAGCTTCATAATCAAAAGAATAGCCATCATCTTCTTAAATTAAGGCATCTTCTTATTGGTATTTTTCAAAAAGTTGTAGTTTATTCTCTTCTAAAATTCACTATAAAAAAAACTTTGTGAAGGTTGAATTGTTTGTTGTATATAGATTTATATGATAAATTATTTGTTATAAAATTGTTTTCATAAGTTTATATATGAGTATAGTGAATGAATTCATGTTAAGTTTGTATTTTGTGAAGGAAATTATATTACAGTGAATTGGTATGAACATATATGAATATTGCTTAGTTTAAAGTAAAATTAAGGTTTAATTAGTTGTATAATATATAAATTGACTATTAAATTCGAAAGAGGATGAATAAACATAAGCATAGTATGTTAAATTAACTGTTTTGGTTGAAAAACAAATTCACAGTGATGATTTTCACTAAAACTTTTAAAAAGTGAAGTTTTTGCAAAAATAGTGAAAATTAATGGTTGTAATTTGGATGTTTATGTTGTTTAGATGGCTAGAAACGCGTTAAAAACATTAGATTATGTTTATGTAAACCTATTACACCTTAGATAGGTTGATATGGTTGTTAGAAAGGAGTTTAAAGGCCTAATTTGGCTTTTCGTAGTGTTCTAGAGCAATAAATTGCAAATCGCAGAAGGGACCCCCGCCCCAACGGGCCCCCCCAGTGCAAAAACCCCCACCCC
This sequence comes from Panax japonicus, assembly GCA_020205505.1. Taxonomy (NCBI): domain Eukaryota; kingdom Viridiplantae; phylum Streptophyta; class Magnoliopsida; order Apiales; family Araliaceae; genus Panax; species Panax japonicus. The sequence continues at coordinate 39,165,337 of CM035102.1, read as the reverse complement.
GAGGTCCCCCCCAGTGCAAAACCCCCCGCCTCGGGGGGGAGGGGGTTAGTTTGCTAAGCCAAATTTTGAAAAAAAACTGAGTGGATATGTTTTACTAATAGCCATAACATTTTCATACGAATTCTGATTGAGATGATTCAAGATGATCTGGAGCGAGGAAGAATAGACCTACAACTTTTGTTCTTTAAGTTTTTTAGAGGTCTTTAGGAAGGGTCAAAATAGTCATCTTTGTGACTGTTACATATTCAGAGGCGATCAGAGGGCGTCGATCGAGCACATACGCAAGTATAGTGTTCCCGACGATGGAATATGTTATTCTAAGTGATGTAACATGAAAATTCATGATATAATACATGACATATAAAATTTCCTTGCTTATAATAGAAAACATTTGCATGACTTAGTTTGTGTTTTGAAAAGAAACTTAAAGATTTTGAAAAAAAAACAAACCTTGTGGAAAGTTATGTTCTATAAGTTCATAACTTAGTGGTTTATATACATGATTGAGTTCAAATATAAATGAGCATGATATGGTGTTTATAGTGTCTTGTTCATGATAAAACTTGTTAGACCTTGTGTTAGAAAAGTTTTCAAGAGAAACTTGATATAATAGAACTAAGGTGCATAAATGCTTCATGAGATAGGTTTTGAACTTGAGAAGACGTTATCATGACTTAGTTACTTATGATAAGAGTTTTAAAAGTTGTCTTATATGTTCTATACAACATCATTAATGATAAAATGATTTCAAAGACAAACTCTATTATCTTTTGTAAACTAAGTATTAAAACATGAATGATATATGCACTCAACTAGTTAAGCATAACATAAGTTATTTAAGCATGTTTTAAAAGTATGAACTATGCTATGTCTATGCAAATGAGATAGATATATGTGAGCATGCTATTAAAGGCTTATTAGTACAAATATATGGTTTAAGAGATTATAACATCAAATCTTGTTAAAGAAAGTTGTTAAGATTTATTGATTGAAATAAGTCATTATGGAGCTAAGTAATTTAAATGTGAACTTGAAAATAGATCACAACCTATTTGATGTCAAGTACGGATGGTTAAGGGATACTTATACATGCCTAGCTATTCTAAGAGTATGATGAGAAAGTGAAATAAAGGTTTTACAAACCTAGTTAGGAAACAATGTAACGTTACTATTATATTAAGAATGTATGAAATATATGACAAATGGATGTAAATCCATGATTATATAACTGTGTATGAATACACGAAGTGCAGATAAGCGTTAAGCAGTTAAGTAGTAGTTCATAAACTACGGATCAGGCAAGTATTTCAGTTCCTATTTGCTATGTTAACTTGATGATTAACTATTTTAAATCTTTATTGCAAAAAGCATGATGTATTATATATATGTTGAAAGTATGAAATGTTAAAGTCAATTTATGACTATGTTGATTGATTAAAACATGTTGATTGAGTAAGGACTCAATCTTTATACTTGTTATATGAACTGTAGAATGTATGTTATATGTTGAACATGTTATTATGTACTTTGTGATGCATGAAAACTGTTAGATTTTGCTGAGCTGTCGAGCTCAACCTTGCAAATAATCACTTTTGCAGGTTCAAGATTCAAGGTAAGGTTATATGTTACTTGAAAGACATGAATCAGATGTGATACTTGAAGATTTATACACTTTGGTTGTGTTATTATTATTTGAACCATGTTTAAGATTTCGAATAATGTATTAATGTTGAATTGTAATATCATTTTGCGATGTAAACTATTGTAGTATTAAAATGATTCTCAGATATTTAGATGTAAAATTTGAAGGTTTTGGGAACGAGGATAGTTTGTAATAGAAAATTTTAATTATTTCGCACATTTCAATGGTTGTATTATCGTTTAATGATGTAAAATTAGAGGTTGAGTGTATTATTAACGACAGAAGTCGAGAATTAAATTGTATAAATTTTTGGGTCGTTACAGGCTTGACCTCCCGGGGTTGACTTCGGGCATTGTACTTGATCTCCTGGGGTTATCTCTGGGGTTAGAACTGACTTTCCCGGGGTTATCTCCAGGGTTGGAATTGATGTTGTGATCCTCCAGGGTTATCTTTGGAGTGTGAAAAAGATAATTTTTGTGACACCCCCAAATCTCGGTACCTCATTACCTCAAGAGTTGGTGCTCACTTGATAAAAATATTTATATCTAACTACCCAATCATAATAAAATTTATTAATAAAACCTTCCCACTAAAGGATTACATTACTAAAAATCTCCCAGGTTGTCTAACCTTTAAATACAATCATTCAAATGTGGAATTTAAATAAGTTCATTACAATCATTAAAATAAAATCTGATAATAAAATATCAACATGTTACAAGTCTTCAATACTTGTTCATCTTTCCTTTTCCCTTACTGGTGCTAGGTACATCGACCTTCTCATCTTTAGCTGTAATAGTTATATAAGCAAGAGTGAGCAAACAAAGCTCACTTGAAATAACACTGAATTAAAATATTTACAACAACTTCCAAATAAGAGGCTCAATAGAAATGAACAATATGGTTTATCAGCATTCTGAAATATATAACTGAGGGTCCTAAGACCACGAACTATGTCCGTAGTTATAAGTAATCTTTCAACTTAAACTTTAACAGTCATAAGACTATAGGGACTCCTCGTACTTAGGGGGATCAGCCATTCGTACAATGTATTGTGCACAAACATTTCAACGCTAAGCGTAAATAATCCCCTAGTAATAGGGTTGTTCATCTTAGTATTTAGAGTACAAGTTCGCACCAAAGTAAGTTTGGTTTGGATACATTTCAAGGTAATATAGGTTTAACGAACATCAACTAAGAGTTAGTTGAATAAAAATTTCATAACTGAACACTAAGGTCATGCTTTAGGGATAAGCTAAAAGTATAAACATTGAATAATTATATTGTACCTTGCTTGAATAATATTAAGCCAATTTTATTTAAAATTGATTACTAAGCATGCATAACAAATAGTAAATTGAACGATAAAAGTTGTTCAACATTGGTATATTAGAATATATAAACTTGCATGCTAAATAACAAGTTAAAGACAAGAAAAACTTGTTCAATATAAACATAAGATTTAGACAACTTGCATCATCATAAACAAACTAGATACAAGAACTTGCTCAATCGTAAGAATAAAATTGCACAATGTAATAATAATAGAACTAGCTCAACGAAAGTGTAGAGTTAAAAAACTTGCGTAATGTAGTCAAATTAAAAACAATAATTTGCTCAACAAAATAATAGATTAAGAGAACTTGCCTTGCTTGTAGGCTAAACCATAACAACTCGAATCACAATACCATATATATATATATATATATATATATATATATATATATATATATATATATATATATGTCATCATGAAATAATTAGTCACTACCACATTATATACATAACTAAGTACATTCATCATGTAAGATTTGATTTTTAACCACATAATCAAATTACATTAGTAATAAAACTAGTTAATCATTAATAACATGCTCATTCTTGGTATAGAAATATTGAAATCATAATTTAACAGTCCTACTATTAACACATAACAACTTTTTTCAGACTTTGTGTAAATAAATTACATTGCCTGACCATTCTGCTAACTCGTGCTGCGGCGCAACAGTTTACACTGTGGGTTGGTGCTGCGTCGTGGTGCTGGCGCTGTGGCACGAGGCACATGCCACTAAGTGGCACTGCAATGTGAGAACTGTACCGCGAGGCTGCGCTGCGACACCGAATTGTAGTCCTCGACAACCAACTTCGGCAATCACATGAACAAAGCCAATTTTGGCTTACAAGCTACTTTTTAACAACATAATTAACACATAATACATACATAAATTTCATACAAACATAATTTGAGGTCTCTTAACATATTTTTACCAATATAACCACATAAACATTCGAATTTAAAACATCTAATTTCACTATTTTTTGATAAAACTTTACTTTTTGACATTTTCAGTGAAAATCATCACTGTGATTTTGTTTTTCAACCAAAACAGTTAATTCAAAGTACCTTATTTATGTTTATTCATCCTCTTTCAAATTCAATAGTCAATTTATAAATTAAATAACTAATTAAACCTTAATTTTATTTTAAATTAAGCCATATTCATATATATTCATATAAACTCACTGTAATATGGTTTTCTTCACAAATTACATACATAACATGAATTCATTGACTATACTCATATATAAACTCATGAAAATAATTTCACAGCAACTAATTTATCATATAAAACTATATATAACATATAAGTCGTCCTCTACAACGATTTTACAGAGAATTTTGGAGGAGAAAAAAACTAAAACTTTAAAGAAACTTAAAAAGGGTAAGATGATACCTTAATTTTAGAAGATGATGGCTATTCTTTTGATTATTAAGCTTCTTTCCCCCCCAATTCCTCTCTCTAAATTTCTCCCAATTCTCTCTTATTTTCTTTGTAAGTTTTCTTCTTCTCTTCTTTTTCTTCTTCTGAGTCTTTCTTCCTAATTCTAACTTACGTACTAACAAAATATAACGTATATGATATAATATGTATTAATTATATAATATAATTATATGTATAACTGATATCAGTTATAATATTTTTGAAAATCAAAAGCCATAAGGCTTGTTTGACTACCCACTTAAAATATAATCATTTAATCCTTATGCCTCGTTTGGTAAAACACATTTAAAATAAAGACTTAATATGCATTAAGCCTTGTTTGACAAAACTGAATTAAACTACTTTAATTTATTTTAATAACTCCTTTATAATAAGGTTATTTGTCACACTTTTATTTAATTAAATTTTTAATAATCAATTTAATTAATTCTAATAACAATTTATTAAATTACTTTAACACTTAAAACAATACAACATAATTATAATTTTCTTTATAATTATAACTTTATTTAATCAACTAACAAATCATTTTACTTACAAATTCAAATTAAAATATTATTATAATAATTTATTTAATCATTATAAACTCTCTAATCATTAGAATAATTTCTCAAAATAATTAATTTTCTTAACACATTAATTATTTATTTAACAAATAAATAACCAATCAAATCAACTCAAATTAAACAAGTATTTATTCAACGATAAACACATCCATTAAATATTTATATAATTCAATAAATATTTAAAATTTACAATTAAAATTCTGGATTGTTACACTTTTGTCATCCTGCATTGTTAGTAACAGAAAAACAAAATTTTGAGTGTCTACCTACTTCACTCTTCTAATGGATTATTGATTCAGCTGTAATTATGGTTGAAAACTTTTATCATTTACCATATGTTCGAAATATCTGATTTATTACTGACGAAGGATATTGATAATTTAATTATCTTAAGTCATGATATTCTTTACTGGGCTATTTGTGCTCACCCTTTTGCTTCATAATTCTTTTCAGGTAATAAAAGTGTAGCTGGACTAGCAGAGAGAACATGGGTATAAAGTGGTGTTTTGAATTAGTCGCAGTCCTAATCAAGTTATAAAATGGTGTGGCATAATAATTGTACTGAGGATTAAAATGTGGGTGTCATATTTTATTCATTATTTAATATTTAATTTTGGTATAGGGTGATGCGAACTCGACTTTGAAAGCGTAAAAAATGCACTCCATTAGAATGAGGAGGACAAAAATCTTCTCATATTCCTTTGAGGACTTGAAATATTTGCTGCTGTATTTTATATGGCATTGTAATAATTTGAGTATGAATATTGTCATATTATATATGTTACAATATTTGTATTAAAACTCACAATATATGTGTCATCGTATTTTCCACGATAATTTAATTATTGTAATATGAAAGTTCGCGTTAATAGTGTTGTTTATGGTGACTCAGAATGGGTTATGTGGACATATTTTGGGGGCATCACACATTACCTCGGCGGAAACTCTAGGTTTCGAAGCTGGAGCCCCAATGGTTGATAGTGAGTGTTGCTCACCTCAAGAGCTTGGAAGTTGATAGGCTCAACTTCTTCATTGAAACTGATTAGAGGCATATCACTTTGTACAGGATACTCTGGTTCAGCATTGACAATAACCATATCACTATTGATGATATACTTGAGCTGTTGATGAAGAGTGGATGGGACGGCTCCCGCCATATGAATCCAAGGTCTTCCCAATAGTAAATTATATCCTGATTTGAGCACTTGAAAGGATATATAGAAGATATATGGACCGATTTCCACTGCCAATTCAACCTCTCCTACAACATCTCGCCGAGACCCATCAAAGGCTCTGATGACTGTGTGGCTACTTCGGATCTGATTTTGACTGATCTTCATTCTTTCCAATATGGCGTATGGGCAGATGTTTAGGGATGATCCTTCATCTATTAGCACACCTCCGATCACGTATCTGAAAGACATCACTGCTATGTATAATAGCTTGCAATGACCCATCCCTTCAGGGGGTATGTCCTCATCAGTGAAGGAGATCATATTGCTATTGAAAATGTGATCTACCAGATGATAAAAATTTTTAACATCCACCGTCTTTGTCAAGTGGGCTTCTTCTAATATCTTCATTAAGACCTTCCTAAAGAGAATACCAAATCTATAATAGATATTTGTTGAGGTGCTTCTTTCAAGTTTCGCACCACATTAGCTTCATTATGTCCCGTCTTGAGGAGGAATTCTTTGATTTTCTCCTTGGGCACTTTCCCCTTAGATCTGATGACTGGCTTCATCACTCGTTAAGGGAGATACATCGGGTTTTCCTTGGATACCACAGCAGTTGTGTTTGATGTTAATCCTTTAACCTCTCCATAATTCCATCGGACTTTCTTAAGGCTGGTGATAGGATACTGCTGTAAGACCCCAACTTTCAAGAATAAAGATAATTTTTCTCTAAATATATTTTTAAATATTATGGTGTGGATTTGATATAATGTTATAGTTGTAGGTAATATTTATAAATTTTTCATAGTAAGCAAGTTGTTATAAAATATTCGATTGGTCAGGGAATATTCATTTTAATAGGGAATATTCATACGACAACACAATCATTGGTGGACCCCACAACGAAATTATTGTCAAAGTTAGAAAACGACAAAAATATCTGTCGACGTCGGGATTTTTACTGTCCCTCTTCTGTTCATGTTTTTTTGGTGTTCTCATGTTACGTGAGATTTGTTTGAAAAAATAAGTTGTGAAAAGGTCCGACATTAATATGTCGACGATTTGACTATAAGAGTCGTCAGTTGGTGTTTTTAAATGGTTGCACCAACGCAACCGAGAAAAGGTTTGCACATTGACCCAATGATGTGACACTGCTAAATGAGTCTGTTAAACTGAGATTCATTAGGGTCCGGGGACTTGCTTATGCGGAGGGAAGGTGTTAGGCACTCCCCGACATCCGTGTTACCACGGTGACCACCACTTTTCAATTAAACTGTTATATGAATGTGTGTGTGTGGGTCAATGTTCAGTTATTTGGAAGTAGTGTTATGCCTCGTTCGCACCTATATACAAAGGATTTGAGTTTATGTTAAAATTTAATTTTAAACAAGATATAGCAGTGATGTTTTGTAAAAGAGATTTTTTCAAACTCTGTGCTCAATAGTAATTTAGGCCTTTGATGCTTCCATTTTATTAAATGTTCGGCTTGATTGCTTTTATTTTCGAGATGCGAAGCATCTTCGAGAAAATAATATATATATAGGAGTGCCAAACTCCTTGTGGACATGAAAGCCATATAAGGAAATTCAAACACCGTGAATAATTTACAAGCTACTTACAGCTGAAAATGTCCATCACGAGAATCGAATCTAGATTCAATAGACTAAATCTGTGATCACATGATTCCAAGGCTCACATGATGCCGCAATTTATATGAAAGAAGTAAGCAGTTATATATATAAAAGCCGTAAATATATATACAAACATGACCAACCACTACGAAGCACCTCCATGAGAGATCGAAAATGTAAATATATAAAAGTGGTAAATATATATAGTAACATGATCAACCACCATGAAGCACCTCCATAGGGGATCAGAAATGTAAATAAAGTAATAAATACGATCAACTGCCATGAAGTAAACTCTAGGCAGAACGAAATGTAAATAAAGAAGTAAAAATGATCAACCGCCACGAAGTAAACTTCAGGCGGGACGAAATATAAATAAAGCAGTAAAAGGCCACGAAGTAAACTCCAGGCCTGACTGTAATATATATATATATATATATATATATATATATATATATATATATATATATATATATATATGTAGTCGGGATTTTTATTTGTCCCTTTTCATTTCTTGTTCTTTGGTGTTCTTATGTTATGTGAGATTTTCTTGAAAAAACAAGTGAAAAAGGTCCGACATGTATCATGTCGACGATTTGACTGTAAGAGTCGCTAGTTGGTGTTTTTAACTTGTTGCACCAACGCAACCTAGAAAAGGTTTGCACATTAACCTAGTGTTGTGACAATGCTAAACGGGTCTGTGAAATCGAGATTCATTTGGGTTCGGGGGTTTGATTATGCAGAGGGAAGGTGTTAGGCACCCCCCGACATCTGTGTTGCCACGGTGACCGCCACTTTTCAAGAAACTGTTATTTGAATGTGTGTGTGTGTGTGGATCAATGTGCAATTTATTTGGAAGTAGTGTGAGGCCTCGTTCGCACCTATATATAAAGGGTTTGAATTTGTATGAAAATTCAGTTTTTAAACATGATATAGCAGTGAAGTTTTGTAAAAGAGGTTTTTTAAACCCTGTGATCAATAGTAATTGAGACCTTTTCATATTTCTATTTTATTATTAAATGTTCGACTTGTTTACTTTTATTTTTGAAATGCGAAGCCATCTAAGGAAATTCAAACACTGTAAATAATGTACAAGCTGCTTACATCTGAAAAAGTTCATCACGGGAACCGAATCTAGATTTAGTAAATTGAATCTGTGATCTAATGATTCCTAGGCTCACATGATGCCGTAGTTTATATGAAAAGCAATAAGTAGTTATATATATAAAATCTATAAATATATATATATATACAGACATGATCAACCACCATGAAGCACCTCCATGGGGGATCAAAAATGTAAATATATAAAAGCGGTAAAAATATATATAGAGACATGATCAACCACCACGAAGCACCTCCAAGGGTATCAAAAAAGTAAATAAAGCTGTAAAAGACGATCAACCGCCACGAAGTAAACTCTAGGCGGGACTAAATGTAAAGAAAGTAGTTAAGATGATGAAACGCCACGAAGTAAACTCTAGGCGGGACTAAATATAAATAATGATGTAAAAGGCCTCGAAGCAGACTCCAGGCCTGACAGATATGTATATATATATATAAGCAGTAAATTAACGTTCTGGATATAAACTCAAGGCTCATCGGATATAATCCGATAATAGTTTATCTATCTCAATGTGAAGAGTAGTGTGTGCAAAGATGAAGAGAAAGGCTTTATAGAGTGTGAGAAGGATTACAGTGGAATGCTAAGGCAGGCTTCTATGACTCTAGATGGATAAACACTCAGCTCCCATCGGTAAAATATAGCTATATGTGAGCTAACATGTGTTTAAAATGAGAAAGAACTCAATATGAGGTGTGTACAGAAAAAATTAGACAGGGCTTCCTCGCCTCTTTTTCTCTTCTAAATGGCCACCCCAAGCTCTTTATTTATAGAGCTGGGAACCGCAAATGAACCTGCGGAAGTCGCAGATGCATCTGTGGCTGTCCGGGGTACCCCAGGCTTCGCGGGTCCTGCCGTCTCAAAGTACGTGCACTGTGATGTTCGCTAGAACTTGTAGAACTTCAATCCGAGCATCTGAATGAGGTGTACAAGACCCTCTTCGGACCGCTTTTATCGAGAGTTATGCAATGACATGAGATTAGAGGTTGTACGAAGTCAGGAAGAGGGGACCATGCCCATGGTCTTCAAGCTTCAAATTCTATCTGGTGTGCTGCCACGCGTAATAGTCACTCATGATTGGAACTCCTTGGCTCTTGTGAGACATTTCTATGTACAAATGTATGCATGACATGTTGAGACGACGCACTGGGGTTGTGGTGGCAAGATGACAATTTTTCCCCTCATCGGGGATATCTCCGGTTTGGGCTGATAGCAGATGTTGCTCAGGGTTACATCTAAGATTGGACTGCTGTAAGTGTTTGAATTATGCAAGGTCATCTGTAAGTGTACCTGTCTTCCTGATGTTAGCTCTGGGTCTTTAGAATGAGTGCCTTGGCAGGAGGTCTGAGATTGAAGCTGATTGCATGCATTTGAAACAAGCATTTCTGGAGTTATTGCAGGAACTGTAACATCATTCCTTGGGGTTATCTCCAAGGATGAAACTCGGGGTTATCTCTGAGGTTGGAATTGATACTCCCGGTGTGTGTTCCGGGGTTGAGTTGTCTTCCAGGGTTATCTTCGAAAGACGAATTTGCCCTCCTACAATGTTAGTAACAGGTGTACCAGAAATTTCGAGTGTCTACAGATGTCCCTCTTTATCATATTCATGCAATGTGAGGTATGGATAGGATAAAGAATCCTAGACACCTGAAATGCAACAAGATAAACATGATGCTATGTGCAGCAACATGATGCAAATGCATGAGACATGTATGTTGTTGGATTGTTTTCCAACATGATAGAATGATTTCCAGTTCCCTATTAATCCTGCCGGGGATGAAAATTAGTGATGTCTTGGATGTGCGATCCAAGTCTTCAAGAATGTTGACGTTAGGGTTATCACCAAAGTCCTGAATCCTTGATACAGACTTTACTGCAAAGATGTGCCTCTTGTGTGCAAGAAATCTGTGGCGATAAAGATTTGTCTATTTGAGGATGTGTATAACATATACCATGATTCTGTCGGAGTTGCTGCCAACAATATGTATTGTCAGGGCTGCCTAACCTTCACCGATGTGTGTATCACCGTATAGATCCCTGCTGGGCAAACTGTCAAGGCTGCTTGACGTTCATTGATTTGTGTATCAATGATTGCATTGCATTGTGACCCCCGCCGGGGAAGGTTGTGGATAAGTGAACTGATGAATGAGATCATCGAATGGCCTTCGATGCTTCGATGGGTTTACTTGCCATCAGTTGAAATGACGTCAAGGCTACTTGACCTTCATTGATTTGTATATCAATGGTTGAATTGCATTGTAACCCTCGCCGGGGATTCGTTCATGGACAAAGAATGCGTTGTAACTCCCGCCGGGAATATGTGGATGAGTGAAAGTCTGTGTTGTAACCCCTATTGGGGATTATGTCAAGGCTGCTTGACCTTTATTGATGCGTATATCAATGGTTGAATTGTGTTATAACCCCCACCGAGGAAGGCGTCTTTTAGGGTTATGACCCTGTGTTCGGCAACATCGGACCTGTATGAGTCATTGCCGAGCATGATTTACAAAAGCTGAGGTCACTGGTATAGTATACCTTGCATTCAGGAGAATACCAATGAGTGATGTGCGGAGCCAGAGTTTGACCCGTGAAAACTAGGATTTCAGGCTATTCTGCTCAATCGCGTAGTATTTTTATTCCTGATTTGGCCTTTTCAGCTTATGGGACCTCCTTTACAACTCGAATTGGACCAAGTTGGAGGGGTGGGACCCACGTAGGGGTACCAAAGGTACACTTGCGGCAGCCACATGTGGACCTTTGGAAAACCATGGCTATATAAAGCCTACAAGTTGCTTTCATAAGTTACTTTCAAGTTGCGCCGCGAAGGAAATCTGAGAGCTATTCTTCAGACCTGGAAATTATACTACACTTACGGATTTTTTTACTATGATGTATTAATGCATGTAGGATGTATATGACTATGGATAGGTGTGCTACTGAATGGCCACCTAGTCATGCCTATGTGCATGTGGATAGTCCTATTTACAAAGGGGAATATGGAAAAAAATTTCCAGAACGTAGGCATTGGGTAGTTATGCATTTTTAACTCTATTTTAGACGTATGTTAAAATAATGGATGCATGCATGTAGTCATAAAATGCATTTTGAAAAGCTCCAGGTTAAACATTACCACACCCTTTCTGAGGTGATTTGAAGACTTATTGTCCAGATATTATGGATCCGGATTAGCCGAGTAGTTGCCGCAGGACCACTTCTGGTGTATGGAGAAGGGCTTCTGAAGTACCTCGACCTTGTTCTAATAGACAACTTTGTCGTTTGGTGTAGGCGGTGATACGTCCAATCCAGGTTGAAGTGTCGGAGGTCGAGGACGAGGAGAAGGATGTACCGGTTGAGGTTTCTGCTCCTGCTACACATGTTCCGCTTAGGGATTTGCCAGACATTCAAGTGGCGAACCCAGTGCTCCTGGGTGATTTGAGTCGACACCCTTCAGTTTACGTGCACGTAAACGAGGTATAAAGTTAGATCTTAATCTTCCTTATTTCATATTGATGAGGAGTAAAGGGTTCTGAAGTTGATCTGTATTTGATGTAGGTTCCTGGCTTTGTACAGCCTCGAGGGAACTAGTTTAGCATCCACTATATGTATTAGGCTTTTCACGTTGACTATAGAGCGATTGTTTATGGTTAGGGATTCGAGATGTTCTTTTCCATTCTTCTCCAACGTTGTCACTTGGGTTACCTCAAGGTATTGTCTGAGCACTGGTTTCACCAGACTCAGTCACTCTATTTGTTGGACTGCGTGGTGATGATGACATCGATGGATTGGTAGTTTATCACAAGTATAGAGTTTGGAGGGGAGTCAGTGCCTTATACAGTGGATATCATCCCTACTGTCGTCAGATTCTTGTTAGGAGTTCCGATAAAAGCGCTCAAAGGTAGGACTGTTCATACAGGTCCTTTTAGCATAAATGCTATGAGCGGGCTGTTGAGTGAGCCCATACCCGATGATGTGAGAGTCAGGGATATCATTCTTTGGAGATTGTTCATGACGATCATTAGGGGTTGCTTCATAGCAGATAACTCTTCTACGGTGTCCTTCGCTTTGATCAGTGCCACTCAACACGTGGACCGTATAGAAGATTATGATTGGGGTTCTTACACCTTTGCCTATTTCCTCAGGGAAATGTGCATGCGATCACAAGGCTTGATCGAGGCTTGGTTATGATTCTACACGTTCAGTTGGTGAGTATTTCTCTTGCTTTTCCCATATACCGGTTAAGAGTGTTAATTGACAGCAGATGTTTGCCTTTGTGTTGGCAGTTTTGGGCCTATGAGAGGCTTCCATATTTGTGTTCTGTGAGTGTGTTAGGCTTAGATGCCTATCCACGAGGATGGAGATGGCATCATGCCATATCGGCGGAGGTCCCTGTTGATGAGGGTTTCACTCATTTTCCCCAACAGCTGGAGTTGTTGACAACGAATGTCATCACGTGGGTTCCCTACTCTGGGGAGCATTTGAGCATTGGATTTAAGGATGGGTACCCGACTGGTGTCGAGCACGTGATTTCCACCCGTAGGATTCCTCTCTTCACAAATTGAGGATAGGAGTTCTACTTAGGAGAGCGTGCTATTGATGAGTGGGATTTATATCCGCGAGTTAGACCCTTTGTTGCTTAGGTTGTTGCCTATCTTCAATCTTGTAGTTAACTTATATCTTAAGTTCTCTACAGGCAGGCTTTACAGATTGCTTCCAGCTTTCTTGGGCAGCAACGCACACCAACAGTGCCAGTGTTACACTTGGAAGCCGCGCCGCAGCGCCGTCTATTGATGAGCCCACTATTAATTCGTGCCCGAGCGCCATTGGCAGTATAATGATCCACGCCGTAGCGCCGGATGTAGCTAAAAGCTATTGGAAATTCGCGCCCTGGCGCCAGGAGCCAGCACCCCAGCGCCAAGGCCGGCGTCCCAGCGCCTCTCACTTCGGCACCCCAGCGCCACAGACGGCGCCCCAACTGTAAGACCCCAAATAATTAATAAATGAAATTTAATTTCCTCTAATTATTATTTTAAATAGTAAGGGTTGATTTGATTAATGTGGATAGTTATGGATAAAATACTCAAATATTTCAAAATAAGCAAGTGGTTATAAAATATCCATTGTTGTCGGGGAATATTCGTTTGGTCGTGTAATATTCGTACTATTGGGGAATATTCGCATGACGGCGCAACCATGTGTGGACCCCATAACGGAAAACGATTGGATGAAGAAAACGACAAATATAAGTTGTTTAAAAATAACGGTGTAGTTATTACCGTTAATACTGTTAAAATACTCGGTGGTTAAAACACAGTAGCATACGGTATTGCACCAATTATTGATTCTTACGTAAGAAGGCACTACTCAATAATGGTTACAGTAATTTATTTTACTAATTTAATAATTGCTGCGTTTGTATTTTATATTGCTGTTGTTTCAATAATTGTCATTACACAGTATTTTTCATTATCGAAGCAATAATATTATTAGATAACATTATTGGCAATGTCTAGAAAGTTCTGTCTAAGGAGAGGTTTGGTCACCTAATTGCGCGCCAGTAAGGAGAAATTCTTATTGGAAAACCCCCTTTTTCTTGGGAACTGCTTGGTTGTCAATATTGTGATTCTGTAATATTATTTGTGAATAATTAATTATTGATTCATATGATGAGGAAAATATTGATTTTATGTGGATATAAATGGAGAAATATTTTATGTGACAATTGTTGAAAATTAATATTTTATCTTTTTCTAATAAAATAATTCATTTTTGTGCGTGAAGATTATATACATATATATATATATATATTAATATTTTTAATAAATTTTCTACTTTGGTGTTCTAAGTATTTTCCTATAAATAGGGTGCTTAGGTTAGAATTAAAAATCACACCAGAAACTGAAGTTTTCTCTCTCTATATTATCGAGCGTGTTCTTGTGAGTATTTTGAGTATACTTTGAGTATTGCTATACGGTGCAAGTTCAAGTCATAGCCTATATCCGGTGTTTCAACTAGAAGTACTATCTTTCGAGGTAAGGAATATTTTTTTAAATGATATTATTTCTTCTAATATCATTATGCCGAAGTATTGATCTGAACTTTTAATCAAATTTGGAATTTTTTTGTGTCGGAGTTAATATTCACGTATACGGCACTATTCACGTATACGATGCTATTCACGAATACGGTACTATTCATCGAAAAATGAAAATTTTCCTTTTCGTCTAAAATATCTATTGTGGATACTAGCTTTGATTGTATCCATGTTTTGATCATTCTTGAATTTTACACCACTATGATTATTTTTGAGGTATTTTTGGACATGGTTAAAACAAAGTATGAATCCTTAATCCTTAATCCTTGTCATTTTGTTTTACTGGATTCGTTTCTTTAAAAATATTTTTCATCATCCTCAGTCTTAAATGATGATATTATTGAATATCTTTGGCCTGTAGTGCAAAGATGAATGATTTCTGATGAATATCTTTGGCCCGTAGTGCAAAGATGAACAGATGTTTAGATGAACTTGACCAACTAATGAATATCTTTGGCCTGTAGTGCAAAGATGAATATTTGATTCCAGATATATATTGATTGATGTTACAGGGATAAAACATAGACGATGAACTTTTAAATTCATACATAGAAGATAGTAGTTTACATTCTCTACTTAACTCTTCTAATGAATTATTATTTCCGCTGCAAATATTGATTTAAAACTTGTTGTCTATTGTATTCTATTAGATTTTTCCCTGTTGAAGACTAACGATAATTTGTTGTATATTATCGTAGTCATAATATTCTTTACTGGGCTAGTTGAGCTCACCGTTTTCCTTTTTGTTCCATTTTTCTTCTTAGGAGGCAAGAATGTAGCGAGTACGAGTCGGGGTATGGAATGATGGTTATAGAGAGAGTTATTTAGTAGTCCTCACCATTTTTGTAAAATAATGTATCATTAAATATGATGAGGAATTTTTTGGGTATAAATACTGTCTAGAAGATAATATTTGTATTCAAACTCACAATTTTACTATTGTAATAATAAAGTTGTAGTTGTTTCTGTACCATGTATTGACAACTCAGAATGGGTGATGTATACCTACTTTGGGGGCGTCACAGTTGGAATCAGAGCTTAAGGATATGATCTCTGGCGGAGATCGGGGAATAGACCTAGGAGGGGAGAGATGAGTAAATCCTTCGCTAGTGTGTCTTACCTAAGCTTATTTGTTAGTTGGTCAGTATATAGGGATATTATGTTATATATTGATTTCCTTAATTAACCCTTATTTTATGACAGTATTTGAGAATTTCGACTGAGAATATTAACAGTGGAGTAAATGAGACCGTTGAGACGCCTGTACTCACCAACGAGGAGAACGTGCAACAGGCTGACAATGTTCCTCCTGTGAACAACACCATTGAGCATATGATGAACGAGGGGATGTTTAGAAGCTTTTTGCAGTTCATGCAAAATCAGAAGAGGGAGACTCGTGTTCAAAATACAGGAGGAAATGATAATAATTCAAACAGTTCAAAGAGTTGGGACCACCAGAATTTAAGGGAAAGCCAGATCCGACCATGGCGGAAACATGGGTCAAGCAAATTACCAAGATATTTGATGTCTTGGGATGCAGGGAGGAACAGAAGGTTCCATTCGTCACCTTTATGTTCCGTGGCGAGGCAGACTACTGGTGGGAGTCTGTGAAGCATACCCATCCAGCCGCACTCAGCATGTCTTGGGAGACGTTTCAGAAACTATTTAATGATAAATACTTTCCTGAAAGTGTTCGTCATATGAAGGAAGTGGAGTTCATTAGATTTGAACAAAACAACATGACAGTGTCTCAGTACGAGGCAAAGTTCACAGAGTTATCCAGGTTTGCACCTCATTTGGTGGAGAATGAGGAACGTATGACGCGGATGTTTCTGAGAGGTTTGAAACCCGACATACGACAATATCTCATTTCTCATAAATTTTTTCTCTATTCAGATGTTGTAAACAGGGCTGATTCATAACTGTCTAAAGAAGAAAGTAGAAAGAGGAAGCAACAATAAAGGAAACAGCAGTGGAACACTGGCGATCAAAGGACCACAATCAGGATCATACCGGAGATAGCAGTTGACAAAACAACGATAACCAGCGGAGAAAGAAAAAGACGGATAAAAATGATAACCACTCTGGTGGTAATCATGGCCATGAAAATAGAAGAAGCGAGTCAGGAAGAGATTTTAAAAAGAGGAGATTTAACAACGACGATATGAAGACTGTGACGTCCCCAAATCCGGGTTACCTGACATCCCGAGTTTGGTGCTCACGATCCACAATATATAACATTTAATTACCCATTCATTAATTATAATAAACTTACTTATCATTAGTTATTAAGTTAACCACATCATCCCAGGTTAACTAACCTTAACATTACAAACTTGACCCTATCGATACACAAAAAGGGTTTACAAAAAAACATATTAAATTTGCTTAATATAAAACTACTCCAGCACTATGCCTTTGCCTTTATTCCGCTTAGCCCCGCTGGCCTCATCGTTCCAAGCTGAAATATTTTATTTAGCAAGGGTGAGCAACAAGTTTGCCCCGCAAGTTAAAATATACAATAAATGATATATGAATCAGAAATAGAAGAGTCTAGATTGAATAGAGCTTCAATAATTATCAAACGATTTCGAGATAACGAAATAATAATTCAATCTGAATAATAACTTTCTACTATTTAATACTAAATAACCTATTCGATATGAAAGAGTACAATTCTTTCAAAGATTCAATAATATTCAATTGAATTAACAATACTGCAACAATATTCAATAATATGGGATATACCCAAATTTCATGTTGAGTGATCACAGAGGATCATGAACTAATAGAGGATTCATTTAGTTATTAAAACTAAATTACCACAAGAATATAAATTAGTTATCAAAACTAAACTATACTCTTCTGCAAGTACCTGGAGTGGCCAACTCCTTTGTACCCTATATTATGCATAATACTCAATAATAATACACATGTCGATTTATGACTATAAAATTTGTTCATCTCAGTTTTACTTCACGAGTCCATACCACAACAATATGGTTTGGATTACTTTTAAAGAAATACTAGGATTTCAATAATTAATAACAATGTTAATCTAGCCGAAATCAATGGCATAGATCTTCCAATAACATTTCAGTTCACAATGGATAGAACCTTTCATGCTTTAATAAATATTAGTCTCGCATAAACAATTAGTTGAGACATAATTTATAATTAGTTCAAATAATAGAACATGATTCGATTGCACTACGTGCGAATTACAACAATCATTATAGATGTGAATAACTATCAATAATTATTCACTACCATGCTTGAAAAACAGTAACTCAAGTTGAGTTAGGAAACTTTCCTTTCGCGTTGATTAATGCTACACAATATAATTAACTGCGCTCGTACGACCTATAATCAATAATGTCGGTCTCACAATTAGTACAATAATTCACAACACACATCACTGTAATTTACAGTTAAACCTTCTCCTAAACACATTAGCACATAATCACAATAGTGTTTATAACCTATATAAACACTTAACAAGTCTAACTATTTCGGTTTGGTTGGACTTCGGTCAGTTCTCGGTGTTCTGGTCACCCTATCTGACAATTAACACAGTTATCTGTCTATTACACTTGGTCTCTAAGCTTCAATATTAATTCAGATAAGTCAATTATCAATAGTAATATTTTTCGGAAGCTTTTAATAATTATCAAGCAATTATTATATTTTATAATAATTTTCCAAATATCAGAAACATTTTTAAATGATTTAATTATCAATTAATCATGTCATTATTAATATTTAATAATATCCAAATATTAATAACATACTTGTCAAAATATTAACGTTATTATTAATAACTTAAAATATTTTTAAATCAATAATATTCCACTGAAATGATTTTTAAAGTATTTAAAATCATTTTTAAATCATCATCATTAATATATAATTATTAATGAAATTATCATCTAAATATTAAAAGTCATTAAATATAACATAAAATATTTTTAAATCATTTTTCTCATTTTTAAATGATTTTTAAATCAATAAAACCATTTTTAATTTATTTATTTAATATAACAATTAAATAAATCTAGCATCATTAATATTAATTTATTAATGAGAATTCTCCAAAAATATTGAAAATTATATTTTATAATTTAAAATATTTTCTAACACTTTATTCTCAATTAAAATAATTTTTAAATCATTAAAATCATTTTTATCTTATTTATTTAATTTAATAATCAAATAAATCTAATATCATTAATATTAAATTATTAATGAAAATTCTCCAAAAATATTAAAAGTTACATTTTATAACTCAAAATATTTTTAAATACATTTTTCTTATTTAAAATGATTTTTCATAATATTAAATCATTTTTCTCTAATTTATTTAATATACTAATTAAATAAATTAAATACTTTTAAGATTTAAATAATTATAAATATTAAAGAAAAATATTCCAATTAGTCAAAAATTATTTTTCATAATTTTAAATAATTTTTAAAACTATTTTTGGTAATTTTTATAATTTATTTTCTATTTTTAATTAATTATCAGAAAAAAATAGAAAATAAATAAATTAATCCGTCGCTAATGGCCTATAGCGACACTTTGCGTCGCTGTTGGTGTTCTTGAGCTCAAGAACACTGACAGCCGGCTTCACAGGAGCCTTACTTTGACCACTTCTAATTTCCAATCCAACATGTTTTTGAGCATTCTTTTGCATCTACTTTGTAGTATATATGTAATACTTCAAGTTAGAATCATCACCTAAGTCAATTAACCACATATCACGAAGATCTAAGCTCCCAAAAGTACTGTCAGACCAAGTTCTGGGTTTTCTGGGCAACCCAGAAACCCAACTGCTTCGAGGGTCAACTTTTGAGCTCAATTACTTTTATGTTCCGGTCTTTGTATTGGTGTTATAAAGGTTTAAACCTGTAGTATGCATGCCATACAACATTTATATACAAATATTACAGTCCAGAAACATCAAAATCTCTATATTTCATTTGGTCAAACGTTGTCAGAAAACGTGTTCATGGAGTTTCTGGATTTTTCCAGAAATGCAAAGTCAGGCTCGGATGGTTACTTTGACCATCCATAAAATCCCACTGGTTTGATATTTAAGAGGTCTAAAAGTATATATCTCAAGTCCACATATCATACTACATATTGATTATCATAAAACTAACGTACAACTTGAAGACTGACAGATCAAAGCGTTCCAAAATCTTGTCAGACACCGAAAAGTGCTTTCTGGGTTACCCAGAATGCAGCGGTCAAGCTCGGTCAACGGTGTTAGACTGTTAATAACTCATGATCTAGACATCATTTAGCTGTACTACCACTTGAAGATTAAAGCCTACATACCAGGCTACAATGTAAAGCTTTAAAACAACAAAAAAAACAAACGAGCAACGATCTGTGGCGCCTGACATTAGCTTGTCAGACCACGGATTTTGTTCTTGGACAGTTTTTGAAAAACATAATTTTTACCCTCTTTGACGCTATGGATCCATCATGGGTCATCATATAACAACTAAAAACATCTTATAACATAAGATTAAACACTAAAACACAAAATTTTCTTAGGAACTTGGATCAAAAATAAAAATTTGATTTATACCTTCTAGCTTCCAATTCATGATCTTAATCCTCCAATCTGTTATTGGTTGATCTAGGGCCTGTATATGTGACTGGTCTAGTTGATAATTTCGAAGGTTTTGAGAGAAAATGGGTTTGGTGAGAGCTAGGTTGAAAATGACTAAGTTTTATGAATTTTCTCTCTCTAATTTTCTTATATAATGACATGAGTTGTTAGATCTGATGATATGGACGAATTTGGCTGATGTTTTGTGCCACAAAGTCAAGTTAGTAGTTCAACAACTAAAGGTTTTACCAATTCTACAAGTTAGCTAATTAAAGAAACTAAAAAGGGTATTTTGGTCATTATCTAATTATTTTAATGGCATTCTTTGAATTTACACAAACCCTTAGGGTTTAAGGTTTAGGTTAGGGTTTAGGGTTTGAACCCTTTAGGTTGAAAAATTTTAATTCCTACAAATTTCAAATTTAGGGTTTATAAATTAGAAAATAAAATTTCTAAAAATGCAATTAGGATTTCTAAATAGAAAATTAATATACAAAAATATAATTAGAGCTTTCTAATCATATTTAAGTTTAATGAACGCATTAGGTTTGCCAAATAGAATTTGGGTTTCCTAATTTAAGGTTTAAAATTTTCGGTTTTGAAATTAGGGTTTCTAACAGCACATTAGATTTTTTTATATGAGATTAGGGTTTCTAATCCCTTATTAGGGTTTACAAAATTTAAACTTAATCCAGTCAATCAACGATCATTAAATCCGTACAGTACAAACACATATTCAACATTATAATTATTTTAATTATATTTTCTATCGAATTCCTGTCCGGACTAGGGTTAGGGTTTTTAAAGCTTGTTAAGCACAACTCTACTCTAAATTTATTAGTTAATACACAAATTGACTTTCTCGAGACTCGTATCACAAATTCACCGTGCAATATTAACAGTCAATGTCAATATTAACTAAAAAAAATTTATTCGAAAATGTTGGATTATTCAAAATCCCGGGTTATTACAAAGACGACAGTGCCAGCAGCAACTGGTTCTAAGGGAGGAGAAAGACCATCGATCATATGCTACAAATGTGGGAAAGAGGGACATATCAGTCCAAACTTCCCACAACAGTTCAAGGTATGCTATAATTGTGGAAAGGAAGAACATATTGCTCGAGATTATACGGTAGCGAAACCTAGTTCAGCGTGGACGGTGACTCAAAAGATTGTCCCAGAAAAGTCAAAGTCAACGGTTCCTGGAAGAGTGTTTGTAAAGACTGGTCAAAATGCGATGAACCCAAACGAGGTGATCACGGGTAAGATATTTATAAATTCTTGCGAAGTTTATATCTTACTTGATACCGGTGCTACCCATTCATTTATCTCTCCTGCTTGTGCTCAACGTTTAAACTTGACTCCGGAGAAATTAGACTTTGACCTATCTGTGGAAACTCCGTTAGGAGAAACTTTCATCACATCCACTATTTATAAATCTTGTTTGATTCAAGTTGGCACCATCACCTTACCTGTTGATCTTATCTCTTTAAAGATACTTGCTTTTGATGTGATTTTAGGGATTGATTGGTTAACTACTCATCATGCCAAAATTGATTGTTTTAGTAAGGTTGTTAGTTTTCATATTCCTAACCAACCTGTTGTACGAATTCAAGTAACTAAACCATTAAAATCAATCACTATCATATCTAATCATAAAGCTATTAGTTTATTGAAAAACGGACGTCATGCTTTCTTAGCCCATGTTATGGATTTGAATAAAGACACGTCAAATTTGAATAATATTCCTGTTGTTATTGACTTACCTGACGTATTTCCTGAAGAACTTCCCGGTCTACTCCCAGAACGTGAAGTTGAATTCTTTATTGATCTTGAACATGGTACAAAGCCCATTTCTAAAACCCCATATCAAATGGCTCCTATTGAACTTCAGGAGTTAAAGGTCCAACTACAGGAGTTGTTGGACATCGGTTTTATTCGTCCTAGTACAT
Source organism: Panax japonicus (assembly GCA_020205505.1). Classification (NCBI taxonomy): domain Eukaryota; kingdom Viridiplantae; phylum Streptophyta; class Magnoliopsida; order Apiales; family Araliaceae; genus Panax; species Panax japonicus. The sequence continues at coordinate 39,142,748 of CM035102.1, read as the reverse complement.
CTCCTTTGGGTGCTCCTGTTTTATTCGTAAAGAAGAAAGACGGTAGTATGCGACTTTGTATTGACTATTGGGAATTGAACCATGTCACCATCAAGAATAGGTATCCTCTACCTCGTATTGATGACTTGTTTGACCAGTTACAAGGAGCACAATTCTTTTAAAAAATCGATCTTCATTCTGGATATCATCAGCTGAAGATTAGAACTGAGGATATTCCAAAGACTGCCTTCAGAACTCGGTATGGGCATTATGAATTCTTAGTCATGTCCTTTGGATTGACTAATGCTCCTACGACTTTCATGGATATGATAAACCGAGTACTCAAGGAATATTTGGATCAGTTCGTTGTTGTCTTTATTGATGACATCCTCATATATTCCAAAATTCATGAAGATCATGAGCACCATTTGAAGCTGGTACTCCAAAGGCTTCGTGAAAACAAACTATATGCTAAATTGAAGAAATGTGAGTTCTGGCTTGAGGATGTAGCATTCCTTGGGCACGTGGTGTCGAAACATGGAGTATCTGTTGATCTAACGAAGATCAAAGCAATACAAAGTTGGGCGCAACCGAAGTCGGTGACTGAAGTAAGTAGCTTTTTGGGCTTAGCTAGTTATTATCGGAGATTCGTGGAAGGGTTTTCACGAATAACTACTCCATTAACCCAGCTAACTCGGAAGGATACAAAATTCGTATGGAGCGAGGAATGCGAGAAGAGTTTCCAAGAGCTCAAGAGGAGACTCATTTCGGCACCTGTTCTTACAATACCATCTGGTACGGATGGATTTGTTATCTACAGCGATGTTTCAGGCAAAGGGTTAGGATGTGTTCTTATGCAACGTGAGAAATTCATAGCCTATACCTCGCGAAAACTTAAAGAGTATGAGAGGAATTATCCTACTCATGATCTAGAGTTGGCAGCAGTCATTTTCGCGCTAAAGATCTGGAGGCACTATCTATATGGGGAGAAAGTGGAGATATATTCAGACCATAAAAGCCTTAAATATTTCTTCACTCAAAAAGAACTCAACATGCGGCAGCGACGTTGGCTCGAGCTATTGAAAGACTACGACCACACTATTCAATACCATCTTGGAAAAGCGAACGTGGTAGCTGACGCGTTGAGTAGAAGATCATATGCAGGAACGAGTGCGATGATGTCAAGTATACGCATAGAGCCAACTTTAATAGTAAAAGTTAAGGTTGCTCAAGCCACCGACCCGGAGCTGATGCGTATGAAGAAGAAAATACAAGAAGGAGCTATTCCGGAAGGAGAATTGATGAAGAAGGAATACTTCGAGTCCACTCTAGACTTTGTGTTCCTAACGACTCTGATTTGAAGTACAAGATTATGATGGAGGCACACAATACACCATTTGCAATCCATCTTGGAAGTACTAAAATGTATCGTGATCTTCGACATACATTTTGGTGGAACAATATGAAGAGAGAGATTGCAAAGTGTATCTCGATGTGTTTAACTTGTCAACGTGTAAAGGCGGAGCATTTAGTACCTAAGGGTCCATTACAACCACTTGAGATTCCGAAATGGAAGTGGAAACACATTACCATGGATTTCGTTATGGGTCTTCCAACGGTTTCTCAAGGAATCAATGCCATTTGGGTTATTGTTGATAGAATAACCAAGTCTGCTCATTTCTTACCGATATGGTAGACTTATTCTCTTGAACGTCTTGCTAGTATATATGTAAATGAGATTGTGAGGTTGCATGGCATGCCAGTATCCATAGTTTCGAATCGTAACCCAAGATTCACTTCAAGATTTTGGGTTAGCTTGCAAAAAGCTATGAGCACGGATTTACGATTCAGTTCAAGATACCATCCTCAAACGGACGGATAACCAGAGAGGATTATTCATACTCTTGAAGATTTATTAAGACTCTGTGTCCTAGACTTCAAGGGCAGTTGGGATAAGTATTTACCATTGGTGGAATTCTCCTACAATAACAGTTATCAGGAAAGTATAGGTGTTTCTCCATTTGAAGCATTATATGGATGAAAGTGTCGCTCTCTAATATGTTGGGATGAGGTGGGTGAAACAACATTGTTGGGACCCGAGTTAGTACGTATGACTACGGAAAAGATCCAAATGATTTAACAACGTATACAAACGGCACAAGATCGACAAAAGAGTTATACGGATCTTCATCGAAAGGACGTGGAATTTAGTATAGGGGATCATGTATTGTTGCGAGTTGCTCCATGGAAGGGAGTTACAAGATTTGGGAAGAGAGGAAAGCTCAATCCACGATTTATTGGTCCATTTCAAATTCTTGACTGAGTAGGAAATGTAGCCTATAAACTCGCGTTACCTCCGAGTATGTCTCGTGTTCATAATGTGTTTCACATATTTGTATTTCGTTAATATGTGAAAGACCTGAACCACGTTATAGAGTTAGAACCGGACGAGATAGCCAAAGACTTAACGTACGAAGAGGTACCTGTCAAGATCTTGGATAGGAAGGAGCATGTCCTACGTACAAAGGTCATACCACAAGTTAATGTTTTGTGGAGGATTCATGCTACAGAGGAAATGACCTGGGAATTAGAAACAGAAATGAAAGCGAGGTATCCTCATCTTTTCGAAACACCAGGTACGTGCGTCAATTTCGAGGACGAAATTTCATAAGAAGGGGAGGTTGTAAGACTCCAAATAATTAATAAATGAAATTTAATTTCCTCTAATTATTATTTTGAATAGTAAGGGTTGATTTGATTAATGTGGATAGTTATGGGTAAAATACGCAAATATTTCAAAATAAACAAGTGGTTATAAAATATTCATTGTTGTCGGGGAATATTCGTTTGGTCGTGGAATATTCGTACTATTGGGGAATATTTGTACGATGGCGCAGCCATGTGTGGACCCCATAACGGAAAGCGATTGGATGAAGAAAATGACAAATATAAGTTGTTTAAAAATAACGGCGTAGTTATTACCGTTAATACTGTTAAAATACTCGGTGGTTAAAACACAGTAGCATACGGTATTGCACTAATTATTGATTCTTACGTAAGAAGGCATTACTCAATAATGGTTACAGTAATTACTGTTCAGTATTTTATTTTATTGATTTAATAATTGTTGCGTTGATATTTTATATTGCTGTTGTTTCAATAATTGTCATTACACAATATTTTTTATTATCGAAGCAATAAGTCATATTATCTGAATAATATTATTAGATAACATTATTGGCAATGTCTAGAAAGTTCTGTCCAATGAGAGGTTTGGTCACCTAATTGCGCGCCGGTAAGGAGAAATTCTTATTGGAAAGCCTCATCTTTCCTGGGAACTGCCTGGTTGTCAATATTGTGATTCTGTAATATTATTTGTGAATAATTAATTATTGATTCATATGATGAGGAAAATATTGATTTTATGTGGATATAGATGGAGAAAATTTTTAATGTGACAATTGTTGAAAATTAATATTTTATCTTTTTCTGATAAAATAATTCATTTAAATATATTATTTTAATAATATATTAACGGTGATATTTTTATAATGAATATGGAATATGTGAGTATATGAGGAGGAAGAGTATTTTTGTGACATTAAATGTTTAACACATATTTTGTGTGTTGGTTGACACAATTATTGACTGAAATTTGATTATAGCCTGTAAAATCGCCCGTTTGTGGATGTCGGTCAATTTCTGTTTTGAATTTGGAAAAACTTCCTTCTGTAAAGTTGTAGATAATGGAATTTCCTATGGAAAGCCGCGAGTTTCGAATTTTTCTGACAAAATAGCTATTTATTATGAATTATTGAAGTTCTGAAGCTCGAAAATATTAATTTTTGAAGTTTTAAATATTTTTTTACAAAAAAACATTTTTTGCATGTGTGAGGCATGTGTTCAATTGCTGAAATTTCAGATTCAAAGGTGTGCATGAAGATTATATATATATATAAATTAATATTTTAATAAATTTTCTACTTTGGTGTTCTAAGCATTTTCCTATAAATAGGGTGCTTAGGTTAGAATTGAAAATTACACCAGAAACTGAAGTTTTCTCTCTCTATATTATCGAGCGTATTTTTGTGAGTATTTTGAGTATACTTTGAGTATTGCTATACGGTGCAAGTTCAAGTCATAGCCTATATCCGGTGTTTCAAATAGAAATACTGTCTTTCGAGGTACGGGATATTATTATTTTTAAATGATATTATTTCTTTTAATATCATTATGCCAAAGTATTGATACGAACTTTTAATCAAATTTAGAATTTTTTTGTGTCGGAGTTACTATTCACGTATATTGTACTATTCACGTATACGACACTATTCACGAATACGACACTATTCATCGAAAAATAAAAATTTTCTTTTTCGTCTAAAATATATATTGTGGATACTAGCTTTGATTGTATCCATATTTTGATCATTCTTGAATTTTACACCACTATGATTATTTTTGAGGTATTTTTGGACATGGTTAAAACAAAGTACGAATCCTTAATCCTTAATCCTTGTCATTTTGTTTCATTAGATTCATTTCTTTAAAAATATTTTCCATCATCCTCAGTCTTAAATGATGATATTATTGAATATCTTTGGCCTATAGTGCAAAGATGAATGATTTCTGATGAATATCTTTGGCCCGTAGTGCAAAGATGAACAGGTGTTTAGATGACCATGACCAACTGATGAATATCTTTGGCTTGCAGTGCAAAGATGAATATTTGATTCCAGATATATATTGATTGATGTTACAGGGATAAAAGATAGACGATGATCTTTTAAATTCATACATAGAAGATAGTAGTTTGTATTCTCTACTTAACTCTTCTAATGAATTATTATTTCCGCTGCAAATATTGATTTAAAACTTGTTGTCTATTGTATTCTATTAGATTTTTCCCTGTTGAAGACTAACGATAATTTGTTGTATATTATCTTAGTCATAATATTCTTTACTGGGCTAGTTGAGCTCACCCTTTTCTTTTTTGTTCCATTTTTCTTTTCAGGAGGCGAGAATGTAGCGAGTACGAGTCGGGGTATGGAATGATGGTTATAAAGAGAGTTGTTTAGTAGTCCTCACCATTTTTATAAAATAATGTATCAATAAATATGATGAGGATTTATTTGGGTATAGATATTGTCTAGAAGATAATATTTGTATTCAAACTCACAGTTTTACTATTGTAGTAATAAAGTTGTAGTTGTTTCTGTACCATGTATTGACAACTCAGAATGGGTGATGTATACCTATTTTGGGGGCGTCACATCAACGCCATTTGTTAAGCCTTTGCTCGCGCCGCAGCGCGAGCTCCGGTGCCCAAACAGTAAAGAGTCTTTAATGACCTAGAAGAATGAGGGACGAGTATATATAGAAAGCGAAGCCGCCTGCATTCATTATCGAATATCAGAGATATCGACAAAGAACTTATTGTAGCTTAGACTAGGATTTTATTTCTGTCATTTAATTTCTAGAAAGAAACTGTGCAACGGAAGAAAGGTTATTGCATCTGACACATACTCAGAGCTTTGCATGTGAAGAGAAGATTTGGAGAAAGAACACTTCAAAACATGGGTTTTCTTAATCCAAATCTTCCATTTATTTGTATTTGTTTGATAATGTGCAATGTAATAAAAATGCGTGTTAGTACCATAGTTGTCACGATTTGATTGTTTGAATTGTGATTCTGGGGACAAAATCCTTGTAAGGAGGGAATGATGTAACGATCCGAAATTTCAAAGTGTAATTTAAATATTTATTGAGTTATATAAATATTATTTGAGGTGTTAAATATTTCATTGACGTAATGGTTGATGAATTTAAATGTACTAGAGAATTTTTCTAAATTAAATTAATTTATAATTTAGAGAGCTGTAAAATAACATGAGATGTTATACTGTTATTTTGATTTAATAATTTAAATGATATATTAAATTATTAAATAAAGTTATAATGAAAATTATAATTTTGTGATATTTGTTAAAATGCTATATTTAATTAAAATATAGTATGTGATTAGTGTAATTGTAACGCCCGAGAAAATCGGATTTTTATGACAATTAAATTTTTTATTTGATTATGTGAATTAAATGAATTTAATTGATTTATTTTGTGAGTAAGCTATGTGAAGGTCGTTCTATGACCTAGAATGTGTTTATGTGCTTAGTAATCTGGCTATGTGCTAGAATTAATTGTTTAGAATTTTTGAGACGAAAATAAATATTTTTTGAGAAATTTCCGTAAAAATACTATTCATCCATTTCTGTTCGGAAAATTATTTTGAAATTCCGAGAAACGCATAATGATAGAATATGTAGATAAGATGAAATATCTAATAATATTTCCTTTATGGAAAATGAAGTTTTTGCCATCGGACTTAAAACCTAAAGGTTAAGTAAATTGATTTCCAAGAAGGAAATGAAACACGTAGAAGAAATTGCGTTATGGTTAAAGTGTGTGTTATACAATTATGATAATATTTAATATCTATGTATAATATAATGAGTTAATACGGGATATAATACGATTATCCTACTAGTATTATACGGAGAGAATATGTGAATTGTACGCATAGAATATGACTCGTATTATGGAATTAATTTAAGACTTGATGATAATTCATTTGGGATAGATTATGTTTAGTTCAATCAATTGTATAGGAAAGCCCAAGGAATTAATGTGTTATGCCCAAGTCAAGGCCCAATGTTAGATTGGTTAAGCCCAATACAAGAAAACCGAATCGTGGATCGAACCGATGCGTTACCGAATGGGTAAAACCCATGGGGCAACCCATGAGGATGACCCATGGGCATGGGGGGTCGACCACCAAGTATTTTATTTGGCGATGAAGTAGGGAATAGTAAGGAGGTGGGACATTTGACCAAAAAGCCCTTCCTCTTGTTTTCTTATAAATAGGAAGCCTATGTTGGCCATTTGATGTTTTTCCAAGACTCAACCAACATATTTGAGAGAGAAAAAGAACTAGACTTAAACCATTCTTCTACCTGGAAGCTTTTTCATTAGAAGCTTATCAAGAACACAAAGATCATTAAAGTAATATTTCTTAATAGTAGTTTCATCTCTTTTGGTTTTCTTTTAGTATGGAAAATCATAAATGGGTGGTGTATGGCTTGTATGGTGGGATAAGAATGACTCACCATAGATTCAATCTCTATAAGTCATGAGATCATAAAAATCTTAAGGGTTGTTATAGCTTAAAATCATGGAAATATTGATTGTTGAGATTGATTGTTGATAAACAATTGAACTCCATCAATACGTAAATATGTGCATCTTGTTTGGTTAGGATGTAGATATGAAGTCCATGGTGTATTTCATGTGATTTGGCTTAGAGAATATTAGTAACGAAGTTATGGCGAATTTCACGGAAATAGATGTTAAACGTCCAAAACGTAAAAATTCCAGATTGGTGGTCGAAAGTTGCTGTGAGACTTGAAAAAGTTGTTTTTCAATGTTAACACGTGAGATAAGGTATTTAAGAGTCGTGGACTCAAGAATCATCAGATTCTGACTTAAAACAAAGAAAACGAGCTTTTAACACTCATTAACGTTTACGAACGCTAAGAAAATGAACTCAATAGTGAATTTTGAGTTAACGGATTCGAAACTGTCAAATTCTTATATGAACGCATAGAGTATGTCATTTATTACGTGTAGGATTTTTGAACGGACCAAATCGGACTTATAACAAAGAAGTTATGGCTCCGAGAATCTCACATAATTTTTATCTGTTAGAGAAAATCTGGTGCTGAGGTCTGGTGTCACGGCCCCAGACAGTGTGTTAAATGTCGCGCTGTAGCTCCGACATAGTGTAATGGGCTACTAGAAAGTGGCACCGCAGTGCCACTGGTATAAGGGAGTCTCGCGCTGAAGCGCCGAGACCGAAGCATGGGTACTACTAACTGGCGCTGCAACGCCAGTCTTGAATAGAAAGTTCACGCCACGACGCGGGTGCAAGGTATTTGTTGAATGACTTAGGTTTGAACTGCAATTGTTCAGAGAACTAGAAGAGTAAATGTTGCCCAAATTTTTAATAGCACTTTACCACGCAAGTATACACGTTCAATTGTAATATTCAGCAAGCAAGGATATCGTTCCCACGAGGAAATAGACTAATATGTATCAATTACTGACTCTAATGCAATTAATCCTATTTTAAACTACGAAAATTTTGTTTGTGATTTGAAATTTAAACTTAACAAAACTAATGATTAAAATTAAAATTTCACAAGAATAACTGCAGATTTAACAGGTTAAGATTACAACTTCCCTTGGTATTTCATTTAAACTAACTTACTTCCCATTTAAAATAAATCAATTAATATGAATCATTATCCAAGAATGCTTTATGAATATTCACGCACTTCTTCCAAAGACACATGAACAAATCCTCCTAAATCCAATCTTTAAGACGCGGAATTACAAGGAACACCCCAGTTAATCAACTCACTATATTCCTATGTGAATCAAGTTAATTAGGGTTTATGCACAAACTCTTTCAATGGATACAAAAGACACATAGGTATATTCCTATCCTCCACGCTAATCATATTAACCCTATTCAGATTATATGAACAGATGTTATCATATCCAGATCTCAATCTATACTCCATCTTTCAATTTTATATAGATTATCACAGTAATTGATGGCCAAACAATTAATCAATTAAACATAAGATATAATAAATAATTCAATAAAAACTAACTTTCATTCAACGGGAAGCTTGCAATTTAAACTACATACCAAGTTCCGTTGCAATCTTAATTAAAATTTAGTTCATGATAATAATAATAAAGAAAAACATCATCCAAATTAATAATCCAAACATCCCAGATAATTACAAAAGATAAAACTAGAGAAGAGAAGAAGAAACTCTGAATTTGCTCCAATACTCTCTCTTAGATCTTTAGCCTTTGCAATTCTCCTTCTTGTTTTTCTTCCTTGTTCTCTCTGCAAATTCCTTGAAAAATTAGTTGATACGTCTTTTCTAAAGTCTTCTCCTATTTGTATTGGTTTCAGCCCTCATTCAGACTCCTATTTGGCTTCAAAAAAACCCACTTGGCAGTAGAAAAACGCATCTTTTTCCGCATTGGAGCGCCTAGGCGCTCAACATAGTCCATTTCCAAGCGCCTAGGCGCTTGACCAGGACCACATATTTACAAAAATGCCACTCAACTTTAATTTTCATGATTTTTGACCTTTTTCTTCTCCGAAATGACCAATTTGTCCCTCCAGCTCCAACCTACAACAAATAAACACAAAACACATAAAAAGATACTAAAAAACAATAAAAGATAACAATAATTAAGTTTAATAATATCAGATTCATAGGTATAAAACATACTCATCAAATACCCCCAAACTTAACCAATTGCTTGTCCCCAAGCAACACAACACAATGCAATAACTAAATATGCAATGCAAATGCAACTAGATAAATGCTTAAATTCCAGCAGTCAAACAGAACAAAATCTATTCATCAAGCCTCAGAGAAATCACATTAAACATGCTAGTACATCATATCAAGACAGATTAATAATTTTCTGGTCAATCATCAAATCTTAACCTGTTATTATTGATATAGTGTGTGTGTGCTTAACATCCATGCTAACTGATATGATGCTAAATCCAACACATAATAAATCTCTTTAAAGGAATCATACAGTGTAAACTCACAAAATTCACGAACAAGCTAAAACCAACTAAAGACAAATATCCACCAAATTTAAGAGTCCAATCCGGGATACTTATGCTTTATTGTGCTTTACGGGGGCTTTTTGCTCTTTTCCCGTTTTATTGTTTTTTTTTCATATATATATATTTTTTAACCATGAATGTGCAATGTCTCATTCCTTTAGGCTAACAGTGCTACCCCTTAGCGAGCTTTCGACCAATGACTCCCAGACCATATAAGACCTTAGGGCGCTAGGTTTTAAGATACCCCTTCGGGCGTACTTGCTCAAGTAACAAAGGCCCCGAAACAAAACTAGCCACAGTATTATTTTTTTATATTTTTTTTCTTTTTTTTGCTTTTTAAGCTTATATATCCCAAATTTTTCCCCCAAACTTAAGTTTTTATCTAAATTCAGTCATCTTCACCTATTCATGTCTTTCATTCATTCAAACTAGCATTATCCTCTAGAAGTCCATTATGTGTCAATTTAAACTCAATCAGTCAATATAGTTTTTTTTACTGTGCTATCCTTATTATATCAGTTTCAAACAGGTAAAGATTCAATTCATGACAAGAAATCACATCAAAGTCTTAACAAACAATACTATACTTGTCTACTTAATTCTAATCTCATCACTGGCCAAAACAAACTTAAACTATCTAACAGCTGGAAACATGCAAATACTTATTTTTTTTTTTGGAAATTAAATTGAAAACTACATGAATGCAAACTACATGAAAAACTATTAACTGAAAACTATATGAATGCACTAGATGTATACTACATGCATGAACTGGAGCTGGAAAATTACACCCCCAAACTTAACCGATGCAATGTCCTCATTGTATATAAGAAACAAAATTTAAGAAATTAAGCACTGAGGACTTCCCTGAAAGATAGAAGCTTTATTCCTCGTCAGTATCCTCCTCCTCTTCTTCTTCTTCTTCTTCTTCATCTGGGGGGTACACAGACAATGGTGAAAAGTGGTAGGGAGCGGCACCTGGATTCATGCGGGCAAATATTTCTAGGAATGCTGCACTAAAATTCTGAACATTCACAGCACTAAACTTTTGCGAAGTGCCCAAAGTCTCTCCTCTTTGTCTCTTAGTAGCCATAGTCTTATCTAATATGTTCTTGCCAAACAAAATTATACTCAGTGACTTAGGATAGCCAAATCCTCTTTGTGACAAATTATCGAACACTTGGTGTGCACAGATTTTGAACACTATTGGTATGCACTCCCCCAAACTTAATTTTAACCAAATTTTCCAATTACTAAGCACACTATACTTCCAAGTCAATACAAGCAACAATTAAGAGTACCCACACCCACTTGAGCCAACACAATGATAGAAACTAGCTTCAAAGTACTAACATAGCTATTATCCAAGTGAATCCAAATAATTTGCAATAAAATCTTGTGTACTTACTTGGTTATAGCCAAATATGATGTTTCAATCAAAGTTGGATGAGCAATTTGAGCTTTGAACCCTTACTTTAGATAGATGTGTCTTGAATGTAAGTTGGTGCCCGATTTGGTGAAGAAAGATGACAAGATGGAGCTTAAGTGCCTTAGTTTGGGTAGGAGATTTAGTGTTTGATTAGGATTTCACAAGAAAAAGATGATTATTGTGGCTAGATTAGAGGAGGGTTGAGGGTTGAGTGAGTTTGAGTTGGAGTAGGAGAGCAAGAATGTGTTTGATTTGGGTTTGGAAGAGTTTAGCCCAATTAAGGCTTTTTTTTCTGTTGTAGCGCCTAGGCGCTTGAATTTTCACTGTCTGGAGCGCCTAGGCGCTTGGTTGCAGAAAGTCTTAAATACTTAGAGCACCTAGGCGCTTGATCTTGGCTTGTCTGGAGCGCCTAGGCGCTTGGCCAGTGTACATTGCTTATTTTGGTGTTTTACGCTGCTTGTATGCCATACCTCCAATAACTTGTTTCCTTCCACACCAAAATTTTCGAAAATGATTAGAAATTTGAGATTTTGACGAGTGGACATTCATCTTATTAAGATCATAAATGCTTGGCCTCCTTTCCTGCAATAAATTGAATATCTGTTAGAGAACGTCATGGGTGTAACAAATCCTAAACTATAAAAGTTTAACCACTAAATAAACTAACAGTAGAGCAAATTAATAAAAGTAAAAATAAAAAATAACAATAAAAATTCCTGGGTTGCCTCCAAGTTAGCGCTTGGTTTATAGTCTTCAGCCTGACTTTCTTCTCTTTCTCTATCCAATTCCCCTTCGAAAATTGAGGAACCCTCCATCCATTAGTAATAACGTAACTTTCGAGAGTTTGCCATCAGTAAGGGTTATTGATTCAAATTCACCTAGCTTGTTCTTTATAGGTATATTCTCTTTTACAACCTTTAAATAGCTAGGCATTTTCCGAGTTGTATCTATGAACGAATTTTTACGTTGAATCTTTTTTAGAACAACTGGTTCTTCATCTCTCTTCCCATTCTCTTCACACCATGGCACCAATTTTAAGCTAGCTTTCATATCATATATACCTTTATTGAAAAAATGACTACCAATTGGACAAATGATTGCAAATCTAATCGGATCCTTAAACTTTGGTGGAGAAGATATATGGGGCACTATCAAAATCGGTTCATCTATGTCAGAACTCAAGGCTAGATCTTTGGCGACCATCTTTTCCCGCTCCCCACTTGTCTCCTCCCTTTCCACATCCTTTTCTTTTGGAACATCCGATTCTAGATTTAGCGTGGGCAATCCATCAGTCTCGGGAACCATGTTGTTTGACACTTCACCTTGAGGGCGATTGATGATGGCGTTGAAAAGTTGTCCCACCTGGTTCTCAAGATTTCGAATCGACATCTCCTGACTATTCGTTTGGTCCTCAATCAAAACCATGAACTTGGAAATAAGTCTTTCCAAGTTTAAAATCCTTTCTTCTTCATGATTAGGGAGTTGAACTTGTAATTCAGGAGTGTATGATTGGCATGGAGCAAAGGGTTGGGCTAGATTGTCATCGCTCCATGAAAGATTTAGTGGATTCCCCCACTCATGATGATAATTACTAGAATAATCATAATTGTTGGGATAATCGCTGAAGTTACCACTATATTGTAATGACTCGAAACTGATGGTGCATTGATGACTCGGATGGTTTCCACCACAATACTCACATATCACCGCTACACTTTGAATAACTTGTGCTGATAAAGCATCAATCTTCCTTGAAAGTGTCCCAAATTGTGCTGACAATTCATCGAGTCCATAATTCTTTGCCTCCCTTGGCTAAGTCATTCTCGAATATAGCCAATGATAGTCATAGTTGTTCATGGTACCTGAAAAGGAATTAGACTAGAGACAAAAAAAAAAAAAAATTTTTGTTTAAATTAAGATTAATTTCATTGAATTTAATAATGACAAAATATTAAACTAAGTTCCCCGGCAACGGCGCCAAAAAACTTGTTGCCTAAATTTTTAATAGCACTTTACCACGCAAGTATACGCGTTCAATGGTAATATTCAGCAAGCAAGGATATCGTTCCCATGAAGAAATAGACTAATATGTATCAATTACGGACTCTAATGCAATTAATCCTATTTTAAACTACGAATATTTTGTTTGTGATTTGAAATTTAAACTTAACAAAACTAATGATTAAAATCAAAATTTCACAAGAATAACTGCAGATTTAACAGGTTAAGATTACAACTTCCCTTGGTATTTCATTTAAACTAACTTACTTCCCATTTAAAATAAATCAATTAATATGAATCATTATCCAAGAATGCTTTATGAATATTCACGCACTTCTTCCAAAGACACATGAACAAATCCTCCTAAATCCAATCTTTAAGACGCGGAATTACAAGGAACATCCCAGTTAATCAACTCACTAAATTCCTATGTGAATTAAGTTAATTAGGGTTTATGCACAAACTCTTTCAATGGATACAAAAGACACATAGGTATATTCCTATCCTACACGCTAATCATATTAACCTTATTCAGATTATATGAACAGATGTTATCATATCCAGATCTCAATCTATACTCCATCTTCCAATTTTATATAGATTATCACAGTAATTGATGGCCAAACAATTAATCAATTAAACATAAGATATAATAAATAATTCAATAAAAACTAACTTTCATTCAATGGGAAGCTTGCAATTTAAACTACTTACCAAGTTCCGTTGCAATCTTAATTAAAATTTAGTTCATGATAATAATAAAGAAAAACATCATCCAAATTAATAATCCAAACATCCCAGATAATTACAAAAGATAAAACTAGAGAAGAGAAGAAGAAACTCTGAATTTGCTCCAATACTCTCTCTTAGATCTTTAGCCTTTGCAATTCTCCTTCGTGTTTTTCTTCCTTGTTCTCTCTACAAATTCCTTGAAAAATTAGTTGATACGTCTTTTCTAAAGTCTTCTCCTATTTGTATTGGTCTCAGCCCTCATTCAGACTCCTATTTGGCTTCAAAAAAACCCACTTGGCAGTAGAAAAACGCATCCTTTTCCGCACTGGAGCGCCTAGGCGCTCAACATAGGCCATTTCCAAGCGCCTAGGTGCTTGACCAGGACCACATATTTACAAAAATGCCACTCAGCTTTAATTTTCATGATTTTTGACTTTTTTCTTCTCCGAAATGACCAATTTGTCCCTCCAGCTCCAACCTACAACAAATAAACACATACCACATAAAAAGATACTAAAAAACAATAAAAGATAACAATAATTAAGTTTAATAATATCAGATTCATAGGTATAAAACCTACTCATCAGTAAAGTTTATGCACTTCATAAGTGTACTAAAACTATTCCTATACTACATATACTAAGGTATATAATATTGAACTTAGGAATTGAATGCATGTTAATAATGTATGAACAAAGATCGCAACGTGTTATCAATGAACCCTAGCCGGGAAATAACGTTGGTACTTTGCCAATGATGATAGAGTCCGGTTAGTAACAGAAGTTGATTAATAAGTTGGGTCGAAGGGTAATAAGTCGAGTTAACTTTATTAATGATATTAAGTTAACAAAGACATATAAGAGAAAGAAGTTATTAGGAACAATGTGAATAATTGTTTGATAGCTAATTAATGTATGCTATGTGAATATATCATGTAGATTCTGTAAAGGTTGTGGTCAGTTGATTAAGTTATTTGAAGACACTGAAAGGCAAGTTTTCTTAACGCTTGTCTGACTTTCAAGTTAGCCAAGTTTTATGTGATTTATTGTATTGAATTGCACGACATGATTTTAAAGAAAGGGTCAATGCCAGATGTAACTCGGCTAGACTACTCGTAAGATATAGATTGACACAAATAAAAGTATTTTTCATCGATTATTCGATGGGAACGTGAGTTTGCCAAATGTTAAACGTAAATATGTTTAACGAATGAGTATTGATCAACATAGAGTACTATAGGCTGATAACCTAGAAGTGCTCGTAAATAATACGGATGTACAACCTTAGTGCTATGATATCCTTTTCAAGTATGAAAACAGAAAGCTACTGTTCATGGTCTATTGACCGGTTCAGAATTCCTAATCTACTCTATACTTTGGGAATTGATGAAATGAAATATTAAAGTATTATTGTTTCATAATACTTCATAACTATTTGTTCGGTTATGTTTGAAATGTTATATAATTCACGAATGTGGTATTACTGTTATCCTTTGTTAAAACTTGCTGAGCTTGTTATGCTCACTTCTTGCGTGAATTATATGATTGTAGTTAAGGATGAACGTACTGAGAATGCTAAGAGAGATAAGGGCAAGGCTAAGATGGATACTTTACCATCGTGTAATAGATTAGTATGTTTGTATGTATTATACATTATGAACAACAAACGATGTAATCGGTTTTGAACCTGGGAAGGATTATACTTTTATTATAATAAAAGGATTGTAATTACATTCATTATGTTGTATTTGAATGGAATGGTTGGATAGTTATGAGTACCGTGTAGCACCATATGTCGGGTTAGAAGATACCAGAATTTAGGGGCGTCACAGGTTTGTTTCAAAGCATTAGGTTATAAAACTTAAAGGGAGAAAAACCTTAGGCTAATAACCTCATAAGGAAGGTAAAGTCCGAAGAACGAAACTCAAGTCAAAGGAATTAATATGGTATTGAGGAAACTCAGTACCGAAAGATTTAAAAGAAGAAGATTAATCTTAATTAAATTAAATGTGATTTGTGCTTATACTATTGTGTATTATGTACTAATCAACGTGTTATGTGTTATGTAGATGTCGATCGATAGCATGATGTATAGAGACATTCCTGTTGTGAGTGAAGAGTCAGTGAACCAGGTGGAGGTAGTACCGCTGCCAGTGGCGGAGGTACTGTTAGTGGTTCTAGTAGACTCTGATATTGAGGACTACATCTCTAAGGAGGATTACTCTAAGGAAATAATGGGCATAACATCATATCTAAATATGATTATAGATGTGGAAGAGGAGATGGATGTAACATCGATTAATACGGTGGTACCTACTTAGGTGCCAACACCTTCATAGGCAATGAGATCTTTGTATCTGGCAGTGTTGGATAGGAATGTGAATCTGCGCACGGTGGTGTAGACACAAAATGAGGAAATAACCGCCCTATATGAGGCGAAGGAATCTGCAGAGGAAGATTTTGAGTCAGAGCACGATGAGAAAGTGATTATAACAGATTGGGCACGGGACTATAAGGAAGAGGCCTTAGAGCTTCGAAAGAAACTGGTTGAGAAAGACCAAAAAATATCTAGGATGTCATACATCCATGAATGCGCTCATGAGGATTTCAAGCTGAAAATTACTTGTTATTCTATTGAGTCCGGGCAGACTCGACATACCATAAGTCGAGATATTATGTGGATACTGGAAAATCAGAATTATGAGAATGCCGTTCGACAGTGTTAGTAGATCGTTAGATCTTTTTGGATATAAGTAGTCACGTAAAACCCTCTTTTGTATAATTAAAGGGTAGTCTTTTTGAAAATCCCAATTTTTGTAGAAGGCAATTGCGGGATAGTACGAAATAGATTTTTGGCTAAGGGAACATGATGTAAATAGTTTTGACTATGGAAGCATATTAATATAATGAAGTTTTTATGTAATGTGCTTGTTGTGGTATGAGTTGTTATTTGAGAATGATAACTAAGTAGTTAAATAAATAAAAATAAAACTTTACTTATTTAATCAGAATTATGCCGCCAAGAAGGAGACAACGTAACCAAGAGGCTGAGTCTTAAAATGAAAATCAGGGGGGTCCTAATAACCCTATGCAAGAGTTCATTAATTTATTAACGGCAACATTTAACCAAGTTGGGGGAGGGATTCCTGTAGCTCCTGGGGTAGTAAGAACAACTACCTTCAAAGAATTTAAGTGTGTGGGTCCTCCAGAGTTTCGAGGAACGACGGACCCTTTAGAAGCCCAGACATGGGTAAAAGAAATTTAAAAGGCATTTGTGATTACAAACGTATTTGAGGCATAAAAGACTTCTTTTGCGACTTACATGATGAAGGGGGAAGACAACTACTGGTGGGAGGCTCACCAGGGTGGGGCTAGGACCGAAGCTGTTACGTGGGAACAATTTAAGAAGGTCTTCTTCGAGAACTACTTCCCTACTAGCATGCAAGGTAGGATGGAGAAAAAGTTCTTAGAACTTAAGTAGGGGGATATGTCAGTTCCCTAGTATGCTGCCAAATTCAATGAATTGGCGAGGTTTGCTCCACATCAGGTGTATACGGAAGAGAGAAAGGTGTGTAGGTTTGAGTAGGTCTTAAAACCCTGGCTCTACAGTAGAATATCAGTTTTTCAGAGTGCTTCCTACGGGACCATTCTGGAAAAAGCGATAATAGCTGAAGGTGGTGGTGAGGCATTGACTCAGTACCACAAAGAGCGGAAGAACAAGAGTAAGTTAGAAGGAGGTAGTAAGGCTGGAGTTGCCAGCGGAAGTGGCAACTTGCCTAAGAGGAAGAGCCTAAGCGGAGGACGGAGGCATGCAAGACATGCAGAAAGACTCACATGGGAGTCTGTATAAAAGGGAAATTAGTCTGCTACAACTGTGGGCAGGAGGGTCATTTGTCACCCAACTGTCCTAACCCTAAGAAGAACCAGGGGTGTTTTGTCTATGGGTCATTGTACCACATGGTAAGAAATTGCCCGAAGAAGGGTTTAGAGGGAAATAAAGGTTCTGGTAGTGGTAAATTAGCCATTACTGGACCAACACCATCGGTCGGTAGAACCTCAGCTCATACGTTGAATATGACTGTCCAAGATGCGGTTGTATCAACGGATGTGGTAGCAGGTATCATTCCGGTCAATGAGACACATGCTTATGTTCTATTTGACTAGGGTGCTACTTGTTCTTTTATAGCATGTGAATTTTCTAAGTGATTAGGTTTAATCCCTGAAAAGTTACCAATACCTTTAGACGTTAAGGTAGCCAACGAAGAGATAATCCTCATTGAACATATTCATAAGGATTGTTGCGTAGATATTAGAGGGAATAAGTTATCGGTAGATTTGGTTTCGATAAGGTTAAAAGAATTCGATGTAATTCTTGGTATGGATTGGTTGATTAACCATAAGGCGATAATAGATTGCCATAGGAAAAGTGTAAACATTCGACTTTCTAAGAAAACCAAGGTAGTGTTCTTCGGTAGTAAATCACCGAGACGCTTTTGTTGTCTGTCGATGACACAAGCTAGGAAGATGTTGAGGAAATGGTGTGTAGGTTATCTGTGCCATGTTGTGGATACCCAAAGAGTGGGAACATCCTTGGACCAAATACCTAAAGTGCAAGAGTTTGCGGATGTATTTCCGGAGGAGTTACCGGGTATTCCACCAGACAGGGAGGTTGAGTTTGTAATTGTTATGTTATCAGGTACGTCACCAGTTTCAAGGGCCCCATATCGGATGGCGCCAGTTGAGATGAAGGAGTTAATAGTTCAGTTACAGGAACTATTAGGCAGGAATACATTCAACCGAGTGTGTCCTTGGGGAGCACCGGTATTGTTTGTAAAGAAAAAGGATGAGTCATTAAGACTTTGTATCGACTATAGAGAGTTGAACAAGTTAATGATTAAGAATAAATACCTGTTGCCCAGGATCGATGATCTATTTGATCAGTTAAAAGGGGAAAAATATTTTTCTAAGATAGATTTGCAGACGGGGTATCATCAGTTAAAGGTAAAGAAGGAGGATGTACCTAAGACGATGATCAGAACTCATTTTGGTCATTACAAGTTTCTGGTGATGTCGTTTGGGTTGACTAATACGCTAGCCGCATTTATGGATATAATGAACAGAGTGTTCAAACAGTATTTAGACAAGTTCATCGTAGTGTTCATTGATGATATTCTAGTCAATTCTAAGACGTCAGAAGATCATACCAAACATTTAAGGATAGTGTTGGAAACACTAAAGAAGGAAACGTTGTATGCAAAATTCACAAAGTATGAATTTTGGCTTGAGAGAGTGAAGTTTCTAGGATATGGTATTGATAAATATGGCATTTTCATAGATTCAGCAAAAGTAGAAGCAGTTAATGAGTGGGAGCAACTGAAAATGCCAACTGAGGTTCAGAGTTTTCTGGGGTTAGCGGGATACTATAGAAGGTTCATTCCGGACTTTTCTAAAATAGCTACTCCGTTGACAAATCTGAAAAATAACTCGATGAAGTATGTGTGGACTGAAAAATGTGAGAACAGTTTTCAGGAGTTAAAGAAGAGATTAAGTGAGGCACCTATATTGTCCTTACCAGATGATATAAGAAATTTTGTAGTGTATAGCGATGCTTCGCTTAAAGGACTGGGTTGCGTGCTCATGCAGCATGACAAAGTCATTGCGTATGTGACACGTCAATTAAAGGATTATGATAAGGCTTATCCTACTCATGATCTGGAATTGGCAGCTGTAGTTTTTACCTTGAAGATATTGTGACATTATCTATATGGTGAGAAGTGTGAGATATGCACGGACCATAAAAGTCTGAAATATATCTTCACATAGAAGGAGTTGAACATGAGACAGAGAAGGTGGTTAGAGTTAATAAAGATTATGACTGTGATATTTATATCATCCAGGGAAAGCAAATGTAGTAGCGCTAAGTAGGAGGGGTAGGGAGAACCTATCAATGTCAACAAATTAGAATGAGTTGATAACAACGATGGCAAGAATGGAGTTAGAAGTTGAGTTACCGGAGGAAGCGGTGGAAATGCTATTTTCCATGGAAACCCAACCGACCATAGTGGAACGAGTTAGGGGAGTATAATTGAGCAATGAGGAATGCAAGCAGATGAAGAAGAGGATAGAAGATGAAGAAAAGACTAAGTATAACCTTGATAAGGAGAGATTACTTCGTTTTGAAGGAAGAATTTGGGTTCCAAATGATTCTGAATTAAAGGAAGAAATAATGATGGAGGTTCATAGTTTGAGGTACTCGATACATCCCGGTAGTACGAAGATGTATCAAGATCTTCGTCAGAACTTTTGGTGGCCGAATATGAAATGGGAGATAGTAGAACATGTTAGTATGTGCTTAACTTGTCAAAAGGTTAAGGCTGAACACCAACGACCGAGAGGGTTGTTGCAACCGTTAGATATTCCAAAATGGAAATGGGATCACATCACAAAGAATTTTGTGGTGGGACTTCCAACAACAAGGAAATGATACGATGCTATTTGGGTGATAGTGGATCGATTGATGAAATTGACTAATTTTCTACTAATAGGAGTTAGGTATAACCTAGATCAGTTAGCTAAGATGTATGTCAAGGAAATTATTTCTAGACATGGAGTACATGTTTTGATTGTGTCAGATCGAGATCCACGATTCATATCGAACTTTTGGAGGAGTTTGCAAGAGCAAATGGGAACGCAGTTAAGATTGATTACGGCGTATCATCCTCAGACGGATGGTCAGAGTGAACGGATAATTCAAACGCTTGAAGATATGTTAAGATCTTGCGTTATGGATTTCAAGGGGAGTTGGGACGAGTATTTACCATTGGTAGAATTTTCGTACAACAATAGTTTTCATGCTAGTATAGGCATGCCGCCTTACAAAGCGTTGTATGGAAGGAAATGCCGAACTCTATTGTGTTCGGATGAGGTGGGTGAAAGTCGGATGTTGGGACCTGAGATGGTACAACAAATGACAGACATGGTGAAGATAATACGTGCTCGATTGGTAGCGGCCCAAGATAGGCAGAAGAAGTATGCAGATCCTCACAGAGAAAAGTGAGAATTCGATATAGGATCTTTTGTCTTTCTGAAAGTATCACCTTGGAAGGGGAAGATACATTTTGGAAAGAAAGGGAAGTTAAGTCCAAGGTTTGTAGGACCTTTTGAGATTTTAAGAAGGGTAGGATAGATGGCTAATGAAGTAGCTTTACCTCCAGAAATGGAACGCATTCATAATGTGTTTCATGTGTTTGGGTTGCGTCCTTATAAACTGGACTATAAACACGTAATAGAGTATGAATCTATCCAAATAGAGAAATATTTATCATATGTGGAACTTCCAATTCAAATTATTGATAGGAAGGAACAAGTATTAAGAAATAAGGTCACACCTTCAGTTAAGGTGTTATGGAGAAACCACAATGCTGAAGAAGCAACGTGGGAACTCGAGAGTAAAATGAAAGAAGATTTTCCTCATTTGTTTATGTAATTATAAGCTAGATTCTGGGGACAGAATCCTTATAAGGGGGAGAGAATGTAACGCCCGAGAAAATATGATTTTTATGATAATTAAATTTTTTATTTGATTATGTGAATTAAATGAATTTAATTGATTTATTTTGACTAAGCTATGTGAAGGTCGTTCTATGACCTAGAATGTGTTTATTTGGTTTGTAATCTGTCTATGTGCTAGAATTAATTGTTTAGAATTTTTGAGACAAAAATAAATATTTTCTGAGAAATTTTCGTAAAAACACTATTCATCCATTTTTGTTCGGAAAATTATTTTGAAATTCTGAGAAACGTGTAAGGATAAAATATGCAGATAAGATGAAATATCTAATAACATTTCATTTATGGCAAATGAAGTTTTCGCCTGCGGACTTAAAACCTAAAGGTTAAGTATATTGATTTTCTAGAAGGAAATGAAACGCGTAGAAGGAATTGCGTTATGGTTAAAGCGTTTGTTATACAGTTATGATACTATTTAGTATCTATGTATAATATGATGAGTTAATATGGGATGCAATACGATTATCGTACTAGTATTATACGGAGATAATACATGAATTGTACGCATAGAATACGATTCGTATTATGGAATTAAGTTAAGACTTGATGATAATTCATTTGGGTTGGATTATGTTTAGTCCAATCAATTGTATAGGAAAGCCCAAGGACTTAATGTGTTAAGCCCAAGTCAAGGCCCAATGTTAGATTGGTTAAGCCCAATGCAAGAAAACCGAACCATGGATCGAACTAGTGGGTCACCGAATGGGTAAAACCCATGGGGCAACCCATGGGGATGACCCATGGGCATGGTGGGCCGACCACTTGGAATGCAAGAAAGATAATCTACATGATCACCAAGTATTTTACTTGGTGATGAAGTAGTGAAAAGTAAGGAGGTGTGACATTTGACCAAAAAGCCCTTCCTATTATTTTCCTATAAATAGGAAGCTTATGTTGACTTAATGTTTTTTCAAGACTCAACCAACATAATCGAGAGAGAAAAAGAGCTAGACTTAAACCATTCTTCTACCTTTAAGCTTTTTCATTAGAATTTTATCAAGAACACAAAGATCGTTAAGGTAATATTCCTTAATAGTAGTTCCATCTCTTTTGGTTTTATTTTAGTATGGAGAATCATAAATGGGTGGTGTATTGCTTGTATGGTGGAATAAGAATGACTTACCATATATTCAATCTCTATAAGTCATGAGATCATAAAAATCATAAGGGTTATTATAGCTTAAAATCATGGAAATATTGATTATTGAGATTGATTGTTGATAAACAATTGAACTCCATCAATACGTAAATCTGTGCATCTTATTTGGTTAGGATGTAGATATGAAGTCCATGGAGTATTTCATGTGATTTGGCTTAGAGAACATTAGTAACGAAGTTATGGCGAATTTCACAGAAATAGACGTTAAACGTCGAAAACGTAGAAATTTCAGATTGGTGGTCGAAAGTTGCCGTGAGACTTGAAAATGTTGTTTTTCAATGTCAACACATGAGATAGGGTATTTAAGAGTCGTAGACTCAAGAATCGTCAAATTCTGACTTAAAACGAAGAGAACGAGCATTGAACGCTCTTTAATGTTTACGAACGCTTTGAAAATGAACTCAATAGTGAATTTTGAGTTAACGGATTCGAAAGTGTCGAATTCTTATATAAACGTGTAGAGTATGTCATTTATGATGTGTAAGCTTTTTGAACGAACCAAATCGGACTTATAACATAGAAGTTATGGCTCCGAGAATCTCACTAAAATTTTATCTGTTAGAGAAAATCTGGTACTGAGGCCAGCCGTGGCACCAGATAGTGTGTTAAATGCTGCGCCGGCACAGTGTAATGGGCTACTGGAAATTGGCACCGTAATGCCATTAATATAAGGGAGTCTCTGTGACAACCCGAGAAATTAGACAATTTATGAAAATCATAATTGATTGATTTAAGGTTCAATATTAGGACCTAGACAGGAAATAAGTGTATGGAATTGGCAGTTATGTAATGAAATTCCAAGAATTTCAAAAATTTTGGACAAGACTTAAATTATGTGATAGACTGTAAGTGATAGTCTAGTAATGAGGTATAAGATTATGGTAGATTTAAAATTCTTTTGAAGAATTATCAGGGATAAGTATCGAAGTGAATACTAGTCGTTATATTTGGTTACATATGTGAACCTTAATGATTTAAGATCAAGGATTGATCAGATAAGTTATAACTTTAGCAAACCCTAAAGTTATGTTAATCATATATTTATTAAGTTAGAAAAATCTAACGAACTGTTAGAAACCCTAACGATATGTTCAGAAACCCTAATTTCAGTATCGAGAATTTAAACCCTAATTTGGGAATCCTAAATGCAAAGTATTAAACCCTAAGGGTAAAAAGTTGTGTGTAAGGAATATGAACATTAGGTGATGATTTATATTTGTTTATTATATAAACAAACCAAAAGAAACTAGTGTAACCCTAATTATATATATTAGGAATGAAGGATTTAATAACTTAAGGGTTATGGAAAAAGAGAATTGTGGTATTTAGAATACTTGCTAATTCTAGGAGATTTATTCTATATATCTCAAATGATTAATTTTATAACCTAATTATAGCAAGTCTAATTGGGTTAAGGAAATGTATGGGCTTGTGAGTAAGGATTTATGTTATAATTGAGGAAATTGAAACCCTAAGTAAATGAATTGGGTTGGATAAGAATTAAGGTATTGGACTATGTATATTTTATAGCCCAAGAGTTGGCCAATGAAATTGGTTAGAGGCCCAAGCAATACATTAATTGAATGGCCTAAATATTTTTATTGTTAAGCCCAAAGATTTAAGAGTGGCCCAAACCTGGAGCCCAATTGAAGGAATGGCATGATGAAAATTTGGTATTATTAATAGTGTTGGACTATGATTGATTACATAGCCCACAGAATTAAATTTTTATGTCCAATAGATTTATTTTGGAAAGCCTAAAACATTAAAGGAATGACCCAACTTTTGGTTCAAGTGAGAGAGGAGTTTTTGGACATTTTGTAAATCAATTAAAGCATTAAAGGAAGCCAAAAATTGGGGCAATATTAGGCCAAGTGGTCGGTTATGGAGAAGGTAGGAAAGGAGGGATAAATGTGGTTTATTCACTTTAGTTGGTGACCAACTCATACTAACTCCTCTTATGTATCAACATGTTAATTGGCCAACACTTTGTTCTCTCTTGTAAGCAATGATTTAGTGGTTAGAAAGAGAGTGAATTGATGGGAGTAATTGAGACCACATGGCCGGATGACTTGGGAGAGAAAAGGAGAAGGATTGAGATGGTGTAACATAGTTATATCTAATATATCTACTCAAATTACTAACCCAAGACCCATTCCATTTCTCTCTCATTTCTTATTAGCAAACCAAATGAACTAAGAGAGAGAGAAAGAGAGAAGGGAGGAACGTATAGAGAGAGAATGAGAGAAGAGAGGAGCATTTCGGCAGCCACAAGGAGACGAAGAAGAAGAAGAAGAAGAAGAAGAAGAAGAAGAAGAAGAAGAAGAAGAAGAAGAAGAAGAAGAAGAAGAAGAAGAAGAAGAAGAAGAAGAAGAAGAAGAAGAAGAAGAAGAAGAAGAAGAAGAAGAAGAAAGAAGGTGAAGCAAAAGTTTAAACCCTTTTTGTTCATGTAATTTTTGGTTGAAGATCAAATCTTGAATCTTTGTTTCTAAACTCAAAAACCTTAGATATATGTGTTTATGAGTATTTTATGTTTAGATCTACCCATGTTGGGTGTTGATTTGATTGGAATTAAAAGGAATAGAAAAATGGAAATTTTCCGGAAAAGTTAAACTTTTAAAAAGTGTTTTGATATGGTGTTTTAGATCAAGTTTTGAACATATGATTTTGAACCATATGAGAGAAGATCTACATGATATATGATATTTTATGGTTAGATCTTGCCATTTTTAGGGTTGATAAGCTTGAACAAAGAAGAAGAACCAAAACAGTTTTTTTGTTTTAAATGAATTAGTGGACTGCTGCCCTAAACAGAAAATTTCGGATTTGTTAGGGTACTCTAAAAATTTTGGACTTGTGATATGTTATATTACACTCAATAAGATTTCAATAGACTCCTAAACGGACTAAATCCGACATCGGAGGAGAGAGTTATGGAATTTTTCCCAAACTACTCAAAGTTAAGAAAACTGTTAGAAGGACAGTTTTGAACAGCCACTTCCGGGATAATTTCCGGGAGCTTAACATGTTTAAATATAGATTGTGATAGATGAAAACTGTAGTTCGAAAAGATACAAATCCAACAAAATTGACGGATCATTAATCGGAGTTATAGATTTCATTTTATTGAAGTTTTGGTAAAGGACTCCAAAACTGCCAAATGACAAAAAGTTGCTGCCCAAAATTTTCCGGGGGCTGTTTCGGACATTTATTTAATGAGAAACATTCCATGCTTTTGGGAAATGAAAATATATGGTATTATGTAGCTCGTGTCCAAAAATGAGCTAATTCCGAGTTAAAACGACCAAGTTATGACCATTACAATTTTTGTGATTTTCCGACGGAAATCGCTATAACCGGAGTTCTACAACTCCGATTGCCACGAAATTTAAAATGGAGTATCACGTTAACACGTATAAGATCGTGTCAAAAGATGGGCATTACTGGAGTTA
Source organism: Panax japonicus (assembly GCA_020205505.1). Lineage (NCBI taxonomy): Eukaryota > Viridiplantae > Streptophyta > Magnoliopsida > Apiales > Araliaceae > Panax > Panax japonicus. The sequence continues at coordinate 39,116,704 of CM035102.1, read as the reverse complement.
AGCACGAGGTAGCTAATTTCTTAAGCTACGCACTAGAAATTAATTTTTGAAAAATACCAAAGGAAGTTGGAAAATTGTGGAAAAATAATTTTTGTGGATGAAATACATGTATATGTGTTTGACCAAAGGATAGGAAAATAATAAGTTGATTTGATATTTTCGTGACACGGATATAGAATACAGCTTGCTGGATTATATAATATGTTGAATCCAGTTTGCTGGATTGCAGTTTAGATTGCTAGATTTGAAATTCAGGTTGCTGGATTTGGAATCCAGGTTGCTGAGATGGTAATTTAGTTGCTAGATTTAGAATCCAGGTTGCTGGATTAGTATTTAACTTAGTAGGTGTTAACGAATAACTTATGAAATGAAAAAGTGAGTGTTAAACCATATAAATATGATTCTATGGCATGGTTAGTGCTTAAGCAGAGTTTAACTGAACTTAAACTCGAGTGTTGACCGACTAGACCGTCGGGATGTTAAAATTGTGTCAGTTTTAACTCAAACTTAATAGTCTAACTGATACTAAGTCTTATGTGAATTATAGACTGATATGGTTATGTGGTATTATGTTTAAGTTATTCTGTGGATATAAATATAACAGTATTATATTGTGGTGATATTATTCTAATATTGGAGTTCTATATTACTAATATTAGGTCTTCGGGTAAAGCGTTATAAATTGCGTTGCGGTAATCAACGGTTCAGACAAGTTTCTTTTTACTTAATTCTAATAAGAGTAGTTTCTTCAAGCTTATGGTTAATCATTGCTGATTGCCATGAAATTTGTACTCTGTACATCTTGCATGTATAAGTCAGGTATGAAAGGCTGATCACCTTCATTACCAGTTGGTTCAGAAATGTTTGTTCATGTTTAAAACTTGTTCAGTCAAAAATTTGTTCATGCTAGTTCTCAATTATATTGATGAATTATAGCAAGCTCATTATTCATACTCTTCAATCATGATATATCGTTATATTATTGTATATAAACTTGCTGGAAAACTTTCATGCTCACCCTTGCTATATCATGATAAAACATTGCAGATAAGGCGAATGCGTTCGGATACATGAAAAGAATAAAGCCAAGTTTTAGCTTGGGATATAAAGTGTGACTAGTTTATAATACTATATTTTGATAAATATTGTTATGTGATAGAAAGTTTATGAATTGTATTTAAGTTAAGGTTACTCGATTTTGGGGAAATGTGTGTAAAGTTTAATGTATAAACAATTTATGTTTATATCTTCCGCAAACTGTTATAGAATGATTAGTGTACTGAATCCGCGACGATTTGGGGCCCGGATTCGGGGCTATCATAATCTCGCGCCGCAACACCGAGACCGAAGCATGGGTACTACTAACTGGCGCCGCAGTGCCAGTCTTGAATAGAAAGTTCATGCCGCGGCGCGGGTGCATTGTATTTGTTTAATGACTTAGGTTTGAACTGTAATTGCTCAGAGACCTAGAATAGTAAAGTTTATGCACTTCATAAGTGTACTAAAACTATTCCTATACTACCTATACTAAGGTATATGGTATTGAACTTTGGAATTGAATGCATGTTAATAATGTATGAACAAAGATCACAACGTGTTATCAATGAACCCTAGTCGGGAAATAACATTGGTACTTTGCCAATGATGATAGAGTCCGGTTAGTAACGGAAGTTGATTAATAAGTTGGGACGAAGGGTAATAAGTCGAGTTAACTTTATTAACGATATTAAGTTAACAAAGACATAGAAGAGAAAGAAGTTGGTAGGAACAATGTGAAAAATTGTTTAATAGCTAATTACAGTGTGCTATGTGAATATATCATGTAGATTCTGTAAAGGATGTGGTCAGTCGATTAAGTAATTTGAAGACGCTAAAAGGCAAGTTTTCTTAACGATTGTCTGACTTTCAAGCTAGCCAAGTTTTATGTGATTCATTGTACTAAATTGCACGACTTATTTTAAAGAAAGGGTCAATGCCAGATTTAACTAGGCTAGACTACTCGTAAGATATAGATTGATTTGTATACATATCTTTCTATATATAAATGTTAACGCTATCCTATGCTAAGTAATTGGTACGGATGTGAAGGTATGGTTTGTCTATAAACAAACAAAAGTATTTTTCATCGATTATTTGATGGGCACGCGAGTTTGCCGAATGTTAAACGTAAATACGATTAACGAATGAGTGTTGATCAACATAGAGTACTATAGCCTAGAAGTGCTCATAAGTAATGCGGATGTACAGCCTTAGTGCTATGATATCCTTTTCAAGTAAAAAACACAAAGCTACTGTTCATGGTCTATTGACTGGTTCAGAATTCCTAATCTACTCTATACTTTGGGAATTGATGATATGAAATGTTAAAGTATTATTGTTTCATCATACATCATAATTGTTTGTTCAGTTATGTATGAATTGTTATATAATTCACGAATGTGGTATTACTGATATCCTTTGTTAAAACTTGCTAAGCATGTTATGCTCACTTCTTGCATGAATTATATGATTGCAGTTAAGGATGAACGTACTGAGAATGCTAAGAGAGATAAGGGCAAGGCTATGATTGATACTTAACCATCGTGTAATAGATTAGTATGTTTGTATGTATTATACATTATGAACAACAAAAGATGTAATCGGTTTATGAACCTGGGAAGGATTATACTTTGATTGTAATAAGAAGATAGTAATTACATTCATTATGTTGTATTTTAATGGAATGATTGGATAGTTATGTGTACCGTGTAGCACCATATATCAGGTTAGAAGATACTTGAATTTGGGGGCATCACAGTAATGGGTTAGTGTTGTATATGGAAATTCAAATAAATAATATGTGATTATAATTATAAACTAAAGTGTTTATGTAAATAAACTAAAAAGGGTTTAATTTAGTTTTTTTTGCCAAACAAGGCTTAAACATATTTTAATTCTTTAAATTTAAAGGGTTTCTGCCAAACAAGCCTTATGGCTTTTGGGAATTTCTAATTTTTGAAAATAAAAAATATAAATAAAATAAATAATATAATAAATATAATATATTTATATTATATACGTTAGTAACTGATTTTTCAATTAGTAGTGTTATTAAGGGTTATCAGTTTTATTCTTGCGCTTGAATACCAGTTAATTTTCTGATTACACATTCTATTTTCCAAGCTTGAGAGTTCAGAGAATTGAGTGAGTTTGAGAGCTTCAGAGAAAATTGAGAAAGTTTTAAGAATTTTCACAGTAAATTCCAGTTAGTTTAGCAAGAATTTTTGTTAAGTAACAAAATGTATGTCTATAATCTTTATATTATAAGCATGTATATGTGTTTGACGGCAAACTTCTATATACTCTGTGAATCCAAATTCTCTTGGCTTATTGTAGAAACTGAGTTGTTGCAATTTATGTGTAATTTATAATACTATAGTTTATGGCTAAACCAAAATACGTATGCTAATTATAGTTAATAGTAGAAATTTTTTGTCAGTATATATGTTTTCATATGTAGCTATATAAGTATCAATTTTAGTGGCCAATTCATGTGTGAAACTGTAAATTGATGCTTGTATATGGTAGTTCATTGAGATACGAACATAACGTAATTTGAATGAGATGATTTGGTCATGTTTTGAAGTCACAGTGATGATTTTTAGGATGAATGTCAAGAAAATTGAGTTTTTCATGAAAACATGAAAATTGAGAAATTAAAATAGTTTTAGTGGTTGTTAAATTGTGCTAAGTTGTTTTATATGTTAGCAATCATGTTTATGATAGTTGTATATTTATTTTACGTGTTATTATCATTGTTTGGTGGGTGAAATTCGTGTTAGTTGGCTTAAGAAAAGTGCTGAAGTTCTGTTCTTGAAAAAAACTGAATTCTATGAGTCGCGCGGCTGCGCAGCCCCTAGGCGCGGTCGCGCCAGTGCCCATTTTCAGACACTGATGTCTGCTAATTTTACAGACTTTTGTCATTCTTTGTAGCTTAGCTTAAGGTTATGGTAATGTGTCCAACATGTAACAACAAGGCTAAAACAGAGTTGTGTTATGGGGTTAGTGAATTCAATGTGGTAAAAATGATTAGTAAATTTCGAACGCATTATGTGATAACTTAGTATACACAATAAATGTTAGGCAAGTGTTGCGAAGTAAACACTTAGAAGTTCTGAAATGTAAATGATAAAGAAAGACTTGTGCTAAAATGGTAAGTTTAGCTAGAAATGTACATGTTATGGTATGTTAGCATATCTATTAGATAATGTGGTTCTAAACCAATGTGTAGGTGAACGTGAGTTTAATATTGTAGCTTACGTTCGAGGCAAGATTCTAAACCCTATCTTTTTACATTGAAAAAGTTTTCTAACTCTACACTTTCGTTGAGTTAATTTTATTAATATGTTGTGTAACTTTATTCTTTTGATTGAGCTAGATTATTATCTTAACTGTTATTGAATAAGTTAATTGTTCCTAAAATTCATTGGAGCAAACTTTAACTCTAATGTTATTTGAAATTCTCATTTGATTGATTCATTCTAACTTGTTTATAGTTAAGCAAGTTTCTTAAGTTCTATTATTGTATAATGAACGCAGTTTTTGAACTCTCGTCCCTATTATTGAACTGTTTTAATTCTTTGCATGAGTTAATACCTTGTTGGGCAAGTTTTTAGTTTGCAGCTTGCTATCCGTTAATGTACGTTCAATAATTTCAATTCTAATGTTATAAGACTCTAACCTTAGCTTATTTACTGTTCAAGCAAAGGTTAACCATTTTATTCATTTTATTGAATACTTATGCTCTATAATTATTTCAAGCATGAGTTTAATATGTATAATCAGTTCATTTATGATTATCAATTGTTCTATGTTATATTGTTATTAAACATCTGTTGTGATTATCAAATATTATTGATTCAACTATTCCTCTAGTTGATGTTCGTTAAACTTCAAATTTCCCTTGAAAGTTTATCTAAACTAATCTCTCTTTGGTGCGAACTTGTACTCTAAATACTGAGATGAACAACCCTATTATTAGGGGATAATTTTTACTTAGCGTTAAAATATTTGTGCACAATACATTGTATGAAGGGTTGATCCCCCTAAGTACGAGGTGTCCTTATAGTCTTATGACTGTTAAAGTTGGAGTTGAAAGATTACTCACAACTGTGGACATGGTTCATGGTCTTGTGACCCTCAGTTATGTATATTCCATATTTTGGATTCCAGTTCTGATTATCATTGTTAGAGTACTATTCTGTCTTGATGAGCCTATTGTTGGCAGTTATTATTATTATTCTCCTGTTGATTCATTGTTATATTCAGTGAGCAATTATTTTGTTCACTCTTGTAAATTTATAAACTCATTGCAGCTAAAGTTGAGAAGGTAGATGAGCCTTCAACTAGCAAAGGAAAGGAAAAAAATGTACAAGTGATGCTGATTTGTACTTTTGATTTCTGTTATGATCATAGACTTTTTAATAATGATGTAATGTAATAATTTAATTCCGCACTTGAATTATGTTTAAAGGTTAGATAACCTGGGATTGTTTTGAATTTAGGTATATTTATTTGGGTAGATAGCATAAATGTATGGATAGTGAGCACCAAATCTCGTGAGAATGAAGTACCAAGATTTGGGGGTGTCACAATAGTTATGAACTAACTCCATTTTAGGATTGCAATGTAACCTTATGATTAGCTCAATCAATTTTCTCTCCCATTTTATATAATGAATCATTTTGGAATGGGTTGTTGTATTTTGTATTTAATGACTGATTGCTTGATAAAGAAATTGGTATTGATAGTAATGGAAATTGATAAATGGATGTTATTATCTATCTTAAATTACAACAACACATGTTATGACCATGCCATTGGAATGTGTGCATAATATGCTAATAGGATAGACATATCCCTATTTGCCTTGTGTGACCTTGAGACTTAGCTTAATGACCTTGGCCTAGTTGTTATCACCAATAGACATATTATGACTTAGCTGGTTAGGGATGTGCATTTGACCTTTGACAGAAGCTTATGCGTATTTAATATTTTTGGTTGACCATTCCTTGATTCGTTTATATAGTAGAGAGTTAGGAGATTAGGTGATGCGTTAGGGGAGTTGTAATCCTATCTTGACTTCCTAGCACAACCACTTCTCTCATTCTTTCAGTTTTTAATCATATAGTTTAACCAACCACTTATTTTTACTTGTTTAGATAAGATTAGTAGCGACTTTGCCTCAGTAATTGTTTTCTTTTAAGACTCTGTCCTCGTGGGTTCGACACTCTACTTACATATATTACTTGTGGACCGCGTATGCTTGCGCACGATTTGGCAATAGCTAAATTGACCAACAAGTTTTTGGCGCCGTTGTCGGGGACTTAGAATTAATTGTTTTTCAATATTAAAACTAAGTCATTACGATCTTACTTTAAACCGATTCTTCTGTTTAACTCTCTTTTTAGGTAGTCTTCATTGTTTATGCCACCTCGGAAGGGACGAAATATAATACCTATTGATCCCGAGGTTTATAGAACATTCAGATGACTGCGGAGGGAAAAATCTGAGGACACACCCGAGGACATACCTGCTCCTATCATAATGGTTGAGGAACTTCAGAAATCTCTGAGGGAGTACGCTATGCCTCACATTGATGATCTCCAGGAAAGCTAATAATTTGTAGATCAAGTCGGGCACCATCAAATGTGCACCAATATTCAGTTTAGGGGACTACCGAATGATGATCCTAATGATCACTTGATAAATTTTGTGAAGATCTATGACACATTTAAATGCAATGGAGTGTCTAATGATGCCATCAGACTCTGGTTGTTTCCATTTACATTAAGGGACAAGGCCAAGAGCTGGCTTCATTCATTACCGTCAGGCTCCATTACCACATGGGCTGACTTAGCACAAAAATTTGTGGCGAAGTCAGCTAAATAGATTTTCCAATAACTGGGCAATTCTAGAATAACTCTAATATCACCCTATAGTCTATTAAGCACAGGCAGAACATGCATATGCTAAAAAAATGGCATATGCTAAAGAAAAAAATGGTTAATAAAATGGTTTAAGTGTTTGGTTGCAGCATATGTTGGTCAGTATTTTTTTGTGGGAATTTGCTGGTAAAATAATAATTATTATTCCTCTTCCAGGTAATATAATTATTGTACTAATTAATACAGTCTCCTTGAGACGATGAAAAAAAATTCAAGTAAATAAGTAAGATAAAACAATAATATCAAAGAAGCAACTAATCATATAAAATAAATAAATTAAAAAGAAGTGGATTAGAGAACTTTATGTCATCATTGAGTTCCTCATCCGAATCATCACTATCTTCTTCCTCATCAGATTCTTCTTTCTTGGGATCCACAAGTGTAAGCTTTGGCTTTGTAGCAGATACAGGCTTTTTAGCAACATCCTTAGATTTAGAAGGGTTTTCTACCTGGACATCAGGCACAACATTACCTGATAAAGAAACAAATTCCTCCTGATCCGTGGAAAAGACGGCGAGTCAAGGAAACATTGAATATAACTCAAAACATAAACTGATAAACATTGTCTTAAAGTTAATACCATGACACAATTAATAGAAATTTTTTCTATAGATTACAGAGCAGATTCAAAATAATGTGAATATACATTTGAGTACAAGATAGAACACAATATTAAGATTAGGAATGAGAAGGATATGGATTATCAGCTGTGTATCTGCAAAAGAAGACACTGCCATCTTTCCAGTCATGTGAGAGTTCAAATTCTTTCTCAAACACCAAGTCAAATGTTAAATGAGGTATACTCTCTGCTGACAGTGACCCTATAATATACTTCTTGTCATCAATCTTCATATGGATTGGCACATACTGGGCTCCTTTGATGTTCTTCACTTCTCCCAGTGTAACCTAAATTTGCAACATTCCAAAAAATCCTCAAACAAAAGATTTATAGATAAACTTATGACAAAAAATTATTTAACTTGAACAATTTGACACAAAAAACTACAAGCAAAACTATTATTAACCTGGGAAACATGAATAAGTCGGCCTTCTTTAGGTGAGACACTTAGGGACTTCCTAGATTTAACTTCAACACCTGAGAGTTTGACATGTTAAGCTTAATTAGATTAAGCAGAAAGAATAAAAGACTCAAACATGCCCATTCCTCATTCCTCATCACAGTATAGAATGAATGTTAAGCTTAATTAGGTTTAACTCTCAGCTTCATCGCTCCTTCCAGTTAATTTGATCTTTATTTCTTCCGAAAGTTGAGAACATTGAATTTTAATCTTCAATTCACAGACAAAACAGTCAAAACCCAAATTAACATTAACAAAAAATAACACTGCCATAAACTAAACCAGGGATGAAACTCTCGAATTAGGGTCTCCATGTATCGTCTGTACATAGAAAAATAAATACCAAATAAATCTCAATGGAAGAAAACTTAGTAAGGAGTGGGTGTGTACTAGCTGACGATTCCAGCCGACTGAGCCGGGGGAGACGCTCCAAATCTCAAGGGAACCGTCTTCTCGAGCGGCAGCGACTTGAAAGTCGTTGGTGCTGGTGGCTAAGGCTACAACCGAAGAGGGTTTCCATTTAATAGAGCTGCTGCGAACACTATAATAGACGAGCTCTACAGCCACCTGACTCAGTTGGAAGGTGGCAGAAGATCGGAGTACGAGTCGGCGTTCGCGGCCATTCACCGGCGGCGGCTGAACTGGATCCCGATTCTCCAGATGTAGAAGTTCTATTCCATCGCCGATGTGTCACTGGAGCTTAGAGTGGTGGCAGCGAAGAAGTTGAAAGATTTTGTGTGAAAAATGGGAAGGAGGGAATATCAGATCAGGGGAAAAGTAGGGGAAAAGTAAGGAGGGAATGAAATTAAAGTATAAGAAATGTTTTAAGCTTCGTGTTTTCACATCCACATTTTTTATTTTAAGCTTCGTATTTTATATGACAGGCAACGTTTTTAAATAAAAATGTTATCTAGTTAAAACAAAAAAAAATATCTTTTCAAATAGATAACGTTTTTGTATATATATATCTACAACGTTTTTTTTAAAAACGTTGTGGAAAAAAATACCACAACGTTTTTATAAAAAACATTGTGGTTTAAGCGTTGTCTATTTAGCATTTTGTAGTAGTGTGACTTGCTAATGATCACGCTAGTGACTGATTCACTTAATATTTTCGTGGCTAAGGAGAGAGAAAAGTTTGGTTGAGTGTAAGGATGCAAATGAGCTTGGTTTGGTGACTTTCCCTCTCTTTGATCTATATATAAAATGATAAAATGCAATGGCTGATCATGTGATCAGTTGTTGGCTGATTAAAGTTGCTTTCTAGACCACATGGCTAGCCTAGGGTTGGTTACCAACTCCTTACTAGGGCTAGATCTACACTCCACCTTATTAAAATAATAAAAAGGGTAGTTTGGTCATTTAGCTTGTAAAGTGAATGGCAACTTCATAACTTCTCACAATCATTAGGTTTTAACCCTTAGGGTTTAACATTACACAATTTAAATTTCTAAGCTTTTCTAATTAGGTTCTAAAAATTATAATTAGGGTTTCCTAATTATAGTAAAGTTTACTAATCACATTCAAGCTTGTTAATTAGGGTTAAGGTTTCCTAAGTAATATTAAACTCTATAAATTAATAATTAGGTTTTCTCTAATTGTACATTAGGGTTTCCAGTTGAACAATTAGGGTTTTCTAATAATCAATTAGGCTATCCCTAACTAATATAAAATCAAAAACATAAAAACCTTAACACTTATCTTCAACCTTCTCAATTAGGGTTTTAATAATTCGAATTAGGGTTTTAGATTTTTGATTTTGAAATTAGGGTTTCCATAGCCGGTATTAGGGTTTTCTAACTGAACGTCAAATTTCTTAATATATTATTAGGGTTTATGACTGATATAGTTTATCTGGTCAACCCTTGACCCCTAACCACATACTATACACATATATGACCATATACACAGATATTCTTAACACTGTAAACCTTCACTAAAAGTTTTTAAATTTACAATTTTATTCCCAAAATTGTCAAATACATACACTTATTTTTTGTCTATGCCTATTATTTAACATCTATTAATTATTTTAAGATTTTATAAAATTGTCTAAATTCTCTGGTTGTCACAGTATCCATAGTGAACGGGATTAATCCCGATGATGAGGAGCCTATGGAGGAGGCTGATATTCCCATCGAGGAAGATTTGACTGCTAGGTTACCAACATTTGTGATGGATTCTCCCACTACGAGTGCTACTATGATTCAACATTCAGCACAATATTTTGAGGAGAGTCTACATCTGATGCCCTTTTAGAGAGATCAGGCTAGGGCCTTAATGTTGACAGCTCTAGATGGGAGAGACACAACTCTATTAGAGAGAGACGAGGCTAGATCAGCTAGAGATTCATTGATTGTAGAGCGAGATACTGCCCTATCTACCCGAGATGTGGCCGTCACAAATAGTACTTCAGTGAGATCCCTCATGACTGGCATCCTTGCCGATATGAGTGCATATATTGATGAGCATCATGCCACCATGCAGTTATCCTCGGATCTGCTAGCTCGTGTAGATACCATAGGGAAAGAGCTTGCATCGTTACCTCCTTCTTTGAAGAAGGATGCTATGTTAGATCTGATATTCTGTATACACACAGATCCATAGATAGACTTATATTTTTCCTGCACAGAATAGCTTAGCCATTTTATCATGTACAACATATATTGTATATATCAAACAGTATTATATATGGCAGAGAAATATATTTTAATTTACTTCCCTTTCAGTTGTGCCTTGATACTTGCTTGATATTTGCCTGTTTCTTTAGGGCTTGTGATCTTGATGCATTCTGACCTCATCCTTGATGTATGGACATTGAGATGTCACAAGATCTTTCAGAACAAATCATTGATCTGTGTGTATTCCTACCGTCTTTGGTGTCATGGGACTAGTTTCTGTATGAAAATGTGGAGAGGAGTGTGGCTTTTCCTCTCTAAGATTGACCACACCACAGATGGTCGCCAGTACTCCTACTTGTGAGAAGACTAGTTAATTCCATCTCTTATGGATTGGTGTTGCTCTTTGAGGCACAACCATAACTAAGATGGTCGCCGAATCTCCTATTCGTGAGGAGAGGTTAGGTAGTTCAATCCCTTTGGTTTGAAGCCGATGAAATGTGGTGGATTGAAGTTTGATCCCAGTACCGTGTGACAAGTATTTTTGTTTTGGCAGGGGGTTAGACCGAACCATAAATGGCTGCCTACGTACTCCTATTGAAGAGGAGATTAGGCCTGTGTAGTTCAAACCTGGTGTAAGTGTGACACCCCCAAAATAGGTATACATCACCCATCTTGGGTCGCCAAATACATGATAGAGAATACATATACAAACTTAACTATACAACATGAGCTGAGAGTTTTTACACGAATATTCTCTTCTAGATAATATCTAAACTCAAATGGAGTCCTCATTATATTTATTGACACACTATTTTATAGAATAGTGAGGACTACTATAACACCATCTCGGGCCATCACTCCATTTCCCGACTAGTTCTAGTTACGTTTTCATTTCCTGAAGAGAACAATGGAAGTAAAAGGGTGAACTCAACTAGCCCAGTAAGAAATATTATGACTAAGATAATGCAGAATAAGTTATCATTAGTCTTCAACAATGTTAAATTGATAGAATATAATAGACAACAAGTTTAACTGCAGCGGAACAAGCAATCCAATAAAAGAGTCAAGTAAAGTATAACAACCTAGTCCCACATCGAAAGATAGGGGAAATTTTTTTCTGCATATAAGGAAATAAGTTACTACCAATAGCACCTTCAAGTCATGACATTTTGAGTGAGTCTTTGGTGGGATAAGTTGACCCAAGAAGATACTATTGAGCCAGTAGTTTGAGTCCTTATTTTGATGGATTTGATTTGATTCGGACTTGGGATTTGACCCACGATTTGTTTCGGACTCTGGATTTGACCTGGGTTGTTACATAGAGCAAAATATTTACTATCTTCTATGATTTAAAAAGTTTATCATTAACTTTATCGATGAGACTCAGTTTAATAAATAAATCACATAATCAAATCATCCATGCACTACGAGCCAAGGATAGTCATTAGTATCACGTCCACAAATTATTCTAGAACTTTTGGCCAAGAATATTCGTGTAATCATCAATCATCGTGACTATATCGAATTATCCCTGGTCATAATCATACCAATCAACAGTCCATCTATGCATGTAAGCCAAAGATGACTTTCATCACAATATAAGCACGAGGACGGTGACAATGATATAAGAATTCAATTAAAAGAAAACAAAGGATAAAATTTTAAATATTTATAATTTAATTTATCCAGAATTCAATAATGTCTAAATTTTCAAATGATACTTATTTGTGGAGTAAAATTTAAGAATAATATCCATGTATCAAAAATAATTTGAACAGAAAAGAAATATATTTTTCAGTGAATAGTACCCCGACATGAAAAGTGCCCCAAATACCCGACTGAACAATATTTGAGTGAATAGTAATTAGGTGAATAGTAACCCATGAATATTAACTCATGAATAGTACCCTGATATGAAAAGTGCTCCGAATACCCAAGTGAATAATATTATAGTAAATAGTAATCGGATGAATAGTAACCCGTGAATAGTACCCTATGAATAGTACTTTGGGAGAAAATATTGATATTTAATAAGAAAGTTTATATCAATATTCCAATAAAATGATACTGGATGAAGCGCAAAACTCAAGGATATTCCACTAATTTCAAGGATTATACTAGAAATACTTACCATAGTAAGTTTAGATTTAAGAATATGAAAAGAATTAACATACGAAAACTGCAAATGGATTTTCACCTGTCACATGGTACGTAATCCGCGTAGACAGGTTATTCTGACATACTAAAGGATGAATACGAAAAATAGTATTCCTTATGAATATGAAAGAAATAATACCCCTTACCTTAGTAGAAGGCTGGATACTGCAATAATGAAGTTGCAGAATACTCTTCTTCTTGCTCTCTATAGTTTCTCTCTCTCTATAGTGTCTCATGTGAATCTAAGTGAATTGGTGAGAATTAAAGAAGAATTAAGCTTCTATTTATAGGAGAATGGACTAAATAGTAACTAATTCACGAACGGTCGAGATTAATTCACTATTAGAACGGACGGTCCATATTGATTACTATTAAAACCACAACCGACGGTCCAGATTGATTTACTTTTAAAATCACCACCGACGGTCTAGATTGATTTACTTTTAAAAACCACCATCCATGGTCCAGATTGATTTACTTTTAAAAAACACCATCAATGGTCCAGATTGATTTACTATTAAAACTACCATCAATGGTCCAGATTGATTTACTATTAAAACCACCACCAATGGTCCAGATTGATTTAACTTATTACAATTTAGTACCCCTAAAGTTTTCCAAGTTTGCATTATTCCCCTCTAACTTTTGCAATTCACTTATCTTCAATAAACACATTCTTAATACTTCAACAATTATTCATCATTAATATTATAACTCACAATATTTAACAACCAGATCGTTCCCAGGAAAGAGGGGGCTTTCCAATATGAATTTCTCCCTATTGGCGCACAATTAGGTGACCAAACCTCTCCTCGACAGAACTTTCTAAAATTGTCAATATTGCAAATAATAATATGTTAACTTTGTTGTCTCAATTATTGATTTAATAATATAAAATATTCTGTAGATTATAATGTGACAATAATTGAATCAAATAATGTGAGATACTATGCAACAATTACTGTAGCAATAATTGAGTATAACTGAGTGACTTTTCACGTAAGCATCAATAATCAATATCGTGTGCTACTATGCAACCATGCATATTACTGTACTTTTACCACCGGGTAGTTCAACAGTTTAATGGTAAAATTTCCGCTGTTATTTTTATAAAAAGATATTTCTGTCGTTTTCTAACTACGAAAATACTTCCGTTGTGGGGTCCACCAATGATTGTGCCATCGTACGAATATTCCCTGTTAAAACAAATATTTCCGACCAATCGAATATTCACTGACACAACAAATATTTTATATCAACTTGCTTACTTTGCAAAATTTTCCAAATATTACCCACAACTATAAAATTATATCATATCCACACCATAATTTTCAAAAATATATTTTGAGAAAAATTATTCTTTATTCAAAAAAGTTGGGGTCTTACAACCTCCCCTTCTTATGAAATTTCATCCTCGAAATTAGGGTGCATACCTGGTATGTCGAAGATGTGAGGATACCTTGATTTCATTTCAGATTCTAACTCCCAGGTCATTTCCTCCACATCGTGGTTTCTCCACAAAACTTTGACTTGAGATATAACTTTAGAGCGTAGAATATGATCCTTCTTATCTAAGATTTTAACAGGTAACTCTTCATACGTTAAACTTTCCTCTATCTCGACTAGTTCTAATTCAATAATATTGTTCGGGTCTTTCACATATTTACGTAACATAGATATGTGAAAAAAGTTATGAACACGAGACATACTTGGCGGTAAGGCGAGTCTATAGGACACAGTTCCTACTCGGTCGAGGATTAAAAATGGGCCAATGAATCGAGGATTGATCTTTCTTCTCTTTCCAAATCTTGTAACTCCTTTCCATGGAGCAACACGTAACAACATATGATCTCCAATATTGAATTCCACGTCTTTTTGATGAATATCAGCATAACTCTTTTGTCGATCTTGTGAGGTTTTTATACATTGTCGGATCGTTTGAATATTTTCCATAGTCATACGTACCAAATTTGGTCCCAACAATGTTGCTTCACCCACCTCATCCCAGCATACTGGAGAACGACACTTTATTCCAAACAACGTCTCAAATGGAGCCATGCCAATACTTGCTTGATAACTATTGTTGTAGGAAAACTCCACCAATGGTAAGAACTTTTTCCAACTTCCCTTGAAATTCAAGGTCACCGAGTCTTAATAAATCTTCAAGAGTTTGAATAGTCCTTTCCGACTACCCATCTGTTTGAGGATGGTATGCCGAACTAAATCGTAAATCCGTGCCCATAGATTTTTGCAAACTAACCCAAAATCTTTAAGTGAATCTTGGGTCTCTATAAGAAATTATAGATACTGGCATACCATGCAATCTTACAATCTCGTTTATGTATATACGACAAAGACGTTCAAGTGTATAAGTTTCTCGAATTTGTAATAAATGAGCAAACTTGGTCAATCTATCAACAATGACCCAAATTGCATCTATGCCTTGAGAAACCTTGGGAAGACTTGTAACGAAATCCATGATAATGTGCTCCCACTTCCATTCTGGAATTTCAAGTGGTTGCAATGGACCTTTTGGCACTTGATGCTCCGCGTTGACTCGTTGACAAGTTAGACACCTTGAGATAAACTCCGCTATCTCTCTCTTCATATTGTTCCACCAAAATGTATGTCAAAGATCACGATGCATTTTGGTAATCCCAAGATAGATTGCGAATGGTGTGTTGTGTGCCTCAATCATAATTTTATACTTCAAGTCAGAATCGTTAGGAACACAAAGTCTGGATTTGACTCGAAGTATTCTATAGCGCCCCAAAATTCGGGTTTCTTCTAACCCGATAGATGGTGCTATACTGTAACATTCATACATTCATCCAATTGAAAAGCCTCAAAAGAATGAATATCTCTTCTCTATAATCAAAATAATATTTACATTTCCTCAAGTTCAAAACCCATTACAAAAGTTATTTGTCATAATATCAACTACATTAAAACATTAAACCTGTAAGTATGACAATTTCAATAAACATTAAACCTGTAAGTATGACAATTTGTCATTAACGATCTACCTTAGCTTTTCCTTTATCCTTATTCGATCCTTCGGGACGTTCAGTTTTAGCTGCATTCATATGGTTCAAGCAAGAGTGAGCATAACTAGCTCTGTAAGTATGACAATTTCAATAAACAACAAGCTTGACACATAAGAATTATATATCTTCAATAACTGAAGAATAGTTATGAAGTACTATTGATGATTCAAAATAGCACTTCATATTTCTTTCAAAATGTTTTACAATAATAACAATATTCAGTAAAATATTAACTCCAATCTAAGACCTTGAGTATTTCATTCTTTCTTTGAAAAGGAAAACCCGACACTAAGTTTGTAAGTCCGATATTATTTATGAGCACTTCTAGGTGATCAGCCTATTATACTCTATGTTGATCAACACTACATTCATTAAACGTATGTACGTTAAATTTGTGGCAACCTCACGTGTCTGTCGTATGACGACAAAAATTTTGTTTATCATACTCAGTCTTCTTTTGAAAACCATATCAAGTAGTTGACAAAAGATAACAACATTTAATAATAGTTGGATAGATTATCAATAATCCACCAAATGCATTTAAGTCTAGCCGAAGAATTGGCTTTAACTTCATCATACCTTAATTCATGCGTAATGATACATGAATTACAAAACTTGTTCAGATTGAACTGATACAAGGGTTAGAATATTTGCGTTTAGTGTCTTCTACAGTATAATTACTTTATGTTTGAGTCTTTCAAGTATTCACAATACATGATTACATAACATCATACATTAGGTAATATATAATCAAGTATGTATATGACTATATCTTATCCTTTATCTATTACAAATTTGATCTCTCTATCCGGTGGTAAACCCGGTAATTCACTTTGAAATACATCCATGAATTCGTTTACTATATGTATTTGTTCCATGGTTGCTCCCACTCGCTGGGTGTCAGCAACATGACATTTATAACCTACACACCCTTTCATTAAAAGTTTTCTAGTTTGTGTCATTGTAAGGAAACACGAACGTCCCGACGATTTATTATCGTAAAATATTACAGGAGTTTGTCTCAACATCCTAATGCTCACACATTTCTTTTGGCAATCTATAATTTCTCCATGGTTAATCAACCAATCCATTCCAAGAATTACATAGAATTCTCCCAACTTTATAGGTATTAAATCTACCGATAATTTACAACCCCGTATATCTACGCAACAATTCCTATGAATATCTTCGACATGAATTATCTCTTCGTTTGCTACCTTAATAATCAAAGGTATAAAGAACTTTTCAGAAAGTAATTCTAATCGTCTAGAAAAATCACATGTTATAATCGAACAAGTAGCATCCGAATAAAATAGCACGTAAGCATTTATGTTATTGATTGGGATAATACCTGCAACTACATCCCTTGATGCCACTACATCTTGGACCATCATATTAAAAGTGTGGGTCATTGGTCTACCCAGCTGAGCTGGACCACTAATAGCCAACTTACTGCTATTAGTGCTCTTATTTCCATCTGTCCCCTTCTTTGGGCAGTTCTTTGCTATGTGGTCAGTTGACCCACGTACAAAACATCTGTGATTTTTCTTTGGATTTGGACAGTTAGGCGAAATATGCCCTTCCTATCCACAATTATAACATACTGCCTTTCTCTTGAGGCAGACTCCTAAATGAGTCTTCCCACAGGTTTTACAGGCCTTCATCCTCCTCTTAGAATCCCCTTGTTTAACTCTGGTATTCCCAAAGTTAAATCCCTTCCTCTTTTGACCGTCACCACTACCGCTGGCTCCCTCGGTCTTCATTCCTCCCTTAACTTTACCATTGTTTTTCTTATCTTTGTGGTACTGGCTGAGAGCCTTATTCCCACCCTCGACAATTATTGGCTTTTCTAATATGGTTCCAAAGGAAATACTTTGGAACACAGAAATTTGGCTATAGAGTCAGGGTTTCAAGTCATGCTCAAATCGTCTAGCCTTTCTTACTTCAGTGTTTACTTGATGTGGAGCAAATCTTGCCAGTTCATTAAACTTGGCAGCATACTGGGGAACCGTCATAACCCCTTGTTTCAAATCAAGAAACCTTATTTCCATTCTTCCCTGCATACTCGTTGGAAAGTAGTTCTAGAAGAAAATCTCCTTGAACCTCACCCACGTTAGATTTTCTATACCGGCCCTAGCCTGATTTGTCTGCCACCAGAAATTGGCCTCGCCCTTCATCATATAGGTTGCAAAGGCAAACTTCTGACCTACATCAACATTTCATTTCTATTAGAAATGTTTTCTCAATCTCTTTCACCCAAGTCTAGGCTTCTATAGGGTTCGTAGTTCCTTTGAACTCCGGCGAACTAACACTTTTGAAATACTTAAAAGTAGTAGCTCGTACTACCCCATGATTTATGGGTACATTAGCCCCACTCCGATTAAACGCGACCGTTAAAAGATTAACGAACTCTTGCATTGGATTAACTGGACCTCCCTCCTTTTGATTAACATTAGAATCTTTATTTCGTTATCTCCTTCTTGGCAGCATTTTGCTGTTAAGAAAACAACACATCATTATTACTTTCTTCTTGTTGTTTGGTTATTATTCGTAATAAAACAATAACTCATACTCATTACTCAATATGTTCTATAAAAAGACTTATTGATTCATAACTTGTAGTATAACAGTATATTGTTTACATTACACAGCCTAAGCTGATTACATTACCATCCCGCAATTGCTTTCCAAAAATTGGGATTTACAAAAGACTACCCTTGATATACAAAAGAGGGTTTTACGTCACTACTAGATACATAATATTTACATATCTAAACTTTTCCAGCTATTACTAGATTACATCTGCCGAATGGCATTCTAAAAGTCTTTCTTGGCCAGACCGACAATGTCATCCCGACTGATAGTATGTCGAGTCTGCCCTTCTTCTATCGGATACCCAGCTACTTGCTGCTGGAAATCCACATGAGAACTCCTATATATATAGGACATCCTCTTTACCTTCTGTTTCTTAGTCTTTAGCTACTGCTTGAGCTCAAAGACTTCGTGTTTCATCTTATAGACCTTGTCCTTGGCCAAAACTTGATCATCATGCTCCTCTTCCCACATCCCTTCCATAATAGTCTTGTCCTACCAGACAGCTTGGAGTTCCTCTTTTAACTCCTTAACCTCTTTACAATACTGGACGTTTCTATCCAATACTGACATAAATAGTGCCTTCATTGACTCCCCCGTAGTTAACTCTTCTGTAGGTGCAACCTGGTCAAAGGATATCACGTCCACCTCTTCCTTTTGCATGCCATCAAACACAGACATGTAGTCTAAGTTATCCGAGTCTCCATACTCGATTTCCACCACTTCTGGTTCTACTGCTATGGGATTCGGTAGTATCTCTACTTGATTTACCGAATCCTCGCTTACTACATATATGTCTCTATACATATCATTTTCTCCTGACATCTATAATAAAACAATATAGTTTGATTAGTACATGTCAGTAGAATAATAAAAACATATAACATAATATAATGCATTTTATAGGTTTATTTTCCATCTTTTACTTCTTTATTCTTTCTTAAGGTTATGACTTAAGGTTCTAGTTTCCCCCTTAAGTTTTATAACCTAGGCTTTGATACCAACCTGTAGCCCCCCAAATTCGGGTTTCTTCCAACCCGACAGATGGTGCTATACTATACTAACATTCATACATTCATCCAATTGAAAAGCCTTAAAAAGAATGAATATCTCTTCTATAAAATCAAAATAATATTTACATTTCCCCAAGTTCAAAACCCATTACAAAAGTTCTTTGTCATAATATCAACTACATTACAACATTAAACCTATACTATTGTTTTTCCTTTATCCATATTCGATCCTTCGGGACGTTCAGTCTTAGCTGCATTCATATGGTTCAAGCAAGAGTGAACATAACTAGCTCAGCAAGTATGACAATTTCAATAAACAACATGCTTGACTCAAAAGAATTGTATATCTTCAATAACTGAAGAATAGTTATGAAGTACTATTGATGATTCAAAATAACACTTCATCTTTCTTTCAAAATGTTTTACAATAATAACAATATTCAGTAAAATATTAACTCCGACCCAAGACCATAAGTATTTAATTCTTTCTTTGAAAAGGACAACCCGACACTAAGTTCGTAAGTCCGATAGTACTTACGAGCACTTCTAGGTGATCAGCCTATTGTACTCTATGTTGATCAACACTACATTCATTAAACGTATATACGTTTAATTTGTGGCAACCTCACGTTCCTGTCGTATGACGACAAAACTTTTGTTTATCATACTCAGACTTCTTTCAAAAATAATATCAAGTAGTTGACAAAAGATAACAACATTTAATAATAGTTGGATAGATTATCAAAAATCCACCAAATGCATTTAATTGTAGACGAAGAATTGGTTTTAACTTCATCATACCTTAATTCATGTGTAATGATACATGCATTATAAAACTTGTTCAGATTAAACTAAGACAAGGGTTAGAATACTTGCCTTTAGCGTCTTCTACAATATAATTACTTTATGTTCGAGTCTTTCGAGTCTCTACAATACATGATTACATAACATCATACATTAGGTAATATAAAATCAAGTATGTATATGACTATATCTTACCCTTCATCTCAATCTAATCATATATTAGATTTGTTTACCATCAATTCCAGCTTGTCATCCTACTTGCATTCATATTTGAATAGGTTATCAACAACCTTTATGTATTATCCTTATGGTTTAACAAAGTTTTAACAATGTTACTTCAAGTTTCTTTAAGGTAAGTTCGATTCGAATTAATCCCATTCCTTTCTTTGTACTCATTTTTATTCTTTACTATCTTTTATCAAGGACTGGCGCTGCGGTGCCAGTCATAAGCTTACATCTCGCGTTGCGGGGCGAGTTAGTAGTAGCAATGTCTCGGACTTGGCGCTGAGGCGCGAGTCTTTACTCAGTGGGCCGCGCTGTGGTGCCACTTTCTAGTATGCTTGGTTTTAGTCTCGCGCTGCGGCGTGACAAATTGGTCTAGGGCTGGCGCCGCGGCGCCAGCTCTGTGCACTAGATAGTTTGGACAGTTTTTCAACTTTGCAAATTTCCCGGGCTCATAACTTATTCGTTATAAATCCGAATTGGGTCGTTCAAAATCCTACAGTTCATAAATTACATACTCTATGAGTTCATGAAAGAATTTTATCTATTTGACTTCGTTTGCTAAAAATTCACCTATTGGTTCATTTTTAACGAAAACGATAAACGTTCGTGAACTTTTAACGCTCGTTTCTTCGTTCTAAGTCAAAATTCGATCATTTTCAAGTCCACAACTCTAGAATGTCAAATATGACTTGTCTCTATCGAAAACCAACGTTTTTGAGTTCAAACACAAAATTTGACTTCTACTCTGAAATTTCACGAATTCGACGATTATCGTCTAATCGTGCAATTTCCGGCAAATCATCATTATTTATGATTTTTTCATTACTTCAAATGAATTCAATTCATCATATGAATATCTCAACATGCATACTACAACAATTTATTTTCATGTTGGATTTTGACTTATTCTTTTATGAGCTTATAACTTATTAAAGTATAAACTACTTATAGCTTCATTGTTCATAACTTATGAAAGTTACGGTCTTTTTAATCACCATACTTACATGTTCTCAACACATAATATCATACATGTATACATGATACATATTCATACAAGTTCTTCACTTTCATACTACTTCTTAAGATAAACTCATATTAAGTTCATATAACTTCTTCATAAGTTCATAACTTATACAAGTGTAAATGACTTCTTTCCTACTTATATGGCTTAAGTTCGTTGATTACTCATTCTTCTTGCTTCTTAACATCCATGTTCCTTAATTCATACTTTTCTTATCAACCTATCATGGTAGAGATAGAAGATAAATGGCGAAAAAGTCTTACCCTTTGAAGTTCTTGTAAAGTAGTCTTCTTCTTCTTCTTACAAATAGAAGTAACTTATTGTTGCTTATTCTCTCTAACACTTAAGCACTTTATAAGTTTGTTGGATTATTTGAACAAGTAAGAAATGGCTAGCATTCTTCTTCTATTTATAGAATTTCCAAAGCTAGGGTAGTTTAGTCAAAACACAATCCCACCTCCTTAAGCCACCTCCTTACTATTCATTACTTGTTAATCACAACTCTTATCTTTTGCTTGGCCATTACTATTAAGTCTTGGTCATCACACATTATGCTTGATCACCAAGATTTACCACATTAACATGGTTTGCTCCATGGGTCAATCAACTTATTGGATCCTAGCTTGGGCTTAGATTTACTTAACCTTTGGGCTTTGCATTAACAAACACTAACTTGTTTATTATTCAATAGTTGGGCCTCACCATTAATTCACTTGGGCTTGTACAAATTCCTAACCAATCTTACAAGTCCAATATCATTGCTCAATACATATACGTATTGTTGACTTATCATTCTCGTATTCTAATTCATATACAACTTCGTTATATACGATATACCATCCTTCATACAAACTCATATAATACTTCGTATTATACTCATATTCATTACTTTGTACAATACTCACGTATCATACGATTATTACCTAACTCATTAATTCTTCTATTTCCTTATCGTTCTTAATTTAAGTTCGTAAACGAAATATTGCGTTTTCCATACTTAGATTATTATTACATAATCCATCTTACTTTGACATTCTATCATTACGTATTTCTCGAAAATTCAAAAATAAATCCCGAGCGAATATCGATAAATAGTGTTTTTTTTGGAAAATTTCTCGAAAAACTTTTATTTTTGTCTTGAAAATTCAAACGCTTTAATTCCTTCACGTAGCTAAAATACTACGACATTCCAACATTATTATGTTATAGAATAACAACCATCTTGATATCACATAGAATATAATTTTATTTATTATTTAATTCAATAAAATTATTTTACAATAAGATCCAAATTTCTCGGTCGTTACATATTCCTTCTTCATCGATTCTTGCTTCCGGAATAGCACCTTCTTGCATTTTCGTCTTCATACGCATTAGCTCCAGGTCTGTAGCTTGAGCAACTTTAACTTTATCGATTAAAGTCAGGTCTACTCGTATATTCTCCATCATCACATGGGTCCCTGGAGTCTTTAACTCTATCTCCATCCTTTGTAAGTCATACAAAATGGGCCTTTGCGTTGACAATATCGCACTCATACCTGCATATGATCTTCTACTTAATGCATCAGCTACTACATTCGCTTTTCCAGGATGGTATTGAATTGTATGATCATAATCTTTCAATAGCTCAAGCCATCGTCTTTGCCGCATGTTCAGTTCTTTTTGAGTGAAGAAATATTTGAGGCTTTTATGATCCGTATATATCTCCACCTTCTCTCCATACAGGTATTGCCTCCAAATCTGAAGCGTAAAAATGACAGCTTCCAACTCTAAATCATGAGTAGGATAATTTCTCTCATATTCCTTGAGTTGTCGTGAGGCATAGGCTATGACTTTTCCCATGTTGCATGAGAACACATCCTAAACCTTTTGCCTGAAGCATCACTATAGATGACAAATCCCTCCGAACCAGATAGTATTGTTAGAACAGGTGCTGAAATGAGTCTCCTCTTGAGTTCTTGAAAACTCTTCTCACATTCCTCGCTCCAGCCGAATTTTGTATCTTTTCTAGTCAGTTGAGTTAATGGAGTAGCGATTCGAGAAAATCCTTCCACAAATCTCCGATAATAACCAGCTAAGCCCAGAAAGCTACGTACTTCGGTCACTGACTTGGGTTGCTCCCAAGCTTTGAATTTTTTCAATCTTTGCTGGGTCAATAGATATTCCGTGTTTTGATATCACGTGCCCAAGGAATGCTACTTCCTCAAGCCAAAACTCGCACTTTTTCAACTTGGCATAAAGCTTGTTTTCCCGAAGCTTTTGGACTATCAGCCTCAAGTGTTTCTCATGATCTTCACGGCTTTTGGAATATATGAGGATGTCATCAATACAAACGACCACAAAGTGATCCAACTATAACCTGAATACTCTATTCATCATATCCATGAAGACATCAGGAGTGTTAGTTAATCCAAAAGATATGACTAGGAATTCGTAATGCCCGTACCGAGTTCTGAAAGAAGTCTTTGGGATGTCATCAGTTTTAATCTTTAACTGATGATATCCAGAATGAAGATCAATCTTTGAAAAGAATTTGGTGCCTTGCAACTGGTCAAACATGTCATTAATACGAGGTAACGGGTACCTATTTTTGATGGTGACATGATTTAACTCCCGATAATCAATACAAAATCCCATATTTCCATCTTTCTTCTTCACGAATAGAACAGGAGCACCCCAAGGACACGTAGTAGGACGAATGAAACCAATGTCTAACAATTCCTGTAGTTGGGTTTTCAAATTTTGAAGTTCAATAAGAGACATTCGATATGGGGCTTTGGAAATGGGTTTTGTACCGGATTCAAGGTCGATGCAAAATTCAATTTCATGCTCTAGGGGTAGGCCAGAAAGTTCTTTAGGGAATACGTCAGGAAATTTATTAACAATAGCAATATTATTGAAGACTGACGTATTTTTGTTTAAATCTATGACATGAGCTAAGAAAGCTTGATATCCGTTTTTCAATAAACGAATAGCTTTATGGGTTGAGATGACAGTGATTGACTTTAATGGTTTGGTTGCTTGAATTTCACATAATAGGTTGGTTAGGAATCAATTTTAGCATGATGAGTAGTTAATCAATCAATTCCTAAAATCACATCGAATGCAAGTAGTTTTAAAGAAATATGATCGACAGGTAACGTGTGGTTACCGATTTGAATCAAACAAGACTTATAAATAGTGGATGTAATGAAGGTTTCTCCCAACGAAGTTTGAACAGATAAATCAAAGTCTAATTTTTCCGGAGTCAAATTTAAATGTTGAGCGCAAGTAGGAGAGATAAAAGAATGGGTAGAACCAGTATCAAATAAGGTATAAGCTTCGCAAGAGTTTATGATTAGCTTACCCGTGATCACCTCGTTCAGATTTCTCGCTTTTTGGGAGGTTATGACAAACACTCTCCCTTGAACTACCGGTTTTGTCTTGTCTGGGACGACCTTTGATACCTCCATCCCAGCTAGACTTGACTTTGGTGCACGACAAAATCCTGCTAGTTGACCTTCTCATCCATAATTGTAACATGCTTTGGACTGGTGCGTACAGTTTGGACTGATGTGTCCCTCTCCTCTGCATTTGTATCATATGACTGGTGGTCGTTCTCCTTCCTTAACAACAGATACTGGTGCTAACAGCTTTCCATCATTATTGAATCTCCTCTTCTTGAAATTCTCACTTCTATTATCTTGGCCATGATTACCACTAGAGTGGTTACCATTTCTTGCATGTTGATTCCCTCCACGTTTGTTATCACCGCTTAGATGACTGCTACCACTGGTATTATTGACTTGCTGGTTGCTCTCTCTTGGTTGGGTTGACTCATTATCACGCTCCAATAACTGAGCCCTATTTAAAACATTTGAATACAAACACAGTTTATGAGAAATGAGGTATTGACGTATTTCAGGTCTTAAACCTCGTAGAAACATTCACGTCATTCTCTCCTCATTATGAACCAAATGGGATGTGAACCGGGACAACTGGACAAACTTAGCCTCGTATTGCGACACTGTCATATTGTTTTGCTCCAACTTGATAAACTCCACCTCCTTCATGTGACAAATACTTTTAGGAAAGTACTTGTCATTGAATAGCTCTTGGAACTTCTTCCATGACATCTTGAGTGTGGCAGGTTGGGTACGTTTTACTGATTCCCACTAGTAATCTACTTCTCCTCTCAACATGAAGGTGGCAAATGGAACCTTTTGCTCCTCGGAGAATCCCAAGACATCAAATATCTTGGTGATCTGCTTTATCTACGTCTCCATCTTAAGTGGTTTTGGCTCTCCCCAAAACTCCGATGGTCCCAACTCCTTGAATTGTTTAGTGGTGACCATCTGTGAGTTGCCAGTGTGTCCACCTACATTTTAAATAGGAATCGCTCTCGCCTAATGGTTCATGAATTGCATGAAGCCTCTAAACATCCCATCGTTCATCATTTGATCGGTGTTGTTGTTTACCTGAGGATTATTGTCTTCCTGTTGCACATTATCCTGGGTATTGATCGTTGGTGACTCAACGGTCTTATGTGCTTCATTGCTTATCTCGACATTTTTATATGCCATTTTCAAATACTGCCACAAAACAAGGGTTAATTGACATACCACATATTATCCCTATACTCTGACCGACAAATTAAATACCAAATAAACTTAGGTAGGTCATACTAGCGAAGGAATTCCTCGTCTCTCCCCTCCTAGTTCTTGCCTCACATCTCAGCCAGGGATCATATCCTTAAGCTTTGATACCAACTATGACGCCCCCAAAATAGGTATACATCACCCATCTTGGGTCGTCAAATACATGGTACATAATACAAATACAAACATAACTATACAACATGAGCTGAGAGTTTTTACACGAATATTGTCTTCTAGACAATATCCAAACTCAAATGGAGTCCTCATTACATTTATTGGCACACTATTTTATAGAATAGTGAGGACTACTATAATACCATCTCGGGCCTTCACTCCATTCCCCGACTAGTTCCGGCTACATTCTCATTTCCTGAAGAGAACAATGGAAGTAAAAAGACAAGCTCAACTAGCCCAGTAAGAAATATTATGACTAAGATAATGTAGAATAAGTTATCATTAGCCTTCAACAATGTTAAATTGATAGAATATAATAGTCAACAAGTTTAACTGTAGCGAAACAAGCAATCTATTAGAAGAGTCAAGTAGAGCATAATATCTACTATCTTATATGATTTAAAAAGTTTATCATTAACTTTATCGCCGGGACACAACTTAATAAATAAATCACATCATCGAATCATCCCTGCACTACGGGCCAAGGATATTCATTAGTATCAAGTCCACAAATTATTCTTGCACTTTTGGCCAAGAATATTCGTGTAATCATCAATGGTAATGATTATACTGAATTATCCTTGGTCATAATCATACCAATCAACAGTCCATCTATGGACGTAAGCCAAAGATGACTTTCATCACAATATAAGCATGAGGATGATGACAATGATATAAGAATTCAATTAAAAGAAAGTAAAGGATAAATTTTAAAAGATTTATAATTTAATTTATCCATAATTCAATAATGTCCAAATTTTCAAAATGATACTGCTTTGTGGAGTAAAATTCAAGAATAATATCCATGTATCAAAAATAATTTGGACATTAAAGAAATAAACTTTTCGGTGAATAGTACCCCGTGAATAGTACTTCAGGAATAGTACCCCTGAATAGTAACTCATGAATAGTACCTCGATATGAAAAGTGCCCCAAATACCCGAGTGAATAATATTATAGTGAATAGTAATCGGGTGGATAGTAACCCGTAAATAGTACTATGTGAATAGTACTTCGGGTGAAAATATTGATATTTAATAAGAAAGCTCATATCAATATTCCAATAAAATGATACTGGATGAAGAGTAAAACTCAAGAGTATTCCACTAATTTCAAGGATTATAGAAGCGTAAGTTTATATTTAAGAGTATGAAAAGAATTAACATACGAAAACTGCAAATGGATTTTCACCTGTCATACGGTACGTAATCCGCATAGACAGGTTATTTCGATATACTAAAGGATGAATACGAAAAATAGTATTCCTTATGAATACAAAAGAAATAATACCCCTTACCTTAGTAGAAGGCAGGATACTGCAATAATGAAGTAGTAGAATACTCTTCTTCATGCTCTCTATAGTTTCTCTCTCTCTATAGTGCCTCTTGTGAATCTCAGTGAATTGGTGAGAATGAAAGAAGAATTAAGCTTTTATTTATAGGAGAATGGACTAAATAGTAACTAATTCACGAACGGTCCAGATTAATTCACTATTAGAATGGACGGTCCATATTGATTACTATTAAAACCACAACCGACGGTCCAGATTGATTTACTTTTAAAACCACCACCGATGGTCCAGATTGATTTACTTTTAAAACCACCACCGACTGTCCAGATTGATTTACTTTTAAAAATCACCATCCATTGGCCAGATTGATTTACTTTTAAAAAACCACCATCAATGGTACATATTGATTTACTATTAAAACCACTATCAATGGTCTAGATTCTTTTATTATTAAAACCACCATCAATGGTCCAGATTGATTTACTATTAAAACCACCACCAATAGTCCAGATTGATTTAACTTATTACACTTTAGTACCCCTAAAGTTTTCCAAGTTTGCATTATTCCCCTCTAACTTTTGTAATTCACTTATCTTCAAGAAACACATTCTTAATACTTCAACAATTATTCATCATTAATATTACAACTCACAATATTTAACAACCAGATCGTTCACAGGAAAGAGGGGGCTTTCCAAGAAGGATTTCTCCCAATTGGCACGTAATTAGGAGACCAAACCTCTCATCGACAGAACTTTCTAGACATTGTCAACATTGCAATTAATAATATGAATAGCTTTGTTGTCTCAATTATTGATTTAATAATATAAAATATTACGCAGATGATAATGGGACATAATTGAATTAAATAACGTGAGATACTATGAAGCAATTACTGTAGCAATAATTGAGTATAACTGAGTGACTTCTCACGTAAGCATCAATAATCAATACCGTGTGCAACTATGTAACCACGCGTATTACTATACTTTTACCACCGGGTATTTCAATAGTTTAACGATAAAACTTCCGCTGTTATGTTTATAAAAAGATATTTCTGTCGTTTTCTAACTACGATAATACTTCTGTTGTGGGGTCTACCAATGATTGTGCTGTCGTACGAATATTCCCCAACCAATCGAATATTCACTGACACAACAAATATTTTATATTGACTTGCTTACTTTGCAAAATTTTCCAAATATTACCCACAACTATAAAATTATATCATATCCACACCATAATATTCTAAAATATATTTCGAGATAAAATATTCTTTATTCAAAAAAGTTGGGGTCTTACAATAAGAGGATCAACACTGAATGTGAAGGGTGTAAATAGGTGTAGAAGATTTATTGATGAAGAAGGGTGTAGAAGTGTTTTTATTGTTTTTATTTTTGCAGAGAAAGGGTAGAAATGTTTTTGTTTTATTTATTGCGACCGTTCCATATAGAATATGGTTGCCTACGTACTCCCGGGTATTAGAGAGATCAGGTCGACGTAGTTCGCCCCTCAAGACGAATTACAGTCGAAGAGAAGTATGAATCCCATGTGCATGCTATACTGCGGGGAGCAAAAAGTTTGATCCCATGATTGGGACAAACTGCAGGTGTGGAAAACGTTTGATCCCGTATTCAGGACAAACTGCAAGCGCAGAAAAGTTTAATCCCGTCTTCAGGATAAATTGCAGGTATGAAAGGTTCAATCCCTGGGGGGATAACCAAAATTGTGTGAAAGTGTTGAAATGAGATGAAACCAGGCTGCTGGTTTGAAGTGTATGTTTACCT
Source organism: Panax japonicus (assembly GCA_020205505.1). NCBI lineage: Eukaryota > Viridiplantae > Streptophyta > Magnoliopsida > Apiales > Araliaceae > Panax > Panax japonicus. The sequence continues at coordinate 39,087,270 of CM035102.1, read as the reverse complement.
GAGGGGCATAAGAGTATGTAAAAAGGGTTATAAAGCCAGAATGATTGGTGATTTGATGATCAAAAACTAGGATGTTTGCTTGATGATAACTTTAGACATAATATCGTTTCACGGTGTTTGATTTGATAAGCTATTGAAATTCATCTCCATCCATTTCCTGTAGTCAAAGAGCGCCTCTTGTCAATACCTTCTTGACAACAAATGGGCCTTCCTAGTTAGGAGCGAATTTTCCCTTAGATTAATTTTAGTTGTCAACGATCTTCTTTAAAACCAAGTCGTGTTGTTTAAACTGTCGTAGCCGGACTTTGTTGTTGTAGTATCTTGCGATCCTTTGTTGATATAACTAACCATGGAAGATAGTCGCGATTCTCCTTTCGTCTATTAAAGATAATTGGTGATACCTGTCTTGTACCCATTGGTCTTCATCCAGCTGAGCGTCCATTAACACTCTAAGGGATTCCATTTCCACCTCTATGGGGAGCACTGCTTCCATCCCATAGGATAATAAGTAGGATGTTGCCCCAGTAGAAGTACGCTTTGAAGTTCTGTAGGCTAATAAAGTCAAAGGCAAGAGGTCAGACCATCCTTTGTGATTAGTGGACATTTTCTGCATCATCTTCTTGATATTTTTATTAGCCACTTCAAGAGCACCATTCATCTTTGGACGGTAGATGATAGAGTTAAGGTGTTTGATGTGGAATTTACTGCATAACTCCTTCATCATTTTGTTGTTGAGGTTCTTAGCATTGTCTGACATAATGACCTCTGGTTGTGCATATTGACAGACGATATTATTTCTGATGAAAGCAATGATGACTTCTTTGGTAACTCTGGGGAAGTAGGCTGCTTTTACCCATTTGGTGAAGTAGTCAATCATGGTGAATATGAATTGATGTCCATTACTGGCTTTTGGCTCGTTGGGCCCGATCACGTCCATTCCCCACATTGAGACGGGCCATGTAGAACTCATATTATGGAGTTCCCTTGGAGGGGCGTGGATAGTATTCCCATGAACTTGGCATTGATAGCACCTCTTGACGTGATCATCACAGTCAGCTTTAAGCGTAAGCCAATAATGCACTGTTATGAGGATTTTTTTAACAAGTATGGGTCCGGTCATGTGTGGGTCACATACTCCACCATGGATCTCATCCATGAGCCTTTAAGCTTGGTCTTTGTCCAGACATCTGAGGATACCTAATCCCGCATCTCTTTTGTCGAGTGCATCTCTGCTCAGGTAGAATTTCATAGCAATTCAATGGATCTGCCACTTTTTAGTCGGGCTTGCCTAAGCGGGTGTAGATCCATCTCACAGATATTCCTTGATATGTTGATACCAAGGGTTGTGGATGGGAGGTAGCTCATCCGATACTTCTCTAACATAGTTCCCATAAGTTGGGACCTTTTGCAGGGCAAATGTTATGCTTGGCATGTTTTCCTTGTCAAGTATATTAATCAAGGAGGCTAACGTTGCTAATGCATCCGCAAAATCTTTCTTATTACAAGGAATGTGTAGAAAGGAGATTTCTTCGAACTACTTGCCGATGGTAAGGCCGCAAATGTAATTCTTTGGTTTGATAGATTCTTATGGATTATTTAATTACCAACTCTGAATACCCAAAGACAGTTAACCGACTGATGCCCATTGAACGGGCAAGTTTTAGCCCCATGATACAGCCTTCATACTCAGCTGTGTTATTGGTGCTAATAAACTACAATTTGACAGCGACGAGATACTGCTCCCCTGTACCAGATACTAGAACTGCTCCAGCTCCAGAACTTCTGTGTTATCAGCTCCATCGAAATATATTTTCCATGTGTGGCATGTATCGTATTGATGGTGTTGCTAAACTGCCATTACACCTTCATCGAGAAAATATGTTTCCAAGGGTTTGTATTCCCCTGTAGGTGCGACAGCCAGTTGATTCGCAATTCCTTAACCTTTGAAAGACTTTTGCGTCACGTAGACGATGTTAAATTGCTGTAGGATTAACTGCCATCTGGACAACCGACAATTCAATATGGGCTTACTGAACACATACTTGAGAGGATCCACGCGGGATATGAGATGGGTTGTGTTACCATGGAGGTAATGCTATAACCTCATGGATTCCCATGCTAAAGCACAACAAGTCTTCTCATTCAGAGGGTACTTATGTTCACTGTTGTTGAATCTTTTGCTGAGGTAATAGATAGCTCGTTCTTGGCCTCTATAGTCTTTTTGCCCCAACATGCAGCCCACATCATTGTCATTAATGGACAGGTACATGAACAGGGGAACATCATCCCTAGGAGGTACCAAAATAGGAGCGTTAACTAGCTGCTCTTTGATTGTAAGGAAGGCTTTCTGACACTCATCGTTCCATTTCATAGCGGAGTTCTTCCTTAATAATTTGAAAATGGGCTCATAGGTTGCTGTGAGTTGAGAGATAAACCTGCTAATGAAGTTGATTCTTACTAAAAATCTCTGTATTTCCTTCTCTATCTAAGGAATGGGCATTTCCCTTTGTGGCTGACTAGGAAGCCTAGCAACTTGTCTGATTTAACACCAAAGGCGTACTTGGCTGGATTCAACTTGAAGTTGTACTTACGCAACCTGTTGAAGAGCTTTTTGAGATGGTCTAAATGGTCTTCTTCTCTTCGGGACTTGATAATGATGTCATCCACGTAGATCTCTATCTATTTGTGCATTAAATCATTGAAAAGAGCCATCATAGCTCGCTGATAGGTTGCCCCGACATTGATGAGGCTGAATGACAACCGTCTATAGTAGAAGGTTCCCCATGGCATGATGAAAGCAGTTTTCTCATGATCCTCCTCAGTGACCATAATCTGATGATACCCCGTGAAGTAATCTGTAAAGGAGTATATGCCTTATTGAGCAGTATTGTCAATAAGAATGTGGATAAAGGGCACGAGAAAGCTATCTAGGCAAGATTTGTTCAGATCCCGGTAATCCACGTAAACTCCCACCTTTCCTCCTTGTTTAGGCATGGGAACAATGTTGGATATCCATTCTGGATATGTGGACACCATGATAATGCCAGCTTGAAATTGTTTCACAATTTCTTCTTTCACCTTTAAACTCCACTCAGGTTTCAATCGCCTGAGCTTCTGCCTAACTGGCTTAAATCCTTACTTAATGGGAAGGAGATGAAGGACATTATCAGTGGACAAACCCACCATGTCTTCATGAGACCATGCAAACACATTCTAAAATTGGGTTAGTATCACAACCATGTCATTCTGTTGGTTTGGGGTTAGGTCTGAACCAATCTGGATTAGCTTAGGGCTTTCTAAGGTTCCTATATTGAAAGAAATTGTTTGATCAAGATTAGGTTTAGGTTTGTCTTTGACCCATTCCTTAATCTCTTTAGGTGTCTCAATGTCCTCTTGGATTTTTATCAAGTCTGAGTCTAACTTTTCATCAAAGTTACAGTCCTTGTGGAGAAAAGACACCTTATCAGCAAGTACATGCACATCTAAATTTAGAGTCCTTGTGACAACCCGAGAATTTAGACAATTTATTAAAATCCTAAATGATTGATTTAAGGTCAAATAATAGACCTAGACAGAAAATAAGTGTATGTGTTTGATATTATTAGGGTGAAATTTTGATGATTTCAAAATTTGGTGAAGGATATAGGTGAATTATTCAGGATTAAGGATTTATGTGAATATGTATGTGTACTAAATGTGGTTAAGGGTCATTGGTTGATCAGATAAATTACATCTGTGAAAAACCCTAATTATATATTAAGAACTTTAACGTTCAGTTAGAAAACTATAACGTCTAGAAATCGGTTCTAGAAACCCTAGTTTCAGTTCCGGGAGTCCGAAACCTTAATTCGAATATTGAAAACCCTAGTTTGGGAATGCAATGTATGTTCAAGGTTAAACGTCATTAATATTAATTAATTAGGGAAAACCCTAATGAATTATATAAAATCTTAATTGATTATTTGAAAACCCTAATACCAGATCTGAAAACCCTAATTTCAGAGTCTGATAAAATAAAACCCTAATCTAGGAATATAATAATGCTTTAGTGCTATTAATTAAGTACTAATTAGGGTAAAGGTTAATTAATTAACAAACCCTAATTTCCAATTTTTGGAACCCAAATTGTTTCGTCAGAAACCCTAATGTTCAATCGTGGATTTAATTGCTAAAATTAGCAATGCTAATTAGGAAACCCTAATCCTAATTATTTCAATTTATGAGTAATTAGAAAACTCTAATCTAATTACGAATATTTAATTTCTATTTTAGAATATTATTTTGTAAACCCTAATTTATGGGTTGAAAATCCTAATGACCATTTTGAACCCTAATTGTGTAGTGGTGGATTTAATTGCTTTATTAGCAATGTTAATTAGGAATTATAAATCCTAATTGTCAAGTTATTAGAAACCCTAATCTAATTAGGAAATCTAAATTTCTAAAATTGAAACATTATTTTAAACCCTAAAATGAGGTTTTGAAACCTAATATACAAGTTTGACCCTAAGTGCTAAATTAGCAATTTTAATTAGGATTAATTAGTCCTAATTAGCAAGATTGATATATGATTAGGAAATTGTAATGTAATTAGAGAATTCTAATTACGATTTTAAAATTGTTAATTTTCTATATCGAAAACCTTAATCCGAAAATCTTATAATTTAAAGTTGCTAAATATTTAAGGGTTAAAATCTAAACCCTAAAGGGTTAAACCCTAAACCCTAATGCAAATTCTAGAAATTTAAGGAAATGACAATTATGCCCCTTTTGTGTATTATTTGAGGTAGCTTGCATATCTTGCCAAGATGTGGGTTGTTGAACAACCCTAACCACTCCCTTGACTTATATGACAGCAAATCATCCCCTTTTTCAATACCATTCATGCATCTAGCAATTTTATTTAAAGATTTAGAGAGAGAAAATGGCCACTTTGTTATCATTTTTCTTCCAAGACTTTCTCTCTCCAAAATTTCGAAATATAGAGTGTGAGAGAGTGAATTAGTTAGCCATAATCGAGATATAGCTTTTTCATAATCAGGATCAAAGGATCAGAAATTAGGAATCAAGCTCAAAAGGTATAAAACCCTAAAAATTTGAAATCTCATGATTTGGTGTTAAATGTTGTTGTTGATTAGTTAATGTTGTGTATTTAGGTGTCAATTGAGGATCTGGGTTGTTAAATCCCATATCCATAACATCAAAATACTCGAATCTTGCATTTTTTGAAATCTGGAAAAATTGCAAAAACATCGTCTGACAAGCAAATGTCAGACCCCATAAATCTATGTGTGTATGATATTTGTTTAGAGATATGGCTCTGTTCTATGACATGTAGGCTTTAATCTGGAATTGGAATCGTGGTAATAGCATGTCTAGATTTCTTGTTATTTGCAGTCAAAGATCGTTGACCGATCAAGCTTTCTGGAATTCTGGGCAATCCCAGAAACCCAGATCGTCTGACAGCATTTTCTGTGCCTTTGATCATGTTGTAGTTTACGTTTTGATCCAAGTTGTTGTATTTATATTGTTCTCTGTCATATGGGCTACAAGAATATGCTTTTAGATCACTCAGATATGTATATGAATCGGAGAAATTGATGGTCAAACCATGGTTGACCATCACGCCGGATGACGATTCTGGGTAACCCGGAAATCTTCAAAGGCAGTTTTTAGCATGTACTTTAACCATGCCAGATCGTGATCATATGATGTTGTTAGGTTGATTTGCGGATATGGTCGTGTACCCAGACATTAGTACTACAATGTTGAACCTTAATATCACTTAAAAAATAATACAGAAAGCTATGATTCGAGGCTTCAAAGTGGTACCTCCGAACTGCTTGAGTTTCTGGGCAGCCCAGAAACACAAGAACATGCCTGACAACGATTTTGAGAGCTTAGATCTCTCTGTTATGATATGTGATGATCATGAACATGATATGTAGTGGTAGTATTACATAAATACTACAACATTAAAACAATTTCCAGTCCAGAAAACATTAGGATCATAGCTTAAAAGCTGGTCAAACGTGCTGGCCGGTTAACTGACATGAACACTCAAGAACAGCTGAAGAACACCTTCAGCGACGGTTGTGTCACCAAAGCTACCTTTAGAGACGGTTTCTATTTTTTTTAATTTCTGATTTTCCGAAAATTATTTAAAAATTGATAAAAATGGTTTTTAATTATTAAAAATACAAAATAAATTCCGAAAAATTATTTTAAAGTTTGAAAAATAGTTTTTAACTATTTTGAGTATATTTTGAAAATATTTAATATTTTTGGAATATAAATGGTATTTATTTATTTAATTATAATATTAAATAAATTATTTAAAAATGGTTTTAATTCATGAAAAATCATGAAAAATCATATTATGGTGTTAGAAAATATTTTAAGACTTTTGATATTTTGTGATGAAATTAATTAATATATTAATATTAATGGTAATTAGTTTATTTAATAATTATATTAAATAAATTGTAGAAAAATAGAATTAATGATTTAAAAATCATATAAAAATGATTTAAGTGTTATAAAAATATTTGAAGTTATAAAATATAACCTTTGATATTTTGGCATGAAAATATTAATATTCTAATATTAATAAAAATTATCGGATAATGGATTTAATGGTTTAAAAATCATATAATTATGATTTTAAGGTATTAAAAATACTTTGATATATTATAATTATATTATAATATTATGTAATGATTTTCATTAATATTTTATATTAAATGAATATTAATGATTAAGGAATTTTGTGGTATTTAATTCATTTAAATACAGTTTTAAGGATTGAAAAATGTTAATAAATGGTAATAATTATCCAAAAATTATTACGAACCTAGGAAAAATGTTTTGTCTGATAAGAAATTATCTGTGATAATGGTTAATTGGTTAGACAGAGTTTAATTGAATTTAAACTCGATTTTTGTCCGATTAGACCGTCGGGATGATAGAATTGTGTCGGTTTCTAGTCAAACTGAAATAGTTTGACTTGATGCTATATCTTATGTGCTGTATAGACTAATAGGATTATGTGGCAATATGTTTAGGTTATTCTGTGTATAAATATAATTGTATTATACTGTGATGATATTATTCTAATATTGGAGATCTATATTATTAATATTAGATCTTCGGGTAAAGAGTTATAAATTGCGTTGCGGTAATCAACGGTTCAGGCAAGTTTTCTGTTACTTAACTCTAATAAGAGTAGTTTCTTCAAGACTATGGTTAATCATTGATGATTGTCATGAAATTTGTACTCTGTACATCTTGCATGTATAAGTCAGGTATGAAAGGCTGATCACCTTCATTACCAGTTAGTTCAGAAATGTTTGTTCATGTAAAATACTTGTTCAGTCAAAATTTGTTCGTGCTAGTTCTCAATTATATTGATGAATTATAGCAAGCTCATTATTCATACTCTTCAATCATGATATATCATTATATTATTGTACTTAAACTTGCTGGGCAACTTTCATGCTCACCCTTGCTATATCATGATAAAACATTGCAGATAAGGCGAATGCGTTCGGATACAGGAAACGATTAAAGCCAAGTTTAGCTTGGGATATAAAGTGCAGCTAGTTTGTAATAGCATATTTTAAAAAATGTGTTGTATGATAGAAAGTTTATTAAATGTGTATTAAGTTAAGGTTACTCGACCTTGGGGATAAGTGTGTAATATAATGTATAAACAATTTATGTTTATATCTTCCGCAAATAGTGATAGTAAGAGTATACCGGATCCGAGGTGATTTGGGACCTGGATTCGGGGCTACTACAGTTGGTATCAAAGCTGTTGGTTATGAAGCTTAGGTAGGAATACCTGAGACCAATAACCGCAGTGATTAGGATAAGATCTAACTCACATAGAGTTAGTTGGTCGGTAAGATTCAAAGATTAATCTCGGCGAGTGTAAAGACACAGAGTTCCCTAACTCTGATAATAAAGTTGAATAGTAATGGTGAATAGATCGAGTCTAAAAGACTGAAAGTGCAGGGATAGAAGATTATAAAACAAAACGATCATCGGAATAGAAATAAATCGTAATATATACGATAATATCACCCCGTGATCTGATAAGGTTATGACAGCCAGAAAGAATCAATCTTATGATTGAAAAGTTTACAGCAAGATGATGTGTCTATGTTGTACTATTAAATTGTACTATGAAAACTCATGAAAGAGTTATGGATTATGAATACGAATCGAATTCGCATTGAAAAAGGGGGTTAAGATTAGGTGGGGATTTCAATGAGGACTCGTGTCAGCAACTGAGTTTTATGATTCCATGTATGGGCGGGGAATTGTACTTGGTGTAAAAACTACTTAGTTGGTGGCATTGGTAATAATTGAAATATTGTGTCACGCTAGTTGTTATATATAGATAAATAGGTCATAGGTAGAGAATATATGATTAAGTACGAGTTCTTAGAACTCATACTTATGTGACATTCTTGACTTATAGTTATATGAAATGTTTATGAGCCCCTCAGCGAACGGACGCCAAAGGTCAGACTTGGGTAAGTTCCTAAACTCATATAATTATGGCCAGGTTATGAACTCATAAGTGTGGTTTTATGAACTGGGTATAGTTGTGTGTGAATGGAGTGTTAAGGATTATAGGAATAGATAGATTGTTAAGCAAATGATCATTAGTGAAGACTTAGGTTTTCCTAAACCCCTAGCTTTGCAAAACTTTAATTTTTGACATCAAGCTAAATACGCACTATGTGCCTGTTAAAAAAAATTGTTTTTATTTATCACTTATGTAGCATGTGACGTGGTGCAGAGATGATAAAAAATGATGGAGTTATCAATGCAGAATTACTTGGTGTTGGATGTGATCTAAGGATCGTCAGCCCACTACAGTATGATGTAGTATAACAAAGTCACAAAATGACGAAATCCTCAACGGACTGTTAAATACAGTGCGGCATCATGACGTCATTCTCAAAAATGTTTTATTGAAAGAAAATTCCCAAACCAAATTGTTTTGCTGTGGAATCAAATAAGACTGAGGTAAAATTTCTGTGCCTTTGGCAGTGATGGAAAACAGATAAAATCAGTACTTGGCCAGTACAGGGCATATCGGGCTAATCACCCTTTCTGTCCGTAAGTAATAACGGTTTGCGGATGAATTTCCATAAAACCTTTGCGAAAATGAAAAACAAACAGTCTATACGATTCCTCAGCACAGTTTTAAAATTTTTACCCTTGTGAGTGGTGTATTGGGTAACATGTGAAATATGTGTGAATGGTGTAAGGTGCACGGTGTAAGGTGTAATGTGAATTTCGGAGATGAAATTCTTAGAAGGAGGGGTGAATGTGACAACCCGAGAATTTAGACAATTTATTAAAATCCTAAATGATTAATTTAAGGTCAAATAATAGACCTAGGCAGAAAATAAGTGTATGTGTTTGATATTATTAGGGTGAAATTTTGATGATTTCAGAATTTGGTGAAGGATATAGGTGAATTATTCAGGATTAAGGATTTATGTGAATATGTATGTGTACTAAATGTGGTTAAGGGTCATTGGTTGATCAGATAAATTACATCTGTGAAAAACCCTAATTTTATATTAAGAACTTTAACGTTCAGTTAGAAAACTATAACGTCTAATAAGAAACCCTAGAAATCGGTTCTGGAAACCCTAGTTTAAGTTCCGGGAGTCTGAAACCTTAATTCGGATATTGAAAACCCTAGATTGGGAATGCAATGTATGTTCAAGGTTAAACGTCATTAATATTAATTAATTAGGGAAAACCCTAATGAATTATATAAAATCTTAATTGATTATTTGAAAACCCTAATACCAAATCTGAAAACCCTAATTTCAGAGTCTGATAAAATGAAACCCTAATCTGGGAATATAATAATGCTTTAGTGCTATTAATTAAGTACTAATTAGGGTAAAGGTTAATTAATTAACAAACCCTAATTTCCAATTTTTGGAACCCAAATTGTTCCGTCAGAAACCCTAATGTTCAATGGTGGATTTAATTGCTAAAATTAGCAATGCTAATTAGGAAACCCTAATCCTAATTATTTCAATTTATGAGTAATTAGAAAACTCTAATATAATTACGAATATTTAATTTCTATTTTAGAATATTATTTTGTAAACCCTAATTTATGGGTTGAAAACCCTAATGACCATTTGAACCCTAATTGTGTAGTGGTGGATTTAATTGCTTTATTTGCAATGTTAATTAGGAATTATAAATCCTAATTGTCAAGTTATTAGAAACCCTAATCTAATTAGGAAATCTAAATTTCTAAAATTGAAACATTATTTTAAACCCTAAAATGAGGTTTTGAAACCTAATATACAAGTTTGACCCTAAGTGCTAAATTAGAAATTTTAATTAGGATAAATTAGTCCTAATTAGCAAGATTGATATATGATTAGGAAATTGTAATGTAATTAGAGAATTCTAATTACGATTTTAAAATTGTTAATTTTCTATATCGAAAACCTTAATCCGAAAATCTTATAATTTAAAGTTGCTAAATATTTAAGGGTTAAAATCTAAACCCTAAAGGGTTAAACCCTAAACCCTAATGCAAATTCTAGAAATTTAAGGAAATGACAATTATGCCCCTTTTGTGTATTATTTGAGGTAGCTTGTATATCTTGCCAAGATGTGGGTTGTTGAACAACTCTAACCACTCCTTTGACTTATATGACAGCAAATCATCCCCTTTTTCAGTACCATTCATGCATCTAGCAATTTTATTTAAAGATTTAGAGAGAGAAAATGGCCACTTTGTTATCATTTTTCTTCCAAGACTTTCTCTCTCCAAAATTTCGAAATATAGAGTGTGAGAGAGTGAATTAGTTAGCCATAATCAAGATATAGCTTTTTCATAATCAGGATCAAAGGATCAGAAATTAGGAATCAAGCTCAAAAGGTATAAAACCCTAAAAATTTGAAATCTCATGATTTGGTGTTAAATGTTGTTGTTGATTAGTTAATGTTGTGTATTTAGGTGTCAATTGAGGATCTGAGTTGTTAAATCCTAGATCCATAACATCAAAATACTCGAATCTTGGATTTTTTGAAATCTGGAAAAATTGCTAAAACATCGTCTGACAAGCAAATGTCAGATCCCATAAATCTGTGTGTGTATGATGATATATGTGTTTAGAGATATGGATCTATTCTATGACATGTAGGCTTTAATCTGGAACTGGAATCGTGGTAATAACATGTCTAGATTTCTTATTATTTGCAGGCAAAGATCGTTGACCGATCAAGCTTTCTGGAATTCTAGGCAAACCCAAAAACCCAGATCGCCTGACAGCATTTTCTGTGCCTTTGATCTTGCTGTAGTTTACGTTTTGAGCCAAGTTGTTGCATTTATATTGTTCTCTGTCATATGGGCTACAAGAATATGCTTTTAGATCACTCAGATATGTATATGAATCGGAGAAATTGATGGTCAAACCATGGTTGACACCATCACGCCGGATGAAGATTCTGGGTAATCCAGAAATCTTCAAAGACAGTTTTTAGCATGTACTTTGACCATGTCAGATCGTGATCATATGATGTTGTTAGGTTGATTTGCGGATATGGTCGTGTACCTAGACATTAGTACTACAATGTTGAACCTCAATATCACTTAAAAAATAATACAAAAAGCTATGATTCGAGGCTTCAAAGTGGTACCCTCGAACTGCTTGAGTTTCTAGGCAGCCCAGAAACTCAACAACATGCCTGACAACGATTTTGAGAGCTTAGATCTCTCTGTTATGATATGTGATGATCATGAACATGATATGTGATGATCATTAACATGATATGTAGTGGTAGTATTACATAAATACTACAACATTAAAACAATTTCCAGTCCAGAAAACATTAGGATCATAGCTTAAAAGCTGGTCAAACATGCTGGCCGGTTAACTGACATGAACACTCAAGAACAGCTGAAGAACACCTTCAGCGACGGTTGTGTCACCAAAGCTACCTTTAGCGACGGTTTCTATTTTTTTTTAATTTCTGATTTTCTAAAAATTATTTAAAAATTGATAAAAATGGTTTTTAATTATTAAAAATACAAAATAAATTCCGAAAAATTATTTTAAAGTCTGAAAAATAGTCTTTAACTATTTTGAGTATATTTTGAAATTATTTAATATTTTTGGAATATAAATGGTATTTATTTATTTAATTATAATATTAAATAAATTATTTAAAAAATGGTTTTAATTCATGAAAAATCATGAAAAATAATATTATGGTGTTAGAAAATATTTTAAGTTATTTTTGATAACTTTTGATATTTTGTGATGAAATTCATTAATATATTAATATTAATGGTAATTAGTTAATTTAATAATTATATTAAATAAATTGTGGAAAAATAGAATTAATGGTTTAAAAATAATATAAAAATCATTTTAGTGTTATAAAAATATTTGAAGTTATAAAATATAACTTTTGATATTTTGGCATGAAAATATTAATATTCTAATATTAATAGCAATTATCGGATAATGGATTTAATGGTTTAAAAATCATATAATTATGATTTTAAGGTATTAAAAATACTTTGATATATTATAATTATATTATAATATTATGTAATGATTTTCATTAATATTTTATATTAAATGAATATTAACGATTAAGGAATTTTGTGGTATTTAATTCATTTAAATACAGTTTTAAGGATTGAAAATGTTAATAAATGGTAATAATTATCCGAAAATTATTACGAGCCTAGGAAAAATGTTTTGTCTGATAAGAAATTATATGTGATAATGGTTAATTGGTTAGACAGAGTTTAATTGAACTTAAACTCGATTTTTGTCCGATTAGACCGTCGGGATGATAGAATTGTGTCGGTTTCAAGTCGGACTGAAATAGTTTGACTTGATGCTATGTCTTATGTGATGTATAGACTAATAGGATTATGTGGTAATGTGTTTAGGTTATTCTGTGTATAAGTATAACAGTATTATACTGTGATGATATTATTCTAATATTGGAGATCTATATTATTAATATTAGGTTTTCGGGTAAAGAGTTATAAATTGCGTTGCGGTAATCAACGGTTCAGGCAAGTTTTCTTTTACTTAACTCTAATAAGAGTAGTTTCTTCAAGCCTATGGTTAATCATTGCTGATTGCCATGAAATTTGTTCTCAATACATCTTGCATGTATAAGTAAGGTATGAAAGGCTGATCACCTTCATTACCAGTTGGTTCAGAAATGTTTGTTCATGTAAAATACTTGTTCAGTCAAAATTTGTTCGTGCTAGTTCTCAATTATATTGATGAATTATTGCAAACTCATTATTCATACTCTTCAATCATGATATATCGTTATATTATTGTACTTAAACTTGCTGGGCAACTTTCATGCTCACCCTTGCTATATCATGATTAAACATTGCAGATAAGGCGAATGCGTTCGGATACAGGAAACGATTAAAGCCAAGTTTAGCTTGGGATATAAAGTGCAGCTAGTTTGTAATAGCGTATTTTGATAAATGTGTTGTATGATAGAAAGTTTATGAAATGTGTATTAAATTAAGGTTACTCGACCTTGGGGATAAGTGTGTAATGTAATGTATAAACAATTTATGTTTATATCTTCCGCAAATAGTGATAGAAATAGTATACCGGATCCGAGGTGATTTGGGACCTGGATTCGGGGCTACTACAGTTGGTATCAAAGCTGTTGGTTATGAAGCTTAGGTAGGAATACCTGAGACCAATAACCGCAGTGATTAGGATAAGATCTAACTCACAAAGAGTTAGTTGGTCGGTAAGATTCAAAGATGAATCTCGTCGAGTGTAAAGACACAGAGTTCCCTAACTCTGATAATAAAGTTGAACAGTAATGGTGAATAGATCGAGTCTAAAAGACTGAAAGTGCATGGATAGAAGATCGTAAAACAAAACGATCATAAGCATAGAAATAAATCGTAATATATACGATATGATCACCCCGTGATCTGATAAGGTTATGACAGTCAGAAAGAATCAATCTTATGATTGAAAAGTTTACAGCAAGATGCTGTGTCTATGTTGTACTATTAAATTGTACTATGAAAACTCATGAAAGAGTTATGGATTATGAATACGAATCGAATTCGTATTGAAAAATGGGGTTAAGATTAGGTGGGAATTTCAATGAGGACTCGTGTCAGCAACTAAGTTGTATGATTCCTTGTAAGGGCGGGGAATTGTACTTGGTGTAAAAACTACTTAGTTGGTGGCATTGGTAATAATTGAAATGTTGTGTCACGCTAGTTGTTATATATAGATAAATAGGTCATAGGTAGAGAATATAAGATTAAGTACGAGTTATTAGAACTCATACTTATGTGACATTCTTGACTTATAGTTATATGAAATGTTTATGAGCCCTCAGCGAACGGACGCCAATGGTCAGACTAGGGTAAGTTCGTAAACTCATATAATTGTTGCCACGTTATGAACTCATAAGTGTGGTTTTATGAACTGGGTATAGTTGTGTGTGAATGGAGTGTTAAGGATTATAGGAATAGATAGATTGTTAAGCAAATGATCATTAGTGAAGACTTAGGTTTTCCTAAACCCCTAGATTTGCAAAACTTTAATTTTTGACATCAAGCTAAATACGCACTATGTGCCTGTTAAAAAAATTGTTTTTATTTATCACTTATGTAGCATGTGACCTGGTGCAGAGATGATAAAAAAATGATGGAGCTATCAATGCAGAATTACTTGGTGTTGGATATGATCTAATGATCGTCAGCCCACTACAGTATGATGTAGTATAACAAAGTCACAAAATGACGAAATCCTCAACGGACTGTTAAATACAGTGCGGCTTCATGACGTCATTCTCAAAAATGTTTTATTGAAAGAAATTTCCCAAACCAAATTGCTTTGCTATGGAATCAAATAAGACTGAGGTAAAATTTTTGTTCCTTTGGCAGTGATGGAAAACAGATAAAATCAGTACTTGGCCAGTACAGGGCATATCAGGCTAATAACCCTTTGTGTTTGTAAGTAATGACGGTTTGCGGATGAATTTCCATAAAACCTTTGAGAAAATGAAAAACAAACAGTCTATACGATTCCTCAGCACAGTTTTAAAATTTTTACCCTTGTGAGTGGTGTATTGGGTAACATTTGAAATATGTGTTAATGGTGTAAGGTGCACAGTGTAATGTGTAAGGTGA
Source organism: Panax japonicus (assembly GCA_020205505.1). Taxonomy (NCBI): domain Eukaryota; kingdom Viridiplantae; phylum Streptophyta; class Magnoliopsida; order Apiales; family Araliaceae; genus Panax; species Panax japonicus. Next base: position 39,072,062 of record CM035102.1, on the reverse strand, counting down.
ATTTCGGGGATGAAATTCTTAGAAGGAGGGGTGAATGTGACAACCCGAAAATTTAGATAATTTATTAAAATCCTAAATGATTGATTTAAGGTCAAATAATAGACCTAGGCAGAAAATAAGTGTATGTGTTTGATATTATTAGGGTGAAATTTTGATGATTTCAAAATTTGGTGAATGATATAGGTGAATTATTCAGGATTAAGGATTTATGTGAATATGTATGTGTACTAAATGTGGTTAAGGGTCATGGGTTGATCAGATAAATTACATCTCTGACAAACCCTAATTATATATTAAGAATTTTAACGTTCAGTTAGAAAACTATAACGTCTAATAAGAAACCCTAGAAATCGGTTCTAGAAACCCTAGTTTCAGTTCCAGGAGTCCGAAACCTTAATTCGGATATTGAAAACACTAGATTGGGAATGCAATGTATGTTCAAGGTTAAACGTCATTAATATTAATTAATTAGGGAAAACCCTAATGAATTATCTAAAATCTTAATTGATTATTTGAAAACCCTAATATCAGATCTGAAAACCCTAATTTCAGAGTCTTATAAAATGATACCCTAATCTGAGAATATAACGGAGAATTTTAATGCTTTAGTACTATTAATTAAGTACTAATTAGGGTAAAGGTTAATTAATTAACAAACCCTAATTTTTAATTTTTGGAACCCAAATTGTTTCGTCAGAAACCCTAATGTTCAATCGTGGATTTAATTGCTAAAATTAGCAATGCTAATTAGGAAACCCTAATCCTAATTATTTCAATTTATGAGTAATTAGAAAACTCTAATCTAATTACGAATATTTAATTTCTATTTTAGAATATTATTTTGTAAACCCTAATTTATGGGTTGAAAACCCTAATGACCATTTGAACCCTAATTGTGTAGTGGTGGATTTAATTGCTTTATTAGCAATGTTAATTAGGAATTATAAATCCTAATTGTCAAGTTATTAGAAACCCTAATCTAATTAGGAAATCTAAATTTCTAAAATTGAAACATTATTTTAAACCCTAAAATATGATTTTGAAACCTAATATACAAGTTTGACCCTAAGTGCTAAATTAGCAATTTTAATTAGGATAAATTAGTCCTAATTAGAAAGATTGATATATGATTAGGAAATTGTAATGTAATTAGAGAATTCTAATTACGATTTTAAAATTGTTAATTTTCTATATCGAAAACCTTAATCCGAAAATCTTAGAATTTAAAGTTGCTAAATATTTAAGGGTTAAAATCTAAACCCTAAACCCTAACAAGCCCTATACCCTAATGCAAATTCTAGAAATTTAAGGAAATGACAATTATGACCCTTTTGTGTATTATTTGAGGTAGCTTGCATATCTTGCCAAGATGTGGGTTGTTGAACAACTCTAACCACTCCCTTGACTTATATGACAGCAAATCATCCCCTTTTTCAATACCATTCATGCATCTAGCAATTTTATTTAAAGATTTAGAGAGAGAAAATGGCCACTTTGTTATCATTTTTCTTCCAAGACTTTCTCTCTCCAAAATTTCGAAATATAGTGTGTGAGAGAGTGAATTAGTTAGCCATAATTAAGATATAGCTTTTTCATAATCAGGATCAAAGGATCAGAAATTCGGAATCAAGCTCAAAAGGTATAAAACCCTAAAAATTTGAAATCTCATGATTTGGTGTTAAATGTTGTTGATTAGTTAATGTTGTGTATTTAGGTGTCAATTGAGGATCTGGGTTGTTAAATCCCAGATCCATAACATCAAAATACTCGAATCTTGGATTTTTTGAAATCTGGAAAAATTGCTAAAACATCGTCTGACAAGCAAATGTCAGACCACATAAATCTGTGTGTGTATGATGATATATGTGTTTAGAGATATGGATCTGTTCTATGACATGTAGGCTTTAATCTGGAACTGGAATCGTGGTAATAGCATGTCTAGATTTCTTGTTATTTGCAGTCAAAGATCGTTGACCGATCAAGCTTTCTGGAATTCTGGGCAAACCCAAAAACCCAGATCGCCTGACAGCATTTTTTGTGCCTTTGATCTTGCTGTAGTTTACGTTTTGAGCCAAGTTGTTGTATTTATATTGTTCTATGTCATATGGGCTACAAGAATATGCTTTTAGATCACTCAGATATGTGTATGAATCGGAGAAATTGATGGTCAAACCATGGTTGACACCATCACGCCGGATGAAGATTCTGGGTAACCCAGAAATCTTCAAAGGCAGTTTTTAGCATGTACTTTGACCATGCCAGATCGTGATCATATGATGTTGTTAGGTTGATTTGCGGATATGGTCGTGTACCCAGACATTAGTACTACAATGTTGAACCTTAATATCACTTAAAAAATAATATAAAAAGCTATGATTCGAGGCTTCAAAGTGGTACCCTTGAACTGCTTGAGTTTCTAGGCAGCCCAGAAACTCAAGAACAGGCCTGACAACGATTTTGAGAGCTTAGATCTCTCTGTTATGATATGTGATGATCATGAACATGATATGTAGTGGTAGTATTACATAATTTCTACAACATTAAAACAATTTCCAGTCCAGAAAACATTAGGATCATTGCTTAAAAGCTGGTCAAACATGCTGGCCGGTTAACTGACATGAACACTCAAGAACAGCTGAAGAACACCTTCAGCGACGGTTGTGTCACCAAAGCTACCTTTAGCGACGGTTTTTATTTCTTTTTTTAATTTCTGATTTTCCGAAAATTATTTAAAAATTGATAAAACTGGTTTTTAATTATTAAAAATACAAAATAAATTCCGAAAAATTATTTTAAAGTCTGAAAAATAGTCTTTAACTATTTTGAGTATATTTTGAAATTATTTAATATTTTTGGAATATAAATGGTATTTATTTATGTAATTATAATATTAAATAAATTATTTAAAAATGGTTTTAATTCATGAAAAATCATGAAAAATAATATTATGGTGTTAGAAAATATTTAAGTTATTTTTGATAACTTTTGATATTTTGTGATGAAATTCATTAATATATTAATATTAATGGTAATTAGTTTATTTAATAATTATATTAAATAAATTGTAGAAAAATAGAATTAATGATTTAAAAATCATATAAAAATGATTTAAGTGTTATAAAAATATTTGAAGTTATAAAATATAACCTTTGATATTTTGGCATGAAAATATTAATATTCTAATATTAATAACAATTATCGGATAATGGATTTAAAGGTTTAAAAATCATATAATTATGATTTTAAGGTATTAAAAATACTTTGATATATTATAATTATATTATAATATTATGTAATGATTTTCATTAATATTTTATATTAAATGAATATTAATGATTATGGAATTTTGTGGTATTTAATTCATTTAAATACAGTTTTAAGGATTGAAAAATGTTAATAAATGGTAATAATTATCCAAAAATTATTACGAGCCTAGGAAAAATGTTTTGTCTGATAAGAAATTATCTGTGATAATGGTTAATTGGTTAGACAGAGTTTAATTGAATTTAAACTCGATTTTTGTCCGATTAGACCGTCGGGATGATAGAATTGTGTCGGTTTCAAGTCAAACTGAAATAGTTTGACTTGATGCTATATCTTATGTGCTGTATAGACTAATAGGATTATGTGGCAATATGTTTAGGTTATTCTGTGTATAAATATAATTGTATTATACTGTGATGATATTATTCTAATATTGGAGATCTATATTATTAATATTAGGTCTTCGGGTAAAGCGTTATAAATTGCGTTGCGGTAATCAACGGTTCAGGCAAGTTTATTTTTACTTAACTCTAATAAGAGTAGTTTCTTCAAGCCTGTGGTTAATCATTGCTGATTGCCATGAAATTTGTACTCAGTACATCTTGCATGTATAAGTCAGATATAAAAGGCTGATCACCTTCATTACCAGTTGGTTCAGAAATGTTTGTTCATGTAAAATACTTGTTCAGTCAAAATTTGTTCGTGTTAGTTCTCAATTATATTCATGAATTATAGCAAGCTCATTATTCATACTCTTCAATCATGATATATCGTTATATTATTGTACTTAAACTTGCTGGGCAACTTTCATGCTCACCCTTGCTATATCATGATAAAACATTGCAGATAAGGCGAATACGTTCGGATACAGGAAACGATTAAAGCCAAGTTTAGCTTGGGATATAAAGTGCAGCTAGTTTGTAATAGCGTATTTTGATAAATGTGTTGTATGATAGAAAGTTTATGAAATGTGTATTAAGTTAAGGTTACTCGACCTTGGGGATAAGTGTGTAATGTAATGTATAAACAATTTATGTTTATATCTTCCGCAAATAGTGATAGAAATAGTATACCAGATCCGAGGTGATTTGGGACCTGGATTCGGGGCTACTACAGTTGGTATCAAAGCTGTTGGTTATGAAGCTTAGGTAGGAATACCTGAGACCAATAACCGCAGTGATTAGGATAAGATCTAACTCACATAGAGTTAGTTGGTCGGTAAGATTCAAAGATGAATCTCGGCGAGTGTAAAGACACAGAGTTCCCTAACTCTGATAATAAAGTTGAACAGTAATGGTGAATAGATCGAGTCTAAAAGACTGAAAGTGCAGGGATAGAAGATCGTAAAACAAAACGATCATAGGCATAGAAATAAATCGTAATATATACGATAAGATCACCCCGTGATCTGATAAGGCTATGACAGTCATAAAGAATCAATCTTACGATTGAAAAGTTTACAGCAAGATGCTGTGTCTATGTTGTACTATTAACTTGTACTATGAAAACTCATGAAAGAGTTATGGATTATGAATACGAATCGAATTCGTATTGAAAAAGGGGGTTAAGATTAGGTGGGGATTTCAATGAGGACTCGTGTCAGCAACTAAGTTGTATGATTCCTTGTAAGGGCGGGGAATTGTACTTGGTGTAAAAACTACTTAGTTGGTGGCATTGGTAAAAATTAAAATGTTGTGTCACACTAGTTGTTATATATAGATAAATAGGTCATAGGTAGAGAATATAAGATTAAGTACGAGTTCTTAGAACTCATACTTATGTGACATTCTTGACTTATAGTTATATGAAATGTTTATGAGCCCTCAGCGAACGGACGCCAATGGTCAGACTAGGGTAAGTTCGTAAACTCATATAATTGTTGCCACGTTATGAACTCATAAGTGTGGTTTTATGAACTGGGTATAGTTGTGTGTGAATGGAGTGTTAAGTATTATAGGAATAGATAGATTGTTAAGCAAATGATCATTAGTGAAGACTTAGGTTTTCCTAAACCCCTAGCTTTGCAAAACTATAATTTTTGACATCAAGCTAAATACGCACTATGTGCCTGTTAAAAAAAAAATTGTTTTTATTTATCACTTATGTAGCATGTGACCTGGTGCAGGGATGATAAAAAAAATGATGGAGTTATCAATGCAGAATTACTTGGTGTTAGATGTGATCATAGGATCGTCAGCCCACTACAGTATGATGTAGTATAACAAAGTCACAAAATGACGAAATCCTCAACGGACTGTTAAGTACAGTGCGGCATCATGACGTCATTCTCAAAAATGTTTTATTGAAAAAAATTTTCCAAACCAAATTGTTTTGCTATGGAATCAAATAAGACTGAGGTAAAATTTTTATGCCTTTGGCAGTGATGGAAAACAGATAAAATCAGTACTTGGCCAGTACAGGGCATATCGGGCTAATCACCCTTTGTGTCTATAAGTAATGACGGTATGCGGATGAATTTTCATAAAACCTTTGCGAAAATGAAAAACAAACAGTCTATACGATTCCTCAGCACAGTTTTAAAATTTTTACCCTTGTGAGTGGTGTATTGGGTAACATTTGAAATATGTGTGAATGGTGTAAGGTGCACGGTGTAAGGTGTAAGGTGAATTTCGGGGATGAAATTCTTAGAAGGAGGGGTGAATGTGACAACCCGAGAATTTAGACATTTTATTAAAATCCTAAATGATTGATTTAAGGTCAAATAATAGACCTAGGCAGAAAATAAGTGTATGTGTTTGATATTATTAGGGTGAAATTTTGACGATTTCAAAATTTGGTGAAGGATATAGGTGAATTATTCAGGATTAAGGATTTATGTGAATATGTATGTGTACTAAATGTGGTTAAGGGTCATGAGTTGATCAGATAAATTACATATGTAACAAACCCTAATTATATATTAAGAATTTTAACGTTCAGTTAGAAAACTATAACGTCTAATAAAAAACCCTAGAAATCGGTTCTAGAAACCCTAGTTTCAGTTCCAGGAGTCCGAAACCTTAATTCGGATATTGAAAACCATATATTGGGAATGGAATGTATGTTCAAGGTTAAACGTCATTAATGTTAATTAATTAGGGAAAACCCTAATGAATTATCTAAAATCTTAATTGATTATTTGAAAACCCTAATATCAGATTTGAAAACCCTAATTTTAGAGTCTTATAAAATGAAACCCTAATCTGGGAATATAACAGAGAATTTTAATGCTTTAGTGCTATTAATTAAGTACTAATTAGGGTAAAGGTTAATTAATTAACAAACCCTAATTTCTAATTTTTGGAACCCAAATTGTTTCGTCAGAAACCCTAATGCTCAATCGTGGATTTAATTGCTAAAATTAGCAATGCTAATTAGGAAACCCTAATCCTAATTATTACAATTTATGAGTAATTAGAAAACTCTAATCTAATTATGAATATTTAATTTCTATTTTAGAATATTATTTTGTAAACCATAATTTATGGGTTGAAAACCCTAATGACCATTTTGAACCCTAATTGTGCAGTGGTGGATTTAATTTCTTTATTAGCAATGTTAATTAAGAATATAAATCCTAATTGTCAAGTTATTAGAAACCCTAATCTAATTAGGAAATCTAAATTTCTAAAATCAAAACATTATTTTAAACCCTAAAATGTGGTTTTGAAACCTAATATACAAGTTTGACCCTAAGTGCTAAATTAGCAATTTTAATTGGGATAAATTAGTCCTAATTAGCAAGATTGATATATGATTAGGAAATTGTAATGTAATTAGAGAATTCTAATTACGATTTTAAAATTGTTAATTTTCTATATCGAAAACATTAATCCGAAAATCTTAGAATTTAAAGTTGGTAAATATTTAAGGGTTAAAATCTAAACCCTAAATGGTTAAACCCTAAACCCTAACAAGCCCTAAACCCTAATGTAAATTCTAGAAATTTAAGGAAATGACAATTATGCCCCTTTTGTGTATTATTTGAGGTAGCTTGCATATTTTGCCAAGATGTGGGTTGTTGAACAACTCTAACCACTCCCTTGACTTATATGACAGTAAATCATCCCCTTTTTTCAATACCATTCATGAATCTAGCAATTTTATTTAAAGATTTAGAGAGAGAAAATGGCCACTTTGTTATCATTTTTCTTCCAAGACTTTCTCTCTCCAAAATTTCGAAATATAGAGTGTGAGAGAGTGAATTAGTTAGCCATAATCAAGATATAGCTTTTTCATAATCAGGATCAAAGGATCAGAAATTAGGAATCAAGCTCAATAGGTATAAAACCCTAAAAATTTGAAATCTCATGATTTGGTGTTAAATGTTGTTGTTGATTAGTTAATGTTGTGTATTTAGGTGTCAATTGAGGATCTGGGTTGTTAAATCCCAGATTCATAACATCAAAATACTCGAATCTTGCATTTTTTTAAATCTGGAAAAATTGCTAAAACATCGTCTGACAAGCAAATGTCAGACCCCATAAATCTGTGTGTGTATGATGATATATGTGTTTAGAGATATGGATCTGTTCTATGACATGTAGGCTTTAATCTGGAACTGGAATCGTTGTAATAGCATGTCTAGATTTTTTGTTATTTGCAGTCAAAGATCGTTGACCGATCAAGCTTTCTAGAATTCTGGGCAAACCCAGAAACCCAGATCGCCTGACAGCATTTTCCGTGCCTTTGATCTTGTCGTTGTTTACGTTTTGAGCCAAGTTGTTGTATTTATATTGTTCTCAGTCATATGGGCTACAAGAATATGCTTTTAGATCACTCAGATATGTACATGAATCGGAGAAATAGATGGTCAAAACATGGTTGACCATCACGCCAGATGAAGATTCTGGGTAACCCAGAAATCTTCAAAGGCAGTTTTTAGCATGTACTTTGACCATGCCAGATCGTGATCATATGATGTTGCTAGGTTGATTTGCGGATATGGTCGTGTACTCAGACATTAGTACTACAATGTTGAACCTTAATATCACTTAAAAAATAATACAGAAACCTATGATTCGAGGCTTCAAAGTGGTACCTCCGAACTGCTTGAGTTTCTAGGCAGCCTAGAAACTCAAGAACAGGCCTGACAACGATTTTGAGAGCTTAGATCTCTCTGTTATGATATGTGATGATCATGAACATGATATGTAGTGGTAGTATTACATAAATACTACAACATTAAAATAATTTCCAGTCCAGAAAACATTAGGATCATAGCTTAAAAGCTGGTCAAACGTGCTGGCCGGTTAACTGACATGAACACTCAAGAACAGCTGAAGAACACCTTCAACGACGGTTGTGCCACCAAAGCTACCTTTAGTGACGGTTTCTATTTTTTTTTTAAATTCTGATTTTTTGAAAATTATTTAAAAATTGATAAAAATGGTTTTTAATTATTAAAAATACAAAATAAATTCCAAAAAATTATTTTAAACTCTGAAAAATAGTTTTTAACTATTTTGAGTATATTTTGAAAATATTTAATATTTTTGGAATATAAATGGTATTTATTTATTTAATTATAATATTAAATAAATTATTTAAAAATGGTTTTAATTCATGAAAAATCATGAAAAATAATATTATGGTGTTAGAAAATATTTTAAGTTATTTTTGATAACTTTTGATATTTTGTGATGAAATTCATTAATATATTAATATTAATGGTAATTAGTTTATTTAATAATTATATTAAATAAATTGTGGAAAAAATAGAATTAATGATTTAAAAATCATATAAAAATGATTTAAGTGTTATAAAAATATTTGAAGTTATAAAATATAACTTTTGATATTTTGGCATGAAAATATTAATATTCTAATATTAATAGCAATTATCGGATAATGGATTTAATGGTTTAAAAATTATATAATTATGATTTTAAGGTATTAAAAATACTTTGATATATTATAATTATCTATCTAATAAAATATAAATGATTTTGAATTTTCCGCTCACTCAATAAATCATCTGGGCCGTCCAAAGTTTGGGATAAATCCCACCGTTCATAAATCTATCTAATAAAATACATCTATCTATCTAATAATCTAATAATATCTATCTAATAAAATATAAATGATTTTGAATTTCCCGCTCACTCAATAAATCATCTGGGCCGTCCAAAGTTTGGGATAAATCTCACCGTTCATACATCTATCTAATAAAATACATCTATATATCTAATAATCTAATAATTCTATCTAATAAAATATAAATGATTTTGAATTTCTCGCTCACTCAATAAATTATTTGGGTCGTCCAAAGTTTGGGATAAATCTCACCGTTCATACATCTATCTAATAAAATACATCTATATATCTAATAATCTAATAATAATTTAATAAAATACAAATGACTTTAAATTTCCCGCTCACTCAATAAATTATTTTGGTCATTCAAAATTTGAGATAAATCATATTGTCCATACAGTGCCAGAGGCACGGGACCCAGCTAGTATTATAATATTATGTAATGATTTTCATTAATATTTTATATTAAATGAATATTAATTATTAAGGAATTTTGTGGTATTTAATTCATTTAAATACAGTTTTAAGGATTAAAAAATGTTAATAAATGGTAATAATTATCCGAAAATTATTACGAGGTTAGGAAAAATGTTTTGTCTGATAAGAAATTATCTGTGATAATGGTTAATTTGTTAGACAGAGTTTAATTGAACTTAAACTCGATTTTTTGTCCGATTAGACCGTCGGGATGATAGAATTGTGTCGGTTTCAAGTCAGACTTAAATAGTTTGACTTGATGCTATGTCTTATGTGTTGTATAGACTAATAGGATTATGTGGTAATGTGTTTAGGTTATTCTGTGTATAAATATAACAGTATTATACTGTGATGATATTATTCTAATATTGGAGATCTATATTATTAATATTAGGTCTTCGGGTAAAGCGTTTTAAATTGCGTTGCGGTAATCAACGGTTCAGGCAAGTTTTTTTTTACTTAACTCTAATAAGAGTAGTTTCTTCAAGCCTATGGTTAATCATTGCTGATTGCCATGAAATTTGTACTCAATACATCTTGCATGTATAAGTCAGGTATGAAAGGCTGATCACCTTCATTACCAGTTGGTTCAGAAATGTTTGTTCATGTAAAATACTTGTTCAGCCAAAATTTGTTCGTGCTAGTTCTCAATTATATTGATGAATTATAGCAAGCTCATTATTCATACTCTTCAATCATGATATATCGTTTTATTATTGTACTTAAACTTGCTGGGCAACTTTCATGCTCACCCTTGCTATATCATGATAAAACATTGTAGATAAGGCGAATGCGTTCGGATACAGGAAACGATTAAAGCCAAGTTTAGCTTGGGATATAAAGTGCAGCTAGTTTGTAATAGCGTATTTTGATAAATGTGTTGTATGATAGAAAGTTTATGAAATGTGTATTAAATTAAGGTTACTCGACCTTGGGGATAAGTGTGTAATGTAATGTATAAACAATTTATGTTTATATCTTCCGCAAATAGTGATAGAAATAGTATACCATATCCGAGGTGATTTGGGACCTGGATTCGGGGCTACTACAGTCCTGAAACAAAATATGCTTTCACTTAATATATGAAACTGTTTAAATATACAAAAGTGTTGGCATGTACTGATAAAATAACTGTTAATACTGTACAGAGAAGTAAGCAATTAAATTTATCGACAGGGCAAAGGGATTTCTGCCCGTTTTACCCTCGTCGACCAATGCATGGAGTGTTGCTCCAATTATCGAGGGTAAAGTCCTGATGGACTACAGTGATGGAGGGGCTGTCATCGTCCTCCTTTTCTCGAATGATGATCGTAACATATGTGCAATCATCGTCTGGGGTATATCTGTTTGTATGTTCATCATGGACAATAATGCGTATGCCTAACATCAACAAGGCGATGTGATGTTTATGTTTTCGTTCCCCTTCTTCTACTTCGGGATCAGGAATCAGGACCTCTTTTGCTTTGAATGGTACTGGTTTGGGAAACAACATAGCCATAACATGGGCTGACACCTTTATCGGAGACTGTATCAGCTCATGAGGTGCAGATGGAAAAAATCACCGTGTAGCGGATGTTTGAGGAATCTGCTTGTGCTTAGGAGGATTCCTGATTGGAACTGGCAGAATAGCCTACTCCAGATGTCCCAGTTTGATTGGACACTTGAATTGGGTGTTTAATACCCTGCTGATCTTTACCAAGGCCTTGTCCAGGATGATGACCCAATGACATCATTTATTGAGTGGCCGACATAACCTCGACAGAAATTTTGGGATATGGGAAGTGGTGATCCAATAGGATGGTATTACGTGTTACTCACTTCCAAAGTATGAAAATTGGCCGGCTCAACTTATGAATTGAAGCTGATGATTGGTAGATTTCCTTGTTCAATACATTCTGACTCAGCGTTGACAGTGACTAGGCTATTATTGACAATGTATTTAAGTTATTGATGTAGTGTAGAAGGAGCACCTCCAGCCATATGGAACCATGGTCTCCACAATAGCAGGTTAAATCCTGAATCTATCTTGAGGACATAGAAGGATACATTGAATGTGTTTGGACCAATCACAATTGGTAGCTCAATCTCTCCAATAGAATTTCGTCGGGATCCATCAAAAGCTTTGATAACCATATGGCTACTTCAGATCCGTATGAGATTGATGTTCATCTTTACCAAGGTGGCATAAGGACATATATTTAAAGACGAACCTCCATCTATCAAATCTCTAGCTAACATATACCCGGAGGACAAAACTATAATGTGCAATGGCTTGTAATGACCAGTCCCTTCGGGCGATATGTCATCATCAATGAAGGATATCACATTTTTGTTACAAATATGATTAACTAAATGTTGAAATTTGTCCACATCCACTGATTTCGGTAAGTAGGCTTCTTCCAAAACCTTCAATAAGATCTTCCTGTGATCCTCGGAAGAGAAAACTAAGTCCAGTATTGAGATATGATGTGGATCTTCTCTTAAGCTTAGAACCACCTTGGCTTCATTATAACCCATAGTGCGAAGGAATTTCTCAATTTTCTCCATGGGAATCTTCCCCTTTGCTTTCATGGAAGGCTTCATCACCCTCTAACGAAGATACCGTGGATTTTCCTTCGACACTGTAGCAGTAGTATGAGATGTGGATCCTTCAGCTTCTCCATAATTCTATGGGACTTTGTGTAAGCTGACAATAGGATACTGTGGTCTGAAGGGCAAAGAAATTGGCTCTGGTGCAACCACTTTCAAAGGATTATTAGCTCCATTGAGTTAAATTACTTGTATGGAAAATGGTTTTACAGTCCCATCAGCCTCAACAGATATAACTACTACTAATCCCTTCCATTTGGTAGGACATGTATTCCTAATCTCGAGTATCACAGTGTCATCATCTGCCAGCTGCATAACATTGCTGTCAATTAGATTTTGAATAAGGTGGAGAAGTGCCGATCATTCTTCTGTGTTGTAACCGCGAGAATGTGAATGATATTGACATACTCCATCAGAGTTTAACCTTCTTGAAAGGGATTGATTGGATGTAGAAGGGAGGTGATTCTTCCTTCATTGATTAGCATCTGAAATATCCCCTCCATAGGTTGGCCCAGGTATGTAAATTCCCTTTTATTGGTAAAATCCCGACTAGATTTAGCATTTGCTCTCTTCACAACCTTATCCTCCATAGCTTCGCTTTTTGAAGGTGATGATGGACCATTCATAACAAAAGGAAGGAGATATGGACGCTCCTGGCTGACTAACTGGCGTGTGACTTGATGCTGATGGTTTACCAATTCTGTAAATTATTCAATTTGCTTACAAAGAGCTTTCATCTTTCGTTCCATAGCAACTTGAAACTTTGCGTAATCCCATCTATCAGCACCGTCTTTGATGGTTTGAGATGATTCACTGTTAAAATTGGAACTCTGTCCATTGCTCCAACTAATCATGTTGACCTCTTCTTCTTTGTGTTGAGGAAGAGGGTTTTCTTGCACATGAGGTTGATCTGGTTTGGTAACCACGATCTCACCGTTGTCTATTAAAACTTGAATCTTATGTTTCAAGGCCCAACAATCTTGAGTATTATGTCAAGGTGCTCCGACATGATAGGCACACTTCTGAGTAGCCTTGAAACCCCTACCATTAGGGTTGGCTGGTGGAAGAAGATGTGTGATTTTCTTTTGAGTAGTCAAAAGAGCAAGAATATTCTCGAGCGAGTCCCCTAAGGGTGTGAACGTTTGAGGGCACTTTGCATCTCCACCTTTAGGTAATGGAGGGTTTTAAGACTTTGCTTGGAAAAGGGGAGTAGTTTTTCTTCTGTATAGGCATGTTCTGACTTCCTTTTAGACCTTGTAGTATCAACGAAACATCCTCCTCTTTCTTTTTATGGACCTTTCAGGGGATGTTTCCATAAGATCCCGATTGGATGTGCTCAGCAACTGCTTTAAAAGCGACTAGTTCTTGAATCTTTCCTGACTTCAACCCCATTTCAACCATCTCTTCGTGCTTAATTATTTTAAAAAATAGTTTGCCAATACCAGCTAAGAGTCTTTCATAGAAAGGAGCTTCTTGTATGTCTATGATAGTCATAACCATTTTTGACTCTGTCATAGAAGGAATAACTTTATCAGTAAGGCGCCTCCACCTTTGAGTGTACTCTCTGAAAGACTTATTAGACTATTTCTTGACCATGATAATCTGGTACCGGTCAGGAGCCATCTAAGATTGAAAACTATATTGAGTGAGGAAGGCGTGAGCTAGCTCTTCCCAGCTATAGATCTTTGAGTTGTCTAATCTGGTATACCAAGAACAGGCTTCTCCAGTTAGACTCTTTTAGAACAGTTGCATTCTGAGCTTCTCATTTTCCGCATAAGATCCAAGTTCTCCAATGAACACCTTCAAATATTTGTAAGGATCCCCTAATCCATCATACTTTTCAAATTCAGGGGTTTTGAATTTTTCTGGATAATGAACACCAGGGAATATGGAAAGGTCAGCATATGAAACACTTCCATCTGTTCCAATTCCTTTGAGAGAATGGATAGTTTCTTCCATTTGAAGGACCTTCTTCTTGATATCACAGGTGTCTGGATCTCCTTTAAGATGGGTGTTTTCAGGGTCTTTGTTTGTCGTATCCAACAGAGGTTCTGGATTTATTTTATCCAAACCTTGTGTTCCTCCTTGTTTAGAGGATTCTGTATGTATAGGCATCTTTGTACCTTGAGTATACTGATGCAATTCTTTCAGCAGAACAGCCAAATCTGTAATTTGTTTACTTAATTCGTCAAATTCTCCTCGAGAAATGGGATTACACATGTCAGAAGAAGACATGATTGGGTGTAGGCTCGTGACCTTTTTGGATTTTGAGTGGGTAACAGGCCCAATTGCTTCCCTACAAAAGACTTACGTAGTTTAGTCTTAGTGATAATGTAAATGCTATCATAATGTGTCCATTTTAGGAATATCATCCTGAAAAAATGGGTGTTATTTGATAGCATGTCATGTATGCAAAAATATTCTTCATATTTTCCATTACTTAAAGATGAACATGGAATAAAATTATCAGTAAATGCTTTTAAAAGTAATTAAAAGTGGAAAGTATGAAGAGATTTCCCTCCGCGTTTGGTTTATTAGAGGTTGACCTATCTTAGGGTTACTATCGCGGATTTTTGGCATGACGGCCCCCAGATCATTGCAATCTACTTGACAGGAAGTTAATCCGGTCTTTTAACTGGAGCGAATCTGGGTGGTGCCTTTCTTAAGCCTCATTAGAATTAGTCTCCCTACGACTCCAGTAATCAAACACAGATAGGATAGCCTCCTAGTGGAGGAACCACACAACATACATTCACATATAACGTGTCTCACTGTTTATGAAAATGATAACATATGCGAAGCACTAATATCACAAATAGATATATTGCAGTGCAGTAAGTAAAATGCATTCGTACACAGTCATCATAAATGTAAATACAACATTCACACACAAGCATATAACAGTTTTGGAAAGCTTGGAGTAGCAGCTTAAACCCTTTACTGGTGTCCCCAGCAGAGTCGCCACCTGTTGACATCGAGATTTTTATTTCTCCCTTTTCGTTTCTTGTTCTTTGGTGTTCTCATGTTATGTGAGATTCGTTTGAAAAAATAAGTGAAAATGGTCCAACATGTATCATGTCGATGATTTGACTGTAATAGTCGCCAGTTGGTGTTTTTAACTGGTTACACCAATGCAACCGAGAAAAGGTTTGCACATTGAACAAGTGATGTGACACTGCTAAATGGGTCTATGAAACCGAGATTCATTTGGGTTCAGGGGTTTGATTATGTGGAGGAAAGGTGTTAGGCACCCCCCGACATCCGTGTTGCCACGGTGACCGTCACTTTTCAAGAAACTGTTATATGAATATGTGTGTGTGTGTGTGTGGATTAATGTGCAATTTATTTGGAAGTAGTGCGAGGTCTCGTTCGCACCTATATACAAAGGGTTTGAATTTGTATGACAATTCTGTTTTTAAACATGATATAACAGTGAACTTTTGTAAAAGAGGTTTTTTAAACCTCTTGCTCCATAGTAATTGAGACATTTTCATACTTCTATTTTATTATTAAATGTTTGGCTTGTTTGCTTTTATTTTCGAAATGCGAAGCATCTTCAAGAAAATAATACACAGCAGTGCCAAACTCCTCATGGGCATGAAAGCCATCTAAGGAAATTTAAACATTGTAAATAATGTACAAGCTGCTTACAGCTGAAAAAATCCATCACGGGAACCGAATCTAGATTCAGTAGACTAAATCTGTGATCACATGATTCCTAGGTTCACATGATGCCACAGTTTATATGAAAAGCAGTAAGTAATTATGTATATAAAAGCTGTAAATATATATATACAGACATGATCAACCACCACAAAGCACCTCCATGGGGGATCGAAAATGTAAATATATAAAAGTTGTAAATATATATATAGAGACATGATCAACCACCACGAAGAACCTTCATGGGAGATCAGAAATGTAAAGAAAGCAGTAAAGACGATCAACCATCACGAAGTAAACTCGAGCCAGGACTTAATATAAATAAAGTAATAAAAGGCCTCGAAGTAAACTCCAAGCCTAACAGAAATATATATATATATATATATATATATATACAAGCAGTAAACGCACTGGATGTAAAATCTAGGCTCATCGAACAGAGTTCAACAGCAGTTCATCTATATAAGTATATATATAAAAGCAGTAAACGCCCCGAATATAAAATCAAGGCTCATCGGATATAATCTGACAACAGTTTATATATATATATATATATATATATATATATATATAAGCAAGTAAACACTCCAGACATATAAGTCTAGGCTCAATCAAGGCATAACTCGATAATGTTAGTCCATATATAAAATACATACATATATAAGTATATACATACAAATAGAAATGAAAACCACGGACCGAAGTCCGGGCATACACACACAACACGACTCTCAATGTGAAGAATAGTGTGTGCAAAGATGAAGAAAAAGACTTTATAGAGTGTGAGAAGGCTTACAATGGGCTACAAAGGCAGGCTTCTATGGCTCTAGATGGATTAACACTCAGCTCCCACCGGTAAAATATAGCTATATGTTAGCTAACAGGTGTTTAAAATGAGAAAGCACTCAGTATGGAGTGTGTATAGAATAAATTGGACAGGGCTTCCTCGCCTTTTTTTCTCTTCCAAATGGCCACCCCAAGCTCTATATTTATAGAGCTGAGAATTGCAGGTGTACCTGCGGTAGTCGCAAATGCATCTGCGGCTGCCCGGGGTGCCCCGTGCTCTGCGAGTTCTGCCATCTCGAAGTACGTGCACTTGTGCATTGTGATGTCCGCTCAAACTTGCAGAACTTCAATCTGAGCATCCGAACGAGGTGTATAAGACCTTCTTCGGACCACTTTTGTCGAAAGTTATGCAATGACATAGGATTATAGGTTGTACGAAATCAGGAAGAGTGGACTATGCCTATTGTCTTCAAGCTTCAAATTCTATCCAGTGTGTAGCCACGCGTAATAGTCACTCGGGATTGGAACTCCTTGGCTCTTGTGGGACATTGCTGTGTAAAAATGTATGACCTATTGAGACAAAACGCTGGGGTTGTGGTGGCAAGATGATGATTTTGCCCCTCACCAGAGTTATCTTTAGTTTGGGCTGATAGCAGACGTTGCTCAGGGTTACATCTGAGATTGGACTATTGCAAGTGTTTGAATTCCGCAGGGTAATCAGTAAGTGTGCCTATCTTCCCGGTGTTAACTCTGGGTCTTTGGAATGAGTGCCTCGACAGGAGGTCTGAGATTAAAGATGATTGCATGCATTTGAAACAAGCATTTCTGGAGTTATCGCCGGAATTGCAACAACATTCCTTGGGGTTATGTTCTAGGATGAAACTCGGGGTTATCTTCGAGGTTGGAATTGATATTCTCGGTGTGTGTTCCGGGGTTGAGACTAAACTTCCGGTACTATCCGAAATGGATGTGAGCTGTCTTCTAGGGCTATCTCCGAAAGACGAATCTGCCCTTCTACAATGTTAGTAACAGGTGTGCAGAAAATTTCGAGGGTCTACATGTAAAATCCAGGATCATTGAAAAGAGTCCGACAACAGTTTATATATATATATATATATATATGGACTAACATTATCGAGTTATGCCTCGATTGAGCCTGGACTAATATATATGGACTAATATATATATATATATATATTAACAGTTTATATATATATATATATATATATATATATATACACACACACACACAGACACAAAAGGAAATAAAAACCATGGACCGAAGTCCGGGCATACACACGTAACACGACTCTCAATGTGAAGAGTGGTGTGTGCAAAGTAGAAGAGAAAGGCTTTAAAGTGTGTAAGAAGGCTTACAGTGGACTGCCAAATAAGACTTCTATAGCTTTAAATAGATGAAAACTTAGCTCTCGCTGGTAAAAATATGACTAAATATAAGCTCACGAGTGTTTAAAATGATAAAGCACTCAGTTTAGGGTGTGTATAGAGCAAATTGGACAGGGCTTCGTTGCCATTTTTTCTTACAAAATGGCCACCCCAATCCCTTTACTTATAGAGGGGGGAGTCACAGGTTCACCTGCGGCTTCTCGAGGTGCCCCGCGCTTTGCGTGTCCAACCGTCTCGAAGTACGTGCACGTGTGCAACGTGTTGTCCACTCGAACTTTCAGAACATCAATCCGGGACTCCGATTGAGGTGTATAAGACCTTTTACGGAGTGTTGTTGTCAAGAGCTACGCCATGATATGGGATTAGAGGTTGTCATAAGTCAGGAAGATGGGACCATACTTTTGGTCTTCAAGCTTCAAATTCTATTCGGTGTGCTGCCTTATGTAGTAGTCACTCGAGATCGAAACTCCTTGGTTCTTATTGGACATTGCTATGCAGAATGTTTGTTGAACTATTTTTGAGATGGCAGAATATGGGATCGAGATATAAAAATCACGATTTTACCTCCCACTGGGGTTATCTCTGGTTTGGGCTGATAAAGCAATCGTTGCTCAGGGTTATCTCTGAGATTGGGCTACTACAAGCACTGGATGTCCTCAGGGTTATATCTGAGGAGTGCCTAACCTCCCAGGGTTATCTTCGAGTTTGGGACTGAGTGACTCGGTGTGATTTCTGAGGTTGAAGCTGACTACATAGGTTACAATGAGCATCTTCAGTGTTATCTCCGGAACCGCAACTGCATTCCTCGGGGTTATCTCCAAGGTTGACATTATCTTTCCCAGTGTTTCTGGGACTGAGTATCTCGGGGTTATCTTCGAGATGAAATGGCCTTCTCCGGTGTTATTTCCGGTATTGAGCTGAGCTATCCTCAAGGGCTATCTCTGAAAAACGATTCTGCCCTCCTTTAATGCTAGTAACAAGTATGCAGTAAATTTCGAGTGTTTATAGATACCCCAGTTTATCATATTCATGCAATGCAATGGCATGGATGTGATAAAGAATACTAGACACTTGAAATGCAACTAGATGATTATGATGCAATGTACAACAACACGATGCGAATTATGTGGTTTGTTGGATTGTTCTCCAACATGGTGGGATGATTGTCGGCTCCCCTTGACTTCAACTGGTATTATTCTCCAACATGGTGGGATGATTGCCGGCTCCCCTTGACTTCTACTGGTATTGATAGTTATTACTGAAAACCCTGATGAACTGTCTTGGACATGTAATCCAATGCTCTCAGGAGCTTCCAGGATGTTGACGTTGGGGTTATCACAAAAGTCCTTAATCCTTGATATAGACTTCACGCTAAAGATGTATCTCTCATATACAAGAGACTCTATGGGGATAGAGCTTTCTATGTGGAGGATGTGTATAACATATTCCATCATCGCTCCTCCCCGATGAGGAAGTTCTTTCCTGGTTTGTATCACCATGTCTTTTTCGCTGCTCTGTTGGAGTTACTTCCAACAATTGGTGTTGTCAGAGTTGCCTGACCTTCATTAACATGTGCAGCAATGGATGAAAACCCTACTGGGGATAATGTCAAGGCTAATTGACCTTTGTTGACGTGTGCATCAATGGTTGGATTGTATGAAAACCACTGGGGTAAAGGTTTTAGGGCTACAACCATGAATTAATGGCTTTGGACCTTCGTGAGGTATTGCCGAATGTAATTTTCAATAGCTGAGATCATTGGGATAGTGTACCCTGTGTTTGGGCAAATTCCAATGAGTGACATGTAAAGCCGCAACTTGACCTGTGAAAACCAGGATTTTAGGCTATTTTGATCAATTGTGTAGCGCTTTTATTCCAGATTTGGCCTCTGTTAGTAGTTGGGCGTCTGTGCCCCATTTCCCTATATTTTTAGATGTACAGAGATGTATTAGATGATGATGTACTTAGGAATGTATATACTGTTATTCCCTACCTCATATTTCCATCTATTCTTTATAATGCATGTATTATGTTATTCATATGTATGTATGTCCAGAGATATTCAGCATTGAACCCTTGATGGTCTTATAACACAGCCCGTACAGATGTCTTCTTCGATACTTAGCTGTATTGATCATACCACACCAGTATTGGTGGCATCCCGTCTGAGATCGCGGTATGATAATATGTCACCTTCAAACAAGGTGACTGTAGATTAGTTATTACAGCATACTATGACTCTCCTGATGTTTCAGGTTCCCACAGGCTTTGTAGAGTGTATGCTAGAGCATTGGATACCGGAGAGGCAGGTCTTCTAGTTTGGTATCCAAGAGTTGACTCCTACCTTAGAGAATTATGCACGATTAACGGCGCTGCCACTAGATAGACCTTGCCCGTGGATGGCTATCAATGACATGAGCCTATAGTTTATGACCCTCACCGGGCTGAGGCGTAGTGTTGTGTAGGATGAGATCACATCCAGCCACGTGGTATCCCAACATTTTCTGATGGATAGATTTTTCTCAGGGGATAGCTATACATGACATTTCAAAGATTTTACCATGCTAGAGGATAGTTGGCATTTAGCAGAGTAGATGTACTGCTATTGTGTGTATTATCATATGTATACTTGACACGGTACATGGATGAGTTGGACATTAACGTCATTATGGCAGTGAGAGCTCTCAAGGAGGGTCACACCATTGTGCCGATGATTGTAGTAGAGACATTGAGATCGACTACATATTGTAGTTCCTACCCTGCAAGGGTATTTACATGAAGTTCGGTCATATTGTACGTGTGGTTCAAGTTACACTTGAGACCAATTGGCACTTTTTGACGGCAAATGTATTGTTTTACCCATGAGATAGCCATGTCGTACTCCTTTCAGCCTGTGAAGTGTACAGATCATGAATCTTGGTTCGTTTTCCTGGTAAGGATTAGAGATCTATTTGATGTATTGTCATGTACAAGGCTTTGTTCACCCTACAACTTCATCTCTCATGCTCCGAGCATGGATTATCTCCCTCTAGCTGGTTTAAAGGGCATGACTACTTACCACCCACTAGCTATGATGTTTTAGTTTGACCAGTTCCAAGAATTCCATCCTTTTGAGGGGCCATTAAATCAGCGTTTGGCTTCTCGCCACTTTTCAGCAAAGGACAGATCTAGGGTGTATGCCTGTTGGGATCAGCGTGAGCTAGCTTCATTTATTGTTAGCCATCTAGGTTGTTCTGCAGAGTATTCTGCATGGATGGAGAGAAAGATTACATCGGCTGCGGTAGTATCCACATTACTGGGGATTGATTCTTATGATGGGGAACCCATAGACAACATTGATATTCCGAAAGAGGATGAGCTATTCATTGGGTTTCCAGTAGCTCTTCCAGATTCTCCTAGTACGAGTGCTACTGTGATTCAGCATTCAGCACAGTATTTAGAGTAGATTCTTTATCTGAAGACCTTTGAGAGAGATCAGGCTAAGGCCTTGATGTTGACATCTCTTGATGGGATAGACACCGCTCTATTGGAGAGAGATGAAGCCAGATCAGCCAGAGATGCATTGATTATTGAGCGGGATGTAGCCCTATCTTCCCGGGATATGGCCGTTACATATAATACTTCAGTGAGATCCCTTACTACTGGCATGCTTGCCGATATGTGTGCATATATTGATGAGCATCATGTCACCATACAGTTTGCCTCGGATCTGCTAGCTCGTATAGATACCCCTGGGCATGAGCTTACAACGTTACCCCCTTCTTCGGAGAGAGATGCTATGTTAGATCAGATAGTCCGCATACATATCGATCTATAGATTGACTTGTATTTTCCTACACAGACTAGTTTAGTCATTTTTTCATGTACATCACATATTGTATATATCAAATAGCATTATATATGACAGGGAAATATATGTTGATTCACTTCCCTTTTAGTTGTGCCTTGATACTTGCTTGATATTTGTCTATTTCTTCAAGGCTTGTGATCTTGATGTATTCCAAACTCATCCTTGATAGGTGGAAATTGAGATGTCGCAGGATCTTTCAGAATGGATCATTGATCTGTATGTATCCCTACCCTCTTTAGTGTCTTGGGACTAGTTTTTGTATGTATATGTGGAGAGGAGTGTGGCTTTTTCTCTTTGAGATTAACTGCACCACAGATGGTCACCAGTACTCCTATTTAAGAGGAGCGCAGTTAGTTCCATCTCTTATAGATTGGTGTTGCTCTTCAAGGAATCAACCGTAGCTTAGATAATAGCCAACTCTCCCATTTACGGGGAGGACAGGTAATTCCATCCCTTTGGTATGAAGCCAATGAAATGTAATGGATTGAAGTTTGATCCCAGTACCGTGTGACAAGTATTGTGTTTGGTAGGGGGTTAGACCGAACCATAAATGGCTACCTACGTACTCCTATTGAAGAGGAGATCAGGTCTGCGTAGTTCGAACCTGGTGTAAAAGGTTCAATGTTGTATGTGAAGGGGTAAAAAGGTGTAAAAATGTTTTTGTTGTTTTTGTTTATAGAGAAGGGTAAAGAAAATGTTTTTGTTGTTTTTGTTTTATTGCGAACGGGACATATAAAATGGTTGCCTACGTACTCCCAAGTATCGTGGAGATCAGCTCGATGTAGTTCGCCCCATGTTCAGGACGATTTGCAGCCGAAAAAGTTTGATCCCATGTTTAGGACAAACTGTGGGGAAAAGTTTGATCACATGTTCAGGACAAACTGCGGGTGTGAAAAAGTTTGATCCCATGTTCAGGACAAACTGCAGGGGAAGGGTTCAATGCCTTGTTGGATAACCAAAATTGTATGAAGTGTGAAATGAAAGATATGATGATCTGAAAATCAGGCTGCTGGCATGAAGAATGTGTTTCCCTGATGGGGCAGATGGGTATGAAGAAAGGTTTGTGTGTAATAAGGGTTAGAAAACCTGAAATGACTGGTGATATAGTGATTTAAAACTAGGATGTTTGCTTGATGGTAACTTTAGACACAGTACCCTTTCATGGTGTCTAAGTTGATAACCTGTGAAAATTCGTTGCCATCCATTTCCTTTAATCTGAGAGCACCTTCTGTCAATACCTCCTTGACAATAAACGGGCCTTCCCAGTTTGGAGCAAATTTTCCATATGACTGATCTTGGTTATCAATGGTCTTCTTAAAAACCAAGTCATGTTATTTAAACTGCCATAGCCGGACTTTCTTGTTGTAGGATCTGGTGATCCTCTGTTGGTATAATTGACCATGGAAGATAGCATCACTTCACCGTTTATCTATTAAAGACAATTGGTGATATCCATCTTGTAACCATTGGTCTTCATCCAGCTGAGCGTTAATCAACACTCTAAGGGATTCCATTTCCACCTCTATGGGGAGTACTGCTTCCATCCAATAGGTTAATGGGTAGGGAGTTGACCCAGTGGAAGTACGCAGTGAAGTTCTGCAGGCTAATAGAGTCATAAGTAAGAGGTCAGACCATCCTTTATGATTGGTCTTGCAACTTCTGCATGATCTTCTTGATGTTTTTATTAACCGCTTCAACAACACCATTCATCTTTGGACGGTAGATGACGGAGTTAAGGTGTTTGATGTGGAATTTACTGCACAACTCGTCCATCATTTTGTTGTTGAGGTTCTTAGCATTATCAAACATAATCACCTTTGGTTGTCCATATCGATAAATGACATTGTTTCTGATGAAAGCAATGATGACTTCTTTGGTAACTTGGGGAAGGAGGCTGCTTCAACACATTTGGTGAAGTAGTCGATTATGCTGAAGATAAATTGATGCCCATTACAGGATTTGATCTTGATGGGCCCAATTTTGTCCATGCCCCCACATTGAGATGGGCCAAGGTGAACTAATATTATGGATTTCCCTAGGAGGGGCGTGGAAAGCATTCCCATGAATTTGGCATTGATAGCACCTCTAAACGTGATCATTACAATCAGCCTTAAGCAAGAGCCAGAAGTGCCTTGTTCTGAGGATCTTTTTAACAAGTAAAGGGCCACTCATGTGTGGGCCACAAACTCCACTATGGATTTCATCCATAAACCTCTGAGCTTGGTCCTTGTCCAGACATCTGAGGAGACCTATTCCTGCATCTCTTTTGTAGAGTGCATCTCTACTCAGGTAGAACTTCATAGCCATTAGATGGATTCACCTTCTTTTAGTCGGGCTCACCTCAGCGGGTGTAGATCCATCTCGCAAGTACTCATTGATGTGCTGATACCAAGGGTGTTGGATAGGAGGTAGCTCATCCGATACTTCTCCAATATAATTCTCATAGGCTGGAGCCTTTTGTAGGGTAAATGGGATGTTTGGCATGTTTTCCTTGTTAGGTATATTGATCAGGGAGGCCAAAGTTGCTAGCGCATCCGCAAATTCATTCCTATTCCAATGAATGTGGACGAAGTTTATTTCTTCGAACTCCGAAGCCATCTATAAACCTTATCGATAGTAAGGCAACAAATGTAGCTCTTTGGTGTGATAGATTCCTATGGTCTGTCTGATTACCAATTCTGATTCCCCAAAAATAGTTAACCGCCTGATACCCATTGATTGGGCAAGTTTGAGCCCCATGATACAGCCTTCATACTCAGCTGTGTTATTGGTGTTGACAAACTGCAATTTGACGGTGACGGGATACTGTTCCCCCGTACCGGATACTAGAACTGCTTCAGCTCCAGAACCGTCCATATTAATAGCTTCATCAAAATATATTTTCCACGTACAACATGCATTTTACTGATGGTGTTGCTGAATTATTATTACCCCTTCATCGGGGAAATATGTTTCCAAGGGTTTGAAATCCCCTGCAGGTGAGGCGGCTAGTTGATCCATAATTCCTTGACTTTTAATGGACTTTTGCATCACGTAGAAGATGTCAAATTGTTGTAGGATCAACTGTCATCTGGACAGTTGAAAATTCAATATGGGTTTACTAAACACGTACTTGAGAGGATCCACGCGGGATATGAGATGGGTTATATGACCATGGAGGTAATGTTGTAACCTCATGGAAGTCCATGCTAAAGAATAACAAGCCTTCTTAATTAGATTGTACTTGTGTTCACTACAACTGAATCTTTTATTGAGGTAGTAGATAGCTCACTCTTGGCCTCTATAATCTTTTTAGACCAACATGCAGCCCATGACATTGTCATTAATGGACAGGTACATGAAAAGGGGAACATCATCCCTGGGTGGTACCAAAACAAGAGCGTTAACCAGCTGCTCTTTGATTGTAAGGAAGGCTTTTTGACACTCATCGTTCCATTTCATGGAGGAGTTCTTCCTTAACAATTTGAAGATAGGCTCGCAGGTTGCTGAGGGTTGAGAAATGAACCTGCTAATGAAGTTGATTCTTCCCAAAAATCCCCGTATTTCCTTCTTTGTCCAAGGAATGGGAATTTCCATGATGGCCTGGATTTTGGTGGGATCTAGCTCAATCCCTTTGTGGATTTCCTTGATGGCCTAGGTTTTTGTGGGATCCATCTCAATCCCTTTGTCTGAGGAAATCCAGTAACTTGCCAGATTTAACGCCAAAGGTGCTCTTGTCTGGATTCAACTTCAAGTTGTACTTATGCTGTGAAGCCCCCAAAACAGGTATACAACACCTATTCCGAGTCGCCAAATACATGGTACATAAACAACTACAACTTTATTAATACAACAAAAAAACTGTGAATTTAAATACAAATATTGTCATCTAGACAATATTCACACTCAAATAAGTCCTCATTATAATTATTGATACACTATTTTATAGAATAATGAGGACTACTAGAACCACTTTTAGAACCATCATTCCACACCCCGACTAGTACTCGCTACATTCTCGCCTCTTGAGAAAAAAATGGAACAACAAGGAAAAGGGTGAGCTCAACTAGCCTAGTAAAGAACATTATGACTAAGATAATATAGAACAAATTATCGTTAGTCCTCAACAGGGAAAAAATCTAATAGAATATAATAGACAACCAGTTTTAAATCAATCTTCGCAGCGGAAATAATAATTCATTAGAAGAGTTAAGTAGAGAATGCAAACTACTATCTTCTATATATGAATTTAAAAGTTCATCGTCGATATTTTATCCCTGTAACATCAATCAATATATATTTGGAATCAAATATTCATCTTTGCACTATATGCCAAAGATATTCATCAGTTGGTCATGTTCATCAAAACACCTGTTCATCTTTGCACTACGGGCCAAAGATATTAATTAGTCGGTCATGTTCATCTCAACACCTGTTCATCTTTACTACGGGCCAAAGATATTCATCAAGAAATCATTCATCTTTGCACTACATGCCAAAGATATTAAGTAATATCATCATTTAGGACTGAGGATGATGAAAAATATTTTAAAAAAAACGAATCCAGTGAAATAAAAGAACAAGTATTAAGGATTCGTATTTCAGCTATTTCATGTCCAAAAATACCTCATAAATAATCATAGTGAAGTAAAATTTAAGAATGATCAAAATATGGATACGATCAAAGCTAGTATCCATAATAGATATTTTGGACGAAAAACGAAAATTTAATATCTTATGTGAATAGTGTCGTATTCGTGAATAGTACCGTATACGTGAATAGTGCCGTATACGTGAATAGTAACTCTGATACCAAAAGATAAAAATTTCAGAAAAACATCATCATGCTTCGTGAATAATATTCGTGAATAGTAACTCGTGAATAGTAACTCATGAATAGTAACTCGTTAATAGTAACCCATGAATAGTAACCCCGACATGAAAAACTTCCAAATTTGATAAAAATTTCCAGCTAATATTTCGGCATAATGATATTGAAGAAATAATATCATTTTTGAATAAAATAACATCCCTTACCTCAGAAAGAATAGTACTTCTGACTGGAATACTGGATATAATGCTGAAAGAACTTGCACCGTATAGCAATACTAAAAGTACTAAAATACTCACAAATACGCTCGATATTATAGAGAGAGAAAGAGAGAGAAATCTTTAGTTTCTGGTGTGCTTTTCAATTCTAACCTAAGCACCCTATTTATAAGAAAATGCTTAGAACATCAAAGTAGAAAATTTAATAAAATATTAATAAATTTATATAAATCATATGCAAACTTGGAAATTCTGATTTCAGCATATTTTGCAACACATGTGCCCACTAACCAACCACAAAAACGTTTTTCTTTTAAAACAAATTTAAAACTTTTAAAAAATAATTATTTCAGAACTTCAGAACTTCAATAATTCATAATAAATAGCCCTTTTATCAGAAAATTCGAATCTTGAGATTTTGTATAGGAAATTAAATTCTCTACAACTTTGCAGAAGAAAGTTTTTCCAAATTCCAAACAGAAATTGACTGAAATCGATAAACGGAAGATTTTACAGGCTATAATAAAATTTTAGTCAAGAAATGGGGTCCACCGACACACAAAACATGTGTTAAACAACTTTTGCAACAAAAATACTCCTCCTCATATACTCATATATCCCATATTCATTGTAAAAATATCATCATTATTATATTATAATAATATAATAAAATATTTTATCAGAAAAGATAAAATATCATTTTTTAACTATTGTCACTTTAAAAAAAATTTCCATCTATATCCACATAAAATCAATATTTTCCTCATCATATAATTTAATAATTAATTATTCACAAATAATATTACATAATCACAGTACTGGCAATCAGGCCGTTCCCAGGAAAGAGGGGGTTTTCCAATAAAAATTTCTCCTTACTGGCGCGCAATTAAGTGACCAAACCTCTCATTAGACAGAACTTTCTAGACATTACCAATAATGTTATCTAATAATATTATTCAGATAATATGAATTATTACTCTGATAATGAAAAATACTGTGTAGTGACAATTATTGAAATAACAGTAATATAAAAAAATCAACGCATCAATTATTGAATCAATAAAATAAAATACTGAACAGTAATTACTATAACAATTATTGAGTAGTGCCTTCTTACGTAAGAATCAATAATTGGTGCAATACCATGTGCTACTGTGCAACAACGCGTATTACTGTGTTTTAACCGTCGGGTATTACAACAGTATTAACGGTAACAACTACGCCGTTATTTATAAATAACTTATACTTGTCGTTTTCTTCATCCAATCTCTTTCCGTTATGGGGCCCACAAAAGACTGCGCCGTCGTACGAATATTCCCCGACAGCAAGAATATTCCACGACCAAACGAATATTCCCCGACAACAATGAATATTTTATAACCACCTGCTTATTTAAAATTTTTACGCATTTTACCCATAACTAACCACATTAATCAAATCAACCCTTACTATTTCAAAATAATAAATAGAGGAAATTAAATTTTATTTATTAATAATTTGGGGTCTTACAACCTCCCCTCCTTATGAAATTTCATCCTCGAAATTAACGTACGTACTTGGTGTTTCGAAAAGATGAGGATACCTCGCTTTCATTTCCGTTTCCAACTCCCAGGTCATTTCCTCAATAGCATGGTTTCTCCACAAAACTTTAACTTGTGATATGACCTTCGTGCGTAGGACATGCTCCTTCCTATCAAAAATCTTGACAGGTACCTCTTCATACGTCAAGTCTTCGGCTATCTCGTCCGGTTCTAACTCAATAATATGGTTCGGGTCATCCACATATTTACGTAACATCGATACATGAAAAATGTTATGAACACGCGTCATACTTGGCGGTAAAACGAGTCTATAGGCCACAGTTCCTATTCGATCTAGGATTTCAAATGGACTAATAAATCTAAGGTTTGAGCTTTTCTCAACTCGCCAATTCTCGCTTTTGGAATAACAACTTCTTGTACCTCCTTCTTCATATTCATCAGCTCCGGTGTGTAGCTTGAATGTTTTTAACTTTATCGATTAAAGTAGGTTCTACTTGTATATCATCACGTGAGTCCCTAGAGTCTTTAACTCTATATCTATCATTTGTAAGTTATATGAAATGGGTCTTTGACAATATCGCATTCGTACTCGTATACGATCTTTTACTCAACACATCAGTTACCACGTTCGCTTTTCCAGGATGGTATTGTCAGAACATGTACCAAAATGAGTGTCCCCTTGAGTTCTTCGAAGCACTTCCCACATTCCTTGTTCCATTCTAATTTTGTATCTCTATGAGTCAATTGAGTTAATGGAGTAGCGATTCGAGAAAATCTTTCCACAAAATCTTCGATAATAACCAGCTAAGCATAGAAAGCTACGTATTTCGATTGCTGACTTATGTTGCTCTCAACTGTGACTTATATCCCAATCTTGGATAGCACGTCACAATGACACCTATCAGTTTACTACCGCACGAATATGGCGTCCCCTACGGAGAGTCTGGTTTCGGTGCATTCCCCAAAGGAAGTCACCAGATAAAGGCTCAGGTACCAAATTTTATAGTTGAATTTTGAACTCCTGAAGTTCAATAGGATCCATTCGATATGAGATTTTGGAAGTGGGTTTTGTACAGGATTCAAAGATGATACACAATTCAATATCACGCTCTGGAGGTAGGCCAAGAAATTCTTTAAGAAATATGTCAGGAAAGTCAATAACAATAGGAATATTATTCAAATCTGATGTATCTTTATTCAAATCCATAACATGGGCTAAGAAAGCTTGACATCCATTTTTCAATAAACGAATAGCTTTATGACTTGATATGAATGTTTTTTTTTACTTCAATGGTTTGGTTGCTTGAATTCGAATAACAGGTTTCTTAGGAATATGAAAACTAACAACCTTACAAAAGCAATCAATTTTGGCATGATGAGTAGTTAATCAATCAATTCCCAAAATCACATCAAAAGCAAGTATCTTTAAAGAAATAAGGTTAATAGGTAATGCGATGGTGCCAACTTGGATCAAACAAGATTTATAAACAATGGATGTGATGAAAGTTTATCCTAACGGAGTTTCCATAGATAGGTCAAAGTCTAATTTCTCCGGAGTCAAGTTTAAACCTTGAGCACAAGCAGGAGAGATAAATTAATGGGTAGCACCGGTATCTAATAAGGTATAAACTTCGCATGAATTTATGATTAGCTTACCCGTGATCACCTCGTTTGGGTTCCTCACATATTGACTAGTCACGACAAATGCTCTTCCAGGAACCGTTTCCTTTTGAGTCACCATCCCCACTGGGCTTGGTTTCGCTACCGTACAATCTCGAGCGATATGTCCTTCCTTTCTACAATTATAACATACCTTAAACTGTTGTGGACAGTTTGGGATGATGTGTCCCTCTTTTCCACATTTATAGCATACGACCGGTGGTCGTTCACCTCCCTTAAAACCAGTTGCTGCTGGTGCTAAAGTCTTCGCAGTGTCATTATTGAATCTCCTCTTTTTAAAATCTCCCCTTACCTCGCTTCTTTTATTTTCATGGCCACGATTACCACCAGAGTGGTTGTCGCTCTTGTCCGTATTTTTCTTTCTCCGCTGGTTATCGTTGTTCTGATGACTGCTGTCACCGGTATGATCCTGGTTGTGGTCTCTTGGTTGAACGTACTCGCTATCTCGCTCTAATAATTGAGCCCTGTTGACAACATCTGAATATAAAGAAAATTTATGAGAGATAAGATATTGCCGAATCTCGGGTTTTAAACCTCTCAGAAACATCCACGCCATTCATTCCTCATTCTCTACCAAATGGGGTTCAAACATGGATAACTCTGCGAACTTCGCCTCGTATTGGGACACCGTCATGTTGTTTTTTTCTAGTCTAATAAACTCTACCTCTTTCATATGGCGAATACTTTCAGAAAAGTATTTTTCATTGAAAAGTTTCTAAAATGTTTCCCAAGACATGCGGAGTGCGGCAGGCTGGGTACGTTTCACAGACTCCCACCAGTTATCCGCCTCGCCGCGGAACATAAAGGTGGCAAATGGAACCTTCTGTTCCTTCGTGTATCCCAAGACATCGAATATCTTTGTAATTTGCTTGACCCATGTTTCCGCCATGATCGAATCCGGCTTTCCCTTAAATTCTGGTGGTCCCAACTCTTTGAACTGCTTGGCGGTGACAAGCCACGCGTTGCAATCAATTCCACCCGTATTCTGTACACGAGTCTCCCTCGTCTGGTTTTGCATGAACTGCAAAAAGCTCCTAAACATCCCGTCGTTCATCGCCTTCTCAGTGGTGTTGTTTACAGGAGGAATATTGCCTTCCTGTTGCACGTTCTCCTCGTTGGTGAGCAAAGGTGTCTCCACGATCTCATTTATTCCACTGTTAACATTCTCAGTCGACATTCTTAAATACTGCCATAAAACAAGGGTTAATTAAAAAAAGTAGCATATCACATAATACTCATATATTATGACCGACCAACAAATAAGCTTAGGTAGGACACACTAGCGAAGGATTTACTCGTCTCTCCTCTCCTAGTTCTATTCCCCGATCTCCGCCAGAGATCATATTCCTAAGCTCTTATACCAACTATGATGCCCTCAAAACAAGTATACAACACCCATTCTGAGTCGTCAAATACATGGTACAGAAACAACTACAACTTTATTAATACAACATAAAAACTGTGAGTTTAAATACAAATATTGTCATCTAGACAATATTCACACTCAAATAAGTCCTCATTACAATTATTTATATACTATTTTATAGAATAGTGAGGACTACTAGAACCACTTCTAAAACCATCATTCCACACCCCGACTAGTACTCGCTATATTCTCGCCTCCTGAGAAGAATAATGGAACAACAAGGAAAAGGATGAGCTCAACTAGCCCAGTAAAGAACATTATGACTAAGATAATATAGAACAAATTATCGTTAGTCCTCAACAGGGAAAAAATCTAATAGAATACAATAGACAACCAGTTTTAAATCAATCTTCGCAGCGGAAATAATAATTCATTAGAAGAATTAAGTAGAGAATGCAAACTACTATCTTCTATATATGAATTTAAAAGTTCATCGTCGATATTTTATCTCTGTAACATCAATTAATATATATCTGGAATCAATTATTCATCTTGGCACTACAGGCCAAAGATATTCATCAATTGGTCATGTTCATCTAAACACCTGTTCATCTTTGCACTACGAGCCAAAGATATTAATCAGTCGGTCATGTTCATCTCAACACCTGTTCATCTTTGCACTACGGGCCAAAGATATTCATCAAGAAATAATTCATCTTTGCACTACAGGCCAAAGATATTTAGTAATATCATCATTTAGGACTGAGGATGATGAAAAATATTTTAAAGAAAAAGAATCCAGTGAAATAAAAGAACAAGTATTAAGTATTCGTATTTCACCTATTTCATGTCCAAAAATACCTCATAAATAATCATAGTAGAGTAAAATTCAAGAATGATCAAAACATGGATACAATTAAAGCTAGTATCCATAATAGATATTTTGGACGAAAAATGAAAATTTAATATCTTCTGTGAATAGTGTCGTATTCGTTAATAGTAATGTATACGTGAATAGTACCGTATACGTGAATAGTGTCGTATACGTGAATAGTAACTCCGATACCAAAAGATAAAATTTTCACAAAAACATCATCATGCTTCGTGAATAGTAACTTGTGAATAGTAACTCATGAATAGTAACTCGTTAATAGTAACTCATGAATAGTAACCCCGACATGAAAAAGTTCCAAATTTGATAAAAATTTCCAACTAATATTTCGGCATAATGATATTGAAGAAATAATATTATTTTCGAATAAAATAACATCCCTTACCTCAGAAAGAATAGTACTTCTGACTGGAATACTGGATATAATGCTGAAAGAACTTGCACCGTATAGCAATACTAAAAGTACTAAAAATACTCACAAATACGCTCGATATTATAGAGAGAGAAAGAGTGAGAAATCTTTAGTTTCTGGTGTGATTTTCAATTCTAACCTAAGCACTCTATTTATAGGAAAATGTTTAGAACATCAAAGTAGAACATTTAATAAAATATTAATAAATTTATATAAATCATACGCAAACTTGGAAATTCTGATTTCAGCATATTTTGCAACACATGTGCCCACCAACCAACCACAAAAACGTTTTTCTTTTAAAACAAATTTAAAACTTTTAAAAAATAATTATTTAGGAACTTCAGAACTTCAATAATTCATAATAAATAGCCCTTTTATCAGAAAATTAGAATCTCGCCACTTTTTATAGGAAATTCAATTCTCTACAACTTTGCAGAAGAAAGTTTTTCCAAATTCCAAAAAGAAATTGACCAAAATCGACAAACGGTCAATTTTACAGGCTATAATCAAATTTCAGTCAAGAAATGGGGTCCACCGACACACAAAATATGTGTTAAACAACTTTTGCAACAAAAATACTCTTCCTCCTCATATAATCATATATCTCACATTCATTGTAAAAATATCATCATTATTATATTATAATAATATAATAAAATATTTTTTCAGAAAAGATAAAATATAATTTTTTAACAATTGTCACTTTAAAAATTTTCTCCAACTATATCCACATAAAATCAATATTTTCCTCATCATATAAATCAATAATTAATTATTCATAAATAATATTACAGAATCACAGTACTGGCAACCAGGCCGTTCCCAAGAAAGAGGGGGCTTTCCAATAAAGATTTTTCCTTACTGGCGTGAAATTAGGTGACCAAACCTCTCCTTATATAGAACTTTCTAAACACTGTCAATAATATTATCTAATAATATTATTCAGATAATATGAATTATTGCTTCGATAATGAAAAATACTGTGCAGTGACAATTATTGAAATAACAGTAATATAAAAAAATTAATGCAACAATTATTAAATAAATAAAATAAAATACTGAACAGTAATTACTATAATAATTATTGAGTAGTTCCTTCCTACGTAAGAATCAATAATTGGTGCAATACCGTGTGTTACTGTGCAACAATGCGTATTACTGTATTTTAACCATCGGGTATTCCAACAGTATTGACGGTAACAACTACGCCGTTATTTATAAATAACTTATACTTGTCATTTTCTTCATCCAATCACTTTCCGTTATGGGGCCCACAAAAGACTGTGCCGTCATACGAATATTCCCCAACAGCAAGAATATTCCACGACCAAACGAATATTCCCCGACAACAATGAATATTTTATAACCACCTACTTATTTAAAATATTTGCGCATTTTACCCATAACTAACCACATCAATCAAATCAACCCTTACTATTTCAAAATAATAAATAGAGGAAATTAAATTTCATTTATTAATAATTTGGGGTCTTACATACGCAACCTATTAAAAAGCTTTCTGAGATGGTCTAAGTGGTCTTCTTCCCTTCAGGAATTGAAAATGATGTTATCCACGTAGATCTCTATCTCTTTGTGCATTAAATCATGAAAAAGATCTGTCATAGCAATGAGGCCAAATGACAATCGTCTATAGCAAAAGGTTCCCTAAGGCGTGATGAATGCAATTTTCTCGCGCTCTTCCTCAACAACCATGATTTGATGATACCCTTCAAAACAATCAACAAAGGAATACATGTCGTATTGAGCAGTATTGTCAATGAGAATGTGGATAAATGGCACGAGAAAGCTAACTTTAAGGCAAACTTTATTCAGATCCCAGTAATCCACGCAAACTCGCACCTTTCCTCCTAGTTTAGGCACGGGGACTATGTTGGATAGCCATTCAGGGTATTTGGACACCATGATGATGCCAGCTTGATATTGTTTCACAATTTCTTCTTTAACCTTTAAACTCCACTCAAGTTTTAATCGCCTGAGCTTTTCCTGACTGGATTAAATCCCTCTTTAATGGGAAGGCGATGGATGACGATGTCTGTGGACAAACCCACCATGTCTTTGTAAAACCATGCAAACACAACCTAGAATTGGGTTAATAGTGCAACCATGTCATTCCTTTGGTTTGGAGTGAGGTCTGTACCAATCTGGATAAACCTTGGGCTTTCTAAGGTTCTGAGATTGAATGAGGTGGTTTGATTAAGATTTGGTTTGGGTTTGTCTTCGACCGATTCTTTGATCTCCTGAGGTATCTCAATGTCCTCTTGTATTTCCATCAAGTCTGAGTCCAACTTTTCATCAAAGTTACAGTCCTTATGTAGAAAAGGCACCTCATCATCAAGTACAAGCACATCTAAATTTAGAGTCCCCTTGTGACAAATGTAAGGATTGCTGCTCCAATTGTCAAGGGTGAAGTCCTAATGGACGGCAGTAATGAAGTAACGATCATCGTCCTCCTTCTCCCGAATGATGACCATAATGTCAGGATAATCATCGTCTGGAGTGTATCTATTTATGTGCTCATCATGAAAAAGGATTCGTAGATGAGACAAACTCCTGGTGATTTCTTATTTATGTTTTCGTTCCCTTTCTTCCACTTTGGGATCAGGAATCAGGACCTCTTTTGCTTTCACTGATATGGGTTTGGGAAATAGCATAGCCATAACATGGGCTGGAACCTTTACATGAAACTATATAGGCTTAGGATCGGTAGGTGGAGCTAATAAATGTATGGTTGAAGATGAAGGAATCTGTTTGTGCTTGTGAGGATTCCTGTGACCGGAGCTAGCAGAATAGCTGAATCCAGATGTCCCTATTTGACTGGGAACTTGAATTGGTTGCTTAATACCCTGATGATCTTTGCCCAACCCTTGTCCAGGTTGATGACCCAATGATATCATCTCTTGAGTGGCCGACATTACCTCGACAGAAATCTTGGGTGTGAGAGGTGGTACCCTAATGGGATGGTAATGAGTGTTGCTCACATCCAGGGTATGGAAACTGACTGGTTCAACTTTTAAATTGAAGCTGATGAGTGGTATATCACCTTGTTCAAGACATTCCGACTCAGTATTAACAGTGACTAGGCTATTATTGATAATGTATTTGAGTTTCTGATGAAGGGTGGAAGGGACAGCTCCAGCCATATGAATCCACGGTCTTCCCAAATTTAGGTTGTATCATGTAGCAGTTTTGAGCATATGAAAGGATACAATGAATGTATGTGGACCAATCTCCACTGGTAGCTTAATTTCCTCAATAGCATTTCGTTGGGACCCATCAAAAGTTTTTATAACCGTATGGCTGCTTTTGATCCTCTTAGGGTTGATATTCATCTTCTCCAAGGTAGCATAAGGACAGATATTTAGAGATGAACCTCCATCTATCAAGACTCCTCCCACCATGTATCCAAAGGACAAAACCACTATGTATAACAGCTTGCAATGACCAGTCCCTTCAGCGGGTATGTCGTTATTAGTGAAAGATATCACAATGTTGTTAAAAATGTGATCAACCAGATGTTGGAATTTTTCCACATCCACTGATTTCGGCAAGTGGGCTTCTTCCAAGACCCTTAGCAAGATCTTCTTATGATATTTGGAAGAGGAAATCAAGTCCAGTATAGAAATTTGTTGTGGATCTTCTCTCAAGCTTAAAACCACCTTGGCTTCATTATGGCCCATGGTACGGAAGAACTCTTTAATTTTCTCCATGGGAACTTTCCCATTTGACCTGATGGTAGGTTTTATCACCCGATGGGGAAGATACAGTGGATTCTCCTTCGACACTACAGAAGTTGTATGTGACGTAGATCCTTCAGTCTGTCCATAATTCCATGGGACTTTTTTCAAGCTGACAACAGGATATTGTGGCCTAGATGGAAAGAGAATTGGCTCTGGTGCAGCCACTTTTAAAGGATTATCAGCACCTTTGAGTTGAATTACTTATATTGTGAGTGGTCTGGAAGCCAAATCATCCTCAGTGGATATAACTGCTATGCCATCTTTCTATTTTAAAGGACATGTGTTCCCACTCTCGAATAATAAAGTGTCGTCATCTGCAATTTGCAGGACACCGCTGTCAATTAAATTCTGAATGAGGTGGCGGAGTGCCCAACATTGTTCTGTGCTGTGACCACGAGAATGGGAGTGATACTGGCATACTCCATTGGAGTTGAACTGTCTAGAACAGGGATTGTTTGGAGGTAGAAGTGATGTGTTTCTTGCTTCATTGATCAACATCTGAAATATCTCCTCCATAGGTTCGCCATGGTATATAAATTCCCTCTTGTTGGCAAAATCCCGATGGGCTTTGGCACTTGCTCTCTTTATAACTTTTTCCTCTAGTGTTTCGCTTTCTGAAGGTGATGATGGAGTATTCATGACAAAAGGAAGGGGACTAGCATGTTCCTAACTGACTAATTGGCGTGTGACTTGGTGTTGATGAATCACAAGTTCTGCCAATTGGTCTACTTGCTTACAAAGAGCCTTAATCTTTTGTTCCATCATGAATTGGAACTGTGCATAATCCCATTTGTCAGCACCGTCCTTGCTGGTTTGGGAAGATTCAACAACATAATTGGAACTTTGTCCACTGCTCCAATTAATCATATTAATCTCTTCTTCTTTGTGTTGAGGAAGAGGGTTGCCATGCACATGAGGTTGGTCGGGTTTAGTCACCACAATCTCTAAATTGTCAATTAAGTCCTGGATCTTGTGTTTCAAGGCCAAGCAATCCTGAGTGTCATGTCCCGTTGCCCTGGCACGATAAGCACACTTCTATGTAGCATTGTAACCTTTCCCATTCGGGTTGGCTAGTGGAAGAAGATATGTAATTTTCTTTTGAGTAGTCAGAAGATTGAGAACATACTCGAGCGAATCCCATAGGGGTGTGAACAATCGATTGTGTCGGACTTCTCCACCCTTTGGCAATGTGGGGTTGGAAGACTGTACTATAAAAGATGAGTAGTTCTCCTCTGGATAGGCATGTTCTGACTGCCTTTCTGACCTTGTAGTATCAAGGAAACATCCTCCTCTTTCTTTTTATAGACTCTCCAGGGGTTATTTCCATAAGTTCTGGACTGGATGTGCTCAGCCACAGCTTTCAGAGCGGCTAGGTCTTGAATTTTTCTTGACTTCAATCCCATCTAAGCCATCTCTCCATGTTTAATCTTTTTAGAAAATGGTTTGCCAATGCCACCTAAGACTCTCTCATAGAAAGGAGCTTCTTGTATGTCTATTAAAGTCATCACCATTTCTGACTCTATCATAGAAGGAATAACTTGATCAGCAAGGCGTCTCCACCTTTGAACATATTCTCTAAATGACTCATTAGACTGTTTCTTGACCTTGATAATTTGGTACCGGCCAGGAGCCATCTGAGACTGAAAGTTGTACTGAGTGAGGAAGGCATGAGCTAACTTTTCCCAGCTATGTATTTTAGAATTGTCTAATCTTGTACACCATGATCGGGCTTCTCTAGTTAGACTCTTTTGAAATAGCTTCATTATGAGCTTCTCATTTTCTACATAAGATCCGAGTTCTCCAATGAATACCTTCAAATGTCTGTAAGGATCTCCTAACCCGTCATACTTTTCAAAGTCAGGAGTCTTGAACTTCTCTGGATAATGAACACCAGGGAATGTACAAAGATCAGCATATAAAACGCTCTCGTGTGCGCTAATCCGTTTTATAGACCGAATTGTCTTTTCCATTTGAAGGACCTTTTTCCTGATATCATCGGTGTCGGGATCTTCTTTGAGATGGTTGTTTTCAGGAATTTTGTTGGTTGTATCCAACTGAAGTTCCAGAATTATTTTATCTGAACCTTATGCTCCTCTCTGTGCAAAGGATTCTATATATACGGGTATTCACGAACCCTGAGCAGACTAGTGTAGTTTTTTAAGAAAAATAGCCAAATCTATAATTTGTTTGCTTAATCCAGCAAACTCTTCTTAAGAGACAAGAGCAGGATTAGACTAGTCAGATGAAGACATAATTGCCTGTAAGCTCGTGGCCTTTTTGGACTTTGAACGGGTAACATGCCTTATTGTTCCCCTACAAAAACTTATGTAGTTTAGTCTTAAGGAATGTATAAAATATCTACATGCTCTCATAATGTGTCCATTTTAGGAATGTTTTCCTGTAAAATGGGTGTCATTTGATAGCATGTTAAGCCTTAATATGCATGTACACATATTCTTCATATTTTCCATTACATAGAGATTGACATGGAATAAAATTACAAGTAATTGTCTTTACAAGTAATTGAAAATGGAAAAAATCAAGAGACTTTCCTCCGCGTTTGGTTTATCAGAGGCTGACCTATCTTAGGTTACTATCGCGGCTTTTTGGTATAAAGGTTCCCATATCATCGCAATTTACTTGACGGGAAGTTAATCCGGTCTTTCAACTAGAGCGAATCTGGGTGGTGCCTTTCCTCAGCCTTGATGGAATTAGTCTCCCTATGAGTCCAGTAATCAAACACTGATAGAATAGCCTTCTGGTGGAGGAACCACACAACACACATTCACATGCAACGTGTATCACAATTATGGGAATGATGACATGTGCGAATCACTAATATCACAGATAGATATATTGCAGTGCAGTAAGTAAAATGCATTCGTACACATTAATCAAAAAATGTAAATGCAACATCCAGACATAAGCATGTAACAGTTTTGATAAGCTTGTAGTAACGGCTTAAATCCTTTTACTAGAATCCCCAACAGAGTCACCACTTGTCGACGTCAGGATTTTTATTGTCCCTCTTTTGTTCTTATTTTTTGATGTTCTCATGTTATATGAGATTTGTTTGAAAAAATAAGTTGTGAAAAGGTCCAACATGTATCATATCGACGATTTGACAGTAAAAGTCGCTAGTTGGTGTTTTTAAATGGTTGCATCAATGCAACCAAGAAAAGGTTTGCACATTTACCTAGTGATGTGACATTGCTAAACGAGTCTGTGAAACTGAGATTCATTAGGGTCTGGGGACTTCATTATGCAGAGGGAAGGTGTTAGGCACTCCTCGACATCTGTGTTTCCATGGTGACCGCCACTTTTCAATTAAACTATTATATGAATGTGTGTATGTGTTTGTTGGTCAATGTGCAGTTCTTCGGAAGTAGTGTTATGCCTCATTCGCATCTATATACAAATGGTTTGAATTTATGTAAAAATTCAGTTTTAAACAAGATATAGCAATGATGTTTTGTAAAAGAGGTTTTTTCAAACCCTGTGCTTAATAATAATTAAGGCCTTTGATACTTCCATTTTATTAAATATTTGGCATGATTGCTTTTATTTTTGAGATGCGAAGCATCTTCTAGAAAATAATATATATAGCAGTGCCGAACTTCTTGTGGGCATGAAAGCCATATAAGGAAATTAAAACACCGTGAATAATTTACAAGCTGCTTACAGCTGAAAATATCCATAATAGGAACTGAATCTAGATTCAGTAGACTGAATCTGTGATCACCTGATTCCTAGGCTCACATGATGCCGCAATTTATATGAAAGCAGTATGCAATTATATATATAAAAGCTGTAAATATATTAACCACCACGAAGCACCTCAATGGGGGATCAGAAATTAAATATATAAAAGCGGTAAATATATATATAGTGACATGATCAACCACCACGAAGCACCTCCATGTGGGATCAGTAATGTAAATAAAGCAATAAAAACGATCAACAGCCACGAAGTAAACTCCATGCAGGATGTAATGTAAATAAAGTAGTAAAATGCAACGAAATAAACTCCATGCCTGGCAAAAATGTAAATATATATATATATATATATATATATATATATATATATATATATATATATATATATATAAGCGGTAAATGCATAGGATATACACCGATCCTGGCTTGATTTATCATTTCAGCGATCTGTTGCTATATATATATAAAAGCAGTAAACGCACCGGATGTAAAATCTAGGCTCATCGAACAGAGTGCGACAATAGTTTATATATATATAAGCAATAAATGCTCAAGATGTAAAATCCAGGCTGATCGAACAGAGTTCGATAACAGTTTATATATATAAGTATATATATATATATAAAAGCAAATAAACACTCCGGACGTGAGTCCAGACTCAATCGAGGCATAACTTGATAATGTTAGTCCATATATATATATATATATATATATTATATATATATATATATATATATATATATATATATATATATATATATATATAAAGGAAATAAAAGCCACGGACCGAAGTCTGGGCATAAACACGCAACACGATTCTCAATGTGAAGAAAGGTGTGTGCAAAGTAAAAGAGAAAGGCTTTAAAGTGTGTAAGAAGGCTTACAGTAGACTACCAAAGAAGACTTCTATAGCTTTAAATAGATGAACACAAGTGTTTAAAAATATGACTGAATATAAGCTCACAAGTGTTTAAAATGAGAAAACACTCAGTTTAGGGTGTGTATAGAGCAAATTGGACATGGCTTCCTCGCCATTTTCTCTTACAAAATGGACACCCTAAGCACTCTATTTATAGAGGGGGGGAGCCGCAGGTACTCTTGCGGCTTCTCGGGGTGCCCCGGGCTCTTTGGTTTCTGCCATCTCGAAGTACATACACGCGTACACCGTGTTGTCCGCTCAAACTTACAAAACTTCAACCCTAGCCTTCGATTGAGGTGTATAAGACCTTTTATGAAGTCCTATTGTTGAGAGCTATTCCATGACATGGGATTAGAGGTTATCAGAAGTCAGGAAGATGGGACCATGCCTTTGGTCTTCAAGCTTTAAATTCTATCCAGTGTGCTGCCTTGCGTAATAGTCACTCGGGATCTGAACTCCTTGGTTCTTGTGGGACATTACTGTGTAGAATATATGTTGAACTATTATTGAGATGGTGCAATGTGGAATCAAGGTGGCAAAATGATGATTTTACCCCTCACCGGGGTTATCTCTGATTTGGGCTGATAAATCAGTCATTGCTCAGGGTTATCTCTGAGATTGGGCTGCTGCAAGCACTGGATGTCCTCATGGTTATATCTAAGGAGTGCCTAACCTCCCAGGGTTATCTTTGGGTTTGGGACTGAGTGCCTCAGTGTGATTTCCGAGGTTGAGGCTGACTACATAGGTTAAAATGAGCATCTTCGGGGTTATCTCCTGAACCGCAACTGCATTTCTCGGGGTTATCTCCAAGGTTGACATTATCTTTCTCGGTGTTTTTTCCAGGACTGAGACTGAGTATCTCGGGGTTATCTTTGAGATGAAATAGCCTTCTACGGTGTGATTTTCGGTATTAAGTTGAGCTGTCCTCCAGGGTTATCTCTGAAAGACGATTCTGCCCTCTTATAATGTTAGTAACAGGTATACAGAAAATTTTGAGTGTCTACAGAAGCCCCTCTTTATCATATTCATGCAATGAAATGGCATGGATAGGATAAAGAATATTAGACACTTGAAATGCAACTAGATGATCATAATGCAATGTACAACAACATGATTCAAATGTATGTGCTTTGTTTGATTGTTCTCCAACTTGGTGGGATGATTGCCATCTCCCCTTGACTTCTATCGGTATTGACAGTTATTACTAACAACCCTTATGAACAATCTTGGACGTGCAATCCAATTCTCTCAATTGCTTCTAGGATGTTAATGTTGGGGTTATAACCAAAGTCCTTAATCCTTGATATAGACTTCACGCTAAAGATGCATCTCTCATGTACAAGAGACTCTGTGGGGATAGAGCTTTGTCTGTTAAGGATGTGTATAACATATTCCATCATCGGTTCTCCTCGATGAGGATGTTCTTTCCTGGTTTCTATCGCCATCTCTTTTTCGCTGCTCTGTTGGAGTTACTGCAAACAGTCGGTGTTGTCAAGGTTGCCTGACCTTCACTGACATGTGAATCAAAGAATGAAATCCCTGTCGGGAATAATGTCAAGGCCGCTTGACCTTTGTTTATATGTGCATCAATGGATGGATTGTATGAAAACCTGCTGGGGAAAAGGTTTTAGGGCTATGACCCTAAATTGATGGCATTGGACCTTAGTGAGGTATTGCCAAATGTAATTTTCAATAGCTGAGATCATTGGGATAATGTACCATGTGTTTAGGAAAATTCTAATGAGTGATATGTAAAGCCACAACTTGACCTGTGAAAACCAGGATTTCAAGCTATTTTGTTCAACCGCGTAGCATTTTTATTTCTTATTTGACCTCTGTTAGTAGTTGGGCATCTGTGCCCCATTTCACTTTATTTTTAGCTGTATAGAGATGTATTAGATGATGATGTACTTAGGAATGTATATACTGTTATTCCCTACCTCGTATTGCCATCTATTGTTTATCATGCATGTATTATGTTATGCATATGTATGTATGTCTAGAGATATTCAGCATTGACCCCTGGATGGTCTTATGACATGGCACGTACAGATGTCTTCTTTGACAGTTAGCTGTATTTATCATACCCCACCAATATTGGTGGTATCCCGTTTGAGATCGTGGTATAATACTATGTCACCTTCAGACAAGGTGACTGTAGATCAGTTATTGCAGCATACTATGACTCTCTTGATG
Organism: Panax japonicus; assembly: GCA_020205505.1. Classification (NCBI taxonomy): domain Eukaryota; kingdom Viridiplantae; phylum Streptophyta; class Magnoliopsida; order Apiales; family Araliaceae; genus Panax; species Panax japonicus. The sequence continues at coordinate 39,028,478 of CM035102.1, read as the reverse complement.
TTTCAGGTTCCCGCAGGCTTTGTAGAGGGTATGCTAGAGCATTGGATACCAGAGAGGCAGGTCTTCCAGTTTGGTATCCATGAGTTAACTCCTACCTTATAGGAGTATATATGATTGACGACGCTACCACTGCATAGACATTTCACGCGGATGGCTATTAACGACATGAGCCGGCAGTTTATGACCCTCACCGGGCTGAGGCAAAGAGTTATACAGGATGAGATCACATTTGGCCACGTGGTATCCCATCATTTTCTAATGGACAGATTTGGCTTAAAGGATAGATATACACAATATTCCGGAGATTTTATAATGCCAGAGGATCATTAGCATTTAGCCAGAGTAGATGTACTGCTATGTTGTGTATTATCTTATGTATACATGCTATGGTACATGGATGAGTTGGACATTGGCGTCATTATGGTAGTGAGAGCTCTCAGGGAGGGTCACACCATTGTGTCGATGATGGTTACATATACATTGAGATCGGCTACATATTATAGTTCCTACCCTGTAGGGGTATTCACAGGTAGTTTGGTCATGTTGTACATGTGGTTTATGTCACACTTGAGACCAATTGACACTTTCCAACGGCACGTTTATTGTTTTACCCATGAGATAGTCATGTCGTACTCCTTTCAGCTTGCGGAGTGTACATATCCTGCTTCTTGGTCCATTTTCCTGGCAGGGATTGGAAATCCATTTGATATATTGCCATGTACAGGGCTTTGTTCACCCTACAGCTTCATCACTCATGCTCCGGGTGTTGACGTCAGGATTTTTATTTGTCCCTTTCGTTACTTGTTCTTTTGGTGTTCTCATGTTAGATAAGATTTGTTTGAAAAAATAAGTGAAAAAGGTCCGATATGTGTAATGTTGATGATTTAACTTTAACAGTCATCAGTTAGTGTTTTTAACTGGTTACACCAACGCAGTCGAAAAAGGTTTGCACATTGACCTAGTGATGTAACACTGCTAAACGGGTCTGTGAAACCGAGATTCATTTGGGTTCAGGGGCATGATTATGCGGAGGGGAGTTGTTAGGCACCCCCCGACATCCGTGTTGCCACGGTGACCACCACTTTTTAAGAAACTGTTAAGTGAATGTGTGTGTGTGTGTGTGTGTATGTGGATCAATGTGCAATTATTTGGAAGTAGTGCAAGGCCTCGTTCGTACCTACATACAAAGGGTTTGAATTTATTGAAAAATCAAATTTTAAACAGAATATAGCAATGAAGTTTTATAAAAGAGGTTTTTCAAACGCTATGCTCAATAGGAATTGACACCTTTTCATACTTCCATTTTTATTATTAAATGTTCGGCTTGTTTGCTTTTATTTTCGAGATGCGAGGCTTCTTCGAGAAAATAATATACATCAGTGCCGAACTCCTCATGGGCATGATAGCCATCCAAGGAAATTCAGACACCATAAATAATGTACAAGTTGCTTACAGCTGAAAATGTTCATCACGGGAACTGAATCTTGATTCAGTAGACTAAATCTATGATCACATGATTCCTAGGCTCACATGATGTCATAGTTTATATGAAAAGCAGTACGCAGTTATATATCTAAAAGATTTAAATATATACATACAGACATGATCAACCACCAAGAAACACCTCCATGGGGGATCGGGAATGTAAATAAAGCAGTAAATACGATCAACCACCACAAAGCAAACTCCAGGCGGGACGAAATGCAAATAAAGCAATAAAAGGCCATGAAGTAAACTCCAGGCCTGACAGAAATGTAATTATATATATATAAGCAGTAAACGCACCAGATATAAAACCCAGGCTCATCGGATATGTCCGACAACAGTATATATATAAATATATATGTATAAGCAATAAACGCTTATGATGTAAAATCCAAGCTTATCAGACAGAGTCTGACAACAGTTTATATATATATATATATATATATAAGCAAGTAAACGCTCCGAATATAAAATTCAGGCTCATCAGACAGAGTATGACAATAGTATATATATATATATATATATATATATATATATATATATATATATATATATATATATATATATATATATATTAAAGCAAGTAAACGCTCCAGACATAAGTCTAGGCTCAATTGAGGCATAACTCGATAATCTTAGTCCATATATAAATATATACATATATAAGTATATATATATATATAGACATAAATTAAAACTATGGACCGAAATCCGGGCATACGCACACAACACGACTCTCAATGTGAAGAATAATATGTGTAAAGATGAAGAGAAAGGCTTTATAGAGTGTGAGAAGGCTTATAGTGAGCTACCAAAGCAGGCTTCTATGACTCTAGATGGATAAACACTAAGTTCCCACCGATAAAAATATAGGTATATGTGAGCTAACATGTGTTTAAAATGAGGAAACACTCAATATGGGGTGTGGACAAAGCAAATTGAATATGGCCACCCCAAGCCCTCTATTTATAGAGGGGGAGCCGCATGTGTACCTGCAGCATCCGCAGATGCACCTGCGGCTGCTTGGAGTGCCCCGGGCTCCGTGGGTCCCACCTGCTCAAAGTACGTGCACTCGTGCACTGTGATGTCCACTCAAACTTGCAGAACTTTAATCCGAGCATCCGAACGAGGTATACAAGACCATCTTCGGACTGTTTTTTTCGAGAGGTACGCAATGACATGGGATTAGAGGTTGTACGAAGTCAGGAAAAGGGGACCATGCCTATGGTCTTCAAGCTTCAAATTATATCCGGTGTGCTACCACGCGTAATAGTAACTCAGGATTGGAACTCCTTGGCTCTTGTGGGATATTGTTGTATGTATGTATTATGAAATGTTGAGATAGCGCGTTGGGGTTGAGGTGGCAAGATGACCTTTTGACTCCTCAACGGGGTTATCTCCGATTTGAGCTGATAGCAGACGCTGCTCAGGGTTACATCTGAGGTTGGACTACTACAAGTGTTTGAATTCTGCAAGGTCATCTGTAAGTGTGCCTGTCCTCCCATTATTACCTCCAGGTCTTTGGTATGATTGCCTTAGTAGGAGGTCTGAGATTGAAGCTGATCGCATGCATTTGAAACAAGTATTTTTGGATTTATCGCTGGAACTGCAACAACATTCCTTGGGGTTATCTCCAAGGACAAAACTCAGGGTTATCTCCGAGGTTGGAATTGATACTCCCAGTGTGTGTTCCGGGGTTGAGACTGAATTTTTGGTAGTATCCGAAATGGATGTGAACTGTCTTCCTATCTCCGAAAGACGAATCTGCCCTCCTGCAATGCTAGTAACAGGTGTGCAAAAAATTTTAAGTGTCTACAGATGCCCCTCTTTATCATATTCATGCAATGCAAGGCATGGTTAGGATAACGAATCCTAGACACTTGAAATGTAACAAGATAAACCTGATGCTATGTGCAGCAACATGATGCAAATGTATGATACATGATAGAATGATTGTCGGTTCCATGTTAATGTTGCTAGGGATGACAATCAGTAATGTCTTGGACATTCGATCCAAGTCTTCAAAGATGTTGATATTGGGGCTATCACCAAAGTCTTGGATCCTTGATACAGACATTTACTCTATAGAGGTGCCTCTCGTGTGTAAGAGATCTGTGGGGATAAAGCTTTGTCTATTTTGAGGATGTGTATAACATATTACATCATCCGTCCTCTCTGTTGAGGATGGTCTTCTCTGGTTTGTGTCACCAGCATATACAATGATCTTTGTTGGAGTTACTGCCAACAATATGTATTGTCAGGGATGCTTGACCTTCACTGATGTGTGTATCACCGGATAGATCCCTGCTGGGCAAACTTTCAAGGCTGCTTGACATTCAGTGATGTGTGTATCAATGGTTGACTTGAGTTGTGACCCTTGATGGGGAGTATGTCAAGGCTACTTGACCTTCATTGACTGCGTATATCAATGGATGAATTACGTTGTGACCCTCGTCGGGGATACTTTATCAATGTATGACTTCGGCGTTGTAACCCTCGTCGGGGATACGTTGCTTCGATGGGTTTACTTGCCATTGGTTGAAGTAACATCAAGGTTGATTGACCTTCATTGATATATGTATCAATGGTTTCGATGGGTTTACTTGCCACCGACTGAGATAACGTCAAGGTTATTTGACCTTCATTAATGTGTGTATCAATGGTAAAAAATGAATTGTAACCCTCGTCGGGGATATGTGGATGCTTGAAAGTTTACGTTGTGACCCCCGCCGGGGATATGTTATCAATTTATAACTTTGGCGTTGTAACCCTCGTCGGGGAAGGTTTTAGGGCTATGACTCTGTACTGGGCATCGGACCTTGATGAGGTATTGCCGAGCATGATTTGTAAAAGCTGAGGCTACTGGTATAGTATAACTTGTATGCATGCAAATACCAATGAGTGATATGCAGAGCCAGAGTTTGTCCCAAGAAAACCAGGATTTCAGGCTATTTCGCACAATCGCATAGCATTTTTATTCCTGATTTGACCTTTTTAGCTTGTGAGACCTCCTTTACAACTCGAACTAGACCGAGCTGGAGGTGTGGGACCTATATAGGGGTGCCACAGGAACACCTACGGTAGCCACAGGTGGACCTGTGGCCAACCATGGGTATGTATTGCCCGCGGGTTGCTTTCATAACTCATTTTCAAGCTGCGTTGTGAAGGAAATCTAAGAGCTCTTCTTCAGACTTGCTAAGTTCGGGCAACTTTTTGCACATTCTGCCACCGTATAAGTGTTCTTCACTGTCCTGGTAACATATACATGTTCTTCACCGTATAGCACATATTGTATATAACAAACAATATTATATATGGCAGAGAAATATATTTTGATTTATTTCCCTTTTAGTTGTGCCTTGATACTTGCTTGATATTTACATGTTTCTTCAGGGCTTGTGATCTTGAAGCATTCTGAACTCATCCTTGACATGTGGACATTGAGCCATCGTAGGATCTTTCATAATGGATCATTGATCTGTATGTATCCCTACCATCTTTGGTGTTTTGGGGCTGGTTTCTATATGGAAATGTGGAGATGAGTGTGGCTTTTCCTCTCTGAGATTGACCGCACCACAGATGGTCGCCAGTACTTCTATTTGTGAGAAGCCTAGTTAATTCCATCTCTTATGGATTAGAGTTTCTCTTTGAGGAAAAACAGTAGCCTAGATGGTCACCGAATCTCCTATTGGTGAGGAGAGGTTGGGTAATTCCATCCCTTTGGTTTGAAGCTGATGAAATGTGGTGGATTGAAATTTGATCCCAGTACCGTGTGACAAGTATTTTTGTTCTGGTAGGGGGTTAGACCGAACCATAAATGGCTGCCTACGTACTTCTATTGAAGAGGCGATCAGGTCTGCGTAGTTCGAACCTGGTTTAAGAGGTTCAACGTTGAATGTGAATGGCAGATGGGTGTAGAAGCTTTATTAATAAGGGTGTAGAAGTGTTTTTGTGGTTTTTGTTTTTGTAGAGAAAGGGCAGAAATGTTTTTGTTATTTTTTTTATTACGATCAGGCCATATAGAATATGGTTGCCTACGTACTCTTATGTATCAGGGAGATCAGGTCGATGTAGTTCACCCCTCAGGACGAATTGCAGCAGAAGAGAAGTATGAATCCCATGTGCAGGATATATTGCAGGGAGTAGAAAGTTTGATCCCATGATGGGGACAAACTTCAGTTGTGAAAAAGGTTTGATCCCGTCTTCAAGACAAACTTCAAGCGTAGGAAAGTTTAATCCCGTCTTCAGAACAAACTGCAGGTATGAAAGGTTCAATCTCGTCTTAAGGATAACAGAAATGGTATAAAAGGTTTTGCAATGAGTTGAAACCAGGCTACTGGTTTGAAGTGTATGTTTCCCTGTGGGGCAGAAGAGTATGTATAAAGGGTTAGAAAACCAGAATGACTGGTGATTTGATGATCCAAAAACAAGGTTGTTTGCTTGATGGTAACTTCAGACATAATATTATTTCACGGTATCCGAGTTGATAAGTTGTGGAAATTCATCTCCATCCATTTCCTATAGTTTTAGAGCGCCTCCTGCTAATACTTCCTTGACAACAAACGGGCCTTCCAAGTTAGGACCAAATTTTTCCTTAGATTGATCTTGGTTGTCAATGATCTTCTTGAAAACCAAGTCATGTTGTTCAAATTACCATAGCTGAACTTTTCTATTGTAAGATATGGGGATCCTTTGCTGAAATAACTGACCATGAAAGATAGTCGCGGTTCGCCTTTCGTCTATAAGGGATAATTTGTGATACTTGTCTTGTACCCATTGGCCTTCATCCAGTTGAGCATCCATCAACACTCTGAGGGATCCCATTTCCACCTCTATGGGGAGCACTGCTTCCATCCCATAGGATAATGAGTAGGGGGTTGCCCTAGTGGAAGTACGCATTGAAGTTCTATAAGCTAATAAAGTCAGAGGCAAGAGGTTAGGCCATCATTTGTGATTGGCGGATATTTTCTGCATGATCTTCTTGATGTTTTTATTAGTAGCTTCAACACCATTCATCTTTAGATGGTAGATGACGGAGTTAAGGTGTTTGATGTGGAATTTACTGCATAACTCCTCCATCATTTTGTTATTGAGGTTCTTAGCATTAGTCTGACACAATCACCTCTGGTTGTCCATATCGACAGACAATATTATTTCTGATGAAAGCAATAATAACTTCTTTGGTAACCCTGGGGAAGGAGGCTGCTTCTACCCATTTGATGAAGTAGTCGATCATGGTGAATATGAATCGATGTCCATTACAGGCTTTAGACTCGATGGGCCCGATCACGTCCATTCCCTACATTGAGAAAGGCCATGGAGAACTCATATTATGGGGTTCCCTTGGAGGGCGTGGATACCATTACCATGAATTTGGCATTGATAGCACCTCTTGACGTGATCATCACAATCAGCTTTGAGCGTAAGCCAATAATGCCCTGTTCTGAGAATCTTCTTAACAAGTTGGGGTCCGCTCATGTGTGGGCCACATACTCCACCATGGATCTCATCCATGGGCCTCTAAGCTTGGTCTTTGTCCAGACATCTGAGGAGACCTAGTCCTACATCTCTTTTATAGAGTGCATCTCCGCTCAAGTAAAATTTCATAGCAAGTTGATAGATCCGCCTTTTTTCAGTCGGACAACCCTCAGCGGATGTAGATCCATCTCTCAGATACTCCTTGATATGTTGATACCAAGGGTTGTGGATGGGAGGTTGCTCATCCGATACTTCTCCAACATAGTTCCCATAAGTTGGGGCCTTTTATTGGGAAAATATGATGCTTGGCATGTTTTCCTAGTCAGGTATGTGAATTAATGAGGCCAATGTTGCTAGTGCATCCGCAAAATCAATCCTATTATGAGGAATGTATGAAAAGGAGATTTCTTCTAACTCCAAAGCTATCTATAAAACTTGTCGATGGTAAGGCAACAAATGTAGTTCATTGGTTTGATAGATTCTTGTGGATTGCTTGATTACCAACTCTGAATCCCCAAAGACAATTAACCGCCTGATGCTTATTGAACGGGCATGTTTTAGCCCCATGATTCAGCCTTCATACTCAACTTTGTTGTTGTTGCTGACTAACTATAATTTGACGGCGATGGGATACTACTCCCCCGTACCAGATACTAGAACTGCTCCAGCTCCAGAGCCTTTTGTTTTAACAGCTCCATCGAAATATATTTTCCACGTACAGCATGCATCATATTGATGGTGTTGCTGAACTGCCATTACCCCTTCATCGGGAAAATATGTTTCTAAGGGTTTATAATCCCCTGCAGGTGCAGCGGCCAGTTGATATGCAATTCCTTGACCTTTGATAGACTTTTGCATCACATAGACGATGTCAAATTGATGTAGGATCAACTGCCATTTGGACAACCGACAATTCAGTATGGGCTTACTGAACACGTACTTGAGAGGATCCATGCCGGATATGAGATGGGTTGTGTGACCATGGAGGAAATGTTGTAACCTCATGGAAGCCCATGCTAAAGCACAACAAGTCTTCTCAATCAAAGTGTACTTGTGTTCACTGGTGCTGAATCTTTTGATGAGGTAATAGATAGCTCATTCTTGGCCTATATCGTTGAACATGAAAAGAGAAATAGTTGAATGGGTAAGTAGATGTCTCACATGTCAAAGGGTTAAGGCTGAGCATCGAAAGCCGAGTGGTTTACTTCAACCCTTACCAATTCTTGAGTTGAAGCGGGAACATATAACTATGGACTTTGTTGTTGGTCTTCTAGCTACACAAAAGGGCCATAATGCCATTTGGGTAATAGTTGACCGTTTAACAAAACCAGCTCACTTTTTACCTATTAAAATTACTCATATCCTAGATCACCTTGCCAAACTTTACATCAATGAAATTATATTTAGGCATGAAGTACCTGTGTCCATAGTATCAGATCGAGATCCAAGATTTACTTCTAATTTTTGGAAAAGTCATCAGAAACACTTAGGAGCACAATTAAGATTGAATATAGCTTATCATCCTCAGACTGATGGGCAGAGTGAGAGAACCATACAAACATTAGAAGATATGCTGAAAACTTGTATTATAGACTTCAAAGGAAGTTAGGAAGATCAATTACCCTTAGTTGAATTTGCCTATAATAATAATTATCATGCTAGCATAGGTATGCCACCCTATGAAGCTTTATATGGGCGTAAGTGTAGAACACCTTTATGTTAGGATGAAGTCGGGGAAAGACAAATGTTAGGACCCGAGATAATTCAATAAACAACTAAAACTATCAGAATTATTCGTCAACGATTACAAGCATCTCAAGATCGACAAAGAAAATACGCCGATCCACATCGTCAACAATGAAACTTTAACGTAGGAAGTCACGTATTCTTGAAAGTATCTCCTTGGAAAGGCAAGATACGTTTTGGCAAGAAAGGAAAATTAAGTCTGAGATTCATTGGACCTTTTGAATTTTTGAGAAGGGTTGGTGAAGTTGCTTATGAAATAGCACTACCTCTTGAGTTGAATCATATTCATAATGTGTTTCATATGTCCATATTACGACCATATAAACTTGATTATAAACACGTTATACAGTATGAGCCAATCCAAATAGAAGATGATCTTTCATATGTAGAAGAACCTGTGCAGATCGTTGATAGTAAAGAGCAAGTCCTGAGAAATAAAGTGATAGCATTGGTTAAAGTAATTTGGAAGAATCAGAACGTTAAAGAAACTACATCGGAGCTTGAAGATAAAATGCGCGAGAATTATCCTCAATTATTTACTTAAACTTGTATTGCAATTTCGAGGACGAAATTCTTATTACTGGGGGTGAATGTAAAAACCCAAATCCCTAATAAGACTCGTATGTATACATTCCCGTTAAATAAATAAAATTTCTCCGTTCTGAATGTGTTATATGTTAATATATACTTGGTTTGACAAATTTGACCAAATAATTTTTTGTTCGAAAAATGTCGTGCTTGACACCTCGTGCTTAATTTTTTTTTTCTATAATCAGACTTTTCGGTAAAATTATTTTGACAAGTTGTATTGTTGTGCTTACACTAACAAAACACTTTTTCGTGCTTGTTAGGATTAGTGAGAAATTTAGGTTAACAATCCTAGGTTAACAAACCCTAACCCTAATTAGCAAAACCTTAACCCTAATTTGTAAATTAAACCCTAATTATATTATCTTAACACCTAATCATTGTTAGTAAACTTCAATTAGTTACTAATTAACATTACTTAACATTCTTAATCATTAGAAACAAGACCCTAATCAAGATTAGTGAAGATTAAAGCCTAATTAATCCACTAAACAAACCTAACTAGCTCACAAGTAGGTTAGGAGTCACCATTACAAGTTCTTAGGCTGCACATGACATGCTTGTAACTCCCAAGCATGATAATAGTCATCAAATCAAATCTTTGTAGAGGCAAGTTACTCAAAAAAGACCAAAAAGCCAAGTTAAAGAATTCTATAAATAGGAACCTTAGGGCTGAGCAAACTCACAAAATTCCTAAGCCAAGATACACTTATAAACCTACCAAATCAAGCCTAGGTGATAGCAGCAACAACAACAAAAGCTAGAATAAGAAATTATTCAAAAAAAGGTACAAACCCTAGTTCATAATTAGCTCTTTGATCCTATGTTAGATTTGTTGTTTAGATGTTTAGAATTATGTATTAGTATGTTAGAAAGTTTGTTAGATTGGCAGAACACATTTTCATAACATTTAAATGCCTTAATTAAGTGTTTTAGGAAATCTAGAAATTTTGAAAAACTAAGTCTGACAGTCGAATGTCAAGGCCTATAGATTCATATGTGTTTATGTTTTGGTCCATTAATTGTTTGGTATTTATAGCCTGATAGTAGTTCTTCAATCTGGAAAAGAAAACAGGTTCATTTGAACCATAGATTTCAAGTTATAAGCAGTCATAGTGGGTTGACCGTTCATGTATTGAGAACAGTCTAACCGGCTACTTTGACCAACATGTTTAATCGTCTTCTGTTTGTTATTTTTGTAAGTTTTTGTTATATATCAATACCCTGTTATATGTACTACATATCTATAATCTTTAATGGAACAAACAACGTATATGTTTACTGGAATTAATGGTCAAAATCCATTGACTGAGCTTGACCAAGTTTTCTGGCTTTTCCAGAAAACTGAAGAACACGAAGAACATCGTTTGGCTGTACTTTGACCAGCATAATTAGAGACCTTAGATTGATGCTTTATTCATGTTAATGTTATATATACTACATGTTACAACAAACACAACACACATCTATTACACAGAATCAATGATATTTAAGCCACAAAATCGTTGACCGGCCATGACTACTGTTCTAGGTTACCTAAAAACTCAAGAACAGTTCTGACAGTGACTTTGATCCTCTATAACTGTTAGGTTTGTAATATTTATAAACGCAATCAAATTGCACAAAATTAGCGGAAGCGTGTAAAATCAGAGTTTTAAAATTTTACAAAGCATAAACCCGGATCACCCTTTATGCATAATTATTAATTAAACGAAAAGATATGAATAAGAATCATACCCTTGAAGATCCAAGCTTCCTCAAGTACAATTTCACCTCCAATCCTTTTCGCGTTCATCTTGAATCCACCGGGTTTGGTTCCTTCCTTTGATCAACGTTAGCCACCTAAGTGTTTGGCCTCTAGAGGTGATCCACCAAGGATTAAGAAGAATTCAAGAAGATGGGTATTTGGCAAAACCCTAGTTTTCTATCTCTATAGAAAAGGCGTACTCTCCAACAATTGGAATAACGTATTCTAATAATACGTCAACCTCTCAATCACCCATAATAAGACTTCTCTTATTTATAGATGTGGGCAACCCCTCCTTAACAATTAAGGAATTGAGTTTTATTTTAATTAATTAAATTCTTTTAATTAATTAGGCTCCTAATCTTATTAGGAATAATTAATTAACCTTTTAATTAATTAAGCTCCCTAATCTTATTAGAGATAATTAATTAAACTCTTTTAATTAATTTGCCTCCTAATTCTATTAGGATATTTGAGAGTACTTATATTAAATTAATTCCTAAACTCTTTTAGAAATTAAAATAATAATAATTATAATAATATTAATAAGACTCTTCTTATTAATTTATATTTAATATTTCTAAAATATTAAATAAAAAATATTAAGCTATTTAATTTATTCTATCACCATAGATTAAATTAAATATACTTAACATATTATTACGATTATGCCATTAACTTCTTAAATAATTATTCTTCCTTTTATGGTGTGAACCTTTAGGTTCTCCATATTAAACCGGTTGTGAATAAATCAATTAGAACAATTCTAATCTTATTTAAATAAATAAATTAAACTAATAATTTATTTAAATAAATAATATTTATTCTACAATAGGGATAAGCCTCCCTAGCGATCAACGACTTTCAAGATAATATAGATTTCAACATTAATCATAAAAGAACCTTTGAGTAAATAGTTACCGTACAATTAAATCCTTCCACCATACAATGTCCCAATTAAATATAAGACATGGAATTACTGTCAAATCTTATTTTATTTAATTATATGTATTTCGATCCTTAAATGCACAACTCCAAATAATGCAAATTAGAAACTCCTTTCTAATTCATTCTGCCTTGGCCAAGGACTACTGAGTTGTCATTTATCGAATCACATAGGACATTTCTCTTCTTTTACTAGAAGTGGTAGATTCTTTATTGATCATAAATTATCTCCATGTATAACTTATTATACCCAAGCATACCCTTTGATATACCCTAAGGGTCTTAAGGAATAAGTCAAAGTATAACTCATCATACACAAGATACTATGATGATCTAAAGTCCAAGGATCACTTGTACTACTATCACTACAGGAATTCCTATTGACATGCAAGTAAAACTCCATTAGGTACTCTTTAACGAGTCACGTTCAGTGAACTTATTCTCCAATAAGCACCTACATACTTGCTTTAGTGTCTCCACACAAATGATCATGAGATCAATCATCCTCATCCAATGAGCAAGCAACGTATGTACCAATCTATCTGAATTCACTAATCCCCAATTTAGTAATCCAATGATTGGAAACTATTTTAGTTTTAAGCTTTCAAGGAATTTAGATCTCATTAGAATGATCATCATCATTATTCTAAAAGCATTGCTTAAAACTATGGGTTTATCACATATTATAAAACAGCATCATGTAGATAATTAAAAGCCTTTAATAAATTAATACTTTTTATTAATAAATGAGTAAGATTGTTACAAAGTATATGCTTTATCATCAAACATGATTGGCTTGTGTGCATATTACTTTCAATCTCCCACTTCCACTAAAGCCAAACGTCATGGTATCTCATACTCTTCTTCTCTAAGTGACGATTATCTTGCTGTTGGATAAGCTTTAGTTAATGGATATGTAATGTTGTTCTTGAGAGTCCACTATCTCTATAGTGATTTCCCATCTTTCAATGATTCCTATAATCAAATGAAAGTACCACAACACATGTTTGGATCCAAGATGAGACTTAGGAACTATTCCTAGTTCTGTAATGAACTTTTAATCCAAACAATCAACTTGCAGCTTCATTTATAGCTATATACTTTGTCTTTATCACTAAACCAGTAACTCTTTGCTGTTTGGAACCTTTCCAATTCACTGCACCACCGTTCAAGGTAACGATTTACCTTAAAGTGGATTTTCTGTCGTCTTGGTCTGTCTAAAAAACTTGAGTCTGTTAAGCCCTCTAGTTTTAATTCAGGCCCACCATGTATTATGTCACATCCTTAGTGCTAGTTAAGTACTTTAAGATGTTTTTCACTGTCTCACAGTGAACTTCACCAGAATATGACTGATCAAAATCAGGTCGCGTATATTTCATTGCATACATGATTATCACTCATGCAATCTCTCTTTTAGGAGTCTATGGGGACTATCAAGAGAGATACACACAATGGCTCATCAACATGAGACATCCCATGGAGTTTGCCATGCTAAACGACTTTAGCATCAAATGAATATACGTTCCTTGGGTTAAGCCGGTCATTCTTTTAAATCTATCTATATAGATTTACATCCCCAATTAAGATACTCTTCCGAAATCATTCATGGAGGAATGTTTAGACAACTTTATCTTTATTGATTTTAGCATTGGCATGTCATTCCTTATCCGTATTATATCAATATATAATACCAGAAATGTCACGACGCTCCCACTGAACCTTTTGTACACACTAGGTTCATTCTTGTTTTTGATGAAATCAAACTCTTTTGATTATCATATCAAAATGAATGTTCCATTTTTGAGAAGATTGCTTCAATCCATTTCTCTGAGTGTCTACAACTCTTACCTCATCGTATGTAACTGGATCATCATCTTCTATGATACGTACCTCATCATCATCATCCATGATGAATCCATACCTCCTAGGTATCTTCGGTACTATTCCAGATTTATGATTCGGTTGTGGTACAATAGGTCTATCTATAGGTTCCTCTTATTTGACTTGTAGTGTTTTGTGATTCTTGAACTTTTCAAGATGTATTATCCTCCCACTAGCCCTTTCAATGATAAACATCTTTATCTTAGAAGGCAACATGTTTCGCAACAAACACCTTTTGCTAAGTAGGATTATAGAACATATGCCCCAAACTTACTTTAGGATGTCCCACAAATCTGTACTTGTCAAATTTTGTCCCAAGCTTATCCTCTGAAACCGTTTCACATAAGTTGGACAACCCCTTATCTTAATATACTTAAGATTAGGAATCCTCCCCGTCCATAACTTTTATGGAGTCTTGGGGCCGGATTTTGAGGTTACCTTTTTCGTAGATAAGTAACCATTTCTAGGACATGATCCTAGAAGGATACTGAAATGTCGGTAAAATCATTATGGACCGCACCATGTCCAACAAGGTACAATTTTTCCTTTCAGATACATCAATCAATTATTACGTATCAGGAGGCGTCCATTATGAAAAAACCATTTGAGATAATCTAGAAACTTATTGCACAAGTAATTATTCCTTGATCTAATCAAAGAATCTTAATACTTTGTCAATTTGTTTCACTTCTGAATTCTTTGAACCTTTCAAATAATTTACACTTGTATTTCAACAAATACATACATTCAACTCTTTGAATGATCATCTCCTTTTCTTATACTAGTTTGTTCAATTTGCAAAATTATTTTCACGTAAGTCAAGTATATAAAATCCATTAAGTAATATTCCAGTTCTATACAAAACATTATTATTATTATAAATAGAACAACAATTGTTCTTAAATATAATACCAAAGATTTCATTGTCCAACAATAAAATGGAAATAATGTTTCCAACAAGTACTGGAATACAATAACAACTTATTGACTTAATAGATTTGCCCGTGGGCATTGCTAAACTATAAGTTCCTATGGCTAATGCAGCAACCTTTGCTTCATTTCCCACACATAGGTTTAGTTATATTTGTTTAGCTTTCTACTTCTACTTGGTCCCTTCATAAATCTATATTTATGATAACCAAAGTCGGTATCCAATACCCAAGTAGAACCTTGACTTAAAGAAAAATTTATTTTAAATCATGAACAAAATTGTATTTGTAACCGAAACTTCACTAAGCTTCTTTGGTTAGCCTCTGCAAGATGCTTCTTGAAGTTTCCTTCCAGTGTCCAGGCTTATTGCAGTGGAAGCAAACTCCTTTGCTATCTGTATCAGTTTTGTTCTTATTATCCTTTGTTTTTGCCCTTTCTATTTACCTTCTTAGAATCGTTCTTCTTTTCAGAAGATCCTTTGGCCCCTACCAGTAAGACTTGATCTTTCTTGGTTGGAAAGTGACTCTCAACATTTTTCAACATTTTAAGCAAATCAGCGAGGCTGATATCTAGCTCGTTCATATGAAAAATTCACAACAATTATTAAAGGAGTCCGGAAGTGAGTGCAAGATCAAATTTTGGCTCAACTCTCCATCCATGACAAAACCCGTTGTCCTAATTGATCAATCAAATTGATTATGTTAAGGACTTTTATCTGTACCGTAGTGTCATCGGTCATTCTAGATCGGAAGAGCTCCTTAGATATCTGATATCTATCAGTCCTACTTTCCTCACCATCAACTACTTGATGTGCAGAAATATAATAGGAGCATCCATAGTTTCATGCTGACGCTGAAGCTCGTTACTCATGGATGCGAGCATGATGCATTGAGCCAACTATGCATCATCTAGTCACTTTCTAAAAGTAGCAATATTTCCTCAGAGGCATTGTCTGCAACCATTGCAGGGATAGGCGTATTAAGGACATAAGATAGCTTTTCAGCCATGAGAACTATTCTCAATTTCCTTAACCAATCCATTTAATTTGGTCCGGTTAAATAACATCTAATATGCTTCGCAGTGATAGTGATTTAGACATTATAAAATTCTGTAAATGAATTTGTAATTAACAACATTTTAACATACATTCTTTTATTAATTACCAAAATAAATTAGGTCTTGTTTTAAATTGGTATCTCCCACTATTTTCTTCAAACTATATTACCCTCACTTATATAGTTCGGCTATATCTAATTAAAGATATGCTAGTGAGAATAAGGATCCCATTTCAAATGTATATAGCCTTGTTTGTGCACAACAAACTATATATAAATAAATAGGTAGACAACTCTTGTCAATTACATCAACTATGTAACTCCTTGTATTTTGCCTCTTAAATCATAATGGTCAAGTGTGTGCACATCCGAACTAAAATGATTTAAGTTAAGTCAGACCCAGCATTTCCATATAAGAGAAGAGAAAATTACAGCCCTTGTGTGTGCACAACAAAGCAGTGATGTTCAATTCCTTATAAACATCATATGTAATAAAAATACATCTTAAATATTTAATACTCGCCTTGTGTGTGCACAACAAACTCATATTAAATATTCAATACTCTATTATTTCTATCATGCTAGAAGGCGACGTTCGATATTCCAAATATCTTTGAACGTTACAACTTAATATAAAAATATTTGAGGGGTTTATTATTAATTTGTCTCATCTTGTTTAGCGCGCATGCACATATATATATAAAATACGCGTCATATTAATAAACATGCGAAGCATGTTTGCATAATATAATATATATATATATATATATATATAGTATAAGCATGCACATATAGAATACTATATTCTACATGGATTGATTATGGACTTTTATTCTAGTTTGGTTCACTAGAGCCACCAAGTGAACCAAAAGGTCAAACCCTAGGGGTGCAAGAATTAATATTTAAATATAACTATTACATTTAAACTCGGGCTCCATTACAAACGGGTCTTCAAGCGCTCCTTGTTCCTTGATCTCCAATTTTTCAAAATTAATTCTAACTATTCCTATTACAAAACTATTTAAAATAAATAGAAACCTTGATCAGCAGTCAAGGGGAAGTACATAGGAGGGAGATAGAATTTACATTAAGAAAAATTAGAGAAGACGAGGTACGCAGACCCCATTTAATAAAATACATACATTCATGCATCCAACTAAAATAAAATCCAATCACATTGGTCAGTAGTCCATAATCAATCTCATTTATTATCATACACATCACCATATGCATCAATAAATAACATTCATCTCATGAATAATAAACATTTAATATATATATATATATATTGATATCATTTAATGGGCAAATTTAGTTAGTATAAAATCTAATTTTGAATCAAAATAAACTCTTTTATTTTAATTCAAATTTAAATCAAAATAAAACTATTTTATTTTAATTTATCTAATTTTGAATAAAATAAACTATTTTATTTTAATCAAAATATTTAATCAAAATAAACTCCTTTATTTTAATTAATTATGGAATCAAATTCCATGTAAAAAAAATTAAACTCCTTTATTTAAGGAAATACGGATTTTCTTTCCTATTCACAAATAAACTCCTTTATTTTGAATAATATGAAATCTTATTTCATATCTAAATAAACTCCTTTATTTAAGGAAATTCGGATTCTCTTTCCTATTCACAAATAAACTCCTTTATTTTGAATAATATGAAATCATATTTCATATCTAAATAAACTCCTTTATTTAAGAAAATTAGGATTCTCTTTCCTATTCACAAATAAACTCCTTTATTTTGAATAATATGAAATCTTATTTCATATCTAAATAAACTCCTTTATTTAAGAAAATTAGGCAATCCAATTTCAACTCCAATTAGTTATCATGGAATCAAATTTCAACTCTAATTAGTTAGCATGAAATCTAATTTTAAAATTAAAATAAACTTTATATTTTAATATTAAAATAAACCTTTTATTTTAAGACCAAAATAAATTTTTTTATTTTAATAATAAAATTATTAAGAATATATATTATATTTACGTGGGTCACCACGTGAAAAAGTATAATTGAATGCATGTATACTCATTTAATCATAAGTCACGTGAATGACTTGTAAGGTAATCATATTACCATTCTTATCAATAACCGCAACAGCCTTTGAAAAAAAAAATCATGTGAATCCTGTTAACATTATTGAATTCCGTGCACATATGAATTTCAAAAATCCATACCTTGCCAAATCCTGTAACCATTAATAAAGTAATCATGATAGCTTTAGTTGATTGACTTTATATATATCATATATATATATATATAAATCATGGCAACGTAAAAACTAAACATAATCAAGATTTAGAAAAAAAAAATTGAACCACGCGGATAAAAAACAGTTCGCGATATTCCCTTTTTTTAAATGAATTTTATACAACAAGATTATGCCCAATTAAATTGTTCTAAACACATCAATATACATATCAAATCTGAACAATTACTAATTTACATAAAAGTTTGGCTCTGATGCCACTGTTAGGTTTGTAATATTTATGAACGCAATCAAATTGCACAAAATTAGCGGAAGCGTGTAAGAGGAGGGTGTCATGATTCATTATTCATTATTTTTGGGTGGATGCAACATGTGGAAAGTCATACAAAAGTTTTGGGGATGTTGTTGTGTTTGATACAACTTACAATACGAACCACTACAATTTGGTTTTCACACCTATAGTAGGGGTTAATCACCATGGGCAGACAATTCTTTTAGGGTGTGCATTATTAAGTGGTGAAAAGATTGATTCTTTTGATTGGTTTTTCAAGGAATGGTTGAAAGTGATGCCGAGTAGCCCACCCAAAATGATCATAACTGATCAAGATCCATCGATGAGAAATTCAATTTTGTCTATGCTTCCATATACTTTTCATATGTATTATATTTGGCACATTTTGAAAAAGTTTTCAAAAAAATTAGGTCCAATTCCCTACAAAGAACATTATGGCGAGTTGAGTTGTTGTATATGGAAATCTGAGAGCCCAGAAGAGTATGAAAGATTATGGGCAAAGGTTGTAGGGAAAGCTACATTTGACACGAATGATTGGTTACAGGAGATGTACGAAATCCGCGAGCGTTGGGTTCCGACATTTTCACGACATATTTTTTCTGCCCACATGACTAGTAGGCAAAGAGTTGAAGGGGCTCATGCCTTTTTCAAGAAGTATGTGTCTCCTCAAAACTCAATGTTGGATTTTGTGATGCAGTTTAATAGAGGACTTGCAAAAATGCGACATAATGAACTAGATTTTGATCATAAGGATGTCAATGAAAAGCCACAAACAGTAACTGTCAGGGTAATGGAATACCAGATGAGTGAGTTGTACACACGAACTATTTTTTACAAGTTTCAAGAGCATCTACTTGAAAGTGGCAAGTATGTGGTAACACGTACATTTAAAGATGACAACAATTGTATGTACAATATTCAGAGTGTAAAGGAGGGTGATTCTAATGACCGTAAGCTTTCGTTTGACAGGTCATCAAACTTTGTTAAATGTAGTTGTCAGATGTTTAAGAATGATGGAATTCCATGTAGGCATATGTTGGCATATTTCACAAAAAAATATGTTATGGAATTACCTAATCAGTACATCTTGCGGAGGTGGACAAAATCTGCGAAATGTGGCAGAGTTATGGATGACTTGGGTGAGAGTGTGAGTTAAATATGTGATACTTCTGTGTTACTAAGGCATAGTAGTCTCTTCCAAATTGCGTCTAATGTTATTGATGAAGCTGCATTAAGTGAAGATAAAACAAAAGAGTTGAAAGAATTGTTGTTATCAACTCAAAAGACATTTGCCGCAATGAATCATGGTAGCATGGATATGGAAAGGAGTATCAACATGCCCATTTCTATTGAGAGCCAACATGATATAAGTCTTAAAGAACCATCTTGGGTAAGGACAAAGGGTTGGGGTAAACGACTTAAGGGAGGAAAAGAGAAGGCTATCAAGAAGGCTAGGAAATGCAATGGATGTGGGATTGTTGGAGTGTCGTATGACAAAAGAAATTGTCCAAAACTTGTTGGACTGTGCGATGAGGAGGACATAGACATTAACGATGATTGTAAGTCTTTGTTTGCCATTAATTTTGTCTCCTTATTGCAATTTTGTCTCCATCTTTTAGTTGGCATTGATGACATTTTTTGGTTTCAGGATGAGAGTCTTTGTGGCAGGGACTGCTTTCATTATTGGCTTTGGTATGTGTTCAAAGCTTCTGTACTTATAAGGTAGGTAGTTTTCCTATATATGTGTTATATTGTGTGCATTTCACTCTCATCTCTAACTGTGATAAAAGAGAAATATATCTTTTAAAATTTGGTGATAGAATATAGTTTGGCATAGTCTTTACATAATTAGACTATTTATATTGTTGTAAATATAATCCTATAGGATATAGTTTGGCATAGTCTTTACAGAATACAGTTTGGCATACAGTATGGCATAGTCTTTACATAATTAGAAATATATCTTGTCATTCTCTTAACATTTATATTGTTGTATTATAGGTATTATATTGGCAGCAATAGGGCAGTTAGGAGCTTATCTCAGTGAACAACAGAATGGAAATCTATAAGCAACATGGAACTATTTCATCAGTCCTAATATGCAAAGGTTTAGTATTGCAAAGCTTTAATTTGTTTTAGTATGTGTTCAAAGCTTCTGTACTTATAAGGCAGTCAGACAAATTTGTCCACTTGTTCAACTATGTTATTGTAGTTTACTACTGCTTGCACGTATTACAAGCTATGATGTATCAAAGTATTGCAAAGTATTGTGCAAGGCACTGTATTGTTCAAAGTATTGTTTTCTTATTATATTTACGTTTGATGTATCAAATTTTAATACTTATTTTAGTGGGTTATGAATTACTTGTGCAAAGAAAACCTTTTGTTATTTTACCTGGTTATATGGTAGGTTATATTTACCTTCTGAACTTATAAGGCAAGTTATATGGCAGGTTATATTTACCTTCTGTACTTATAAGGCAGGTTATATGGCAGGTTATATTTACGTTTGTCGTGCAACCTACTTCAACATGCTTTCAAGCAACAAGTATTGCAAGTGAAGGGGAACAGTTCAATATTAGGTTGACTGTTGAAGAATTGAAGTAATATGTTGCTAGTTATATGTCGTCTAAACCTGGAATGAAGATTCATGTAACCCATATTCAACACACATATATATGTTGCTAGCTTGGTTTCATAGTTTAAGACAGTTAACATATTTAAGACAGTAAACATATTACACAATAATTACATATCATTTGACAAGTGCCATGACCGACACTACCAAGGCTAGCCCACAAAAGAACACCAAGATATTGATGATGTGTTTAAGATTTGCCTCATTTATTTCAATGACTCCAAGTCAAGCATCATCATTGTTGCGTAGCTGCACGAGTGCTTCATTAGCGGTGTTGGTTTCGCCATACCCAATTGGATTGCACCAGTCCCAAAACTTACATTTTCCTTTGTCCTTCTCCCTTAGATAGTCATAGTAGAGCTTTCCAGGATGCTTCTCTGATTCAGATATTCTCACAGCAGCTCTCAGGCGACAATAACATATCTTGTTTCTAAATCAAATATCATGAGTTTGAATGCTCATATTGCTTGACGTAGACATGCTTGTGTTGAACCTTATCTGCCAAATCCAATGGATTATTAATTAAACAGGGTAATGGAGTAGTAGTATTATTGTTGATAAAATTAACCAAATCCAATTAGAACAATAGCAAATTATTTGACCCTTGATGACCAAAGCAAAATAGGTAGGTAGAATTTCGCAAATAATAACCCCATAAAATTAGTTACTGGTATAATTTAACACTCAAAACAACATTAAAAAAACCAAATCAAACCATAAATTAGAGTGATTGGAAAAGCTAAGCACAACTGTATAGATAGGATGTAGAATATCTCCAATCAAACCATAAAAGTAGAACGATCAATGGTTCCAATATACAAACTACAAATGCATCACGTGGTGGTCTAACTATTCATATCAACTCCACAAAAGGATATTTATACAAAAATAATAAAACAAAATAAAAAAATATTATTATTAATAATAAATTTCATTTTCGTCCCTGCAAACAACAATTCAATAAGGATCTGAATTTTGCATTGCAGAATTTTCCATTGCAGATGTATAATTTCTGAAGGGAACACATGAATTTATCATGCCTTTGTAAACGACATGAAAAGTAAAGGAGTAAATGCAACAAAAAAGACGGACAGAGAGAGACAGAGCAAGGGAATTGTAAAACAGCACATGAAAATAAAATCACAGGCATCAAAAAGCTCCCCCAATCTTGCTTATCATCAACGACATCAATATAACCCTAGTCAAAATCCCAAATTCACCACTGAGGTTGTTAAGCAAAATTGATACAGCAAGAGAAGTAATTCGTGAGCAGTAGGAACCCATCTTGGTGGAGGCGATTTCATACAAACCCTAGATTTCATTCATTTAGTTACGAAATTAGGAAATACATTGGCTTTCGGCGAAGTTGCTTTCGAATTCGTCTGGCGTACTTGCTTTCCAACCTTGGTTTCCAACCGAAAGAGAATGGTAGTGAAGCTTTTTGGTCTGGATCGTGAATCTTAGGATAGAGATGGTCTGGATCGTGAATCTTAGGAGAGAGAATGGTATTCTGTCAATTTCTGTTTGACCCGCCTGTGGATGTACGGGTTTTTTTTAATGAAAAGGTATGTGTCCTTGTTTAACCGTTGGATATATCTCACGGTCCATAATGCAAGTTCGTATTTTGGCAAACTCTGGGCGCCCAGACCAGATCGGGATTCTATATATATATATATATATATATATTATGTTTTGTTTTATTAGATTATAAATAGAATATATTATATTTTATTTAAAGTTTTCGTTTTATTAGAATATTTTATTACACAGTAATGAATATTAAATCAAATTTTTTCAGAAAGTTCGGCTGAAAGTTTGCACCGATGGTTTTCCTTCTGTTCACCCGTGAATAAATTCTAAATAGTATCTTGTCATTCTCCTATAAATAGGATGCTTAATTTAGAATTGAAAATCATACCAGAACCAGAGAATTCTTCTTCTATAATATTGAGCGTATTTCTTTCGAGTTTAAGAAAGTTTTGAGCGTAGAATACAGTGAAAGTTTTCTTCTAGAATATACCTGCTATACCAGTTGGAATACTCTACTTTTTAAGGTAAGGGGTATTATTTATATCATATTCACTTACGATATTATTTTTCGTATTCGTAAGAAATTTTATTTCGTTCATTATTCGCAAGAAATATTATCTTCGTTTAATATTCGTAAGAAATATTATCTTCGTTTAATATTTGTAAGAAATATTATTTTCGTTCAACAGCTGTAAGGAATATTATTTTTGTTCAATACTCGTAAGAAATAATATTTTCTTCCATACTTTGTAGTATGTAAGTACTATTATTTCATTTCAGATTCTGAATTCTATACTCATTTTGTTAAATTTTTACTTTTGTACTCCATGAAATTAGTAGAATATCCTTGAAATATGCGCTTCATCCAGTATCTTTTCATGGAAATATTATTTTGAGCATTATTGATAAGTTTTAACTTTTTCATGTCGGAGTACTATTAACGGGGTACTATTCCTTAATTAATATTCATAAGGTACTATTCACTCGGGTACTATTCTCCTGGGGTACTATTCATGACAAAAATTGATTTCTTTTTGATACAATTCATTTTTGACACAAATATTATTCTTGAATTTAACTCCACAAAGCAGTATCATGTTGACAATTTGGATGTTTTTGAATTCTGGATAAATTAAATTATAAATCTTTAGAAATTTATCATTTGCTTTCTTTTAATTTATTTCTTATATCATTTTTATCATCCTCGTGCTTATATTGTGATGAAAGTCATCTTTGGGCCGTAGTGCATAGATGGACTGTTGATTGGTATGATTTTGACCAGGGATTATTCAGTATAATCATGACCGTATTGTTACAAATGATGTGGTAAAAGTCCTTATTGGCCCGTAGTGCATTGATGGAAAGTTGTTGGCATGATCATGACCATTGGTGAAAATACGAATATCCTTGGCCCATAGTGCTTGTATAAGTCGTGGTTATGATACTAACAAATATTATTGGCCCGTAGTGCAGGGATGATTCGATGATGTGGATTATTTATTAAACTGAGTCTCAGTGATAAAATTGATGATAACGTTTTTAAATCATAGAAGGTAGTAGATGTCATGCTCTACTTGACTCTTCTATTGGATTGATTGTTCTACTACAATTAAACTTGATGTCATAATATTTCTTACTGGGCTAGTTGAGCTCACCCTTTTGCTTTTATTATTTTCTTCAAGAAATTAATGAGAACATAGCCGGGACTAGTTGGGGAACGGAGTGATGTTCCAAGATGGTTGTTTTAGTTGTCCTCACTATTTACTATGATAATAAATGTAATGAGGATTGAATTTGAGTTTGGATATTGACTATAGGATAATATTCATGTTAAAACTCTCAGCTATGTTATGTCGTATTTTACATGAAAGTTGTATAATTAAGTTTGTATTTGAATTCTCTACCATGTATTTGGCGACTCAAGATGAGTGAGGTATACCTATTTTGGGGGCGTCACAGTTGGTATCAAAGTTTAGGGATATGATCCCTGGCTGAGATGTGAGACTAGAACTAGGAGGGGAGAGACGGATAATTTCTTCGCTAGTATAACCTACCTAAGCTTATTTGTTATTTAAGTGGTTAGTCAGAATATAGGGATAATATGTGGTATGTCAATTAACCCTTGTTTTGTGGTAGTGTTTGAAAATGACATAAGAGATGAACTTATATAGAGTTTTAAGTGATGAATCGAGGAGATTCATGTAAAGAATAAATATTGGAGCATAATATTTCATTATAACAATTATTTTATCGAAGAGTACTAATTAAGTTATTAAACTTGATTGTAAGATGTCAAGCGAAGAAGAAATTAGAGATATCCATGTGGTGAGTGAAGAATTCATAGTTGCACCCGAGCTAGTCACAGAGGTAGGAGCTGAGAGTGAGGAAAAAGAGAAACCCAAGGAGAATTTATTTGGAGAACTTTATGATCGATATGTAGAACTGCAAAATCATATTCATAAGTTAGAAGAGCAGGCTGAAGAATAGCCGGCGGTCGTGGAGCAAAGGGATGCAATAATTCAAAATTGTTTTACTCAATATGTGATGCTTGAACAAAAAAACTCTTTGGCAAAGTATAAGATGATAAAGCTAAAATCTGAGAATTTAAATGTTAAGGATAAGCTGAAAGAAGAAATAATTGAACGAGTGAGAATTAAATATGCATGGGTAAAAGCCGCACGACGCGTTGATATTGTGGAAAGAGAAGTCCGATCCAAGAAGGCTAAAATAAATGATATGTATTTCCCTTTTTAGACAGCAATTGGGAGAACCCAACATCGAGTTTTGAATTACTGTGTACATTACGATCATCCCCAATTCGATATGGATCGAAGATTAATGATTTAGATCATAGATCAGGAGTACAACGAAGCAGTTGAGGGTGGAATTTGCCCTATAGGAAAAGTCAATTCCAGCGGTAATGATGACACCAAGGGCTGTCCCAAAAAAGTCAAAGTCGGTGGTTTAAGTGAGAGCGCTTTTCGTAACTTCCCAAAAAGCGAGGAACCTAAAGAAGTTATCATGGGTAAGTTAATCATAAACTTTTGCAAAAACTATACCTTATTAGATACCAGTTCTACCCATTCTTTTATTTCTCCTACTTGCGCTTAACGTTTTAATTTAACTTCGGAGAAATTAGACTTTGACTTATCTGTTGAAACTCCGTTGGGAGAAACCTTCATTACATCCACTATTTATAAGTATTATTTGATTCAAATTGGTACCCTCACATTACCTGTCGATCTCATCTCTTTGAAAATGCTTGCCTTTGATGTGATTTTAGGAATCGACTAGTTAACTATTCATCGTGCTAAAATTGATTGTTTTCATAAGGTTGTTAGCCTTCCTAACCAACCTGTTATGTGAATTCAAGTAACTAAACCACTAAAGTAAATTACTGTCATATTAAGCCATGAGTAAAGAGCCCCAAGCCTTTCGCTGGTGACTTCCTCATGTGGGATGCACCGAAGCCATAAGTAGGGGACGCCGTGAATAATGGTGGCAAGTTGATAGGTATCAATGTGACGTGTTATCCAAGTCTTGGATGAGATTCACAGTTTTGAATGATATTTATATCGTTAATAAATTTCCTGATGTATTCCTTGAAGACTTCTTGGCCTACTCCCAGAGCGTGAAATAAAATTTTGTATTGACCTTAAAACTAGTACAAAACCCATTTCTAAAACCCTCAAATATTTCTTCACCTAAAACAAATGTATCATGCGCCAAAGATGTTGGCTTGAGCTGTTGAAAGATTACGATCATACCATTCAATACCATCCTGGAAAAGTGAACGTGGTAGCTGACGCATTGAGTAGAAGATCATATGCAGGTACGAGTGCGATATTGTCAACGCAAAGACCCATTTGGTATAACTTACAAAGGACAAGGATAGAGTTAAAGACTCCAAGGACCAACGTGATGATGTGAAAGTGCAAGAATGTGCTATTCCGAAAGCAAGAATTGATGAAGAAGGAATACTTCGAGTCAACTCCAGACTTTGTGTTCCTAACGACCCGAATTAAAAGTATAAAATCACGATGGAGGTGCACAACACACCATTTGCAATTCATCCTGAGAGTACCAAAATGTATCATGATATTCGACAAACATTTTGGTGAAGCAATATGAAGAGAAAGATAGCAGAGTTTATCTCAAGGTGTTTAACGTGTCAACGAGTCAAGGCGGAGCATCAAGTGCCAAAAGGTCCATTGCAACCACTTCAAATTTCAGAATGGAAGTGGGAGAACATTACCATATATTTTGTTACTGGTCTTCCCAAGGTTTCTCAAGGAATTGATGCAATTTGGGTTATTGTTGATAGATTAACCAAGTCTGCTCATTTATTACCTATACGAGAAACTTATTCACTTGTACGTCTTGCTCGTATTTACATAAATGAGATTGTAAGACTGCATGGTATGCCAATATCCATATTTTTTGATCGAGACCCAAGATTCACTTCACGATTTTGGGTTAGTTTGCTAAGAGCTATAGGCATGGATTTATGATTTAGTTCGGCGTATCATCATCAAACGGACGGGTAGTCAGAGAGGACTAATCAAACTCTTGAGGATCTATTAAGATTCTATGTCCTTGACTTCAAAGGAAGTTGGGATAAGTTCTTGCCATTAGTTGAATTCTTCTACAACAATAGTTATCAAGCAAGTATTGGCATGGCTCCATTCGAGGCATTGTATAGACACAAGTGTCGTTCTCTAGTATGCTGGGACGAGGTGGGTGAATCAATGTTGTTGGGACCGAAGTTGGTATGTATTACTATAGAAAAGATTCAAATGTTCCGACAACGTATAAAAATGTCACTAGATTGACAAAAGAGTTATGCTGATCTTCATCGAAAAGACGTGGAATTCAATGTTGGTGATCATGTGTTGTTACGTGTTGCTCCATGGAAAGGAGTTACAAGATTTGGAAAGAGAGGAAAGCTCAGTCCTCAATTCATTGGCCCATTTGAAGTCCTTGACCGAGTAGAAAATGTGGCCTATAGACTCGCCTTACCGCCAAGTATTTCTTGTGTTCATAACGTTTTTCACATATTTATGTTACATAAATATGTGGAAGACCCGAACCACATTATTGAGTTACAACCGGACAAAATAGTAGAGGACTTAACGTATGAAGAGGTAATTATTAAAATCTTGGATAAGAAGGAATATATTCTACGCTCCAAGGTTATATCTCAAGTCAAAGTTTTGTGGAGAAACCACGATGTTGAGGTAATGACCTGTGAGTTGGAATCTGAAATGAAATCAAGGTATCCTCACCTCTTCGATATACCAGGTACGTTCCCTAATTTCTTGGAATAAATTTCATAAGAATGGGGAGATTGTAAGACCCCAACTTTCATGAATAAAGATAATTTTTCTCGAAATATATTTTTGAATATTATGGTGTGGATTTGATATAATGTTATAGTTGTAGGTAATATTTATAAATTTTGCAAAGTAATCAAGTTGTTATAAAATATTTGATTGGTCGGGGAATATTCATACGATGACACAATCATTGGTGGACCCCACAATGGAATTATTATCGGAGTTAGAAATTGACAAAAATATATTTTTATAAAAATAACGGCGAAAGTTTTACCGTTAACTGTCAAATTACCTGGTGCTAAAAAGTATAGTGATATGCGTGATTTCATAGTAGCACACGGTATTGATTATTGATGTTTACGTTAGAAGTCACTCAGTTCTATTCAATTATTGCTATAGTAATTGTTATATAATATCTCACGTTATTTAATTCAATTATTATTACAATATTTTATATTATTAAATCAATAATTGAGATGACAAGTTATTCATATTATTATCGGTATTGATATGCGTGATTTGGTGTTCACTTGATCAAACATTCATATCTAACTACTCAATCACAATAAAACTGGATAAATAAAACATTTCCCATTAAAGGGTTACATAATAAAAATCTCCCTGGTTGTCTAACCTTTAAATACAATCATTCAAATGCGGAAATTAAATAAACTTCATTACAACCATTCAATTAAAATCTGAAAATCAAATATCATATTACAAGTCTTCCAAACTTGTTCATCCTTTTTTTTTCCTTACTGATTCTAGGTACATCAACCTTCTCACCCTTAACAGTAATAGTTATATAAGCAAGAGTGAGCAAACAAAGCTCACTTGGAACAACAATAAATGAAAAATCTTTACAACAATTGCCAAATACGAGGCTCGATAGAATTAAGCAATATGATTTTTCAACATTCTGAAATAAATAACTGAGGGTCCTAAGACCACGAACTATGTCTATAGTTATAACTATTTTTTCAACTTAAACTTTAACAGTCATAAGACTATAGGGACTCCTCGTACTTTGGGGGATCAACCCTTCGTACAATGTATTGTGCACAAACATTTCAACGCTAAGCGTAAGTTACCCCTAATAATAGGGTTATTCATCTCAGTATATATAGTACAAGTCCGCACCAAATTGAGTTTGGTTTTGATACATTTCAGGGTAATTTGGAATTCAACGAACATCAACTAAGGATTAGTTGAATAAAATCAATAACATCATACTATAGAATAATTGTAATTGAATCAAATCAAAGTCATGCTTTAGGAATAATCTAATAGCATACAACTTGAATAACTATAACACACCTTGCTTGAACAATGTTAAGCCAAGGTTATTTAAAATCGAGTACTAAGCATGCGTAGCAATTTGAATGATAAAACTGTTCAACGTTAGTATGTATAATTGTGCATGCTAAACAACAAGTTAAATACAAGAATAACTTGTTCAATATCAAAAATCAATGTTTAGAAACCTTGAATTATTATATTGGAAATAATAATTGATTCAACAAGATAATTGATTAGAAAACTTGCATCATTTATAAGGTAATCGAATTGGAAACAATAATTGCTTCAATAAGAAAATAGATTAGAGAACTTGCCTTGCTCGTGGGCTAAACCGAACAATTCAAATCACAATATCCTATAAACATATGTCATCATGACATAATTAGTCACTACTACTTTACAAACTTAACTAACTACATTCATCATGTAGGTTTGATTATTTAATCACATAATCAAGTTATAACACAAGTTAATCATTGATAACATGTTTATTCATAGTATAGAAATACTGAAATTAACATTTTATAGTCCTACTATTATCCCATAATAATTCCTTCAAATTAACATGTTTAGATGTTTAGAATTATGTATTAGTATGTTAGAAAGTTTGTTAGATTGGCAGAACAAATTTTCATAACATTTAAATGCCTTAATTAAGTGTTTTAGGAAATCTAGAAATTTTGAAAAACTAAGTCTGACAGTCGAATGTCAAGGCCTATAGATTCATATGTGTTTATGTTTTGGTCCATTAATTGTTTGGTATTTATAGCCTGATAGTAGTTCTTCAATCTGGAAAAGAAAACAGGTTCATTTGAACCATAGATTTCAAGTTATAAGCAGTCATAGTGGGTTGACCGTTCATGTATTGAGAACAGTCTAACCGGCTACTTTGACCAGCATGTTTAATCGTCTTCTGTTTGTTATTTTTGTAAGTTTTTGTTATATATCAATACCCTGTTATATGTACTACATATCTATAATCTTTAATTGAACAAACAACGTATATGTTTACTGGAATTAATGGTCAAAATCCATTGACTGAGCTTGACCAAGTTTTCTGGCTTTTCCAGAAAACTGAAGAACACGAAGAACATCGTTTGGCTGTACTTTGACCAGCATAATTAGAGACCTTAGATTGATGCTTTATTCATGTTAATGTTATATATACTACATGTTACAACAAACACAACACACATCTATTACACAGAATCAATGATATTTAAGCCACAAAATCGTTGACCGGCCATGACTACTGTTCTAGGTTACCTAAAAACTCAAGAACAGTTCTGACAGTGACTTTGATCCTCTATAACTGTTAGGTTTGTAATATTTATAAACGCAATCAAATTGCACAAAATTAGCGGAAGCGTGTAAAATCAGAGTTTTAAAATTTTACAAAGCATAAACCCGGATCACCCTTTATGCATAATTATTAATTAAACGAAAAGATATGAATAAGAATCATACCCTTGAAGATCCAAGCTTCCTCAAGTACAATTTCACCTCCAATCCTTTTCGCGTTCATCTTGAATCCACCGGGTTTGGTTCCTTCCTTTGATCAACGTTAGCCACCTAAGTGTTTGGCCTCTAGAGGTGATCCACCAAGGATTAAGAAGAATTCAAGAAGATGGGTATTTGGCAAAACCCTAGTTTTCTATCTCTATAGAAAAGGCGTACTCTCCAACAATTGGAATAACGTATTCTAATAATACGTCAACCTCTCAATCACCCATAATAAGACTTCTCTTATTTATAGATGTGGGCAACCCCTCCTTAACAATTAAGGAATTGAGTTTTATTTTAATTAATTAAATTCTTTTAATTAATTAGGCTCCTAATCTTATTAGGAATAATTAATTAACCTTTTAATTAATTAAGCTCCCTAATCTTATTAGAGATAATTAATTAAACTCTTTTAATTAATTTGCCTCCTAATTCTATTAGGATATTTGAGAGTACTTATATTAAATTAATTCCTAAACTCTTTTAGAAATTAAAATAATAATAATTATAATAATATTAATAAGACTCTTCTTATTAATTTATATTTAATATTTCTAAAATATTAAATAAAAAATATTAAGCTATTTAATTTATTCTATCACCATAGATTAAATTAAATATACTTAACATATTATTACGATTATGCCATTAACTTCTTAAATAATTATTCTTCCTTTTATGGTGTGACCCTTTAGGTTCTCCATATTAAACCGGTTGTGAATAAATCAATTAGAACAATTCTAATCTTATTTAAATAAATAAATTAAACTAATAATTTATTTAAATAAATAATATTTATTCTACAATAGGGATAAGCCTCCCTAGCGATCAACGACTTTCAAGATAATATAGATTTCAACATTAATCATAAAAGAACCTTTGAGTAAATAGTTACTGTACAATTAAATCCTTCCACCATACAATGTCCCAATTAAATATAAGACGTGGAATTACTGTCAAATCTTATTTTATTTAATTATATGTATTTCGATCCTTAAATGCACAACTCCAAATAATGCAAATTAGAAACTCCTTTCTAATTCATTCTGCCTTGGCCAAGGACTACTGAGTTGTCATTTATCGAATCACATAGGACATTTCTCTTCTTTTACTAGAAGTGGTAGATTCTTTATTGATCATAAATTATCTCCATGTATAACTTATTATACCCAAGCATACCCTTTGATATACCCTAAGGGTCTTAAGGAATAAGTCAAAGTATAACTCATCATACACAAGATACTATGATGATCTAAAGTCCAAGGATCACTTGTACTACTATCACTACAGGAATTCCTATTGACATGCAAGTAAAACTCCATTAGGTACTCTTTAACGAGTCACGTTCAGTGAACTTATTCTCCAATAAGCACCTACATACTTGCTTTAGTGTCTCCACACAAATGATCATGAGATCAATCATCCTCATCCAATGAGCAAGCAACGTATGTACCAATCTATCTGAATTCACTAATCCCCAATTTAGTAATCCAATGATTGGGAACTATTTTAGTTTTAAGCTTTCAAGGAATTTAGATCTCATTAGAATGATCATCATCATTATTCTAAAAGCATTGCTTAAAACTATGGGTTTATCACATATTATAAAACAGCATCATGTAGATAATTAAAAGCCTTATTGTTACAAAGTATATGCTTTATCATCAAACATGATTGGCTTGTGTGCATATTACTTTCAATCTCCCACTTCCACTAAAGCCAAACGTCATGGTATCTCATACTCTTCTTCTCTAAGTGACGATTATCCTGCTGTTGGATAAGCTTTAGTTAATGGATATGTAATGTTGTTCTTGAGAGTCCACTATCTCTATAGTGATTTCCCATCTTTCAATGATTCCTATAATCAAATGAAAGTGCCACAACACATGTTTGGATCCAAGATGAGACTTAGGAACTATTCCTAGTTCTGTAATGAACTTTTAATCCAAACAATCAACTTGCAGCTTCATTTATAGCTATATACTTTGTCTTTATCACTAAACCAGTAACTCTTTGCTGTTTGGAACCTTTCCAATTCACTGCACCACCGTTCAAGGTAACGATTTACCTTAAAGTGGATTTTCTGTCGTCTTGGTCTGTCTAAAAAACTTGAGTCTGTTAAGCCCTCTAGTTTTAATTCAGGCCCACCATGTATTATGTCACATCCTTAGTGCTAGTTAAGTACTTTAAGATGTTTTTCACTGTCTCACAGTGAACTTCACCAGAATATGACTGATCAAAATCAGGTCGCGTATATTTCATTGCATACATGATTATCACTCATGCAATCTCTCTTTTAGGAGTCTATGGGGACTATCAAGAGAGATACACACAATGGCTCATCAACATGAGACATCCCATGGAGTTTGCCATGCTAAACGACTTTAGCATCAAATGAATATACGTTCCTTGGGTTATGCCGATCATTCTTTTAAATCTATCTATATAGATTTACATCCCCAATTAAGATACTCTTCCGAAATCATTCATGGAGGAATGTTTAGACAACTTTATCTTTATTGATTTTAGCATTGGCATGTCATTCCTTATCCGTATTATATCAACATATAATACCAGAAATGTCACGACGCTCCCACTGACCCTTTTGTACACACTAGGTTCATTCTTGTTTTTGATGAAATCAAACTCTTTTGATTATCATATCAAAATGAATGTTCCATTTTTGAGAAGATTGCTTCAATCCATTTCTCTGAGTGTCTACAACTCTTACCTCATCGTATGTAACTGGATCATCATCTTCTATGATACGTACCTCATCATCATCATCCATGATGAATCCATACCTCCTAGGTATCTTCGGTACTATTCCAGATTTATGATTCGGTTGTGGTACAATAGGTCTATCTATAGGTTCCTCTTATTTGACTTGTAGTGTTTTGTGATTCTTGAACTTTTCAAGATGTATTATCCTCCCACTAGCCCTTTCAATGATAAACATCTTTATCTTAGAAGGCAACATGTTTCGCAACAAACACCTTTTGCTAAGTAGGATTATAAAACATATGCCCCAAACTTACTTTAGGATGTCCCACAAATCTGTACTTGTCAAATTTTGTCCCAAGCTTATCCTCTGAAACCGTTTCACATAAGTTGGACAACCCCTTATCTTAATATACTTAAGATTAGGAATCCTCCCCGTCCATAACTTTTATGGAGTCTTGGGGCCGGATTTTGAGGTTACCTTTTTCGTAGATAAGTAACCATTTCTAGGACATGATCCTAGAAGGATACTGAAATGTCGGTAAAATCATTATGGACCGCACCATGTCCAACAAGGTACAATTTTTCCTTTCAGATACATCAATCAATTATTACGTATCAGGAGGCGTCCATTATGAAAAAACCATTTGAGATAATCTAGAAACTTATTGCACAAGTAATTATTCCTTGATCTAATCAAAGAATCTTAATACTTTGCCAATTTGTTTCACTTCTGAATTCTTTGAACCTTTCAAATAATTTACACTTGTATTTCAACATATACATACATTCAACTCTTTGAATGATCATCTCCTTTTCTTATACTAGTTTGTTCAATTTGCAAAATTATTTTCACGTAAGTCAAGTATATAAAATCCATTAAGTAATATTCCAGTTCTATACAAAACATTATTATTATTATAAATAGAACAACAATTGTTCTTAAATATAATACCAAAGATTTCATTGTCCAACAATAAAATGGAAATAATGTTTCCAACAAGTACTGGAATACAATAACAACTTATTGACTTAATAGATTTGTCCGTAGACATTGCTAAACTATAAGTTCCTATGGCTAATGCAGCAACCTTTGCTTCATTTCCCACACATAGGTTTAGTTATATTTGTTTAGCTTTCTACTTCTACTTGGTCCCTTCATAAATCTATATTTATGATAACCAAAGTCGGTATCCAATACCCAAGTAGAACCTTGACTTAAAGAAAAATTTATTTTAAATCATGAACAAAATTGTATTTGTAACCGAAACTTCACTAAGCTTCTTTGGTTAGCCTCTGCAAGATGCTTCTTGAAGTTTCCTTCCAGTGTCCAGGCTTATTGCAGTGGAAGCAAACTCCTTTGCTATCTGTATCAGTTTTGTTCTTATTATCCTTTGTTTTTGCCCTTTCTATTTACCTTCTTAGAATCGTTCTTCTTTTCAGAAGATCCTTTGGCCCCTACCAGTAAGACTTGATCTTTCTTGGTTGGAAAGTGACTCTCAACATTTTTCAACATTTTAAGCAAATCAGCGAGGCTGATATCTAGCTCGTTCATATGAAAAATTCACAACAATTATTAAAGGAGTCCGGAAGTGAGTGCAAGATCAAATTTTGGCTCAACTCTCCATCCATGACAAAACCCGTTGTCCTAATTGATCAATCAAATTGATTATGTTAAGGACTTTTATCTGTACCGTAGTGTCATCGGTCATTCTAGATCGGAAGAGCTCCTTAGATATCTGATATCTATCAGTCCTACTTTCCTCACCATCAACTACTTGATGTGCAGAAATATAATAGGAGCATCCATAGTTTCATGCTGACGCTGAAGCTCGTTACTCATGGATGCGAGCATGATGCATTGAGCCAACTATGCATCATCTAGTCACTTTCTAAAAGTAGCAATATTTCCTCAGAGGCATTGTCTGCAACCATTGCAGGGATAGGCGTATTAAGGACATAAGATAGCTTTTCAGCCATGAGAACTATTCTCAATTTCCTTAACCAATCCATTTAATTTGGTCCGGTTAAATAACATCTAATATGCTTCGCAGTGATAGTGATTTAGACATTATAAAATTCTGTAAATGAATTTGTAATTAACAACATTTTAACATACATTCTTTTATTAATTACCAAAATAAATTAGGTCTTGTTTTAAATTGGTATCTCCCACTATTTTCTTCAAACTATATTACCCTCACTTATATAGTTCGGCTATATCTAATTAAAGATATGCTAGTGAGAATAAGGATCCCATTTCAAATGTATATAGCCTTGTTTGTGCACAACAAACTATATATAAATAAATAGGTAGACAACTCTTGTCAATTACATCAACTATGTAACTCCTTGTATTTTGCCTCTTAAATCATAATGGTCAAGTGTGTGCACATCCGAACTAAAATGATTTAAGTTAAGTCAGACCCAGCATTTCCATATAAGAGAAGAGAAAATTACAACCCTTGTGTGTGCACAACAAAGCAGTGATGTTCAATTCCTTATAAACATCATATGTAATAAAAATACATCTTAAATATTTAATACTCGCCTTGTGTGTGCACAACAAACTCATATTAAATATTCAATACTCTATTATTTCTATCATGCTAGAAGGCGACGTTCGATATTCCAAATATCTTTGAACGTTACAACTTAATATAAAAATATTTGAGGGGTTTATTATTAATTTGTCTCATCTTGTTTAGCGCGCATGCACATATATATATAAAATACGCGTCATATTAATAAACATGCGAAGCATGTTTGCATAATATAATATATATATATATATATATATAGTATAAGCATGCACATATAGAATACTATATTCTACATGGATTGATTATGGACTTTTATTCTAGTTTGGTTCACTAGAGCCACCAAGTGAACCAAAAGGTCAAACCCTAGGGGTGCAAGAATTAATATTTAAATATAACTATTACATTTAAACCCGGGCTCCATTACAAACGAGTCTTCAAGCGCTCCTTGTTCCTTGATCTCCAATTTTTCAAAATTAATTCTAACTATTCCTATTACAAAACTATTTAAAATAAATAGAAACCTTGATCAGCAGTCAAGGGGAAGTACATAGGAGGGAGATAGAATTTACATTAAGAAAAATTAGAGAAGACGAGGTACGCAGACCCCATTTAATAAAATACATACATTCATGCATCCAACTAAAATAAAATCCAATCACATTGGTCAGTAGTCCATAATCAATCTCATTTATTATCATACACATCACCATATGCATCAATAAATAACATTCATCTCATGAATAATAAACATTTAATATATATATATATATATATTGATATCATTTAATGGGCAAATTTAGTTAGTATAAAATCTAATGCGGAAATTAAATAAACTTCATTACAACCATTCAATTAAAATCTGAAAATCAAATATCATATTACAAGTCTTCCAAACTTGTTCATCCTTTTTTTTTCCTTACTGATTCTAGGTACATCAACCTTCTCACCCTTAACAATAATAGTTATATAAGCAAGAGTGAGCAAACAAAGCTCACTTGGAACAACAATAAATGAAAAATCTTTACAACAATTGCCAAATACGAGGCTCGATAGAATTAAGCAATATAATTTTTCAACATTCTGAAATAAATAACTGAGGGTCCTAAGACCACGAACTATGTCTATAGTTATAACTATTTTTTCAACTTAAACTTTAACAGTCATAAGACTATAGGGACTCCTCGTACTTTGGGGGATCAACCCTTCGTACAATGTATTGTGCACAAACATTTCAACGCTAAGCGTAAGTTACCCCTAATAATAGGGTTATTCATCTCAGTATATATAGTACAAGTCCGCACCAAATTGAGTTTGGTTTTGATACATTTCAGGGTTATTTGGAATTCAACGAACATCAACTAAGGATTAGTTGAATAAAATCAATAACATCATACTATAGAATAATTGTAATTGAATCAAATCAAAGTCATGCTTTAGGAATAATCTAATAGCATACAACTTGAATAACTATAACACACCTTGCTTGAACAATGTTAAGCCAAGGTTATTTAAAATCGAGTACTAAGCATGCGTAGCAATTTGAATGATAAAACTGTTCAACGTTAGTATGTATAATTGTGCATGCTAAACAACAAGTTAAATACAAGAATAACTTGTTCAATATCAAAAATCAATGTTTAGAAACCTTGAATTATTATATTGGAAATAATAATTGATTCAACAAGATAATTGATTAGAAAACTTGCATCATTTATAAGGTAATCGAATTGGAAAGAATAATTACTTCAATAAGAAAATAGATTAGAGAACTTGCCTTGCTCGTGGGCTAAACCGAACAATTCAAATCACAATATCCTATAAACATATGTCATCATGACATAATTAGTCACTACTACTTTACAAACTTAACTAACTACATTCATCATGTAGGTTTGATTATTTAATCACATAATCAAGTTATAACACAAGTTAATCATTGATAACATGTTTATTCATAGTATAGAAATACTGAAATTAACATTTTACAGTCCTACTATTATCCCATAATAATTCCTTCAAATTTCGAGTACAAAAAGTACACTGTCAAACCATTCTGCTAACTCGCGCTGCAGCGCCACAGTTTATATTGTGGTACGGCGTTGCGGCGCGGTGATGGCGTTGCGATGCGAGAGTTAATCTACGAAGTCGTGCTGCGGTGTGGCGCTAGCGCTGCCGCGCGACAATTGAACTGCTGGGCCGTGCTGCGGCGCCAAACTGTAGTCTTTGATTGATAACTTCAGCAATAGTATGAACAAAAGCCAATTTTGGCCTACAAGTTCCTTTCTAACAGCCTAATTAGCATGTAATTCCTATAGAGACTTCACATAAACAAAGTTCAAAGATTGTAAACATGTTTCTACTCATAAAACAATATAAACAACTAATTTAAATCATACAATTTCACTGTTTTTGATAAAAATTCACTTTTTTAAGTTTTTTAATGAAAATAAACACTGTGATTTTATTTTCCAACCAAAATAGTTAATTCAAAGCACTTTATCAATGTTTATACATACTCTACCACATTCAATAATCAATTTATCAACTAAACAACTAATTAACCCTTAATTTCTACCTTAAACCAAACAATATATATTCACAAAAACTCTTTGTAAAAATATTTTTCTTCACAAATTACATACATATCATCAATTCATTGACTATAACTTATGAAAATAGTTTTAACATCATTAGTATATCATATTAAGGCACATAACAACAACAATTTATCCTTACACAAGGATTTTACAGAGAATTAGGGAAGAAAAAAACTAAACTTTTATAACTAAAAAAAATAGGATGATACCTTGAAGAAGTTGATGATACTATCTCTTTGATTGTCAAGCTTTTCTCCTCTTCACTCCCAATTCTCTAGGATTCTCTCACTTTTTTTCTTCTCTTCTTCTTCTTCCTCTGGGTTTTTCTTTTCTTCTCTCTTACCTCTCTCTTCTATTCTTACGTCTTAGAATATAACGCATATAAGATATAATATATATTAATTATATAATATAATACTAACTTAACTGACATCAGTTATTTTTATTTTGAAAACAAAAAGCCATAAGGCTTGTTTGGCTAACCACTAAAAAATAATCAATTAATCCTTATGCCTTGTTTGGTAAAACACAATTAGATTAAAGACTTAAAAGGCATTAGGCCTTGTTTGGTAAAACTGAATTAAAACTCCTTTAAATTATTTTAATAACTACTTATAAAAGATTATTTGTCATACTTTTATTAAATGAAATTAATTCCAATAACAATTTATCAAATTACTTCATCACATAAATCACTACCACAAAATTATAATTTTCTATATAATTATAACTTTATTTAATCAACTAACACATCTTTTAAGTACAAATTCAAATAAAAAGAATAACAATTCAATTAATCAAAACTCTCTAACTTAATAATTAAATTAAATTAGAATAAAATAATTAATTTCCTTAATTATTTATTTAACAAATAGTCAACCAAAATAAATCAAATTTGAAAAATTATTTATTCAACAATAAACACATCCATTAGATACTTAAATAATTCAATAAATATTTAATATAACAATTAAAAATTCTGAAATGTTACAAGAAAGTTTTGTCAAGGAAAGGGGTTATGTCACCTAATTGCGTGCCAATAGGGAGAAATTCTTATCGGAAAGCCCCCTCTTTCCTAGGAACGATCTGGTTGTTAATATTACGAGTTATAATAATGATGAATAGGTATTGTTAAAAATATTGAGGAGATTTTTATGAAGTATTTTTTATAAATTTTACTTATTATTTGGACCCCCATTTACCTATTTTTCAAAATAATCGGTAGAAAGTTATTTAATATATATATATATATATATATATATATATCATCCCACACTTACACCACCACTCACATACACATTCACATACACATACACATTATATATATATATATATATATATTGACAATTTGGACATTTTTGAATTCTGGATAAATTAAATTATAAATCTTTAAAAATTTATCCTTTGATTTTTGAATTCTTATATCATTTTCATCATCTTTATGCTTATATTATGATGAAAGTCATCTTTGGCGCGTAGTGCATAGATGGATTGTTAATTGTTATGATTATGACCAAGGATTATTTGGTATAATCATGACCGTAATGTTACAAATGATGTGGTAAAAGTCCTCATTTTTCCGTAGTGCATTGATGAACAGTTGTTGGCATGATCATAACCATTGGTGAAAACATGAATATCCTTGGCACATAGTGCATGGATAAATCGTGGTTGTGATACTAACAAATATCCTTAGCCCATAGTGCAGGGATGATTCGATGATGTGGATTATTTATTAAGCTGAGTCTCAGCGTTAAAATTGATGATAACCTTTTTAAATCATAGAAGATAGTAGATATCAGGCTCTACTTGACTCTTCTAATGGATTACTTATTCCACTGCAGTTAAACTTGATGTATATTTTATTTTATCAGTTTAACACTATTGAAGGCTAACGATAATTTATTATGCATTATCTTAGTCATAATATTTCTTACTGGGTTAGTTGAGCTCACCCTTTTGCTTTTATTGTTCTCTTTAGGAAATTAATGAGAACGTAGCTGTGACTATTCGGGGAATAGAGTGATGGTCCGAGATGGTTGTTTTAATAGTCCTCACTATTTAGTATGATAATAAATGTAATGAGGATTGAATTTGAGTTTGGATATTGTCTAGAAGACAATTTTCCTATTAAAACTCTCAACTATGTTAGTCGTATTTTACATGACAGTTGTATAATTATGTTTGTATTTGAATTTTGTGCCACGTATTTGATACCAATCCAGTTGGGGGAATTTGATGTAATTATAGGAATGGATTGGTTAGTTAATCATAACGCAATGATTGATTGTCATCAAAAATGTATAATCTTTTTGACTGATTCGAAGGGAGTGTTCAACGGTAGTTGTTCACCTAAGCAATCTTTATGTTTGACTATAGTTCAGGCACAAAGATTACTTAGAAAGGGTTGTTTAGGATATTTGGCCTATATAGTTGATACTCGACAGGAAGGAGTAAAACTAGATCAAATACCTACAGTTAAGGATTTTTCGATGTATTTTCGGATGACTTACTAGGTTTGCCTCTAGATAGGGATGTTAAGTTTGTCATTGATCTTGCACCAGGAACGACACCAGTTTCTAAGGCACCGTACAGAATGGCACCTATAGAACTTAAAGAGTTATTTATACAATTACAGGAACTCTTAGATAAAAAGTATATACAACCTAGTGTTTCACCCTGGGGAGCACCAATTTTGTTTGTAAATAAGAAGGATGGAACTATGAGACTATGTATAGACTATAGGGAGATAAATAAGTTAACTATTAAAAATAAATATCCTTTACCAAGAATTGATGATTTATTTGACCAATTAACAGGGGCCGAACATTTTTCAAAAATTGACCTTAGGACAGGTTATCATCAATTAAAAGTAAGAAAGGAGGATGTGCCAAAAACAGCGTTTAGGACACGCTATGAACATTATGAGTTTCTTATAATGTCTTTTGGATTAACAAATGCACTGGTAGCATTTATGGATTTAATGAATTGAGTGTTTAAACCATGCTTGCACAAATTTGTTGTAGTGTTTATCGACGATATTCTGGTATACTCGAAAACACGGGAAGAGCATACTGAACACTTGAGAGTTGTATTGGAGATATTACGAAAGGAACAACTTTATGCAAAGTTTTCCAAGTGTGAATTCTGGTTGAAGAGAGTTCAATTTTTAGGTCACGTAATTGATAAGAATGGAATATCTGTAGATCTAGCTAAGATAGAAATGGTTGTGAATTGGGAACAACCAACAACTCCAACAGAAGTACGAAGTTTTCTCGGTTTAGCGGGTTATTATCGACGGTTTATAAAAGATTTTTCAAAAATAGCAACCCCATTAACCAATTTAACTCGAAAGACGGTGAAATATGTCTGGACAGATAAATGTGAGGAAAGCTTCTAAGAGTTGAAGAAGCGACTGAGCATGGCTCCAATATTATCCTTACCAGATGATACAGCAGGCCTTGTAGTATATAGTGACACATCACACAGAGGCTTATGGTGTGTGTTGATGCAACATGGGAAAGTGATAGCTTATGCATCACGACAACTCAAAGATTATGAGAAGAGGTATCCTACTCATGACCTAGAGTTAGCCGCGATACTTTTTGCTCTAAAAATTTGGAGACATTACTTGTACGGGTAGAAGTGCGAGATATATACAGATCATAAAAGTCTAAAATATATTTTTACACAAAAAGAATTAAATTTAAGACAGAGACGATGGTTAAAACTGATAAAGGATTATGATTGTGAAATTTTATATCATCCCGGTAAAGCCAATGTTGTAGCTGATGCGTTAAGTAGAAAGAATCAGGAAAAATTGAATGTATTAACCACCAATGATAGGTTAATAAAAGACTTTGAAAATTTAGAAATTGAGGTGGAATGTCCAACTACCTCTACCCAAAAATTGTATATTTTAGAAGGAGTCTCATCTTTGCTTAATAAAGTTAAAGAGATACAGGAGAAGGATGAAGAATGTCAGAAGTTTAAATCTAATTCAACACATGATAAGTATAATAAATTTAGAATAGATACGGATGGAATAATAAGATATGCAAATAGAATCCGGGTTCTGTTAGACCAAGCTTTAAAAGATGAAATTTTAAACGAAGCTCATATTTCAAAATTTGTCATACATCCTAGCAGTACAAAAATGTATAAGGATTTAAGTTAACACTTTTTGTGGTCGAACATGAAAAGAGAAATAGCTGAATGGGTAAGTAAATGTCTCACGTGTCAAAGGGTTAAGGCTGAGCATCAAAAGCCGAGTGGTGTATTTAACACTTACCAATTCCTGAGTTGAAGTGGGAACATATAACTATGGATTTTGTTGTTGGTCTTCCAGCTACAAAAAAGGGCCATAATGCCATTTGGGTAAAAGTTGACCGTTTAACAAAATCAGCTCACTTTTTACCTATTAAGATTACTCATATCCTAGATCACCTTGCCAAATTT
The DNA here is from genome assembly GCA_020205505.1 of Panax japonicus. Lineage (NCBI taxonomy): Eukaryota > Viridiplantae > Streptophyta > Magnoliopsida > Apiales > Araliaceae > Panax > Panax japonicus. The sequence goes on along the minus strand of CM035102.1, from coordinate 38,985,474 downwards.
TACATCAATGAAATTATATCTAGGCATGGAGTATATGTGTCCATAATATCAGATCGAGATCCAAGATTTACTTCTAATTTTTGGAAAAGTCTTCAGAAACACTTAGGAGCACAATTAAGATTGAGTATAACTTATCATCCTTAGAATGATGGACAGAGTGAGACAACCATACAAACATTAGAAGATATGTTGAGAACTTGTATTATAGACTTCAAAGGAAGTTGGGAAGATCAGTTACCCTTAGTTGAATTTGCCTATAACAATATTTATCATGCTAGCATAGGTATGCCACCCTATGAAGCTTTATATGGGCGTAAATGTAGAACACCTTTATGTTGGGATGAAGTTAGGGAAAGACAAATGTTAGGACCCAAGATAATTCAACAAACAACTGAAACTATCAGAATTATTCGTCAACGATTACAAGCATCTCAAGATCGACAAAGAAAATACGTCGATCCACATCGTTAACAACGAAACTTTAACGTAGGAAGTCATGTATTCTTGAAAGTATCTCCTTGAAAGGCAAGATACGTTTTGGCAAGAAAGGAAAATTAAGTATGAGATTCATTGGACCTTTTGAAATTTTGAGAAGGGTTGGTGAAGTTGCTTATGAAATAGCACTACCTCCTAAGTTGAATCATATTCATAATGTGTTTCATGTGTCCATATTACGACCATATAAACGTGATTATAAACACGTTATACAATATGAGCCAATCCAAATAGATGAAGATCTTTCTTATGTAGAAGAACTTGTGCAGATCGTCGATCGTAAAGAGCAAGTCCTGAGAAATAAAGTGATAGCATTGGTCAAAGTAATTTGTAAGAATCAAAACGTTGCAGAAACTACATAGGAGCTTGAAGATAAAATGTGCGAGAATTATCCTCAATTATTTACTTAAACTTGTATTGCAATTTCGAGGACGAAATTCTTATTAGTGGGGGTGAATGTAAAAACCTAAATCCCTAATAAGACTCGTATGTATAAAATCCAGTTAAATAAATAAAATTTCTCCGTTCTGAATGTGTTATGTGTTAATATATACTTGGTTTAAAAAATTTGACCAAATAAATTTTTGTTCGAAAAACGTCATGCTTGACACCTCGTGCTTAATTTTTTTTCTTTTCTATAATCTGACTTTTCGGTAAAATTATTTTGACAAGTTGCATTGGCGTGCTCACACTAACAAAATACTTTGTCATGCTTGTTAGGATTAGTGACAAATTTAGGTTAACAACCCTAGGTTAACAAACCCTAACCCTAATTAGCAAAATCCTAACCCTAATTTGTAAATTAAACCCTAATTAGCTAATTAAACCCTAATTGGATTATCTTAACACCTAATCATGGTTAGTAAACTTCAATTAGGTACTAATTAACATTACTTAACATTCCTAATCAATAGAAACAAAACCCTAATCAAGATTAGTGAAGATTAAAGCCTAATTAAGTTACTAAACAAACTTAACTAGCTCACAAGTAGGTTAGGAGTCACCATTACAAGTTCCTAGGTTGCACATGACATGCTTGTAACTCCCAAGCATGACAATAGTCATCAGATCAGATCTTTGTAGAGGCAAGTTGCTCAAAAATGACCAAAAAGCCAAGTTGAAGAATTCTATAAATAGGAACCTTAGGGCTGAGCAAACTCACAAAATTCCTAAGCCTAGATACACTTATAAACCTACCAAATCAAACATGGGTCATAGCAGCAACAACATCAGAATCTAGAATAAAAAATTGTTCAAAAAAAGGTACAAACCCTGGTTCATAATTAGCTCTTTGATCCTATATTAGATTTTTTGTTTAAATGTTTAGAATTATATATTAATGTGTTAGAAAGTATGTTAGATTGGTAGAACACATTTTCATAACATCTAGATGCCTTAATTAAGTGTTTTAAGAAATCTAGAAATTTTGAAAAACTATGTCTGACAATCGAATATCAGGACCTATAGATTCATATGTGTTTATGTTTTGGTCCGTCAATTGTTTGGTATTTATAGCCTAATAGTAGGTTTTTAATCTGGAAAAGAAAATAGGTTCATTTGAACCATAGATTTCAAGTTATAAGCAGTCAAAAATGGGTAACCCGTTCACGGATTGAGAACAGTCTAACCGGCTACTTTGACCAACCTGTTTAATCGTCTTCTGTTTGTTATTTTTGTAAGTTTTTGTTATAGATCAATACCCTATTATATGTACTACATATCTATGATCTTTAATTGAACAAACAACGTATAGGTTTACTGGAATTAATGGTCAAAATCCATTGACTGAGCTTAACCAAGTTTTCTAGGTTTTTCAGAAAACTGAAGAACACGAAGAACAACGTTTGGCTGTACTTTAACCAGCATAAATAGAGACCTTAGATTTATGCTTTGTTCATGTTAATGTTATATATATGTCCCCTGACATATATACTACATGTTACAACAAACACAACACACATCTATTACATAGAATCAAAGATATTTAAGCCACAAAACCGTTGACCGGCCATGGCTACTGTTCTGGGTTATCCACAAACTCAAGAACAACTCTGACAGTGACTTTGAGCCTCTATAACTTCTTGTTATATGTAGGTTAAAGCCTAAAATTTGTTTGATGTTATACTACTATATTAGTACTACAACATCAACTCTTGAACAAACCAAAAATCATCATCAGTAGCATTTTAATTAGTGGTCAAACTAGTCACTCGACCATGACCAAACTGCTGCCCAGAAACTCAAGAACACCTACAGCGACACTTTCTGTCACTAAAGGGCTTCAGCGACAGACAGAAATTATTTTATTAAAAATAAATTATTAAAAAATTAGAAATAATTAATAAATAAATATAAAAACAGTTTTAAAAATTATATTAAATAATTATAATTAAATTCTGATATTTTTACATAAATTTAATAATTATTTTATTATATTTAAATATTATTAATAAAGAAATTAGAATAATTATTTATAAATACTAAATAATTAGGGAAAATATTATTAATGATATAAAATTATAATAAAATGAATATAAATTATTTAAAAATAATAATTAATGTTTTTGTAAAATTTTAAGTAAATATTAATTTCTTATAAATAGAAATAAATAATTTAAAAATCATTTTTAAAGATAAATAAATGTTTTAAATACTTTAAAATTTCTAAAAAAGTATTATAAAAGATAATTAAATTTTATAAATAAAATTTTATTCCATTTATCAAAGGTATTTAACACCGAAACCCTATTGAATCTAACCCGATATTATATAAATGTTATAATTGAGTATTGTTATCAATACTAACGTGTTAGATTTATATATATGATCATCGTACGTATTTATTAACGATCGAATAGCAATATTTGACTGATCTGCGCTTAGGCAAGTTCTCTATCCTTAAATCTATTATAAAGCAAATCTTAATTAAACCCTGTTTATTCATTTGACAAGATTTTTATCTTTATATGTTGTTGATATAATATACTACACTTACAATTGAATTACCTTCTTATTATAAAGTTATTTCTATAGCTCCAGCATAACTAAGAAATGAATTGTTTATTCATATGATAATGTTTATTGAGCATAAACTGTTAAGTCAAACCAAATTATTTTGGTATGACATCCTATACTGAAGTTGGGTATGTCGTAAGGGATCGAGATTTGGTCAATTTTTATATTAACATTAATAGTAGGATGATATGCATACTCCTAAGATGTTGAATAGGCTTATCCCCTATCTCATATCTGAACAAAATTTCTAAGTCTTTGTGACTGAAAGAATTAAAGAAAAATTCCAGAAATGGTTGAAATAAATAGAAATACAGAAATGGTAACAACTATCAGTCAAAAATTTGAATTGTTATATTTCTTCAAATCCTATATTGTTATAAATACACAACTTGCTGAGCATTTCATAGCTAACCCTTGCAAATTATTCCCTTTATAGTTGTAGATGGTAATCCTAGAACATCTGGAGTAGATAAAGGGAAGCGTCCCTACATAGATTATATTATACTATTGTCTATTTGAGTACCTTGTAATAAGAACTCGTTATGAGAATCATGTAATCGAATCTTAATATTATGATATATATAACATCTTTTATTTCCGCAATCATGTTTTCTTACATATATAGATGTAAAATTAGACTTCTTCGGATCTAGTTGAGATCTTTAGGAACTATTTATCTGAGTGAGGGTATTAATAGCATGGTCTGTTCATGTTGTTATTAATACTCTAGATTTCGAATAGATAGTTACTATCGATACTATAGTATAAATTTGTTTGGCTTATACTATACATTTGGGCAAGGATATTAGTAATATGGACTGTTCATGTTATTACTGATACTCTGAATTTCAGATAAATAGACTTTAGTCACAGATACAGTTCATACATCCAAGTGAGGGTATCCAAACACAGTAATAGTTCTCTTAAGAATTTACATCTGTTATGGGATATTGTGAATTTTGGATCTATGGGAATTATATCTGATAACCCATCTATTTAATGTAATCTTATAATCAGATACCATGGGTGTATAGATTTAAAAGTATTATGCTGATTTACTGTAAACACCATATCAGATACCATGGGAGTATAGATATGGGGGCGTTACAACTTCGCTTTTTGAAGGTGATGATGGAGCATTCATAACAAAATGAAGGAGATAGGAATGCTCCTAACTGACTAACTGGCATGTGACTTGATGCTGATTAGTTACCAGTTTTGCCAATTGCTCAATTTGTTTAAACAGAGCTTTTATCTTGTGTTCTATAGCAAATTGGAACTTTGCGTAATTCCATTTTTCAACACCATCTTTGATGGTCTGGGATAATTTACCATTAAAATTGGAACTCTATCCAGTGCTCCAACTGATCATGTTGACCTCTTCTTCTTTGTGTTGAGGAAGAGGGTTATCTTGTACATGAGGCTGATCTGATTTGGTAACCACGATCTCACCGTTGTCTATCAAATCTTGGATCTTGTGTTTTAAGGCCCAACAATCTTGAGTATCATGTCCAGGTGCTCCGGCATGATAGGCACACTTCTGGGTAGCATTGAAACCCCTCCCATTAGGCTTGGCTGGTGGAAGAAGACGCGTAATTTTCTTCTGAGTAGTCAGAAGAATAACAATATTCTCGAGTGAGTCCCCTAAGGGAGTGAATGTTTGAGGTCGCTTTGCATTTCCACCTTTAGGCAATGGAGGATTTTAAGACTGTGCTTGGAAAGGGGAGTAGTTTTTCCTCTATATAAGCATGTTCTGACTTCCTTTTTGACCTTGTAGTATCAAGGAAAAATCCTCCTCTTTCTTTTTATGGACCCTCTGGGGTAGTTTCCATAAGATTCGGATTGGATGTGTTCAGAAACTGCTTTAAGAGCGGCAAGGTCTTGAATCTTACTGGACTTCAATCCCATTTCAGCCATCTCTCCGTGCTTGATCATTTCAGAGAATGGTTTACCAATACCAGCTAAGACTCTTTAATAGAAAGGAGCTTCTTGTATGTCTATGAAAGTCATGACCATTTCTGATTCTGTCATAGAAGGAATAACTTGAGCAGCAAGGCGCCTCCACCTTTGAGCATACTCTCTGAAAGGCTCATTAGACTGTTTCTTGACCTTGGTAATCTGGTACCGGTCAGGAGCCATCTTAAGATTGAAAACTGTATTGAGTGATGAAGGCGTGCGCTAGCTCTTCCCAGCTATGGATCTTTGAGTTGTCTAATCTGGTATACCATGAACGGCTTCTCCAGTTCAGACTCTTCTGGAACAGCTGCATTCTGAGCTTCTCATTTTCCGCATAGGATCCAAGTTCTCCAATGAATACCTTCAAATATGTGTAAGGATCCCCTAACCCATCATATTTTTCAAAGTCAGGGGTATTGAATTTCTCTGGATAATGAACATCAGGGAATAAGCAAAGGTCAGTATAAGAAACACTTCAATGTGTTCCAATCTCTTTGAGAGCACAGATAATTTCTTCCATTTAAAGGACCTTCTTCTTGATATCACCGATGTTTGGATCTATTTTGAGATGGGTGCTTTTAGGGTCTTTTTTGGTTGTATCCAACAGAGGTTCTAGATTTGTTTTATCCAAACCTTATGTTCCTCCTTGTGTAGAGGATTCTTTATGTGTAGGCATCTTTATACCATGAGTAGATTGATGTAATTCTTTTAGAAGAACATCCAAATCTATAAATTTTTTTCTCAATCCGTCAAATTCTTCTCGAGAATTGACATTAGACTGGTCAGAAGAAGACATGATTGGCTGTAGTCGCGTGGCCTTTTTGGATTTTGAGCGTGTAACATGCCCAATTATTTTCCTACAAAAGACTTATGTAGTTTAGTCTTAGGGATAATATAAATGCTTTTATAATGTGTCCATTTTAGGAATATCATCCTGCAAAAATGGGCGTTATTTAATAACATGTCATGTATGCACAAATATTCTTCATATTTTCCATTACATAAAGATGAACATGGAATGAAATTACAAGTAAATACTTTTACAAGTAATAGAAAAATGGAAAGCATGAAGAGACTTTCCTCTGCATTTGGTTTATCAGAGGTTGACCTATCTTACAGTTACTCTCGCGGCTTTTTGGCATGAAGGTCCCCAGATCATCGCAATATACTTGACGGGAAGTTAATCAGGTCTTTCAACTGGAGCGAATCTGGGTGGTGCCTTTCCTGAGCCTCATTAAAATAAGTCCCCCTACGAGTCCAGTAATCAAACACCGACAGAATAGCCTCTTGGTGGAGGAACCACACAATATACATTTACATACAACGTATATCACCGTTTATGAAAATGATGACATGTGTGAAGTACTAATATCACAGATAGATATATTGCAGTGCAGTAAGTAAAATGTATTCATACACATTCATCATAAATGTAAATGTAACATTCACACACAAGCATATAACAGTTTTGAAAGCTTATAGTAGCAGCTTAAGCCCTCTTAGTGGTGTCCCCAGCGGAGTCACCACCTGTTGACGTCAGGATTTTTATTTGTCCCTTTTCGTTACTCATTCTTTGGTGTTCTCATGTTATGTGAGATTTGTTTGAAAAAACAAGTGAAAAGGTCCGACATCTGTAATGTCGACGATTTGCCTTTAAGAGTCGCCAATTGGTGTTTTTAACTGCTTGCACAAATGCAACTGAAAAAGGTTTGTACATTGACCCAGTGATGTAACACTGCTAATCGGGTCTATGAAACCGAGATTCATTTAGGTTAGGGGGCTTAATTATGCATAGGGAAGGTGTTAGGCACCCCCCGACATCCGTTTTGCTATGGTGACCGCCACTTTTCAAGAAACTATTATATGGATGTGTGTGTGTGGATCAATGTGCAATTATTTGGAAGTAGTGTGAGGCCTCGTTCACACCTATATACAAAGCGTTTGAATTTATAGAAAAATTCAGTTTTAAACAGAATATAGCAATAAAGTTTTGTAAAAGAGGTTTTTCAAACCCTGTGCTCAATAGGAATTAAAACATTTTCATACTTCCATTTTATTATTAAATGTTCTGCTTGTTTGCTTTTATTTTGGAGATGCGAGGCATCTTCGAGAAAATAATATACTGCAGTGCCGAACTCCTCATGGGCATGATAGCCATCCAAGGAAATTTAGACACCGTAAATAATGTAGAAGTTGTATACAGATGAAAATGTCTATCACGGGAACCGAATCTAAATTCAGTAGACTGAATCGGTGATCACATGATTCCTAGGCTCATATGATGTCATAGTTTATATGAAAAGCAGTAAGCAGATATATATAACAGCTGTAAATATATATATATATATATAGACATGATCAACCACCACGAAGCACCTCCATGAGGGATCAAAAATGTAAATAAAGCAGTAAATGCGATCAACTGCCACGAAGTAAACTTCAGGCGGGACTGAATGTAAATAAAGCAATAAAGACGATCAACCGCCACGAAGTAAATATATAAGTATATATATATAGCAAGTAAACGCTCCAAATATAAGTCTAGGCTCAATCGAGGCATAACTCGATAATGTTAGTCCATATATAAATATATACATATATAAGTATATATATACAGACAAAAATTAAAACCACGGACCGAAGTTCGGGCAAAAACATACATCATAACTCTTAATGTGAAGAATATTGTGTGCAAAGATGAAGAAAAAGGCTGTATAGAGTGTTAGAAGGCTTACAGTGGGCTGCCAAAGCAGACTTTTATGCCTCTAGATGGATAAACACTCAGCTCTCGTCGGTAAAAATATAGTTATATATGAGCTAATAGGTGTTTAAAATGAGGAAACACTCAATATGGGTTGTGTTCAGAGAAAATTGGACATGGCTTCCTCGTCTCTTTTTCTCTTGAATATGGCCGCCCCAAGCCCTCTATTTATAGAGGGGGGAGCCGTCGGTGTACCTACGACAGCCGCAGATGCACCTGTGGCTGCCCGGGGTGCCCCGAGATACGTGGGTCCCACTGTCTCGAAGTATGTGCACTCGTGCACTGTGATGTCCGCTCGAACTTGTAGAACCTCAATCCGAGCATCCAAACGAGGTATACAAGATCATCTTCAGACTACTTTTGTCAAGTGTTACATAATGACATAGGATTAGAAGTTGTATGAAGTTAGGAAGAGGGGACCATGCCCATGGTCTTCAAGCTTCAAACTCTATCTAGTGTGCTGCCACATTTAATAGTCACTCGGGATTGGTACTCCTTAGCTCATGTGGGACATTGTTGTATGTATGTATTTATGAAATGTTGAGATGGCGCACTGGGGTTGAGGTGGCAAGATGACCGTTTGACTCCTCTTCAGGGTTATCTCCGGTTTGAGCTGATAGCAGACGTTGCTTCAGGGTTACATCAGAGATTAGACTGCTGCAAGTATTTGAATTCTGTAATATTGTCTGTAAGTGTGCTTCTCTTCCCGGTGTTAGCTCCGGGTCTTTGGTATAAGTGCCTCGGCAGGAGGTCTGAGATTGAAGCTGATCGGATGCATTTGAAACTAGCATTTCTGGAGTTATTGCCGAAATTACAGCAACATTCTTTGGGGTTATCTCCAAGGATGAAACTCGGGGTTATCTCCGAGGTTGGAATTGATATTCCAGGTGTGTGTTCCGGGGTTGAAACTGAACTTCTGGTAGTATCCGGAATGGATGTAAGCTGTCTTCCAGGGTTATCTCCGAAAAACAAATCTACCCTCTTACAATGTTAGTAACAGGTGTGCAGAAAAGTTTGACTGTCTACACCAGGCATGGATTATCTCCCTCTAGCTGGTTTGAGGGGCATGACTACTTACCACCCACTGGCTGTGATGTGTCAGTTTGACAAGTGCCAGGACTTCTATCCTTTTGAAGGGGCATTGAATCAGTGTTTGGCTTCTCGCCACTTGTCAGCAGAGGACAGATTCAGGGTGTATGCCTATTGGGATCAGCGTGAGCTAGCTGCATTTTTTGTTAGTAATTCAGGTTGTTCTGGAGAGTATTTCGCATGGATGGAGACAGAAAGTACATCAGCTGCGGTAGTATCCACATTACCGGGGATTGATTCTGATGATGGGGAGCCCATATATATATATATAATCCTGATCAAGTCCGGGCGCCCAGAGTTTGCCAAAATACGAATTTGCTTTATGGACCGTGAGATATATCCAACGGTTAAGCAAGGACACAAACCTTTTCATTATAAAAAAGCCAGACAACCTTAGGCGGGTCAAACAAAAATTGACAGAATACCATTCTCTATCCTAAGATTCACGATCCAGACCAAAAAGCTTCACTACCATTCTCTTTCGGTTGGAAAGCAAGTACGCCGGACGAATTCGAAAGAAACTTCGCCGAAAGCTAAGGTATTTCCTAATTTCGTAACTAAATGAATGAAATCTAGGGTTTGTACAAAATTGCCTCCACCCAGATGGGTTCCTACTGCTCATGGATTACTTCTCTTGCTGTATCCATTTTGCTTAACAACCTCAGTGGTGAATTAGGGATTTTGACTTAACATAATTCTGTAATTCGGTGTTTCAATAATTAACTTAGGCGATTTAATTCTGTAATTTTGCTTAACAACCTTTGTAATTATGGTTTAACCTTGAAACGATTCTGTAATTTTGTTAGAAGAGACTTTAAGCAGGAAACATACTCAACTATGCTAATACAGACTCAACAAACTTCTGAATAAACACCAATTACAAACTTCACAGTCTTTCACAGTGATTTTGTCAATAGTCCTTCACATTGATGGTCTTTTCTGGCTCTTGGCTTGTTGATTATAAGTTGTATACTGTTTGCAGAATGCAGCATTGTGTAGAAGAGATGGAAATGGTATCGTCTGGTAATTCTTCTCAACAACTTTACACTCCGCAAGTTAAAAATGAGTTGATACCGAAAATTGGGCAACATTTTCAAAACTTAAGCGATGTTCGTGACTTTTATAACAACTATGGTAGAGAAGGTGGATTTGGTACGCGGTTAAATTCTAGTAAGAAGAGTCCTAACGGTGAAATATTTAGAAAGGAATTTGTTTGTTATAAAGAAGGGTTGAGGAGAACTGTGCCCAACAAAACTCAACAGATTGTACGAAAACGGGGCCTAACTAGAGCTGCTTGTGGTGCGAAAGTGGTAGTTGTGAAAGACCGGACCGATGCATGGGGGTTTGTTATTAGACAATTTGTTGAGGGTCATAACCATCCTCTTACGACTCCAAGAAAAGTACATTTGTTGAACTATCATCGTGTAGTGACACTTGCCAAAAGAAATTTAATAGAACAACTATCAAATGCTAATGTGCCAACATGGCAACAAATGAGTATTTTAGATATGGAAGCTGGAGGTCTTGAAAATGTTTGATGTACAACACGATATCTTTATAATGCTGAAAGAGATAGGAGGAGGGCTTTAAAGGGACATGATGTTAATATGTTGTTCGAGTATTTTAAGGATGAGAAAAAAAAAAGAATCCAGGTTTTACTTTTACATTCGAGCAAGAGGAGGGTGTCAAGATATATTTTTTCTGCCTACATGACTAGTAGCCAAAGAGTTGAAGGTGCTCATGCCTTTTTCAAGAAGTATGTGTCTCCTCAAAAACTCAATGTTGGATTTTGTGATGCAGTTTAATAGAGGACTTGCAAAAATGCGACATAATGAACTAGATTTCGATCATAAGGATGTCATTGAAAAGCCACAAACAGTAACTATCAGGGTAATGGAATACCAGATGAGTGAGTTGTACACACGAACTATTTTTTACAAGTTTTAAGAGGAGCTGCTTGAATGTGGCAAGTATGTGGTAACACGTACATTTAAAGATGACAACAACTGTATGTACAATATTCAGAGTGTAAAGGAGGGTGATTCTAATGACCGTAAGCTTTTGTTTGACAAGTCATCAAACTTTGTTAAATGTAGTTGTCAGATGTTTGAGAGTGATGGAATTCCATGTAGGCATATGTTGGCATATTTCACACAAAAATAGGTTATGGAATTACCTAATCAGTACATCTTGCGAAAGTGGACAAAATCTGCGAAATGTGGCAGAGTTATGGATGACTTGGGTGTGAGTGTGAGTGAAATATGTTATACTTCTGTGTTGCTGAAGCGTAGTAGTCTCTTCCAAATTGCGTCTAATGTTATTGATGAAGTTGCATTAAGTGAAGATAACAAAAAAGAGTTGAAAGAATTGTTGTTATCAACTCAAAGGAGATTTGCCGCCATGAATCATGGTAGCATAGATGTGGAAAGGAGTATCAACATGCCCTTTTCTCTTGAGAGCCAACATGATATAAGTCTTAAAGAACCATCTTCGGTAAGGACAAAGGGTTGGGGTAAATGACTTAAAGGAGGAAAAGAGAAGGCTATCAAGAAGGCTAGGAATGCAATGGATGTGGGATTGTTGGAGTGTCACATGACAAAAGAAATTATCCAAAACTTGTTGGATTGTGCGATGAGGAGGACGTAGACATTAACGATGATTGTAAGTCTTTGTTTGCCATTAATTTTGTCTCCTTATTGCAATTTTGTCTCCAACTTTTAGTTGGCATTGATGACATTTTTTGGTTTCAGGATGAGAGTCTTTGTGGCAGGGACTGCTTACATTATTGGCTTTGGTATGTGTTCAATGCTTCTGTACTTATAAGTGATGTAGTTCTCCTGTATATGTAATATATTGTGTGCATTTCACTCTCATCTCTAACTATGATAAAAGAGAAATACATCTTTTAAAATTTTGTGACAGAATACAGTTTGGCATAGTCTTTACATAATTAGACTATTTATTTTGTTGTAAATATAATCCTACAGAATACAGTTTGGCATACAGTTTGGCATAGTCTTTATATAATTGGAAATATATATTTTCATTCTCTTAACATTTATATTGTTGTATTATAGATCTTATATTGGCAGCAACAGGGCAGTTAGGAGCTTATCTCAGTGAACAACAGAATGGAAATCTATAAGCAACATGGAACTGTTTCATCAGTCCTAATATGCAAAGCTTTAGTATTGAAAAGCTTTAATTTGTTTTAGTACGTGTTCAAAGCTTCTGTACTTATAAGGCAGGCAGAAAAATTGGTCCACTTGTTCAACTATGTTATTATAGTTTACTGCTTGCACGTATTGCAAGCTATGATGAATCAAAGTATTGCAAAGTATTATGCAAGGCACTGTATTGTTCAAAGTATTATTTTCTTATTATATTTATGTTTGATGTATCAAACTTGAATACTCATTTCAGTGGGTTATAAATTACTTATGCAAAGAAAACCTTTTGTTATTTTACCTGGTTATATGGCAGGTTATATTTACCTTATGTACTTAAAAAGCAAGTTATATGGCAGGTTATATTTACCTTCTGAACTTATAAGGCAGGTTATATGGAAGGTTATATTTACGTTTGTCGTGGAACCAGCTTCAACATGCTTTCAAGCAACAAGTATTGCAAGTGAAGGGGAACAGTTCGATATTAGGTTGACTGTTGAGGAATTCAAGCAATATGTTGCTAGTTATATGTCGTGTAAACCTGGAATGAAGATTCATGTAACCCATGTTCAACATACATATATATGTTGCTAATTTGGTTACATAGTTTAAGACAGTTAACATATTCAAGACAGTAAACATAGTACAAAATAATTACATATCACTTGACAAGTGCCATGACCGACACTACCAAGGCTAGCCCACAAAAGAACACCAAGATATTCATGATGTGTTTAAGATTTGCCACGTTGATTTCAATACTCCAAGTTGAGCACCATCATTGCTGTGCAGCACACGTGTGCTTCATTAGCGGTGTTGGTTTTGCCATACCCAATTGGATTGCACCAGTCCCAAAACTTACATTTTCCTTTGTCCTTCTCCCTTGGACAGTCATAGTAGAGCTTTCCAGGATTCTTCTCTGATTCAGATATTCTCACAACAACTCTCAGGCGACAATAACATATCTTGTTTCTAAATTGAATATCAAGAGTTTGAATGCTCATATTGCTTGACGTAGACATGCCTGTGTTGAACCTTATCTTCCAAATCCAATGGATTATTAATTAAACAAGGTAGTGGAGTAGTAGTATTTTTGTTGAAAAAATTCACCAAATCCAATGAGAACAACAGCAAATTATTTGACCCTTGATGACCAACGCAAAATAGGTAGGTAGACTCTGGGCGCCCAGACCAGATCGGGATTCTATATATATATATATATATATATATATATATATATATATATATATATATATATATATATATATATATATTATAAGTTTTGTTTTATTAGATTATAAATAGAATATATTATATTTTATTTAAAGTTTTCGTTTTATTAGAATATTTTATTACACAGTAATGAATATTAAATCAAATTTTTTCAGAAAGTTCGGCTGAAAGTTTGCACTGATGGTTTTCCTTCTGTTCACCCGTGAATAAATTCTAAATAGTATCTTGTCATTCTCCTATAAATAGGATGCTTAATTTAGAATTAAAAATCATACCAGAACCAGAGAATTCTTCTTCTATAATATTGAGAGTATTTCTTTCGAGTTTAAGAAAGTTTTGAGCGTAGAAAACAGTAAAAGTTTTCTTCAAGAATATACCCACTCTATGAATTAGAATACTCTACTTTTTAAGATAAGGGGTATTATTTATATCTTATTCGCTTACGATATTATTTTTCGTATTCGTAAGAAATTTTATTTCGTTCATTATTCGCAAGAAATATTATCTTCGTTTAATATTCGTAAGGAATATTATCTTCGTTTAATATTCGTAAGGAATATTATTTTCGTTCAATAGTTGTAAGGGATATTATTTTTGTTCAATACTCGTAAGAAATAATATTTTCTTCCATACTCTGTAGTATGTAAGTAATATTATTTCATTTCAGATTCCGAATTCTATACTCATTTTGTTAAGTTTTGGCTTCTGTACTCCATGAAATTAGTAGAATATCCTTGAAATTTGTACTTCATCCAGTATCTTTTCATGAAAATATTATTTTGAGTATTATTGATAAGTTTTAACTTTTTCATGTCAGAGTACTATTCAGAGGTTACTATTCCTTAATTATTATTCACAAAGTACTATTCACTCGGGTACTATTCACCTGGGATATTATTCATGATAAAAATTTATTTCTTTTCGATACAAATCATTTTTGACACAAAGCAGTATCATGTTGACAAATTGGACGTTTTTGAATTCTGGATAAATTAAATTATAAATCTTTAAAAATTTATCCTTTGCTTTCTTTTAATTGAATTCTTATATCATTTTTAACATCCTCATTCTTATATTGTGATGAAAGTCATCTTTGGGCCGTAGTGCATAGATGAACTGTTGATTGGTATGATTTTGACCAAGGATTATTCGGTATAATCATGACCGTAATGTTACAAATGATGTGGTAAAAGTCCTCAATAGCCCGTAGTGCATTGATGGAAAGTTGTTAGCATGATCATGACCATTGGTGAAAACACGAATATCCTTGGCACATAGTGCATGGATAAGTCGTGGTTGTGTTACTAACAAATATCATTGGCCCATAGTGCAAGGATGATTCGATGATGTGGATTATTTATTAAGCTGAGTCTTAGCGATTAAAATGATGATAACCTTTTTAAATCATAAAATATAGTAGATATCATACTCTACTTGACTCTTCTAATGGATTGCTTGTTCCGCTACAATTAAACTTGATGTTATTGTATTTTATTAGTTTAATACTGTTGAAGGCTAACGATAGATTGTTCTGCATTATCTTAGTCATAATATTTCTTACTAGGCTAGTTGAGCTCACCTTTTTTCTTTTATTATTTTCTTCAAGAAATTAATGAGAACATAGCCGGGACTAGTTGGGGAACGGAGTGATGGTCCGAGATGGTTACTTTAGTAGTCCTCACTATTTAGTATGATAACAAATGTAATGAGGATTGAATTTGAGTTTGGATATTGACTAGAAGATAATATTCATGTTAAAACTCTCAGCTATGTTATGTCGTATTTTACACAAAAGTTGTATAATTAAGTTTGTATTTGAATTATGTACCATGTATTTGACGACTCAATATGGGTGAGGTATATCTATTTTGGGGGCGTCACAGTTGGTATCAAAGCTTAGGGACATGATCTCTGGCTGAGATGTGAGACCAAAACTTGGAGGAGAGAGACAAATAATTCATTCGCTAGTATAACCTACTTAAGCTTATTTGATATTTAACTGGTTAGTCAGAATATAGGGATAATATGTGATATGTCAATTAACCCTTGTTTTGTGACAGTGTTTAAAAATGACATAAGAGATGAACTTATATAGAGTTTTAAGTGATGAATCGAGGAGATTCATGTAAAGAATAAATATTGGAGTATTGTAACAACCCGATATTTTCTATAAAATTAAATCAGAAATTTTGCGTATAAATTTTTTTTATATATATTTTAAGGATGAGGATTTGTACAAGATAAGGTGTATATGTATTTATGTGATCAATAAAAATATATTTATTATACGAATTATTACAAATAATTTTATTTTAGAATTATTGATTATTAAGCATGATCAACCCTAACCATTTCATCAAGTTATATATAGATTGAGAGAGAGGAAAGTTCATAACCTTGTCCCAATTTCTCACACATACACCACCAAGCTTTTCTCTCTCTAAACCCACGAAAATAGTTAGCATTTCAGTTCCTTACTGAGTCCCCAGAACATCAAGATCAGATTAGGAGCAGAAGATCAAAATTTGGTTCATAGAGGTATAAGACCCAACTTATAAAATTTGATCTTTATGCTATGTTGGATTAGATGTTAGAATGTTTAGATATGTTGTATGATGTGTAAATTAATGTTCTGGGTTGGTATTTAGTGAATCCATAACATTTATATGCTCAAATTTAAGTTTTTACAAAATCTGGGAAATTTTCAAAAGTGGTCTGACAACCGAATGTCAGACTGTGTAGATCTTTCTCTGGTCATCATTTTTGTTGTTTAAATGTTTGAACATGTAGTATGCTAGGATTACTTTGATTTAGAATTGAAACTATGCTTAAATCATGTGTACATTTTGTGTTATTAATGGTCAAACCTTGTTGACCAAGCATGACCAAGGAGTTTTCTGGGTAACCCAGAAACTCATTATCCGGGTCTGACAAGATTTTCGAAGTTTTATAACTGTCAGGTTTCATGTTTTTTGATGATGTCTTTGTGCTTAAGTTATAACCTGCTATGTGGGCATTAGATTCGTGCCTTTATATCACTTATAGAACGAACTCAGTTTTCTGGGTAACTCTGAAAACTGATGAATGTTGTCTCTGGCAAGGTTTGACTGTGTGATATCTTATGAATCTGATGTTGTTTTACTGACCTGACGAATGATATATGTAGTATGACGTGATAACTACAACCCTGACCCATTATAACACATTAATAGTAGCCAGAACCCTCGATTAAATGAGCTACAAGGAGACCACTCGAGACTGTCTAGGTTTCGGAGTAACCCAGAAAACCCAGAACATGTCTGACAGATAGTTTGAGTCTTTATAGCTTACTGGTATGTTGTAATCTGACCCAGAACTTGATGGATACTTGTAGTTCTACACTAACACTACAATATCGGATCAATAGATAGCCCAGAAACACAATACTAAGTAAATTATTCATGGTCAAAGTAGGTCACTTGAAACTGTGTTTGAATGTTCTTGAGCCTCAAGAACACCTAAGACGACAGATTTTTGTCGCTATAGCCTACAGCGACGGTTTTTAATTTATTTAATTTCTGAATTTCCGGAAATTGATTAAAAATAGAAAATAAATTATACAAATTACAAAAATAGTTTTAAAAATTATTTTAAATTATGAAAAATAACGTTTAACTATTTGGGAATTTTTTATTAATATTTATAATTATTTGAATATTAATGATATTTATTTTATTTAATTTGTGCATTAAATAAATTAGAGAAAAATGATTTTAATGTTATAAAAAAATTATTTTAAATAAGAATAAAGTATTTTAAAATATGTTTAAGTTATAAATGTAACTTTTAATATTTTGTGATGAATTTCATTAATTAATTAATATTAATGATAATTTAGTTATTTATTGAATATATTAAATAAATTATGAAAAATAGAATTAATGATTTAAAAATGATAGCAAATTTATTTAAAGGTTATAAAAGTATTTTAAGTTATAATATATAACTTTTGATATTTTATCATTAAAAATAGTAATATTTAAAAATTATATTAAATAAATAGTTTAAAAATGGTTTTTACTTATTTAAAAATCATTAAAAAGGAAATAAATGAATTAAAAATATTTTAAGTTATGATTAAGGACTTTTAATATTTTGATAAGTAATACATTAATAATTTAATATTAATGATAATTATTTAAAAATAATTTTAATTCTTTTAAAAATTATTTAAGGGTAATATTAATACTTTAAAGGTATTTTGTGTTATTATAAATAACTTTAATATTTTGGCAAAGGTTTCATTAATAGTTTTATATTAATTAAATATTAATGATAATAGGATGGTTTAATATATAAATCATTTAATAATGATTCTGATGTTTGAAAATTCATGATAAATTATAATAATTATTTAATTATTGTTATAAGGCTATGAAAAATCGTATGACTGATATTTGCATCTATTGAACTACAGAATAGAGTCTTAGACTCGATAATTACCTGATAAAGCTGTCGGTACACCGACATATTTCAGAAATTGATCCGGACTTAGATAATTTGATTAGATATGTGTTTAATTGTGATTCAATGGTTGTGAAATGTATGTGACAATGTGATTAGGTTATGTGCTGACTGCAATAAGCAGTGCTATGTGTTATAGTATGTTGTTCTAATCGAACGAATGATCTTATTATTGATAGGTGTTACATAAAGATAGAACTAAGTTACGAACTGTAAGCAGCGCATCAGGCAAGTATCCTACCTTTGCATTTTCTTTATGCAATGGACAAGTGTAAGAATGTTTCAGAATTATACTATTACTGTACAGATTGTTAAACCTATATTATATACGCCCATTGATTATCAACATGTTAGTATATGGTAATTCAGATATTTATTCTGTTCGTTAATTTCTATAAATGATTATACAAGTGTCCCCACTTGGATAATCATTGTATTTAATCATATTTTGATACACCTTTGATATACATATATGTTGAATTATAGATTATTGTTGGATAAGATAAAACCTTTTGTTTGGAACCCTGACAAGTATGAACATCCCGAACATGGGAAAATTTTTATGCGCTATGGCGGACAAAGGATGAACGATAATATCGTTCTACCAATGTAGTATTGATCAATACAGGGCCTATGGGATGTACACCCTCGTGCCCGCACGTTATGACGGTTTGCAGATGAAGTTCTGTCTAACCTTTTCGAAATGAAAATAATGTTCATAGTATGTCACTTAAACCTTACTTATAGCCAGTACATAGTTTCAAAAATTTGAAAGAGGGTTGTTATGTTATTATTATCGATACAGATTACTTCACGACTATTGACTTGTTGTAGAAGGGTATTACAATGAAAACATTTAAATCCTTTCAGCTTATATATATATATATATATATATATATATATAATTGCTATTAGTTGTTGGGCACTCAAATGCTCATCCTTGCTTAATTTAAATGTTTTCAGCTAGGCATGAACAACTCGAAGGTTCAGATAAGAACAAGTGAAAAGGAAAGCAAACAGAGCATGTTTAAATGGTATCTTTTGTAATAGTTAGACAGTATATATATAGACAATGATATGTATTATATATCATGTAAAGAATTATAGTAAAGGTTGCGTAATTGGGATTAGACTCTGATAAATGTAAGTTGAGTTTGATAATTATATTATTGTTATTATTATTAGTATTATTCCGCTCATAGAAATGGTATCGTAAAGAACCGGGTTCGGGTTTCAAGTACCTGAGTTTGGGGTCTTTAGAAGTTGGTATCAGAGCTTAGGGTTAAAAACCTTAGGTGGGTTAGACCTTAGGCTATAACCTTAGAACAGAGGGAAACATTGAAAATACAAATAACTCATATAGAGTTTATAAGGAAATGAATTGAATAAATTTATCGTCAAACAAAATAAAAGATAACTTGTATAAAACTATTATTTGTTGTGTGTATATATTAGTTTATAAATAGGATAACTTAATTAGGTTTGTAGATGTCAGATAACAAAGGATTAGGATACCCTCAAATCGTAAAGTAGAAGTCAACCTCCTTAACTGAGTCAATATCAAAGCCAATAGCTAGAGTAGAGGCTCACATTGAAAGCTACCTTAAAGAGGTGGTTATTTTGAAAAGTATAGTACCAGACCCTGAAACGATAGTACGACTGATAGGTATAGTATAGTTAAAGAATATGTGGTCAATGTTGAGTTTTTAAACTCATATGTTTATTATGAGTTCTTAAACTCATAATGTATGGTAAGTTGGACAAACTAGGTATAGTTAGGTGTGAATAGATTATTGAAGATAATGTGAATAGACATGTTTCTAAGCAATTGATCCTTAGTGAAGGCGTAAGAAATAAGTAGTATTAGTATTGCGTGAATAAGTATGATTTTATGTTATATGATAGGTATGTTTGTATGAGGTAATATTTTTCAAATTTTGTATAAGTTGTGGCAGCCATTCCCGACTTTTGAGTCACAAAGGGATAACGAATGATTAAAGCAATATGTGCTATGGTATATCAAGTGATATGAGTATGAATTTATATGGGATTAATGAAATAAGTTGGTATAAAGATAGTAGTTAATGATATGAGTACGGGTAAATGCAGAAAACCAAAATTTAAAAATCTAATATTTTGAGTACATGACTATTTGAATATAAAGTTTTGTGTTATATGTTAAGCGTATACGATAAGGTTTAGAATGTAAGTTAATAAGAATAATTTATGATAATGTCACCAAGATAAAAACGAAACCAAAGGGCCGCAGGACCTGTCAAAAAAGCTATAGGACAACCAGACCCGATACAAAATTTTGCGAATATGGACGATCAAGCTATGCAGAACGGAATACCAATCGCCGGAAGATCATCCAGATAATCGATCGACGAACGTCAAAGACTTCAAGGCCATCGTACTGCAAGGATTCGGAAGATCAACTGACCCTGTTGACGGATTTGTGATAGCTAAGATAACGAAGGGGCAAAAGGTAGTTTGTCACCTATACAATAAAAGAAAATAAGATAAAGGGCAAGTCTGTGTGTTTTAAGTGTGGATAATTGGAGTATAAGGTGAAAGACTGTCCAAGGAGGAGAATGGAGACAATGAATGTGAATACAAGGAAAGGCAATAGGACATTGGCGACGACGGAACCAACATCAACAATCAAATCAACGAAATCAACTGCAAACGTTTTCAACATGACCATTCAAGAAACTGTAACAGCCGGGGATTCAACTCCAGGTATTATTCAAACCAATTTTATTTCTTATATATAATAACTTATTTTATAAAGATATTTTGAAAGAGGAATTTGAGTTCTCTTAGAAATCAAATTTTCGTTTAATCAGAAAGACAAAGCTTTATGTGAATAGTTAAAGATCAGTTAGATCAACTTATGATCGAGATCTACTGGTAATGATTGTGTATGCTATGTACCCTTGTATGTATAGGTTTTTAAACGGAGAATCTGGGGACCGAATCTTTATAAGGAAGGGTGAATGTAACAACCCGATATTTTTTATAAAATTAAATCAGAAATTTTGCGTATAAATTTTTTATATATATATTTTAAGGATGAGGATTTGTACAAGATAAGGTGTATATGTATTTATGTGATCAATAAAAATATATTTATTATACGAATTATTACAAATATTTTATTTTAGAATTATTGATTATTATACAGTATATTCTTATAATAATTAATTTTATAGTGGAAATGTTTTTATTAATTATTTTTTATGAAAATATAATTATATATTATTTACATAATATATGAAAGGATTTTCTTTGAATAATTATAATAATTATTTTATTGTATGAATTTTGGTACAGATTATTAAGTTAATTATTTTACCTTAATTATTACGGTTAAATATGGAAGATAAATCAGATATGGAATCCAAACCCTAATTTTGAATTTAGATCAAAGAATAAGAATATGAATATAATATTATTTTAATTCGGTGCTATGAATATGTACAACATAAGTGTACCATGATAATGGTTATCAATTATGATAAAATATTACAAAACTCTAGTATTATTTTATTAAACCCTAATTCGATAGTCAAATGAAACTGTAAGATTTCAAGTAATTACGTTATGTTATGAATGTCACGTGTTATGTGTTATGTGTTATGTTGTGTATTAAGTGATTAATTAGATAAACCATAATTTAATTTCTAGAAACCCTATTATTTATTTTACCAACCCTAATTATTAGAATAAAACCCTAATTGCTAAATTACAAACCCTAGTTATTAATTTAGCAAGCTTAATAGTAATTAGTAGATTATAAAGCCTAATTTATAAGTCCTAAGTTATTAGGAATCTTAATTTCATTAAGAAACCCTAATCAATATTTTAGAAAACTAAGATTTCCTATTTTGCCCTTAATACACAATTCTAGATTTAGAGCTTATGAAACCCTAGGGTCAAACCCTAAGGGTTAAAACCTAATAGGTGTGAGAAGTTACCAAAGTACCATGCATTTTATAAGTCAAATGACCAAATTACCCTTCTAGCATTATTTAAATAGATAACTTGTATAGGTTGCCATAACTTTAGTTGGTAAACCAACTCAACATAGCCATGTGGTCTAGTAATAGCCTTTAATCATTAAGCATGATCAACCCTAACCATTTCATCAAGTTATATATAGATTGAGAGAGAGGAAAGTTCATAACCTTGTCCCAATTTCTCACACATACACCACCAAGCTTTTCTCTCTCTAAACCAACGAAAATATTTAGCATTTTAGTTCCTTACTGAGTCCCCAGAACATCAAGATCAGATTAGGAACAGAAGATCAAAATTTGGTTCATAGAGGTATAAGACCCAACTTATAAAATTTCACTACAAGAAATCTTACAAAAAATGACGCTAAAATTTGTCACATAAAATTCATTTTTCGTCACTAAAACATTTGGTGACGATTGTTAATCGTCACAGAGACCGTCACCGTATGAGCGTGGTATTAGGTTAATTTGACAATATTTAATGTCGTCACTAAATATTTTAACTTATGGTGACGATTTACATCATTGTCACTATAATTAATTACTTTTAGTGACGTTAATAGCGTCACTATTTGAATGAAACTTTTGTCACTCTATATTATGTTTCGTCATCAAAACTTAGTGCATTAAATGACAAAAATCGTTTTTCGTCATTAAATGATACTGTTTTAGTGACAAAAATATGTTACTCAATTTAAATCATCTAATTTTAATGATGACAATATTATCATATTTATGATTATTCTTTCGTCATGTTATTGTATTTATCGTCACCAAAAATAAGAAAATAAATGACGACAAAATAATTCGTCGCCTAATAATATATTTAACATGACAGTTATGTCGTCATTTCATATTTTAAATAATATTACAAAATAATTTGTCACCAAAGAGTTATTTTTTGGGACACATTTTTTAATGTCACTAATTGAATACTTATGACAACTATACATCTCGTCACAAAAAAAGTTACTAATAGTGACAAAATTAGTTGTGACTAAATGAATATATAACAATGACGATATAGTTTGTCATCAAAGAGTTAATTTCTATGACACATTTTTCTGTCACTATTTGAATACTTAAGTTGACGATAAAACTCATCACATAAAGAGCTATTAATAGTTACAAAATTAAAAGGTATCACTAAATGATATATAATAGTGACGACATAACTTGTCACTAAATAGTTAATATTAGTGACAATATCAGTTATCATAACTAAATGAATATATATAATGACAATACTATTAATTCTAAATAGTTAATATTATTCGTCATTAAATTATAATTTTCATTGACCAACTATTATTTGCCAATAAATGATTATAAATCGTGCTAATGTGGTGGTCATATTAAGTTGTTTGACATTCAAAATGTATTGTTACATTAACAATTTTTAATAAAAAAAATAATACATTTAGTGAGCTTTTTAAATCAACTTTACATCTGTATATAATATAAGAGACAAAAGGCAATAAACATTTAAAATAAAAAATAATTATGTTATAAAAATAGTAGATTCACTGATTCAACAAAATACTCAACTAGTTAGGCAATATACAGTTGCTTAAATAATCTAAGTACCACAAAACCAAATTATATAATCCAAAAAGCTAAAATTCTAAAATCTATATCTTAAAAAAATGCTTAATTAAAACCTTCATCCTTATGGTTATTGACCTTCCAGAAAAAACTATCTGCAAATCAAAAAAACATATAGACATAAATCAGTCAAATAGTTGTGAAATTAAAAAAAAAATGTATATAAAGAAAAATGTTTAAATAATAAATTGTTAATTTTCCAGCAATATAGCTATAACATTACTAAAAAACTTATGCTATCTTTTTAGGCCCATAAATATGAAACAATAATATTATTAGTCAAATGCAATCAAGCAACTAATGATCTTAAGCTCAAATTCACCAAACAGTTAACTTTGAACAATATAATAAAATAAATAAACCAATAAAACCAAATTCATCAAAGTCATGCCCATATAAAAAGTAAAAAAAAAACACTGCTTCAGTGCATGTTACAGCGAAAACTTTAAAGCATGTTATCTAGCATGGGCAACTTCTGCTTAATTCATTGATCATGTATTGAGTTCATATGAACATAAACCATAAATACAACCTGTAACGCCCCCAAAATCAGGTCTATTTCTCATCCCGATTTTGTGCTTTAATTTCTAGCCTCTCTTTTTTTTTTTGGAACTGAAATGTAGTCCTTGCCACAGCATTTTACAAAAATATAACTGGTATAAAAACATATCAATAAGGACATCAAATAATGCTTTGAATAACTCTGTTTATAACAGATTCTTAATTTATCATGTGTTTACTCACTACCATGCTTACAAAGATTAAAGTATCAAAATAGTTTTAATACTCCATGCCTGGCAAGAGCCCAGTAGAAAAGCCTTGTTATTATCACGTAGCATATAACCCACATCTTTTACAATAAAACTATACTAAGTTTTATATTTATTCATAAGTTAAGCAATGAAAGAATAGCATAGTGAGAAAAGATCACTAAACCAAAAAAAGGTAACGTGTTAATAAAAAAATTTCACTAATGAAGCAAATTGACATACTACAAGAAGTTCAACTCTCTTATCAAATTTAACAAAATAATGTATCATTCAGTAGCAATATCTACTAGCAGTGTTTCTTTTCTTATTTAAATGTTCAATTTAATTCCTCATTCCTTAAATCTTCAGTAGTTATAGTTAGGCAAGTCACCTGCTTAGGAAGTCAACTATAAGTAACATGCACCCATATATATAGGCCAAACCAGAATGTTGCCATAAAAACTACAATTGGAGAGCATGTGCTTCAAGTTAAAAGTTCAAACATACACAGCCGTTGTAAATAAATTTTTTGGAACAGCGATGAAGTCACCTGCTTAGGAAGTGTTCCTGGTGAGTCTGGGGTTCTTCCATCGAATCTCCTATTATTAACAAGTTTTGTCGACCTAAACAGGTTCTTGTCGCATTGTGTTGAGTATGAGTGTGACATACCACCCCTGAAAATACACCCCAAAAAAATTCAATTGAAAGTGATAACCTTGAATCTGCAAATACTTTATCTCTAGTCCCAATTTATGTAGCATATTACATATATGCACTCCGCTTCCAAGATCTTAAAATGGATATGTAATTTAAACAATTATACGCCAAAATAAATATTGTGAAAAGTTAATTGACTAATCACGACAGCTCCATCCAGTGTATGGTTTCAGACAAAAAGAGCAAATTTAAAACCAAGATGGATGGATCAAACACACCGACTGAGATATCTGCTTCTCTGATCAACAGAGGCTTGGGATAAAGCTTCTTTAGGGATCAAAACAATATCATCATCTATACTGAGCTTCGTCTTCAGATCATCAGGAAATGCCTAAAGATTGGTATATATTGTTTAGATCATATATATTGTTTAGATGAATAGCTAATTACATGATTCCGTATTTCGCTGTAGTATTCCATTTCCATATGTCCAATCTGATTTTCTGGCAGACAGAGACATATCAGTTAAAATGAAGAGGAATTATCTTGGCCAAGCCAAACTCATGCTTGCTAGTCTTTTGTAAAACAAGAATTATATGATTTTCCCCGTTTTCGCTTTCTAAAAATCAGAAAAATTGCTGCAACCAATCAGAATTACAAATAACAATATCATACTACTTGAGATATTATACACAAAATATGGCATAAATGATCCTGAAACAAAACTTATGGAGAAATAGTCTAACTTATATCACTTGTTGCAAGCAAGAATCAAGACCTCAACTTAGATATGTTGAAGAAATATAATTTTTTTTCTTTCAAATGCACAACAACAACAGCTTCCACTCAACATAAGATACCTTGGGATCCTGCGAATGGTGACACTCTTCACAGGTACTTTGGCTTCTGGATGGATAGTTAATAAATTTTTCGCCTATAAGCTCAGGATTGAAAATAATATATAAGAAACAAAAAGCACTATTGCATCCCCCACCCCCACCCCTACCCCCCAAAAAAAGCATAATAATAATACAATGTGTATGCACACACAAAATAATAAGTAGTAGGTGATGAAGAAACAAGAAAAGAAGAAATTCATTGTAATTCATTGTGCATGCAAATATATACCAGATTGTGTTGGTGTATTTTCATCATATGGTGTGAAGGTCCTGAAATTCCTCAATTTGCGTAGATCCCAAAGCTTAACACCATCTTGAGCAGCAGTCTGACAAGTTGAGGGGGAAAAAGAGTCAATTACATGTTTAATCAGCTAACATAATTTGCATTTCTCAGTTAAACAACACATACCGCTAGAAAGTAACCATTTTTTGAAAAAGATATAGAAGTTACTGCCCCGGCATGACCATCAAATCTTGCAACATTTGCCTGCAGACAAATAAGATACTAATAAGACTTGCACAGGAAAAAGAAAAAGAAAAAACAAATTAAGGGTAGAACTACAATAGTATCATACTTGGCTTTTCACATCCCACATCTTAACAAGAGACCCAGAGGTGCCTGTTCCAAGGATGAGACCATCAGGATGAAAGGTTTTAGATGTATAACCTTCGGATCCCGACACATCAACAACCTGCAGAATACCTCCAAGTTCAAAAGTTATGCAGTGACACTTGCCAGAGGCATTCAGACACTTTGTAAATGTGCATGCAGGTGCACGCACATATGGATTTGTGTGTAGAATGAGCGAGTGATAGTGAGCGTGTGAAGGAGGGAAGGGGGAGAGAGCGAGATGAAAACCTGTGCGAGGCATAAACCAGAAGACAGTTCATAAAAGTACCAAGTACTATCAAGAGAAGCTGTAACAAAGAAGTTGTTGGTTTAGGTGGGGATACATAAAAATGTATACAAGATTTGTTAGTTTAGGTGGGGATCAACACAAAATCGTTCTGACTAATAAGCATATACCCCAAGTCCAGGTGAATTCTCCATGAACAATACGAGTCTCCTGCAGTGTTTTGTAGGTGAATTCCCTTGATTGGCAATCTCTGCAAGCCGTAAAAAAATGTTACTTTTATTTATTCACAAGCAAAATAAATGAAAAGGATTTAACATAAAGAACATTGTTTATGAAACCAAGTTCTCACATGATAGAAACTGTTATTATTGTTTGGTTAAATAACAATATTACACACATGCAATGCAGTTGCAAAGCAAACTCCAGTATCATTGTGGCTTATTTTGAGAATCATCAAAAATTAGAGTAGAGTCACTACATGGCTACCCATTTGAAAGTTTCATGGCATGAATTACAAAAATTATGAGTGCATGTTTTCTGGCAGTAAACTGAACAAGTCCTGTAGCATTCTGTTGGGCCGCACCTGTGATATATTGAGTGTGCACACTCGTAAATTCTCAAAGGGTGGGGGGAGGGGACGGTTAAAGCCAATGCATGAATTGTTGATGACATGACTGACGCAATGTATAAGCACAAATAGCCTTAGTACTAAATGAACTTCTAAGCATGGACACTTTTCGAAAGAGTCAGTCATGTATACCAACTCGCAACCCATAAATCTAATTCTATATGAATAAGAAAGTGAAACTTGGTTACCTCAGCAGTATGATCCTTTAAGATGTGCCTACAATCATAGCTCCCATTCTCTGAACCTTGCCATACACATTGCCACATTCTGTAGTATATGTAAAGAAGTGGGCTTCACAATAACGCTTATATAAACTTTTGAATCTATTATGGAATTTATGATGAACTTCTAATCAATAGAGAAAGCTTCTTTGAACACAATTACATAGAGAAGAAAGCATATATCAGTAGATTTTTGTCATATTACACGTTCTATTAACAAGAACTGTTAAATTTTATGAAAGTAAAGTTCTACAATATGCATATTTACAATAAAGAAACATCAAACAAGGAGACTTACCATCTCAAGTACAATCCAGTTCCGCCAGAGACTATTGGAACACGGCCACTGTTAAGAATGTCTCTTGTAGCTTGCCTTGCTTCCTCAAAAAACTGCCCAACAGTATAATCTGATTGTGCACATACGTTCCAATATCAGTGAAGTATGGTTCTCCATTGTGTCTCAATAGATTGACAAAATATATCAAAGCGACATGTGAAAAAAAATAGAATTCTGACAATCTAAAGCACAGTAAAAAAAACCTACATTCTGTTCAAGCAAACAATATACCTTCAGACGGGTGCAATATGTCAACCAGATGGCGTGGCACTTCTTGCAACAACAACAAACAAACGAACAAAGCCAGATTTCATTATTAAATGTACAGTACAGAAAAATTCATTACTGTAAAATCAAATGTACAATCCCGCCCTCGTAGAGATGCCTTGCCTATACTGCCCCTCCATGCTACATGGGCCTCAGCAGAGAAATTGTAATTCTTAATTTAAGAAGTACAAATTCCAAGTCACATGGGGTATGCCCAATCTACAATTGACTCGGTAAGCAGACAAATGAAAAACTCAAATTGATTAATATATGTAATGCGCCTAAAAATATTATGTTCTAAG
This sequence comes from Panax japonicus, assembly GCA_020205505.1. Classification (NCBI taxonomy): domain Eukaryota; kingdom Viridiplantae; phylum Streptophyta; class Magnoliopsida; order Apiales; family Araliaceae; genus Panax; species Panax japonicus. The sequence continues at coordinate 38,956,711 of CM035102.1, read as the reverse complement.
ACACTGCTAAAAGTTGTTAGTAAAATTTTAAAATGACCCAAGTTATCTTCTTTATAAGAGTAGATGCCATATAAGGATATTAAACACAGTTATTACAGATATGATTCACTACAACAAATAGCAGAAGACAATAAGGAGATAAAAAGTACTCTTTCCCTCCCAATTCAGATACTCCATTGATTTCCACAATTTACAAATTATGTAAATTTTTACAGAGTTCCATAATTACCTCAAATTTCTTCTTTTTGCAAAAGAGTTTGTTAAGATTATAGTGACAAGGGTTTGGAACAGCCAAGAAAGTCCAAAAGTGAAATAGACATATACAGCTCTCCAAATTGTCCAATAGCCAAATAGCTAATTGGAATCATCAAATAGCTAATTGGAAACAACAAATATAAACTAATTGGAATCATCAAATATAAACTAACGCCAATAGCCAACAACCTATACAAGTCAAAAGGGGGGGGGGGATTACAAATCTAAACAGTTCAACTAGCAAAAAAAAAAATTCTAAACAGTTCACCGTAATGTACTGTTTTTAGAGAAGGGTCTTGCTCACATTTAGGTAAAAACAAGTTAAAGGTCTATGGAATTTCAATCCCTGAAATTGATTTTTTTTAAAAAAAATAAAAACTCAACTATATTAAGCATCATGCAACTACTTGGTATCAGCTAATACAGCTTTCATGCTTAATGGGGAACCCACACAATCTTAATACGACTTACTAAACAATCCAAATAAGTCTGCAGCTCCAAGAGGTTTGTCACAGAGCTCCTCAAAAGGAAAGTATGCACATCCATTAGCACCTAGAGGAACCTGACCAGGAAAAATGTTTGAGAGAAAAGTGGTAAGCAAAGGAAATGGCTTTAAACATACCTCATTAAAGCATAGTTGCAAAGGTGAATCTGAAAGGAAATTTTTAGCATATAAACCTGCAATCTCCTTCCCATAACAACTTCACCTCTTGCGGACCAACTATATGATTACCAATCAACTGTTCAAACTTTTGCTTAAGAAGGCCCGATCTATATTTCTCAACAAAATAAAAACCCAAATCGACCCATCTCATAACATAAAATTCCAAACATAACATAACATATAATTAATCAAACAGAATCATCATAAAATTGTCTATAAACTGAATTTAACCTAGAAAAATCAAAACCCAAATCGACCCATCTCATGAAAGTATCAAAACTAGGAAAATTGAACGAATTATACATTTGATTGAATCTAACATTATTCATACCTTCTAATTGTAGAAATAAAGTCGAGGATAGCGGATTTGGATTTTTTTTCTCAACGAAAGGACAATGGATCTGGCACTATCATTGGTCGTCACACTTTCAAACCTGAAATTTCAGAGAGATAAATACGAATTTTAAGTCGTGTGGAGCTTTGCTATTTGAGTGCCGAAGATGAGCAATGCTAGCTTTGAGATCGGTACATTAGTAGTAAAACTAAAATTTTTATTAAAATATAATTACATTACAATTTGAATATATGAGTTTTTTTTTACATTTGTGCTCTATTTCACAAAAGATTGTCACCATCTTCTTTATTATTTTCATTTTCTTTATGTTATGACTTATGATCAATGTATGAAATTTTAAAATTTAACGTAATGTTATTTACTTTATAATTTATTAAAAAAATAATTGATATTGTAAGCCATTGAAAAATTTTTATTAAAATTAAATTTACTATTAAAAAAATTTAATGTATTTATATATAATAATATAATTTATATTCACTATAATTAATTCTAAAAAACTTATTTTAACAAAATAGTGGCCAATTTTATCTCTCGTAAAAAAATCTCTCAACAATAATATATAACAATTAATAATTCTTTCATTAATACTATTTTCTTTACAAATTTTCATCAAAGATTGTCACCAAACATCCTTCGTACCATCTCAATTCTTCAAAGAAAAAAAATGTGAAGAATATTTCTTTTAGAATAACTATATTGTCACTAATTTTTGTTCCTTCATTGTACACTCACTAGAATACTTGTCAAGTGAATGAATGAATTCCTTCACAAATTTTGCTTCACTACATTCATAGTCTTGTAGTGGATTAATATATAAATATATATTTATGGAGAATGGTCCATATCATGTATTTGTTATAAATCAAAAATAGGCAAATAGCATCCTAAGCATCTGTTCCACTGATCAATGGCTAAATTTAAAAATGAGGATACGACGTAAGCTAGTAATACTAGTGGACAGACTAAACAAACAAATCAGACGATTATACCCCCAAGTCTCCAAAGTCAACGAAGGCCGACCCACTTTTTTAAACATTTTGCTAGTAATACTAGTGGACGATAGTTGCAGCGACCATTGCCGGGGTAAGAAATATTTTTACATATATTTGCCTTAGATCACAAAACGTGAAGAGATTGATATATACTGCCTCAATAACTGTATAATCCCCATTAAAGGACGATGAGATTGGTTTCAAATACTCCCTCGCTGAATCAAATACTCCGCAAAGGAATTTTTCTCTAAATAAATTCAAAAAACATTCACAACAGGTAATTATTGAAGGAAACTCTCCACTCGTTAAAATAAAATTATTCGTTGCAAAATGTTTATTTTGAGAGAAGTCATCTTTCACTAAATAAAATAAATTCCTTATAAAATATAATTTACAAGATCAAAATTGTACAAGATTTAAACCAAATAGTGATTTAGATTATCAAAATTGTACAAGATCATCAACAACAATAGCAACCATTACAACAAAAATGACATGAAATCATTTCAAAATCATAGTTGTTCATTTAGAACAACTACTAATCAATTCAAATCAAAATCTAGAAACATACCAAAAATGTCAAATAATTTATGCCATCAAATTGAGATTATTGAAAATTGATAATGGAGGTTCTTGACTAAATGGAGGCTGCCAATGATGAAAGGAAGACCGGTGACATCGCTTAGATAAAAGAAAATTTTGCTTCCATATAAAAATGTGACGATATTGCATATTTTGTCACTAAATATAAGAATTTATGACGAACCAGTGTTGTCACTTATCCACTCATTTAATTAGTGACGAACTAGTATCTCGTTATAAAAGATTGGTATTTGTGACAATAAAAATGGTCATAAATTATTAATTTTTTGTCTTTACAAAATTTACCTCCAAAAGTTCTTAAAAAAAATTGCCCCCAAATCAAATTGTGACGATATTACATACTTTTGTCACTAAATATAACAATTTGTGATAAACCCTTTTTGTCACTTATCCACGCAGCTAATTAGTGACGCACTATTATCTCGTCATATAAAATTGGTATTTATGATAATACAAATTGTAATAAATTAATATTTTTTTGTTTTTAAAAAATTTCCCTCCAAATTTTTTCAGAAAAATTTTGCCTCCAAATAAAATTGTGACAATATTACGTACTTTGTCACTAAATATAAGAATTTATGATAAACAATTTTTGTCACTTATCTACGCATCTAACTAGTGATGCACTATTATCTCGTCACATAAAATTGGTATTTATGACAATACAAATTGTCATAAATTATTATTTTTTCGTCATTAAAAAATTTCCCTCTAAAATTTTGCCTCCAAATAAAATTATGACGAATTTGTATTTGGTGGCACTAAATGTGAACATTAGTGACGAAAACACATTGTCACTAAATTTTACAAATAATTAATGACAAATAATTAATGACAAACTATTATGTTGTCATTGAAAGAAATATTTTGTGACAATAAATATTGTCATCAATTATTACAAAATGTCACTAAAAGGTTTTCCTCCAAAATTTTGGTACGAAATTCTACCTCCAAAATAACTTATGACGAAATTTTGTTAATCGTCATCAAATGTGTAAATTAGTGACGATATAAATGATTAATAGTAATAAAAGTAAAAGTCATCACAAAAGCAAAAGTTTTAGTGACGATTATGAATTTCGTAATTATTAATTAACAAATTGTGACAAAATTTTGTGCGTGGCAAAAAATTTCGTCATAAAATGTGTGATTTCTTGTAGTGTTTGATCTTTATGCTATGTTGGATTAGATGTTATAATGTTTAGATATGTTGTATGATGTGTAAATTAATGTTCTGGGTGGGTATTGAGTGAATCCATAACATTTATATGCTCAAATTTAAATTTTTACAAAATCTGGGAAATTTTCAAAAGTGGTCTAACAACCGAATGTCAGACCGTGTACATCTTTCTCTGGTCATCATATTTGTTGTTTAAATGTTTGAACATGTAGTATGCTAGGAGTACTTTGATTTAGAATTGAAACCATGCTTAAATCATGTGTACATTTTGTGTTATTAATGGTCAAACCTTGTTGACCAAGCATGACCAAGGAGTTTTCTGGGTAACCTAGAAACTCATTATCCGGGTCTGACAAGATTTTCGAAGAATTATAACTGTCAGGTTTCATGTGTTTTGATGATGTCTTTGTGCTTAAGTTATAACCTGCTATGTTGGCATTAAATTCGTGCCTTTATATCACTTATAGAACGAACTCAGTTTTCTGGGTAACTCCGAAAACTGATGAACGTTGTCTCTGGCAAGGTTTAACTTTGTGATATCTTATGAATCTGATGTTGTTTTACTGGCCTGACGAATGATATATGTACTATGACGTGATAACTACAACCCTGACCCATTATAACACATTAATAGTAGCCAGAACCCTCGATTAAATGAGCTACAAGGAGACCACTCGAGACTGTCTAGGTTTCGGGGTAACCCAGAAAACCCTGAACATGTCTGACAGATAGTTTGAGTCTTTATAGCTTACTGGTATGTTGTAATCTAACCCAGAACTTGATGGATACTTGTAGTTCTACACTAATACTACAAGATCAGATCAATAGATAGTCCAGAAACACAATACTCAGTAAATTATTCATGGTCAAAGTAGGTCACTTGAAACTGAGTTTGAATGTTCTTGAGCCTTAAGAACACCTAAGACGATAGATTTTTATCGCTATAGCCTACAGCGACGATTTTTAATTTATTTAATTTTTGAATTTCCTGAAATTGATTAAAAATAGAAAATAAATTATATAAATTTCAAAAATAGTTTTAAAAATTATTTTAAATTATGAAAAATAACGTTTAACTATTTGGGACATTTTTATTAATATTTAATATTAGTTGATATTAGATTTATTTAATAATTATATTAAATAAATAGTTTAAAAATGGTTTTCACTTATTTAAAAATCATTAAAAAGGAAATAAATGAATTAAAAATATTTTAAGTTATGATTAAGGACTTTTAATATTTTGATAAGTAATATATTAATACTTTAATATTAATGATAATTATTTAAAAATGATTTTAAATCTTTTAAAAATCATTTAAGGGTAATATTAATACTTTAAAGGTATTTTGTGTTATTATAAATAACTTTAACATTTTGGCAAAGTTTTCATTAATAGTTTTATATTAATTAAATATTAATGATAATAGGATGGTTTAATATATAAATCATTTAATTATGATTCCGATGTTTGAAAATTCATGATAAATTATAATAATTATTTAAATATTGTTATAAGGCTATGAAAAATCGTATGACTGATATTTGCATCTATTGAACTACAGAATAGAGTCTTAGACTCGATAATTACCCGATAAAGCTGTCGGTACACTGACATATTTCAGAAATTGATCCGGACTTAGATAATTTGATTAGATATGTGTTTAATTGTGATTCAATGGTTGTGGATTATATGTGACAATGTGATTATGTTATGTACTGACTGCAATAAGCAGTGCTATGTGTTATAGTATGTTTTTCTAATCGAACGAATGATCTTATTACTGATAGGTGTTACTTAAAGATAGAACAAAGTTACGAACTGTAAGCAGCGCATCAGGCAAGTATCCTACCTTTGCATTTTTTTTATGCAATGGACAAGTGTAAGAATGTTTCAGAATTATACTATTACTGTACAGATTGTTAAACATATATTATATACGCCCATTGATTATCAACATGTTAGTATATGGTAATTCAGATATTTATTCTGTTCGTTAATTTCTATAAATGATTATACAAGTGTCCCCACTTGGATAATTATTGTATTTAATCACATGTTGATACACCTTTGATATACATATATGTTGAATTATAGATTATTGTTGGATAAGATAAAACCTTTTGTTTGGAATCCTGACAAGTATGAACATCCCGAACATGTGAAAATTTTTATGCGCTACGGCGGACAAAGGATGAACGATAATATCGTTCTAGCAATGTAGTATTGATCAATACAGGGCCTATGGGATGTACACCCTCGTGCCCGTAAGTTATGACGCTTTGCAGATGAAGTTCTATCTAACCTTTTAGAAATGAAAACAATGTTCATAGTATGTCACTTAAACCTTACTTATAGCCAGTATATAGTTTTAGAAATTTGAAAGAGGGTTGTTATGTTATTATTATCGATACAGATTACTTCACAACTATTGACTTGTTGTAGAAGGGTATTACAATGAAAACATTTAAATCCTTTCATCTTATATATATATATATATATATAATTGCTATTACTTGCTGGGCACTCAAAAGCTCATCCTTGCTTAATTTAAATATTTTCAGCTAGGCATGAACAACTCGAAGGTTCAGATAAGAACAAGTGAAAAGGAAAGCAAACAGAGCATGTTTAAATTGTATCTTTTGTAATAGTTAGACAATATATATAGACAGTGATATGTGTTATATATCATGTAAAGAATTATAGTAAAGGTTGCGTAATTGGGATTAGACTCTGATAAATGTAAGTTGAGTTTGATAATTATATTACTGTTATTATTATTAGTATTATTCCGCTCATAGAAATGTTATCGTGAAGAACCGAGTTCGGGTTTCAAGTACCTGAGTTTGGGGTCTTTACAAGTATAATATTTCATCATAACAATTATTTTATCGGAGAGTACTAATTAAGTTATTAAACTTGATTGTAGGATATCAGACGAAGAAGAAATTAGAGATATCCATGTGGTGAGTGAAGAATTAATAGTTGCACCCGAGCTAGTAACAGAGGTAGGAGCTGAGAGTGAGGAAGAAGTGGAACCCGAGGAGAATTTATTAGGAGAACTTTATGTTTGAGATGTAGAACTGCAAAATCATATTCATAAGTTAGAAGAGCAGGCTGAAGAACAGCAGGCGGTCGTGGAACAAAGGAATGCAACAATTCAAAATTGTGTTACTCAATATGTGATGCTTGAACAGAAATACTCTTTGGCAGAATATAAAATGATAAAGCTAAAATCTGAGAATTCAAATGTTAAGGATAAGCTAAAAGAAGAAATAACTGAACGAGTGAGAATAAAAGATGCATGGGTAAAAGCCGCACGATGCGTTGATATTGTGGAAAGTGAAGTCTGATCCAAGAAGGCTAAAATAGATGATATGTATTTCTCTTTTTGGACAGCAATTGGGAGAACCCAACATTGAGTTTTGAATTACCGTGTACATTTCTGTCAATTCCAATTCGATATGGATCGAAGATTAATGATTCTGATCATAGATCAGGAGTACAACAAAGTAGTTTAGGGTGGAATATGCCCTATAATGAAATTCAATTCCAGTGGTAATGATGACACCAAGGGCTGTCCTGAAAAAGTCAAAGTCGGTGGTTCAAGTGAGAGCGCTTTTCGTAACTTCCCAAAAAGCGAGGAACCAGAACAAGTTATCATGGGTAAGTTAATCATAAACTTTTACGAAAACTATACCTTATTAGATACCGGTTCTACCCATTCTTTTATTTCTCCTACTTGCTCTTAATGTTTAAATTTAACTCCGAAGAAATTAGACTTTGACTTATCTGTTGAAACTCCGTTGGGAGAAACCTTCATTACAACCACTATTTATAAGTCTTATTTGATTCAAATCGGTACCCTCACGTTATCTGTCGATCTCATCTCTTTGAAAATACTTGCCTTTGATGTGATTTTAAGAATCAACTAGTTAACTACTCATCGTGCTAAAATTGATTATTTTCATAAGGTTGTTAGCCTTCCTAACCAACCTGTTATGTGAATTCAAGTAACCAAACCACTAAAGTAAATTACTATCATATTAAGCCATAAGTAAAGAGTCCCAAGCCTTTCGCTGGTGACTTCCTTGTGTGGGATGCACCGAAGCCAGACTTTCCGTAGGGGACGCCGTGAATAACGGTGGCAAGTTGATAGGTATTAATGTGACGTGTTATCCAAGTCTTGGATGAGAGTCACAATTTTGAATAATATTTATATCGTTAATAAATTTCCTGATGTATTCCTTGAAGACTTATTGGCCTACTCCTAGAGCGTAAAATCAAATTTTGTATTGACCTTAAAACTAGTACAAAACCCATTTCTAAAACCCTCAAATATTTCTTCACCTAAAACGAATGTATCATGCGCCAAAGATTTTGGCTCGAGCTGTTAAAAGATTACGATCATACCATTCAATACCATCCTGGAAAAGTGAACGTGGTAGCTGACGCATTGAGTAGAAGATCATATGCGGGTACGAGTGCGATATTGTCAACGTAAAGTCCCATTTGGTATGACTTACAAAGGATGAAGATAGAGATAAAGACTCCAAGGACACACGTGATGATGACAAATATACGAGTAGAACCGACTTTAATTGATAAAGTTAAAGTTGCTCAAGCTACAGACCTGGAGCTGATGTGTATGAAGAAGAAAGTGCAAGAATGTGCTATTTCAGAAGCAAGAATTGATGATGAAGGAATACTTCGAGTTAACTCCAGACTTTGTGTTCCTAACGACCCAAATTTAAAGTATAAAATCATGATAGAGGCGCATAACACACCATTTGCAATCCATCTTGAGAGTACCAAAATGTATCATGATATTCGACATACATTTTGGTGGACCAATATGAAGAGAGAGATAGCGGAGTTTATCTCAAGGTGTTTAACGTGTCAACGAGTCAAGGTGGAGCATCAAGTGCCAAAAGGTCCATTGCAACCACTTGAAATTTTAGAATGGAAGTGGGAGCACATTACCATGTATTTTGTTACTGGTTTTCCCAAGGTTTCTCAAGGAATTGATGCAATTTGGGTTATTGTTGATAGATTAACCAAGTCTGCTCATTTCTTACCTATACGAGAAACTTATACACTTGAACGTCTTGCTCGTATTTACATAAATGAGATCGTAAGACTTCATGGTATGCCAATATCGATATTTTTTGATCAAGACCCAAGATTCACTTCACGATTTTGGGTTAATTTGCAAAGAGCTATAGGCATGGATTTATATTTAGTTCGGCATATCATCCTCAAATGGACGGGTTGTCATAGAGGACTAATCAAACTCTTGAGGATCTATTAAGACTCTATGTCCTTGACTTCAAAGGAAGTTGGGATAAGTTCTTGCAATTAGTGGAATTCTTCTACAACAACAGTTATTAGGAAAGTTTTGGCATGGCTCCATTCGAGGCGTTGTATAGACGCAAGTGTCGTTCTCCAGTATGCTGGGACGAGGTGGGTGAATTAACTTTTTTGGAACCGGAGTTGGTATGTATGACTATGGAAAAGATTTAAATGATCCGACAACGTATAAAAACCTCACAAGATCGACAAAAGAGTTATGCTGATCTTCATCGAAAGGACGTGGAATTCAATGTTGGTGATCATGTGTTGTTACGTGTTGCTCCATGGAAAGTAGTTACAAGATTTGGAAAGAGAGGAAAGCTCAATCCTCGATTCATTGGCCCATTTGAAGTCCTTGATCGAGTAGGAAATGCGGCCTATAGACTCGCCTTACTGCCAAGTATGTCTTGTGTTCATAACGTTTTTCACATATTTATATTACGTAAATATGTAGAAGACCCGAACCACATTATTGATTTAGAACCGGAAAAAATAGTAGAGGACTTAACGGATGAAGAGGTACTTGTTAAAATCTTGGATAAGAAGGAACATATTCTACGCTCCAAGGTTATATCTCAAGTCAAAGTTTTATGGAGAAACCACGATGTTGAGGAAATGACCTGGGAGTTGGAATCTGAAATGAAATCAAGGTATCCTCACCTCTTCGATATACCAGGTACGTACCCTAATTTCGAGGATGAAATTTCATAAGAATGGGGAGGTTGTAAGACCCCAACTTTCATGAATAAAGATAATTTTTCTCGAAATATATTCTTGAATATTATGGCGTGGATTTGATATAATGTTACAGTTGTAGGTAATATTTATAAATTTTGCAAAGTAAGAAAGTTGTTATAAAATATTTGATTGGTCGAGGAATATTCATACGACGACACAATCATTGCTGGACCCCACAATGGAATTATTGTCGTAGTTAAAAAATGACAAATATATATTTTTATAAAAATAATGGCAAAAGTTTTACCGTTAGCTGTCGAATTACCCGATGCTGAAAAGTATAGTGATATGCGTGATTTCATAGTAACACACGATATTGATTATTGATGATTACGTGAGAAGTCACTCAGTTTTATTCAATTATTGCTACAATAATTGTTACATAATATCTCACGTTATTTGATTCAATTATTATTACTATATTTTATATTATTAAATCAATAATTGAGATGACAAGTTATTCATATTATTATCTACATAATTAACAATGTCTAGAAAGTTCTGTCGAGGAAAGGGGTTTGGTCACCTAATTGCGTGCCAATAGGGAGAAATTCTTATCGGAAAGCCCCCTTTTTCCTAGGAACGATCTAGTTGTTAATATTACGAGTTATAATAATGATGAATATGTATTGTTAAAAATATTGAGGGGATTTTTATGAAGTATTTGTTATAAATTTTACTTATTATTTGGACCCCCATTTACCTATTTTTTAAAATAATTGGTAGAAAGTTATTCAATATATATATATATATATATATATATATATATATATATATATATATATATAATGTGTGTGATAAGGACATATGTGTGAAAGTGATGTGTGGGTGGGAGAGTGAAAATTGCGTGTGTCCGTGAATGTGTATGTGAGTGGTGGTGTAAGTGTGGGATGATATACATATACATATACACACACAAATACACACACACACACACACACACATATATATATATATTGACAATTTGGATATTTTTGAATTTTGGATAAATTAAATTATAAATCTTTAAAAATTTATCCTTTGATTTTTTTTAATTGAATTCTTATATCATTTTCAACATCTTTATGCTTGTACTATGATGAAAGTCATCTTTGGTGCGTAGTGCATAGATGGGCTGTTAATTGGTATGATTATGACCAAGGATTATTCGGTATAATCATGACTGTAATGTTACAAATGATGTGGTAAAAGTCCTCATTTGCCCGTAGTGCATTGATGGATAGTTGTTGGCATGATCATAACCATTGGTGAAAACATGAATATCCTTTGCACGTAGTGCATGGATTAATCGTGGTTGTGCTACTAACAAATATCCTTAGCCCATAGTGTAGGGATGATTAGATGATGTGAATTATTTATTAAGCTGAGTCTCAGCGATAAAATTGATGATAACATTTTTAAATCATTGAAGATAGTAGATATCATGCTCTACTTAACTCTTCTAATGGATTTCTTGTTTCGCTGCAATTAAACTTGATGTATACTGTATTTTATCAGTTTAACACTGTTGAAGGCTAACGATAATTTATTATGCATTATCTTAGTCATAATATTTCTTATTGGGCTAGTTGAGCTCACCCTTTTGCTTTTATTGTTCTCTTTAAGAAATTAATGAGAACGTAACTGTGACTATTCAGGGAATAGAGTGATGGTCCGAGATGGTTATTTTAGTAGTCCTCACTATTTAGTATGATAATAAATGTAATGAGGATTGAATTTGAGTTTGGATATTGTCTAGAAGACAATTTTCCTATTAAAACTCTCAACTATGTTATGTGGTATTTTTTCACGACAGTTGTATAATTATGTTTGTATTTGAATTCTGTGACATGTATTTGATGACTCAAGATGGGTGAGGTATACCTATTTTGGGAGCATCACAACTGCGGCCTGAATGGCAATATTAGTGGTTCCGATGTAGCCACCTTCAAAGGGTTTTCAACTCCTTTAGGTTTTATTATTTGAATTGAAAGGGGTATTGCAGTCAGGTCTCCCTCAGAGGATATGACTTCTATGATTTCCCTCCATCTTTGCGATCTTGGAAGAAATTTATTTCCACTCTTAAGTGATACATGTCATCATCTACCATTTAGAGGTCACCGCTGTCAATCATATTTTAGATAAGATGACGAAGTGCCTAGCATCCTTTAGTGTCATGACCACGAGATTTGGAGTGGTACTAACAGACCCCGATAGCATCAAATCTTTTTGAATGTGGATTGACTAGGGGTAGCAGTGATGTAATTTTTCCCTCATTAATTAGCATCTGCAAAATTTCTGCCATCGGTTGGACCAAATGGGTGAACTCCCTTTGGTTTGAAAAGTCCTGACGGGCTTGGGATCTTGCTTTCCTTGCAAGCTTTTCCTCCAAGGTTTAATTCTCTTGGGTTTGTGGTGGATTCTTTGTGATAAGGGAGAGGAGACGTGCATGCTCTTGACTGAACAACTGTCGTGTGACTTGGTGATGATGTATCGCTAGTTCTGCCAGTTGATTGACCTATTCATCAATACACTTCGACTATCATTCTATTATGCACTGGAACTCTGAATAATCCCACTTATCAGAATTATCTTTTCTTGTTTGGGGAGAACCACCCACGTATTTGAGGTATTTGGTACTCTCTCCAATACCTCTATTAATCATGTTAACATCCCCTTCTTTGTGTTGAGGGAGTGGGTTATCTTGAACATGAGGTTACTCGGGCTTTGTCACCACGATCTCCCCACTATCTATTAAGTTCTGGATCTTATACTTTAGGGCCCAACAATTTTGGGTGTCGTGGCCTAGAGCTCCAGAATGGCAAGCACACTTTATGCGTGTATTGAAGCCCCTTCCACTTGGATTGGCTGGTGGAAGAAGATGAGTGACTTTCTTCCAAGCTGTCAATAGTTTGAAATTGTTTTCCAATGGGTCCCCTATGAGTGTGAACACTCTTGAACGCCTGACTTCTTCAATCTTTCGCAAGGTAGAATTTGAGTATTGTGCTTAAAAAGGAAAATATTTTCTCCTTTAAATAGGCAAGTTTTGATTGCCTTTTTGAGTTTCTCCTTGCAGTATCAAGGATGCATCCTCTTCTTTCTTCTTATGGACCCTCCGGAGGTTGTTCTAATAACTTCCAGATTGGATATGCTCAACTACAGCTTTGAAAGCGGCGAGGTCTTGAATCTTCCTAGATGTTAACCCCATCTCTACCATGTCTCTGTGCTTAATCATTTTTGAGAATGGTTTTCCTATACCAGCTAGGACCCTCTCATTAAAAGGAACTTCTTGAATATCTATGAAGATCATCACCATCTCAGTCTCTGTCATGGATGGGATTAACTGAGCAGCCAAACGCTTCCATCTTTGGGCATACTCTCTGAATGACTCATTGACTTGCATCTTGATTTTGATAATCTGATACCTGTCTAGAGTCATCTGAGTTTGAAAGCTATATTGATTAAGGAAAGCATGGGCTAATTCCTCCCAGTTGTGGATTTTGGAGTTATCCCATCTAGCGTACCATGCTCTGGTTTCTCTAGTTAGACTTTTATGAAAAAACTTCATTCTCAGCTTTTCATTCTCGGCATAGGATCTGAGTTCTCCAATGAATACTTTGAAGTTCGTATAGGGATCTCCCAATCAATCATATTTCTCAAAATTGGGAGCGTTGAATTTTTTTGGATAATAAACCTTGGGGAAGATGCAAAGGTCTTAATAGGTAATGCTTTCGTACGTTCCAGTCCCTTTGATAGGCCGAATGGTCTCTTCCATTTGTTGTACCTTCTTTCGAATATCATCGGTGTCTTGATCTTCTTTGAGAATGGTGATTTTAGGGGTTTTGTTGGACTTCTCAGTCTGAGACTCAGTGTCCGGACCCTGGATTCCTCCTTGTGTAGAGGATTCTGTTTAGATGGGTATTTGTGGACCCTGAGTTGATTTGTTTAGTTCTTTTAGAAGAATGGCCAACTCTATTATTTGATTCCTTAACCCTTCGAACTCCTCGCGAGAAACAGGAATAGGATCAGGCTGGGAACTTGTAGCCATTTCTGACGGTGGGCTTAGTGCCTTCTTGGACTTTGAATGGGTAACGGGACCAATCGTTTCCCTACAAAAAGACTATGTAGTTTACTCTGGGAAAATGTGGAGATGCTACATATAATACAATGTGTCCATTTTTTAGGAGTGTTTTACTGTTCTCCTGTAAAACGAATGTTAGTCGTTTTGATGACAAGATAGCATGACATGTCTTGATATGGAAAAATAAGGCATATTTACATATTTCCTTTATATTTTCCATTATATTGAGATTGACATGGAATTGAAATTACATGTAATTAAAAGGGGAAGGTATGAAGAGACTTCCCTTCGCGTTTAGTTTATCAGAGACTGACCTATCTTAGGCTAATCTCGTGGATTTTTGGCATGAAGGTCCCCTGATCATTACAATTTACTAGATAGTAAGTTAATCCGATCTTTCAATTAGAGCAAATCTTGGTGGTGCCTTTCCTGAGCTTCGCAGGATTAGTCTCCCTTGAGTCTAGTAATCAAACACCGACAAGTTTGCCTCCTGGTGAAGGAATCACACAGCATACATTCACATACATCGCATCTCACCGTATGGAAATGATGACATGTACGAAGCACTAATACCACATGCAGATATGGTGCGAAGCACTAAAGTGCAGTAAATAAAGCATTAGTACACATCCATTCAATGTAAATGTAGTATTCACACATAAGCAAATAAAAGGTTTTGAAAAGTTTGAAAAGTGGCTTAAGCCCTCTTACTGAAGTCCCCAATAGGGTCCTTTTTGTGCTTATCTTTTGGTGTTCTCATTTTGGGTGAGTTTTGTCTGAAAAGACAAGTTTGAAAAGGTCCGACATGTGAATGTCGACGAATTAACTTTTAGAGTTGTCAGTTAGTAATTTTAAATGGTTGCACCAACTCAACTGATTTTAAAAAGGTTTGCAAAAAGACCCAACGGTTGGACACTGTTTAACTGGTCTTGGAAACTGAGATTCGTTAGGGGTCGAGGGATTGATTAACTGGAGGGAAGGTGTTAGGCACCCCCCAACTTCTGTGAAAACACGGTTATTGCCACTTTTTAATTAAATTTTCGTCTACATATGTGTGTGTGTGTGTGTTAGGCCTATGTGTAATTATCTGGAAGTAGTGCTATGCCTCGTTTGCACCTATATACAAAGGGTTTGACTTGTATATAAAAGTTCAATTTTAAAAAGATATAGCAGTGATATTTTGGAAAACAAGTTTTCAAACCCTTATACTCAATAGAAATTGAGGCCTTTGATACTTCCATTTTATTATGTGTTCAGCTTGATTGCTTTTATTTTCGAGATGCGAGGCATCTTCGAGAAAATAAGATACATAGTAGTGCTGAACTCCTTGTGGCCATGTGAGACATCTAAGGATATCCAGACACCGTAGATAATTTACAAGATAATTACAGCTGAGAAATGTCCACCGTGGGAACCGAATCTAGATTCAGAAGCTGAATCTTCGATCACATGATTCCTAGGCTCACATGAACAAGAAATATGTATAAAAGCTAGAAAAAGAACTAGATTTAGTATATTATATCTTCAACAGTTCACGTTTAGTCACTTTTGAACCGGTCAAAGTTAGAAATAGCTAGATTTAGGAAAATCTAGCCCGCATACTGGAATATTAAATATCTACATTATGAAAGTAGTTAAAGAAGATATTTACATAAAAGAAGTAAATATATATATATATATAAAAGAAGTAAAAGGCAATGAAGTAAACTCCAGGCCAAACAGAAATATATATATAAGCGGTAAACGCACCGAATATTCTATCCAGGCTCAATCGAGTTTCGAGTTTGATGATATATATATATATATATATATATATAGGGAAATGATCCGTGGACTACGTTCGCTAGTCAGCCTTTATCAGCTATCGCATATCCAGCCGTCCAAAATGGGAGTTAATGGCTGAGATTAAATACCAGCCGCTAGAGGGAGTAGCGGCCAGTAATAATTTTTTTTTCCTCTCTGCTGGCCGCTAGAGGGAGTTGCAGCCAGTCAAAACGACAACGTTTTGACTGGCCGCTGCTCCCTCTAGCGGCCAGCAGAGAGAAAAAAAAAATTGGGCATTAAGGGAATTTGGCCCAGCCGCTAGTGGGAGTAGCGGCCAGGCGTCCCCAGATCTATACTGTTTGCGTTTGCAGTTTGCTGCTATAAAGATGCGAGACGGCTGGGCAGAGAGAGAGAGACGGCGAACGAGTTGCTGCAACTAGCTAACGTTGTCCATCAATCTCAAATTCAACTGATAAAGTAAGTATATTACTATCTACTATGCTTTTGTAAGTATTTTTAGAAACAAACTAGACATTGAATGATAGAATTTTGCTAAATATTTTACAGATTATTGTTATATGAAAGCATGGTATATAAGTGACAAATTTAGTATGAAAGCATGGTATTATTATATGTATGTATACAAATTGGGTGGTATGTGTATAAGCTTTATTGTTATTGATATTTGTAGGTAAATATGGAAAATTGGTTGCCTGGACCCATTGATCGCAGTGTCCTTTATGCTCAAGAAAAGCATGGATCGGAAGATGTGTGGAATGGGATTGAAAGGGGTACACTGATGTCAAGCCAATCGACTTCAATTACATATGATAAATGGGAACTTACAGGCCTACAAAAAATATTATTAGAGGCGTGGGGGTTTAAGGGGTTTAGTTATCCTGCAGTAGTAACCAGAACAGATGTCATTCTTATATCTGCTTTGATTGAGAGATGGCAGCCAGAGACAAATACTTTTCATATGAAATGTGGTGAAATAACAATAACATTGGAGGATGTCCATTTCATTTTTTCGTTTGCCAGTATTGGGTAAGCCCTTAACTAGTCCTTCATTTGATGCTCCATTAAGTTATTTTAGGGAAATCTTTGGGGATGAATGGGTTGGGGAATGGAATAATGTCAAAAAAAGACGTGGTATTTCTTTAGTCTGGTTACATAAAATTTTTTCCAAGTGTCCAAACAATGCAAGTAGAGATGTGATTGGTATGTATACAAAGGCATATGTCCTTTGGCTATGCGGGGGGGGGGGGGGGTTTATTTCCCACAAGGTCAAAAAATACTGTACACCCTAGGTACATGCATTTTATTTATAATTCAAATAAGACTGCCACATATGCATGGGGTGCCGCATGTTTGTCATATTTATATCGGGGTCTGTACACAGCATCTATGAAAGAGAGCAATTATGCAAATGGTTGTGTGACCTTGTTACAAATTTGGGCATATGAGCGTTTTCTGGTTGGAAGGCCTAACCCTAGGCCCAATTCTGCATTTTGGGTCCCTAGAGCAACAGCATGGGCGTACTCCACCAAACATCAATATGGTGATAGACGAAGCGAGTAGTATTACCTTGTAGCCTCTAACTGAGCAAGCAGCTTTACTAGCTAACTCTTGATAATCACTCATCAAATGGTTGTACCACATTGATTGATTTTTTTCAAAATCTAGACTCATTGGAGAAACCATTTCCTCTTCACCATTACTCCTATTAGCATCTCTTGTCCATCGAGGAACGATCATGTAAGCAGGTATTCGTGCAATACTCTTGAAGCTTAAGAATCTTAGTACATGCCTGCAAATTTGACCAGCATGTGAGAACATTTGACAAGTACATGTTATCGAGCCCCCCTGACAATTATTGACAACTTGTCGATATCTCCGACTATTTTCAATTGCATCTTCCCTGTACACTTGATAAGTAGGTTTTGTACCTACTTATCCGATATCTTTTACTTGAATTAGTTGTTTTTATTCATGTGTCTTAGTTAATTTTCATGCATTTTGTGTTCGTTTTGTAGGTTATACATTTGGAAGCGATGTGAGCGATTATTGGTAAGGAAAAGCACGGAAAATGCAAAGAAAAGCAAGCCGGACATCGTTTATGCTTTCATGTTCAATTCATGTTCTTGGCTTGGAGCTTGGACTATATCGTAGAGCCTTTTCTAAGCTTTCCAGAACATCTTGAATCATTCAAATTGGAGTTCAGATGAAAGAGTTATGACATTTCTACCAACGGACGTTGAACTTCACCGTTTTGGGTGGTGATTTTCATAGCAGTCACTTCCAGTCCAATTTCGACCATCATGCGTTCGTTATTTCTCAAAGAATGAAAGTTGTAGATCTCGTCGATAGCTTCGATTTGATAGGTCGTGGGCCTCGTAACTCCTCTCGGTTTAGAAGTTATGGCAGTTTTAGCAGAGGAGGTTCCAGCAGAAAAGTGTATTGGCAGATTGGTACCCAGCCGGGGCTGGGCGTTTTTGTGCTTAGAAGCCAGCCGGGGCTGGGTACCTGGGAGCTTTAGCAGATTGCTATCCAGCTGGGGCTGGCTTTTACCAAATGAAATACCCAGCCGGGGCTGGGTATACGCAAAAATGAGCGGATTTTGTCCGAATTTGAGTCCGAAAAGGATTGTTTCGAGTTGTTTGATTCAAGGACTTCCAAGAGGACTAAAAGACAAGTACAAAGGCTTATAAAAGGAGGGGAATAACATATATTAGAGAGAGATTAGAGGAGATTATTAGTAGATTAGAGAGCATTCTATTAAATTAGATTAGAGTAAATTAGAGAAAAATACTAGTTCTAATGAGATTTGGAGATTGATGCAACTTGGAGATCATTGAAGATTCAAAGGAGGATCAAGGAGGGAGTGTCAAATCTACTGACAATAGATTATTTCTTTTCATCTTCTTCTATCTTTATCTTTTAATGTGTATTCAATTGTGGATTCTTAGTTTTAATTCAATAATCATGAACTAATTCTTTGTTTGAGATTACAATGGATCTTATTGTGTAGTTTATTTTTAATATGCTTCGTTATCAATTATTATGTTCTATTGAGAGGATTGTCTATTGTGATTTGGACTTAATTGTTTAATTGCTTGGCCATCAATTATCGTGATAATCTATATGAACTCGAGAGATGAAGTATAGATTTAGATCTAATCATGATAGCATGTGTTTAGGATTTTGTTAGTAGCTTAAACTTGATGTGTGTTAAGGTAGAGATATGCTTGACATCACATGTAATCTTATAGAGAACTTGTTCTTAAACCTTCTTCAATTGTAATTCACATAGAGATATAGTGGGTTAGTTAGTTTAGGTGTTTAACGGATTTCTATCTTAATTGTGGATTGACGTTAATATGGTATTAGTGCATCGAGAGGTGGTTAATACTACTTTAGTGTTCTTGATTAACAATTCATGATAGAGAATAATTGATGAGAAGTGTGTTAACTTAAATGAAGCAATAAGTGAAGTTGTGATCTTAAATCTCCATAGTCTTCATTTAATTAGTGGAATAGTAGTTAATTTATATAGTTTGTAATTCATTCGTTTAAATAAGATTGAGTTGGTTACGGGTTAGTACTTGGTGATTTTTATTAAATAATTCTCTGTGGGAACGATACTCAACTTATCACTTTATTACTTGTTGACCACGTATACTTGCGTGTTGTGCGTATATAGATTTTATCCAACAAGTTTTTGGCGCCGTTGCCGGGGAATTTGTTTAATATTTTTTACCAATATTAATTTCAATCAAATTAGTCTTAATTTAAACATTTTTATTTTTATTTTTAATTCTCTTCCTATATTTCTCTCTTTTCAGGTACCATGGATGACTTTGCGTATCAATGGCCATACACGAACATGACTCAACCAAAAGAAAAGGAGATTGACAGACTCGCGACACTTTCCGCAATGTCAGCACAAATTAAAGAACTTTCGAGGAAGTTGGACGTTATCGCAGCCCAACAGAGTCAAAGGATGGCAATCATGTGTGACTATTGTGCTGGCAACCATCCGAGTCATCAATGCACCGTTAGTTTTGGGCGGCGAAAACAAGGTGGTGTATACCTCAACCAGTATGCATATGATAATTACCATCAAGTTTGGGGGTATCACCCAGATTCTTCAGGGAGCTACAACTATCAAGACCAATACTCTGCTCCAAATCCAATATATCCATCAAATTTCTCAAATCCACCTCCAATGCAACAAGAAGACAATTCAGATTTCAAGGAATTCATGTTAAGGATTATAGCAGAAAAAGAAGAGATGATAATGAGTCAGGAGTTATCAACCCTAAATTTTAATAATCGAATGGAACAACTCCTCACTACCTCAACCAATGGTCCTCAATACATGGCTTCCGAGACTGAAACAGAAAGTTCATGGTTGGAGGAATTGGTGTCCAAGTTCATAGCATCAAATGAGGAGAGAATGAGTAATCAAGTGAGGTCAATTCAAAATCTTGCGGATCAGATAGAGCAAATGACCAAAGCCGTAAGCAACTTTCCTCCAAACACTTGGTTTTATGGCATGGATGATGAAATTGACGGAGAACTCGAACCAAATCTGCAACTGGATGAGCCACAAGGTATAGGAAGTGTGGAGACAATTGGGGATAATGAAATAGAGGTCCACAAAGATCTAAATGGGTCTCCACCAAAGTTCAACGATCTGGTTAGATTTGCAAAATCGTGCTCGCTTGGTAGTCATGTCGTCGGCAAAGATCTTATTGACATAAGAGTGAGTACAATTTTGAATCCATGGTGGGACGAGAAAGAGAAGATAGACGAAGAGCACATTGTGTGTGACAAACTTCCATGCCCCAAAGTGATCACATACACAATGAAGAAAACACCTAGTTGTGGGACGTTCTTGATTGAGATCTTACCAAATCAGAGCATGCTAGGTGACTTTAACTTGATGGCTATCACAAATGGGAACCTACCAAAAGCTATATTATTTCCGATGGATGGAGGGTTTCTCAACTTTTGAAGAGGAATTGGATAGCATTGACCAGACAAAGTCAGGCTGAAAGACTATAAATCAAGCGCTGACTGGGAGGCAACCCAGGAATTTTTATATTTATATGTTTTACTAGTTTATTTAGTAGATAGGAATTAATTTACTTATTAAGCTCTCTTATAATCTAATCCATGTTGTCTCTCTTCATTGCAGGTATTGGAGGTCCAATGGATAGCAAAATGATCGTCGCCGCCATCGCCACCATCAACTCAAGCTTAGCTGATTACAGGGAAGTTCTCTTCTATTTATCGTTATATTCTTACAATGAGGACATTGTAATTGCTAAGTTTGGGGGAGTTTTGTTTAATTTATTATCGCATGTTTAGTTTATGTTATGTTATTTTGCATATGTTGTTAATTTAGTTTAGGTTCATTATAAAAAAAAAATCAAAAAAAAAATCAAATATTCAAAAATTCAAAAATAATAGTTAGTTACTATGTTCATCTTGCATGAGTCCAGCTGTTTGATATTTACAGTTTATTTTGGCCAATGATGAGAATGGGATTGAGTAGACAAGTATAATACTGATTATTAGAGCTTTTGATGTGATTTCTTGTTATGAATTGAATCTTTTTCTGTTTGAAACTGGTATAATAAGGATAACACAATAAAAACAACTTGTTGATTGATTGAGTTTAAATTGATACATAATGGGACTCTAAAGGATAATGCTAGTTTGAATGAAAGAATGAGAAGAATAAGTAGTGATGACTAAAGTTCGATAAAAACTTAAGTTCGGGAAAAAAAAATTGGGATATATAAGCTTCAAAAAAAAATAAAAAAAATAAAAAAAAAATACCGTGGCTAGTTTTGTTTCGGGGCCTTTGTTACTTGAGCAAGTACGCCCGAAGGGGTATCTTAAAACCTAGCGCCCTAAGGTCTTATATGGTCTGGGAGTCGTTGGTCGAAAGCTCGCTAAGGGGTAGCACTGTTAGCCTAATGGAATGAGACATTGCACAGTCATGGTTAAAAAGTAAAAAAAATAAGAAAAAAAAATAATAAAACGGGAAAAGACCAAAAAGCCCCTGTAATGAAAAGTAAAGCATAAGTATCCCGGATTGGACTCTTGAACTTGGTGGATGTTTGACTTTAGTTGGATCTAGCTTGTTTGTGAATTTTGTGAGTTTTCATTGTATGATGCCTTTAAAGAGACCTATTATGTGTTAAATTTAATTTCATATCAATTAGCATGTTTGTTGAGCACACACGTACTATATTAGTGATAACAGTTTAAGACTTGATGATTAACTAGAAAATTATTGATTGGGTTTGATATGAAGTATTATCGTGTTTGCTTGATTGCTCTAAGGCCGAGTGAATAGATTTGTGTTTATAAATACTGCTGGATTCGTAGGCATATAGATTAGTTGCATTCCATTGCATTGCATTGCATTATGTTGTGTTGCTTGAGGACAAGCAATGGTTTAAGTTTGGGGGTATTTGATAAGTAGGTTTTGTACCTACTTATCCGGTATCTTTTACTTGAATTAGTTGTTTTTATTCATGTGTCTTAGTTACTTTTCATGCATTTTGTGTTCATTTTGTAGGTTATACGTTTGGAAGCGATGTGACCGATTATTGGTAAGGAAAAGCACGGAAAATGCAAAGAAAAGCAAGCCGGACATCGTTTATGCTTTCATGTTCAATTCATGTTCTTGGCTTGGAGCTTGGACTATATTTTAGAGCCTTTTCTTAGCTTTCCGGAACATCTTGAATCATTCAAATCGGAGTTCGGATGAAAGAGTTATAACATTTCTACCAACGGACGTTGAACTTCACCGTTTTGGGTGGTGATTTTCATAGCAGTCACTTCCAGTCCAATTTCGACCATCATGCGTTCGTTATTTCTCAAAGCTCAAAGAATGAAAGTTGTAGATCTCGTCGATAGCTTCGATTTGATAGGTCGTGGGCCTCGTAACTCCTCTCGGTTTAGAAGTTATGGCAGTTTTAGCAGAGGAGGTTCCAGCAGAAAAGTGTATTGGCAGATTGGTACCCAGCCGGGGCTGGGCGTTTTTGTGCTTAGTACCCAGCCGGGGCTGGGTACCTGGGAGCTTTAGCAGATTTCTATCCAGCTGGGGCTGGCTTTTACCAAAGGAAATACCCAGCCGGGGCTGGGTATACGCAAAAATGAGCAGATTTTGTCCGAATTTGAGTCCGAAAAGGATTGTTTCGAGTTGTTTGATTCAAGGACTTCCAAGAGGACTAAAAGACAAGTACAAAGGCTTATAAAAGGAGGGGAATAACATATATTAGAGAGAGATTAGAGGAGATTATTAGTAGATTAGAGAGCATTCTATTAAATTAGATTAGAGTAAATTAGAGAAAAACACTAGTTCTAATGAGATTTGGAGATTGATGCAACTTGGAGATCATTGAAGATTCAAAGGAGGATCAAGGAGGGAGTGTCAAATCTACTGACAATAGATTATTTCTTTTCATTTTCTTCTATCTTTATCTTTTAATGTGTATTCAATTGTGGATTCTTAGTTTTAATTCAATAATCATGAACTAATTCTTTGTTTGAGATTACAATGGATCTTATTGTGTAGTTTATTTTTAATATGTTTCATTATCAATTATTATGTTCTATTGAGAGGATTGTCTATTGTGATTTGGACTTAATTGTTTAATTGCTTGGCCATCAATTATCGTGATAATCTATATGAACTCGAGAGATGAAGTATAGATTTAGATCTAATCATGATAGCATGTGTTTAGGATTTTGTTAGTAGCTTAAACTTGATGTGTGTTAAGGTAGAGATATGCTTGACATCACATGTAATCTTATAGAGAACTTGTTCTTAAACCTTCTTCAATTGTAATTCACATAGAGATATAGTGGGTTAGTTGGTTAAGGTGTTTAACGGATTTCTATCTTAATTGTGGATTGACGTTAATATGGTATTAGTGCATCGAGAGGTGGTTAATACTACTTTAGTGTTCTTGATTAACAATTCATGATAGAGAATAATTGATGAGAAGTGTGTTAACTTAAATGAAGCAATAAGTGAAGTTGTGATCTTAAATCTCCATAGTCTTCATTTAATTAGTGGAATAGAAGTTAATTTATATAGTTTGTAATTCATTCGTTTAAATAAGATTGAGTTGGTTACGGGTTAGTACTTGGTGATTTTTATTAAATAATTCTCTGTGGGAACGATACTCAACTTATCACTTTATTACTTGTTGACCACGTATACTTGCGTGTTATGCGTATATAGATTTTACCCAACAACACTGCGTAGACCTTTGCATCAATAATGCACAACTCACTAACTTTTTTGATGTTATACTTAAAAGAATCCACGAGCTCTTTTTGAAAATGTCTAAACATCTCTTTTGTATAACATTCAGAAGCATGTACTTCCAACGATGTTCCTAAAATCAAACTACGTTTTCGATGCTTTGTTACATAATCAGCCTTTCTCTCTCTGTTGAATTGTTTTTCAATAGCCTTCTAAGTCTTGACAACAAAATCTTTCATGCCTGTTGAAGCTTTCACATAGGAAACAAAAAAATGGTTCATACCTTCACTTCTTCCGGTGGTTGTCATTCCTGTAGCAAAATATCTCTTTGTGTATGGACTTATCCTTTTCTCCTTCACATCATACAAACTTATGAGCCATTCATTTTGAGACAAATCATATTTTCTCACAAGTATTTCCCAACGCTCTTCAAACTCGCCGATGGAATATGAATTATACACACAGTTGTTAAAATCATCTTTGAACGAGAAATGTTCCGCATAAACATGATGTAATTTTTCTGGAAATTTATTGCTAATGTGCCAAGAACACAATAAATGATGAGTGGATGGTAGTACCCTACCAATAGCATTGCTCATAGCTTTATCTTGGTCAGTGATGATGGTTACAGGAGCTTTGTAATCCATGGCTTCAAGCCACGTCTCTAAGACCCAGCTGAAAGTATCTTCTGTCTCATCCCTTAACAATGCAAATCCAAATAAAACAGAGTGATAATGGTGGTTAACCCCGGTAAATGGAACAAATGGCATATTATACCTATTTGTCCTATACGTAGTGTCAAATGTAACCATGTCTCCGAAACATTGATACATAAATCTTGAACGGGCGTCTACCCACAAGATATAAGCTATGCGATTGTCTTCACCTGATTTCACACGAAAGAAAAATTTACTCGCACTGCTAGAATCAAATTTCTTCAGATAATTAACTGCTGCTTGTGCATCATTTTCATCCTCCGAGTCACGCCTTAAATCTCTAACTACATTATGAACATCTTTGTCATTAAAACCTATATTTTGCATTCCTCCACCCATTGTGCTCAAAACATTCATCATCTTACTTGGTCCAATACCCGCCTGATTTAAAGTGTCAATTAATTTTCTTGCTACCGGCGTAATATTTCTATGTGTCTCAATCAAATCTACTTTGGTAGGTGTCACTAACTGATGATTGTGATCCAACTCAATAACCGAAATACGCCAGGTATCTTATTTCTTACTCTGGACAACATACATTCTAGCTTTGCATAGTGTTCGACCAATTGTGTCTCGTTGTCTTCTTTTCTTATCGTTATCACATTCATCATCTAATGAATCCTTCACAACAGTTGGTCTTCCAGCTTTTTTACATACATATAACCTTGACGTCAAATTATTACTGTGAGCATGTTTACGACTCGTAGCAATCCTAATCTCAAATCAATTTTTTTGGGCATATGATCTATAAAAAATTTCAGCTTCTTCTAATTTACAAAATAACTGACCAACAAAAGGAACCATTACCTTTGTACTACTACTTTCACCATCATGAACATACTCGGATTCATTTCTACATTCTAAACTAGCAAAAGATTCAGAAGAGCTAGATAAAAATATATTTGTAGCAGCCATGAAAGCCATCGATGAAGACTTACCAATAATTTCTCGGATAAACCAGTGATTTTAGAACTAGCAGATTCTTTCTGAAGCTATATTTCTGCATCTGTTAAGCATTTGGATGGGAATGGAGTAAAATGTTAGATCTAAGGTGTAAGTTAAGCTGAATTTGGCCGCTACTCCCACTAGCGGCTGGACCAAATTCCCTTAATGCCCAATTTTTTTTTCCTCTCTGTTGGCCGCTAGAGAGGAAAAAAAAATTATTGATGGTCGCTACTCTCTCTAGCGGCTGGTATTTAATCTCAGCCATTAACTCCCATTTTGGACGGCTGGATATGCGTTAGCTGATAAAGGCTGACTAGCGAACGTAGTCCACGGATCATTTCCCATATATATATATATATATATATATATATATATATATATATATATCTAAAATATCTTACACTGGGCTGCCAAGAAGACTTCAGATAACTTTTGATGCCTGAAAACTTGATTTCCACCGGTTAAACTTCAGTATGTTACAAAACACGAGCTTACAAGTGTTTAGAAAAAAGAATCACTCAAGTTAGAGCACTCTAGCAGGGTTACACGCTAAAATGGATAGAGTTTACTCTCGTTTCTTCTTTCTTTCTTTTTTTTCAAATGAGATGCCAAGAGCTCATATTTAAAGACCAGATGGTCGCGGGTCCACCCGCGGCTACCCGGGCTGCCCCGGGCCATATGGGTCTCGTTATCTCAAATTACGTACACTCGGGCTATGCGCTATCTGTTCGAACCTTCATAACTTTCAATCTGGGCATCTAGTAAAGGAGTGTTGTACCTTTTCGAAATGGTGTTAGCGAGAGCTACACAATGACATGGGATTAGAGGTTGTAAGAAGCCGAGAAGATGGGTCCATGATAAGTAGGTTTAATACCTACTTATTACTATCAACTTGCTAGAATTATGCTTAAACTTAAATAATTTTTTTGAGACCCCAGTTTTTATGAATAAAGATTTAATTTTCTCGAAATATTTTTTGAATATTATGGTGTGAATTTGAGATAATGTTATAGTTGTGGGCAGTATTTATAAATTTTGCAAAGTATGCAAGTTGTTATATTATATTCGATTGGTCGGGGAATATTCTGTGTGTCGGGAAATATCCGTACAACGGTACAATCATTGGTGAACCCCACAACGGAATTATTGTCGGGTTGAGAAAAACGACAAAAATATTTTTATGAAAATAACGGCGAAAGTTTTACCGTTAATACTATTGAACTACCCGGTAGTAAAAG
Organism: Panax japonicus; assembly: GCA_020205505.1. Lineage (NCBI taxonomy): Eukaryota > Viridiplantae > Streptophyta > Magnoliopsida > Apiales > Araliaceae > Panax > Panax japonicus. The sequence continues at coordinate 38,929,549 of CM035102.1, read as the reverse complement.
TACAGTAATACGCATGGTTGCATAGTTGAACACGGTATTGATTATTGATGTTTACGTGATAAGTCATTCAGTTATACTCAATTATGGCTACAGTAATTGTTGCATCGTATCTCTCATATTATTGATTCGATTATTGTCACAGTATCATCTGCATTATATGATATATTATTAAATCAATAATTGAGACGACAAAGTTATTCATATTATTAAATTTCAATATTTACAATGTCTAGAAGTTCTTCCAAGGAGAGGTTTGGTCACCTAATTGCGCACCAAAAGGGATAAATCCTTATTGGAAAGCCCCCTCTTTCCTGGGAACGACCTGGTTGTTAAATATTATGAGTTATAATATTAATGATGAATAAGTTCGTGTTGATTAAAGATGAATTTGATAGTTCCATTAGGGGAGTTGGTGGAAGATTGATAATACTTACAGGACTAAATTAAAAATGAAAGAAAAGTTGGAGGTATTTTACTGTAATTTTTCGAGGCCCAAAACGTCCAATTATCGAAACTATGTTTTACTATAAATAGAAGCTCATTCTTCCTTCATTCCTCACCAATTCACTAAAGCTTTAGAGCCATTATTATAGAGAGAAATTTATAGAGAAAAAGAAGAAGAGAAGCATGTTACCTCACTATTCCAGTATCCAGTCTTCTTTTGAGGTAAGGGGTATTATTTCTTTCGTATTCATGAAGAGAACTTCTGCTATTCTATTCTTTATTATTCTGTTGGAATAACTTGTATACGCGGTCTACCCTATACTTGGTGAAATTCTTCTGTTATTCCATTATATATTATTCTGCTGGAATAACTTGTCTATGCGAAGTACCACATACATGGTGAAATTCTGTTGTTATTCCATTCTTTATTATTCTATTGGAATATCCTGTCTGTGCTTTATACACCAGACCTGGTTCCGTCTTTATTATTCTGTTGAAATATCCTGTCTGTGCGTTTTACGCCGGACCTGGTTTCGTCTTTATTATTCTATTGGAATATCTTGTCTGTGCGTTTTACGCCAGACCGGGTTCCGTTATTTATTATTCTGTTGGAATAACATGTCTATGCGAAGTATCGCATGCATGGTGATTTCTGTTTTTATTCCATTCTTTATTATTCTATTGGAATATCCTGTTGGTACATATTACGCCTGACCTGGTTCCATTATTTATTATTATATTGGGATAACCTGTCTATGCGAAGTACCGCATGCCTGGTGATTTCTTTTGTTATTCCATTCTTTATTATACACAGTTGGTTAAAGTTTTGACTTATATACTCGTCATGAAATATCATTTTATTTGGTATTTTTTGTCATGAGTTACTATTCTTGGGTTACTATTCATCCAGTTACTATTCACTCTAGTATTATTCATTCGGGTATTCGGGGCACTTTTCATGCCGAAATACTATTCACGAGTTACTATTCACAGGTTACTATTCACCAAAATTACTATTTACCCGAATATTATTCACTCGGGTATTTGGAGTACTTTTCATGTCGGGATACTATTCACGAGGTACTATTCCCAAAGTACTATTCACGGGGTACTATTCACGACGAAAAATTTATTCTTTTCTGTCCAAATTATTTTTTTGTGCATGAATATTATTCTTAAATTTTACTTTACAAAGAAGTATCATGTTGACAATTTGGATGTTATTAGTTCCTAGATAATTTAATTCTTGAACTTGTTTTATTGAATTCTTATATCATTGTCTTTATCCTCATGTTTATATTCTGTTGAAAGTCATATATGGCATGTATTGCATAGATGGATTTGGTATGATTATGACCAGGGATTATTCGGTATAATCATGACCGTAATGTTACAAATGATGTGGAAAAAGTCCTCATTGGCCCGTAGTGCATTCATGGACAGTTTTTGTATGATTATGGCTATGGATTCTCTTCGGCTAAGGGAGCAAAGATGAATTAGTTTATGGCATGATCAGGAACGTTGATGAAAACACTATTATCTTTGGCCCGTAGTGTATGGATAATTTGTGGTCGTGATACTAAATAATATCCTTGGCCTATAGTGCATGGCTGACTTGATGATGTGGATTATTTATTAAGCTGAGTCTCAGCGAAAAAAATTGATGAAAACATTTTAAATCATAGAAGATAGTAGATATCATGCTCTACTTGACTCTTCTAATGGATTGCTTATTCCGCTACAATTAAACTTGATGTTTATTGTATTTTATAAGTTTAAAACTGTTGAAGGCTAAGGATAATTTATTCTGCATTATCTTAGTCATAATATTTCTTACTGGACTAGTTGAGCTCACCCTTTCTTTCACTGTTCTCCTCAGGAAATGAGAATATAGCTGGGACGAGTTGAGGAACGGAGTGACGGTCCAGATGATAGCATTAGTAGTCCTCACTATTCTGTTAAATAGCGTGATAATAAATGTAATGAGGACTCCATTGAGAGTGAATATTGTCTAGAAGGCAATATTCTTGTTTAAACTCTCAACTTACATTTTGTCGTATGTTACACGACAGTTGTATAATTAAGTTTTATTTGAATTTTGTACCATGTAAGTGGTGACCCAAGATGAGTGATGTATACCTATTTTGGCGGCATCACAGTTGGTATCAAAGCTTAAGGATATGATCCCTGGCTGAGATGTGAGATAAGAACTAGGAGGGGAGAGACGGGGAATTTCTTCGCTAGTATGACCTAGTAGCTTGTAAATATTGAAGTTTTATTTTGGATTGATTGTGGTTATGAACTGCCTTTGAAAGCTCACTTTGAGTTGGGATTAATCAGATTTTTAATCTCTACTCTCTTTAATCTCTTTCTTTTCATTGTGAATTCTCATGCTTGGTTTATATCCCATAATGGTTATTGATTCAGAGATTAACTAACCACCATTATGGGATTCTAATAAAGCTTATTGTGTAGTTCAGATTTGTATGCCTTATTGTGAAGCTTGAATGAGTATAGTTGGATTGCCTAACTTGGTTTTGCTTATTGCTTAGATGCTTGATCACCATCTACTCTAATAACTTGTATGGAATTGAAAAAGGAAATATAAGTTTAGATTTGACCATGTTCATGAGATTTACATGTGTTAGATTTCGTGATTCGTAGCCCAAATAGACATATACTGTCTTACCATTTGTAGTCGCTGAGAGAGCTTTCACTTAAATTGATATTGCTTGTAATTCACATAGACATATAGTGGGTTAGGTAATATTGATGTTCATATAAATTCTATCTCTTTGTGGATTTTATGTGATATGGGCATGGTGCATTGGAAAATAATCTTGTTTAACTTTCGTGCTCTCGACTAGTAATCCATAGTAATTAATCAAGTTTAACAAGAGGTGTGTTGATCGATTTTGCAATTAATGAATACGTGTAAGTATACACGGTTAACAAGTAATAAAGTGATAAGAAAAGTATCGTCCCCACGAGGAAATATTTAATAAAAATTACCAAGTACTAACTCTTAATCAAATCAATTTTATTTAAACAATTGATTTAATGTTGTGAATTAAAATATATAATTAAACTATTACTACTACCACCACTAGTTGAAAATCAGCATATGGAGATTTAAGATCACAACTTCTCTTATTGTTTCACTTATGTTAAAATACTTCTTATTAATTATGCTCACTATTCTAGATTGTTAATCAGGAACTTATTAGTATGTATAACCACCTTCTGATGCATCACAAACATATTAATTCAAATCCACGGTTGATAGAACTGAATCAAACACCCTAATTAACTAATTCACTATATTCCTATGTGAATTACAATTAAAGAGGATTTAAAGCAAATGTTCCATATTAGATTACAAGAGGCATAAAGGCATATCCCTATCCTAAACACAAATCATGATTTCCAAAACCATGCAAAAAACACAATCACATGTTATTATGATCAGATCTAAATCCATACATCATCTCCCAAATCCATATAGATTATCATGGTAATTTTTAGCTAGATAATTAAACAATTATACGCAATCATAATAGACAATCCATAGAATATATCACAGTAATTAATAGAGAAGCATACTAAAATAAACTATGCAATAAGATCCGTTGCAATCTTAAACAAGAAATTTAGTTCATTGTTATTGAATTAAAATCTAGAATCCATAACTGAATAAACATTAAAAGATAAAAGTAAGATTAGAGAAGAGAATAAAATCTGTTGTCAGCAGTCTTAAGACTCCTCTTCCACTCCTGCTTTGAATCTTCAGTGCTCTTCAAGTTGCTTCAATCTCCGATGGTTAATTAAGAACTTGGGTTTATGAAGGAATTCCTAATCTAATGGAGTGTATCTTTAATCTAATCTATGTAATCTCCCTTATTTTATGCCTCACAAAATGTTTTTATAGGTTACAAGTCCAATTTCTAGCTTGGGAAGAAACTGAATCCAATTTGGAGTCAGAAAAGTGTCAAAATTCACCCCAAAATGCGTCCCAACTTGACCAGGCCCGACCCTAGCGGCGCCCCGGTGCTGGAAGCTTTTTTGAGAATTTTTTAATCTAACGTCCTTTGGGAAAATGGTCATAACGTCTTCATCCAAACCCCAATTTCGATGATTCAAGATATTCCGAAAAAAGGAGACACAGATATACAACTTTTATTCTTTGAGGTTTTCAAAATAAGGGCTGGAGAAATGCTAAAATTGGATCTGAAGTGGCTGTTATGTTGATGATAAGCCGAAAATACGAATCTAGCAACCCCAAACGTCCATCCAAGTAACTTTTGTCCCAATTCCTACAAAACAACATAAAAAAATGCATGAATAGACATAAACACTTAAAATTTTCCAAAAGTTTAAGCTCAAATGCACTTAATTAATGGGTATAAAGCCCACTCATTAAAAACCCCCAAACTTAAACGTTTGTTTGTCCTCAAGCAAAAACACAAAAGAACTAAAAATAAACAACCTAACTCAACTACATGAATGCATATGCATGATCTACTTCCTAATATACCTATGAACCCAGTAATCAATCAGTATGATATATAGCAACATGCCTCAAAGATTCCAATAATACTTAAACAATATATCCAATCAAGTCAAAGTCCATAACTCTAACCAATTAGTCAGTCCAAACCTGTGATGACCCCAAATTCGGGTTATCTTTAACTCAGGTTTGGTGCTCACGATACTAACATACTCATCCATACTAAAAAAAACTTTCTTATATTACATAAACATAGAACTTAAATCCTAGGTTATATAGACCTTTACATAACTTACAAATCAAATATCATTACATAACATAGAGCTAACAGTATTTATTACATTCACTACTTAAGTTTAAATAAGCACAAGCACTTAATAAAGGATTATTCAACAACTTTTCCTTTTCCTTTGTCTTTCCCAGATGGACCAGCAACCTCAGTTTCAACTGAAAACATTATATTTAACGCAAGGGAGAGCAAAAACTTTCTCAGCAAGGAAATAGGCAATTAAATATAATGGAACAGAAATATTATAACAATGAGGATACAATTCAATAGATACTGAACAAGATAATTCTTTACAAGTGTTGAGTCTGAAAATCAGACTTTAGCATGTTGTAAGGTCAAATGACCAGTGAACTCTGTACTAGAATTAACAGTACTAATACTGTAATCCATGGATATAAACAGTTATTAAAGTTGTTTTATACCCTAGACTTGTACTTTAGGGGATCCGCCAAAGTATCCTGCATTATGCACAGCATAACAGTCTAATGACACTTTACATGTCCTTCGAAATCATATGTCTGGTACAATATGCCCCTATAAAAGGGTTATTCGTTCACAGCATTATACAAGAGTCCACACAGCAACAAAATTCTTTAGAGAACATTAAATGAGATTTTCATGAATAATATCAATGTATCTCAACAGTTATCTAACTGAAATAATGGCATTGACATACTTTCAATATAAACTCATGTAAGAGAGGAGTTCAATATACTATTTTTTTTGAAGCTGATTGGAATAAAAAGGTTATTTAGCCTTATATTATTCATAATTAATGAGAGACAATTTAGAATTAGGGAACTTGTCCTTCTAGAATACTTGCTCAATAAAGAGTAAGAGTTAGAAACTTGCCTTGTTTGTAGTCTATTATTAAGATTTTAGCTTAATTGAAGTGTTCTCACAGATCCTACATAGTTATTTACATTAACAAGCAGGTTAGACACATAGCCAAGTTATGTAGTTTGTAAGCTCATATAGTACGTAGTTTTAATTATCATGGTTGTAGTTTGATTACCATATTTGATACATTTTTGAAATATCTCATCCATTTTCTTATCATAACCATTTTTCTCTTTAATGGGGTGTAGTATGATAATAACATGCAACCACATATATGTATAGTTCACACCATATTGAGAACTTAACACATAAAGTTTTCATGCTTTGCTTAGAGACTTCTAGCATACAAGGTTATTTTGTAACTTATTTTATGCTTTTGAAAATATTCACAACTCGGTTGAGTATTCTATAGTTCTTATAACACCTCATAGCTTTATTCTCGTATACAAAAGTGTAACATTCTTGATTTTCCTCTCTATGCCAAAATAGTCCCAACTTGACCTATGGTGGCAATCAAGCTTTGCTTGGCTATTTGGGGCTTAGTAAGGCTTTGTGTACAAGTTTACTTTGGTAATTAAAATTACATTATATGTCTTATATCTTCAAATTTTATTTTCAATACCAAATGGCTATCTAAACTGCCATAGCAGTTATGAACTGCTATTGCCTAAAGGCAACAACTCTATCTTCTTTTCCCATCCATGTTCCTCTAAGCTTTACCCTGAATTTATAATAATTCATGATGCTAACAGTCATTACGTTTGGACAATAAGGAATTTAATTATTCTCAGCTTCAACTGAGTCTGGCAAACTGAACATTGCAATAGTAGTTAGTTGAGGCCACTTCTATTGCTGACTGTTAGCAGTCCCATGATTCCTTTTTTATAATATTTTCACTCTCAAGTTAACTATTATTTGACATAACATATATCATTCATATAACATCACCCTATTGGATAATCTAAGACCCTTTATAGGAGGTGCTTAATGGCCTTCTGGTATGGGTGATACTTACTGTCCTTGGGCAGCAACTTATCTCCAACTTGGCTACACTTTTTAACCTACTAATAGCACAACAAAAATGAAAGCCAGTAAGGTCACTCAGTTTCCAAAATAGCACTGCAGATACTAACTTGATGTTGCGAAGTACAACAGCTACTCGATTCAGGTTGGTACTAACTGCTATATCTACTACTCACTGTTACCCTTTTATAGTAGTCATTGATCCTATTTGAGCACCTTAAGATCTCTACAGAATTTTGTCCTTCTACAGTGATGCAACCAACTATTTTGCCCAAGTCTGTACTAGTAGCTACCCAAAGCTATTTGCTACTGTCATTAGCAGCATCCCCTAATCCTCAACATATGCCCAGACATCCCTTTCCAGATTTTCAATCATAGGTCTCTAGTTACTTATCCTCTAGAGTTATATGGTTATCCAAGTGGCCTAACAAAGGGATATTAAGTTTTGATTCCTTAGCTCAGCCACCGTTTAACACAGTGGCCAAAGGATTTGTCAAGCAAGTACTTTTTTCTACTAGAGTTAGCTTAAAAACTGCACCATGCTAAAGTTTACTATACCAAATCACTTCAATCATCACATATGTCAGGCAAATCAAGTCAATGCCTTCTTGTTCTAATACTCAGTTCTTTTTGCCAAAACAGTTCTTTTAGAACTTTTATCAAATAGTTGGTGGGAATGGTTTTAAGCTACCAGTTTCACAACCATTTATTTATGTCACAAACCCATTTTGGTCTCCTTATTACTCCTCAGCCCATCCTATCTCTTTGTGCCTAAATTCAGTCCATAATAGTATTGTAACATTATACCAGTCCATTTAATACAATATCAGTTAGTATAGCAACTAAAGTCCTTTTAACAGTCATCCATGCTTATTCTAGGCCTTTTAGGCAAAGTTCAACACTAAATCATCAAAACAGTCTTTAAATTTTCAACAGAAGGGTCATCACATCATGTACATGCTATATAATATATGTTCATGATTTAAAGAGCCTACATAAAAGGTTTCTAGTTTTTGTTCAAAACAGCCCCTCATAGCCCTTAAATTAATAAAAAGTAGTATAATTTGAAAAACATATAGGTACCAAGTAACATGATTAGGCAACATGGAAACAAGGATTGCCTATAATAAATATATTAGAAGGAAGGTATGATCATCATAAGAAAACTTCCAATAACAGTCACAAGGATTGATTTTTGATTATTGAAAACTAACATATTTAAGGTTCACAAGGGTTAACATTAGTTGTTTGGAGTTATAGATATCATGTTATAGCTAGTATACTAACCATATTAGAAACAAGTGATAGTCATTACTAGTCAAGCCTCTAATAACAGTTAGCAAAGAACTTACCATTTCAGACCCTTTTTACTTTGTTTTGCTCAAGTGTTACACCAATACATGTTATATATAGGCATAAAGTGTAATTGAATTATAGCAACATTTTATGTTAGAATTTAACCACCATTTTGGACTCCCTTCCCAACCATACTATTTTTCCATTATAATAGTTTTAGTCTAGTTTATAATTCTCAGCCAAGGAACACATTTATCACATAACAGATATCTTTATGAACATAACTATAAAGCTCTAATTTCATGAAATCTTAAATATTTATTGCTCCATTTTTTAGTTAGTACTCTAATATAGCTATACTAACCGTTTGAAATCAACAGTCAATAGTAATCAAGCACTTGTCTTCTCAGAACAAGTACTAGGCTAATTACTTGACTTAAAATAAGATAGACATTACCTTTGTTTTGGTTTCTTATTTAATTTCCAATGGTTCTTGCTACTAAATGAAATTTCAGTTCATGTTCAATCGTTTAAGAACTCAGCCTATATGTATATGGCTTGTTTGGTTTAAATAGCTTAATCAAGAATCATTATAATGCTACATTAAGCCATATTAAGCATTATCAATCACATAGCCAGAACATTAACAAAACTAACATTGTATAGTAAATCAATGTTGTTGTTTCTACTATTTAGCAATCATTCACCAACAGTTTGTAGTTAAGTCCTCTATTGAATTGCTTTATCAAACAGATGGTGGGCAGTCTACATATCTTCCTACATTACTTATATTATTAGCTTAGTGATCCCAGCCTTATAGATTTAAAACAACCATGATCCTCCTATAAATCAAGCATAATGACAAATATATCAAACACCACCATCTTGCACATAATACTCATTATAAAAATCACAATCAATACAAGGTATACTAACAAAGCCATTCGGCCCAGGGCAGTTCTGTTTGTGTTTGATATTAATGGAATAGAAAAAGAAGGGAAGAAGTTAGAAATGGAATTACCTTGCTAGCTTAGAGATTATAGAGATGTGTTGCTTAGTCCTTTCTTCTTCTTAGTCGAATTCTTACTGATCTATCTTCTATCCTTATGGCTATTATACTTTAGACCTTATGAAGGGGTATAAATAACTGTGCTTGAAGTGTCTGATATGGCATATACGACTGAGCCTTCTTATCTCTCAGTCAGTCTACTTAACCCCTAGTTTACACTCCAATACCTCTAGCAGTTAGACTGCTCTGCAATGACTCCTACACAGCAACCCTGAAGCTCCCAGCCATCATCCCTAGTCTAGTCCACTTAGCCCCTACACAACCACCCTATTAGACCATAGCTTACCTGCTATGCCTTTTACTTTGCAAGTTTATCTGACCTGCTAGTTGACTGTTAACTGACTAAAATGCTAACCAGGAACTAACTAACTTGGAATCTTGCTAATTAACTAACTAATGAAACTAAAACAGCTAACTCCCTTCCTATTGATTTCATTTGGGCTAAACAGCCCCTCTAGATTTTACTTTAAGTGGTCTGCCGGTTGGGCCAAGACACAAGGCAGGAATTACCCTTAATTTGGGCTTACAACAGGTAAATATGCAACAAACCCTAATAAAAACTTGCAAGCCTACATAGCAAACTAAGGGAGCCCTACATTTAAATGTGGACTATAAACATTCATAATCTCTTATTTACCAATTTTGACTGGGCTAACAAAATAGTACCCACATCATCAAAATAGTGGTTCAATATGTTTTTAATAATTCTTAGTAGAACACCATTAACTTTATTTATCACCAAATAATAATATTTGAATGAAATAAATTATATCACGTGATAGTTATTCCTTAAACACAAAAGTAGCTTCATATTACGAATCTATCTCAATTAAGCCATGTTGGCTTTCCTTTTCATTTTTGATTTATATCATCATCTCTTTATTCACCATTCATAATCTAGGATACTTAATAAAATATTAAGTAACACATAATTATAAGGTCACAATACTAAATGAAATAAAAAAAATAAAAATTATACACAAAGTTTGACATTATACTCAATGAATATTACATAGGATTTTCTAATTCATTACAAAACCTGTCATCACCCATATTGTGTGTGTGTGCTTGTTAACCATTCTAACCAACCACAGTCCAAGATAATCACAAAACAAACTTCTTAGAAGGAAAATTTTAGTTCCAATTCAATTACTTTTGTGAACATGACAACTCAAGCTAAAACTAAGCAATTACCAAGTCTAAGGGTAAATACATGATTTATTCCTCCTTTTATACAATCACGAGGGCATTTTTGCTCTTTCTCTTGTTATATTCATTTTTAATTCTCATGGTTGTGCAATGCCTTATTCCCTTAGGCTTTTCAATACTACCTTAACGAGCTTTTGACCAACGACTCCCAAGCCATTAAGACCTTAGGGTGCTAAGTGTAAAGACAATCCCCTCGGGCTTACTTACTCGAGTAACAAAGGCCACAAAACTAGACAAGTATGCCACGATGTTTATTCATTTTTTTTCTTTTTTTGAATTTTCTATTTTTTTTATTTTTTTTCTTTTCATCATTTCTTTTTTTCTTTTTTTTTCTTTTTTTAATATATATATATATATATATATATATATATATATATATATCCCATAGATTCCCCCAAACTCAAGCTTTTACATCATTCCAACCTTTACCGCCAGTTCACTGATTTTTTTAAATTTTAATGAAGATTTTCTCTCAAAAACAAATTATGAAACCCTTGAACCAAGTGGATTAAAGTAGTTAAACTTTAAGTGCTAATCGGTTACATAAGTTTCAGACATGGTCATATTTTCGTCCTGTTTAAAATTAGAACTCATCGTCAATTATTAACATTGTTCAAGTTAACATGCAAAACCAATCATATCATAGGCCAAGCAAAAACCACACCAACCTATCGCACAGATTCATACAAAAAATGCAATTATGCTACATGAACACATACTAATGCAACACATATATGAATATGCAATTAACTACCATGTATTATATGAACACTAAATGCAAAGCACATTGCTAACACTAAAATGCCCCCAAACTTAAACTAGACATTGTCCTCAATGGTTGAAATAGAAAAAAGTAAAGCAGAGGACTTCCCTAAAAATATAGCAATCTTCCTCCTTGCCCGCAAAGTTTGGAGAATAAGCTAGGCACATAGAACAAATTGGGCACCACAATTGAATTTAACTTGAATAACCTGTAAACCATGATTAGAAACAATTGTATTAAATCATAAATAAATGTCAATTCAAAGTTACTAATATAAAACCTAATAAAAACAAAAAAATAAAAATTAAACTTGGGTTGCCTCCCAATAAGCGCTTGTTTTATAGTCTCAGTCCGACTTCTTCAATTCTCTATCCAATTCCTCTTCAAAAATTGAGGAATCCTCCATCCATCAGTAGCAATGTCTCTTTTAGGAGGTTCCCAATAGCAAATGCCCTTGAATTAAAGTCACCTAGCATGCTCTTTATAGATAGGTTCCCCATTAAGAACGTCCAACAACTAGTTATTTTCTCCATTATGTCTATGATCAGATTGGGGCATTGAAGCTTAATAAACACAATGGGCTCTTCCTCTATCTTATCCTTTTCACCCAACCATGACTCCACAGTTATACTAGCTCTTATGTTAAAAAGTGTTTTGCTGATAACATGACTGCCAATTGGGCATGGTTTTGCAAAATTTCCCGGATTCTTAAACTGTGGTGAAGGAGGCACATGGTCTACTAATGAAATCGACTCATCTTTGTTGGTACTCAAAGTTAGATCTTCGTCGATCTCCTTTTTTTGGTCCCCAAGTGTCTCCTCTCTTTCAACATCATTTAGCACATCTAGTTCCAGATTTGGTTCGGGTTTGCCATCAGTCTTGGAATCCATGTCATAGGGCCAAATGTATTGAGGACAAATGTTTGAGGTATTAAGTAGTTGTTCCACAAAATTTTAACTCGATAGTATTGACTAATCTTCCTCTCCTCACTTGAAGCTAAGAACTTGGACAAAATATCCTCCAAATTTAGATTTTGTTCCTGTTGTAGTGGAGGTGGACATGAGAACTCCGGTGGGTATGTTGGGCTTGGAGCATAAAACTGATCTTGATGAATATGGCTCCATGAAAAATTTGGGTGATACCCCCAATCCTGTTGATAGTTGTTGGGATAGACATAATTGTTAGGTTAATCACCACCATATTGATGACTCAGATGATTTCCAGTACAATAATCACAATTAACCGCCACACTTTGACGACGTTATGCTGTAAAAGCGTCTAACCTCCTCGAAAGTGTCTCAATCTGTGCTGGTAATGCATAAAGTGTCGCGAGTCCATCAATCTTTGCTCCCTTTGACTGAGTCATTCTCTTATACAGCCATTGATAATTAAATTCTGCCATGGTACCTGAAAAGAAAGAAAAAAATAGAAAGAGAATTAAAGAAAATAAAAATAATTAAAACATTTAAATTAAAACTAATTTGATAAAGATTAATATTGGAAAAATTATTAAACTAATTCCCCGGTAACGGTGCCAAAAACTTGTTGATCGATTTCACAATCAATAAATACGTGCAAGTATACAAGGTCAACAAGTAATAAAGTGATAAAAAAAGTATCGTTCCCACGAGGAATTATTTAATAAAAATTACCAAGTACTAACTCTTAACCAAATAAATTTTATTTAAACAATTGATTTAATGTTGTGAATTAAAATATATAATTAAACGACTAGTACTACCACCACTAGTTGAAAATCAGGTTATGGAGATTTAAGATCACAACTTCACTTATTGTTTCACACCTTCCGATGCATCACAAACATATTAATCCAAATCCACAGTTGATAGAATTGAATCAAATGCCCTAATTAACTAATTCACTACATTCCTATGTGAATTACAATTAAAGAGGATTTATAGCACACGTTCCCTACTAGATTACACGCGGCATAAAGGCATATCCCTATCCTAAACACAAATCATAATTTCCAACACCATGCAGAAAACATAATCACATGCTATTATGATCAGATCTAAATCCATACTTCATCTCCTAAATCCATATAGATTATCATGGTAATTGTTAGCTAGACAATTAAACAATTATATGCAATCATAATAGACAATCCATAGAATAGATCACAATAATTAATAGAGAAGCATACTAAAATAAGGTATGCAATAAGATCCGTTGCAATCTTAAACAAGAAATTCAGTTCATTGTTATTGAATTAAAATCTAGAATCCACAACTAAATGGACATTAAAAGATAAAAGTAAGATTAGAGAAGAGAATAGATTCTGTTGTCAGCAGTCTTGAGACTCCTCTTCCACTCATGCTTTGAATCTTTAATGTTCTTTAAGTTGCTTCAATCTCCAATTATTAATTAAGAACTAGGGTTTATAAATGAATTCCTAATCTAATGGAGTGCATCTCTAATATAATCTATATAATCTCCCTTATTTTATGCCTCACAACCTGTATTTATAGGTTACAAGTTGAATTTCGAGCTTATGAGGAAACCCAATCCAATTTAGAGTCAAAAAGTGTTAAAATTCACCCCCAAATGCGTCCTAACTTGACCAGGCCCAACCTCAGCGCCCCGGTGTTGCTCACAGTGCTGGAACACTGTCTCTTAGCGCCCCAACACTGGAAATAGGTTATATTTGGGCACCCCAGTGATGGAAGCTTTTTCGAGAATTTTTTACCCTGATGTCCTTTGGGAAAATGGTCATTACTTCTTCATCTGAACTCTGATTTCGATGTATCAAGATGTTCCAAAAAGAGAAGTTGTAGATCTATAACTTTTATTCTTTGAGGTTTTCAAAATAAGGGATGGAGAACTACTAAAATTGGCTCTTAATTGGCTGCTATGTAAATGACAAGCCAAAAATGCGAATCTAGCAACCCCAAATGTTGATCCAAATAACTTTTATCCCAATTCCTACAAAACAACATAAAACATGAATGAATAGACACAAACACTTAAAAACTTCCAAAAGTTTAAGCGTAAATACACTCAATTAATGAGTATAAAACCCACTCATCAAGGTGTATAATCTAGATAAAGTATCAAGTGACATTAGGATCCCATATCTCTCTAATTTGAATCTCTTCACTTATTAATTAATTATTTTATGTTGATCATCATTTTAGTTTTTAATTCACTTTTTAATCGATCATTTAAGCTGCCAGAAATAGCTATAAAGTTGTTGCATAATAGATTAGGATAATCACCTCTCTCCGTGGGAACGATACTTAACTTACTCTATATTACTTGTTGACCATGTATACTTGCACGAGTATGTCTATTTTGTTAAACCCGAAACAAGCTCTAAGTCTACAAAGTTTATCCGTTATACTGTCTTGTGTAGTTGTCACTCGGGATTTGAGCTATTGTTCTTATGGGACATCCTTGTATGCAGTTTGAGGTGAACTGTGGTGAGACGACGTGGATATGATGTTGAGGTGGAAAAATTACAATATTTCCCCCACCGGAATTATATCCGACTTTGGCACAGATTTAGCAGTCGTTTCACAGGGTTTTCTCTGAGGTTGGCTTGACCTCCCGGGGTTATCTCCAAGGTTGAGACTGAGTCTCCCGGGGTTGTCTCTAGGGTTGAAACTTACTTTCTCGGGGTTATCTCCGGGGTTACAACTGACTTTTCCAGGTTTCTCTCCGGAACATGAAATGTATCCCTCGGGGTTATCCCCGAGGTTGAAACTGGATCTCCCAGGGTTATCTCCAGGGTTGAAACTAAATCTCTCGGGGTTATCTTTGAGATTGAAAACTGGATCTCCTGGGGGTTATCTTCGGGGTTGAAACTGAGACGACTTCCAAGGTTATTTTTGGAACTTGAACTGTATCCCTCAGGGTTATCTCCGAGGTTAAAACTGGATCTCCTGGGGTTATCTCTGGGGTTGAAACTGAATCTCTTGGGGTTATTGTGACGCCCCCCAAAGTAGGTATACATCACCTATTCTTGGTCGCAAAATACATGGTTCAGAATACAAATACAATCTTAAAAATATACAACATGAGTTGTGAGTTTTAATACAATTATTGTTTTCTAGACAGTATTCAAACTCAAAATAAGTCCTCAATACATTTATTATCACACTATTTCATAAAATATCGAGGACTACTAATGCTATCATTTGGACCGTCACTCCGTTCCCCGATTAGTCCCTGCTACGTTCTCATTTCCTGAAGAGAACAATGAAAGCAAAAGGGTGAGCTCAACTAGCCCAGTAAGAAATATTATGGCTAAGATAATGCAGAATAAATTATCGTTTGCCTTCAATAGTGTTAACCTAATACAATATAACAAACATCAAGTTTAACTGCAGCGGAACAAGAAATCCATTAGATGAGTCAAGTAGAGAATAAAATCTACTATCTTCTATGATTTAAAAGGGTTTTCATCACTTTTATCGCCTAGACTCAACTTATTAAATAAACCTCGTCATCCCTGCACTACGGCCAAGGATATTCTTTAGTATCACGACCAAAAATTATCCATGCATTACGGGCCAAGGATATTCGTGTTTTCATCAATGGTCATAATCATGCCAACAACTGTCGATCAATGCACTACGAGCCAATAAGGACTTTTACCACATCATTTGTAACATTACGGTCATGACTATACCGAATAATCCTTGGTCATAATCATACCAAGTCTATCTATGCACTACAGGCCACAGATAACTTTCAACATAATATAAACATGAGGATGATGACAATGACATAATAATTCAATAAACCAAGTTCAAGAATTAAATTTCAAAGATTTATAAGTTAATTTATCCTTAACTCAAAAATGTCCAAATTGTTAACATGATACTGCTTTGTGGAGTAAAATTCAAGAATGCTCAGAAGAATATTTTCATGGAAAGATACTAGATGAAGCGCAAATATCCAGGATATTCTACTAATTTTATGGAGTATAGAAGCCAAAACTTTATCCAACTGAGTATAATAGAATATATGAAACTGCAAATGGATTTTCACCCGCCATGCGGTAATCCACGTAGATAGATCATTTCCACAATTTAATAAGGAATGAATACAAAGGATCATTCACCATGCATGTGGTAATTAACATAGACAGGTTATTCCAACAGAATAATAAAGAATGGAATAACAGAAGAATTAACCATTTATGTGATAGACCGCACATACAGGTTATTCCCAACAGAATAATAAAGAATGGAACCAGGTCATGCGAAATCCGCACAGACAGGATATTCTAACAGAATAATAAAGAATGGAATAACAACAGAATTCACCAAGCATGCGATAAACCGCACAGACAAGTTATTCCAACAGAATAATAAATAATGGAACCAGGTCATGCGTAATACGCACAAACAAGATATTCCAACAGGATAATAAAGAATGGAATAACAGAAGAATTTCACCATGTATGCGGTACTTCGCATAGACAAGATATTCCAACAGAATAATAAAGAATGGAATAACAGAAGAATTTCACTATGTATACGGTAATTCGTATAGACATGTTATTCCAACATAATAATAAGAAATGGAATAATAATAACTCTCTTCATGAAAATGAAAGAAATAATACCCCTTACCTTAAACTATAGCTTTAGTGAATTGGTGAGAAATGAAGAAGAATGAACTTCTATTTATAGAAAAATATTGTTTCGATAATTGCACATTTTGGGGCTCAAAAAATTATAGTACAATACCTCCAACTTTTTTTTCATTTTTAATTTAGTCCTGCAAGTATTATCAAACTTGCACCACCTCCCCTAATAGTAAATAATATGAATTAATAGTTCAATCATGTGATTCAATAGTTATAATCATGTGAAAATACGAATAACAATATAGTACCTCCATCTATACCTCCATCTTTAACTTAGTCATGCAAGTATTATCAATCTTGCACCAACTTCCCTAATAGTACATGAATGTGAATCAATAGTACACACATGTGAACAAATAGTTATAATCATGTGAATTAATAGCAGTTAATTTCTCATTTATCCGATTAATTACCCGATAACTTCTAGACATCAATTATTATCGAAATAGATATCGATTTTCACTAAAACTAATAATTCCAACACAGTGGAACTATCAATTTCATCTTTAATCAACACAAACTTATTCATCATTAATATTATAACTCATAATATTTAACAACTAGATCGTTCCCAGGAAAGAGGGAGCTTTCCGATAAGGATTTCTCCTTATTGGCACGCAATTAGATGACCAAACCTCTCCTTGACAAAACTTCTAGATATTGTAAATATTGCAATTTAATAATATGAATAATTTTGTCATCTCAATTATTTATTTAATAATATATCATATTATACAGATGATACTGTGACAATAATCGAATCAATAATATGAGAGATATGATGCAGCAATTATTGTAGCAATAATTGAGTATAACTGAGTGACTTTTCACGTAAGCATCAATAACCAATACCGTGTGCTACTATGAAACCACGCGTATTACTGTAATTTTTCTACCGGGTAGTTCAACAGTTTTAACGGTAACACTTCCGCCGTTATTTTTATAAAAAGATATTTTTGTCGTTTTCTTACTAAGACAATACTTCCGTTGTGGGGTCCACCAATGACTGTGCCGTCGTACGAATATTCCCTGTTAAAACGAATATTCCCCGACCAAACGAATATTATATAATAACTTGTTTACTTTGTAAAATTTGTAAATATTACCCATAACTATAACATTATATTATATCCACACCATAATATTAAAAAAATATATTTTGAGAGAAATTAATCTTTATTCATAAAAGTTGGGGTCTTACAGTTATCACCGAGATTGAAAACTAGATCTCCTAGGGTTGTCACCGGGGTTGAAACTGAGATGACTTCCAGGGTTATCTCTTGAAGAAGATTCTACCCTCCTGCAGGGTTAGTAACAGGAACGCAAAATTTCGAGTGTCTACAACTATTTTTCCCTCTCGGGTCGGTTCTGGGCTTGACCTGGTGGCATCTGTTTTCCATAGATGTTAAAAATTATCATTAATGTTAACAACAACTTATTAAACCAAAATGACATATAAATCAAATTGCAATCAAAATTATAATTTTGATTATAAATTATAATTTTATCTAATAAATTAGTAAATCTATAATTTAATTATTAAATTAAATTAGAATACCATTATTTCAACAATTCATTTAATTTAATTAACTCATGAAATTAACTTCAAAACACAAAATTGCCAAATATCAACTTTATTAATTATATTACACTTAATTAAGTTAATTCATAATAACTCATGAATTATTTATTTAACTAATAAATAAATCAATCAAATATTTATTTAACCAATAATCACACGAACTAAAATATTTATTTAATTCAATAAATATTTTAAACCACATATAAATTTTCTCGATCATTTTAATCTCCCCCTTAATAGAGCAACCTTCTAATCTATAATTAGATTCCTAACAAAATACTTCCTCCCTTCCATAATAATAGACTTTTTAGGCGGGAATTTGTTCTAATTTATTTTTCGTTAGCAACTTCTAAGAGAATATATATTTTTACTTTCATATATCCCCTATAGTTTCTCTCATTGTCCTAAGAAATTATCTCTTTTGTATTAGTAGTTTTCCACTTTCCATATAAGGGTATTGTAGGGTTGTAAATGGTAACTAAAAACTAGGATATTCGTCTATGTTCGTATTCATTTAAAGCATATATTATTCGTATTTGACTTAAACAAATATTATTCGTATTTTGATTAGAAATATTCGCAAATAAACGGATACATGTATAGTCATATCCGTTTAACATTCGTCTGCTAACATATTTATCGAATCAGATATAGAGTATCATAATCTTAAATAAAGAATGGGTTTTATTATAAAATTATAATATGTTTTTTTTAATATCTTCCATAAATATATTTTACTAAATAGAGTGCTTATTTTTTTTCTTCTGAACTTTAGAATTTAATAATATTGTTGATGATTATGTTATGTTATATTAATATCATAGTAGTAATTTTTTAATTATTTATTTATTATTTTAATTAATTATGCTAATGAACTCGGATAGTTACTCAGAAACGGATAATATTCGAATTCGAATAGCTTTTTGAATATTAAATTCAAGTAGTATCTTAAAAAATTCGTCGAATATCATATACGAATATAGATAAAATATTTTTTTTTCAGATACGTATATATGATGAGTAAGTTTTTAATCTACGATTTATCCTTATTTAGCTTGATAAATTGTTAGTTTTTGAGTATTTCATGTTACTTTTGATAGGTTTTTGCTCTTGTTACAAGTTATTAAGGTGAACACATCAAAATACTGGCATTAGAAGAAATCTCAAGCGATTCTGAACATACTGCATCACCGGCAAGGGGCGCACCGTGAATACAAAGGAAATGGCACAGGGCGCGCTGCATGGATCAAAGTTTCTGTTACACTAGCGCAGTCCGCGCCGCTTTAATAAAGGATCCGGCACGGGGCACGCCAGTCGGACGGGACATGAGCTAAGCTGGTTTATTTTGCATGTACTTTAGTTATGTTGGGAAAAATAACTTCTTTATGTAATAAGGTCACACTAGGAGTGTGTCAAGGAGTTTATTTCATATTAATTGGGATTTTTTTCTTAAAAACTTTTTGGGGACAATTATGAGTTTAATTTTTATTAGAATTCCTATGGGATGACTTTGACATGGACTATAATTGGATTTGGTTTAGTTGAAGTGAATTTACTTATGCCAAGGAGTAGTGTGCTAGAGATATCCAACAATGGAATTACACTTAGAAAGCCATAACTGAATGGAAGATCTTAGAGGAACAAAGGAATGAGGTGATTTCACGAAGATTGTAGATTTGAAGGGCGAGAAAAGTGATGTATTACTATTCTTCTTTAATTTTAGTTTTTGTAATTGGAATGATGATTTCTTTTATTTATTCAGTATTTAGCTCATTAATTATGAACTAAATTACTTTTTAGGCTTGCAATGGATCTTTAGTGTTGAATGACAATTATCATGCCTTGATTTGGGTTTAATAAATTTATAATTCAGTTTATCTATTGTGATTTATATTAATTTATGAATTGCTTGATCACCAATTTTATATGGATTTATATTAATTTATCTTTGCCATAATTTATGTTTTGATCTTTCTTGTTTCAGGTTCTTTGAGTTAGTTTATGCAAGCTCGGTATAAGAAGCCAAACTTACTTCCTTTCGAGGATGATATCGAGAAACGGTTTCAAAGGCTAAATAAGTGGATTAAAGACACAAGGCATAAATTCGATAACTCTGATAAGGAGGAAACAATGGTTGTAGAAGACCAGAAAGCATTGAGGGATTATGCCACTCCCAAGGTGACTGAGCTTTAGTCGAGTATCATCAGGCCGACGATTGCTGCAAACACTTTTAAGATCAAGTTTGGGACCATACGGATGATTTAGAACTCATTACAGTTTGTTGGATTAGCCAACGAAGATCCTAACGAGAACTTGGTTAGCTTTTTGGATATATGTGACACTTTTAGATACAATGAAGTGTCAGATGACGCAGTCAGACTTCTCTTATTCTTGTTCACACTGTAGTACAAGATAAAAAGTTGGTTACACTCTCTACTGACAAGGTCGATTACTACATGGGAAGACCTTGCTCAGAAATTCTTGACCAAATTTTTCCCACCAGCCAAGACTGCAAAGATGAGAAACGAGATCACCATGTTTGAAAAGTAGCATGGGGAATCATTGTATGAGGCATGGGAAAGGTACAAGGAATTGCTTAGAAAGTGCCCACATCATAGATTACCTAAATGGTTGTAGATGAACACGCCCTGCAACAAATTGAATGAGAATCTCAGGACTAGTATAGATGCAGCTTTGGGTGGAGCATTTATAGCCAAGAGCTACGAGGAGGCGTATGAGCTAATAGAAACAATGGCACCTAACAACTACCGGTGGCCGATAGCGAGAATGACACAACCTAAGGTAGCTGGGGTTTTAGAGGTAGATGAGGTAACGTTGTTAGCGGCTCAAATTTCAGTACTATCAAATAAGGTGGATGCTTTGTCGGGTGCACAACATCGGCATACTACGATTACTTGTGAATTGTGTGCGAGGGAACATCCTACGGAACAGTGTGCTATTAACCCAACATTAGTATAATTTTTGGGTAGCTACAATAGGATTCCACAGAACATGTATCAGAATGCCTACAATCCGGGGAATAGAAATCACCAAAATTTTTCATGGAGTAACAATCAGAATCAGCGAGCTCTGTGGCTATCTTATCACCCAGGAATTCAGAATCAGCATCAACAAACAGCTCAGCACAGAGAGAAAAAAGCCAGATTTAGAAGAGATGTTGTTAAAGTACATCTCTAGCAATGAGGCGACATTGAAAACGCAAGAAGCATCAATGAAATCCCAGTAGCCAAAACATTTTTTTTCATAAATTAATATAAATCACAATAGATAAATTGAATCAAAAATTTATTAAACCCAAATCAAGGCATGATAATTGCCATTTAAAACTAAAGATCCATTGCAAGCCTAAAAAGTAATTTAGTTCATAATTAATGATTTAAATACTGAATAAATAAAAGAAATCATCATTCCAATTACAAAAAGTAAAATTAAAGAAGAATAGTAATACACCACCCTTCTCTCCCTTCAAATATGTAATCTTCGTGAAATCACGTTCTTCCGTTGTTCCTCTAACAACTTCCTTTCAGTTATGGCTCTCTAAGTGTAATTCCATTGTTAGATATCTCTAGCACACTATTCCTTAGCATAAATAAATTCACTCCAACTGAACCAAATCCAATTCTAATCCATGTCAAAGTTATCCCATAGGAATTCTAATAAAAATCAAACTCGTAATTGTCCCCAACAAGTTTTTAAGAAAAGAATCCCAATTACTATGAAATAACATCCTTGACACACTCCTAATATGACCTTATTACATAATGAAGTTATTTTTTCCAACACAACTCAAGTACATGCAAAATAAACCAACTCAGCTCCTGTCCCATCCGACCGACGCGCCCCACGCCAGATCCTTCATTAAAGCGGCGCGTCCCGCGCTAGTGTAAAAACAACTTTGATCCATGTAGCACGCCCCGTGCCATTTTCTTTGTCCTTATAGCACGCCCCACGCTGGTGATGCAGAGTGTCCAGAATCACTTGAGATTTCTTCCAATGCCAATATTTTGATGTGTTCACCTTAATAACCTGTAACAAGAACAAAAACCCATCAAAATCAACATGAAATACTCAAAAACTAACAATATATCAAGCTAAATAAGGATAAAGCTTAGGTTAAAATCCTACTCATCAAATTTCCCCAAACTTGAAACATTACTTGTCCTCAAGCAAAATGATATACAATGCAAATAATTACTTTATAACTACGAATCCAGTATTAAGACAGAACATAGTCTAATCATACAGACTCAGACAAATCAAGCAAATAGGATAGTACATCATATCTAAACCAATCAATAACTTCTCAATCAATAATCAAATCTTAAACTATTCTAACTAATATTGTATATGTGTGTGTGTGTGCGTGTGCTCAACAACCAAAATAACTGATATAATGCTAAATACAACACATAATAGATCTCTTTGAAGGCATCATATAGTGTAAACTAACAAAATCCAAAAACAAGCAAGATCCAACTAAAGTCAAACATTCACCAAGTTTAAGAGTCTAAATGGGATACTTATGCTTCATTTTTCATTATGGGGGTTTTTCGCTCTTTTCCCATTTTATTCCTTTTTTATATACTCCTGGCTATGCAATATCTTATTTAATTAGGCTTTTCAAATGCTACTTTAACAAGCTTTCGATCAACAACTCCCAGACCATTACGACCTTAGGGCGCTAGGTGTAAAGACAATCCCCTCGGGCTTACTTATTCGAGTAACAAAGGACACAAAACTAGATAAGCATGACATGGTGTTTATTCATATTTTTTATAAAGCTTATATATCCCAAATTTTTCCCCCAAACATAGGTTCTTGCCTAGCTTTAGCCATCACTGCCCATTCTTATCATTCATTCATTTAAACTAGTATTATCCTTAAGAATTCCATTATGTGTCAATTTAAGCTTAATCAGTCAACAAGATTGTTTATAATGTGTTATCCTGATTATAATAGTTTTAAATAGAAAAAGATTTAATTCATAATAACAAGTCACATCAAAGCATTAATAATCAATACTAACTCGTCTACATAATTCCAATCTCATTATTAGCTAAAAATAGACTTTTACTATCTAATAGCTGGATTCATGCAAAATGAACAACATGCAAATGCAAAACATGCAAAATGATTTTTTTTAGATATATATACATGAATGTATGAAACCAAAGGTCATAAAAAATAAACAATTTTAAAAACTTATCAAAAACTAACTAAACATGATTATAGAATCGTCACAAAATAAATTAACCAAGCAAAAGAAACCCCCCCAACTTAAATCAAGTAATGTCCTCATTACGACAAATAAAAGAAAATAAAAGCATGAGGACTTCCCTGAAAGATGAGTCACTGCTCGTCATCATCCGAAGGAGGGTATGTTGGGAGGACAAGAAGAACATGCGTGGACATTGGACCAACATTTGGAGTGCAATGAAAAAATGCATCAGCAATCATGTTGAAAGCGTTAACATTATACTGATGTATCAAATCCTGATGTTGAGCCAACCATAAGAATCTATTCCTGGAATCTCGAGAGTGTTGTTCATCCATTGGATCAACTACAACTGGGGGTGAAGGTTAGCGAATCATGATATAACATTATAGCCAATATTGCTTTAATCTTTGCCCATTGACTTTGAAGGTTTTGAGTAGATTTCTGTTATATAACTCAACGGAACCATATGGGAACACCTTCTTGATCGTGAATGGGCCCAACAATCGTGATTTGAGCTTTTTGGGAAACAATCTCAGTCTTGAATTGAACAATAATATTGATTCTCCCAGTTCAAACTTTCTCTGTAAAATTTTTTGGTCGTGCTACTTCTTGACTTTTTCTTTATACAGCTTTGAGTTCTCATATGCTTGTAGTCTAAATTCATCGAGTTCATTCAATTGAAGTAGCCTCTTTTCTCCTACAGTTGGTTGATCAAAGTTGAGTTTCTGAATTTCCCAGTATGCTTTATGTTGTAATTCCAATGGGACGTGACACGTTATCCCATAGACCAATTGATACGGAGACATACCAATTGGCATTTTGTATGCAGTCCTGTAAGCCCGTAGTGCGTTGTCTAATTTTAAAGACCAATTTTTTCTGCTTGGGTTTACAACTTTTCCTAAAATTTTCTTCACCTCTCTTTGGAAACCTCAGCTTGACCACTCATCTGGGGATGATATGTTGTTGCCACCCTCGGATTGACCCCGTACTTCGCCAAGAGAGCTGTGAATGCTTTATTGCAGAAGTGACTTCCTTCATCACTTATAATTGCTCTTGGTGTGCCAAACCTTGTGAAGATGTTCTTTTGTAGAAACTTGAGAACCGCTTTGGAATCATTTGTAGGGAGTGCTACAGCTTCCACCTATTTTGATACATAGTAAACAGCAAGAAAAATGTACAAGTTGTTAAATGAGGGAGGAAAAGGTCCCATGAAGTCCATTCCCCACACATCAAAAACCTCTACTTCTATGATTGAGTTAAGCGTCATTTCATTCCTTTTTGAGATGTTTCCCACCCTTTGGCATCTGTCACAGCTTTTCACGAACTGGTGGGCATCCTTGCACACAGTAGGACAATAGAATCCTGCTTGAAGTACCTGTAGGGTTTCGACACAGAAACGCACAGTGGAAATAAAATAATTTAAAGCAATTTTCGAAACGCAAAATAGGATCCATGCGAAAATAATTAATATAGTGGTTAGAAATTATACCAAATATGAAAATGCTTCTGAAATTGATGCGCTCGAATCTCCAACGCAATCCAAACGAATCGCGCCTCTACGGTATCCACACGAACGCCCTACGAACCGTCGTATGATCTGCAGTAAACGGAACTGCGGTACTAGCCACTAAAAGGAATAGATTTTAGAACTGTTTCTCTGTAGTCTCTCTCTAAGAGCGGCTAGGGTTATGATGTTATAATATTGCCCTAAGTGGCTAGGGTTATGATGTTATAATATTGCCCTAAGTGGCTACTATATCATATATATAGTAGTTAAAAAGGGATTAATCAAAGATGTATTTTAATAAAATCCGAATTTATATATATATATATATATCTTAATTAAGTCTTACTAAATTAATATACATATATACAAATTATTCTTTTTAATTTAAATTCGTGATTTAAATACTATTAATCATATTAATATATTTAAATTCTTGAAATTTAAATTAATTCCATTTTAAATTACGTTCTATGTGTGTGACCCTATAGGTTATTATTACGTTGGCAATAATTTTAAAATCATATTATAAAATTATAAACAGTGAGCGGCATCTAGTAATGCATCACTACTACCTAAGTAATAATAAGATCGATGATTCGATACAACCTTTTCGTGACCAATGTTTCAATGTAATTTAATCCTTTTAACCTTAATATCCTAGACTAAACTCGAGTCATGGAATATGTCATACTCTTCATAATTTAATCAGAGTTTTCTTGATCAATGAGCAAACTATATGAAACAAATCACTATTTGAGCATGGCCATGAATTTCATAGTCCTACTCAATCAAGAGGCCTGTGGATATCATCCCTAATATATAGGAGGGTTAAATTCCATCTAGATCACTCATATTCTTCACACGATTCATGATGTACCCAATAATCACCTTTATAGTCCACCCTATTAAAGGTGACATTTGATGATATCAAAGTACATAAATTCTCGTGTAGTAATATAGTGATTTCAGGTCGGAGGACCATTACATCATTATCACTTTGAGAATTTCTAATGACACTTTGCATAATACTCCATATAGAATTCTCATGGTGGGTCTATCCAGTACATCGTTCTCTAACATGTACCTATGCATTAACTTAATATCTCATATATTTATGACCAATGAGATTTGGTCATCAGTCAATCCACATACTAGTCTCAATGCATCAATGTTATCCCATCAACAATGATACTCGACTAGGGACATTTAAGAACAATGATACTAATTGTAATTATATAATCTCATGTTCAAGTCACATACTTGAAACTATATAATTTTTATCACTATTATAAGGAATTTTATTATGTTAACAATTATATAACGCAGTAAATAAAACCATAATAAAATAATTCATTTATTCAATCAAATATAATATCAAAATGTTAAGCAATTATATCAAATAATTGGCCTCTAGGGCATAAACACAAACAGTCTCTCGCTTGCACTAGGGCCAATCACTCATGTTTCTAATACCCATGAAAATAGTGTGACCGTCGTGCTTCTGCTGCGACAAAGCCTTGGTCAGTGGATCTGCAACATTATCATCAGTTGGCACTCTTTATATATGTACATCTCCTTTATCAATGATTTCACAGATGAGATGGTACCGCCTAAGTATATGCTTGGATTGTTAGTGAGATCTGGGTTCCTTAGCCTGTGCAATGGCTTCATTGTTATCACAGTATTTCTTAATCGGATCAACAATGGCGGAACAACACCTAGTTCAGTGATGAACATTTTAATCCATACAGCCTCCTTGGCCGCATTAGAAGCAGCAATATACTCAACTGCTGTTGTAGAATCGGCTATTGTCTCTTGCTTCAAACTCTTCCAGCTAACATCACCACCATTAAGGCAAAATACAAAACTAGATTGAGACTTATAATCATCATTATCAGTCTAGAAACTAGCATCTGTGTAACCCTTTACTGCTAGTTCATCTTCACCTCCATATACCAAGAATGAATCCTTAGTCCTTTTAAGGTACTTGAGGATATTCTTGACTGATGTCCAGTGAACTTCACCTGTATTCGACTGGTATCTGCTCGTCATGCTCAAAGCATACGAGACATCCGGACGAGTACATATCACTGCACACATGATAGATCTAATTGTCGAAGCATAAGGGATCTTTCTCATACGCTCCTCATCATCTTGTGATTTAGGACATTGGGTCTTAGAGATCTTTACACCATGAGTCATGGGTAAATGTCATCTTTTTGCCTTTTACATGCTGAACCGTTTCATCACTTTATCAATATATATACTCTGACTTAGGCCGATCATTTTTCTCGATCTATCTCGATATATCTTGATACCTAAAATGTAGGCTGTATCGCCTAAATCTTTCATGGAGAAACATTTTCCTAACCATGTTTTTACAGCCTGTAATGAAGGAATGTCATTCCCAATAATTAATATGTCATCAACATATAATATCAGGAATACAATGTGACTCCCACTAACCTTCTTATATACACAAGGTTCATCTTAATTTTTAATAAAGCCAAACTCTTAGACTGCTTCACTAAATCGAAGATTCCAACTTCGAGAGGCTTGGTTTAATCCATAAATGGATCGTTGCAGCTTACATACCTTTCCAGCATTCTTTGGAGTGACAAAAACCTCAGGTTGTGTCATGTACACATCCTTAAGGAGATTTCCATTAAGGAAAGTAGTTTTGACATCCATCTGCCAGATTTCGTAATCATAAAAAGCTGCAATAGCAAGTAAGATCCTGATGGATTTAACCATTGCCACTGGAGAGAAGGTTTCATCATAGTCAACACCTTGAACTTGTTTGAAACCTTTTGCTACCAGTCGGCCTTTATAGGTTTGTACATTACAATCCATATCGGTTTTCTTCTTAAAACCCACTTGCACCCTATTAGTTTTACACCTTCGGGTGGATCAACCAAAGTCCATACTTGATTAGTAAACATGGAGTCCATTTCAGATCTCATGGCTTCAAGCCATATCTCAGAATCTAGTCCATTCATAGCTTCTTGGTAGGAAGCAGACTCATCCTGATTTATGAGCATCACATCATCATTTTGAGTCACAAGATATCCATAATATCTCTCGGGTTCTTGGCGTGCCCTACCAAATCTACTAATACCTTGTATAATTTGAGCAGGTTCACTTTCCATAACATCTTGTGGTTCCTGCTCACATTCTAACTCAGGTTCAATGATATTCTGTGGTTCTCGAATTTCTTTAAGTTCTACTTTCCTCCCACAGTTTCCTTTAGAGACAAATTCTCTTTCTAGAAAAATACAAGTTCGAGCAACAAACACTTTGTTCTTAGAAGGTTTGTAGAAATAATACCCTTTTATTTCTTTTGGGTATCCCACAAAATTACATTTGTCAGATTTGGGTCCGAGCTTGTCAGAATGCAGACGTTTTACAAACGCCTCACAACCCCAAATCTTCATGAACGACACACTAGGAAGTTTCCCAGTTCACATCTCATATGATGTCTTCTGAACCGTATTTGTAGGAACACGGTTAAGTGTGAATGCAGTTGTCTCTAGGGCATGTATAGTAGCCCCGAATTCAGGCCCCAAATCATTGCAGATTCGGTATACTATTACTATCACTATTTGCGGAAGATATAAACATAAATTTTCATACATTACATTACACACATTACCCCAAGGTCGAGTAACCTTAACTTATACACAAATCATAAACTATTTATCACACAACAATATTTATCAAAGTATACTATTACAAACTAGCCTCACATTTTATCCCAAGCCGAACTTGGCATTATCTTTTCCTGTATCCGAAGGCATTCGCCTTATCTGCAATGTTTTATCATGATATAGCAAGGGTGAGCATGAAAGTTGCCCAGCAAGTTTATATACAACAATATAACGATGTATCATGATTGAAGAGTATGAATAATGAGCTTGCTATAATTCATCAATACAATTGAGAACTAACACGAACAAATTTTTGACTGAACAAGTTTTAAACATGAACAAACATTTCTGAACCAACTGGTAATGAAGTTGATCAGCCTTTCATACCTGACTTTTACATGCAACACAATTTTTAACGCTTTACCCGAAGACCTAATATTAGTAATATAGATCTCCAATATTAGAATAATATCATCACAGTATATTACTGTTATATTTATATCCACAGAATAACCTAAACACATTACCACATAAGCCTATCAGTCTATACAGCACATAAGACATAGCATCAAGTCAAACTATTTCAGTCTGACTTAAAACCGACACAATTCTATCATCCCGACGGTCTAGTTGGACAAAAATCGAATTTAAGTTTAATTAAACTCTGCCTAAACACTTAACCATTAACACAGATAATTTCTAATCAGACAAAACATTTTTCCTAGGCTCGTAATAATTTTCGGATAATTATTACCATTTATCAACATTTTCAATCATTAAAACCGTATTTAAATAAATTAAATAACACATAATTACTTAATCATTAATATTTAATTATTATAAAATATTAATGAAAATCATTACATAATATTTTAATATAATTATAATATATCAAAATATTTTTAATACCTTAAAATCATATTTATATGATTTTTCCAACACTTTAATCCATTATCCGATAATTGCTATTAATATTAAAATATTAATATTTTCATGCCAAAATATCAAAAGTTATATTTTATAACTTCAAATATTTTTATAACACTTAAATCATTTTTATATGATTTTTAAAGCATTAATTCCATTTTTCCTTAATTTATTTAATATATTTATTAAATAAACTAATTATCATTAATATTCATTAATTAATGAATTTCCTCACAAAATATTAAAAGTCATCAAAAATAACTTAAAATATTTTCTTATACCATAAAATAATTTTTCATGAATTAAAACTATTTTTAAATAATTTATTTAATATTATAATTAAATAAATAAATACCATTTATATTCCAAAAATATTAAATATTTTCAAAATATACTCAAAATAGTTAAAAACAATTTTTCAGACTTTAAAATAATTTTTCGGAATTTATTTTATATTTTTAATAATTAAAAACCATTTTTTCTAATTTTTTAATCATTTTTCGGAAAATAATAATAATTTGTCACTAAAGGGCTATAGCGACACTTTCTGTCGCTATAGGTGTTCTTGAGTGTTCTTGAGCATTCATGTCAGTGTTCGGGTGGGTAGGTTTGACCGTCAATAATTTTCTGTTTATCATGATTATGGGCCATGTTAAACATTGATCGTGTAGGGTTTATGTAATACTACATGAATCAGTCATCAACTATGTCATACAACATTACACTTGGAAGATCTGGGCCTCCAAAATATCTGACAACTCTGTTCTTCATTTTCTGGGTTTTCCAGAAAATGAAGAACAGTAGAGGTACTAGTTTTCGATCCTTATAACGTGAATCCTGCAACTTGTGTTGGTGAACCATTGATTCAATACTGTAGACCACATGACAGGGTACCATAATATATCACCAATCTAGTCTAACAACAACATAAATAAGAGATCAGGGCCGGTCAAACTACATACGAAGATCTGTTCTTGAACATTTCTGGAAAAACCCAGAAATGTTCTTGAGCAGTTCGGTCAACGGTTATTTGACCTCAAATTTCTACGATTTGGCTACGGATCTAGGTGATATGAAGGCATTAGTATATAGTACTTCTATCAGGCTACAAGATACAAAACACAAATTAGCAAAACAAACTAAAAACGTACAAGATCTGAAGCCTGCGAAACCTTGTCAGACAACACGATGGGTTCTGGGTTGCCCAGAATTCAGTCTTCGTGATCGGTCAACGTGCTTTGACCGTTCATAACTGGAGATCTAGACTTTCTATGGATGTTATTCCACTTCCAATCTACTTTTCTCATATCATAAACATATCCAAAACATAAAACACACTAAACATATAACACATAAAGATCTAGAGGCCCTGACATTAGGCTGTCGGGTCTCATTTTTCCACTTTTCCAGATTTTTATAAACTTTAATTTCGAGCATCAAAATGATATGGATCTGAGTTTTGACAACCCAGATCATCAAATGACACCCTCTAACACATATCTAGCCAACAAAAAACAACATTTAACATAGAATTTAAGGATTTCGAAAATTAGGGTGTATACCTCTTTAGGCTTTGATTCTTGGATCTGATCTTTATGATCTATTCTTGGAGAACTAAAAATTGATATTAACTTAACATTTTACACCCTCTCACTCTACATTCCCGAAATTCTACAGAGAGAAGAGACTTAGTTGGCTTGATAAATAAAGTGAGAGATTTTTCTCACTTTTCTTCATTTAATATAATTGATTCATTGAATGTAGCTAGCATAGCTGCTGATTTGCTAAAATATAAGTCAAGGAGTGGTTAGGGTTGTTCAACAACCCACATCTTGGCAAGATATGCAAGCTACCTCAAATAATACACAAAAGGGGCATATTTGTCATTTCTTTAAATTTCTAGAATTTGCATTTGATGAAACCCTTAGGGTTTAGGGTTTGTTAGGGTTTAGGATTTGGACATTTTAGGGTTTAGGGTTTAACCCTTTAGGATTTAGATTTAAACCCTTAAATATTTAGCAACTTGGATTTTAAAAATTTTCTAATTAGAATTTAAAATAGAAAATTTTTGATTTCTAAATTATAATTAGGGCTTCCTAATTATATCATAATCTCCTAATTATAAATCAATCTTTGCTAATTAGGACCAATTTATCCTAATTAAAATTGCTAATTTAGCACTTAGGGCCACAATTATACATTAGGTTTCAAAACCACATTTTAGTGATTTAAATAGAAAAAAATAATATTTCAATTTTAGAAATTAGATTTCCTAATTAGATTAGGGTTTCTAATAACTTGACAATTAGGATTTATATTTCCTAATTAACATTGCTAATAAAGCAATTAAATCCACCACTGCACAATTAGGGTTCAAAATAGTCATTAGGGAACTCATAAATTAGGGTTTTCTAATAGAAAATAATTTTCTAAAGTAGAAATTAAATATTCGTAATTAGATTAGAGTTTTCTAATTACTCATAAATTGAAATAATTAGGATTAGGATTTCCTAATTAGCAGTACTAATTTTAGCAATTAAATCCACAATTGAACATTAGGGTTTCTGACGGAACAATTTGGGTTCCAAAAATTGGAAATTAGGGTTTGCTAATTAATTAACCTTTACCCTAATTAGTACTTAATTAATAGCACTAAAGCATTAAAATTCTCCGTTATATTCCCAGATTAGGCTTTTATTTTATCAGAATCTGAAATTAGGGTTTTCAGATCTTGTATTAGGATTTTCAAATAATCAATTAAGATTTTAGATAATTCATTAGGGTTTTCCCTAATTAATTTAATATTAATAACGTTTAACCTTGTACATGCATTGCATTCCCAATCTAGGGTTTTCAATATCCGATTTAGGATTTTGGACTCCCGGAACTGAAGCTAGGGTTTTCAGAACCGATTTGTAGGGTTTCTTATTAGACGTTATAGGTTTTCTAACTGACACCGGTACAAAGTACCTAATAGACAACACTTAATAGACACCGATATTTTTTTGGTATATACTGCACACAGTCTGCAGTATATATTATACTTGCATATTGTTTCGTGTTTTGGTTTACCTCTGTTAATTTACTGATAATTGGAGTTTTTTGAAATTTGACTGTGCTTCTGATTGGAATTGATGAGTATGTTCAGGAATGGGATAACAAAAGACTCAATGTAGGACACGTAAGCTACTATTTCTGGATGTACTTCTAACTCATCAGGTACTCTATGTTGCACCAATTGATTTTTGAGCACACTGAACTTAATTAGATACTGGAGATATGTGAATGTTGTGTAGTTGTTACTTATTTTTCAGATGGAACAACAAAGAAATATTGGTTGTTAGTTTTATAATTATGTTGTTCAATGTTCATCATTCAAGTATGTACTCAATTGTTGAAGAAAATTTTCTGTGCCGAAAAAACCTTGTAACTGGATCTAAGTAATTGTTGTAAGTTCTCACCAGGTGCGCGGATGTCTGTAAGTGACGGAGCACTTACAATAGTTGCAAAAAATCACGCTGTTATGGAGAAAGTACTAGAGAAGGTATTATTTATGTTCTGTTGAATAGTTATTCACAAGTTACTCTTATTGGTATGGCATATTTGCATTTATGTTGGACCCCTGCCTCGCTGTTAGTGACCAATTGAACTGATATCTGGTGTTTTTTTCTCTTTAAAGTTGCATACCATATTGAACTGGCATGTTTTATTTTCTCTTTAAATTCTGATGTCCAGACAACAGTCATGAATTTTAAGAAACTCTAGTATGTATATATTTGGTTGAAATGGGTTTCTTGACTATTGTGATAATACAGTTCAACATAAGTAAATTCCATGAATTGATTTAGCTTTCAAACGTTGGGGGAAGACTTATAATTGCTTCCGATGGTATCTGGGATGCCTTATCATCTGATATGGCTACACAAGCTTGCCGGGGATAACCTGCTGAGCTTACTGCAAAGTTGGTTGTTAAGGTGAGGACCAGACGGATATAATCTGGTAATATAGTATATATTGATATAATTTTTTCTCTAGCAGTGTGAGCATGTTTGGTTTCATTTACGGTGTTATTGTTATAGATGTGAGCATATTATCGCGCTGCCTTTTAAAATTCCTGATGGGGATATAGTCATTATGATTGGTGATTGGTATACCAGAAACCATACGGTTGGTAATTACAATTGTTGTAAAATCTTGTGGCATATTGAGTTGGAGTTTGGATTTTGTTTGTAGAATCTAATGTGTAGCTATTGAATAATAGGCGCTGAGGGCAGCCCTTGATTCGGTGAAGGACCTTGGAATGCTAGATGGAGTTCTGATTAATGGGAAGGGACCTTATCAGTATAATTCAACTCTTGTCCCTGATGGAATTAACTATGAAACAATTAAGGTTGATCCAGGTAATATACAAGTTGTCCTCTATCTAATACATGTTTGGTAGCATTGAACTCTAAATTTTAAACTTCTTTCAAGTATGCTAATATAAAGACCAGGCCTTAGAATTTAAACCAACTTGGATTAGCAAGCTATGTTAGAGCAGGGAATTTCATATCTAATAATTTCTCGGTCTTGCTTCTTTTTCATTTTACATCTTAAGCATCTGTCATTTTTACTGCTGGTGCTGTGATGTGCTGCAGGTAAAACTTATTGAGTTCGTGTACACAATGTTTGGGTATCAACTTGTTTAAACTTCCGTATTCAGAACCACAATCTGCTCCTGGCAGAGACTGAGGGATATATATTATGTATCGCAACAAAACTATACCTGAAGTTGATTTGTTTTGGAGATGAGCAATAACATAGGAAACGATTAAACATAAGTTTATCTCCTAATTACTACTAAAAGAGTGAAATCTGTACTGGCTTTGGAGATGTTAAAAGTATATTCATTTATTGGTATATATTTTGTGGATGTAGTAATTTGAAATTGTAAACAAATGGTATTATTGGGATGTATTTTGAATGGTTAATACATTTTGGCTTTAAATTTAAATGAGAATTTAGACCTTTTAGCTATATATCATGGCATTAGCATATTACAGGTGCATTGGTAATATAGGTGAACCACAACTTTTTTTTTCTTTATTTACAACATTTTAAAAATGTTGTATAAATTGGTTAAAAAGGTTGTCTTATATACTAAACAACAACGTTTTTAACCAAAAAAGGTTGTGGAATCACACTTTCTACAACGTTTTTAAGCATCTGCTAATTTTTTGAAAACAAATCTACAACGTTTTTTCCTAAAAAAACGTTGTGTATTGTGCTTAACTACAACGTGTTAAAAACGTTGTGTAAGGGTGTCAAATAGACAACACCCTTAACCACTACGTTTTTCTAACAGAAACCACAACGTTTTTTTCCGCGTTGTCTATTTACTGTTTTGTAGTAGTGTGAACGTTGTCGTTCTTACAATATACTTAGGGTTTGTCACAGATGTAATTTATCTGATCAACCCATGACCCTTAATCACATTCTGAACACATCATTAACCATATACACAGAGCATATTTACATAAATCCTTAATCCTGAATAATTCACCTATATCCTTCACCGAATTTTGAAATCCTCAAAATTCAATCCCAATAACATCAAACGCATACACTTATTTTCTGTCTAGGTCTATTATTTAACCTTAATTCAATCATTTAAGATTTTCATAAATTGTCAAATTTCTCGGGTTGTCACAGCATGACCCCAAAAGCTTATTGGGAATATCTGCATGACTCATCATTGATCGTACCATGTCCAATAAAGTTCGATTCCTCCTCTCAGACACACCATTCCATAGTGGTGTTCCAGGTGGAGTGAGCTGTTATATAATACCACACTCCTTTAGAACGTCATCAAAGTCTTGGCTTAAGTATTCACCTCCTCGATCGGATCGAAGGGCTTTTATGCTTTTGCCAAATTGGTTTTGAACTTCATTCTTGAATTCCTTGAACTTTTCAAAGGATTCGGATTTGTGTCTCATAAGATACATATGTCGGATTTGAATCATTTGATTTAAATCGTTCTGTATTTATGTTATAGATAGGCATTTCCAAATCAAGAATATAAAGACCATTAAACAATTGTGCAACACCATAACATTTATCATTTAAGTAAAACGAACAACGGTTGTTCATTATTATAAATGAAAAACCTTTCTTGTCCAAACAAGAAATAGAAATAATGTTTTTGCTTATAGCATGCACAAAATAACAATCTTCTAATTCTAAAACTAGCCCAGAGGGCAAAGATAAATGATAAGTTTCTACGTCTAGTGCAACAACTCTTGCTCCATTCCAAACACGTAGGTCAACCTCTCCTTTTGCCAAAGTTCTACTCCTTCAGAGTTCCTGTACATTAACACAAATGTGAGAACCACATCCAGTATCTAATACCCATGATTTAGAAGTAGACAAGTTGAATTCTATAACATTAATACTTGAATCAGAAGTCCCAATTCCTTTCCTTTTCTTCACTTCTTCCAAATAAGCTAGATAATTCCTCTTCCAGTGTCCAGGTTTTCCACAAAAGTGACAATCACTTTCTTTAGCCACCCCACCTTTAGGTTTTAAAGCCTGTTTGGTTTTGAATTTAGGTTTGGCACCAGAATTAGATCCTATCTTCTTCTTGCCTTTCCATTTTCCCTTTGCATTCCCCTTTTGCACCATCATTATGGGAGCGGGTCCTGCCTTTTTCATGTTGTTCTCGGCAGTTCTTAACATGCTCAACAACTCACTAAGGGGTTTCGCAATTTCATTCATAAGATAATTCATGACAAATTGAGAATATCTGTTGTTTAGGGATTGCAAAACAAGATCTGTTTGGGCCTCTAAAGTGATTGGAAAACCCAACCTATCAAGGTACTCAATATGCCCAATCATTTTCAGCACATGTGGACCAACTGGATCACGTTCACCCATTTTGCAGTGATACAATGCCTTACTTGTATCATACCTCTCCTGTCGAGCATTCCCTTCGAACAATTTCTTGAGATGCTCAATTATCTCATAAGCATCCATCAACTTATGTTGCTTATGAAGCTCAGCGTTCATGGTTGCTAGCATGAGACAACTCACGTCCAGAGCATCATCTTGATGCTTCTTGTAAGCATTATGCTCCGCACGTGGTGCAGTATCAGCTGGTGCTGCATGAATGGGCTTTTAAATGACATATAGCTTGAGCTCTTATTTGAGGACAATCCTCAAGTTCCTATGCCAGTCAAGGAAATTAATTCCACTCAGCTTGTTCTTCTCAAGGACTGATCGTAGTGAAAGACTACTTGTATTGTTATTATTTGCCATTGATATCTACAATTTATAAGTGAAAAAAAATAATAAGTCAAATTGTAGAGTTGATATTATGTAATTGATAATAGTACATTCAAAATATACCTCCCACTATTTTATTCAAATTAATAGCCCTCACTATTAATTCAGAAAGCATTTTTCAATTAAATCTTTCGAGTGAGCCAAGATCCATATTTCATTATGCCCTAAGTTAGCTTTGGCTAATCTCTTAAAACATAATTATTTAGGTAGACAACCCTTTTTGTCAATTATATGATATATATCTCCTGGATAGTTTGGTAAACAACAATTGTTTCTAGTCCATCTAATGGTACCTACCAAACTCTATGCCTCTAAGTCCACAATCCTATTGAGATAACTTAGTTAAGTTGGGCCAAATGATTTTAACAGTTTGGATATCACAATTATCCTATCGCATCTTACCTAGATAAATAGGGTACTTTGCTTTGGCAAACCTACATCTATTGATCAAGGTCTTAATGAGTGTTATTCATTGGAAGACATCTGATTTAGACTTAATAATTTAATGAGGTATTTTATTAATAAATTTAGATCTCACCAATTTTAATCTTATTAAGCATGCACATTATTTATCATATCATATCGCATACAATCATAAATAAAGTGCAAAATTAAATGTGTCACAGTTATGGCCCAATCCATTGTCAATCTTTTCAAGCTAATGAAATATTGAAGGTCAATCGAAGGTGGTAAAATATCTTAAAATAAATAGCTTCCTTGGATCTTCCTCAAGCATATGCCTCCTCTCCATCAACATCTTGCCATCGTGTCCTTCATCTTTTCATCTTCATCGATTACAGATTATTACATGACATAAAGAAACCTCTAGTTACATTCGAGGGGATTTAGATGAGAAGAGAATTTTACATTAGAATTTATAAAAAGGCACGACATGCAAGCCGTATTTCAAAACCAAAACCACTAACCTATGGGTCAAAAGGCAATAATTGTGCATCATGCATATCACAATAAGCATATAATAGTTTATATAAAATTAAAGAAAAATATATATAACAAATTGGGGTCACGACCATCGTGTGCTACGACGGGGGGGTCCAAGGGGGGGTCTCCCCCCTTGGTGGTGGGCCGGATGTATTGCAGAATTTTTCCAAATGATTCTATGAAATAGTTTCAGAATCACGTATTTTAATCCACCAAAATAGTCATAATAACAATACACCTGATACATATCATATATGTCCAGTTTCAATTAATCATGTTAAACTGAATACTGTTATTATGCCATATAAGATAAAATTAATAGAATAATATATACATGCATATCTATTAGTGATATTCATAATACCAGAATATGTCGATTACAGAATATCATATACTCAATTAATAGAACATCATATACATGCATATCTATTGCTGATATTTATAATATCAAAATATGTCGATTACAGAATATCATATACTCAATTAACAGTTCGGTAAAATTTTATCACCATATATCATATATATCGAAACCAATATAATCAATTTCAGATCGGTGAAATTGTATCATCACATACCATATATATTGAAAACAATTAAACACGTTATCTGAATTAATCATTTCTCAAGTAGCTCTGATACCACTGTAGGGTTTCGACACAGAAACGCAAAGTGGAAATAGAACAATTTAAAGCAATTTATGAAATCCTAAATAGGATCCATGAGAAAATAATTAATTCAGTGGTTAGAAATTATATCGAATATGAAAATGCTTCTGAAATTGATGCGCTCGAATCTCCAACGCAATCTAAACGAATCACGCCTCTACGGTATCCACACGAATGCCCCGCGAATCGTCGTACGATCTGCAGTAAACGAAACTGCGGTACTAGCCACCAAAAGGAATGAATTTTATAACTGTTTCTCTCTAGTCTCTCTCTAAGAGCGGCTAGGGTTATGATGTTATGATATTACCCTAAGTGGCTACTATATCATATATATAGTAGTTAAAAAGGGATTAATCAAAAACGTATTTTAATAAAATCCGAATATATATATATATATATATATATATATATATATATATCTTAATTAAGTCTTACTTAATTAATATACATATATACAAATTATCCTTTTTAATTTAAATTTGTGATTTAAATACTATTAATCATATTAATATATTTAAATCCTTGAAATTTAAATTAATTCCATTTTAAATTACGTTCTCTGTGTGTGACCCTATAGGTTATTATTACGTTGGCAATAATTTTAAAATCATATTATAAAATTATAAATAGTGAGCGGCATCTAGTAATGAATCACTGCTACCCAAGTAATAATAAGATCGATGATTCGATACAACCTTTTCAGTGACCAATGTTTCAATGTAATTTAATCCTTTTAACCTTAATATCCTAGATTAAATTCGTGTAATGGAATGTGTCATACTCTTCATAATTTAATCTGAGTTTTCTTGATCAATGAGCAGACCATATGAAACAAATCACTATTTGAGCATGGTCATGAATTTCATAGTCCTACTCAATCAAGAGGCCTATGGATATCATCCCTAATATATAGAAGAGTTAAATTCCATCTAGATCACTTATATTCCTCACACGATTCATGATATACCCAATAATCACCTTTATAGTCCACCCTATTAAAGCTGACATTTGAGGATATCAAAGTACATATATTCCCATGTAGTAATATAGTGATTTCAGGTCGGAGGACCATTACATCATTATCACTATGAGAATTTCTAATGACACTTCGCATAATGCTCCACATAGAATTCTCATGGTGGGTCTGTCCGGTACATCGTTCTCTAACATGTACCTATGCATTGACTTAATATCTCATATATTTATGACCAATGAGATTTGGTCATCAGTCAATCCACATCCTAGTCTTAATGCATCAATTTTGTCCCATCAACAATGATACTCGACTAGGGACATTTAAGAACAATGATACTAATTGTAATTATATAATCTCATATTCAAATCACATATACTTGAAACTATATAATTTGTATCACTATTCTAAGGAATTTTATTATATTAACAATTATATAACGCAGTAAATAAACCATAATAAAATCATCCTATTTATTCAATCAAATATAATATCAAAACGTTAAGCAATTATATCAAATAATAGGGCCTCTAGGGCATAAACTCTAACAGTACCTTGGCCGTTGTCTGCTCACTCCCATAATGTCCCCTATACGCAGATGAATGACACTCGTGCAAGATATTCTTTACTTCGATGTATGGCTCGCATCTACGAATCATTTTGTCTGCACATTATTTGAATAAATAGGGCTCGTCCCATATGTACCCCCTTGACGTCATGTAGGAACTTCTTCTTTTGCTGACGTGTTAGATCAGGGGGAAGGATTTGACTCATAAAATAATTGGCAAACTCCACATACCATGGAAATTTTGCGCTGACTCCAAATAGATACTCGTCCGAAAATAACTTCTTGATTAAACACTTATCTACCCCATCTTTGTCTAGATTTTCTAATCTTGAAAGATGATCTACTACTTGATTTTCTGCCCCCTTCCTATCATTTATTTCTAAATCAAAATTCTGGAGGAGAAGGATCCATCTGATATATCTAGGCTTAGCATCCTTCGTTGAAATTAGATAACGAATCAACGAGTGATCCATATATACCACCACCTTTGTTTCAATCAAATACACTCTGAATTTATCAAAGGCGTATACTACATTAAGTAACTCCTTTTCGGTAGTTTTGTAGTTCAATTGGGCATCCGTAAGGGTTTTGCTTACACAGTATATGGCGTGGAATATCTTCTCTTGGCATTGGCCCAAAACAGCCCCTACCGCGTAGTCGCTAGCATCACACATTAACTCGAAAGGCATTGTCCAATCTGGTGCTACAATCATGGGAGTTGTAGTAAACTTTCTCTTCAATTGTTCAAATGCTGACTTACAATCCTCATCAAACTTGAAAACTGAATCTTTTTCTAAGATACTGCACAATGGTTTTGTAATCTTAGAGAAATCTTAAATAAACCTTCGGTAGAATCCAGCATGTCCAAGAAAACTGCGGATTCTCTTGACTGTAGTTGGTGGTGGAAGATTATCAATTGTGTCCAACTTTGCTCTATCAACCTTTAAGCCCTTTGCGGAGACCTTGTGCCCCAAGATTATTCCTTCTTCAACCATAAAGTGGCACTTCTAGTAGTTAAGCACCAAATTCATTTCCACACACTGCTTCAAGACCATGACCAAGTTCTGTAGACAAAAATAAAAATTGTTTCCATAGACAGAGAAATTTTCCATGAAAACTTCCACATTCTTCTCCACCATGTTTGTGAAGATGGCCATCATACATCTTTAGAATGTTGTTGGTGCATTACACAAATAAAAAGACATCCTCCTGAATGCAAAGGTGTTGTATGGGCACGTGAAAGTAGTCTTCTCTTGATCTTCAGGAGCTATGACTATGATCGATAAAAGGTAGAGGAAAGTGGTCCTTGCAGGTTGCTTTATTCAGCTTCATGTAGTCCATGCAAACCCTCCAACCGATAACTGTCCTCGTCAGAATTAATTCATTGTCATCATTCTTCACTATGGTCATTCCACCCTTTTTCGGTATGCATTAAACTGGACTAACACATGCACTATCTAAAATTTGGTAAATAATTCCCGCATTTAATCACTTCAGCATTTCTTTCTTTACCACTTCTTTATGATTGGATTTAGCTGTCTCTGATGTTCTACTGTTGGCTTGGCATCCTCTTCCATGAGAATCTTGTGCATGCAAAAGGAGGAGATGATCCCCTTTATATCGGCAGTTGTCCACCCTATTGCAGACTTGTAATCTCTTAAAATCCTCAACAATTTACTTTCCTATAATTAGTTAAGTGCGGATGCAATAATAACAGGTAAAGTATTTGAATCAACCAAATAAGTATACCTGAGGTGTTTAGGAAGCGATTTGAGCTCAAGAGTGGGTGACTTCTCAAGTGATGGTTTCATCGATCTGAGCTGAAGCTTTTTCTTCTGTGTGTATTAGCTCGAACGGAACCTTGAATCCTCTAATTCGAGGCAAAGAATCTACCATGTGCAAGTAATCCACGAACTCTGGATCATCCACATCCTAAACCCCTAATAAAATGTTTTGTAATGAATCTTTGACCAAACCTTTAACCAGGTCTTCATTAATTATCTTGTCGATCACATCCAACTGAAAACACTCCTCCTCATCTGTAGGAAACCTCATGGCCTTTAACACATTAAAGTTCACTTCCTGATCTTGAACCTTCATTGTTAATTCCCCTTTATGAACATCGATGAGAGTTCTACCCGTAGCCAAGAATGGTCTTCCTAGTATGATTGGGATGTTTTTGTCTTCTTCATAATCCAAAAATATGAAATCTACTGGGAAAATAAATTTATCTACCTTAACCAAGATATCTTCCATAATTCCCCTTGGATAGGTCACCGATTTGTCTGTTAACTGCAGAGATATGTTTGTAGGCTTCGGAGCTGGCAAACCCAACTGAGTATATACTTACTACGGCATAAGATTTACGCTCGCCTCCAAGTCACACAAACATTTATTGAAGGCTATGTTTCAAATAGTGCAAGGAATAGTGACACTCTCTGAATCCTTCAACTTTAGAGGTAACTTCCTCTGTAGAACTGCACTGCACTCCTCCGTCAATGCTACAGTTTTGTAATCCTCTAACTTCTTTTTCCTTGACAAAATCCCCTTCATGAATTTAGCATAACTTGGCATCTGCTTTAGGGCTTTTGCGAAAGGAATGTTGATCTGAAGTTTCTTAAAAAAATTCTAAAAACATTGAAA
Organism: Panax japonicus; assembly: GCA_020205505.1. Classification (NCBI taxonomy): domain Eukaryota; kingdom Viridiplantae; phylum Streptophyta; class Magnoliopsida; order Apiales; family Araliaceae; genus Panax; species Panax japonicus. Next base: position 38,886,476 of record CM035102.1, on the reverse strand, counting down.
ATTGCTTGTCTAGCTTTATTTCTGAACTCTTTGTTGAAACGATGGTGGAGGATGCACAACTGGCTCAACCCTTGTCTTGCTCTTGTCCACTTGTTTTTCTTCATCTTGTTTCCCCTCAACCACTTTGTCTTCACCTTCTTTGTCATCTTTTTTAGTTGAATTTTCTATCTTCTGCCCCTCATGATGTTTTCCATTCCTCAACATAATCTCTTGACACTGCTCATGATTCCCCCTTGGATTCTTCTCAGTGTCACTAGGTAGAGTTCCTTGAGGCCTATTATTCAATGCAAAAGCCAGCCGTCCCATCTAGTTTTCTAAGTTCTTGATGGCTATTGCTTATGATTTCACTAATGCCTATTGCGTTTTCATGGCCGCCTTATTGCTGTAGATGTACATCAACAAGCAGCTCTTCTATATATTCGAATTCGAATATGTCCATTTATAGCCTTAAGGGGTAGTAATAAAATTTTACACAAAATTTAAATATTAAATGATAATATTAAATTACTTTCTTAATTCATATGTATGAAACTAAAAGAACTATTGTTATGGAATAAGGAGTGAATGAAAATTACATAAGAGTCACCATCTCAACAAATTTTTAATTCCTCTATTAAATACCTCAAAATCAAAATTAAGCAATATTAGTGAGAATGATTCTAATAAAAGTGGGTTGGCTCAGTCGAGTCAACCGTCAAAAAACTTTAATTAGAATTTATTTAAGAAAAATCCTTTTATGTTTATTGAACGTGGTTACTAACTTGCCAAACAGTAAACAACCACTTATAAATTGGTTTAACCAACTTATAAATACTTGTCGAGCAGACCCTTAATAGTATATTGGAAGGAGATATAAGGGAACTAAGGAAAATCCCAAAAAAAATTAAGCGTTGACTCGAATATGTAACCATATACAGGTACAAAATAAAATCTTATTATTTACATTTGATCTTAACAAAACTTTAACTATTAGTGTGTGTTAAACCAAGTACAAATGAGGGTTCACGTGCGATCTAAAGTATTAAATGAAAAGACAAAAAAGTCACAAATATATGAACAAGACCCAAGAGAAGTCTCCACGTGTCCCGATACAGAAAACTGATGGAGGTGACTCGTTTTAGGAATTGATTGAGAGATTGGATTGCTGACTAGAAGGACGTGATGATTTGGGCATTACTCGGGTAACTAAACATATTTTTAGAATTTCCCCTAAGTTCACATGTCATACACAAGGCCCAGACATGTGACCACTTTCTAGGAAACTCTATAAATACCCCCTTCATTTCAATATAAAGGACCTTTTTTGACTCTCCTTGAACCCTAGACAATCAATAGGGCTCTCTGGATCTTTGATACTCAAGAAGACAATTGGATCCTAAGAGTTCTGTCATGTGTTAGTGGAGTAATTGCTCACATGTTCTTCTATCCTCTTCAACTTATTAATCAATTATGTACTCTTCGTGGATTTCTCTCCTCCTCAACCAACACGAAACTATTACCCTAGCAAGGTATGATTTCCTTGCCCGCAATGTGAAAGTATGAAAACGTAAAAATCTAAAAAGAAAAGAAACATCCATTTCATAAAAAGAGTCTAAATAAATAAAATTATTTTCCAAAAATAATATTTTTATTGATAGTTGTATTAAATGACATAATATATATCCTAAATTTAATTATCATGGAGATGACAATGGTGTAATCCGATTTATGATTTTTAACTAATTTGGAACAACGCCGATCTTTAAATTATAATATTTAAAAAACTAAGAATATTTTTGACTTAATTTTTATTAAATTATTTTAATATTTTTACAACACACATTATAATAATATTTATTTTAGCTTAAGAAATATTAACAATATAAGAATATATGTTCAATTAAAAATAATATATCATTTTTATAATTTTAACATTATTATACTTTTAATATAATATCATTAGTATATCAATTGCACCAACAGTTTAAAGGTAAATATCAAAATCACATCGTACTAATCCTGATTTTAAAAATTTTGCACCAAAATCGCACGGATGAGGTCAACCGTTCGAAAAAAAATGAACCGAATTGATGCGGTTCAACCAGTTTCAATTTAACTTATCATCCATACATCATAATTTTACTATCATAACATTAGTATTTAACTAAAAACTTATATATTTTTGAAAGTAAATTTAAAATAAAAATAGAAATTTGATATTTTCATAAGCAAAACTAATTCAACAATATCCTTCTCACATAAATTGTAGATGAGTCTCACATTCATGTGAGACAGACCTTGCAAAAATATCAAATTTACTTGTAAAAGTATTTAGTCCTTAAAAATATACTCCATCTGTTTCATATTATTTGATCAGTGTTGACTTTTTAAAGTCAACTTAAGAGATTTTTAAACTCAAAATTGACATAGATTTTTTTAATTTTAATTAATACAATAATAAATATTGTAAACTATTTAAAAAGTATTACTTACTGTAAGTTTTATTGTTTCATAATTTTTAGTAAATTATCTCAATTTGAAATTTAAAAATATCTTTAATTGACTTTTAAAAATTAATAATGATCATATAAGGTAGGGAATATGTCATAACTTATACTCCTAAATTATACTACAAATGAACTTCTTTTGAAGTATGGAAAGAATATTATCTATGCTCAAACCCATGATTTTCATACCCAGATCGGTTATTGAACCGAAAAAAGTACCAGGTGGGTTGGTCACTGGTCCAACCAGTGGTCGAACCGTTATTGACCCAATGACGTTATTAATATATAAATTAAATATTATTATTAATTAATAAAATTTTAAAAATCTCATTTTTTATGTGTAAGACCCCAACTTTTTATCAAAATAAAGATTTTATTTTCTCTAATTATTATTTTGAATAATAAGGTATTGATTTGGTATAATGCTTTAGTTATAGGTGAAATGTGCTAATTTTGTAAAGTAAGCAAGTTGCCATATAATATACGTTTGCTCGAAAAATATTTTTTTTGTTGGGGAATATTCGTACGACGGCGCAATCATTAGTGGACCACATAAAAGAATAACTTTCGGATATAGAAAGCGACATAAATAACTTTTTTATAAAAAATAACGGCAAAACTTTTACCGTTAAACTATTGAAATAGCCGGTGATAAAAGTACAGGAATACGCGTGGCTGCACAATAGCACACAATATTGTATAGTATCTCTGATTTTTTATTCTTATTTAAGAAGTCACTCAATAATTGTTACAGTAAAGTTACACAGTCTTTCATATTATTGATGCAATAATTGCTACAATGATAATTAAATAGTATTTTACATTATTGATGCAATAATTGTCATGACATAGTAACTCATATTATTGAAATTATATTATTAGATATCATTATTGATAATGTCTAGAAAGTTCTGTCGAGAAAAGAGGTTAGGTTGTATAATTACGCGCAAGTAAGGAGAAATCCTTATCGGAAAACCCTCTCTTTCATAGGAACGATCTGGTTATCAGTATTGTGAATCTATAATAGTAATTAAAAATAATTATTGAAGATTTGTAAATAATTGATGAATATGGTAAGCAAATATTTCTTTAAATTTTGATATAAATGGAGGAATTTTAGAATGAGACAATTGTCAAAAGTTATTATTTTTTATGAAACCATAATTATCTTCTCTGATAATATATTTATATATTATTATAATATTACATTATAATAGTATAATGTGATAATATAATAGTATAATTTTTATAATTTAAATGGTAATAATATTATAATAAATTTATGGTATAAGAATAAAATAAGGAGGAAGAGAGTAAATTGAATTTGAATTATTTTATTTCAAATAACATGTGATAAATGATGGAAGTAAACAAGTTGGTTTTGGAAAGATTGTTTTCAAAAGGTGTATGCTGCAAAATCATTCACATGTAAGATTTGTCAGAAGTGGTGTGCTAGCTTTTTCCTATAAATAGGTTGCTTAGTTAAACAATGAAACTAACACTAGAATTAGAAAATTCTCTCTCTGTAATATTGAGCGTATTTCTTGTGAGTATAATGATACTTTGAGTGTTGATAGCAGTGCAAGATTTTCTCAACGTAATCTCTGTTATTCCAGTCAGAACTACTTTTCTACTAAGGTAAAGGATGTTATTATTTTTTTTCGTAAAGGGTGTTATTTCCTTTCAATACTCATAAATGATATTATTTCCTTCCACACTCGTAAGGGATATCATTTTCTTTTATACTCCATATTACGTAAGAGATATTATTTCATCTCATATTCCTAAATTTAAACTTACTATGCTAAGTATTGCTTCTATAATTCCTGAAATGATTAAAAATTTCTTAAGGATTGCGCTTCACCTAATATCATTTCACTGGAATATTGGTCTGAAATTTCTTATTAAATTTTAATATTTTCATGTCTGGGTATTATTCATATGGTACTACTCATGGGAACTATTCATACGGTACTATTCATGAATATTGTTCACAACAGAATTTAATTTCATTTCTTTGTCCAAGTTATCTCTTATGAATCTTATTCTTGAAATTGAATCCGTGTTATGATCTCATTTGATTGATTCTTTATATCATTATCATCCTCATGCTTATATTGTGCTGAAAGTCATCTTTAGCCCGTAGTGCACTGATGAACTGTTGATTGATATCTTTGGCACGTAGTGCAAAGATGAATTGTTGATTGATATATTTGGCCCGTAGTGCAAAGATGGACAGGTGTTTGGCATGATCATGACAATTGGTGATACAAACGATTATCTTTGGCCCATAATGCCATAGATAATTCGTTGATTGGAAATAATTATTGATTAATGTTACAGGGATAAAATATTGATGATGGACTTTTAAAATCATAAGAAGATAGTAGACATCATGCTCTACTTGACTCTTCTAATGGATTATTGTTTCTACTATAGTTTTTGATCTAAAACTTGTTGTCTAATGTATTCTATCATATTTTTCCCTGTTGAGGACTAAGGATAATTTGTTCTTCATTATCTTAGTCATAATGTTCTTTACTTGACTAGTTGAGCTCACTTTTTTTCTTTTGGTTCCATTGTTCTTCTCAAGAGGCGAGAATGTAGCTGGGGCTAGTAAGGGAGTGGAGTGATGGTTCAAGATGGTTATTATAGTAGTCCTAACTATTTTGAAAAATAGTGTAACAATAATTGTAATGAGGATTTTATTTGAGTATGGATATTGTCTGCAAGATAATTTTTGTTTTAAAACTCACAGCATATGTGTTGTCGTATTTTGCACGACAGTTGTATTTGAATTATGTACCATGTATTTGGTGACTCAGAATGGGTTGTGTGGACCTATTTTGGGTGAGTCACAGTTGGTATCAGAGTTTAGGGATATGATCTCTAGTGGAGATCTGGGATTAGAATTAGGAGGGATGAGACGAGTAAATCATTTGTTAGTGTGTCCTACCTAAGCTTATTTGTTATTGGTCGGTCAAAATATAGGGTTAATATGTGGCATGTTAATTTCTTTAATTAACCCTTGTTTTGTGGCAGTATTTGAGAATGACATTTAAAAATTAAGAGATGAACTCATATAGAGTTTTAAGTGATGAATAGAGTAGATTTATTTAAAGAATAAATATTGGAGTATAATATCTTGTTATAACAGAGATGTTTATTGGGGAGTACTAATTAAGTTATTGAACTTGATTATAGGATGTCATGCGAAGAAGAAATTAGAAATACCCATATGGTGAGTGAAGAATTAACAGTTGCACCCGAACTAGTCGCAGAGGTAGCAGCTGAGAGTGAGGAAGAAGAGGACCCTGAGGAGTATTTATTAGGAGATATTTTTGATCGAAATATAGAACTGCAAAATCATATTCATGAGTTAGAGGAGCAGACTGAAAAGCGATGGGCGGTCGTGGAGCAAAGGGATGCAACAATTCAAGATTTTACTACCCGATATGTCAAGCTAGAACAGAAGCTCTCTCTGGCAGAGTATAGGATAATAGAGCTGGAATCTGAGAATGCAAATGTCAAATATCATCTGAAAGAAGAAACAACTGAATGAGTAAAAATGGAGAATGCATAGGTAAAAGCTGCACAATGCATTGATATTGTAGAAAGAGACATCAGATCCAAAAAGGCCAAAATAGATGACATGGATCTCACTTTTTGGACATGAATTAGGAGAACCCAACATCGAGTTTGGAATTATCCTATACAAAGTGGTCAACCTCAATTCGATATGGATCGAAGATTAATGATTCAGATCATGGATTAGGAGTACGGCGAAGTAGTTGAGGGTGGAATGTACCCTATAATAAAGTTAAGTTCAGCTGAGATGGTAACACCAAAGGCGACTATAGACAAAATAAAGCCGGTGGTTCAAGGGAAACTGTTTGTTGTGACATCCAAAAAAGCAAGGAACCCGAACGAAGTTATCATGAGTAAGTTAATCATAAACTCTTGTGAAGTCTATATCTTATTAGATACCAGTTCTACCCAATCTTTTAATTCACCTGCTTGTGCTCAACGTTTGAACTTGACTTCTGAGAAATTAGACTTTGACTTATCTATTGAAACTCCATTATGAGAGACTTTCATTTAATCCACTGTTTATAAATCTTGTTTGATTCAAATCGGCATCCTCACATTATACGTTGATCTCATCTCTTTAAAAATACTTGCATTTGATGTGATTTTAGGGATTGATTGGTTAACTACTCATCATGCTAAAATTGATTATTTTCGTAAGGTCGTTAGTTTTCATATTCCTAACCAATCTGTTATGCAAATTCAAGCAATAAAACCACTAAAGTCAATCATTGTCATATCAAGCCATAAAGCCCTTCGTTTATTGAAAAAATATGTCAAGCTTTCTTAGCCAATATCATGGATTTAAACAAAAATACGTCAGATTTGAATGATATTTCTGTTGTTAGTGAATTTCCTGACGTATTTCTTGAAGAACTTCTTGGCCTACCCCCAGAGCGTGATATCAAATTTTGTATTGAACTTGAACCCGGTATAAAACCCATTTCCAAAATCCCTTATCGAATGGCTCTTATTGAACTTTAAGAGTGAAAAACCGAATTACAAGAGTTGTTAGACATTGGTTTCATTTGTCCTAGTACATCTCCTTGAGGTGCTCCTATTTTATTCATAAAGAAGAAAGATGGGAGTATTTAACTTTGCATTGACTATCGGAAGTTGAACCATGTCACCATCAAAAATAGGTACCCGTTACCTCGCATTGATGACTTGTTTGACCAGTTTCAAGGTGTTAAATTCTTCTCAAAGTTCAATCTTTGTTCCGAATATAATCGGTTAAAGATTAAAACTGATGACATTCCAAAGACTACTTTCAGGACTTAGTACGGGCATTACGAATTCCTAGTCATGTATTTTGGATTGACTAAATCTCCCATGGTTTTCATGGATATAATGAACCGAGTATTCAAGGAATATTTGGATCATTTTGTGGTTATTTTTAATGATGACATCCTCATCTATTCCAAAAGCCATAAGCAACACTTGAGGCTGAAACTCTAAAAGCTTCATGAAAATAAGTTATACGTCAAGTTGAAGAAATACGAGTTCTGTCTTGAGGAAGTAGCATTCCTTAGGCACATGATATCGAAGTATGGAATATCAATTGACCCGACAAAGATTGAAGCAATACAAAGTTGGGAGAAACCTAAGTCAGTAATCGAAGTATGTAGCTTTCTAGGCTTAGCTGGTTATTATCAGAGATTCATGGAAGGATTTTATCGAATCGCCACTCCATTAACTCAGCTGACTCGAAACGATACAAAGTTCAGATGGAGCAAGGAATGTGAGACTAGCTTCCAAGAACTCAAGAGGAGACTCATTTCAGCACTTGTTCTGATATTACCATTAGATTCGGAGGGATTTGTCATCTACAGCGATGCTTCAGGTAGTGGTTTAGGATGTGTTCTCATAGAACATGGGAAGGTCATTGTCTATGACTCACGATAACTCAAAGAATATGAGAGGAATTATCCTACTCATGATCTAGAGTTGGCAACAGTCATTTTCGCACTAAAGATCTGAAGACACTACTTGTATGGGAGAAAGTGGAGATCTATACAGATCATAAAAGCCTAAAATATTTCTTCACCCAAAAGGAACTCAAAATATGGCAATGACGTTGGCTAAAGCTATTGAAAGATTACGACCATGCCATTCAATACCATCCTAAAAAACGAACGTGTTAGCTGATGCATTGAGTAGAAGATCTTATGCAGGTATGAGTACGATGTTATTAACCCAAATACCTATTATTTATGGCTTACAAAGGATAGAGATAGAGTTAAAGACTCCATGTACCCACTGTAGACACCCAAAATTTTTCATTCATGTTACTAACAGTGTAGGAGGTCAGAATCGTCTTTTAGAGATAACCTTGGAGGACAAGACAGTTCCAGATCAGGATATCCCACCGGAGAAGCATTTTCCATCTCAAAGATAACCCCAAGATATTTAAATCCTAGAAATAACACAGGGAGTTTTGGTTTCAACCTCAAAAATAACACTGAGGAATGCAGTTATAGTTCCGGAGATAACCTTGGAGATGCTCTTTCAACCCTTGTAGTCAGCTTCAACCTCAGAGATAACCCCGATGCACTCAGTCCTAAACCCAAAGATAACCCTGGGAGGTCAGGCACACCTCAGAGACAACCCTTAGGACATTCAACACTTGTATCAGCCCAATCTCAGTGATAACCCTGAGCAACGACTACTTTATCAGTCCAAACAGGAGATAGCCCTAGTGAGGGGCAAAATCATCATCTTGCCACCTCGATTCTATATCTGCGCCGTCTCAACACATTTCAACATACATTCTACATAGCAGTGTCCTACAAGAACCAAATAGCTGCAATCCCGAGTGACTACTACATATGACAACACACCGGATGGAATTTGAAGCTTGAAGACCAAGGGCATGGTCCCATATTCCTGACTTCTTACAACCTTTAATCCCATGTCATTGGCGTAGCTCTCAATAATAGCACTCTGTAAAAGGTCTTATATACCTCAATCAGAGGCCCGAATTGAATTTTTGAAAGTTTGAATGGATATCACGTTGTACGCATGCATGTACTTCGAGATGGTGGGACTCGCGGATCCCGGGGCACCCCGGACAGCCGCAGGTGCATATGCGGCTGTCGCAGGTACACCTGTGACTCCCCCCTCTATAAATGGAGGCTGTGGGGTGGCCATTTTGTAAGCGAAAATGACAAGGAAGCCCTGTCTAATTTGCTCTGTACACCCTATAAACTGAGTGCTTTATCATTTTAAACACTTGTGAACTCATATATTGCTATATTTTTACTGGCGGGAGCCAAGTGTTCATCCATTTAAATCTATTAAAGTCTTATTTGGCAGTCCATTGTAAGCCTTCTTACACCTTTCAAAGCCTTTTCTCCACATTTTTCCCACATTGTTCTTCACGTTGAGAGTCATGTTGCGTGTGTATGCCTGGACTTCGGTCTGTTGCTTATATATATATATATATATATATATAAACTGTTGTCAAACTCTGTTCGATGAGACTGGATTTATATCCAGAGCGTTTATTTCTTTTATGTTTATATATATATATATATATATATATATATAAAATTGTTATCGGACTCTGTTCGATGAGCCTGGATTTTATATCCGAAGCGTTTACTGCTTTTATGTATATATATATATATATATATATATAAGCGGTAAACGCACCAGATATTATATCCATGCTAAATCAAATAGAGTTTGATGGGAATAGACTATATATATATATATATATATATATATATATATATATATATATATATATATATATATATATATATATCTAAATTTCTGTCAGGCCTGGAGTTTACTTCGTGGCCTTTTACTGCTTTATTTACATTTCGTCCCGCCTGGAGTTTACTTCGTAGAGGTTGATCGTTTCACTACTTTATTTACATTTTGTTCTGCCTAGAGTTTACTCCGTGGTGGTTGATCGCATTTACTGCATTATTTACATTTTTGATCCCCTATGGAGGTTCTTCGTGGTGGTTGATCGTGTCTCTAAATATATATTTATCGCTTTTATATATATACATTTACAGTCCCCCATGATGTTCGCTTCGTGGTGGTTGACAGTCTGTATATATATATATATATGTATATTTACAGTTTTTATATATATAACAACTTACAGATTTCATACAAACTGCAACATCATGTGAGTCTAGGAATCATGTGATCACAAATTCAGTTTCCTGAATCTAGATTTGGTTCCCGTGATGGACATTTTCGGCTGTAAATAGCTTGTACATTATTCACAGTGTTCGAATTTCCTTAGACGTATTTCATGCCGACGAGGAGTTCGACACTGCTATGTATATTATTTTCTCGAGGATGCCTCGTATCTCAAAAATAAAATCAATTAAGCCGAACAATTAATAAAATGGAAGCATCAAAGGCCTTAATTACTATTGAGCATAAGTGTTTGAAAAACATCTTTTACAAAACATCACTACTATATCTTGTTAAAACTGAATTTTTACACAAATTTAAACCCTTTGTATATAGGTGCAAACGAGACATAACACTACTTCCAAATAACTGCACATTGACTCACACACACACACACATATTCATATAACAGTTTAATTGAAAAGTGGTGTCACCATGGTAACACGGATGTCGGGGGGTGCCTAACACATTCTCTGCGCATAAGCAAGTCCCTTGTGACAACCCGAGAAATTAGACAATTTATGAAAATCTTAAATGATTGATTTAAGGTTAAATAATAGACCTAGACAAGAAATGAGTGTATGCGTTTGATGTTATTGGGATTGAATTTTGAGGATTTCAAAATTCTGTGAAGGATATAGGTGAATTATTCAGGATTAAGGATTTAAGTGAATATGTTTTGTGTTTATGGTTATGATGTGTTCAGAATGTGGTTAAGGGTCATGGGTTGATCAGATAAATAATATCTGTGACAAACCCTAAGTATATATTAAGAACGACAGCGTTCGGTTAGAAAACCCTAACGTCTAATAAGAAACCCTAGAAATCGATTCTGGAAGCCCTAGTTTCAGTTCCGGGAGTATGAAATCTTGAATCGGATATTGAAAACCCTAGATTGGGAATGCAAGGTATGTACAAGGTTAAACGCCAATATATTTAATTAATTAGGGAAAACCCTAATGAATTACTGGAAATCTTAATTGATTATTAGAAAACCCTAATACAAGATTTGAAAACCCTAATTTCAGATTCTGATAAAATGAAAGCCTAATCTGGGTATATAACGGAGAATTTTAATGCTTTAGTGCTATTAATAAAGTATTAATGAGGGTAAAGGTTAAGTAATTAGCAAACCCTAATTTCAAAATTTTTGGAACCCAAATTATTCCGTTAAAAACCCTAATGCTTAATTGTGGTTTTAATTGCTAAAATTAGCAATGCTAATTAGGAAACCCTAATCCTAATTATTTCAATTTATGAGTAATTAGAAAACTCTAATCTAATTACGATGTTTAATTTCTAAATTAGAAAATTAATTTTTCTAGTAGAACCCCTAATTCAAGGGTTTTAAACCCTAATTCGCGATTTTGAGCCCTAATTGTTCAGTGGTGGATTTAATTGCTATATTAGCAATGTTAATTAGGAAATATATATCCTAATTGTCAAGTTATTAGAAACCCTAATCGGATTAAGAAATCTAATTTCTAAAATTGAACTATTATTTTTCTATTTAAAACCCTAATATGTGGTTTTGAGACCTAATGTACAAATTTGACCCTAAGTGCTCAATTAGCAATTTAATTAGGATAAATTAGTCATAATTAGCAAGATTGATACATGATTAGGTAATTATGATATAATTAGGAAAGCCATAATTAGAAATTAGAAATCAAAATTTTCTATTTTAAATTTAATTGGAAATTTTTTGAAAATCCAAGTTGCTAATTATTTGTGGGTAAAATCTAAACCCTAAAGGGTTAAACCCTAAACTCTAAAATAATCCAAACCCTAAAGATTAAGGGCTTCATCAAATACAAATTTTAGACATTTAAGGAAAGGACAAAAATGCCCTTTTAGTGTGTTATTTTAGGAAGCTTGCAAATCTTGCAAAATCCATGGTTGTTGAACAACCCTAGTCTAAGCCTAGCACTAGCATATGTCTATTATCCAACCACTCAGCCTATTATAGCAGCAACATGCATTGAATCAAGCTTTTTATAAGATTTAAAGAGAGAGAAAAGTTTCATTTCTATCTCATTTTTTTCAACATTTTCTCTCTCAAGAATTTCGTGTATGAGGGTAAGAGTGGGTAAGAAACAAAGAAATTATCAGCTTTTGTCATGTGCAAGATCAGATCTAAGGACCAGAATAAAAATCAAAGCTCAAAAGAGGTATAAACCCTAAATTTCAAAATTTATGATATTGATGTTTAATGTTGTTATTTGTTGGTTGAATATGTGTTATAAGGTGTCAATTAGAGATCTGGGTTGTTGGATCATGGATCCATAACACCTAGATGCTCGAATCTAGTACTTTATAAAATCTGGAATGATGCAAAAATATGGCCTGACAGTCAAATGTCAGGGCCCATAGATCTTTGCGTGTTAATGATCTCTTGTGTTTGATGTTATAGATTTATAGTATGTCATTTTGTCTGTGATCTGGAACTGAAAACGGAGCTAGATCATGTGTATATTTCAAGATATAAGCAGTCAAACTGTGTTGACCAGCCACGAAATCTGATTTCTGGGTTACCCAGAAACCCAGAAGTCACTGACAGCGTTTTTGCAGGTCAAGAATCTTTCTGTTGTTTGTTATTTTGGTCAAGTTGTTGTGGGAATGTTGTAGATTGGTATGTAAACTACAAGTTCATGCTATTAGATAACCCGTATCTGTAACAGAATCAAATATATTGTTGGTCAAAAAGCGTTGACCGATCAGCCATATGAACTTTCTGGAAAACCCAGAAAGTTCAAGATCCGGTTCTTGAGTACCACTTTGACCGAGCTAGATCTTTTGTTTGTGATGTTTTTAGGTTGATATAAGGTAATATAATTGTACCCTGTCATGTGTACTACATGGTGGAACTTTTAGATCATACAAGCATGCTCTAGAATCAAAGTTACAGAGAATCAAAAGAGGTACCTTGAATGTTCTTCATTTTCTGGGCAACCCAGAAAATGAAGAACACGTCTGTCCGACATTTCGGGAGCCCAGATCTTACTGCTACGTTGTTGTTTGGACATGAAATGAGTTTTTTGTTATAGTAATACATGAGTACTACAATCTGAAAGTTTTAACCAACCCAGAAAGTAACAAGAACACGGATTAAAACTCGATCAAACCACCCAACCCGAACACTAACAAGAACACTCAAGAACAGCTGAAGAACACATTTAGCGACACTTTTGTCGCCTAAAGACCCTTTAGCGACGCTTTATTTTCGAAAAAATGCAGAAAATGATTAAAAATTAGAAAAAAATGGTTTTTAATTATTAAAAATACAAAATAAATTCTGAAAAATTATTTTAAAGTCTGAAAAATAGTTTTTAACTATTTTGAGTATATTTTGAAAATATTTAATATTTTTGGAATATAAATGGTATTTATTTATTTAATAAATTAATGTTAATTCATGAAAAATCATGAAAAATAATATTATGATAAAAAAAATATTTTAAGTTATTTTTGATAACTTTTGATATTTTGTGAGGAAATTCATTAATTAATCAATATTAATGATAATTAGTTTATTTAATAGATATATTAAATAAATTATGGAAAAATAGAATTAATGCTTTATAAATTATATAAAAATGATTTAAGTGTTATAAAAATATTTTAAGTTATAAAATATAACTTTTGATATTTTGGCATGAAAATATTAATATTTTAATATTAATATTAATTATCGGATAATGGATTAAAGTGTTGGAAAATCATATAAAAATGATTTTACAGTATTAAAAATACTTTGTGATATTATAATTATATTATAATATTATGTGATGATTTTCATTAATATTTTTATATTAAATGAATATTAATGATTAAGAAATTATGTGGTATTTAAGTCATTTAAATACGGTTTTAAGGATTGAAAAATGGTGATAAATGGTAATAATTATCCGAAAGTTATTACGATCCTAGGAAAAATGTTTTGTCTGATTAGAAATTATCTGTGTTAATGGTTAAGTGTTAAGTCAGAGTTTAATTGAACTTAAACTTGATATTCGTCCGACTAGACCGTCGGGATGATAGAATTGTGTCGGTTTCAACTCAGACTGTAATAGTTTGACTTGACACCTAGTCTTATATGTGTTATAGACTGATAGGCTTATGTGGTAATGTGTTAGGTTATTTTGTGGATATAAATATAACAGTATTATACTATGATGATATTATTCTAATTATTGGAGATCTATATATTAATATTAGGTCTTCGAGTAAAACGTTATTAAATTATGTTGCGGTAATCAACGGTTCAGGCAAGTTTCTTTTACTTAACTCTAATAAGAGTAGTTTCTTCAAGCTTATGGTTAATCATTGCTGATTACCACAAAAATTGTATTCTGTACATCTTGCATGTTTAAGTCAGATATGAAAGGCTGATCACCTTCATTACCAGTTGGTTCAGAAATGTTTGTTCATGTATAATACTTGTTCAGTCAAAAATTTATTCGTGCTACTTCTCAATTATATTGATGAATTATAGCAAGCCCATTATTCATACTCTTCAATCATGATATATTGTTATATTGTTGTATATAAAATTGTTGGGCAACTTTCATGCTCACCCTTGCTATATCATGATAAAACATTGCAGATAAGGCGAATGCGTTTGGATACAGGAAACGGTTAAAGCCAAGTTCAGCTTGGGATATAAAGTGCAGCTAGTTTGTAATAACGTATTTGATAAATATTGTTGTGTAATAGATATTTTAGGAAATGTGTATTAAGTTAAGGTTACTCGACCTTGGGGAATAGTGTGTAATGTATTGTATAAATAATTTATGTTTATATCTTTCGCAAATAGTTATAGAAATAGTATACCGGATCCAAGGTGATTTGGGGCCCGGATTCGGGGCTACTACATCCCCGAACCCTAACGAATCTTAGTTTCACATACCAGTTTAATAGTATTACATCACGTGGTCAATGTGCAAACCTTTTATCGGTTGAGTTGGTGCAACCATTTAAAAATACCAACTGACAACTCTTATAGTCCAATCGTCGACATATAAATGTCGGACCTTTTTACAACTTTTCTTTTCAAACAAATCTCACCTAACATGAGAACACCAAAAGACAAGAAAAGAAGACGGACTGTAAAAATCCCAATGTCGACAGGTGGCGACTCTACTAGGGACACTAGTAAAAGGACTTAAGTCGCTACTACAAACTTTTCAAAAAATGTTATATGCTTGTGTGTGGATGTTGCATTTACATTTTGATGAATGTGTATGAATGCCTTACACTATATATGCATATGATATTAGTGCTTTGCACATGTCATCATTCCCATAACTGTAAGACACGTTGCATGTGAATGTATGTTATTTTGTTCCGCCACCGGGAGGTTATCCTATCGGTGTTTGATTACTGGACTCGTATGAAGATTAATTCTAACCAGACTATAATGACCCCAAAATTCATACAATATAATTCTCAACTTCAGTCGTTAATAACACATCCACCTTCTAATTTTACATCCTTATTCGATGTTAAACTTTATAAATTGCGAAATAATTTAAACTTTTTTATCTTCTTACTTTAATTCCCTGAATCAAAACCTTTATCATCTACTTGTCTTTGAATCATATATAATCCATGATTCACTTCATCACAGTTATTATATAAAATTTTACATTTCAATTCGATAACTTTTGTATATCAGATAACTCAAACTTTAACTTTACAACTCAACATAAAACTATACATCATAAAATATTTAGTACATCTCATGAATCTTAGTCATGGTTTAAAGAAATAACAACTTTAGCTAAAATATTAATCATCGTGTATTATTTCTGATCCACATCATTCAAGTAGCACATTGTTTTACCTTCAATCCTTAACCTGCAAAAATGGTTATTTGCAAGGTTGAGCTCGACAACCCAGCAAATCTAACAGTTTTCATGCATCACGTAGTACATAATAACATGTTTATCATACATCTCATAAACATTAAACTAAAATAACAAACATGCTGCAGTTCACATAACAAGTCTAAAGATTGAATTCCTTACTCAATCAGCATTCATTACTCAATTAACAAAGTCATAAATTGAATTTAATGTTTCATGCATTCAACATATATAAAACATCATGCTCTTTGCAATAAAGATTTAAAATAGTTAATTATCAAGTTCACATAACAAATATGAACTGAAAGACTTGCCTTGATCGATGTTTACCAATAACAGTTTAACAACTTACAGATATCCGCACTTCACGTGGCCTACACAATTATATAATCATTCACATTAACTATTAGTCATATAGCAACACATATTAGTTGTAATGTAAACTTTACTCTATGCCTCATAGCCCTTCTTATCATAGATACACAATGTTCAATTTTATTGTGTTAACTTTCAACTTATATCTCACTGTATTTCATATTCAAAGTTCATTCAAGTATTTAAGTCTTGTTAGGACTACTTATTTGTTTTATATTAACCCTATTCAATATCTTATAATATTCATTTCATTTAATTTAAAACACTTTTTACGTTCATTAACACTTATCACGACGTTTCGACGTTTATTCGTCACACGCCCAATTTGTCTCTCTTGTGTGTGCTTAGTATGCGTTTACAAATTATCTAATATATCATTTATTAATGTTAAGTATCATTATAATTCATAATATTCATGTTCTATAACTTAGAACAAAATTTATTATCGTCGACATCACTATACTTGTGTGTGTGCCTGTCCGACGCCTTCTGATTGCCTCCGAATACGCATTAGTCACAAAGATGACCATTTTGACTACTCTTCCCGACCACAAATTGAAAAACTAAAATAATAAAAGTTGTAGGTCTATTCATCCTCATTCCGAATCTTCTTGAATCACCTCAATCGGAGTTCGTACGAAAAGGTTATGCCTATTTTACTAAAACAAGTCAAAACAGTCACACCTGACATACTTTGGGCGTAACTGCACCCAATTAAGCCTTGGGCACAGTGCAGCTGTGCCCTACAGCGTAGTTGTGCCCCAAATGACTTAGGTCACAGCGCAAGTGCGACCGTTAGCAAAAACGGGACCTGAAGCTACTGTTCTTTGCGATTTTTGACCCTTTTTCTCCTACTAATCTTCATAACTTGAGTTATACACATCCAAATTAGTCCGTTTTTTGATTCTATGGATTCATAATTCATAGAAATACAACATACTAGAATTCTAACAATTTATAAAAATATTAACCAACCTAAAATTTGACCCAAAACACATGTTCATATTTTCATGTTTTAACATCTCTAGCGAATTCGATCACCACGACTTCGTTTCTTAATCAATTGACACGATTTAAACTATGTTGTTTTCCTTTCTTCATATACTAACATAATCCAACATCATTTTACATATTATAACACATATTAAACATGAAATGTTATACTTTCTAAAGCCATAACATACATGTTTCAATAAGAACACAAGTTCTTCATCTTTAGCATAGTTTCATGAGTTCTATTACCTAAAATTTGCTTATAGATGATATATAACATAATATATATACCCATAAACATATACAAATTGTACTTCAACGAAAACCTAATTACAAAGACTTTAGAAAACAAAAACCAAAAACTAGAAACTTAGGAATTTACCTTTGATTCCTCTAAGCTCTAGTTACATAATTGAAAGTCCTTGTTTAATCCTCTTTTTCCTTTTGATTCTTAGAGTGTCTCTTCCCTCTTCTCAATTTTTTCTAAGCTCCATCTTTTTCTCTGTGTTTTTTCTCTTTCTCTCTATTTTGCTACACCACATAAACAAAATAAATTGATGCCTTAATGTGGGTGTTACAATTGATGGCTTAATGTGGATGTTACAAAGGCAAAAGGTCACAAGGCCATGTTTGGCTAGAACCATTAATGTCCTTATAATTTATTTTAATAATTCTCCTTATCATATGGTATATCTTCTTTTCTCTAAATGTCACACTTTAACTATGTTTCTAAATTATTTAGCTAACTGCATTGAATAATACAATTATAATATGTAGAACTATTACTCCATATATTACGAAATTATATTCATAACATCTCAACTTAAAATAAACCATTCCATTAAAATAATTAATATTTATTCCATTAATTATTTTAATTAACTCAAATAAATCATATAATCATAATATATAATTATTTAATTCCTTTCCTCGCATAAATTGTCTCAATATAATTTATTTAATCCATACATCTAATCACTACTTAAATATTAACTCAATTTATTAATCTCTAACCAATAATTTTTTATAGGTATAATGGTGTTTTTCTTCTCTCACCATCAATTTATATTTTATTAACATCATTCAAGATACTAAACCTTTTCATATATTACCATGACATGTAATATATATTAAGAATACCAAATTTAAGTAGCAAAACTCATATATATTAACTCACTATTTAATTAATGAATTAACTCTTTTATCCAATTTACTACAACACCACAACCAAGTAAGGTTTTAATATTCATACAATATTATTCCATAATATAGTTTCAACTTAATTTAAATTACCCAATATTTATAGGGTTAATTTCCCTTGCCACCAAATTCTTTGTCGTGACTATTTTCTTTCATTTCCTTTAATAGTTTAATCAACTATTAAATCTCATACAAATTTCATTTTTTTTCACACCAAGACACATAATTCAAAATATATACATCTCATAATAAGAATTTTTAATTATCAAATTCTTACTTTAATAACTTTTAAAAATTTGGGTTGTCAAAGAGGCTCAGGAAAGGCACCACCCAGATCCACTCCAGTTGAAAGACCAGATTAACTTCCCATTAAGTAAATTGCGATGATCTGGGAACCATCATGCCAAAAAGTCGCGAGTGTAACCTAAGATATGTCAGCCTCTGATAAACCAAACGCGAAGGAAAGTCTGTTCATGCTTTCCATTTTCAATTACTTTTAAAAACAATTACTTGTAATTTCATTCCATGTTAATCTCTATGTAATGGAAATCATAAAGGAAAATGTGTACATGCATTCCTTTTTGTCATGCTATCTTAAACAGCTAACATCCGTTTTGCAGTATAATACTCCTAAAATGGATACATCATATAGCATGTAAACATTTATACATTCTTTAAGACTAAACTACATAAGTTTTTGTAGGGAAACAATTGGGCCTGTTACTCGTTCAAAGTCCAAGAAGGCCACAAGCCTATAGCCAATTATGTCTTCAACTGACCAGACTAATCCTGCTCCTGTCTCTAATGAGGAGTTTGACGGATTAAACAAATAAATTACAGATTTAGCTATTTTACTTAAAGAACTACTCAGGGTCTACGAATACCCATACATACAGAATCCTCTGCATATAGAGGAACACAGGGTGCGGATCAAAAAAATCCAATACCTGAGCTTCAGTTAGATAAGTCCAACAAAATTCTTAAAAACACCCATCTCAAAGAAGATCCAGACACCAGGGATATCAGGAAAAAAGTCCTTCAAATGGAAGAGGCCATTCGGTCTATAAAAGGGATTGGAGCACCAGGAGTGTCTCATATGCTGACCTCTGTATATTCCCTGATATTCATTATCCAGAGAAATTCAAGACTCCTGACTTTGAAAAATATGATGGGTTGAGAGATCCTTATACACATTTGAAGGTGTTTATTGGAGAACTCGGATCTTATGTCGAGGATGAGAAACTCAGAATGCAGCTATTCCAAAAGAGTCTAACAGGAGAAGCCCGATCATGGTATACCAGATTAGACAATTCTAAGATTCATAGCTGGGAAGAACTAGCTCATGCATTCCTCAGTCAGTACAGTTTCCAGTCTCAGATGGCTCTTGATCAGTACCAAATTACCAATGTCATAAAACAAGCCAATGAGTCTTTCAAAGAGTATGCTCAAAGGTGGAGGCGCCTTGCTTCTCAAATTATTCCTTCTATGACGAAGTTAAAAATGGTGATGACCTTCATAGATATACAAGAAGCTTCTTTCTATGATAGAATCTTAGTTGGCATTGGCAAGCCATTTTATGAAATAATTAAACATGGAGAGATGGCTGAGATAGGATTAAAGTCAGGAAAAATCCAAGACTTAGCCGCTCTGAAAGCTGTTGTTGAGCTCATCCGGTCTAGAACTTACAGAAACAACCCCCGGAGGGACCATGAAAAGAAAGAGGATGATGTTTTCTTGATATTACAAGGTAAAAAAGGCAGTCAGAACATACCTATCTAGAGGAGAAATTACTCCCCTTTTCAAGCACAATCTTCTAACCCCACATTGCCAAAGGGTGGAGAAGTCTGACAAAATCGAATGTTCACACCCCTTGGGGATTCGCTCAAGAATGTTCTCAATCTTCTGACTACTCAAAAGAAAATTATACATCTTCTTCTACCAGCCAACTCGAATGGTCATGGTTTCAATGCTATCTGAAAGTGTGCCTATCATGCTGGAGCACCAGGACATGATACTCAGTATTGTTGGGACTTGAAACACAAGACCTAGGATTTAATCGATAATAGGGAGATTGTGGTGATTAAACCCGACCAACCTCATGTGGTAGACAACCCATTTCCTCAACATAAAGAAGAAGAGGTTAATATGATTAATTGGAGCAGTGGACAAAGTTCCAATTACGTTATTGAATCTTCCCAAACCAACAAGGACGGTACTGACAAATGGGATTACACATAGTTCCAGTTTATGATGGAACGAAAGATGAAAGCTCTTTGTAAGCAAGTAAACCAATTGGCAGAACGGGTGATCCATCAGCACCAAGTCACACGCCAAATAGTCAATCAGGAGCATGATATTCTCCTTCTTTTTGTTATGAATACTCAATCATCACCTTCAGAAAGTGAAACACTGGAGGATAAAGTTGCAAAAAGAGCAAGTGCCAAAGCCCATCAGGATTTTGCCAATAAAAGGGAATTTACAAACCTTGGCCAACCTATGGAAGAAATAGTTCAGATGTTAATTAATGATGGATGAATTAAATTCCTTCTACCTCCAATCAATCCCCATTCCATACGGTTCAATTCTAATGGAGTATGCAAGTATCACTCCCACTTTCGCGGTCACAGCACAGAAGAATGTTGTGCGCCCCGCCACCTCATTCAGAATTTAATTGATAGCGGTGTCCAGCATATGGAAGATGATGACACTTTGTTACTTGAGAGTGGGAACACATGTCCTACAAAATGGAAGGACATCCTAGCCGTTATATCCGCTGAGGATGATTTGGCTACCAGAACGCCCAAAATACAAGAAATTCAACTCAAAGGTGTTGACAATCCTTTGAAAGTAGCTGTGCCAAAGCCAATTACATTTCCATTTAGGCCACAATATCATGTTGTTAACCTGAAAAAAGTTCCATAGAATTATGGGCAGGTTGAAGGATCCACATCACACACAACTGCTGCAGTGTCGAAGGAGAATCCACTATATCTTCCCCATCGGGTGATGAAGCCTACCATCAAATTAAAAGGGAAAGTTCCCATGGTGAAAATTGAAGAGTTCCTTCGTACTATGGGCCATAATGAAGCCAAGGGGGTTTTAAGCTTGAGAGAGGCTCCACTGCAAATTTTAATACTAGACTTGGTTTTTTCTTCTGAAGATCACAAGAAGGTCTTGCTGAGGGTCTTGGATGAAGTTCATTTGTCGAAATCAGTGGATGTTAAAAAAATCCAACATCTGGTTGATCACATTTTTAATAACAATGTGATATCTTCCACTGATGACGATTTACCTCCCGAAGGGACTAGTTATTACAAACCATTGTACATAGCGGTTCTATCGTCCGGATACATAGTGGGAGAAGTTTTAATAGATGGTGGGTCATCTTTGAATATATGTCCTTATGCCACCTTGGAGAAGATGAATATCAATCCCAAGAGGATCAAAAATAGCCACACGATTATCAAAGCTTTAGATGGATCCCGAAGAAATATAGTTGGGGAGATTGAGTTACCTGTGGAGATTGGTCCATATACATTCATTGTAAGACCCAAACTTTTATGAATAAAGAATAATTTTCTCGAAATATATTTTTGAATATTATGGTGTGGATTTGATATAATGTTCTAGTTGCGGGTAATATTTACAAATTTTGCAAAGTAAGCAAGTGGTTATATAATATTCGATTGGTCGAAGAATATTCATTTTACCAGGGAATATTCATACAACGGCACAATCATTGGTAGACCCCACAATGGAAGTATTGTCGTAGTTAAAAATGACATAATTATCTTTTTATAAAAATAACGGCGGAAGTTTTACCGTTAAACTGTTGAACTACGCGGTAGTAAAATTACAGTAATACGCGTGGTTGCATAGTAGCACACGGTATTGATTATTGATGCTTACGTGAAAAGTCACTCAGTTATACTAAATTATTTCTACAGTAATTGCTGCATCATATCTCTCATATTATTGATTTGATTATTGTCACAGTATCATCTCCATAATATGATATATTATTAAATTAATAATTGAGACGACGCAGTTATTCATATTATTAAATTGTAATATTTACAATGTCTAGAAGTTCTGTCAAGGAGAGGTTTGGTCATCTAATTGCGCACCAATAAGGAGAAATCCTTATCAGAAAGCCCCCTCTTTCCTTGGAACGACCTGGTTGTTAAATATTGTGAGTTATAATATTAATGATGAATAAGTTCGTGTTAACTAAAGATGAAATTGATAGTTCCATTCTGTTGGAATTATTAGTGTTAGTGGAAATCGACATTTATTTCGATATTAATTGATGTCTGAATTTATACTAACCAGTCGGGTAATTAACCAGATAAATGAGCAATTAATTGCTATTAATTCAAATGATTATAACTATTTGTTCATACGTGTGTACTTTTGATTCACATTCTTGTACTATTAGGAAAGTTGGTGCAAGATTGATTATACTTGCATGACTAAGTTAAAAATGGAGGTACTATACTATAATTCATATTTTCACATGATTATAACTATTGATTCACATAATTGAACTATTGATTCACATTATTTACTATTAGGAGAGGTGGTGCAAGTTTGATAATACTTGTAGGACTAAATTAAAAATGAAAGAAAAGTTGAAGGTATTGTACTGTAATATTTCGAACCCCAAAACGTGTAATTATGGAAACTATATTTTCATATAAATAAAAGATCATTCTTCCTTCATTTTTTACCAATTCATTAAAGCTATAGAGCAATTATTATAAAGAGAAATTATAGAGAGAAAGAAGAAGAGAAGTCTGCTACCTCTCTACTCCAGTATCCAGTTTCTTTCTAAGGTAAGGGGTATTATTTCTTTTGTATTGATGAAGAGAGTTTCTGTTATTCCATTCTTTATTATTATGTTGGAATAACCTATCTATGCGAAGTACCGCATACGTGGTGAAATTATTTTGTTATTCCATTCTTTGTTATTCTGTTGGAATAACCTGTCTGTGCGGTCTATCGTATGCATGGTGAATTCTTCTTTTATTCGATTCTTTATTATTCTGTTGGAATATCTTGTCTGTGCAGATTACGCTAAACCTGGTTCCATTCTTTATTATTCTGTTGGAATAACCTGTCTGTGCGGTCTATCGCATGCATGGTGAATTCTTCTGTTATTCCATTCTTTATTATTCTGTTGGAATATCTTGTCTATGCGGATTACGCATGACCTGGTTCCATTCTTTATTATTCGATTGGAATAACCTGTCTATGTGGATTATCACATGATGGTGAAGGATCCTTCGTATTTATTCCTTATTAAATTGTGGAAATGATTTGTCTACGTGAATTATCGTATGGCGGGGGAAAATCCATTTGCAGTTTCATATATTCTATGATACTCATTTGGTTAAAGTTTTGGCTTCTATACTCCATGAAATTAGTAGAATATCCTGGATATTTGCGCTTCATCCTATATCTTTTCATGGAAATATTCTTCTGAGCATTCTTGAATTTTACTCCACAAAGCAGTATCATGTTGACAATTTGGACGTAATTGATTTCAAGATAAATTAACTTATAAATCTTTTAAATTTATTCTTGAACTTGTTTTATTGAATTATTATGTCATTGTTATCATACTCATGCTTATATTGCGATGAAAGTCATCTTTGGCTTATGTGCATAGATGGACTTGGTATAATTATGACGAGGGATTATTCGGTATAATCATGACCTGTAATGTTATAAATGATGTGGTAAAAGTCCTCAGTAGCCTGTAGTGCATTATTGGATAGTTTTTGGTATGATTAAAACCATGGATTATTTGGTATAGTCATGACCATTAATGATTTAATGAATATCCTTAGCCCGTAGTGCAGGGATGACTCGATGATGTGGTTTATTTATTAAGCTGAGTCTCAGCGATAAAAATTGATGAAAATATTTTAAATCATAGAAGATAGTAGATATCATTCTCTACTAGACTCATCTAATGGATTGCATATTCCGCTACAGGTAAACTTGATGTCTATTGTATTTTATCAGTTTAACATTGTTGAAGACTAATGATAATTTATTCTGCATTATCTTAGTCATAATAATTCTTACTAGGCTAGTTGAGCTCACCCTTTTTTTCAATGTTCTCTTCAGGAAATGAGAACATAGCCGGGACTAGTCGGGAAACGGAGTGACGGTCCAGATGATAGCATTAGTAGTCCTCACTATTATGTTAAATAGTGTGACAATAAATGTAATGAGGACTCTATTGAGTGTGGATATTTTCTAGATGACAATATTCTTATTAAAACTCTTAGATTATGTTTTGTCGTATTTTACACAACTTTTGTAAAATTAAGTTGTATTTGAATTTTGTACCATATATTTGGCGACTCAAGATGGGTGATGTATACCTATTTTGGGGGCATCACAGTTGGTATTAAAGCCATAGAAAAGAGCCCCGAGCCTTTATCTGCTGAATTCCAAGTCTTGGGATGCACCGATGCTAGAATTTTCGTAGGGGACGCCGTGAGTAACGGTGGCAAGTTGATAGGTATCATTTTGAGGTGCTATCCAAGTCTTCGATGCGGGTCACAGTTGGTATCAAAGCTTAGGGATATGATCACTGGCTGAGATGTGAGACAAGAACTAGGAGGGGAGAGACGGGGAATTCCTTCGTTAGTATGACCTACCTAAGTTCATTTGATATTTAATTGGTCGGTCAGAGTATAGGGATAATATGTGATATGTTAATAAACCCTTGTTTTGTGGCAGTATTTGAAAATGGCATCCGAAAATGTTGAGATAAACAATGAAGCACATGAGACCATTGAGTCACCACAGATTAATGCCCAGGATAATGTGTAATAGGAAGATAATAATCCTCATGTAAATAATAACACCGATAAAATGGTGAATGATGGGATGTTCAGAGGCTTTATGTAATTCATGCAACATCAGACGAAAATGGCTCCTATTCAAAATGCAGGTGGAAACACTGACAACTCTCGGACGGTCACCGCTAAGCAGTTCAAGGAGCTGGGACCACCAGAGTTTTTTATAGAGCCAAAACAACTTAATGCGGAGACGTGGATAAAGTAGATCAACATGATATTTGATTTCTTGGGATGCTCCGAGGAGTAAAAGGTTCCCTTTGCCACCTTCATGTTGCGAGCAGATTACTGGTGGGAATTTGTAAAGCGTACTTAACCTGCCTCACTCAAAATATCTTGGGAGAAGTTCTAAGAGCTGTTCAATGACAAATACTTTCCTGAAAATATTCATCACATGAAGGAGGTAGAGTTCATCAGGCTTGAGCAAAACAATATGACCGTGGCGCAGTACGAAGCTAAGTTTGCCGAGTTGTCTCAGTTTGCGTCCCACTTAGTTAATAATGAGGAGAGAATGACACAAATGTTTCTAAGAGGATTGAAACCCGAGATACGTCAATATCTAAATTCTCATAAAGTGTGTTTGTATTCTGATGTTGTTAATAGGGCTCAGTTATTGGAGTGCGATAATGAGTCAACCCAACCAAGAGAGAGCAACTGACAAGTCGATAATACCAGTGGTAGCAGTTATCGAACCGTTGACAACAAATGTGGAGGGAAATAACATGCCAGAAATGATAATCACTTCGGTGGTAATCATGGCCATGATAATAAGAGTGGACATTTCAAGAAGAGGAAATTCAACAAGGATGGAAAGACGTCAGAACCGACACCTGTTGTTAAGGAAGGAGAACGACCACCGGTCGTATGTTACAAATGTGGAGCGGAAGGACACATAAGTCCAAACTGCATGATGCAGTCCAAAGCGTGTTATAATTGTGGAAAAGAAGTTCACCTAGCCCGATTTTGTCGAGCACCAAAATCAAGTCCTGCTGGGATGGAGGCATCAAAGGGTGTCCTAGACAAGACAAAACTGGTAGTTCAAGGGAGAGCGTTCGTCGTAACCTCCCAAAAAGTGAGGAATCCGAACAAGGTTATCACGGGTAAGCTAATTATAAACTCTAGCGAAGTTTATACTTTATTTGATACCGGTTCTACCCATTCCTTTATTTCTCCTACTTGCGCTCAACGTTTAAATTTGACACCGGAGAAATTAGACTTTGACTTATCTATTGAAACTCCGTTGGGAGAAACCTTCATTACATCCACGGTTTATAAGTCTTGTTTGATTCAAATCGGTAACCGCACGTTACTTGTCGATCTTATTTCCTTGAAAATACTTGTATTTGATGTAATTTTAGGGATTGATTGGTTAACTACTCATCATGCTAAAATCGATTGTTTTTATAAAGTTGTTAGCTTTCATATTCCTAACCAACCTATTATGTGAATTTAAGTAACCAAATCACTAAAATCAATCACTGTCATATCAATTCATAAATCTATTCGTTTATTGAAAAAAGGATGTCAAGCTTTCTTAGCCCATGTCACAGATTTAAATAAAAATACGTCGGATTTGAATGATATTTCTATTGTTAATAAATTTCCTAACGTATTCCCTGAAGAACTTCCTAGCCTACCCCAGAGCGTGAAATTGAATTTTGTATCGCTTTTGAATCCGGTACAAAACCCATTTCCAAAGCCCCATATGGAATGGCTCCTATTGAACTTCAAGAGTTAAAAACCCAACTACAGGAATTGTTAGACATCGGTTTCATTCGTCCTAGTACGTCTCCTTGGGGTGCTCCTATTCTATTCTTAAAGAAGAAACATGGAAGTATGCGACTTTGTATTGATTATCGGGAGTTGAATCATGTCACAATCAAAAATAGGCACCGGTTGCCTCACATTGATGACCTGTTTGACCAGTTGCAAGGAGCCAAATTCTTTTCAAAGATTGATCTTCGTTCCGGATATCATCAGTTGAAGATTAAAACTGATGATATTCCAAAGATTGCTTTCAGAACTCGGTACGGGCATTATGAATTCATAGTCATGTATTTTGGATTGACTAATGCCCCTGCTACCTTCATGTATATGATGAACCGAGTATTCAAGAAATATTTGGATCACTTTGTGGTCGTCTTTATTGATGACATCCTCATATACTCTAAAACCCGCGAAGACCATGAGCAACACTTGAGGCTGATACTCCAAAAGCTTCGTGAAAACAAGCTTTATGCCAAGTTAAAGAAATACGAGTTCTGGATTTAGGAAGTTACATTCCTTGGGCACGTGATATCAATTCATGTAATATCTATTGACCCGACAAAGATCAAAGCAATTCAAAGTTGGGAGCAACCTAAGTCACTGACCGAAGTACGTAGCTTTCTTGGCGTAGCTGGTTATTATCGGAGATTCGTAGAAGGGTTTTCTCGAATCGCTACTCCATTAACTCAGCTGACTCGAAAAGATACAAAATTCGGTTGGAGTGAGGAATGTGAAAAGAATTTTCAAGAACTCAAGAGGAGACTCATTTCAGCACCTATTCTAACAATACCATCTGGCTAGGAGGGATTTGTCATCTACAGTGATGCTTCATGCAAAGGGTTAGGATGTGTTCTCATGCAACATGGGAAAGTCATGGCATATGCCTCTCGACAACTTAAAGAATATGAGAGGAATTATCCTACTCATGATCTAAAGTTGGCAGTAGTCATTTTTGCGTTTAAGATTTGGAGGCATTACCTGTATGGAAAGAAGGTGGAGATCTATATGGATCATAAAAGCCTCAAATATTTCTTCACTCAAAAGGAACTCAACATGCGGCAACGATGATGGCTTGATTTATTGAAAGATTATGATCATACAATCCAATACAATTCTGGAAAAACGAAGGTAGTAGCTGATTCATTGAGTAGAAGATAATATGCGGGTACGAGTGTAATATTGTCCACGCAAAGACCCATTTTGTATGACTTGGAAATGATGGAAATAGAGTTAAAGACTCCAGGGACCCATGTGATGATGGCGAATATACGAGTGGAACCGATTTTAATCGATAAAATTAAAGTTTCTCAAGCTACAGACCTGGAGCTGATGCGTATGAGGAAGAAAGTGCAAGAAGGTGCTATTTTAGAAGCAAGAATCGATGAAGAAGGAATACTTCGAGTTAACTCCAGACTTTGTGTTCTTAATGATTCTGACTTGAAGTATAAAATTGTGATGGAGGCGCACAACACACCGTTTGCAATCCATCCCGTGAGTACCAAAATGTATCGCGATCTTCGACATACATTTTGGTGGAGCAATATGAAGAGAGAGATAGCGGGGTTTATCTCAAGGTGTCTAACTTGTCAATGTGTCAAGGCGGAGCATCAAGTGCCAAAAGGTCCATTGCAACCACTTGAAATTCCAGAATGGAGGTGGGAGCACATTACCATAGATTTTGTTACTGGTCTTCCCAAGGTTTCTCAAGGCATAAATGGGATTTGGGTCATTGTTGATAGATTGACCAAGTCTTCTCATTTCTTATCGATACGAGAAACCTATACACTTGAACGTCTTGCAAGTATGTTCATAAACGAGATTGTAAGATTGCATGGTATGCCAGTATCCATAGTTTCTGATCGAGACCCAAGATTCACTTCAAGATTTTGGGTTAGTTTGGAAAAAGATATGGGCACGGATTTACGATTTAGTTCGGCATACCATCCTCAAACGGATGGGCAGTCGGAAAGGACTATTCAAACTCTTGAAGATTTATTAAGACTCGGTGTCCTTGACTTAAAGGGAAGTTGGGACAAGTTCTTACCATTGGTGGAGTTTTCCTACAACAATAGTTATCAAACAAGTATTGGCATGGAAACATTTGAGGCGTTGTATGGAAGAAAGTGTCGTTCTCCAGTATGCTGGGATGAGGTGGGTGAAGCAACATTGTTGGTACCGTATTTGGTACGTATGACTACGGAAAAGATTCAAACGATCCGACAACGTATAAAAATCTCACAAGATCGATAAAAGAGTTATGTTGATCTTCATCAAAAAGACGTGGAATTCAATATTGGATATCATGTGTTGTTACGTGTTGCTCCATGGAAAGGAGTTACAAGATTTGGAAAGAGAGGAAAGCTCAATCCTCGATTCATTGGCCTATTTTTAATCCTCGACTGAGTAGGAACTGTGGCTTATAGACTCGCCTTACCGCCAAGTATGTCTCGTGTTCATAATATTTTTCAAATATCTATGTTACGTAAATATGTGAAAGACCCGAACCATATTATTGAATTAGAACCAGACGAGATAGAGGAAGGTTTAATGTATGAAGAGTTACATGTTAAAATCTTGGATTAAAAGGATCATATTCTATGCTCTAAAGTTATACCTCAAGTCAAAGTTTTGTGGAGAAACCATGATGTAGAGGAAATGACCTGGGAGTTAGAATCTGAAATGAAATCAAGGTATCCCCACCTCTTCGACAAACCAGGTACGTACCCTAATTTCGAGGATGAAATTTCATAAGAAGGGGAGGTTGTAAGACCCGAATAGAAGAAGACCATTTAGACCATCTCAAAAAGCTCTTCAACAGGTTGCGTAAGTATAACTTGAAGTTGAATCGAGCCAAGTGTACCTTTTGCATTAAATCAAGTAAGTTGCTAAGTTTCCTAGTCAGCCACAAAGGGATTGAGCTGGATCCCACCAAAATCCAGGCCATTACAGAAATGCCCATTCCTCAAATAGAGAAGGAAAAACGGGGATTTTTGGGAAGAATCAACTTCATTAGCCGGTTCATTTCCTAACTCATAGCAACCTATGAGTCTATTTTCAAGTTGTTAAGGAAGAACTCCTCCATGAAATGGAACGATGAGTGTTAAAAGGATTTCCTTACAATCAAAGAGCAGCTGGTTAACGATCCTATTTTTGTGCCTCCTAGGGATGTTGTTCCCCTGTTCATGTACCTGTCCATTAATGACAATGTCATGGGTTGAATGCTGGGACAAAAAGACTATAGAGGCCAAAAGTGAGCTATGTACTACATCAGCAAAAGATTCAGCAACAGTGAACACCAGTACACTCCGATTCAGAAGACTTGTTATGTTTTAGCATGGGCTTCCATGAGGTTACAACATTACCCCCATGGTCACACAACCCATCTCATATCCCGCGTGGATCCTCTCAAGTACGTGTTTAGTAAACCCATGTTAAATTATAGGCTGTCCAGATGGCAGTTGATCCTACAGTGACATCATCTACATGACGCAAAAGTCCATTAAAAGTCAAGGAATCGCAGATCAATTGGCCGTTACACCTTCAGGGGATTTCAGACCCTTAGAAACATACATCCCCGGTGAAGGGGTAATGACAGTCCAACAACACCATCAGTACGATACACACCAATCATGGAAAATGTATTTTGATGGAGCTATTAACATGGAAAGTTGTGGAGCTGGAGCAGTTCTAGTATCCGGTACGGGGGAGCAGTATCCTGTCGCCATCCAATTACAGTTTATCAACACCAACAACACAGCTGAGTATGAAGACTGTATTATGGGACTCAAACTTGCCCAATCAATGGGTATCAGGCGGTTAACTATCTTTGGTGATTCAGAATTGGTAATCAGACAGACCACAGAAATCTATCACACCAAAGAATTACATTTGTTATCTTACCATCAGTAAGTTTTATAGATGGCTACGGAGTTCGAAGAAATAACCTTCCTCCATATTCCTCAGAATATGAATGATTTTTCGGATACGCAAGCAACTTTGGCCTCCTTGATAAACATACCTAACAAGGAAAATATGCCAAGCATCCCATTTTCCATAAAAAGGCTCCAGCCTATGGGAATTATATTGGAGAAGTATCAGATAAGCTACCCCCCATCCAACACCCTTGGTATTAGTACATCAAGGAGTACTTGCGAGATGGATCTACACCCGCTGAGGTGAGCTCGACTGAAAAAAGGTGGATCCATTGACTAGCTATGAAGTTCTACCTGACCGAAGATGCACTCTACAAAAGAGATGTAGGACTAGGTCTCCTCAGATGTCTGGACAAGGACCAAGCTCAGAGGCTCATGGATGAAATCCATGGTGGATTATGTGGCCCACACATGAGCGGCCCTCTACTTGCTAAAAAGTTCCTCAGAATAGGGATTACTAGCTCTCGCTTAAGGCTGACTGTGATGATCACATCAAGTGGTGCTATCAATGCCAAATTCTTGGGAATGCTATTCACGCCCCTTCCGAGGGAACTCCACAATATGAGTGCACCTTGGCCCTTCTCAATGTGGGGAATGGTAGTGATCGGGCCCATCGATCCCAAAGCTAGTAATGGGCATCAGTTTATCTTCACCATAATCGACTACTTCACCAAGTGGATAGAAACATCCTCTTTCCCCCGGGTTACCAAAGAAGTCATCATTATCTTCATCAAAAACAATGTCATTTGTCGATATGGACAACTAGAGGTGATTGTGTCAGACAATGTTAAGAACTTCAATAACAAAATGATGGAGGACTTATGTAGTCAAGTCCACATCAAATAACTTAACTCCATCATCTACCATCCAAAGATGAATGGTGTTGTTGAAGCGGTTAATAAGAACATCAAGAAGATCATGCAAAAGATGTCTACCAATCACAAAGGATGGTTTGACCTCTGGCCTTTAACTCTATTATTGTATAGAACTTCAATGCGTACTTCCACTTGGGCAACCCGCTACTCATTGACCTATGGGATGGAAGCAGTGTCCCCTATAGAGGTGGAAATGGAATCCCTCAGAGTGTTGATAGACACTGAACTGGATGAAGACCAATGGTTTCAAGACAGATATCACCAATTTTCTCTAATAGACGGAAGGCGAAGTGATGCTATCATCCATGGTCAGTTATACCAACAAAGGATTGCCAGATCCTACAACAAGAAAGTATGGCTACGGAAATTTAAACAACATGACTTGATTTTGAAGAAGATCATTGACAACCAAGATCAATTAAAGATAAAATTCGCTCTAAACTGAGAAGGCCCGTTTATTATCAAGGAGGTATTGACAGGAGGTGCTCTCAGATTACAGGAAATGGACGGCGATGAATTTCCATAGCTCATCAACTCAGACATCGTGAAATGGTACTATGTCTGAAGTTACCATTAAGCAAACATCCTGGTTTTGAATCACCGGATCACCAGTCATTTCAGGTTTTCTAACCCTTTCTACACTCAACCTTTCTTCATACCCATCTACCCCATCAGGAAAACACATTCTTCAAGCCAGCAGCCTAGTTTTCAGATCATCAAATCTTTCACTCAACTTCATTTCAAACATTTTAGGTTATCCCACCAAAGATTAAACCTTTCATACTCGCAGTTTTATCCCACTACGGATAAGACTTTTTACACCTGCAGTTTGTCCTGAACATGTGATCAAACTTTTTTAACTAAAAATCATCCTGAACATGGGGCGAACTACATCGACCTAATCTCCCCGATACCAGGGGGTACATAGGCAACCATCTTACACTTTTACACCATCTTACACTTCCACATCTATCTACACCCTTTTACATATAGTGGTGAACCTCTTACGCTAGGTTCGAACTTCACAGACCTGATCTCCTCTTCAATAGGAGTACGTAGACAGCCATTTATGGTTCGATCTTACCCTACCAAAACAAATACTTATCAATGGTACTGGGATCAAACTTCAATCCACCGCATTTCATCGGCTTCAGACCAAAGAGATGGAACTACCTGGCCTCCCTATAAATGGAAGAGTTGGCGACCATCTAAGATATGGTTGATTTCTTAAAAAGCAACACCAATCCATAAGAGATGGAACTATTTGAGATCTCCTCTTCAATAAGAGTACCGACAACCATCTGTGGTGCGGTGAATCTCAAAGAGGAAAAGTCACAATCCTCTCCACATCTACATACAGAAACCAGTCCCAAGACACCAAAGAGGGTAGTGATAAAAACAAATCAACGATCCATTCTGAAAGATCCATTAACATTTTAATGTCCACCCATCAAGAATGAGTTCAGAATACATCAAGATCACAAGTCCTGAAGAAGCAGGAAAATATTAAGAAAGTATCAAGGCATAACTAAAAGGAAAGTGAATCAAAATATATTTCCCTGCCATATATAATGTTGTTTGATATATAAAATATGTGTTGTATAAGACAAAATGGCTAAGCTAGTCTGTGAAGTAAAATACATTCATATCTACAATCTAGTGGATATACGAACTATCAAGTCCAACATGACATCTCTCTCTAAGGAAGGAGGCAACGCTGCAAGCTCCTGCCCAAGGGTATCTACACGAGCTAACATATCCGCAGCAAACTACATGGTGACATGATGCTCATTAATATATGCACTCATATCAGAAAGCATGCCAGTAGGAAGGGATCTCAATGTAGTACTATTTGTAACGGCTACATCTCTGGCAGATATGGCAGCATCCCGCTCAATAATCAATACATCTCTAGATGATATAGCCTTATCCCGCTCAATAATAACGGTGTCTCTATGAGCTACAGCCTCCTCTCTCTCCAATAGAGCGACATCTCTCTCTTCAAGAGCTGTCGACATCAAGGACATAGTCTGATCTCTCTCAAAGGTCATCAGATGAAGACTCTGCTCTAAATATTGTGTTGAATGTTGGATCACAGTAGCACTCGTACTAGGAGAATCTGGAAGAGTAGCTATCAACCCAGTGAATAGCTTCTCCTCAGTGGGAAAATCAATGTCCTCTATGGGCTCCCCCTTATTAGAATCAATCTCCGGCACTGTGGATACTATCGTAGCCGATGTTGTCTCTGTCTCCATCCATGCAGAATACTTTATCGAATAGTCTGAATGGCTAACAAAAATGCAGCTAGCTCACGCTGATCCCAACAGGCATACACCCTGAATATGTCCTCTGATAACAAGTGGCGAGAAGCCAAGCGTTGACTCAATGCCCCCTCAAAAGGATGTAAGTCCTAGAACTAGTCAAACTGTGACATCACAACTAGTGGGTGGTAAGTAGTTGATAAGCGGGTTTTATACCCTCAAATTGGTTCCTAATTCAAGCTTAATAGGTGTTAATTCCTTGCGTTTATGTTTGATTTTACTTGTTTATTATTATTTTGTTTGTAGGTTTGGTGGTGTGGCATTTGATCATAAAAGGGGTGCAATTGTGGCAATAACTTAGCAAGTTTTAAGCTTAAGATGACCAGCTAGCAGAAGGCATGCCAGTCGGGGCGGGCGTTTTAAAGCCTAATACCCCCGTCGGGGCAGGGGGTCCAAAGTCAGAAGGTAGAACACTAGCCAGTCGGGGTGGGCTAATTGCTAGGCTAAACCCCCGCCGGGACGGGGGGGTACGAAAAAAAGATAGCATCCTATTGCTTTTGGACTGCTGATGCAACATAAAGGCTAGTATTTGGCTTAGATTGGAGTTCGTTTTTGATAGGGAATTAGATTCAGATTACATGTTATGGATAGATATATTACAACAAACATAATAGACATGAGAAGATAATTAACATAGAACAGGAATACAGATTTTGAGAGCAAGCATTGGAGAGATGATTTTGAAGGAGTTTTCTTATCAATTGTAAATTGAGCTGAAGAAAAGGGTGGTTCTAGATTTATCCTTTTCTTTTAGTTTATTTGTAATTGAAAGGATGATATCTTAATTTATTTAGTGTTTATTTCATTTATGATGAACTAAATTACTTTTAGGCTTATGATGGATCTTTAAGTTGAACGATGGTTATGTAACCTTGGTTTTTAGTTTAATAAGCTATTATCCAGTTTATCTATATTAATTTGTGTTTGAATTTATTAATTTCCTGATCAAGAATTCTGTGTATACTTGTATGGATTCAAGAGAGGAAGTACGAGTCTAGACTTAGTTATAATAGCATGTGTTCATGAATTCTGTGAATGAATAGAATCTTGATGAATATTTGGGTGGAGATATTCTTAACATCGCATGTAATTGAATAGAGAACTTAAACTTAACCCTTCTTTGATTGTAATTCACATAGAGACATAGTGAGTTAGTTAATTAAAGTGTTTAACTTAATTCTATCTAAATTGTAGATTTGAGTTAATATGGTGTTAGTGCATCGAGAGGTGACTAATTCTACTTTTGTGTTCTTGATTAATAAACTGGGATAGTAAATTAAATTGGAACAAAGGATAATAACCAAAGTGAAGCTTAGGGTGAAGTTGTAAGCCTAATTCTCCGATATTTGTTAAGAAATTCAATTTTTTTGATTTAGGATTGTTTTGCGATTTTAGAATTTTTAATAATTGAGAATTTATAATTTTAATCATTAATTTGGATAGTTTAATAAAATTGGGATTAATAGGAAACTGGTAATTGTGAGGGTTAAATTCTTACTAATTTCTCTGTGGGAACGATACTCTACTTACTATTATATTACTTGTTAACCACGTATACTCACGTGTTGTGCGTAATTAGATTTTACCACACAGTAGTCATTCCCCTCAAACCAGCTAGAGGGAGATAATCCATGCCAGGAGCATGAGTAATGAAGTTGTAGGGTGAACTAAGCCCCATACACGGTAGAATGTCAAACGGATCTCTGATCCCTACCAAGAATATCTACCAAGATGTAGCGTCTATACACTTCGATGGCGGGAGAGAGTAAGACATAACTATCTTATGGGTAAAACAATACCCGTGCCATCGAAAAGTGCCAATCGGTCTCAGGTGTGACATGAACCACACGTATAACATGGACGAGCTACCTTTAAATACCCCTGCAGGGTAAGTGCTACAATATGTGGCTGATCTCATCGTCTCTGCTACAATCATTGGCACAATGGTATGACCCTCCCTGAGAGCTCTCACTGCTATAATGACACTAATGTCCAGCTCATCCATATATCATGGCATGTATACGTATGAAAATACACACATCAACAATATGCCTACTCTGGCTAGACTCCAATGATCCCCGGAGTGTCGTGTATAAATTTCTTCTAAGACAAATTTGTCCATCATAAAATGATGGGATACCACATGGCTAGATGTGATCTCATCCTGTACAACTCTACGCCTCAGCCCGATGATGGTCATAAACTTTAAGCTCATGGCGCCGATAGCCATCCACGCGCAAGGTCTGTTTAAGGGCAGCACCGTCAAATGTGCATAATCCTCTATGTTAGGTGTCAACTCATGGATACCAAATCGGAAAACATGCCTCTCTGGTATCTAGTGCTCTGATACCCTCTACAAAGCCTACGGGAAACTGAAACATCAAGAGGGTCATACAATGCTGTAATAACTGATCTACAGTGACCCTGTCTAGAGGTGACATACTATCATACCACGATCTCAGATAGGATGCCACCAACACTGGTGGGGTATGATCAATGTGGCTAACTATCGAGAAAGACATCTGTGTGGGCCGTATCATAAGACCATCCAGGGGTCAATGCTGAATATCTGTGGATATACATATATATGCATAACATGATACATGCATGATAAACAATAGATGGCAATATGATGCAGGGAATAATAGTATATACATTTCTAAGTACATCATCATCTAATACAACTTTATACAGCTAAAAATACAAGGAAATGGGGGCACAGACACCCAAAAACTAACAGAGGCCTGTCAAAAGATATAGAGAGAATGGGGCACATCCACCCAGTATCTAACAGAGGCCTATCAAAAAGATATAATGTGAATACACATCAAAAGAAGACAATGGTTTCAATGTCTACATCATCAATCTTGTCCACCATATGTAACACCTCCTGAGTCACTGGATCTCCATCAACGGGGATGTCAGACCTATACAATGGAGGATCTGCACTGGTAAAATCATATGGGTCACCAGAAGGGCCAGCGCCTGAGCTGGAAGGATCAAAAGTATTTGCCTCTGAAGGATATCTGCCCAAATGTCGGACAAGGAAATGAGCTCGGTCCAACTGCCGGGTCAAACTGTCAATCTGTGTCAAATGAGTCGGATCTCTTACATAGGCCATCTAATCCATCATCATCACAGATCCAGGAACAATATCCCCCATAAATTACGTGGCACGGGTCTAGGATCTGATGGTACGAGGGGACCACCAATGCTGGAACACCTCTTGAGTATGAGGACCCTCTAACAGTGTAAAACCGTCAACACCCATCAATGGGATATCAATGATGGGTGACTTTGAAATAGGCTAATAACGACTGGAAAGAGGCAAGATCAATATACGGATCTCCCCTGTGGTGCTCCTAATAGCACGCTCTCCTAAATAGAGCTCCCATCCTCCATCAGTGAAGAGAGGAATCCTACGGGTGGATATCACATACTTGACACCAGTCGAGTATCCATCCTCAAACCCAATGGGCAAATGTTCCACTGAATAAGGAATCCATGTGATAGCATCAGCTGTCAACAACTCCAACTGTAGTCGACAATGGGTGAAACCGTCAGCTACAGGAACCTCTGTTAAAATGGAGTGATGCCATCATCATCTTCATGGATAGGTCTCCAAGCCTAGCACACTCACATGACGCAAGTATGGAAGCCTCTCATAGGGCTAGAATTGCTAACCCAAAAAAAAATATGTGCTGTCAGTCAACACTCTTAACTTGTACATGGAAAATCACAAGAGAAATACTCACCAGCAGAAATGGGTAAAATCCTAGCCAAGCCTCTGTCAAGCCCTGCGAACGCTTGCGCATACCCCTGAGGAAATAGGCGAAGGTGTAGAAGCCCCGATCATACTCTTCAATACGCTCCACATCTCGTGTGGCTCTCACCAAATGAATGATACTGTAGAAGAGTTTTCTGCTATGAATCAGCCCCTAATGATTATCAGGAATAATTACCGAAGAATGCAATCCCTGGCTCTCACATCATTGGGTATGGGCTCACTCAACAGCCCACTTATAGCATCTATGCTCAAAGGAATTGTACGGACTGTCATGCCCTTGAGCTCCTCAGCAAGGACTCCTAACAAGGATCTAATGGCAGTTGAGGTTATGTCCTCCATACATTACACTGGCACCCATCCAAACTCCATATCAGTGATAAATCGCCAATCCATCGAGGTCATCATCACCTCACAAACCAATAAATGGAGAGACTGAGTCTGGTGAAACCAACACTCAGACAATGCCCTACAGAAACCCCAGGGACAACGACAAGGAAGGATGGGAAAGAATTCCCCAAAGCCCTAGCAATGCATAATTGATCAATAATCAGGATACAGAGCCTGATAAGTGGAGTGAATATTAAACCAGTTCCCTCTAGGCTGTGTGAAGCTAGGAACCTATATCATAAAGTAGATCAATATCAGAATCCTTACTCCTCATCAATAGGATAAAAGGATGATCAAAATCCAACTTCTACCTCATTTGCATGCAAGTAAACTGAGGGGTGTCGACTCAAATCACCCAGAAGCTCTGGGATCGTCACTTGGATTCCTGGAAAATCCCTACGGGGAACATGAACAGCATGAGCGGGGTCCGCAACTCATACATCCTCCTCTTTGTCCTCAACATCCAGTATCTCAACCCGGACAGGACGTATCACTGCCTCCGCCAGACGACGAGGTTGTCTAACTAAACGGGGTCAAGGCACATTAGAAGCCCTCCTCCGCACAACTGAAGTGGTCCTACGGAAACTACTCAGATGATCCGGATCCATATATCTAGACACAAGTCTCCAAATCATCTCAGAAAGGCTGTAGTAAATTCTAACCTAGAGATTTTTCAAATGCGTTTTATGACTACATGCATGCATTATTTTAGTATACGTCTACAGTAGAAATGCATGACTACCCAATGCCTATATTTTAGAAAAATTTTACCATAGTCCCCTTTGTAAATAGGATTATCCACATGCGCATAGGCATGACTAGGTGACCATTCAGTAGCACACCTACCCACAGTCATAAAAATCATATATGCATTACACTATCAAAGATATAATCTGTAAGGGTAACCTAATTATCAAGATTACTTTGCTTTACCACCATTTCTCATTTGTCCTCAAATAGGATAAGCAATAACATAAAAAAGGTGCCAATTTAATTGTTTCAAAAGTCAATTTTTTTTCACATCATTATATTTAGCATGCTTAAATACTAACATTTACTGTGTTAACTATTTTTTATAAAGTCATATGAGCATGCATATTCACAACTATGTGGTTAGAAGCATTTCATCTAATAACTCATTTTCCAACGGATAAAAACTGGAAAAGAAGACATACATACATTACCCGAACTCAATAGATCTAAAGAAGAGCTCTCGGATTTACTGTGTGGTGCAACTTAGAAATGACTTATGAAAGCCACAGGTGCCTTAAAGGCCACCCATAACTTCCATAAGTGTATATGTGGTTCCCCTGGGTGGGGCCTACCCCTTTAGATCGATCTAGTTCGAGTTAAAAAGGTGGTCTTGCAAGCTGAAATGGCAAAATTAAGAATAAAAATGCTATGTGGTTGAGCGGAATAGCCTGAAATCCTAGTTTTCAAAGACC
Organism: Panax japonicus; assembly: GCA_020205505.1. NCBI lineage: Eukaryota > Viridiplantae > Streptophyta > Magnoliopsida > Apiales > Araliaceae > Panax > Panax japonicus. Next base: position 38,846,420 of record CM035102.1, on the reverse strand, counting down.
AAACTTCAGTTCTATATGTCACTTATTGGTATTCGTCCAGACATAGGGTTCACTATACCGATGATCATAGTTATTGCAAATTACACTCGGCAATACCTCACAAAGGTCCGATGCCGTCAGTTTGGGGTTGTCACCCCAAAAAATTTCTCCCCAGCAAAAAAATTTAAACAACTCATCCTTTGAAATACATTTCAATGAAGGTCAAGCAACCTTGACGTTATTTCAGCCGTTGGCAAGTAAATCCAGCAAAGTGCCAAAAACCGTCCGATGATCTTATCTGTTATACACACATCGACGAAAGTCAAGTCACCTTGACATCATTAGTCGTTGGCATTTAAACCCAACGAAGCGTAAGGAACCATCCGACGATCTCATTCGTTGACGTACATTTTAGTGAGGGGTCAGATAATCCTAGCAACACAGACTGTTAGCAGTAATTCTAATAGAGCAGCGGAAAGACCTGGCTATACAAACCAGGGAAGAACATCCTCATCGGGGAGGACCAATGATGGAATATGTTATACACATCCTCAACAGACAAAACACATCCCCACAGAGTCTCTTGTAAATGAGAGATACATCGCCAGTGAATAGTCTGTACCAAGGACTAAGAACTTTGGTGATAACCTAAACGTCAAAATCCTGGAAGTTCCTGAGAACTTTGGATCACACATCCTAGACAGTTCATCAGCGTGGTCAGTGATAACTTTAGACCAAATAGAAGTCATGGGAGTTGGTAGTCATCCCACCTTATTGGAGAACATTCCAATAAACTACGTATATTTGCATCATACTGTTGTACATTGCATCATGATTATCCTATCACATTTCAAGTGTCTAGTATTCTTTATCCTATCCATGCCATTGTATTGCATGAATATGATAAAGAGGGGCATCTACAGACATTTGAAATTTTTCATTCCTATTACTAACATTATAGGAGGGCAGAATTGTCTTTCAAGGATAACCCTGGAGGACAAGACAGTTCCAGTTTCGGAAATCCCACCAGAGAAGCCTTTTCCATCTCGAAGATAATCCCGAGATATTCAAATCCAAGAAAATCCCACCAGAGAAGCTGTTTCTGGGAATTTTAGCTTTAATCTCAAAAATAACACCGAGGAGTGCAGTTGTCGTTCCGAAGATAACCACGGAGATGCTCTTTCAACCCTTGCAATAAGATTCAACCTCGGAGATAACCCTGAGGCACTCAGTCCCAAACCAAGAGAAATCCCCGGGAGGTAAAGCACACCTCAGAGACAACCCTGAGGACATTCAACACTTACAGCAGCCCAATCTCAAAGATAACCCTAAGTAACGACGGTATTATCAGCCCAAAACAGAGATAACCCCCGTGAAAGGCAAAATCATCATTTTTCCACCTCGATTCTATATGTTCGCCGTCTCAACACATTTCAGCATACATTCTACATAGCAGTGTCCTACAAGAACCAAATAGATACAATCCCAAGTAACTACTACACATGACAGCACACCGGATGGAATTTGAAGCTTGAAGACCAAGGGCATGGTCCCATCTTCCTGACTTCTTACAACCTCTAATCTCATGTTATTTGTGTAGTTCTGGATAATATCACTCTATAAAAGGTCTTATACACCTCAATCGGAGGACCAGATTGAAGTTCTAAACGTTCAAATAGACATCACATTACACATGTGCACATACTTCGAGATGTCGAGACCCGTGGAGCCCAGGGCACCATGGGAAGCCGCAGGTACATCTGCGGCAGCCGCGTATGCATCTGTGGCTATCACATATACACCTACAGCTCCCCCTCTATAAATAGAAGGTTTGAGGTAGCCATTTTATAAGAGAAAACGATGAAGAAGCCCTGTCCAATTTTCTCTGTACACCCTATAAACTGAGTGCTTTCTCATTTTAAACACTTGTGAGCTCATATATTTCTATCTTTTTACCAGAGGGAGCCGAGTGTTTATCCATTTAAAGCTATTCAAGTCTTCTTTGGCAGTTCACTATAAGCCTTCTTATACCTTTTAAAGCCTTTTCTCCACATTTTGCACACACTATTCTTCACGTTTAGAGTCGTGTTGCGTGTGTATGTCTGGACTTCGATCCATGGCTTTTATTTCTTTATATATATATATATATATATGGACTAACATTATCGAGTTATGCCTCGATTGAGCCTGGACTCACGTCCGGAGCATTTATTGCTTTTATATATATATACTTATATATAAATTGTTGTCGAACTTTGTTCGATGATGATTGGATTTATATCGGAGAATTTATTGCTTTATATATATATATATATATATATATATGTCAGGTCTGGAGTTTACTTCGTGGCCTTTTACTGCTTTATTTACATTTCGTCCCGCTTGGAGTTTACTTCGTGGCGGTTGATCGTTTTACTACTTTATTTACATTTCATCCTGCCCGGAGTTTACTCCATGGTGGTTGATTGCATTTACTGCTTTATTTACATTTATGATCCCCTATGGAGGTACTTCGTGGTGGTTTATTGTGTCTTTATATATATTTATTGCTTTTATATATTTACATTTACAATCGCCCACGAAGTTTGCTATGTGATGGTTGACATTTTGTATATATATATTTACAGATTTTATATATATAACTGCTTACAGCTTTCATACAAAATGGTTACATCATGTGAGCCTAGGAATCATGTGATCATAAATTCAGTTTCTTGAATCTAGATTTGGTTCCCGTGATGTACATTTTTGGCTATAAACAGCTTGTACATTATTCACGGTGTTCGAATTTCCTTAGACGGCTCTCATGCCCACGAGGAGTTTGGAACTGGTATGTATATTATTTTCTCGAGGATGCCTCGCATCTCGAAAATAAATGCAATTAAGTTGAACACTTAATAAAATGGAAGTATCAAATGCCTCAATTACTATTGAGCATAAGGGTTTGAAAAACCTCTTTTACAAAACATCACTGCTATTTCTTGTTAAAACTGAATTTTTATACAAATTCAAACCCATTGTATATAGGTGCAAACAAGGCATAGCGCTACTTCCAAATAACTGCACATTGACCCCCACACACACACATTCATATAACATTTTAATTAAAAAGTGGCGGTCACCGTGGTAACACATATGTCGGGGGGTGCCTAACACTTTCCCTCCGCATAAGCAAGTCCCCAGACCCTAACGAATCTCAGTTTCATAGACCAGTTTAACAGTGTTACATCACGTGGTCAATGTGCAAACCTTTTCTCGGTTAAGTTGGTGCAACCATTTAAAAGTACAAACTGGCGACTCATACAGTCCAATCTTTGACATATAAATGTCAGACCTTTTCATAACTTGTTTTTTCAAACAAATCTCACGTAACATAAGAACACAAAAAGACAAGAATAGAAGAGGAACAGTAAAAATCCCGACGTCGACAGGTGATGACCCTGTTAGGGATACCAGTAAGAGGACTTAAGCCGCTACTACAACCTTTTCAAAAACTATTATATTCTTATGTGTGGATGTTGCATTTATATTTTGATGAATGTGTACGAATGTATTACTTACTATGCTTAATGCCTTACACTATATCTGCATATGATATTAGTGCTTCACACATGTCATCATTCCCATAATGGTGAGACATGTTGCATGTGAATATATGTTGTGTGGTTCCTCCACCAAGAGTATATCTTGTCGGTGTTTGATTACTGGACTCGTAGGAGACTAATTCTAACGAGGATCATGAAAGGCACCACCCAGATCCGCTCTAGTTGAAAGACCAGATTAACTTCCCATCAAGTAAATTGCGATGATCTGGGAACCTTCATGCAAAAAAGCCGCAATAGTAACCTAAGATAGGTCAGCCTCTGATAAACCAAATGCAGAGGAAAGTCTCTTTATGCTTTCCATTTTACCGTACTTGTAAAAATAATTACATATAATTTTATTTCATATCAATCTCTATGTAATGGAAAGTATAAAGGAAAATGTGTACATGCATTCCTTTTTGTTATGATATGTTAAATAGCTAACATCCATTTTTAGGATAATACTCCTAAAACAGATACATCATATAGCATGTAAACATTTATACATTCCCTAAGCATAAACTACATAAGTTTTTGTAGGGAAACAATTGGGTCTGTTACCCATTCGAAGTCCAAGAAGGCCACGAGCCTACAGCCAATTATGTCTTCATCTAACAAGACTAATCATGCTCCTGTCTCTCGTGAGGAGTTTGACAAATTAAGAAAACAAATTATAGATTTGGCTGTTATGCTTAAAGAACTACGCCAGTCTACTAAGGGTCTACGAATACCCATACATACAGAATCCTCTGCACATTGAGGAACACAAGGTGCGGATCAAACAAATCAAATACCTGAGCTTCAGTTGGATAAGTCCAACAAAATTCCTGAAAACACCCATCTTAAAGAAGATCCAGACACTGGTGATATCAGGAAAAATGTCCTTCAAATGGAAGAGACCATTCGGTCTATAAAAGGGATTGGAGCACACGGGAGTGTCTCATATGTCGATCTCTATATATTCTATGGTGTTCATTATCCAGAGAAATTCAAGACTCCTAACTTTAAAAAATAAGCTGGGTTGGGAGATCCTTATACACATTTGAAGGTGTTTATTGGAGAACTCGAATTCTCTGTCGAGGATGAGAAGCTCAGAATGCAGCTATTCCAAAAGAGTCTAACTAGAGAAGTCCGATCGTGGTATACCAGATTAGATGTAAGACCCAACTATTATGAATAAAGATGAATTTTCTATAATTATCATTTTTGAATATTATGTAATGAATTTGATATAATATTGTAGTTGTGGGTAGTAGTTATAAATTTTGCAAAGTACGCAAGTTGTTATATAATATTCAATTGGTCGGGGAATATTCGTTTTAATAGGAAATATTCGTAAGACAGAAAAATCATTGGTGGACCCCACAACGGAATTATTGTCGGATTGAGAAAATGACAAAAATATTTTATGAAAATAACGGCAGAAGTTTTATCGTTAACTGTTGAAACACCCGGTGTTAAAAGTACAGGATACGCGTGGTTGCATAGTAGCATACGGTATTGATTATTGATGCTTACGTGAGAAGTCACTCAGTTTTGTTCAATTATTACTTCAGTAATTGTTGCATAGTATCTCACGTTAATTGATTCAATTATTGTTTATATTTTATATATTATTAAATCCATAATTGAGACGACGAAGTTATTAATATTATTATTTGCAATATTAACGATGTCTAGAAGTTCTGCCAAGGAGAGGTTTGGTCACCTAATTGTGCGCCAATAGGGAGAAATCCTTATTGGAAATCCCCCTCTTTGCTGGGAACGACCTGGAAGATTAATAGTGTCAATTGTAATAATGATGATGAAGTTTTATTTTATTAGTATTATTAATATAATAAAACAGAAAATCTTTTTATATAAAATAGAATACTTTTATAAAGTTATTCATTTTATTAGACTATAAATAGAATATATTATATTATGCATAGTGTTTGCATAGTAAAATCTTTTCATATAAAACATAATACTTTTATAAAGTTATTCATTTTATTAGATTATAAATAAAATATATTATATTTTATTTAAAATATCTTATTTTATTAGAATATTTTATAGTAAACCAATCTAGGCCATCCATTTAAAAGTAAAATCAATTTGGACCGTTTAGGAATTAGTTACTATTCAGTCCATTCTCCTATAAATAGAAGTTCATTCCTTCATTATTTCTTACGAATTCACTGAAACTCTAGAGAGAGAAACTATAAAGAGAAAGAAGAAAAGTATTCTGCTACTTCACTACTCCTATATCCAGTTTGTTCTAAGGTAAGGGGTATTATTTCTTTCGTATTCATGAAGAGAACTTCTGTTATTCGATTCTTTATCATTATGTTGGAATAACCTGTCTATGCGAATTACCGCATACATGGTGAAATTCTTCTGTTATTCCATTCTTTATTATTCTGTTGCAACATCTTGTCTGTGCGTTTACGCATGACCTGGTTCCGTTATTTATTATTCTGTTGGAATATCCTGTCGGTGCGTATTACGCCTGATCTGGTTCCATTAATTATTATTTTATTAGAATAACATGTCTGTGCGATCTATCGCTTGCATGGTGATTTCTGTTGTTATTACATTCTTTATTATTCTGTTGGAATATCCTATCGGTGCGAATTTCGCCTGACCTGGTTCTGTTATTTATTATTATGTTAGAATAACCTGTCTGTGCGGTCTATCGCATGCCTGGTGATTTCTTTTGTTATTCCATTCTTTATTATACTCATTTGGGTAAAGTTTTGACTTCTATACTCCATGAAATTAGTGGAATATCACTGATATTTGCGCTTCATCCAGTATCTTTTCATGGAAATATTCTTCTGAGCATTCTCGAATTTTACTCTACAAAGCAGTATCATGTTGACAATTTAGACGTTATTGAATTCTGGATAAATTAATTCTTGAACTTGTTTTATTGGAATCAGATATCATTGTCATCATCCTCATGCTTATATTATGTTGAAAGTCATATGTGGCATGTTGTGAATAGATGGATTTGGTATGATTATGACCAGGAATTATTCGGTATAATCATGACTATAATGTTAGAAATGATGTGGTAAAAGTTCTCATTGGCCCGTAGTACATTGATGGACAGTTGTTGGCATGATCATGACCATTGATGAATACACGAATATCCTTGTCTCGTAGTGCATGGATAATTTGTGGTTGTGATACTAATGAATATCCATTGCCGTAGTGTAGGGATGATGTGGATTATTTATTAAGCTGAGTCCCAGCGATAAATGTAATGAAAAACCTCTTAAATCATAAAAGATAGTAGATTTTATTCTCTACTTGACTCTTTTAATGTATTGCTTTTTTCGCTGTAGTTAAACTTGATGTTTGTTTTATTGTATCAGTTTAACACTGTTGAAGGCTAACGATAATTTATTATGTATTATCTTAGTCATAATATTTCTTACTGGGCTAGTTTAGCTCACCCTTTTACTTTCATCATTCTCTTTAGGAAATGAGAACGTAACAGGGACTAGTCGAGGAACGGAGTGACGGTCCAGATAATATCATTAGTAGTCCCCACTATTCTATGAAATAGTGTGATAATAAATGTAATGAGGACTCAATTGAGTGTGGATATTATCTAGATGACAATATTTGAATTAAAACTCAAATCATATGCTTTGTCGTATTATACACGACTGTTGTATAATTAAGTTGTATTTGAATTTTGTACCATCTATTTGGTGACTTAAAATGGGTGATGTATACCTATTTTGGGGGATGTCACATTAGAAAATTCTAAGATTCATAGCTGGGAAGAACTAGCTCATGCCTTCCTTAGCCAGTACAGTTTCCAGTCTCAAATGGCTCCAGACCGATACCAAATTACCAAAGTTAAGAAACAAGCCAATGAGTCTTTCAGAGAGTATGCTCAAAGGTTGAGGCGCCTTGCTGCTCAAATTATTCCTTCTATGACGGAGTCAAAAATGGTGATGACTTTCATAGATATACAAGAAGCTCCTTTCTATAAGAGAGTATTAGCTGGCACTGGCAAGCCATTTTTTGAAATGATTAAACATGTAGAGATGGCTAAGATGGCGTTAAAGTCAGGAAAGATCCAAGACCTAGCCGCTCTAAAAGTTGTTGATGAGTACATCCAGTCTGAAACTTATCGAAACAACCCCCGGAGGGTCCATAAAAAGAAAGAGGATGATGTTTCCTTGATACTACGAGGTTAGAAAGGCAGTCAAAACATGCCTATCCAGAGGAAAAAACTACTCTCCTTTTCAAGCACAGTCTTCCAACCCCATATTGCCAATGGGTGGGGAAGTCCGACGCAATCGAGTGTTAACACTCCTTGGGGATTCACTCGAGAATGTTCCTAATCTTCTACTACTCAGAAGAAAATTACTCATCTTCTTCCACCAGCCAACCCGAATGGGAAGGGTTTCAATGCTACCAAGAAGTGTGCCTATCATGTTGGAGCACCAGGACATAATACTCATGATTGCTGGGCCTTGAAACACAAGATCCAAGATTTAATCGATAACGGGGAGATTGTTGTGACTAAACCTAACCAACCTCATGTGCAAGACAACCCTCATCCTCAACATAAAGAAGAAGATGTTAATATGATTAATTGGAGTAGTGGACAGAGTTCCAATTACGTTGTTGAATCTTCCCAAACCAGTAAGGATGGTGCTAACAAATGGGAATACGCATAGTTCCAGTTTATGATGGAACGAAAGATGAAAGTTCTTTGTAAGCAAGTAGACCAATTGGCAGAACTGGTGATCCATCAGCACCAAGTTACACACCAATTTGTCAGTTAGGAGCATGCTAGTCACCTTCCTTTTGTTATGAATACTCCATCATCGCCTTCAGAAAGTGAAACACTGGAGGATAAAGTTGCAAAAATAGCAAGTGCCAAAGCTTGTCGGGATTTTGCCAATAAAAGGGAATTTACATACCTTGGTCAACCTATGGAAGAGATATTTTAGAGGCTGATCAATGAAGGAAGAATTACATCCCTTCTACCTCCAATCAGTCCCTGTTCTAGACGGTTCAATTCTAATGGAGTATGACAGTATCACTCCAACTCTTGCGGTCACATCATAGAAGAATGTTGCGTACTCTGCCACCTCATTCAGAATTTAATTGATAGCGGTGTCCTGGAAATGGCAGATGATGACACTTTGTTACTCGAGAATGGGAACACATGTCCTACAAAATGGAAGGATAGCATAGCAGTTATATCTGATGAGGATGATTTGGCTGCCAAACCGTCCACAATACAAGTAATTCAACTCAAAGGTGCTGACAATCCTTTGAAAGTGGCTGCGCCAAAGCCATCTAGTCCACAATATCATGTTGTCAACCTGAAAAAAGTCCCATGGAATTATGGGCAGGTTGAAGGATCTACATCACACACAATTGTTGCAGTGTCGAAGGAGAATCCATTGTATCTTCCATATCGGGTGATGAAGACTACTATCAAATCAAAGGGGAAAGTTCTCATGGTGAAAATTGAAGAGTTCCTTCGTACTATGGGCCAGAACGAAGCCAATGTGGTTTTAAGCTTGAGGGAGGCTCCACTGCAAATTTCAATACTGGACTTGATTTTTTCTTCCAAAGATCACAAGAAGGTCTTGCTAAGGATCTTAGAAGAAGCCCATTTTCCAAAATCAGTGGATGTTGAAAAATTCTATCATCTGGTTGATTACATTTTTAATAATAATATGATATCTTTCACTGATGACGACTTACCTTACGAAGGGACTGGTCATTATAAATTGTTTCACATAGCGGTTCTATCCTTCAGATACATGGTGGGAGGAGTTTTGATAGATAGTGAGTCATCTTTGAATATATGTCCTTATGCCACCTTGGAGAAGATGAATATCAATCCCAAGAGGATCAAAAGCAGCCACACAGTTATTAAAGCTTTTGATGGATCAAGATGAAATGCAGTTGGGGAGATTGAGTTACCTGTGGAGATTGGTCCACGTACATTCAGTGTATCCTTTCATATGCTCAAAATCTCCACAGGATACAACCTACTATTGGGAAGACCGTGGAAGCCCCAATCATACTCTCCAATACGGTCCACATCTCGTGTGGCGCTCGCCAAAGCGAATGATACCGTAGAAGAGTTTTCTGCTATAAAGCAACCCCTAATGATTATCAGGAACAATCACCGAAAAATATAATCCCTGGCTCTCACATCATTGGGTATAGGCTCACACAATAGTCCGCTCATAGTATCTATGCTCAAAGGACTTGTACAGACTGTCATGCCCTTGAGATCCTCAGCCAGGACTACTAGCAAGGATCTAATGGCAGTCGGGGTAATTTCCTCCATACATGACACTGGCACCCATCCAAACTCCATACCAGTGATAAATCGCCAATCCATAGAGGTCATCATCACCTCACAAACCAATAAATGGAGAGACTGAGTCTGGTGAAACCAACACTCAGACAATGCCCTACGGCAACCCCAGGGGCAACGACGGGGAAGGATGGGAAAGAATTCCCCAAAGCCCTAGCAATGCACAATCGCTCGATAATCAGGATACATAGCCTGATATGTGGAGTGAATGCTAAACCAGATCCCTCTAGGCTGTGTGAAGCTAGTAACCTACATCATAATGTAGATCAATATCAGAATCCTTACTCCTCGTCAATAGGATAAAAGGAAGATCAAAATCCAACTTATACCTTATTTGCATGAAAGTAAACTGAGGGGTGTCGACTCAAATCACCTAGAAGCTCTGGGATTGTCACCTGAATGCCTGGAAAATCCCTAAGGGTAACATGAATAGCATGAGCGGGGTCCGCAACTCGTACATCCTTCTGCTTGTCCTCAACATCCGGTACCTCAACCCGGACAGGACGTATCACTGCCTCTGCCAGAAGACGAGGTTATCTAACTGAACGGGGTCAAGGCACATCAGATGCCCTCCTCCGCACAACTATAGTGGTCCTACGGAAACTACTTGGCTGATCTGGATCCATATATCTAGACACTAGTCTCCAAATCACCTCAGAAAGGGTGTGGTAAATTCTAACCTGGAACTTTTTCAAATGCATTTTATGACTACATGTATGCATGCATTATTTTAACATACGTCTATAGTAGAAATGCATGACTACCCAATGCCTACATTTTGGAAATTTTTTGCCATAGTCCCCATTGTAAATAGGATTATCCACATGCGCATAGGCATGACTAGGTGGCCATTTAGTAGCACACCTATTCATAGTCATAAACATCCTATATACATTACATTATCAAAGATATAATCCATAAGGGTAACCTAATTATCAAGATTACTTTGCTTTACCACCATTGCTCATTTGTCCTCAAATAGGATAAGCAATAGCATGAAAAAGGTGCCAATTTGATTATTTCAAAAGTCAAATTTTTTTTGCATCATTATATTTAGCATGGTTAAATACTAACATTTACTATGTTAACGTTTTTTTAAAAAGTCATATCAGCATGCATATTCACAACTATGTGTTTAGAAGCATTTCATCTGATAACTCATTTTCCAACGGATAAAAACTGGAAAAGAAGACATGTTTACGTTACTAGGATAGTGTATTACACTTGTACGGTGACAGAATATGCGAAAAGACGCCCTAACTCAATAGATCTAAAGAAGAGCTCTCGAATTTACTGTGTGGCGCAACTTAAAAATGACTTATAAAAGCCATAGGTGCCTTAAAGGCCTTCACGGCTTTCGTAGGTGTATATGTGGCTCCCCTGGGTGGGGTCCACCCCTTCGGATCGGTCTAGTTTAATTTGAAAAGGAGGTCTTACAAGCTGAAATGGCCAAATCAGGAATAAAAATGCTACGCGATTGAGCGGAATAGCCTGAAATCCTGGTTTTCAAAGACCAAACTGCAGGTCTATATGTCACTCATTGGTATTCACCCAGACGTAAGGTTCACTATACCGATGATCATAGTTATTGGAAATTACACTCGGCAATACCTCACAAAGGTTCGCTGCCATCAGTTCGGGGTTATAACCCCAAAAAATTTCTCCCCAGCAAAAAACTTTATACAACTCACCTTTGAAATACATTTCAATGAAGGTCAAGCAACCTTGACGTTATTTCAGTTGTTGGCAAGTAAATTCAGCAAAGTGTCAGAAACCGTCCGATGATCTTATCTGTTGATGCACACATCGACGAAAGTCAAGCCACCTTAACAGCATTAGTCGTTGGCATTTAAACCCAACGAAGCGTCAGGAACCATCTGACGATCTCATCCGTTGATGTACATTTCAGTGAGGGGTCAGGTAACCCTAGCAACACAGACTGTTAGCAGTAACTCTGATAGAGTAGCGGAAAGACCTGGTTATACAACCCAGGAAAGAACATCCTCATCGGGGACGACCGATGATGGAATATGTTATACACATCCTCAACAGACAAAATGCATCCCCACAGAGTCTATTGTATATGAGAGATATGTCACGGTGAAAAGTCTGTACCAAGGACTAAGGACTTTGGTGATAACCTAAATGTCAAAATCCTGGAAGTTCTTCAGAACTTTGGATCGCACATCCAAGATAGTTCATCAGCGTGGTCAGTGATAACTTCATACCCAACAGAAGTCATGGGAGCCGGCAGTCATCCCACCTTATTGGAGAATAGTCCAATAAACTATGTACATTTGCATTATGCTGCTATACATTGCATCATGATTATCCTATCACATTTCAAGTGTCTAATGTTCTTTATCCTATCCATGACATTGCATTGCATGAATATGATAAAGAGGGGCAACTATAGACATTTAAAATTTTGTATTCCTATTACTAACATTATAGGAGGGCAGAATCGTCTTTCAAGGATAACCCTGGAGGACAAGACAATTCCAGTTCTGGAAATCCCACCAGAGAAGCCTTTTCCATCTCGAAGATTACCCTGAAATATTCAAATCCTAAAAACAACACCAGGAGTTTAAGTTTTAACCTCAGAAATAACATCGAGGAGTGCAGTTGCAGTTCAGAAGATAACCCCAGAGATGTTCTTTCAACCCTTGCAGTAAGCTTCAACCTCGGAGATAACCCCGAGGCACTCAGTCCCAAACCCAAAGATAACCCCGGGAGGTAAAGCACACCTTAGAGACAACCTTGAGGACATTCAACACTTACAGCAACCCAATCTCAAAGATAACCCTAAGTAACGACGGCATTATCAGCCCAAACAGGAGATAACCCCCGTGTAACCCCGGGAGGTAAAGCACACCTCAGAGACAACCTTGAGGACATTCAACACTTACAGCAGCCCAATCTTAAAGATAACCCTAAGTAACGATGGCATTATCAGCCCAAACCGGAGATAACCCCCGTGAAAGGCAAAATCATCATTTTGCCACCTCTATTCTACATACGCGCCGTCTCAACACATTTCAACATACATTCTACATAGAAGTGTCCTACAAGAACCAAATAGCTATAATCCCAAGTGACTAATACACAGGACAGCACACCGGATGGAATTTGAAGCTTGAAGACCATGGGCATGGTCTCATCTTCCTGACTTCTTCCAACCTCTAATCTCACGTCATTTGTGTAGCTCTCGATAATAGCACTCTGTAAAAGGTCTTATACACCTCAATCGGAGGACCAAATTAAAGTTCTAAACGTTCGAATAGACATCGCATTGCACGTGTGCATGTACTTCGAGATGGCAAGACCCGTGGAGCCCGAGGCACCCTGGGAAGCCGCAGGTGTATCTGCGGCAGCCACATATGCATCTGCGGCTGCCGCATGTACACCTGGGGCTCCCCCTCTATAAATAAAAGGATTGAGGTAGCCATTTTGTAAGTGAAAACGATGAAGTAGCCCTGTCCAATTTGCCTTGTACACCCTATAAACTGAGTGCTTCTCATTTTAAACATTTGTGAGCTCATATATTGCTATCTTTTTATGGCGGGAGCCGAGTGTTTATCCATTTAAAGCTATTCAAGTCTTCTTTGGCAGTCCACTGTAAGCCTTCTTATAACTTTCAAAGCCTTTTCTCCACATTTTGTACACATTGTTCTTCACGTTTAGAGTCGTGTTGCGTGTGTATGCCCGGACTTCGGTCCATGGCTTTTATTTCTTTTTGTATATATATATATATATATATATATATATATATATATATATTTATATATATTGACTAACATTATCGACTTATGCCTCGATTGAACCTGGACTCACATCCTGAACGTTTATTGCTTCTATATATATATATATATATATATATACTTATATATAAATTGTTGTCGTCCAGAGCATTTATTGCTTTATATATATATATATACATTTTTTTCAGGTCTAGAGTTTACTTCTTGGCCTTTTACTGCTTTATTTACATTTCGTCCCGCCCGGAGTTTACTTCATGGCGGTTGATCGTTTTACTACTTTATTTACATTTCATCCCGCCTGGAGTTTACTCTATTGTGGTTGATCGTATTTACTACTTTATTTGCATTTCTGATCCCCTATGGAGGTGCTTCGTGGTGGTTTATTGTGTCTTTATATATATTTATCACTTTTATATATTTATATTTACAATCCCCCATGAAGTTCGATTTGTGATGGTTGACACTCTGTGTGTATATATATATATATATATATATATATATATATATATATATATATATTTACAAATTTTATATATATAACTGCTTACAGCTTTCATACAAACGGTTACATCATGTGAGCTTAGGAATCATGTGATCATAGATTCAGTTTCCTGAATCTAGATTTGGTTCCCGTGATGGACATTTTTGGCTATAAACAGCTTGTACATTATTTACGGTGTTCGAATTTCCTTAGACGGCTCTCATGTCCACGAGGAGTTCGGCACTGCTATGTATATTATTTTCTCGAGGATGCCTCGTATCTCGAAAATAAATGCAATTAAGCTGAACACTTAATAAAATGGAAGTATCAAAGGCCTCAATTACTATTGAGCATAAGGGTTTGAAAAACCTCTTTTACAAAACAACACTGCTATGTCATGTTAAAACTGAATTTTTACACAAATTCAAACCCTTTGTATATAGGTGCAAACGAGGCATAGAGCTACTTCCAAATAATTTCACATTGACCCACACACACACACATTCATATAACAGTTTAATTGAAAAGTGGTGGTCACCATGGTAACACGGATGTCGGGGGGTGCCTAACACCTTCCCTCCGCATAAGCAAGTCCCCAGACCCTAACGAATCTCAGTTTCATAGACTAGTTTAACAGTGTTACATCACGTGGTCAAAGTTACGAACCTTTTCTCGGTTAATTTGGTGCAACCATTTAAAAATACCAACTGGCGACTCTTACAGTCCAATCGTCGACATATAAATGTCAGACCTTTTCATAACTTTTTTTTTCAAACAAATCTCACCTAACATAAGAACACCAAAAGACAAGAACAGAAGAGGAACAGTAAAAATCCTGACGTAGACAGGTGACGACCTTGTTGGGGACTCCAGTAAGAGGACTTAAGCCGCTACTACAACCTTTTCAAAAACTATTATATTCTTGTGTGTGGATGTTGCATTTACATTTTAATGAATATGTATGAATGTATTTACTTACTACACTTAATGCCTTACACTATATCTACATATGATATTAGTGCTTCGCACATGTCATCATTCCCATAATGGTGAGAAATGTTGCATGTGAATATATGTTGTGTGGTTCCTCCACCAGGAGGATATCCTGTCGGTGTTTGATTAGTGGACTCATAGGGAGACTAATTCCAACGATGCTCAAGAAAGGCACCACCCAGATCCGCTCTAGTTGAAAGATCGGATTAACTTCCCATCAAGTAAATTGCGATGATCTGGGAACCTTCATGCCAAAAAGCTGCAATAGTAACCTAAGATAGGTCAGCCTCTGATAAACCAAATGCGGAGGAAAGTCTCTTTATGTTTCCATTTTGAATTACTTGTAAAAATAATTACTTGTAATTTCATTCCATGTCAATCTCTATGTAATGGAAAGTATAAAGGAAAATGTGTACATGCATTCCTTTTTGTTATGATATCTTAAACAGCTAACATCCGTTTTGCAGGATAATACTCCTAAAACAGATATATCATGTAGGATGTAAACATTTATACATTCCCTAAGACTAAACAACATAAGTTTTTATAGGGAAACAATTGGGCCTGTTACCTATTCAAAGTCCAAGAAGGCCACGAGCCTACAGCCAATTATGTCTTCATCTAACCAGACTAATCATGCTCCTATCTCTCATGAGGAGTTTGACAAATTAAGCAAACAAATTATAGATTTGGTTGTTATGCTTAAAGAACTACACCAGTCTACTCAGGATCTACGAATACCCATACAAACAGAATCCTCTGCACATGGAGGAACACAGGGTGCGGATCAAACAAATCCAATACATGAGCTTCAGTTGGATAAGTCCAACAAAATTCCTGAAAACACCCATCTCAAAGAAGATCCAGACACTGGTGATATCAAGAAAAAAGTCCTTCAAATGGAAGAGACCATTCGGTCTATAACAGGGATTGGAGCACACGGGAGTGTCTCATATGTCGACCTTTGTATATTCCATGGTGTTCATTATCCAGAGAAATTCAAAACTCCTGAATTTAAAAAATATCTTGAGTTGGGAGATCCTTATACATATTTGAAGGTGTTTATTAGAGAACTTGAATTTTATGTCGAGGATGAAAAGCTTAGAATCCAACTATTCCAAAAGAGTCTAACTGAAGAAGACCGATCGTGGTATACCAGATTAGATGTAAGACCCCAACTTTTATGAATAAAGATGAATTTTCCATAATTATCATTTTTGAATATTATGGAATGAATTTGATATAATGTTATAGTTGTGGGTAATAGTTATAAATTTTTCTAAGTACGCAAGTTGTTATATAATATTCGATTAGTCGGGGAATATTCATTTTAACAGGGAATATTCGTACGACGGCACAATCATTGGTGGACCCAACAACGGAATTATTGTCGGATTGAGAAAACGACAAAAATAATTTATGAAAATAACGGCGGAAGTTTTATCGTTAACTTTTGAAACACCCGGTGTTAAAAGTACAGGATATGCATGGTTGCATAGTAGCACACGGTATTGATTATTGATGCTTACGTGAGAAGTCACTCAGTTTTGTTCAATTATTGCTTCAGTAATTGTTGCATAGTATCTCACGTTAATTGATTCAATTATTATCGATATTTTATATATTATTAAATCAATAATTGAGACGACGAAGTTATTAATAATATTATTTGCAATATTAATGATGTCTAGAAGTTCTGCCAATGAGAGGTTTGGTCACCTAATTTCTCGCCAATAAGAAGAAATCCTTATTAGAAAGCCCTCTCTTTCTTGGGAACGACCTGGTCAATTAATAGTGTTAATTATAATAATGATGATGAAGTTTTGTTTTATTAGTATTATTAATATAATAAACCAAAAAACCTTTTTATATAAAACAAAATACTTTTATAAAAAATTTCGTTTTATTAGACTATAAATAGAATATATTATATTATGCATAGTGTTTGCATAGTAAAATCTTTTTATATAAAATAGAATACTTTTATATAGTTATTTATTTTATTAGATTATAAATAGAATATATTATATTTTATTTAAAAGATTTTGTTTTATTAGAATATTTTATAGTAAACCAATCTAGACAGTCCGTTTAAAAGTAAATTCAATCTGGACCGTTCAGGAATTAGTTACTATTCGGTCCATTCTCCTATAAATAGAAACTCATTCCTTCATTATTTCTTATGAATTCACTGAAACTCTAGAGAGAGAAACTATAGAGAGAAAGAAGAAAAGTATTCTGCTACTTCACTATTCCTATATCCAATTTGTTCTAAGGTAAGGGGTATTATTTCTTTCGTATTCATGAAGAGAACTTCTATTATTCCATTCTTTATCATTCTGTTGGAATAACATATCTATGCGAAGTACCGTATACATGGTGAAATTCTTATGTTATTCCATTCTTTATTATTCTGTTGGAACATCCTGTCTGTGCGTTTATGCATGACCTGATTCCGTTATTTATTAATCTGTTGGAATATCCTGTCGGTGCGTATTACGCCTGACCTGGTTCCATTAATTATTATTCTGTTGGAATAACCTGTCTGTGCAGTCTATCGCATGTATGGTGATTTCTGTTGTTATTCCATTCTTTATTATTCTGTTGGAATATCCTATCGGTGCGAATTTCGCCTGACCCGGTTCCGTTATTTATTATTTTGTTGGAATAACCTATCTGTGCAGTCTATCGCATGCCTAGTGAATTCTTTTGTTATTCCATTCTTTATTATACTCAGTTGGTTAAAGTTTTGACTTCTATACTCCATGAAATTAGTGGAATATCCTTGATATTTGCGCTTTATCCAGTACCTTTTCATGGAAATATTCTTCTGAGCATTCTTGAATTTTACTCTACAAAGCAGTATCATGTTGACAATTTGGACAGTTATTGAATTCTGGATAAATTAATTTTTGAACTTGTTTTATAAGATTTTTATATAATTGTAATCATCATCATGCTTATATTATGTTGAAAGTCATCTGTGGCATTTGTGCATAGATGGACTTGGTATGATTATGACCAGGGATTATTTGGTATAATCGTGACAGTAATGTTACAAATGATGTGGTAAAAGTCCTCATTGGCCCGTAGTGCATTGATGGATAGTTGTTGGCATGATCATAACCATTAATGAATACACGAATATCATTGGCTCGTAGTACATGGATAATTTGTGGTTGTGATACTAATGAATATCCTTAGTCGTAGTGCAGGGATGATTTGGATTATTTATTAAGCGGGGTCCCAATGATAAAAGTAATGAAAAACCTTTAAATCATACAAGATAGTAGATTTTATTCTCTACTTGACTCTTTAATGGATTGCTTATTTCGCTGCAGTTAAACTTGATGTTTCTTATATTGTATCAGTTTAACACTGTTGAAGGCTAACGATAATTTATTCTTGTATTATCTTAGTCATAATATTTCTTACTGGGCTAGATGAGCTCACCGTTTTACTTTCATCGTTCTGTTCAAGAAATGAGAACGTAGCAGGGACTAGTTGGGGAACGGAGTGACGGTCCAGATAATAGCATTAGTAGACCTCTTTATTCTATGAAATAGTGTGATAATAAATGTAATGAGGACTCAATTGAGTGTGGATATTAGCTAGATGACAATATTTGTATTAAAACTCCCAGAATATATTTTATTCTATTATACACGACTGTTTTATAATTAAGTTGTATTTTAATTTTGTACCATGTATTTGGTGACTCAAGATGGGTGATGTATACCTATTTTTGGGGCATCGCAGTTGGTATCAAAGCTTAGGTATATGATTCCTAGCTAAGATGTGAGACAAGAACTAGAAGCGGAGAGATGGGAATTCCTTCACTAGTATGACCAACCTAAGTTTATTTAGTATTTAATTGGTCGGTCAGAGTATAGGGATAATATGTGATATGTTAATTAACCCTTGTTTTGTGTCATTATTTGAAAATGATATCCGATAATGTTGAGAACATCAATGGAGCACAGGAGACCATTGAGTCTCCAAAGATCAATAATCAGGATAATGTACACCGGGAAGGCAATAATCCTAAGGAAAACAACAACACTGACCAGATGATGAATGATGGAATGTTCAGAGGCTTTATGCAATTCATGTAACATCAGGCAATAGCAAATCTTATACAAAATGCAGGTGGAAACACTGCCAACTCTCAGACGGTCAGCATTAAGCAGTTTAAGGAACTGGGACCACCGGAATTTTTTGAGAGCCAAAACCACTTAAGGTAGAGATGTGGATAAACTAGATCTGCAAGATATTGGATGTCTTGGGATGCTCCGAGGAGCAAAAGGTTCCCTTTACCACCTTCATGTTGCGTACATAGGCAGATTATTAGAGGGAATTTGTAAAATGTACTCAACCTGCCGCACTGAAGATGACGTGGGAGAAGTTCTAAGAATTATTCAACGACAAGTACTTTCGCGAAAGTATTCGTCACATGAAAGAGGTAGAGTTCATCAAGCTGGAGCAAAACAACATAACCGTGTCGCAGTACGAAGCCAAGTTTGCTGAGTTTTCCCGGTTTGTGTCCCATTTGGTTGATAATGAGGAGAGAATGACGCGAATGTTTCTAAGAGCTTTGAAACCCGAGATACGTCAATATCTTTTCTCTCATAAATTGTGTTTGTATTCAGATGTTGTTAATAGGGCTCAGTTATTGGAGCGCGATAATGTGTCAACCCAACTAAAAGAGAGCAGCCGGCAAAATGATAATACTAGGGATACTAGTCATCAAAGCGGTGACAATAAGCATAGAGGGAATCAACATGACAAAAATGGTAACCACTTCGGTGGTAATCATGGCCAAAACAATAAGAATGGACATTTCAAGAAGAGGAGATTCAACAATGATGGAAAGACGTCAGTACCAGCACCCGTTGTTAAGGAAGGAGAACGACCACCTATCATATGCTTTAAATGCGGAGGGGAGGGACACATCAGTCCAAACTGTGCGATGCCGTCCAAAGCATGTTATAATTGTGGAAGAGAAGGTCACCTAGCCCGATTTTGTCATTCACCAAAGACAAGTTCATCTAGGATGGAGGTACCAAAGGACGTCCCAGAAAAGTCAAGGCCGGTAGTGCAAGGGAGAGCGTTTGTCATGACCTCGCAGAAAGTAAGGAACCCGAACGAGGTCATCATGGGTAAGCTTATCATAAACTCTAGCGAATTTTATACCTTATTTGATATCGGTTCTACCCATTATTTTATTTCTCCTACTTGCGCTCAACGTTTAAATTTGACTCTGGAGAAATTAGACTTTGACTTATCTATTAAAACTCCATTGGGAGAATCCTTAATTACATCCACTGTTTATAAGTCTTGTTTAGTTCAAATAGGTACCGTCACATTACCTGTCAATCTTATTTCATTGAAAATACTTGCATTTGACGTAATTCTAGAGATTGATTGGTTAACTACTCATGCAAAAAATGATTGCTTTCGTAAGGTTGTTAGCTTTCATATTCCTAACCAACCTATTATGTGAATTCAAAAAACCAAACCATTAAAATCAATCACTGTCATCTCAAGACATAAAGCTATTCGTTTATTGAAAAATGGATGTCAAGCTTTTTTAGCTCATCTCACGGATCTAAACAAAAATACGTCAGTTTTGAATGATATTTCTATTGTTAATGAATTTCCTGACGTATTCCTTGAAGAACTTTCTGGCCTACCCCTAGAGCGTGAAATTGAATTTTGTATCGACCTTGAACCTGATACAAAACCTATTTCCAAAGCCCCATATTGAATGGCTCCTATTGAACTTCAAGAGTTAAAGACCCAACTGCAGAAATTTTTAGACATCGGTTTCATTCGTCCTAGTACGTCTCCTTGGGGCGCTCCTGTTCTATTCGTGAAGAAGAAAGATGGGAGTATGCGACTTTGTATTAATTATCGGGAGTTGAACCATGTCACTATCAAAAATAGATACCCATTACCTCGCATTGATGACCTGTTTGACCAGTTGCAAGGCGCCCAATTTTTTTCAAAGATTGATCTTCGTTCCAGATATCACCAATTGAAGATTAGAACCGATGACATTCCAAAGAAGGCTTTCAGAACTCGGTACAGGAATTATGAGTTCCTAGTCATGTCTATTGGATTGACTAGTGCTCCTGCTACCTTCATGGATATGATGAACCGATTATTCAAGGAATATTTGGATCACTTTGTGGTCGCCTTTATTGATGACATCCTTATTTATTCCAAAAACTGTGAAGATCATGAGTAACACTTGAGGCTGATACTTCAAAAGCTTTGTTAATATAATCTTTATGACAAGTTGAAGAAATGTGAGTTCTAGCTTAAAGAAGTAGCATTCCTTGGGCATGTGGTATCAAGTCATGGAATATCTGTTGACCCAGAAAAGATTGAAGCTATTCAAAGCTGGGAGCAACCTAAATCAGTGACCGAAGTATGTAGCTTTCTTGGCTTAGAAGGTTATTATCGGATATTCGTAGAAGGAATTTCTCGAATCGCTACTCCTTTAACACAGCTAACTCGGAAAGATAAAAAATTCAGTTGGAACGAGGAATGTGAGAAGAGTTTTCAAGAACTCAATAGAAGACTCATTTTAGCACCTGTTCTGACAATACCATCTAGCTCAGAGAGATTTGTTATCTACAGTGATGCTTCAGGAAAAGGGTTATGATGTGTTCTCATGCAACATGGGAAAGTCAAAGCCTATGCCTCTCGACAACTCAAAGAATATGAGAGGAATTATCCTACTCATGATCTAGAGTTGGCAGTTGTTGTCTTCGCACTTAAAATTTGAAGGCATTACTTGTATGGGGGAGAAAGTGAAGATCTTTACGGATCATAAAAACCTCAAATATATCTTCACTCAAAAGGAACTCAACATGCGACAGTGATGTTGGCTTGAACTATTGAAAGACTATGATCATACCATCCAATACCATCCTGGAAAAGAAAATGTGGTAGCTGACGCATTGAGTAGAAGATCCTATGCTGGTACGAGTGCAATATTGTCAACGCAGAGGCCCATTTTGTATGACTTGCAAAGGATGGAGATAGAGATAAAGACTCTAGGGACCCACGTGATGATGGCGAATATACGAGTAGAACCGACTTTAATCGATAAAGTTAAAACTGCTCAAGCCACAGACCTAG
Organism: Panax japonicus; assembly: GCA_020205505.1. Lineage (NCBI taxonomy): Eukaryota > Viridiplantae > Streptophyta > Magnoliopsida > Apiales > Araliaceae > Panax > Panax japonicus. The sequence goes on along the minus strand of CM035102.1, from coordinate 38,824,121 downwards.
AGCTGATGCATTTGAGGAAGAAACTACAAGAAGGTGCTATGTCGGAAGCAAGAATCGATGAAGAAGGAATACTTTGAGTCAACTCTAAACTTTGTGTTCCTAACGATCCTGAGTTAAAGTATAAAATCATGATTGAGGCGCACAACACACCGTTTGCAATCCATTCTGGGAGTACCAAAATGTATCATGATCTTCGACATACATTTTGGATGGGCAATACGAAGAGAGAGAGATAGCGCTGTTTATCTCAAGGTGTTTAACTTGTCAACAAGTCAAGGCAGAGCATCACGTACCATAAGGTCCATTGCAACCACTTGAAATTCTAGAATGGAAGTGGGAGCACATTACCATGGATTTCGTTAATGGTCTTCCCAAGGCTTCTCAAGGCATAGATGCAATTTGGGTCATTGTTGATAGATTGACCAAGACTGCTCATTTCTTACCAACACGAGAAACTTATACACTTGAACGTCTTGCTCGTATGTACATAAACGAGATTGTAAGACTGCATGGTATACCAGTATCCATAGTTTCTGATCGAGACCCAAGATTCACTTCACGATTTTAGGTTAGTTTACAAAAAGCTATGGGCACGGATTTATGATTTAGTTCAGCATATCATCCTCAGACGGACGGACAATCAGAGATGACTATTCAAACTCTTGAAGATTTATTAAGACTCTATGTCCTTGACTTCAAAGGAAGCTGGGACAAGTTCTTACCATTGGTGGAGTTTTCTTACAATAACAGGTATCAAACAAGTATTGGCATGGCTCTATTCGAGGCCTTGTATGGAAGAAAGTGTTGTTCTCCAGTATGTTTGGATGAGGTGGGTGAAGCAACATTGTTTAGAATGGAGTTGGTTCGTATGACTACGAAAAAGATTCAAACTATCCGACAACGTATAAAAATCTCACAAGACCGACAAAAGAGTTATACGGATCTTCATCGAAAGGACGTAGAATTCGATATTGGAGATCATGTGTTGTTACGTGTTGCTCCATGGAAAGGAGTTACGAGATTTGGAAAGAGAGGAAAGCTCTATCCTCGATTTATTTGCCCATTTTTAATCCTCGATCGAGCAGGGATTGTAGCCTATAGGACTCGCTTTACAGCCAAGTATGTCTCGTGTTCATAACATTTTTTATATATCCATGTTACGTAAATATCTGAAAGACCCAAACAACATTATTGAGTTAGAACCGGACGAAATATCGGAATATTTAAAGTATGAAGAGGTTCCTATTCAAATCTCAGATAAGAAGGAACATATTCTACGCTCCAAGGTTATACCTCAAGTCAAAATTTTATGGAGGAACCACGATGTTGAAGAAATGACCTTGGAGTTAGAATCTGAAATGAAATCAAGGTACCCTTATCTCTTCAACATACCAGGTACGTACCCTAATTTCATGGGTGAAATTTCATAAGTAGGGGGGATTGTAAGACCCCAACTTTTATGAATAAAGATGAATTTTCGGAGCTTTGGGTGAGAGAAGGTGTAAGACCCCAACTTTTAAGAATAAAGATCAATTTTCTATAATTATCATTTTTGATTATTATGAAATGAATTTGATATAATGTTATAGTTGTGGGTAATAGTTATAAATTTTACAAAGTACGCAAGTTGTTATATAATATTCGATTGGTCGGAGAATATTCGTTTTAACAGGAAATATTAGTACGATGGCACAATCATTGGTGGACCCCACAACGGAATTATTGTCGGATTGAGAAAATGACAAAAATATTTAATGAAAATAACGGTGAAAGTTTTATCGTTAACTGTTGAAACACTTGGTTTTAAAAGTACAGGAATACGTGTGGTTGCAGAGTAGCACACAATATTGATTATTGATGCTTACGTGAGAAGCCACTCAGTTTTGTTCAATTATTTCTTCAGTAATTATTGCAAAGTATCTCACGTTAATTGATTCAATTATTGTCGATATTTTATATATTTTTAAATCAATAATTGAGACGATGAAGTTATTAATATTATTATTTGCAATATTAACGATGTCCAGACGTTCTGAAAATGAGAGGTTTGGTCACCTAATTACGCGCCAATAGGGAGAAATCCTTATTGGAAAGCTCCCTCTTTCTTGGGAACGACCTGGTCGATTAATAGTGTGAATTATAATAATGATGATGAAGTTTTGTTTTAGTAGTATTATTAATGTAATAAAACAGAAAAGCTTTTTATATAAAATAGAATACTTTTATAAAGTTATTCGTTTTATTGGATTATAAATAGAATATATTATATTTTATTTAAAAGATTTTGTTTTATTAGAATATTTTATATTAAACCAATCTGGACCGTCCGTTTAAAAGTAAATCAATCTAGACCTTTCAGGAATTAGTTACTATTCAGTTAATTCTCCTATAAATAGAAGCTCATTACTTCATTATTTTTACTAATTCACTGAAACTCTAGAGAGAGAAATTATAGAGAATGAAGAAAAGTATTCTGCTACTTCACTACTCCTATATCCAGTTTGTTTTAAGGTAAGGGGTATTATTTCTTTCGTATTCATGAAGAGAACTTCTGTTGTTCCATTCTTTATCATTATGTTGGAATTACCTGTCTATGCGAAGTACCGCATACATGGTGAAATTCTTCTGTTATTCCATTCTTTATTATTCTGTTGGAACATCTTGTCTTTGTGTTTACGCATGACCTGGTTCTGTTATTTATTATTCTGTTGGAATATCCTGTCGATGCGTATTACGCCTAACCTGGTTCAATTAATTATTATTCAGTTGGAATAACTTGTCTATGCGGTCTATCATATGCATGGTGATTTTTGTTGTTATTCCATTCTTTATTATTCTGTTGGCATATCCTATCGGTGTGAATTTCGCCTGACCTGGTTCCGTTATTTATTATTCTATTGAAATAACCTGTCTGTGTTGTCTATCGCATGCCTGGTGATTTCTTTTGTTATTCCATTCTTTATTATACTCAGTTGGTTAAAGTTTTGACTTCTATACTCCATGAAATTAGTGGAATATCCTTGATATTTGCGCTTCATCCAGTATCATTTCATGAAAATATTCTTCTGAGCATTCTTGAATTTTAGTCTACAAAGTAGTATGATGTTGACAATTTGGACGTTGTTGATTTCTGGATAAATTAATTCTTGAACTTGTTTTATTGGATTCTTATATTATTGTCATCATCCTCGTGCTTATATTATGTTGAAAGCCATCGGTGGACTGTTGTGCATAGATAGACTTGGTATGATTATTATTAGGGATTATTTGGTATAATTATGACTATAATGTTACAAATGATGTGGTAAAAGTCCTCATTGGCCCATAGTGCATTGATGGACAGTTTTTGGAATGATCATGACCGTTGATGAATACACAAATATCCTTGGCCTGTAGTGCATGTATAATTTGTGGTTGTGATACTAATGATTATCCTTGGCCGTAGAGCAGGGATGATGTGGATTATTTATTAAGCTAAGTCCCAACGATAAAAATAATGAAAAACTTTTTTAAATCATAAAAGATAGTAGATTTTATTCTCTACTTGACTCTTTTAATGGATTACTTGTTTCACTGTAGTTAAACTTGATGTTTGTTTTATTGAATCAGTTTAACACTGTTAAAGGTTAACGATAATTTATTATGTATTATCTTAGTCATAATATTTCTTATTGGGCTAGTTGAGCTCACCCTTTTACTTTCATTGTTCTCTTCAGGAAATGAGAACGTAGCAGGGACTAGTCGAGAAATGGAGTGACGGTTCAGATAATTGCATTAGTAGTCCTCACTATTCAATGAAATAGTGTGATAATAAATATAATGAGGCCTCAATTGAGTGTGGATATAGTCTAGATAACAATATTTGTATTAAAACTCACAGCATATATTTTGTCGTATTATACACGACTGTTGTATAATTAAGTTGTATTTAAATTTTGTACCATATATCTGGCTACTCAAGATGGGTGATATATACCTATTTTGGGGGCGTCACATTAGACAATTCTAAGATTCATAGCTGGGAAGAACTAGTTCATGCCTTCTTCAGCTAGTACAGTTTCCAGTCTCAAATGGCTCCAGACCGATACCAAATTACCAAAGTTAAGAAACAAGCCAATGAGTCTTTCAGAGAGTATGCTCAAAGGTGGAGGCGCCTTGCTGCTCAAATTATTCCTTTTATGACGGAGTCAGGAATGGTGATGACTTTCATAGATAAACAAGAAGCTCCTTTCTATGAGAGAGTATTAGTTGTCATTGGCAAGCCATTTTCTGAAATGATTAAACATGGAGAGATGGCTAAGATGGCATTAAAGTCAGGAAAGATCCAAGACCTAGTCGCCCTGAAAGTTGTTGAATCTCGAATGTGAAGGGTTTCAATGCTACCCGGAAGTGTGCCTATCATGTTGGAGCACCATGACATAATACTCATGATCGCTGGGCCTTGAAACACAAGATCCAGGATTTAATCGATAACGGGTAGATTGTGGTGACTAAACCCAACCAACCTCATGTGCAAGACAACCCTCATCCTCAGCATAAAGAAGTAGAGGTTAATATGATTAATTGGAGCGGTGGACAGAGTTCCAATTACGTTGTTGAATCTTCCCAAACCAGCAAGGACGGTGCTAACAAATGGGATTACGCATAGTTCCAGTTTATAATGGAACGAAAGATGAAAGCTCTTTGTAAGCAAGTAGACCAATTAACAGAACTGGTGATCCATCAGCACCAAGTCACACACTAATTTGTCAATCAGGAGCATGCTAGTCACCTTCATTTTGTTATTAATAGTCCATCATCACCTTCAGAAAGTGAAACACTGGAAGATAAAGTTGCAAAAAGAGCAAGTGCCAAAGCCCGTCGGGATTTTGCCAATAAAAGGGAATTTATATACCTTGGCCACCTATGGAGGAGATATTTTAGATGCTAATAAATGAAGGAAGAATTACATCTCTTCTACCTCCAATCAGTCCCTATTCCAGATAGTTCAATTCTAATGGAGTATGCCAGTATCACTCCTACTCTCGCAGTCATAACACAGAAGAATGTTGGGCACTCTGCCACCTCATTCAGAATTTAATTGATAGCGGTGTCCTAGAAATGGCAGATGATAACACTTTGTTACTCGAGAATGGGGACACATGTCCTACAAAATGGAAGGACATCATAGCAGTTATATCCGATGAGGATTATTTGGCTGCAAAACCGCCCACAATACAAGTAATTCAACTCAAAGGTGCTGACAATCCTTTGAAAGTGGCTGCACCAAAGCCATATAGTCCATAATATCATGTTGTCAGCCTGAAAAAAGTCCCATGGATTTATGGGCAGGCTGAAGGATCCACATCACACACAATTGCAGTAGTGTCGAAGGAGAATCCATTGTATCTTCCCCATTGGGTGATGAAGACTACCATCAAATCAAAGGGGAAAGTTCTCATGGTGAAAATCGAAGAGTTCCTTCGTACTATTGGCCAGAACGAAGCCAAGGTCGTTCTAAGCTTGAAGGAGGCTCCACTGCAAATTTCAATATTGGACTTGATTTTTTCTTCCAAAGATCACAAGAAGGTCTTGCTAAGGATCTTAGAAGAAGCCCATTTTCCAAAATCAGTGGATGTTGAAAAATTCCATCATCTAGTTGATTGCATTTTTAATAATAATATGATATCCTTCACTGATGACGACTTACCTTACGAAGGGACTGGTCATTGAAAATTGTTTCACATAGCGGTTCTATCCTTCGAATACATGGTGGGAGGAGTTTTGATAGATAGGGGGTCATCCTTGAATATTTGTCCTTATGCCACCTTGGAGAAGTTGAATATCAACCCCAAGAGGATCAAAAGCAGCCACGCGGTTATCAAAACTTTTTATGGATCAAGATGAAATGCAGTTGGGGAGATTGAGTTGCCTGTGGAGATTGGTCCACGTACATTTAGTGTATCCTTTCATGTGCTCAAAATTGCTATAGGATACAACCTACTGTTGGGAAGACCGTGGAAGCCCCAATCATACTCTCCAATACGGTCCACATCTCGTGTGGCGCTCACCAAAGCGAATGATACCGTAGAATAGTTTTCTGCTATGAAGCAGCCCCTAATGTTTATCAGGAACAATTGCCGAAAAATGTAACCCCTGGCTCTCACATCATTGGGTATGGGCTCACTCAATAGCTCGCTCATAGCATCTATGCTCAAAGGACTTGTACGGAATGTCATGCCCTTGAGCTCCTTAGCCAGGACTCCTAGCAAGGATCTAACGACAGTCGGGGTAATTTCCTCTACACATGACACTGGCACCCCTCCAAACTCCATACCAGTGATAAATCGCCAATCCATCGAGGTCATTATCACCTCACAAACTAATAAATGGAGAGACTAAGTCTGGTGAAACCAACACTCAGACAATGCCCTACGGTAACCCCAGGGACAACGACGGGGAAGGATGGGAAAGAATTCCCCAAAGCCCTAGCAATGCACAATCGCTCGATAATCAGGATACAGAGCCTAATATGTGGAGTGAATGCTAAACCAGTTCCCTTTAGGTTGTGTGAAGCTAGGAACCTGTATCATAATGTAGATCAATATCAGAATCCTTACTCCTCGTCAATAGTATAAAAGGAAGATCAAAATCCAACTTATTCCTCATTTGCATGAAATTAAACTGAGGGGTGTTGACTCAAATCACCCAGAAGCTCTGGGATCATCACCTGAATGCCTGGAAACTCCCTACAGGGAACATGAACAGCATGAGCGGAGTCCGCAACCCGTACATCCTCCTCCTTGTCCTCAACATCCGGTACCTTAACCCGAACAGGACGTATCACTGCCTCCGCTAAACGACGAGGTTGTCTAACTGAACGGGGTCAAGGCACATCAGAAGCCCTCCTCCACACAACTGAAGTGGTCCTACGAGAACTACTCAGTTGATCCGGATCCATATATCTAGACACAAGTCTCCAAATCACCTCAGAAAGGGTGTGGTAAATTCTAACCTGGAGCTTTTTCAAATGCATTTTATGACTACATGCATGCATGCATTATTTTAACATACGTCTATATTAGAAATGCATGACTACCTAATGCCTACATTTTGGAAAATTTTTGCCATAGTCCCCTTTGTAAATAGGATTATCCACATGTGCATAGGCATGACTAGGTGGCCATTCAGTATCACACCTACCCACAGTCATAAACATCCTATATGCATTACACTGTCAAAGATATAATCTGTAAGGGTAACCTAATTATCAAGATTACTTTGCTTTACCACCTTTGCTCATTTGTCCTCAAATAGGATAAGCAATAGCATGAAAAAAGGTGCCAATTTGATTATGTCAAAAGTCAAATTTTTTTCATATCATTATATTTAGCATGGTTAAATACTAACATTTACTATGTTAACTATTTTTTATAAAGTCATATCAGCATGCATATTAACAACTATGTGTTTAGAAGCATTTCATCTGATAACTCATTTTCCAACGGATAAAAACTGGAAAAGAAGACATGCATACGTTACTAGGACAGTGTACTACACTTGTACGGTGACAGAATATGCGAAAAGACGCCCTAACTCAATAGATCTAAAGAAGAGCTCTCAAATTTACTGTGTGGCGCAACTTAAAAATGACTTATAAAAGCCACAGGTGCCTTAAAGGCCTTCACGGCTTTCGTAGGTGTATATGTGGCTCCCCTGGGTGGGGCCCACCCCTTCAAATCGGTCAAGTTTGACTTTAAAATGAGGTCTTGCAAGCTAAAATGGACAAATCAGGAATAAAAATGCTACGCGGTTTAGCAAAATAGCCTGAAATCCTAGTTTTCAAAGACCAAACTGCAGGTCTATATGTCACTCATTGGTATTCACCCAGACGTAGGGTTCACTATACTGATGATCATAGTTATTGCAAATTACACTCGGCAATACCTCACAATGGTTTGATGCCATCAATTCGGGGTTGTAACCCCAAAACATTTCTCCCCAGCAAAAGACTTTATACAACTCACCTTTGAAATACATTTCAATGAAGGTCAAGCAACCTTGACTTTATTTCAGCTGTTGGCAAGTAAATCCAGCAAAGTGTCAGAAACTGTCTGATGATCTTATCTGTTGATGCACACATTGACGAAAGTCAAGCCACCTTAACATCATTAGTCATTGGCAATTAAACCCAATGAAGTGTCAGGAACCATCTGACGATCTCATCCGTTGACGTACATTTCAGTGAGGGGTCAGGTAACCCTAGCAACACGGACTGTTATCAGTAACTCTAATAGAGCAGCAGAAAGATCTGGTTATACAAACTAGGGAAGAACATCCTCATCGGGGAGGACCGATGATGGAATATGTAATACACATCCTCAACAGACAAAATGCATCCCCACAGAGTCTCTTGTATATGAGAGATACGTCCCAGTGAAAACTCTATACCAAGGACTAAGGACATTGGTGATAACCTAAACATTAAAATCCTAGAAGTTCTTTAGAACTTTGGATCGTACATCCAAGATAGTTCATTAGCGTGGTCAGGGATAACTTCAGACCCAACAAAATTCATGGGACCCGGGAGTCATCCCACCTTGTTGGAGAATTGTCGAAAAAATTACGTACATTTGCATTATGCTACTGTACATTGCATCATGATTATCCTTTCACATTTCAAGTGTCTAATATTCTTTATCCTATCCATGCCATTGTATTGCATGAATATGATAAAGAGGGGCATCTGCAGACATTTGAAATTTTGCAATCCTGTTACTAACATTACAGGAGGGTAGAATCGTCTTTCAAGGATAACCCTGGAGGACAAGACAGTTCCAGTTCCAGAAATCCCACCAGAGAAGCCTTTTCCATCTCGAAGATTACCCCGAAATATTCAAATCCAAGAAACAACACCGGAAGTTTCAGTTTCAACCTCAGAAATAACATCAAGGAGTGCAGTTGCAGTTCCGAAGATAACCCCGAAGATGCTCTTTCAACCCTTGCAGTAAGCTTCAACCTCGGAGATAACCCCGAGGCACTCAGTCCCAAACCCAGAGATAACCCCAGGAGGTAAAGCACACCTCAGAGACAACCCTGAGGACATTCAACACTTACAGCAACCCAATCTCAAAGATAACCCTAAGTAACAACGGCATTATCATCCCAAACCGGAGATAACCCCCGTGAAAGGCAAAATCATCATTTTGCCATCTCGATTCTACATGTGCGCCATCTCAACACATTTCAACATACATTCTACATAGCAGTGTCCTACAAGAACCAAATAGCTACAATCCCAAGTGACTACTACACAAGACATCACACCGGATGGAATTTGAAGCTTGAAGACCAAGGGCATGGTCGCAACTTCCTGACTACTTACATCCTCTAATCTCATATCATTTGTGTAGCTCTCGATAATAGCACTCTGTAAAAGGTCTTATACACCTCAATCGGAGGACCAGATTGAAGTTCTAAACATTCGAATAGACATCGCATTGCACGTGTGCACGTACTTCGAGATGGCGAGACCCGTGGAGCCCGGGGCACCCTTGGAAGCCGCAGGTGCATCTGCAGCAGCCGCATATGCATCTCCGGCTACTGTATGGACATCTGCGGCTCCCCCTGTATAAATAGAAGGATTGAGGTAGCCATTTTGTAAGAGAAAACGATGAAGAAGTCCTGTCCAATTTGCTCTGTACACCCTATAAACTGAGTGCTTTCTCATTTTAAACACTTGTGAGCTCATATGTTGCTATCTTTTTATCGGAGGGAGCCGAGTGTTTATCCATTTAAAGCTATTCAAGTCATCTTTGGCAGTCCACTGTAAGCCTTCTTATACCTTTCAAAGCCTTTTCTCCACAGTTTGTACATACTTTTCTTCACGTTTAAAGTCGTGTTACGTGTGTATGCCCGGACTTCGGTCCATGGATTTTATTTCATTTTGTATATATATATATGGACTAACATTATCGATTTATGCCTCGATTGAGCCTGGACTCACGTCCGGAGCGTTTATTGCTTTTATATTTATATATTCTTATATATAAATTATTGTCGAACTCTGTTCGATGATTATTGGATTTATATCCGAAGCATTTATTGCTTTATATATATATATATATATATATATATATATATATATATATATATATATATATATACATTTTTGTCAGGTCTGGAGTTTACTTCGTGGCCTTTTACTGCTTTATTTACATTTCGTCCCGCCTGGAGTTTACTTTGTGGTGGTTGATCGTTTTACTATTTTATTTACATTTCATCCCGCCTGGAGTTTACTCTATGGTGGTTGATCGCATTTACTGCTTTATTAACATTTCTGATCCCCTATGGAGGTGCTTCGTGGTGGTTTATTGTGTCTCTATATATATTTATCGCTTTTATATATTTACATTTACAATCCCCCATGAAGTTCGCTTCGTGATGGTTGACAGTATGTATATATATATTTACAGAATTTATATATATAACTGCTTATAGTTTTCATACAAACGGTTACATCATGTGAGCCTAGAAATCATGTGATCATAGATTCAGTTTCCTGAATCTAGATTTGGTTCCCGTGATGGATATTTTCGGCTATAAACAGCTTGTACATTATTCACGGTGTTCGAATTTCATTAGACGACTCTCATGCCCGCGAGGAGTTTGGCACTGCTATGTATATTATTTTCTCAAGGATGCCTCGCATCTCGAAAATAAATGCAATTAAGCTGAACACTTAATAAAATGGAAGTATCAAAGGCCTCAATTACTATTGAGTATAAGGGTTTGAAAAACCTCTTTTACAAAACATCATTGCTATGTCTTGTTAAAACTGAATTTTTACACAAATTCAAACCCTTTGTATATAGGTGCAAACGAGGCATAGCGCTACTTCCAAATAACTGCACATTGACTAACACACACACACATTCATATAACAGTTTAATTGAAAAGTGGCGATCACCGTGGTAACAGGGATGTCGGGGGGGTGCCTAACACCTTCCCTCTGCATAAGCAAGTCCCCAGACCCTAACGAATCTCAGTTTCACAAACCAGTTTAACAGTGTTACATCACGTGGTAAATGTGCAAACCTTTTCTCGGTGAAGTTGGTGCAACCATTTAAAAATACCAACTGGCGACTCTTACAATCCAATTGTCGACATATAAATGTCAGACCTTTTCATAACTTGTTTTTTTCAAACAAATCTCACCTAACATAAGAACACCAAAAGGCAAGAACAGAAGAGGAACAGTAAAAATCCTGACGTAGACAGGTGACGACCCTGTTGGGGACTCCAGTAAGAGGACTTAAGCCGCTACTACAACCTTTTCAAAAACTATTATATTCTTGTGTCTGGATGTTGCATTTACATTTTTATGAATGTGTAAGAATGTATTTACTTACTACACTTAATGCCTTACACTATATCTACATATGATATTAGTGCTTCGCACATGTCATCATTTCCATAAAGGTGAGACATGTTGCATGTGAATATATGTTGTGTGGTTCCTCCACCAGGAGAATATCCTGTCAGTGTTTAATTAGTGGACTAATAGGGAAACTAATTCCAACGAGGCTCAAGAAAGGCACCACTCAGATCCGCTCTAGTTGAAAGATTGGATTAACTTCCCATCAAGTAAATTTCGATGATCTGGGAACCCTCATGCCAAAAAGCCACAATAGTAACCTAAGATAGGTCAGCCTCTGATAAACCAAATACGGAGGAAAGTCTCTTTATGTTTCCATTTTGAATTACTTGTAAAAATAATTACTTGTAATTTCATTCCATGTCAATCTCTATGTAAGGGAAAGTATAAAGGAAAATGTGTACATGCATTCCTTTTTGTTATGATATCTTAAACAGCTAACATCCATTTTGCAGGATAATACTCCTAAAACAGATATATCATATAGCATGTAAACATTTATACATTCCCTAAGACTAAACAACATAAGTTTTTGTAGGAAAACAATTAGGCATGTTACCTGTTCAAAGTCCAAGAAGGCCACGAGCCTACAGCCAATTATGTCTTCATCTAACCAGACTAATCATGCTCCTGTCTCTCATGAGGAGTTTGACAAATTAAGCAAACAAATTATAGATTTGGTTGTTATGCTTAAAGAACTACACCAGTCTACTCAGGGTCTATGAATACCCATACATACAGAATACTCTACAAATGGAGGAACACAGGGTGCGGATCAAACAAATCCAATACCTGAGCTTCAGTTGGATAAGTCCAACAAAATTCTTGAAAACACCCATCTTAAAGAAGATCCAGACACTAGTGATATCAAGAAAAAAGTCCTTCAAATGGAAGAGACCATTCGGTCTATAAAAGGGATTGGAGCACACGGGAGTGTCTCATATGTCGACCTCTGTATATTCCATGGTGTTCATTATCCAGAGAAATTCAAGACTCCTGACTTTAAAAAATATCCTGGGTTGGGAGATCCTTATACACATTTGAAGGTGTTTATTAGAGAACTCGAATTTTATGTTGAGGATGAAAAGCTCAGAATGCAGTTATTCCAAAAGTGTCTAACTGGAGAAGCCCGATCGTGGTATACCAGATTAGATGTAAGACCCCAACTTTTATGAATAAAGATGAATTTTCCATAATTATCATTTTTGAATATTATGGAATGAATTTGATATAATATAGTTATTCATTTTATTAGATTATAAATAGAATATATTATATTTTATTTAAAAGATTTTGTTTTATTAGAATATTTTATAGTAAACCAATCTAGACCGTCCGTTTAAAAGTAAAATTAATCTGGACCGTTCAGGAATTAGTTACTATTCAGTCCATTCTCCTATAAATAGAAACTCATTCCTTTATTATTTCTTACGAATTCTCTGAAACTCTAGAGAGAAAGAAGAAAAGTATTCTGCTACTTCACTACTTTTATATCAAATTTGTTCTAAGGTAAGGGGTATTATTTCTTTCATATTCATGAAGAGAACTTCTGTTATTCCATTCTTTATCGTTCTGTTGGAATAAGCTATCTATGTGAAATACTGCATACATGGTGAAATTCTTCTATTATTCCATTCTTTATTATTCTGTTGGAACATCCTGTCTGTGCGTTTACGCATAACCTGGTTCTGTTATTTATTATTCTGTTGGAATATCCTGTCAATGCGTATTACGCCTAACCCGGTCCCATTAATTATTATTCTGTTGGAATAACATGTCTGTGCGGTCTATCGCATGCATGGTGATTTCTATTGTTATTACATTCTTTATTATTCCGTTGGAATATCCTATCGATGCGAATTTTGCCTGACCCGGTTCCTTTATTTATTATTCTGTTGGAATAACTTGTCTGTGCGGTCTATCGCATGTCTGGTGAATTATTTTGTTATTCCAATCTTTATTATACTTAGTTGGTTAAAGTTTTGACTTCTATACTCCATGAAATTAGTGGAATATCCTTGATATTTGCACTTTATTCAGTATCTTTTCATGGAAATATTCTTCTGAGCATTCTTGAATTTTACTCTACAAAGCAGTATCATGTTGACAATTTGGACGTTATTGAATTCTTGATAAATTAATTATTGAACTTGTTTTATAAGATTCTTATAAAATTGTCATCATCATCATGCTTATATTATCTTGAAAGTCATCTGTGGCATGTTGTGCATAGATGGACTTGGTATGATTATGACCAGGGATTATTCAGTATAATTATGACAGTAATGTTACAAATGATGTCGTAAAAGTCCTCATTAGCCCGTAGTGCATTGATGGACAGTTGTTGGCATGATCATGACCATTGATGAATACACGAATATCCTTGGCCCGTAGTGCATGGATAATTTGTGGTTGTGATACTAATGAATATCCTTGGTCGTTGTGCAGAGATGATTTGGATTATTTATCAAACTGAGTCCCAGTGATAAAAGTAATGAAAAACCTTTTAAATCATAAAAAATAGTAGATTTTATTCTCTACTTGACTCTTTAATGGATTGTTTATTTCACTGCAGTTAAACTTGATGTTTCTTATATTGTATCAGTTTAATACTGTTGAAGGCTAACGATAATTTATTCCTGTATTATCTTAGTCATAATATTTCTTACTGGACTAGTTAAGCTCACCCTTTTACTTTCATCGTTCTGTTCAGGAAATGAGAACGTAACAGGGACTAGTTGGGGAACAAAGTGACGGTCCAGATAATAGCATTAGTAGTCCTCACTATTCGATGAAATATTGTGATAATAAATGTAATGAGGACTCAATTGAGTCTGGATATTATCTAGATGACAATATTTGTATTAAAACTCATAGAATATATTTTGTCTTATTATACACGACTGTTGTATAATTAAGTTGTATTTTAATTTTGTACCATGTATTTTGTGACTCAAGATGAGTGATGTATACCTATTTTTGGGGCGTCACAATTGGTATCAAAGTTTAGGGATATGATCCCTGGCTAAGATGTGAGACAAGAACTAGGAGGGGAGAGATGGGGAATTCCTTCACCAGTATGACCTACCTAAGTTTATTTGGTATTTAATTGGTCGGTCAGAGTATAGGGATAATATGTGATATGTTAATTAACCCTTGTTTTGTGGCAGTATTTGAAAATGACATCCGAGAATGTTGAGAACATCAATGGAGCACAGGAGACCATTGAGTCTACACAGATCAATAATCAGGATAATGTGCATCAGGAAGGCAACAATCCTCAGGCAAACAACAACACTGACCAGATGATGAACGATGGAATGTTCAGAGGCTTTATGCAATTCATGCAACATCAGGCAAGAGCAGCTCTTATACAAAATACAGGTGGAAACACTGGAAACTCTCGGACGGTCACCGTTAAGCAGTTCAAGGAACTAGGACCACCGGAGTTTTTTGGAGAGCCAAAACAACTTAAGGCGGAGATGTGGGTAAAGAAGATCTACAAGATATTTGATGTCTTTGGATGCTCCGAGGAGAAAAAGGTTTCCTTTGCCACATTCATGTTGCGTACAGAGGCAGATTACTGGTGGGAATCTGTAAAACGTACTCAACCAGCCGCACTGAAGATGACTTGGGAGAAGTTCCAAGAATTATTCAACGACAAGTACTTTCCCAAAAGTATTCGTCACATAAAAGAGGTAGAGTTCATCAAGCTGGAGCAAAACAACATGAACGTGTCGTAGTACGAAGCCAAGTTTGCCGAGTTATCCCAGTTTGGGTACCATTTGGTTGATAATGAGGAGAGAATGACGCGAATATTTCTAAGAGGTTTAAAACCCGAGATACGTCAATATCTTTTCTCTCATAAACTGTGTTTGTATTCAGATGTTGTTAATAGGGCTCAGTTATTGGAGCGCGATAATGTGTCAACCCAACTAAATGAGAGCATCCAGCAAAATGATAATACTAGTCATAGCAGTCATCGAAGCGGTGACAATAAGCGTAGAGGGAATCAATGTAGCATCCCCGAATCCGGGCCCCGAATCGCCTCGAATCCGGTTCACTATAATTTCTATAACTGTTTGCGGAAGATATAAACATAAGTTGTTTATACAATACATTACACACTATTACCCAAAATCGAGTAACCTTAACTTATTACACATTTCCTAAAATATCTATTACACAACAATATTGATCAAATACACAATTACAAACTAACTGCACTTTATATCCCAAGCTATACTTAGCTTAATCTTTTCCTGTATACGACGCATTTGCTTTACCTGCAATGTTTTATCATGATATAGCAAGGGTGAGCATGAAAGTTGCCCAGCAAGTTTAAATACAATAATTTAATGATATATCATGATTGAAGAGTATGAATAAAGGGCTTGCTATACTTCATCAATATAATTGAAAACTAGCACGAACAAATTATTGACTGAACAAGTATTATACATGAACAAACATTTCTGAACCAACTGGTAATGAAGGTGATCAGCCTTTCATACCTGACTTATACATGCAAGATGTACAGAATACAATTTTTTTGTGGCAATCAGCAATGATTAACCATAAGCTTGAAAAAAAAACACTCTTATTAGAGTTAAGTATAAGAAAACTTGCCTGAACCGTTGATTACCGCAACGCAATTAATAACACTTTACTCGAAGACCTAATATTAATAATATAGATCTCCAATATTAGAATAATATCATCACAGTAATATACTGTTATATCTATATACACAGAATAACCTAAACACATAGCACATAACCCTATCAATTTTTACAATACATAAGACTAGGTATCAAGTCAAACTATTTAAGTCTGAGTTGAAACCGACACAATTCTAGCATCCCGACAGTCTAGTCGGACTTTTATCGAGTTTAAGTTCAATTAAACTCTGACTAAGCACTTAACCATACCACAGATAATTTCTAACCAGACAAAATACTTTTCCTAGGCTCGTAATAATATTCGGATAATTATTACTATTTATCAACATTTTTCAATCCTTAAAACCGTATTTAAATAAATTAAATACCACTTAATACCTTAATCATTAATATTTATTTACTATAAAATATTAATGAAAATCATAACATAATATTATAATATAATTATAATATATCAAAGTATTTTTAATACCTTAAAATCATAATTATATAATTTTTAAACACTTAAATCCATTATCTGATACTTAATATTAATATTAAATTATTAATATTTTTATGCCAAAATATCAAAAGTTATAATTTATAACTTAAAATATTTTTATAACACTTAAATCATTTTTATATGTTTTATAAAGCATTAATACTAATTTTCCATAATTTATTTAATATATCTATTAAATAAACTAATTATCATTAATAATAAATTATTAATGAATTTCATCACAAAATATCAAAAGTTATGGAAAATAACTTAAAATATTTTCTTTTATCATAATATTATTTTTCATGATTTTTCATGAATTAAAAACTATCTTTAAATAATTTATTTAATATTGTAATTAAATAAATAAATACCATTTATATTCTAAAAATATTAAATATTTTCAAAATATACTCAAAATAATTAAAAACTATTTTTCAGACTTTAAAATAATTTTTCAGAATTTATTTTATATTTTTAATAATTAAAAACCATTTTTTCTCTAATTTTTAATAATTTCCGGAAATATAATAAATAATCTGTCGCTAAAGGCCTATAGCGACACTTTCTGTCGCTATAGGTGTTCTTGAGTGTTCTTGACAGATGCGAGGGTACCTAGTTTGACCGGTTTTAAAACTGTGTTCTGGATGATTCTGGGTGTCTAAGTTGCATTAATATTGTAGTATAAGTGTAGAACTACAACTAACAACCAAGATCCTGGCCAATTAACAACGTATAAAACAGATTCAAGCTTCAGAAAATGTTGTCAGACCCTTCCATCAAATTCTGGGTTTTCCAGAATTTGTCAACAGTCACGGTTCCTATTTTGAGTCCTTAAATCCTTGTTTTCCAAAATTGTTTTGCTTGATCTAGTGATTCTATATTGTATTCCTGATGTCAGGTTACAATTATATCATATAAAATCAACTTAAAAACATTACATACACCAGACTTGGGTCGGTCAAAGACCTCGATCTCCTGCCGTTTCAGTTATGATCTAAGTGATCTAAAGACTTTAATGTGTAGTCAACATACCAGACTACAACTAATCAACAACAACTTGGCTAAAACATATGTCAGACGCAAAATCAGACGCATGAACAATCTTGTTTGAAGTGACTAAAATTCTGGGAATTTTCTGGGCTACCCAGAAAGCAGCCTTCGTGATCGGTCAACTAGGTTTGACCGTTCATATCTTTTGATCTAGACAAGATCTGGACTTGATTCAAGTCTCAGATTCAAGAGCTAACAACAAAGAACAGATCTATAACATTAAACACAACTAAACATTAACAGACAAAGATCTAGAGGCCCTGATATATGACTGTCAGGCCATATTTTTCCCATTTTCCAGATTTCTATAAGCCTTAGATCCGAGCATCTAGGTGTTATGGATCCATGATCCATCAACCCAGAACATTAAAAGACACCCTATTACACAACTTTAACCAACAATTAACATTAAACAACATAAGATCAAAGTATTTAGAAATTTAGGGTTTTATACCACTTTCATGCTTGATTCTGATTCTGGCTTCATGATCTGTTCTTGGGTGATATAATGCTGAATAAATGACTGATCTACTATAATATTTCGGAGCTTTGGGATAGAGAGAGAGTTGGTGGGAGAAAATGAGCAAAATGGCACTTTTTGTGACTTTTCTCTCTCTTGAATCTATATATATGGCTTTAATTGTTGCTAAATCTGACCAAATCAGGCTGGGAGGCTACATTTAGGCACATGGAGTAGGTGTAGTCGTTCAACAACCAAATATTAGGGCAAGACTTGCAAGTTTCCTCCAATAATGCACTCAAGGGCATTTATGTCATTTTCCATTTAATTTTAATGTCATTTTTGTAATTGTCCAATCCCTTAGGGTTTAGGGTTTGGAAATTTTAGGGTTTAGGGTTTAGAACATTTAGGGTTTAGGTTTTAACCCTTAACTTTGTAATTTAATTTCTAACATATCCGAATTTCGGTTTTCAAAATAGAAAATTAACATTTTTAACTTATAATTAGTATTTACTAATTATATTAAAATTCCTTAATCATACTTAAATTTTGTTAATTAGGATTAATATTTCCTAATTAAAATTACTAATTACGCAAATAGGGTCAAAATGGTCATTAGGGTTTATAAACCGCTAATTAGGGTTTCTAATAGAAAAAAATAATTTTCTAATTTAGAAATTAAATCTCGTAATTAGATTAGGGTTTTCTAATTACTCATAAATTGAAATAATTAGGATTAGGGTTTCCTAATTAGCATAGCTAATTTTAGCGATTAATTCCACCACTAAACAATTAGGGTTTCTGACGGAACAATTAGGGTTCCAAAAATTGAAATTAGTGTTTGTAAATTAATTAATCTTTTACCCTAATTAATACTTAATTCATAGCACTTAAGCATTAAAATTCTCCGTTAATTTCCCAGATTAGGGCTTCAATTAAACAGAATCTGAAACTAGGGTTTTCAGATCTGGCATTAGGGTTTCAAATTTGGAATTAGGGTTTTGTAATCAATTGTTAAGATTAACCCTAAGTAATCTTTTATTTATTTACACTTATGCCATTAAGTTCCCAATTTAGGGTTTCATGCACCGAATTAGGGTTTCGGATTCCCGGAACTGAAACTAGGGTTTCTAGAACTGACTTCTAGGGTTTCTTATTAGACGTTAGGGTTTTCTATTTGAACGTTGACGTTCTTAAAATAAACTTAGGGTTTGTCACAGATATAATTTATCTGATCAACCCATGACCCTTAACCACATTCTGAACACATCATTAACCATAAATACAGAACATAATTACATAAATCCTTAATCCTGAATAATTCACCTATATCCTTCACCAAATTTTGAAATTCTCAAAATTTAATCCCAATAACCTTAAACGCATACACTTATTTTCTGTCTAGGTCTAATATTTGACCTTAAATTAATCATTTAAGATTTTAATAATTTACCCAAATTTTTGGGATGTCACAATCAACATGCCAGATATGGTAACCACTTCGGTGGTAATCATGGCCAAAATAATAAGAATGGACATTTCAAGAAGAGGAGATTCAACAAAGATGGAAAGACGTTAGCACCAGCATCCGTTGTTAAGGAAGGATAACGACCACCTATCATATGCTTCAAATGAAGAGGAGAGGGACACATCAGTCCAAACTGCGCGATGTCATCCAAAGCATGTTATAATTGTGGAAGAGAAAGTCACCTAGCCCGATTTTCTCGAATAGCTACTCCCTTAACTCAGCTAACTAAGAACACTTTTATAAAGTTATTCGTTATATTAGACTATAAATAGAATATATTATATTTTATTTAAAAGATTTTGTTTTATTAGAATATTTTATATTAAACCAATCTGGATCGTCCTTTTAAAAGTAAATCAATCTAGACTATTCAGGAATTATTTACTATTCAGTCCATTTTCCTATAAATAGAAACTCATTACTTCATTATTTCTTACGAATTCACTGAAACTCTAGAGAGAGAAATTATAGAGAGAAAGAAGAAAAGTATTCTGCAACATCACTACTCCTATATCCAGTTTTTTCTAAGGTAAGGGGTATTATTTCTTTCGTATTCATGGAGAGAACTAATGTTATTCCATTCTTTATCATTATGTTGGAATAACTTGTCTATGCGAAGTACCGCATACATGGTAAAATTCTTCTGTTATTCCATTCTTTACTATTCTGTTGGAACATCTTGTCTATGCGTTTACGCATGACGTGGTTTCGTTATTTATTATCCTGTTGGAATATGTTGCCGGTGCATATTACGCCTGACCTGGTTCCATTAATTATTATTCTGTTGGAATAACTTATCTATGCAGTCTATAACATGCATGGCGATTTCTGTTGTTATTCCATTCTTTATTATTCTGTTGGAATATCCTATCGGTGTGAAATTCACATGACCTGGTTCCGTTATTTATTATTCTGTTAGAATAACCTGTCTGTGCGGTCTTTCGCATGTCTGGTGATTTCTTTTGTTATTCCATTCTTTATTATACTCAGTTGGTTAAAGTTTTGATTTCTATACTCCATGAAATTAGTGGAATATCCTTTATATTTGCGCTTCATCTAGTATCTTTTCATGAAAATATTCTTCTGAGTATTCTTGAATTTTAGTCTACAAAGTAGTATCATGTTGACAATTTAGACGTTATTGAATTCTGGATAAATTAATTCTTGAACTTGTTTTATTGGATTCTTAAATTATTGTCATCATCCACATGCTTATATTATGTTGAAAGTCATATGTGGACTGTTGTGCATAGATAGACTTGGTATGATTATTACTAGGAATTATTCGGTATAATCATGACTATAATGTTACAAATGATGTGGTAAAAGTCCTCATTGGCCCATAGTGCATTGATGGACAGTTTTTGGCATGATCATGACCATTGATGAATACACGAATATCCTTGGCCCGTAGTGCATGGATAATTTATGGTTGTGATACTAATGATTATCCTTGGCCGTGGAGCAGGGATGATGTGGATTATTTATTAAGCTAAGTCCCAGCGATAAAAATAATGAAAAAATTTTTAAATCATAAAAGATAGTAGATTTTATTCTCTACTTGACTCTTTTAATGGATTGCTTGTTTCACTGCAGTTAAACTTGATGTTTGTTTTATTGTATCAGTTTAACACTGTTAAAGGCTAACGATAATTTATTATGTATTATCTTAGTCATAATATTTCATATTGGGCTAGTTGAGCTCACCCTTTTACTTTCGTTGTTCTCTTCAGGAAATGAGAACGTAGTATGGACTAGTCGGGGAATGGAGTGACGGTACAGATAATAGCATTAGTAGTCCTCACTATTCTATGAAATAGTGTGATAATAAATGTAATGAGGACTCAATTGAGTGTGGATATAGTCTAGATAACAATATTTGTATTAAAACTCACAGCATATGTTTTGTCGTATTATACATGACTGTTGTATAATTAAGTTGTATTTGAATTTTGTACCATATATTTGGCGACTCAAGATGGGTGATATATACCTATTTTGGGGGCGTCGCATTAGACAATTCTAAGATTTATAGCTGGGAAGAACTAGCTCATGCCTTCCTCAGCCAGTACAGTTTCCATTCTCAAATGGCTCCAGACCGATACCAAATTACCAGAGTTAAGAAATAAACCCATGAGTCTTTCAAAGAGTATGCTAAAAGGTGGAGGCGCCTTGCCGCTCAAATTATTCCTTTTATGACGGAGTCAGAAATGGTGATGACTTTCATAGATATACAAGAAGCTCCTTTCTATGAGAGAGTATTAGTTGGCATTGGCAAGCCATTTTCTGAAATGATTAAACATGGAGAGATGGCTAAGATGGCATTAAAGTCAGGAAAGATCCAAGACCTAGTCGCCCTAAAAGTTGTTGAATCTCGAATGTGAAGGGTTTCAATGCAACCGGAAGTGTGCCTATCATGTTGGAGCACCAGGACATAATACTCATGATCGCTGGGCCTTGAAACACAAGATCCAGGATTTAATCGATAACAAGGAGATTGTGGTGACTAAACCCAACCAACCTCATGTGCAAGACAACCCTCATCCTCAACGTAAAGAAGAAGAGGTTAATATGATTAATTGGAGCAGTAGAAAGAGTTCCAATTACGTTGTTGAATCTTCCCAAGCCAGCAAGGATAGTGCTAACAAATGGGATTACGTATAGTTCTAGTTTATGATGGAATGAAAGATGAAAGTTCTTTGTAAGCAAGTAGACCAATCGGCATAATTGGTGATCCATCAGCACCAAGTCACACACTAATTTATCAACCAGGAGCATGCTAGTCACCTTCCTTTTTTATGAATACTCCATCATCGCCTTTAGAAAGTGAAACACTAGAGGATAAAGTTGCAAAAAGAGCAAGTGCCAAATCCTGTCGGGATTTTGCCAATAAAAGGGAATTTTTATACCTTGGCCAACCTATGGTGGAGATATTTTAGATGCTGATAAATGAAGGAAGAATTACATCCCTTCTACCTCCAATCAGTCCCTGTTCCAGATAGTTCAATTCTAATGGAGTATGCCAGTATCACTCTCACTCTCGCGGTCATAGCACAGAAGAATGTTGGCCACTCCGCCACCTCATTCAGAATTTAATTTATAGCGGTGTCCTGGAAATGGCAGATGATGACACTTTGTTACTCGAGAATGGGGACACATGTCCTACAAAATGGAAGGACATCATAGCAGTTATATCTGATGAGGATTATTTGGCTGCAAGACCGCCCACAATACAAGTAATTCAACTCAATGGTGCTGACAATCCTTTGAAAGTGGCTGTGCCAAAGCCATCTAGTCCACAATATCATGTTGTCAGCCTGAAAAAAGTCCCATGGAATTATGGGCAGGCTGAAGGATCCACCTCACACACAATTGCTGTAGTGTCGAAGGAGAATCCATTGTATCTTCCCCATCGGGTGATGAGGACTACCAGCAAATCAAAGGGGAAAGTTCTCATGGTGAAAATTAAAGAGTTCCTTCGTACTATGGGCCAAAACGAAGCCAAGGTGGTTCTAAGCATGAGGGAGGCTCCACTATAAATTTCAATACTGGACTTGATTTTTTCTTCTAAAGATCACAAGAAGGTCTTGTTAAGGATCTTAGAAGAAACCCATTTTCCAAAATCAGTGGATGTTAAAAAATTCCATCATCTGGTGATTACATTTTTAATAATAATATGATATCTTTCACTGATGACGACTTACCTTACAAAGGGACTGGTCATTGTAAATATTTTTAAATAGCGGTTCTATCCTTCGCATACATTGTGGGAGGTGTTTTGATAGATAGTGGGTCATCTTTGAATATATGTCCTTATGCCGCCTTAGAGAAGATGAATATCAACCCCAAGAGGATCAAAAGTAGCCATGCGGTTATCAAATCTTTTGATGGATCAAGATGAAATGCAGTTGGGGAGATTGAGTTACCTGTGGAGATTGGTCCACGTACATTCAGTGTATCCTTTCATGTGCTCAAAATCTCCACAGGATACAACCTACTATTGGGAAGACCGTGGAAGCCCCAATCATACTCTCCAATACGGTCCACATCTCGTGTGGCGCTCGCCAAAGCGAATGATACCGTAGAAGAGTTTTCTGCTATAAAGCAACCCCTAATGATTATCAAGAACAATCACCGAAAAATATAATCCCTGGCTCTCACATCATTGGGTATAGGCTCACACAATAGTCCGCTCATAGTATCTATGCTCAAAGGACTTGTACGGACTGTCATGCCCTTGAGCTCTTCAGCCAGGACTCCTAGCAAGGATCTAACGGCAGTCGAGGTAATTTCCACGTACATTCAGTGTATCCTTTCAGGTGCTCAAAATTGCCACAGGATACAACTTACTGTTGGGAAGATCGTGGATTCATATGGCTGGTGCCGTCCTTTCTACCCTTCATCAGTAACTCAAGTACATTATTAACAATAGCCTAATCATTGTTAATACTGAGCCAGAATGTCTTGAACAAGGTGACATACCACTCATCAGCTTCAATTCAAAAGTTAAACTGATCAGTTTTCATGCCCTGGAGGTGAGCAACACTCACTACCATCCCCTTGGGGTTCCACCTCTCACACCCATGATTTTTTATCGAGGTAATGTCGGCCACTCAAGAGATGATGTTATTGGGTCATCAACCTGGATAAGGGTTGGGCAAAGATCATTAGAGTATTAATCAGCCAATTCAAGTTCCCAGTCAAACAGGGACAGCTGGATTAGGCTATTCTGGTAGCTCCAGTCACAGAAATACTCTCAAGCATAAATAGACTCCTTCATCTTCAGCCATACGACAATTATCTCCACCTATAGATCCTGAGCCTGTACAGTCTCCGGTAAAGGTTCCAGCCCATGTTATGGCTATGCTATTTCCCAACCCGATATCGATCAAAGCAAAAGAGGTCCTGATTCCTAATCACGAAGTGGAAGAAAGGGAACGAAGACATAAACAAGACATCGGCGGGAGTTTGTCTCACCTACGCATCCTTTTACATGATGAGCACACAAATAGATATACTCCAGATGATTATTGTCCCCAAATTATGGTCATTATTTGGGAGAAGGAGGACGATGACAGTCATTTCATCACTGTCGTCCATCAAGACTTCACCCTTGATAATTGGAGCCGCACTCCTTGCATTTGTTGCCAAGGGTAAAAAGGGAAGAAACCCCTTCTGCCATGTAGATAGATTTAAATGCTTACTTTAATGTACAGTATTAGCAGTTATTTTGTCAGTACATGCTAACACTTTATATGATTAAATAGTTTTATATATTAAGTGAAAGCATATTTTGTTTCAGAACTCTGAACTTAGATGTGCTTATACTTGCTAATGAGGTGCTTTTTCTCCACAAGGACTGTAACTTTGATGAAAAGTTGAACTCAGACTTGATGGAAATACAAGAGGATACTGAGATAACTCAGGAAATTAAGGATTAGGTCGAGGATAAATCCAAACTAAATCTTGATCAAACCACCTCATTTAATCTCGGAACCTTATAAAACCCAAAGTTAATATAGATTGGTACAGACCTTACCCCAAACCAAAGGAATGACATGGTTACATTATTAACCCAATTCCAGGATGTGTGTGCATGGTCTCACGAAGACATGGTGGGTTTGTCCACGGACATCGTCATCCATCGCCTTCCCATTAAAGAGGGATTCAAGCAAGTCAGGCAGAAGCTCAGGTGATTAAAATGTGAGTGGAGTTTAAAGGTTAAGGAAGAAATTATGAAACAATTTTAAGCTGACATCATCATGGTGTCCGCATATCCTGAATGGCTATCCAACATAGTCCATGTGCCTAAATCGGGAGGAAAGGTGGGAGTTTGCGTGGATTATTGGGATCTGAATAAAGTTTGCCTTAAATACAGCGTTCTCGTGCCATTTATCTTGACAATACTACTCAATATGACATGTACTCCTTTGCTAATTATTTTATGGGGTACCATCAAATTATGGTTGCTGAAGAGGATTATGAGAAAACTGCATTCATTACTCCTTGGGGAACCTTTTGCTATAGACGGTTGTCATTCGGCCTCATCAATGTCGGAGCTACCTACCAGCGGGCTATGATGGCTTTTTTCCACGACTTAATGCACAAAGAGATAGAGATTTATGTGGATGACATCATTGTCAAATCCCTAAGGAAAGAAGACCATTTAGACCATCTCAGAAAGCTCTTCAATAGGTTGCGTAAGTACAACTTGAAGTTGAATCCAGCCAAATGAACATTGAATGAGGCAAGTTGTTAGGTTTCCTAGTCAGCAACAAAGAGATTGAGCTGGATCTCACCAAAATCTAGGCCATTACAGAAATGCCCATTACTCATACAGAGAAGGAAATACGAGGATTTTTAGGAAGAATCAACTTCATTAGCCAGTTCATTTCCCAACTCACAACAACCTATGAGCCATTCTTCAAGTTATTAAGGAAGAACACCTCCATTAAATGGAATGACAAGTGTGAAAAAGCCTTCCTTACAATCAAAGAGCAGCTGGTTAACACATTTGTTTTGGTGCCTCCCACGGATGATGTTCCCTTGTTCATGTACCTATCCATTAATGACAATGCCATGGGCTGCATGCTGGGACAAAAAGATGATAGAGGCCAAGAGAAAGCTATATACTACCTCAGCAAAAGATTCAGTAACAATGAACACTTGTAACGCCCTCAAATTTAGGTACTTGAAACCCGAATTCAGTGCTTTACGATACCATTTCTATGAGCGAAAATAATATTAATAATAATAACAATAATATAAATATCAAACTTATTTTACATTTATCAGAGTTTAATCCCAAGTACGCAACCTTTATTACATTCTTTACATGATATATAATACATATCATTATCTTAATACAGTTTAACTATTACAACAGATACCATTAAACATATTCTGTTTGTTTTCCTTTTCACTTGTTCTTGTCTAAACCTTCAGGTTGATCATGCCTAGCGAAAAACATTTAAATTTAAAGCAAGAATGAGCATTTAGGTGCCCAACAAGTAATAACAATTATAAATATATTTAGATGAAAAAATTAAATTTTTTTTCTATACATCACTTCTACAACGAATTAATAGTTGTGAAGTAAACTGAACAAATCATAACCATATATTATTTCTATATCAAAGTTTTAAAACTATGTATTGACTATATATAAAGGGTAGTCGACAGATTATGAACATTATTTTCTATTTTCGAAAGGGTTAGATAGAACTTCATCTACAAACCGTCATAACTTATGAGCATGAGGGTGTACATCCCATGGACCCAGTATTGATCAATACTACATTGCAAGAACGATATTATCCTTCATCCTTTGTCTTCCTTGGCACATAAAAATTTTCCCATATTCAGGATGTTCATAATTAGTCAAGAATCCGAACCAAAACAATTCGATTGGATATAAAAGAGTTTTATCATATTCAACGATATTTCTGAATCTGTGTCTAGCTAGGTCAAATAGCTTAGACGGCTTTTACTGTATTCATACTGGGGATCAATATATATATATATATATATATATATATATATATATATCAACATGTGATTAAATACAATGATTATCCAAGTGGGGACACTTGTATAACCATATTTAGAAATTAACGAACAGAATATATATCCGAATTATATAATATAATATCATGTTGATAAACAATGATCGGATATAGAATATATCACAATATGGTTAATAATCTAGGACAATAATAATATAGTTCAAAAATATTCTTACTCATGTCCATTGCGTAAAGAAAATGCAAAGGTAGGATACTTGCCTGGTCTGTTACTTACATATCGGTGTATTGACGGCTTATCGGGTAATTATCGAGTCTAAGACTTTATATCGAAGTTCAATATCTATTTAGACTATTAAATAACAGTCATATCATTTTTAAATGACTTACAATAATTTACAAATAATTATTATAATTTATCATGAATTTTCAAACACCGGAATCATTATTAAATGATTTAAATATAAAATAATTCTATTATCATCAACATTCAATTAATATTAAACTATTAATGAAATCATTGCCAAAATATTAAAGTTATTTATAATAACTTAGAATATATTTTAAAGTATTACTATACCTTTAAATAATTTTTAAAACATTTAAAATCATTTTTAATTACTTACCATTAATATTTAAATATTAATGCACTATTTATCAAAATATTAAAAGTCATAAATTATAACTTAAAATATTTTTAATTCATTTATATCCTTTTTAAATGATTTTTAAATTAATAAAACCATTTTTAAACTATTTATTTAATATAATTATTACATAAACTTAATATCATTTATTATTAAATTAATATCATTAATATTATATTATTAATGAAATTATCCTTTAAATATTAAAAGTTATATTTTATAACTTAAAATATTCTTAAACACTTTATTTTTATTTAAAATGATTTTTATTATATTAAAATCATTTTTAAACTAATTTTTTAATATAAAAATTAAATAAATTTAATATCATTATTATTAAAATATTAACATTTTTTATGACAAAATATCAAAAGTTATATTTTATAACTTAAAATATTTTTATAATACTTTAAATAATTTTTATATCAGTAATTCTATTTTTCATAATTTATTTAATACATTTATTAAATAACTTAAATATCATTAATATTAATTTATTAATAAAATTTCATCACAAAATATTAAAAGTTATAGAAAATAACTTAAAATATTTTCTTATAACATAATATAATTTTAAATGATTTTTAAAGAATAAAAATCATTTTTAAATAATTTATTTAATATTATAATTAAATAAATTAAATATCCTTAATATTCCAAAAATATTAGATATTTATGAAATATATTAAAATTTATTAAAAACTAATTTTCAGACTTAAAAATAATTTTTAGTAATTTATTTTTTATTTTTCATAATTAATAACTATTTAATACTAATTATTTAATAAAAATATAATTTTTAGAAATAAAGTGTCACTAAAGACTGCCTATAGCGACAGAACCGTCGCTATAGGTGTTCTTTGTGTTCATCGTGCAACCCAGAAATTTATGGCAGTTAACGAGGGTCCATGTTTGACCAAGATTAAAACAGTCTGTAATGTGTTTCAGGGCATGTTATTGATCACATCTTATAGTGTTAGTGTAGGTCTACATAATCCAACAACAATCATGGTCAACAAGCTTAACTCGAGGGAGATCTAAGCCATCAAAGTCGCTATCAAAGGTTGTTCTTCATTTCTGGGTTTCCAAGAAATGAAGAAAAGTTCGAGGGTCTTACTTTGAGCCTCCACTACATGCTATTATTGTAATATTTTAGTGATCTATTGATCTCAGGTTGTAGCCAACATGTACCGCAACAGATCCATTACACAAAATCATTCTCACAACATTACAATCCTTAGATCCGGTCCGGTCAAACCATGTCAGAAGACATGATCATCAGTTTTCTGGGATGCCTAGAAAACCGATCCCATGTTCTTATACTTGGTTTGACCAATCCACTACATCTTTTCTGTTAGTCATTTAGGTGATTTTTAGGCATAAATGTGTAATCCACATAACATATAATGATTCTATTACAACAACAACAACAACAAAACAACAACAAACAGAAGCAAGATCAAGGCTCAGAAAATTCTTGTCAGACACGGTTAAAGGATTTATGGGTTACCCAGAAATCACTTGGTCATGGTCCATCAACCGACTTTGACCAAGCATAACTTTCAATCCATACATTATTTGGTCCGGATTCAAGCTTCAGAACAAAGATCTAATGACATACTATAATATAAAACATAAAACACCTAAAATCATTAACAAGCAAAGATTTAAAGGGTCTAACATTTGGTTGTCAGACTCATTTTAAAAATTTTCCAGATTTGTAAAATCATCAAATCCAAGCCTATAGATGTTATGGATCTAACATCTAGCGACCCAGATAATCATTATGTTCCACATACAATATATTTTAACAGAAAAACACAACATCTAGCAACAGATCACATAATTTTCAAGCTAGAGTTTTTATACCTCTTTACACCTTGATCCTTGAATCTGACTTTCTAATTTGATATATGTGTTAGTGGGGCTTTGTTTGGAACTGGTCTAGCAATAAATTTTGTGGGTTTTGGGAGATAGAGACTTGGTTGGGAGTTTATGTACAAAAGAGGCTATCAAATGATAATTCTCTCTCCTTAGATCTATATATCATGTGATACAATGACTGTTGGTTAATAAATTGGCTGCGTTGCTAGCAATTAAGTCACATTGTCAACCTTGATAGGTCACCAACTAAAGTGTTGTCCAAAAATACAAGTTAGCTTCAATAATGCTAAAAAGGGTATTCTTGTCATTTGGCTTTTGGTTTTAATGGCAAAATTGTAATATGGCAAACCCTTAGGGTTTAACCCTAAGGTTTAGCACAAAAATTGTAAGATTTCAATTTAGGGTTTAAAATAAAAATTTTAGTTTCTAAAAATAGTGATTAGGGTTTCTTAATCAATTTGGTTTCTAATTACATGAAACTTGCTAACTAAGTTTAGGTCCACCAATTAACATTAAGCATTCTAATTTTGCAACTAGGGTTTCCCACTTGATAGTTAGGGTTACAAATTGGTCAATTAGGGTTATAAATTCATATTTAGGGTTTTTAATTAATTAGGTTTCCGAAATAATAACTAGGGTTCCCCTAATTAACCTTAAATTATGCAATATGCGACATAATTCATATAACACATATAACACAGTTATATAACCGTCTTGAACTCATAATTGAGTTTTCAAAAATAAGGTTTATCAGAGACTAATACTAGGGTTTTCTACTGTTCCATCAAAATTGTTTCACAAAACTAATATTATATTATTATCATCATTCCTTGTTCCAAAACTAGAAATAGGGTTTATCAGTAACATTAAAATTGTTCCACATATTAACCTTAAATAGGATAACATACACAATAATTTATAACACTGATAAATAATAATATACTATTATTATTCTCATTCCTTGATCAAAAATCCAAATTTAGGGTTTGGATTCCATATCTGATTTATGTGTCATATATAACATTATTATTTAAGTTAAATAACTAACTTAATTAATCTGAAATAAATTCATATAATAAAATAATTATTATAATAATTTGATAATCATTTCATATATTACTTAAATAATATAATAATCATATTTTCATGGAAAATAATTAATAAAAACATTAAGAATATACTTTATAATGATCAATAATTCTAAAATAAAATTATTTATAATCATTCATGTAATAAATATATTTTATATTCATCACCTAAATACATACACATTATCTTGGCACATATTCCCCATATTTATTTTAATAAATAACAAAAAAATTTATATGCAAAATTTTTGATTTAATTATATAGAAAATATCGGGTTATTACATTCACCCTCCCTTATAAAGATTGCGTCCCTGGAACCACCGTTTTAAAACCTATACATACCAGGGTACATAGCATATACAATCATTGCAATTCGATCCTGATCATAATTGATTAAACCGTGATCTTTAATTGTTCAGCATAAAGCTTGTCTATCTGCTTATACGGAAAATTGATTTCTAATAGAACTCAATTTCCTCCTTCAAAATAATTTATAAAATAATATACTATATATATAAAAAAATCATATATAAGAAAATAAAATTGATTAGAATAATACTTGGAGTTACATCCCCGGCTTCCACGATATCTTGAACGGTCATGTTGAAGACGCTTGCGGTTGGTTTTGTTGGTTCACTTGTTGAAGTTGGTCCCGTTGTCGCCAATGACCTGCTTCCTTTTCCTGTATTCACATTTCTTGCCTCCCTTCTCTTTCTTGAACAGTCTTCCACCTTATACTCCATTGATTCACAAATAAAACACCCACTATACATTCTTAGATTGGGACAGTTAGGAGAGACACGTCCCTTCTACCCACACTTATAACACACAAACTTTTCCTTTATCTACTTTTTTTTTCAGTCCTACTACCACTACTCCTTTTTTCCGGTTCGAACTTGATTTACCTTGTACCAAAAATTTGCCTCCCCTTTTTATCGCATAGGTGGCAAAAGCTGTCTTTTGCCCCTCCATTATCCCAGCTATCACAAACGCGTCAACAGGGTTAGTTTCTCTTCTAAATCCTGGCGATATGATTGCCTTGAAGTCTTTGATGTTTGCCAGTCGATTGTTTGGATGATTTCCCCCTGCTGGTATTCCGTTCTGCATAGCTTGATCGTCCATATTCGTAAAATTCTGTATCGGGTCTTGTTGTTCTCTAGCTTTATTGACAGGTTCTTCTGTCCTTTGGTTTCGTTTTCGTCTTGGCGGCATTATCATAAATTATTCCTTATTAACTTACATTCTAAGACTTATCGTATACATTTAACATATCACGCAAAACTTTCTACTCAAATAATCATATATTCCAAAATATTAGATTTTGAAAACGTGGTTTACTGTATTAACCAGTGTTTAGATAAATAATTAATATCTTTATACAAACTTATTTCATTAATTCAACATAGACTCATATTCATAACACTTGACATACCATGGCACATGCTGCTTTAAACATTCGTTATCCCTTTATGACTTAAAAGTCGGGAATTGATGTCACAACTTATACAGAAGTTGAAAATATTACCTTATACAAACATACCTTTCATATACACCACACAAAATTGTACATATTCAAGTAATACTAATACTACTTATTTCTTACGCCTTCACTAATAATCAATTGTTTAGTGTTCTACATATTCCTATTATCCTCAATAATCCATTCACACATAACTATACTAGTCCTCCTTGTATCCATTTGGTACTCGTTCGATCATTAAGTTTCTAGAGGTCAAGTGTTCAAGGGCTGGTGAGGAGATGGAGTAGTAATTCAAGAATGATACGAGGTATTCTATAATACTTCCCTTTTTCCTAACCACACACTAGTTTAAGAACTCGATATAGACCACATATTCTTTAACTATACTCTACCTATCAGTTATACTATTGATAAGTCGGTTTTATACCTACTTATCTGGTATCTATTACTTGAATTATTTGCTTAATCTCGTGTTTTTTAGTTACTTTTCATGCATGAGAATGTTCATCTTGCACGAGTCTGGCTGTTTGATAGTTACAGTCTATTTTGGCCAATGATGAGAATGGGATTGAATAGACAAGTATAGTACTGATTATTAGAGCTTTGATTTGATTTCTTGTTATAAATTGAATCTTTTTCTGTTTGAAACTGGTATAATAAAGATAGCACAGTAAAAAACAACTTGTTGATTGATTAAGTTTAAATTGATACATAATGGGACTCTAAAGGATAATGCTAGTTTAAATGAAAGAATGACAAGAATAAGTAGTGATGACTAAAGTTAGACAAGAACCTAAGTTTGGGAGAATATTTGGGGTATATAAGTTAAAAAAAAATATGAATAAACACCGTGGCGTGCTTGTCTAGTTTTGTGGCCTTTGTTACTTGAGTAAGTAAGCCCGAGGGGATTGTCTTTACACCTAGAGCCCTAAGGTCTTAATGTTCTGGGAGTCGTTGGTCGAAAGCTCGTTAAGGTAGCATTGAAAAGCCTAAGGGAATAAGACATTGCATCGCTATGTATATTAAAAAAAGAATAAAATGGGAAATAAGAGAAAAAGTGTGATAGCCCCGAATCGTCGCGGACTCGGTACGCTATATCTATAACTATTTGCGGAAGATATAAACATAAATTGTTTATACATTATATTACACATTATTCCCCAAGGTCGAGTAACCTTAAATTATACACAATTCATAAACTTTCTATCATACAACACATTTATCAAAATACGCTATTACAAACTAGCCGCACTTTATATCCCAAGCAAAACTTGGCTTTAACCGTTTCCCGTATCCGAACGCATTCGCCTTATCTGCAATGTTTTATCATGATATAGCAAGGGTGAGCATGAAAGTTGCCCAACAAGTTTATATACAACAATATAACGATATATCATGATTGAAGAGTATGAATAATGAGCTTGCTATAATTCATCAATATAATTAAGAACTAGCACGAACAAATTTTTGACTGAACAAGTTTTAAACATGAACAAACATTTCTGAACCAACTGGCAATGAAGGTGATCAGCCTTTCATACCTGACTTATACATGCAAGATGTACAGAGTACAAATTTCATGGCAATCAGCAATGATTAACCATAAGCTTGAAGAAACTACTCTTATTAGAGTTAAGTAAAAGAAAATTGCCTGAACTGTTGATTACCGCAATGCAATTTATATCGCTTTACCCGAAGACCTAATATTAGTAATATATATCTCCAATATTAGAATAATATCATCACAATATAATACTGTTATATTTATATCCATAGAATAATCTAAACACATTACCACATAACCCTATCAGTCTATAATTCACATAAGACTTAGTATCAGGTCAAACTATTTCAGTCTGACTTAAAACTGACATAATTCTAACATCCCGATGGTCTAGTCGGTCAACACTCGAGTTTAAGTTCAATTAAACTCTTTCTTAAGCACTTAACCATGCCATAGAATCACATTTATATGATTTAACACTCGTTTTTTCATTTCATAAGTTATTCGTTAACACCTAGTAAGTTAAATACTAATCTAGCGACCTGGATTCTAAATCTAGCAACTAAATTACCAACTCAGCAACCTGGATTCCAAATCCAGCAACCTGAATTCCAAATCCAGTAATCTAAACTGCAATCTAGCAAACTGGATTTAACATATTTTCAAATTTCAGTAAACTATTTCTCAATCCAGCAAACTGTATTCTAAATTCGTATCACAAAAATACCAAATCAGTTTATTATTTTCCAATCCTTTGTCCAAACATATATACACATATTTCATCCACAAAAATTATTTTTTCATAATTTTCCAACTTCCTTTGATATTTTTCAAAAATTAATTCTAGTGCGTAGCTTAAGAAATTAGCTACCTCGTGCTTAACTCAAAACATTCCCATCTCTTGGGATAACCTTATATATGTTAACGTGATACTCCATTTTAAATTTCGTGGCAATCGGAGTTGTAGAACTCCGGTTATAGAGATTTCCGTCGGAAAATCACAAAAATTGTAATGGTCATAACTTGGTCGTTTTAACTCGGAATTAGCTCATTTTTGGACACGAGCTACATAATACCATATATTTTCATTTTCCAAAAGTCTGGAATTTTTCTCATTAAATAAATTTTGGCAGTTTTAGAGTCCTTTGCTAAAACTTATATAAAACGAAATCTGTAACTCCGATTAATGATCCGTCACTTTTGTTGGAT
Source organism: Panax japonicus (assembly GCA_020205505.1). Lineage (NCBI taxonomy): Eukaryota > Viridiplantae > Streptophyta > Magnoliopsida > Apiales > Araliaceae > Panax > Panax japonicus. Next base: position 38,789,165 of record CM035102.1, on the reverse strand, counting down.
TCCTATCTTTCCGAACTACAGTTTTTATCTATCACAATCCATAGTTGGACATGTTAAGCTCCCAGAAGTGGCTGGTAAAAACTGTCATTCTAACAGTTTTTCTTATCTTTGAGTAGTTTGGGAGAAATCACATAACTCTCTCCTCCGATGTCGGATTTAATCCGTTTCGGAATCTATGGAAAGCTTATTGAGTGTACTATAACATATCACAAGTCCAGAATTTTTAGAGTACCCTAACAAATCCAAGATTTTCTGTTTAGGGAAGCAGTCCACTAATTCATTTAAAACAAAAAAAATGTTTTGGTTCTTCTTCTTTGTTCAAGCTTATCAACCCTAAAAATAGCAAGATCTAACCATAAAATATCATATATCATGTAGATCTTCCCTCATATGGTTCAAAATCATAAGTTCAACACTTGATCTAAAACACCATATCAAAACACTTTTTAAAAGTTTAACTTTTCTAGAAAATTTCCATTCTTTAATTCCTTTTGATTTCCACCAAATTAACACCCATTATGGGTAGATCCAAACAATAAACACTTATTAACAAGTATATACAAGGTTTTTGAGTTGAGAACTATGGATTCAAGTTTTGATTTACAACCATCAAAAATTAACTAAACAAAAAGGTTTATACCTTTTCTTGCTTCCCCTCCTTCTTCTTCTTCATAGCTTCTTCCATGGATGAATCTTTGGTGTATGAAGATCAAAAACTCCTCTTCTTCTCATCTTGGAGCTGCCGAAGCCTCCCTTCTCTAACTCTCTCCCTTTTTAGTTTATTTGCTAGCTAAAAAGAAGTAATAGGATGAGAGAGAAATGGATTTTGTGGTTTAGTAAAAATTATATAGATATAATTGTATATCTATCATTCATTCCCCCCACTCACCCTCTCTTTTTCTCCCATGCATGATCCGGCCATGTGCCTTAATTCTCCACGCATTCTCTTTTTCTTTCCTTAGCAATAATTACCTAAGCATTGCTTGCAAGAATAAACAAAGATGTGGGCAAATAAATAAATAACACATGTGAGGAGTTGTTCACCAACTAAAGTAAACAATTAATACATTCATATTCCCTTATTTCCTTGCTCTCTATAACCGGCCATGTAGCATTACTGGATCCCACTAATTCTTGCTCTTTCTCCTTTAAACCACTAAGCTTTTACTTGGAATAAATGCCAAAGTGTTGGCTTAAACAAATGAGGACACATGGGGGAGTTGGTAGAAGTTGGTAACCAACTAAAGCAAATCATCATCACATTCATTCACCCTCCTTTTTGCTCACCTAGGTCCGGCCACTTGGCCTTAGATTATCCCAATTTTAGGCTTTCTATTTAATGCCTTAATTGATTTACTAAATGTCCAAAAATACCTCTCCCACTTGGGCTAAGAGTTGAGCTATTCCTTTAATGTTTTGGGCTTTCCAAAATAAAAATATTTAGGCCACTCAATTAATGTATTGCTTGGGCCTCTAACCAATTTTATTGACCAACACTTGGGCTATAAAATATACATAGTCCAATGCCTTAAATTTTTATCCAACCCAAATAATTTAATTAGGGTTTTCATTCCCTCAATTATAACATAAATCCTTACTCACAAGCTCATTCATTTCCTTAACCCAATTAGACTTGCTATAATTAGGTTATAAAATTAATCATTTGAGATATATAAAATAATTCTCCTAGAATTAGTAAGTATTCTAAATACCACTATTCTCTTTTTCCATAACCCTTAAGTTATTAAATCCTTCATTCCTAATATATAATTAGGGTTACACTAGTTTCTTTTGTTTGTTTATATAATAAACAAAGATAAACCATCGCATAATGTTCATATTCCTTACTCACATAACTATTAATCCTTAGGATTTTATACATAACATTAGAGTTCTAATTTAGCAATTAGGGTTATCTCTAATATATTATCAAAATACATAAGCCATTATATTTAGCCTTTGATTTTCCAAATTAGGGTTTCTGAACATATCGTTAGGGTTTTCTAACTTAATCACCATATTCATATCATGATTTTAGTGTTTCGGATTCCCGGAACTGAAACTAGGGTTTCCATAATCGATTCTAGGGTTTCTCATTAGACGTTAGGGTTTTCTAACATAACATTGTCGTTCTTAATATATACTTAGGGTTTGACACATATAAAATTAATCTGGTCAACCCTTGACCCTTAACCACATTCTGAACACATACACAACCACAAACACAGAACATATTCTCATAAATCCTTAATCCTGAATAATTCACCTATTTCCATTACCGAATTTTAAAATCCTCAAAATTCAATCCCAATAACACCAAACGCATACACTTATCTTTTGTCTAGGTCTATTATTTGACCTTAAATCAATCATTTAAGATTTTCATAAATTGTCCAAATTCTTGGGTTGTCACAAAAAGCCCCCGTAGATGAAAAATAAAGCATAAGTATCCTATGCTGACCCTCGATATTGGTAATTCTTTTATTTTATTTGGATCTAGCTTGTTTTTGGATTTCATGGGTTTACACTGTATGATGCCTTCAAAGAGACTTATTATGTGTTAAATTTGATTTTATATCAGTTAGCAGTGTTGTTGAGCATGCACGCACTATATTAGTGATAACAGTTTAAGATTTGATGATTAATCGGTAAATTACTGATGAGTTTTGATATGATGTATTATCATGTTTACTTAATTTCTCTGAGGCCGGGTAAAAAGACTTGTGTTTATCAATACTGCTGGATTAATAGGCTTGTAGATTAGTTGCATTCCATTCCATTGCATTGTGTTGCATCTTTGTGTTGTTTTTGCTTGAGGACAAGCAAAGGTTTAAGTTTGGGGGAATATGATAAGTTGGTTTTATTCCTACTTATCCGAGATCTATTACTTGAATTGTTTGCTTAATCTCGTGTTTCTTAGTTACTTTTCATGCATTTTGTTTCATTTTGTAGATTCTCTGCTTGGGAGCGAAGTGAGTAACTATTGGTATAAAATTTGCAAGGAAAAGCGATTACGGGTATCATACGGGTTTTCATGCTCATTTCATGTGTATTGCATATTCTTGGCGTGGAACTTGAATTATGTTGAGGAACTCTTTCTTGGCATCCCGGAACATCTTGCATCAGTCTAATCGGAAGTTCGGATGCGAGATTATGGCCTTTTAGCAATAAAGACAAAGTTAAGAGTTGTTTTGGTTGTCTTTGCACAGTAGCAACTGATTTCGATGCAATTTCGACAGTCATTCTTTTGTTATTTATGAAAGCTCAAAGAATGAAAGTTGTAGATCTCGTCAATAGTTTCGATTTGATAGGTCGCGGGCCCCATAACTCCTCCCAGTTTAAATGTTATTGCAGTTTTAGCAAAGGAGGTTCTAGCAGTAAAATTAATTGACAGATTGGTAGCCAGCCGGGGCTGAACCTTTTATGCCTTAGGATCCAGCCGGGGCTCGGGGTCTGGGAGCATTAGCAGTAAGGTAGCAAGCTGGGGCAGGCTTGTGCAAAGGGAAACATACAGCTGGGGCTTGTTTATTCGAAATTGAAGACTCCTAGTTGGTTTCTAGTGCTACAAGTGTGGAGTTTTAGTGATGGTGATGACTTGGGACTCGTATATGCATGGAATTTTAATCAGAATACATGTTGTATTATATAATTAGCAACAAACACTGATATAAAAAAAATATAAGGTAAATTACGAAGATTAATCTCAGTTTTTCTAAGCAAGCGTTGGAGGCATATTTCAAGGAGATTTTCGAGACGATTGCGATTCTAGGCTACGTGAAGGGTGTTTTTCAATATTCTTCATCTTAGAATATTATTTGTTATTGAAAGGATGATTTCCATGATTTATTCAGTATTTATTTCGTTTATTATGAACTAATTCACTTTTTAGGCTTATGATGGATCTTTGAGTGAATCTATGATTTTGCAAACTTTGATTTCTAATTTAATAAGCTATTTTCAGTTTATCTATATTGATTTCTGCTTGAATCTATGAATTATCTGACCAACAATTCTTTATGGAGTTGGATGGAATCGAGAGAGGATATTCAAATCTGGACCTAGTTGATATAACATTTGTTCAGGATTTTGTTAATAGCTTAAACTTGATGAGTGTTAAGGTAGAGATATGCTTGACATCGCATGTAATCGGATAGAGAACTTATTCTTCAACCTTCTTCAATTATAATTCACATAGAGATATAGTGAGTTAGTTGCTTAAGGTGTTTAATGGATTTCTATCTTAATTGTGGATTGACGTTAATACGGTATTAGTGCATCGAGAGGTGGTTAATACTACGTTCGTGTTCTTGATTAATAAACTGGAATAGTGAGTTGAATTGGAATAAAAGTGTTAAAATCAGAGTGAAGCTTAGGGTGAAATCATAAGTCTAATTCTCCATTAATTGTTTGAAATTCCAGATTTTAATATTTGTGATTGGTTTGTGATAGTTTAATTACTTTTTAATTTAGAATAATTATTTTTTTAATCATTGAATTGGATAGTTTAATAAAATTAGGATTAATAGGAAATTGATAATTGTGAAGTTAAGTTTCTTATTAAATTTTCTTTGTGAGAACGATACTCTACTTATCACTTTATTACTTGTTGACCACGTATACTTGCGTGTTGTGCGTATATAGATTTTACCCAACAAGTTTTTGGCGCCGTTGCCGGGGACTATTTAATATAATTCTTAATAGTTTTACAATATCAGTTTAATTAATCCAGTTTTACTTAGACATTTTTATTTTGGTATTGTTTCTTCTATTTCAGGTGTGGAAGCAGTTTATGCAAACTCTGTCCAAAAATTCAGACTCGTTGCCTTTTGAGGACGACATTGAGAAAAGGTTTCAGAGGTTGAGTAAGTGGATCAAGGAAACGAGGCAAGAATTTGAAACATCTGAAAAGGAAGAGGTAACAGTAATGGCAGCCGAAGATCGAAAAGCATTAAGGGATTTCGCAACACCCAAGGTGACTGAACTACAGTCAAGCATCACTAGGCCAGCAATAGCAACAAACACGTTCGAAATTAAGCCTAGGATGATTCAAATGATTCAGAATTCAGTTCAGTTTAGGGGATTTTCAAATGACGATCCGAATGAGCATCTGGTCAGTTTTCTGGAAATGTACGACACTTTTAGGTTCAATGGGGTTTCGGATGAGGCGGTGAGACTTCGATTGTTCCCATTCTCTTTATAAGACAAGGCGAAGAGTTGGTTGCATTCTCTACTGTCTGGTTCGATAACAACATGGGAGGATTTAGCTCAGAAATTCCTCGCAAAATTCTTTCCACCGGCGAAAACTGTGAAGATGAGGAACGAGATTACGATGTTTGAACAGCAACATGGGGACTCATTATATGAGGCTTGGAAGAGATACAAAGAACTGCTCAAAAAATGCTAACATCATGGATTACCCCAGTGGCTACAAATGAACACCTTTTACAATGGACTACATGGGAATCTCAGGACAAGTATTGATGCAGCGTCGGGCGGAGCATTCATGGCTAAGAGTTATGAGGAAGCATACGAGTTGATTGAAACTATGGCGGCTAATAACTACCAGTGGCCCATAGCAAGAATGACACATGTGAAGGCAGATGGGGTATTAGAAGTAGATAGTATGATAGCGATGCAAGCACAGATATCTTCACTTTCAAAGATGTTGGAGTCGGTGAAAGCAGCACAAACTCAACAAGCACAACAAACACAGCAAGTACAGTAAATGGCAATAATTTGTGAGTTATGCGCAGGAGAGCACCCAACAGAGCAATGCATGATTAATCTAGCAGCTGTGCAGTTCATCGGCAATTACAACAGAATTTTGCAAAATACATATCAGAACACATACAATCAAGGAAATAGGAATCATCTGAATTTCTCAGGGAGCAACAACCAGCAAAATCAAGCTTCACGACAATCATATCCACCAGGATTTCAGAACCAGCAACAATCAGCTCAATATCAAGAAAGGAAATCTGATCTGGAGGAAGCATTGGTAAAGTTTATGACTAACACCGAGTTGGCTATAAAAAATCAAGCCATGGTTATGAATCACAAGATATGGCGATCAAAAATCTAGAGAATCAGATAGGTTAAATTGCGTTGGCATTGAATAATAGACCACAAGGGACATTACCAAGTGACACCGAGAGAAATCCTAAGGGTAATCATGAACAGTGTCAAGCAATCACATTGCGGAGTGGGAAACAGCTTGAGGGTACTAAAGCAGAAAATTCAGTGACTACGGATGAAAAAGTTGATGATAGCAGAAAAATTGAAGTAAGCAAGGGTGAGGATAAACAAATTGAGGAAGCAAGTATGAACAATAAGCCAATTGTTTATCCACCACCACCATTTCAACAAAGGGTCCAAAAACATAAATTAGACAAGCAATTTTCAAAATTTTTGGAAATTTTCAAGAAACATCAAATCAACATACCGTTTACAGAGGCCCTAGAGAAAATGTCGAGCTATGCGAAATTTAAGAAAGGGATTTTGTCAAGGAAAAGGAAATGGGAAGATTTTGAGACAGTGGCACTCACAGAGGAGTATAGTGCGGTATTACAGCAGAAATTACCACCAAAACTCAAGGACCCGGGGAGCTTCACTATTCCATGCACGATCGGGAATATGCATTTCAACAAGTGTTTATGTGATTTGGGGGTGAGTGTAAACCTCATGCCATTGTCAGTATACTTAGAATTGGGTTTGCCTGCACCAAGGCCCACGAACATCACATTACAGTTGGCTGATAGGTCAGTCACATATCCGAGAGGTATAGTAGAGGACATTCTAGTGAAAGTGGATAAGTTTATATTCCCCATGGACTTTATCATTCTGGATTTTGAGGAGGATAAGAACATCCCAATTATCCTAGGAAGACCATTTTTGGCTACGGTCAGGACACTCATAGACGTACAAAAGGGAGAACTCACTATGAGGGTCCAAGATCAAGAAGTAAAATTTAATGTGTTTAAGGCCATGAAATTTCCCACGGATGAGGAAGAATGTTTTCAAATGGATTTAATTGAGCAAATCATCGGTGAAGATATGAAAAAGGGTTTGGTTCACGATCCGTTAGAAACAATGTTATTGGGGGATGAAGAGGTCGATGATCCAAAATTTATGGAGTACTTGCAAATACTAGACTCATTGCCACGAGTTTCCAGATTTAGAACACCATTTAAACCATTGCAAGCGTAGGAAGTAGCCACAGAAAAACCGAAACCATCATTGGAAGAGCCACCAAAGCTGGAACTTAAGCCACTCCCTAAACACCTCAGGTATGCATATTTAGGCAATTCAAATTCTTTACCTATTATTATTTCTGCTGCACTTAACGAATTGCAGGAAGAAAAGCTGTTGAGGGTGATTAGGGAACACAAATCAACGATCGGGTGGACAATTACAGATATAAAGGGAATCATCCCTTCATTTTGTATGCACAAGATCTTAATGGAAGATGAGGCAAAACTGACGGTGGAACAACAGCGGTGACTTAACCCAATTATGAAGGAAGTTGTGAAGAAAGTAATCTTGAAGTGGTTAGATGCCGGCATCATCTACCAGATTTCCGACAGCAAATGGGTGAGTTCAGTACAATGCGTGCCGAAAAAAGGAGGAATAACAGTGGTACAGAATGATAACAATGAGCTGATTCCTACAAGGACAGTGACTGGCTGGAGGGTTTGAATGGACTACAGAAAATTGAATAAAGAAACCCGCAAAAATCACTTCCCTTTACCTTTTATCGATTAAATATTGGACAGATTGGCGGGACATGCGTATTATTGCTTATTGGATGGATACTCGGGCTACAATTAAATCGTCATCGCTCCTGAGGATCAAGAGAAGACTACATTTACATGCCCACATGGTACGTTCACATTTAGGAGGATGTCATTCAGATTGTGTAATGCACCTGCTACTTTCCAACGATGCATGATGGCCATCTTCTCAGATATAGTCGAAAAGAATGTAGAAGTCTTCATGGACGATTTCTCTGTCTATAGAGATAATTTTGATGCGTGTTTGGAAAATTTGGTAATGGTCTTACAATGATGCACCGACACAAATTTGGTCCTTAATTGGGAAAAATGCCTCTTTATGGTGGAAGAAGGTATAATCTTGGGACACAAAGTCTCGGCGCAAGGATTGGAGGTCGATAAAGAAAAGCTGGAAATAATTGAGAAGTTGCCTCCGCCAAGTTCAGTCAAAGGAATTAGAAGCTTTCTAGGACATGCTGGGTTCTATAGGAGATTCGTAAAGGATTTTTCTAAAATGGTGAAACCCATGTGCAGTCTTCTAAAGAAGGATTCGGTATTCAACTTTAATGAGGAGTGTAAGTTGGCCTTCGAGTTGTTGAAGAAAAAGCTGACTACAGCTCCCGTGATCGTCGCTTCGGATTGGAATATGCCTTTTGAACTCATGTGTGATGCAAGTGATTATGCAGTTGGGGCTGTTTTGGGCCAACGTCGAGACAATGTTTTTCACGCCATATACTACGCAAGAAAAATACTTACAGAAACTCAAATGAACTACACAACCACAGAAAAAGAATTGCTTGCGGTGATATATGCGTTTGACAAATTTTGAGCTTACTTGATCGGGACTAAGGTGATAGTCTATACAGACCATTCAGCAATTCAGTACTTGATAGCAAAAAAGGATGCTAAGCCATGCCTTATCTAGTGGATTCTCCTACTTCAAGAGTTTGATCTAGAAATAAAAGATTGAAAGGGGACGAAGAATCAGGTAGCAGATCATTTGTCCAGGCTGGAAAATCAAGGGAAATTGAAAGATGACAAATGTAAAATCAATGAATCATTCCCGAACGAACAAATGTTTGGAATAAATACAGAATTTCCTTGGTATACAGATTGTGAGAATTATCTTGTGAGCAACGTACTTCCACCGGATCTCACAAGACAACAGAAAAAGAAGTTTTTGCATGACGTAAAATGGTACATGTGGGAAGAGCCTTACTTGTTCAAATAGTGCGCCGACAAGATGATTTAGAAGGTGTGTGCCTTACATTGAAGTGGAGAAAATTCTGCATTAGTGGCACTCATCTGAATATGGCGGACATTATGGGAGTGAGAGGACAGCAACGAAGATGTTGCAATCTGGGTTTTATTGGCCTACACTATTCAAGGACGCCCACCATTTTGTTAAAACATGTGATAGATGTCAAAGGGTGGGCAATATTTTAAAACAAAATGAGATGCCTCTACAAATGATTCTTGAAGTCGAAATTTTTGATTTATGGGGCATTAATTTCATGGGACCATTCCCTCCATCTCTAAACAATCAATATATTCTACTCGCAGTGGACTACGTATCAAAATGGGTTAAAGCTGCAGCATTACCAACAAAAGATGCCAAGGTGGTCCTCAAATTCCTACAAAAGCACAGTTTCACAAGGTTTGGCATGCCAAGGGCAATTATCAGTGACGAAGGTAGTCACTTTTGCAATAAGTCATTCACAGCTCCATTAGCGAAGTATGGGGTCAACCATAACGTCCCTACATCATATCATCCCCAAACTAGTGGACAAGCTGAGGTCTTGAACAGGGAAGTAAAAAGAATCTTGAAAAAAGTGGTGAACCTGAATCGAAAGGATTGGTCGCTCAGGTTAGATGATGCATTATGGGCTTATTGGACTGCATATAAAACACCGGTCGGGATGTCACCATATCAACTACTATACGGAAAGGCTTGTCACTTACCGGTCGAATTACAACATAAGGCTTATTGGGTGATTCAGAAACACAATTTTGATCAAACAGCTGTAGGGGAAAAGCGATTACTGCAATTAAATGAGCTCGACGAATTACGTCTTCAAGCATACGAGAACTCCAAGTTATACAAGGAAAAGGTGAAAAGATGGCACGACCAGAAAATTATGCAAAGAACTTTCAAGTCAGGGCAATCAGTCCTTTTGTTCAACTCACAGTTGAGATTATTCCCAGGCAAGCTTAAGTTAAGATGGTCAGGACCATTTACAATAAAAAGGGTGTTCTCACATGGCGCCGTTGAAATCTACAGTCGGAATCCTTTAGAAACTTTTAAGGTCAACGATCACAGATTAAAGCACTATTGGGGTGGCGAGTCCAACACGGACATCATAGCTATCACACTTGTAGACGCACCATAAATAGGGAGTAGTCGGGATGAATGACTTAAAATCAAGCGCTCACTGGGAGGCAACCCAATTTTTTTAGTTATTTTTATTCTTTTTCTTCATTTTTATCTTCTTAAGTAATTTGATCCATGCGAGTGAAATGGTAGTTTAGAATAACATTTGATCTTTTATTTTGTTTTTTTAGGTAGTAAAAGAATACTCCCTGTTTTGGTCTAATATAGAGTCATAAAGTATTTAAAATATACTTGATAGCTAAATAAGCTTACCCTCCATGCTTGAATCTGCTCAATATTCACTTATAAATATATTTTTTTTCATGTGCTCAGGTATTCAAGGAAAAAGCTATGGGATGCACATGACGTTAGGCAAAAGAAACCATGCATTAGCAGCTCAAGATGCCTTGACAGTCCACTAGCAAGCTTAGGCTTTCCCCTTCGAAGCACATGACCCAGCCGGGGCTGGCGCCATGCAGAACAAATGATCCAGCCAGGGCTGGACCCCTTTCTGCCTTAGCAGAATACTCCCAAGCTGGGGCTAGCCCTATACAGCACAACAGACCCAGCCGGGGCTGGCATCCCTTCTGTCTTCACAACAGACCCCCATGCCGGGGTTAGCTCCTTGCAGCCTTAAGCACCCAACCAGGGCTGGATGTCCTGTTAGTGCACGACAGTTAGAGCAAGGCAGTTGGTGCATAGAAAACATCCAAGTCCCTTTCAACTTTAACTTCCTACCATCCCACTTCACAACCTACACCCACAAAATTCCACATTACTTCTCATCTTCTCACCACAATCAAATATTTACCCACTCCTCCCACCTAGTCACCCACTACCCACCTCCATAAACTCCTCTCTATAAATCCACCCATTCACCACACAATATCACAACCTTAATTCACACCAATTGGAGATTCAAGGATAAAATTTGTGCAAATCTCTACAACCAAATTCGATACATATTGAAAGTAAGAATTTGGTTTTCTAATTCCTCATCTTCTATCACCATAGTTCAAGCCAAATAACCACGTTTGTGGGAATTTCACGGCTCGCACACCAAGTGTTCGACAAATTACTTAAGTAAAGTTTGGTGGAAAACTCATAAATTCTAAATCAATGGCACCAAAACCGACATCAAAAAGGAAACGAGGAGAGATTTCGGGGGCCACACAACCAACACGAACCTTTGATAGGCGAAAATTCATAAGTGCCGACGCTGCCGACCGTTACGATTATATGGTGACAAAAGCACTCACACCTGAGCGGGGGTTGGCACCTGAGCCTGTGGATGGCGAAATGATGCAACAAATATATCAAAAAGGTTGGAATAAATTAACAGCAGAGCCCAAACCCGCAGTTGTAAGTGTGGTAAAAGAATTTTACGCTAACGCCGAGGATAAGGCCCCCTTCAATGCTTTTATACGGGGTAGGTTAGTGCCTTTCAGTGCCGACGCCATCAATACGTACTATCAGTTACGAGCACCGAGACATTGCTAGTACTGACACTTACGTGATAATGATCCATATTATTAGGCTATTATGCATGAAATGACAAAGCCGGGTACCTCGTGGAAAAAATCAAATCATAGAGGCACTGCCTTTCGCAGTAAGGATCTCAGTCGGTATGGGAAGATATAGTATGCCTTTCTGTGCGCTAAGTTACTTTCATCTACACACACGTCAGATGTGTCTAAGGACAAGGCAGTGCTATTATATGCTATGGTACAAGATTTCATCATCGACATAGGGGCTATAATTAACTTTTCAATCCAAAGATGCCTTCGAGGAACATACTCTAGGGATTGCCACACCCATTACTTATCTGTGGATTGTGTATACAGGCGGGAGTGCATTGGTCAGATGATGAGATAACCCAGATGCCGCTGCAGACACTTGACTCGAGAATGATTGCAAGATATGATATGTGGCCCGGAGAGGAGTAGGATTTGTATTTCCCTCAGCCTCAGAGGATGAGCCTGACGCTGAGGACACCTCAGATGACGATGAGTTTCAGGGGAATGCCGCAATGGGAGAGACATCACAATAGCCAGGAGTAATATCTAACCCTCACTTCCTCAACCTTCAACGACAAGTGGATGAGCACAACACGGAGGCACGGAGAGAAATGCGGAGACTAGCAGCAAGGCAGGACCACATGTATCTTTTGCCTCATTGAACACAACGCTGCAGAGTTTCAATCCTACTGCCCAATTCTCATACCAGCAACCAGCCCCAATTCCAAGGTTCCCACCCAGCGATTCCGATGATGAAAAACAACCACCACCAACCCAGACTTAGGCGATTATAGGGAAGTCCTCTCTTCTTTATTGCTTTATCTATACAATGAAGACATTGTAATTTTCAAGTTTGGGGGAGTTATTTGCATGTTTTAAGTTCATTGGCTAGGTTTGCACATGCTAGTTCATGGTTTTTGTTTAGGATTGTTAAGTGTTGCATTCAGGTAATCATATAGTTGCATAGTAGCTTAGGAATTTAAATAATGTAGATAGTTTTTATTGATTTTGGTATTCATGTTATATTTACCACATATATCTTAAAAAATAAAAAAAATAATAGTTATTTAATATGTTCATCTTGCACGAGTCTGGCTGTTTGATAGTTACAGTCTAGTTTTGCCAATGATGAGAATGGAATTTGATAGACAAGTATAGTACTGACTATTAGAGCTTTGATTTGATTTCTTGTTATAAATTGAATCTTTTTCTGTTTGAAACTGTTATAATAAGGATAGCACAGTAAAAAATAACTTGTTGATTTGTTTGAGTTTAAATTGATACATAATGGGACTATAAAGGATAATACTAGTTTAAATAAAAGAATGACAAGAATAAGCAGTGATGGCTAAATTTAGACAAGAACCTAAGTTTGGGAGAATATTTGGGGTATATAAGTTAAAAAAATATGAATAAACACTGTGGCGTGCTTGTCTAGTTTTGTGGCCTTTGTTACTTGAGTAAGTAAGCCCGAGGGGATTGCCTTTACACCTAGCGCCCTAAGGTCTTAATGGTCTGGGAGTCGTTGGTCGAAAGCTCGTTAAGGTAGCATTGAAAAGCCTAAGGGAATAAGACATTGCATCGCTATGTATATTAAAAAAAAGAATAAAATGGGAAATAAGAGAAAAAGCCCCCATAGATGAAAAATAAAGCATAAGTATCCTATGTTGACCCTCGATATTGGTAATTCTTTTATTTTAGTTGGATCTAGCTTGTTTTTGGATTTCTTGGGTTTACACTGTATGATGCCTTCAAAGAGACTTATTATGTGTTAAATTTGATTTTATATCAGTTAGCAGTGTTGTTGAGCACACATGCACTATATTAGTGATAACAGTTTAAGATTTGGTGATTGATCGGTAAATTACTGATGAGTTTTGATATGATGTATTATCATGTTTACTTGATTTCTCTAAGGCCGGGCGAAAAGACTTGTGTTTATCAATACTGCTGGATTAATAGGCTTGTAGATTAGTTGCATTCCATTTCATTGCATTGTGTTGCATCTTTGTGTTGTTTTTGCTTGAGGACAAGCAAAGGTTTAAGTTTGGGGGAATGTGATAAGTCGGTTTTATACCTACTTATCCGGAATCTATTACTTGAATTATTTGCTTAATCTCGTGTTTCTTAGTTACTTTTCATGCATTTTGTTTCATTTTGTAGATTCTATGCTTGGAAGCGGAGTGAGTAACTATTGGTATAAAATTTGCAAGGAAAAGCGATTACGGGTATCATTCGGGTTTTCATTTTCATTTCATGTGTATTGAATATTCTTGGCGTGGAACTTAAATTATGTTGAGGAACTCTTTCTTGGCGTCCCAGAACGTCTTGCATCAGTCTAATCGGAAGTTCAGATGCGAGAGTATGGCATTTTAGCAACAAATACAAAGTTAAGAGTTGTTTCGGTTGTCTTTGCACAGCAGTAGCTGCTTCCGATCCAATTACGATAGTCATTCATTTGTTATTTCTTAAAGCTCAAAGAATGAAAGTTGTAGATCTCGTCGATAACTTCGATTTGATAGGTTGCGGGTCCCGTAACGCCTCCCGGTTTAAAAGTTATGGCAGTTTTAGCAGAAGAGGTTCTAGCAGCCAAATTAATTGACAGATTGGTAGCCAGCCGGGGCTGGGGGTCTGGGAGAATTAGCAGTAAGGTAGCAAGCCGGGGCAGGCTTGTGCAAAGGGAAACATCCAGCTGGGGCTTGCTTATTCAAAATTGAAGACTCTTCATTGGTTTCTGGTGCTACAAGTGTGGAGTTTTAGTAATGGTGATGACTTGGGACTCGTATATGCATTGAATTTTAATCAGAATACATGTTGTAGTATATAATTAGAAACAAACACTGAGATTAAAAAAATAAGGCAAATTACGAAGATTAATCTCAGTTTTTCTAAGCAAGCGTTGGAGGCATATTTCAAGGAGATTTTCGAGATGATTGCGATTCTAGACTACGTGAAGGGTGTTTTTGAATATCCTTCGTCTTAGACTATTATTTGTTGTTGAAAGGATGATTTCCATGATTTATTCAGTGTTTATTTCGTTTATTATGAACTAATTCACTTTTTAGGCTTATGATGGATCTTTGAGTGAATCTATAATTTTGTAAACTTTGATTTCCAATTTAATAAGCTATTTCCAATTTATCTATATTGATTTGTGCTTGAATCTATGAATTGCCTGATCAATAATTCTTTGTGGAGTTGGATGGAATCAAGAGAGGATATTCAAATCTAGACCTAGTTGATATAGCATGTGTTCAGGATTTTGTTAATAGCTTAAACTTGATGAGTGTTAAGGTAGAGATATGCTTGACATCGTATGTAATCGGATAGAAAACTTATTCTTCAAACTTCTTCAATTGTAATTCACATAGAGATATAGTGAGTTAGTTGCTTAAGGTGATTAACGGATTTCTATCTTAATTATGGATTGACGTTAATACGGTATTAGTGCATCGAGAGGTGGTTAATACTACGCTCATGTACTTGATTAACAAACTGGAATAGTGAGTTGAATTGGAATAAAAGTGTTAAAATTAGAGTGAAGCTTAGGGTGAAATCATAAGTCTAATTCTCCATTAATTGTTTGAAATTCCAGATTTTGATATTTGTGATTGGTTTGTGATAGTTTAATTACTTTTTAATTTAGAATAATTATTTTTTTAATCATTGAATTGGATAGTTTAATAAAATTAGGATTAATATGAAATTGATAATTGTGAAGTTAAGTTTCTTATTAAATTTTCTCTGTGGGAACGATACTCTACTTATCACTTTATTACTTGTTGACCACGTATACTTGTGTGTCGTGCATATATAGATTTTACCCAACAACTATCATTTCTGGGTCCGATACTACATTTTCCAAAATAATTACCTCCTTGAGGTAGCTTTCAATGTGAGCCTCTATTTCAGCTATTGGCTTTGATATTGGCTCAATCATTGAGATCGGCTCCTTCTTTACGATCTAAGGGTATCCTAATTCTTTTCTTCCTAACCTTTACACACATATATTATCCTGATCAACAAATAATATATACTCACGGCAAATAATAGTTTTATATAAGTTATCTTTTATTTTGTTTTACGATGAATTCATTCAATTCACCTCCTTATAAACTCTATATGAGTTAATTATATTTCAATGTTTCCCTATGTACCAAGGTTATAGCCTAAGGTCTATCCCACCTAAGGTTTCTAACTCTAAAGCTCTGATACCAAATGTAACGCCCCCAAATTTAGGTACTTGAAACCCGAATTCAGTGCTTTACGATACCATTTTTATGAGCAAAAATAATACTAATAATAATAACAATAATATGAATATCAAACTTAATTTATATTTATCAGAGTCTAATCCCAAGTACGCAACATTTACTACATTCTTTACATGATATATAATACATATCATTATCTTGATACAGTTTAACTATTATAAAAGATACCATTAAACATATTCTGTTTGTTTTCCTTTTCACTTGTTCTTGTCTGAACCTTCAAGTTGATCATGCCTAGCTGAAAATATTTAAATTTAAAGTACGAATAAGTATTTGGGTGCCCAGCAAGTAATAACAATTATAAATATATTTAGCTGAAAGAATTAAATATTTTCTTTGTACATCACTTCTATAATGAATTAATAGTTGTGAAGTAAACTGAACCTATCATAACCATATATTATTTCTATATCAAAGTTTTGAAACTACGTATTGACTATATACATAGGGTAGTCGACATATTATGAATATTGTTTTCTGTTTTCAAAAAGGTTAGACAGAACTTCATCTACAAACCGTCATAACTTACGGGCACTAGGGTGTACACCCCATGGACCCTGTATTGATCAATACTACATTGCAAGAACGATATTATTGTTCATCCTTTGTCCGCCTTGGCGCATAAAAATTTTCTCATGTTCGGGATGTTCATAATTTGTCAGGAATCTGAACCAAAATAATTTGATTGGATACAAAAGAGTTTTATCATATTCAACGATATTTCTGAATCTGTGTCTAGCTGGGTCAAATAGCTTAGACGGTTTTTACTATATTCATATTAGGGATCAATATATATATATATATATATATATATATATATATATATATATATATATATCAAAATGTGATTAAATACAATGATTATCCAAGTGGGGACACTTGTATAACCATATTTAGTAATTAACGAACAGAATATATATTTGAATTATATAATATAACATTATGTTGATAAACAATGATCGGATATAGAATATATCACAATAGGGTTCATAATCTAATACAATAATAATATAGTTCTAAAATATTCTTACTCATGTCCATTACATAAAGAAAATGCAAAGGTATGATACTTTTCTGGTCTACTGCTTACAAGACGCAACCTAGAACTGTCGCTAAAGACAGTTCTTCGTGTCACTAAAGACTGCCTATAGCGACAGAACTGTCGCTATAGGTGTTCTTCGTGTTCATTGCGCAACCTAGAAATTTATGGCAGTTAAGGGTCCATTTCGACCAAGATTAAAACAGTGTGTAATGTGTTTCAAGCCATGCTATTGATCAGATCTTGTAGTGTTAATGTAGATCTACATAATCCAACAACAATCATGGTCAAAAAGCATAAATCGAGGGAGATCTAAGCCATCAAAGTCACTGTCAGAGGCTGTTCTTCATTTCTGGGTTTCCCTGAAATGAAGAACAGTTCGAGGGTCTTACTTTGATCCTCCACTATATGCTATTATTGTAATATTTTAGTGATCTATTGAACTCAAGTTGTAGCCAACATGTACCACAACAAATCCATTACACAAAATCATTCTCACAACATTACAATCCTAAGATTCGATCCGATCAAACCATTTCAGAAGACATGATCATCAGTTTTCTAGGTTGCCCAGAAAACCGATTCCATGATCTTCTGCTTGGTTTGACCAATCCACTACATCTTTTCTGTTAGTCATTTAGGTGATTTATAGGCATAAATGTGTAGTCCACATAACATATAACGATTCTATTACAACAACCACAAAACAACAAACAGAAGCAAGATCAAGGCTCAGAAAATTCTTGTCAGACACGATTAAAGGATTTCTGGGTTACCCTGAAATCACTTGGTCATGGTCGGTCAACCGACTTTAACCAAGCATAACTTTCAATCCATACATTATTTGGTCTGGATTCAAGCTTCAGAACAAAGATCTAATGACATACTACAAATATAAAACATAAAACACCCAAAATCATTAACAACCAAAGATTTAAAGGGTCTGACATTTGGTTGTCAAACTCATTTTAAAAATTTCCCAGATTTGCAAAATCATCAAATTCGAGCCTCTAGATGTTATGGATCTAACATCTAGCAACCCAGATCATCATTATGTACCACATACAACATATTTTAACACAAAAACACAACATCTAATAACAGAACACATGACTTTCAAGCTAGGGTTTTTATACCTCTTTACACCTTCATCCTTAAATCTGACTTTCTGATTTGATATATGTGTTAGTGGGGCTTTGTTTGGAACTGGTCTAGCAATAAATTTCGTGGGTTTAGGGAGATAGAGACTTGGTTGGGAGTTTATGTACAAAAGAGGCTATCAAATGATATTTCTCTCTCCTTAGATCTATATATCATGTGATACAATGAATGTTGGTTAATAAATTGGCTGCGTTGCTAGCAATTAAGTCACATTGTCAACCTTGGTAGGTCACCAACTAAATTGTTGTCCAAAAACACAAGTTAGCTTCAATAATGCTAAAAAGGGTATTCTTGTCATTTGGCTTTTGGTTTTAATGGCAAAGTTGTAACATGGCAAACCCTTAGGGTTTAACCCAAATGTTTAGCACAAAAATTGTAGGATTTCAATTTAGGGTTTAAAATAAAAATTTTAGTTTCTAAAAATAGTAATTAGGGTTTCTTAATCAATTAGGTTTCTAATTACATGAAACATGTTAATAAAGTTTAGGTCCACTAATTAACATTAAACATTCTAATTTTGTAATTAGGGTTTCCCACTTGATAGTTAGGGTTACAAATTGGTCAATTAGGGTTATAAATTCATAATTAGGGTTTTTGATTAATTAGGTTTCCAAAATAATAATTAGGGTTCCCCTAATTAACCTTAAATTATGCAATATGCAACATAATTCATATAACACAGATAACATAGTTATATAACCGTCTTGAACTTATAATTGAGTTTTCAGAAATAAGGTTTATCAGACTAATAGTAGGGTTTTCTGCTGTTCCATCAAAACTGTTTCACAAATTAATATTACACACATACTGTACGTATTTATAACACTGAAAAATCAAAATATAATTAATATTATATTATCATCATCATTCCTTGTTCCAAAACTAGAATTAGGGTTTATTAGTAACATTAAAACTGTTCCACGTATTAGCCTTACACAGAATAACATACACATTACTTTATAACACTGATAAATAATAATATATTATTATTATTATCATTCCTTGATCAAAAATCCAAAATTAGGGTTTGGATTTCATATCTGATTTATATGTCATATATAACATTATTAATTAAGTTAAATAACTAACTTAATTAATATGAAATAAATTCATATCATAAAATAATTATTATAATAATTTGATAATCATTTCTTATATTACTTAAATAATATAATAATCATATTTTCATGGAAAATAATTAATAAAAATATTTTTACTGTAAATTAATTATTATAAGAATATACTTTAAATGATCAATAATTCTAAAATAAAATTATTTATAATCATTCATGTAATAAATATATTTTATATTCATCACATAAATACATACACATTATCTTGGCACATATTCCCTATATTTATTTTAATAAAAAAAAATTATATGCAAAATTTCTGATTTAATTATATAAAAAATATCGGGTTATTACAACACTAGTACACTCTGATTGAGAAGACTTGTTGCGCTTTAGCATGGGATTCCATGAGGATACATCATTACCTTCATGGTCAGACAACCAATCTATATCCTGCGTGGATCCTCATAAATATGTGTTCAGTAAACCCATGTTAAATTGTAGGTTGTCAAGATGACAGTTGATCCTATAGCAATTTGACATCGTCTACGTGATGCAAAAGTCCATTCAAGGTCAAGGAATTACGGATTAATTCTCCAATGCACCTTCAGGGGATTTCAGACCCTTAGAAACATATTTCCCCGATGAAGGGGTAATGACAGTCCAGCAACACCATCAGTACGATACACACCAATCATGGAAAATGTATTTTGATGGAGCTGTTAACATGGAAGGTTGTGGAGCTGGAGAAGTTCTAGTATCCGATACAGGGAGCAGTATTCTGTCGCCGTCCAATTGTTGTTTGTCAACACCAACAACATAGCTGAGTATGATGGTTGTTTCATGGGACTCAAACTTGCCCAATCAATGGGTATCAGGCGGTTAACTGTCTTTAGAGATTCAGATTTTGTAATCAGATAGACCACATGAATCTATCACACCAAAGAACTATATTTGCTACCTTACTATCGAAAAGTTTTACAGATGGCTACGGAGTTCAAAGAAATAACCTTCCTCCACATTCCTCAGAATAGGAATGATTTTGCAGATGCGCTAGCAACTTTGGCCTCCTTGATCACAAACCTGACAAGGAAAACATGCCAAGCATCCCATTTTCCATACAAAAGGCTCCAGCCTATGGGAATTATATTAGAGAAGTATCGGATGAGCTACCTCCCATCCAACACCCTTGGTATCAGTACATCAAGGAGTACTTGCGAGATGGATCTACACCAGCTGAGGTGAGCCCGACTGAAAGAAGGCAGATCAATCGACTAGCTATGAAGTTCTACCTGAGCAGAGATGTAATCTACAAAAGAGATACAGGACTAGGTCTCCTCAGATGTCTAGACAAGGACCAAGCTCAGAGGCTCATGGATAAAATCCATGGTGGAGTATGTGGCCCACACATGAGCGGCCCTCCACTTGCTAAAAAGTTCCTCAGAATAAGGCATTACTGGATCTCGCTTAAGGCTGACTGTGATGATCACGTCAAGAGGTGCTATCAATGCCAAATTTATGGGAATGCTATCCACGCCCCTCTGAGGGAACTCCACAATATGAGTACACCTTATCCCTTCTCAATGTGGGCAATGGACGTGATCGGAACCATCGATCCAAAAGCCAGTAATGGGCATTGGTTTATCTTCACTATGATCGACTACTTCACCAAGTGGGTAGAAGCAGCCTCCTTGTAATACCCGGGAAAAAAATAATAATATTAAATAATAAAAATTATTTTTTGTTGGAAAACATATTAATTGGACTTTGCATTTTTATTTGGGTCAAAGTGGTCATTCAATTTATGTGGGTTAATAAGTATTAGTAAGTGATGAAAAAAATTAAATTAGGAAATTTGGGCCTTAATATTGAGTGAACCCAATTAGAAGTTTATTAAAACAAGACCTCTTCATTAATAAACATCTATATCTAATTTTATTTCATAATACAACTGAGGGAAAGAGAGGGGAGAGCGAATTGTGTGGTTGCGAAAAGAGAAGTATGCGAGGCGGCAGAATTATTGAAGATGAGAAATTCGTGATACTTGGCAAGACCCGTTTAGTAAGTAATTGTTATTTTTAGGGGTTAGATCTATCAAGTATATTTTAGAGTATGCTTAATGTTTATGTAATTGTAGTAATACCTTATTGGTTAATGTGGATAGTATGGGTAATATATGTGTATATATATAATGAGAATCCTATGAATCTAATGTAATCAGGAAGCTTGTAATGATGATGAGGAAAAAAAATAAAAAAAATAAAAAATAAAAAAACGTCCAGAGAGTCTACGCCATTTTAGAAGCCCATACTGAGCTTCAATGTTGTTTAGTAATATAGTAGTTTATTTTGGCCCATCGATTTGGATTCTTCCTGATAATTTGGTGTTGTAATTGATGAGATCAGTTTCAGAGGTGTATGAAATGTCTTGCTAATTATTTCTAACAAGGCAATGGGAAGATTTGTTTTATTTGGTGGAACTACTTGACTTTTGTAATATAATAGGATTATATATATATATATATATATATATATATATATATATATATATATATATCAAGTTTGATTGCAGGACAAGAAGTAATCATTAAAAGATTAATATATTATAAATTGAGTTTGTATTGTAGTTTGATGTAGTTGGGGAAATTAATTTCATATTAATATAAATTATAATTAGTAATTAACTTATAATTGTATTATTATTACCATTTATTTTGATCAGACGGAGGAAATTTAAAGAGTTATTTTTGGAATATAAATTTTGGAGTATTAGTAATTGATAAAAAGCGATGATTAAATGTATATTAAATAAATTATGAATTATTTTAGAATTATTGGTTTGGATTGTTTTTAATTTGAGGTGAATATGTTTAGGTTGTGAATGACGTTTTGTATTTGATATTGTTGACATTTGAGGGTAAGATTTGGTGGAGTATGCTATAAATGGGTTGGAAGTATCAGGTACAGATTCCGTACTCTTTCAACGATACTTTTGTTACATTTGATTTATTCATTTTATTTCTCGTTTCAAATTCTATTATTATTTCACATAATTGTTTCTTGTGAAATTCATATAATTGTTTCATTTTGGAGTTGACACATTGGATTCGTAATTGTACTCTTTGAATTAGGATATCATGTTCTGTATTTATTTTTGATAATTGTAGAGAGGTACATGTTATTACCTTCTTTTGAGACCTTGTGACCATAATTTGATTTGGTTCAACATGTACATATAGAACCCCTTTTGTTGGTATTATGTCGCATGTGTTGTGACATGGTATTTTGTTAGAATATACTGTAGGGTATACCTGAGTTATAATCACCTGTGGGGGTACCACAGGCATGTCGTCTTGGCACGAGAGGCATGACACTTTCCGTGGTGGTGTGATTTGTCCACGGCGTCTCCGTTTTGGGCTCCGGAGGAAGTGGGCCGTTTGGTATTTTGTTGTGGGAGGCGTATGGGTTAACCCTAGTTTTCTGTTCTGCGGATTGGTGATGTTGTGCCAAACACACCTATCCGATTTGCATACATTTGGATTCGTGGTCCAATGTGTGATTTGCCTGTGTGGCATTATTTTGACTTGCATGTGTGGCATGGTTTTGACTTGCCTGTGTGGCATCATTTGACTTGCCTGTGTGGCATGGTTTTGACTTGCCTGTGTGGCATTATTTTGACTTGCCTATGTGGCAAGGTATATTTCTGAGCTCAATCGGTATGAAATAACCTCAGCCATTTGTTTCAGCCTATTATTTTATTGTATTAGTTGTTGGCTTCTGTTCAGTTCAATTCATCAGATTAGTTACTTCAGTTCGTTATTTCTTTAATATTCTGTCTGTTTCATTAATTCTGTTGGTTCAAATATATTCTATTCAAATCTTCAGAGATTTTATTTTGTTAGAGGCAATATTTTGTCTCAGTTGATTTTGTATTTTAGTTGTATATCTTTTGTATCTTTATATCCGTACTAGGCAATTGGCTCATGCTGTGTTTTTCTTCCGGCAGGTTTGCAGGAGTAATTCAGGGCTAGCTAGTGTGATGAGAGAGTTGCCTTTGACCATCTAGGTTGTTTTGAATTTTAAGTGTTGATTATTTTGACTCTATTTGGAGAATTGTATTTAGTACGCTATTAATGGATCACCACTATTAATGTTTTGAGATTATTAGTGCTCTATTTTCTTATTTTGAGGTTTGTTGTGCTTTGCACGTGACCTCCCTTTCCTTTTCGGGAAGGGGGTGTTACAGAGATGGTATCAGAGCTTAGGTTCTTTCTTGTAGAAAACCTATTTAGGTTGACCTGTGGGTAAATCACTGGGTAGACGTAGGAATTTGATTCGATTTTGTTCTCTGTTTGGTTGGTCTTGATTTTGACCAAGTGTTTTTAGCTCTTTGAGTTGTAGTTGATTTGAGAAAGCCGAGATAATTTGTTAAGATTATTATTGTTATGCGTTGGAGCAATAGTATTAGTTAAGGATTGTGATTGGATATCATTAAGGAGAATAAATATGTGATTGTGGTTGAATATTTTGTACTGTTAAGAAATGATTATATGATTATGATGTGAGTATTTGTATAAGTGAGTTTTTAATTTTGGAAAATTATTTGTTAGAGTTGTTTTTGGTGACAATTTATTATGATTTTGGAATTGAAGATTTGATTTGGGTTAGATTTTGATTTTTGTTAAGTTGTGAATTAATTGAGGTATGTGAATCAGTGGGATAATATGATAAAGTGAAAATTATTAAGTACAGAGGATCTCTTGTAATTTTGAGTTGTAGAGATTCGAGGTAATTAGATTAATCTTTTGGAGTAAATGAATTTTGTGATTATTTCCTAGTAGAACATTGGAGTTATCTTATATGAAATTTTGAGTGATAGTATTGGAGATCTTGAAATTTGTTGGGTTAAGAATTGCATTAAGAGAATGATTGATTCATTGAATGATTAGATATATAATAAGTGATGAATCGTTAAGAGATTTTGAAAGCTATAGTGTGCTTATTCAGATAGTAGGATATATGATTTGGAGTTTGGTATGGTGATGAAGAGATCTTAGTAATAATATATTTTTGGTGTAATATTATTTGAGAATTAATTTGATTTGAGGTTATGATATTTTGAAACTCTTAAGGACTTAGGAGAGTTGGTGATAAAGAGATATTAGTAGTATATTCTTTGGTGTAATATTATTTGATGAATAGTTTAAATTGAGGATGAGATATTTTGAAGCTCTTAAGGACTTGGGGAAAGTTGGTAATATAGTTTGCATAATTATTTTGTTTATCTGATGTCTTTAGAGTTTTGCTTGAATTTATGTAAAGTAAATAAAAATAATTGGTTAGATCTTTGTCATGTGTGGAATATAAACGTTTTACGAATTAAAAATAATTTTAAATATTTTGGGTATTCGAATCGTATTTAGATGAAGAGAAATGTTTGTGATTTCGAATTATGTTTTGAAGAGTACGTACGTCTGCAAGAATGAAACTCAAAGATATTAGCGACAGCCGCACCAACAGTGGATCATGTGATTTAACGCGAATAACCTTACCAATGCTTGACGCGATAGCTGACAAATCTTTTACGAGTACGTGGACAATTGTGTGGACTGATGGACTTATCCGCGTTGATCATTACAAATGGCGGCGCTACGTCGTAGCTAAATTTATTTATTTATTTTTGTAGCTTATTTGAATTCCGAGGACAGAATTATTTTTAAAGGGTGAAAAATGTAATAACCCATATTTTTTATTATTATTAAATATTAACTAATTTTATTGTATACAATTGTATTTAAATCGAAAAAGATAAATAATTTTGTTTCCCTCTTTTCTTCCTTGTTTTGTTTAAAAAATTAAATTCGTTTAGTAGATAATTAAATAATTGTTTAAATTAAAATTGAGGAAGATAATTCCTTTGTTAAAGTCTTGTGGTAAAATCATTCGGAGCGGGAAGCTACTTGGGAGATAGAAGAGTTTATTCGAGCGGAGTATCCACATCTTTTGATAATTAGATACGTTCATTCTTTTAATTCCGGGGACGGAATTCTTTTAAGGGGTAGGTGATGTAATACCCAGGAAAAAAAATAATAATATTAAATAATAAAAATTATTTTTTGTTGGAAAACATATTAATTGGACTTTGTATTTTTATTTGGGTCAAAGTGGTCATTCAATTTATGTGGGTTAATAAGTATTAGTAATTGATGAAAAAAATTAAATTAGGAAATTTGGGCCTTAATATTGAGTGAACCCAATTAAAAGTTTATTAAAACAAGACCTCTTCATTAATAAACATCTATACCTAATTTTATTTCATAATACAACTGAGGGAAAGAGAGGGGAGAGCGAATTGTGTGGTTGCGAAAAGAGAAGTCGGCGATGCGGCAGAATTATTGAAGAGGAGAAATTCGTGATACTTGGCAAGACCCATTTAGTAAGTAATTGTTATTTTTAGGGGTTAGATCTATCAAGTATATTTCAGAGTATGCTTAATGTTTATGTAATTGTAGTAATACCTTATTGGTTAATGTGGATAGTATGGGTAATATATGTGTATATATATAATGAGAATCCTATGAATCTAATGTAATCAGGAAGCTTGTAATGATGATGAGGAAAAAAAAATAAAAAAAATAAAAAATAAAAAAACGTCCAGAGAGTCCACGCCATTTTAGAAGCCCATACTGAGCTTCAATGTTGTTTAGTAATATAGTAGTTTATTTTGGCCCATCGATTTGGATTCTTCCTGATAATTTGGTGTTGTAATTGATGAGATCGGTTTCAGAGGTGTATGAAATGTCTTGCTAATTATTTCTAACAAGGCAATGGGAAGATTTGTTTTATTTGGTGGAACTACTGGACTTTTGTAATATAACAAGGATTATATATATATATATATATATATATATATATATCAAGTATGATTGCAGGACAAGAAGTAATCATTAAAAGATTAATATATTATAAATTGAGTTTGTATTGTAGTTTGATGTAGTTGGGGAAATTAATTTCATATTAATATAAATTATAATTAGTAATTAACTTATAATTGTATTATTATTACCATTTATTTTGATCAGACGGAGGAAATTTAAAGAGTTATTTTTGGAATATAATTTTTGGAGTATTAGTAATTGATAAAAAGCGATGATTAAATGTATATTAAATAAATTATGAATTATTTTAGAATTATTGGTTTGGATTGTTTTTGATTTGAGGTGAATATGTTTAGGTTGTGAATGACGTTTCATATTTGATATCGTTGACATTTGAGGGTAAGATTTGGTGGAGTGTGCTATAAATGGGTTGGAAGTATCAGGTACGGATTCCGTACTCTTTCAGCGATACTTTTGTTACATTTGATTTATTCATTTTATTTCTCGTTTCAAATTCTATTATTATTTCACATAATTGTTTCTTGTGAAATTCATATAATTGTTTCATTTTGGAGTTGACAAATTGGACTCGTAATTGTACTCTTTGAATTAGGATATCATGTTCAGTATTTATTTTTGATAATTGTAGAGCGGTACATGTTGTTACCTTCTTTTGAGACCTTGTGACCATAATTTGATTTGGTTCAATATGTACATATAGAACCCCTTTTGTTGGTATTATGTCGCACGTGTTGTGACATGGTATTTTGTTAGAATATACTGTAGGGTATACCTGAGCTATAACCACCTGTGGGGGTACCACATGCATGTCGTCTTGGCACGAGAGGCATGACACTTTCCGTGGCGGTGTGATTTGTCCACGGCGTCTCCGTTTTGGGCTCCGGAGGAAGTGGGCCGTTTGGTGTTTTGTTGTGGGAGGCGTATGGGTTAACCCTAGTTTTATGTTCTGCGAATTGGTGATGTTGTGCCAAATACACCTATCCGATTTGCATACATTTGGATTCGCGGTCCAATGTGTGATTTGCCTGTGTGGCATTATTTTGACTTGCCTGTGTGGCATGGTTTTGACTTGCCTGTGTGGCATTGTTTTGACTTGCCTATGTGGCAAGGTATATTTCTGAGCTCAATCGGTATGAAATAACCTCAGCCATTTGTTTCAGCCTATTATTTTATTGTATTAGTTGTTGGCTTCTGTTCAGTTCAATTCATCGGATTAGTTACTTCAGTTCGTTATTTCTTTAATATTCTGTCTGTTTCATTAATTCTGTTGGTTCAAATATATTTTATTCAAATCTTCAGAGATTTTATTTTGTTAGAGGCAATATTTTGTCTCAGTTGATTTTGTATTTTAGTTGTATAACTTTTGTATCTTTATATCCGTACTAGGCAATTGGCTCATGCTGTGTTTTTCTTCCGGAAGGTTTGCAGGAGTGATTCAGGGCTAGCTAGTGTGATGAGAGAGTTGCCTTTGACTATCTAGGTTGTTTTGAATTTTAAGTTTTGATTATTTTGACTCTATTTGGAGAATTGTATTTAGTACGCTATTAATGGATCACCACTATTAATGTTTTGAGGTTATTAGTGCTCTGTTTTCTTATTTTGAGGTTTGTTGTGCTTTGCACGTGACCTCCCTTTCCTTTTCGGGAAAGGGGTGTTACACTCCTTCCCCTGGGTTACCAAAGAATTCATTATTGCTTTCATCAGAAACAATGTCATTTGTCGATATGGACAACCAGAGGTGATTGTGTCAGACAATGCTAAGAACCTCAACAACATAATGATGGAAGAGTTATGTAGTCAATTCCACATCAAACACCTTAATTCTGTTATCTACCGTCTAAAGATGAATGGTGTTGTTGAAACGGCTAATAAGAACATCAATTAGATCATGCAAAAGATGTCCGCCAATCATAAAGGATGGCATGACCTCTTTCCTCTAACTCTATTAGCCTACAAAACTTCAATGCGTATTTCCACTAGGGAAACCCCCTACTCATTAACCTATGGGATGGAAGCGGTGCTCCTCATAGAGGTGGAAATGGAATCCCTCAGAGTGTTGATTTACGCTCAGCTGGATGAAGACCAATGCTATCTTCCATGGTCAGTTATACCAACAAAGGATCGCTAGATCCTACAACAAGAAAGTCTGGCTACGGTAGTTTAAATAACATGACATAATTTTGAAGAAGATAATTGACAACCAAGATCAATCAAAGGGAAAATTCACTCCAAACTGGGAAGGCCCGTTTATTGTGAATGAAGTATTGACAGTAGGTGCTCTCAGATTACAGGAAATGGAAGGTGATGAATTTCCACAGCTCATCAACTCAGACACTATGAAATAGTACTATGTCTGAAGTTACCATCTATCAAACATCCTGGTTTTGGATCACCAGTCATTTTAGGTTTTTTAACCCTTTCTACACACAACCTTTCTTCATACCCATCTGCCCCATCAGGGAAACACATTCTTCAAGCCAGCATCCTGGTTTTCAGATCATCAGATCTTTCACTCAACTTCATTTCAAAACTTTCAAGTTATCCCACCAGGGATTGAACCTTTCATACTCGCAGTTTTATACCACTACAGATAAGATTTTTCACACCTGTAGTTTGTCCTGAACATGGGATCAAACTTTTCCCTCGTAGTTTTTCCTAAACATGGGATCAAACGATTTCGACTGCAAATCGTCCTGAACATAGGGAGAACTATGTCGACCTGATCTCCCCGATACCTGGGAGTACATAGGTAACCATTTTATATGGGCCCGTCGAAATAAAAAAACAAAAAAAAATAACAAAAACAAAAACACTTCTACACCCTCTTACACTTCAACATCTGTCTACACCCTTTTACATATAGCGTTGAACCTCTTACACCAGGTTTGAACTATGCAGACCTGATCTCCTCTTCATTAGGAGTACGTAGGTAGCAATTTATGGTTCGATCTTACCCCTACCAAAACAAATTCTTGTCAACGATACTAGGATCAAACTTTAATCCACCACATTTCACCGGCTTCAGACCAAAGGGATGGAACTACTTGGGCTCCCCATAAATGGGAGAGTTGGCGACCATCTAAGCTGCGATCGATTTCTCGAAGAGCAACACCAATCCATAAGAGATGGAACTATTTGGGATCTCCTCTTCAATAGGAGTACCGACAACCATCTATGGTGCGGTGAATCTCATAGAGGAAAAGTCACAATCCTCTCCACATCTACATACAGAAACAAGTCCCAAGACACCAAAGAGGGTAGGGATAGACACATATCAACGATCCATTCTAAAAGATTCTGTAACATTTTAATGTACACCCATCAAGAATGAGTTCAAAATATATCAAGATCACAAATCCTAAAGAAGTAGGCAAAAATCAAGTAAGTATCAAGGCACAACTAAAAGGGAAGTAAATCAAAATATATTTTCCTGCCATATATAATGTTGTTTGATATATACAATACTTTTTGTACATGACAAAATGGATAAGCTAGTCTGTGTAGAAAAATACAAGCCTATCTACAATCCAGTGGATATACAAATTATCAAGTCCAACATGGCATCTCTCTCCGAGGAAGGAGGCAACGCTGCAAGCTCCTGCCTAAGGGTATCTACACGAGCTAACAGATCTACAGCCAACTGTATGGTGGCATGATGCTTATCAATATATGAACTCATATCGGCAAGTATGCCAGTAGTAAGGGATCTCACTGTAGTACTATCTGTAACGGCTACATCCCGGGCAAATATGGCAGCATCCCGCTCAATAATCAATGTATCTCTAGATGATATAGCCTCATCCCGCTCAGCAATAGCGGTGTCTCTATGAGCTACAGCCTCCTCTCTCTCCAATAGAGCGACATCTCTCCCATCAAGAACTGCCAACATCAAGGCCCTAGCCTGATCTCTCTCAAAGGTCATCAGATGAAGACTCTGCTCTAAATATTGTGCTGAATACCGGATCATAGTAGCACTTGTACTGGGAGAATTTATAACAGCTACTGTCAACCTAGTGACTAGCTCCTTCTCAATGGGAAAATTAATGTCCTCTATGGGCTCCCCATCATCGGAATCAATCTCTGGCACTGTGGATACTACCTCAGCCGATACTATCTCTGTCTCCATCCATGCAGAATACTCTGTCAAATAGCCCAAATGGCTAACAAAAAATGAAGCTAGCTCACGCTGATCCCAACAGGAATACACCTTGGATCTCTCCTCTGTTGACAAGTGGCGAGAAGCCAAGCACTGACTCAATGCCCCCTCAAAAGGATAGAAGTCCTGGAACTGGTCAAATTGTGACATCACAACCAATGGGTGGTAAGTAGTCATTCCCTCAAACCAGCTAGAGGGAGATAATTTATGCCAGGAGCATGAGTAATGAAGTTGTAGGGTGAACTAAGCCTTGTATACGGCAGAATGTCAAATGGATCTCTGATCCTTGCCAAGAATACCGACCAAGACGTAGAATCTATACACTTAGATGGCTGGAAAGAGTAAGACATAGCTATCTCTTGGGTAAAATAATATATGTGCCATCGAAAAGTGTCAATCGATCTCAGGTGTGACATGAACCACACGTATAATATGGCCGAGCTACCTATAAATACCCTTGCAGGGTAAGTGCTGCAATATGTGGTCGATCTTAACGTCTCTACTACAATCATCGGCACAATGGTATGACCCTCCCTAAGAGATCTCACTGCCATAATGACGCCAATTTCCAACTCATCCATATATCATGGCATGTATACTTATGAAAATACACACATCAACAATGCGTCTACTCTGGCTAGACTCCAATGATCCTCCAGCATGGTAATATCCCTGGAGTGTCATGTATAACTGTCCTCTAAGCCAAATTTTTCCATCAGAAAATGCTGGGATACCACATGGCCGGATGTGATCTCATCCTGTACAACTCTACGACTCAGCCCAGTGAGGGTCACAAATAGCCGGCTCATGGCACCGATAGCCATCCGCGCGCAAGGTCTGTCTAAGGGCAGCACCATCAAGCGTGCATACTCCTCTAAGGTAGGAGTCAACTCATGGATACCAAACCAAAAAACATGCCTCTTCGGTATCTAGTGCTCCAGTATACCCTCTACAAAGCTTGCGGGAACCTGAAACATCAAGAGGGTCATAGAATGCTGTAATAACTGATCTACAGTCACCCTATCTGGAGGTGACATACTATCATACAACGATCTCAGATGTGACATGAACCACACGTATAACATGACTGAGCTACCTGTAAATATCCCTAAAGGGCAAGTGCTGCAATATGTGGCCGATCTCAACGTCTTTACTACAATCATTGGCACAATGGTATGACCCTCCCTGAGAGCTCTCATTGTTATAATGATGCCAATATCCAGCTCATCCATATACCATGGTATATATACATATGAAAATACAGACATCAACAATACGTCGACTCTAGCTAGACTCCAATGATCCTGCGGCATTGTAAAATCCCCGAGTGTCGTGTATAACTGTCCTTTGAGCCAAATTTTTCCATCAAAAAACACTCGGATACCACATGGTCGGATGTGATCTCATCTTGTACAACTTTATGCCCATCAATGGATCTCATCTTTCCATCAATGGGTTGCACCTCCGATATCTGGTTCACGCCCAAAAGCCTGATATGAGGTCTTTGTTTGTCTTTATTTTCAAAAAATGAGATAATATTTGTTATGATTCCTTTGTTTTTTGAGCAAAGTCTCCTCGTACTTGCAGCATAGAGTAGCAGTTATTGATGATAAAATGTAAATTTATGGCGGGAACCACAATGGACGTTACCTTAATGATCTTCAGGTATGTTGTTACCATGTGCATGACATATACATTTCCCAAAGATCGTCATTCATACAATATCATATGGATTTTTTTACATTGTCTCGTTGCTCTTTTATATCAAAATAAATATAGAAAATTTATTCCGAACTATAGCAGCCTCCACTACTTAACCTTGTATCAGGAAGATGTAGTTTTGGTATACAATATTTTGATAATACTCATCAAGTTTCTTCTTAAAGCCTTAAAATCCCCCCCCCATCCCTAAATCCCTTCCCCGGTCCCCAACATTCTCTTTTTCTCATACATGTTTATTTGCCTCATCATTGTATAAGAAAGATAATCATATTCTCAGTTTTTTACTTTCATTTCTGGGCACCATAGAGATATTTCTGTAACCTGAGGAACAACGCAGGCTCTGAATTTGAGAAATTGGACATGGTCCAAGGTTGAAGTTAAAGTCGGGGCTGATGCTTTAGGATCACTATCTCCAGTAACAATATCTCCTTGGGCTAGTCATTCCATGGTTAGTTTGAGATCATCTTTTTTTAGTATTAATGTTTATTAGATGTTTTGGGCTTTAGGTATTTGTGATTATATCTGCACATTATTTGTTTCATAAGTTATTCAGAACCCAAATTATTATCTTTTTGGATATCATTTGACTTTATAATTTTATATTTCTTTCTGTAGATACCATGGGGGAGGAAATACGCTTCTTTCAATTGCTGGACATACAAAGGATCCTTCTAAATCTATGCAAGGTTTGATGCAATAAGGCTCTATTAATTTACATGGGTTGATTTGCAACACAGCTAAGAATTACAACAGAAAGTTGTATTTAAAAATTATTCGCATATTTGGAAAGATTAAAAAACATGTGAAAGTATTGTTCAAGTTCTACTTTTGAGCCTAATATTTAGTGGGGTCAATGGCAATATTCTTGATCAGGTTATGGTTCTTATGTAGTTTTTGTTGCGTTTAGATTAGTTTTATGATTGAAGACTTGTGGATTACTACACAATGCAAGTATCTGTCAATGCTGAATATCTCTAGACATACATATATATGCATAACATGATACGTGTATGATAAATAATAGATGTAAATATGATGAAGGGAATAACAGTATATACATTCCTAAGTACATCATCATCTAATACATCTCTGTACAGCTAAAAATACAGGGAAATGGGTACAGACGCCCAACAACTAACAAAGGCCTATCAAAAGATATAACGAAAATGGGGCACAGCCACCCAGTATCTAACAGAGGCCTATCAAAAGATATAACGAGAATACACATCAGAAGAAGACAATAGTGTCAATGTCTACATCATCAATCCTGTCCACCTGATGTAACTCCTCCTAAGACACTGGATCTCCATCAACGGGGATGTTAGGTCTATACAATAGAGGATCTGCACTGGCAAAACCATATGGGTCACCTAAGGGGCCAGCGCCTGAATTGGAAGGATAAAAAGTATCTGCCTCTGAAGGATCTCTGCCTAAATGCCGGATAAAGAAATGTGCAATGTCCAACTGCCGGGTCAAATTGTCAATCTTTGTCAAATGAGTAGGATCTCTGACACAGGCCATCCAATCCGTCATCATCACGGATCCAGGAACCAAATCCCCCATAAACTGCTTGGCGCAGGTCTGGGCTCTGATGGTACGAGGGGACCACCAATGCTGGAACACCTCCTGAGTATGAGGACCCTCTAATAGTGTAAAAACATCAACACCCATCAATGGGATATTAATGACGGGTGACTGTGAAACAGGCCAATAACGCCTGGAATGAGGCATGATCGGTATACGGATCTCCCGTGTGGTGTTCTTAATAGAATTCTCTCCTAAATAGAGCTCCCATTCTCCATCAGTGAAGAGAGAAATCATACAGGTGGATATCACAAACTCAACACCAGTCGGGAATCCATACTCAAACCCAATCGGTAAATGTTCCCCAGAATAGGGAATCCATGTGATAGCAACAACTCCAACTGTAGTCGACAATGAGTGAAACCCTTAGCTATAGGAACCTCCATCAAAATGGAGCGATGCCATCGACGTCCTCATGGATAGGTCTCCAAGCCTAGCACACTCACAGGACGCAAGCATGGAAGCCTCTCATAGGCCTAGAACTGCTAACACAAAGGCAAACATCTACTGTCAGTCAACACTCTTAACCTGTACATGGGAAATCACAAGAGAAATACTCACCAGCAGAAATGGGTAAAATCCTAGCCAAGCCTCTATCAAGTCCTACGAACGCATGCGCATACCCCTAAGGAAATAGGCGAAGGTGTAGGATCCCCAATCATACTCTCCAATACGGTCCACATATCGTGTGGCGCTCACCAAAGCGAATGATACCGTAGAAGAGTTATCTGCTATGAAGCAACCCCTAATGATTATCAGGAACAATCGTCAAAGAATGCGATCCCTGACTCTCACATCATCGGGTATGGGCTCACTCAACAGCCTGCTCATAGCATTTACGTTCAAAGGACCTGTACGGACTGTCCTGCCCTTCAGCGCCTCAGTCGGGACCCCTAACAAGGATCTAACGGCAGTCGGGGTAATGTCCATTATACATGGCACCGGTAACCCTCCAAACTCCATACCAGTCTGAGACTTAGCTTAATAATTAATCCACATCATCGAATCATCCCTGCACTATGGCCAAGGATATTTATACCAACAACTGCCCATCAATGAACGTAAGCTAAAGATACTCATCTTTTGCTTAAACAATAAATAAGATAAGGTTGGAGTTATAACATTAGAAATGAAATTATTGAATATACACTAACTGACAACTAGCTAGAAACTAAAAACTTGCCCAACATGGTATTAAATTTAAGCAAGGATTAAAAACAATTCAAAAATAAAGACGAGAGTTCAAACTGTTTGCTTATGATTACCTTTCAGATTTTTCTCTGTATCATTGGGTAAAGTTCCTTGAGGCCTATTATTCAAGGCAAAAGATATTTATCCCATCTGATTTTCCAAATTCTTGATGGCTACTGCTTGAGATTTCATAGTCGCCTCATTACTTGTTATATACTTTGACAAAAACTCTTCAAAATTTGTTTTTCTCTCTTGATGCTGAGTTGTTTGTTGATTCTGAAATCATGTGGGATAAGATAGTCGTGGAGCTTGCTGGTGCAGATTATTACTCCACGCAAATTTAGGATGATTCCTATTCCCTAAATTATAGGCATTCTGGTACATGTTCTGTAGAATCCTGTTGTAACTACCCGCAAATTGTACCGACACTGTGTTGATTACACATTGATTTGTAGGATGTTCACCCGTGTATAATTCACAAATAACTACTACCTGCTGAGTCTGTACCCCTAACAAAGCATCCACTTTCTTTGATAGCGCTGAAATCTGCGCTGCTAATGCCGTCACTCCATCTAACTCTAACACCCCATCCACCTTAGGTTGTGTCAATCTTGCCATGGGCCACTAGTAGTTGTTAGCCGCCATTGTTTCTATCAATTTGTATGCCTCCTCATAACTCTTTGCCATAAAAACTCCACCTGAAGCCGCATCTATACTGGTCCTGAGATTTCCATTTAACCTGCTATAGAATGTGTTCATCTGCAGCCATTTAGGTAATCTGTGATGTGGACACTTTCTAAGAAATTCCTTATATCTCTCCCATGCTTCATACAATGATTCCCCATGCTGCTGTTCAAACATAGTAATCTCATTTCTCATTTTTACCATTTTTGCTAGTGAAGAAATTTTGCTAAGAATTTTTTAGCAAGGCCTTCCCATGTAGTTATTGATCCCGGTGGTAGAGAGTGTAGCCAACTCTTCGCCTTGTCCCGCAAAGTAAATGGGAACAAGCGAAGCCTTACTGCGTCATCTGACACCCCATACACCTGAAGGTGTCACAAATCTCCAAAAAGCTGACCAAATGTTCGTTCGGATCATCATTTGCTAGTCCCCCAAACTGTACCGAATTTTGGATCATCTGAATAGTCCCAGACTTGATTTCAAATGTATTCGCAGCTATAGTCGGCCTGGTAATACTTCATTGAAGCTCAGTCACTTTCGGAGTAGCAAAGTCCCTCAACGCTTTTTGGTCTTCGGCAACCATTGCTTCTACTTTTTCAGAATTCTCGAAGTTTTCCCTTGTATCCCTGATCCACTTACTTAGCCTTTGAAACTGCCTCTCAATGTCATCCTCAAATGGAAGCAAGTCTGGATTTTTGGATCGAGTTCGCATAAACCAACTTCAAAAACCTGAAATAAAACAAAAAAAATGTTTAAGTAAAATTGAACTAATTAAATTGATATTAAAAAATTATTAAAATCTATATTTTGTAATTAATATCAAATTAATTTTTGTTTAATTATTTACAAATATAATAATATAAATTAGAAAAGTTTGCCAAAAAATAAGAAAATAAATAAAAAAATATATTTAGTTTTTTTTAATTAATATCAAATTATTTTTTTTTTAATTATTTACAAATATAATAATATAAATTAGAAAACTTTGCCAAAAACAAGAAAATAAATGAAATATATATTTAATTTTTTTGTATTTAATATCATATTAATTTTTTTTTAATTATTTACGAATATAATAATATAAATTAAAAAAGTTGGTCAAAAAAATTTAAAATTAAATGAAAAATATATTTAATTTTTTAAATAAATTTCAAATAATTTTTATTTAATTCTTTACCAATATAATAATATAAATTAAAAAATTGGTCAAAAAAATAAATAAATAATATATTTAATTTTTTTTTAATAAATATCAAATAAATTTTTATTAATTCTTTACCAATATAATAATATAAATTAAAAACACATAATTTTCTAAATTCACATAATTTCATCTGAATTTGCTCCAGATCCTATATCTCAAATCCCTCAACTCTGAAAAACCTAAACTCGATTTCCGATCTGAAGGATCTCGCCTCTTCTCGCTTAGACTCGATCAAGCGCCAGTTGGATCACTCACACTCGGAGATTCTTAAGGACATTGAGGCTTTTCAATCTCGTCTTCATAAACGATTCAAGGTCTCTATAACTCTTTGTTGATATAACTGTATATGCTTCTGTGTGCGCGTCGATAGTTTTATTCTGAATTCCGACATATAATCTTTATCAAATCACTTTTCCCTCTGTAGAATCAGAATTGTGCAAGGATGTGATGAGATCTGTATTTTATCAACTCTGTAGAAGCAGAATTAGTAACAACGTCTGAAGTATTTCGAGTGTTAAGACTAGAAATCATTTTGTTGAGTTGACATAGTTTGAAAGGAAGGTTTCTTTAATTGTAGCTCTGTTCTGAGATTACTTCTCATATATAAATTCATATTCTCATTTTGATCAACACCATTCTTCATCATTATGTGTATATTTGAGCTGACAAGTAGTATGCTGCATGTGAATTATTGTCATTCGTCTCTTTTTCCACCTAAAGCCATCTACTATCAATATTCAAACTTATCTGAAGACAAAAGCCAGCTGAAGGGAAGGCTTCAAAACTTGCAAAGAGGGTATGTTGTTATTTTTTTATATATATTCAATAGTGATGAATTTCATTTTAATGGATGAATATAGATGATTAGCAGAGGGGCTGTATTAAACAATCTTACTACTGATAGACTCCACGGCACGCTTGCGTGAGGTGGTCGTCGCCCGGACCGTTTCTAGCACAGTTGTTGGGTGAATTGCTTGCAACACCTTAACCCCTCGCCTATATGTAGACGGTAATCTTGGTACAATTGCTCGCGTTCGGAATTCTGCGTTGAATAGGACACCAACGACACCTTGACCCCTCGCTTATATTGAAGCGGTAATCTTGGTACAATCGACGATTGATGCGGTAGAAGACGCCACACACAACTATGAATTGTTGTATGATAAGTCAAATTGAATCTCAAAGAAATAACTAAGAAAAATACTTAGGAATTCTTCAAAGAACCAAAAGAAGAGAATAACCTCACAAATATATTGAATAATGAATAATGTATAATGTGTTTGATTACATCAACTTGACCCTCTATTTATACTACTCAAAACAATCCAAATCCTAATAGGAATTTATAAACTATAACCCTAATAACAATCCAAATCCTAATAGGAATTTATAAACTATAACCCTAATAACAATCCAAATCCTAATAGGAATTTATAAACTATAACCCTAATTTCTATAAGGAAATAAAAATCAATTTGGAAAAGAAATCTAATTAAAACAATCCAAATCCTCATAGGAATAGGATTATAAAAATCTAAAAATCCTTCCAATGTTGTGTAAACGAAATTCTTGGCCCACATGCTAATATGATATCGTCCTCAATTGTGAGATTGGACTTTAATTTGGGCTTGTATTAAATGGACCCAAATTTGTGTCTCGTCCTTCCTTGCATTATCTTTAGCCCAAACATCTTGGATCAATCCGTTGAGACTTTGTTTGAACATCTTTGTCCTAGTCTTGCTTGATCCCCACGTCCCTTTAGTCTTGTTTGACTCCACGCATGCCATGTCCTCATCATTCCTCTCCTCTTGAAAAGGATTTGTCCTCAAATCGTCACCTACATCAAACGGACTTAGATCAGTAACGTTAAATGTGGCACTAACATTATACTCACCTGGAAAATCCAATTTATAGGCATTGTCATTGATACGCTCGAGAACTTGAAATGGACCATCTCCCCTCGGAAGCAATTTCGAGCGTCTTTGAACGGGGAATCTTTCTTTCCGCATATGTAACCACACCCAATCTCCGGGCTCAAAGATCACTTGACGTCGTCCCTTGTTCGCGTGCTTAATGTATTGTTCCGTCCTCCGTTCAATGTTTAGCCTGGCTCTTTCATGAATCTGCTTAACAAGATCAGCCTTTTTCGTTCCATCCATGTTAGTATATTCAGAAACAGGTAACGGTGATAAATCCAACGGTGTCAAAGGATTAAAACCATATACAATTTCAAATGGAGAAAAATTAGTAGCAGAATGAACAGAACGGTTATATGCAAACTCAACATGTGGTAAACATTCTTCCCATTGCTTGATATTCTTTTTAATGATAGCCCGTAACAATGCCGATAAAGTCCTATTTACTACTTCAGTTTGACCATCAGTTTGTGGATGACAAGTAGTAGAAAATAACAGTTTAGTACCCAATTTACACCACAAGGTCTTCCAAAAGTAACTTAAGAACTTTGTATCTCTATCAGAAACAATAGTTTTAGGCATACCATGCAAACGCACAACCTCCCTAAAGAACAAGTCAGCAACATGCGATGCATCATCAGTTTTATGACATGGAATAAAATGTGCCATTTTTGAAAATCTATCCACTACCACAAATATCGAATCATAACCATGCTTAGACCTAGGTAAACCTAACACAAAGTCCATAGAAATATCAATCCAAGGTTCATTAGGAATAGGCAATGGTGTATACAATCCATGGGGTTGAACACGAGATTTAGCTTGGCGACAAGTAATACATCTATCACATATTCTTTCTACATCCCGTTTCATATGAGGCCAATAAAAATGTTCTTTTAAAATAGCAAAAGTTTTATCAACACCAAAATGTCCCATTAACCCGCCCCCATGTGATTCCCTAACCAACAACTCACGCAAAGAACATGCAGGAATACATAGTTTATTTTCTCGAAACAAGAAGCCATCAACTCTAAAGTATTTACCCACAACATTCTTTTCACAAGTTTTAAACTCTTCACAGAAATCAAGGTCATTATCATATAACTCTTTAATTCGCTCAAACCCAAGTAATTTCGTATCAAGAGTATTTAACAAAACATACCTGCGAGACAAAGCATCTGCAACGACGTTCTCCTTACCTTGCTTATATCGAATAACATATGGAAATGTCTCGATAAATTCCATCCATCGTGCATGTCTTTTGTTCAACTTGTGTTGACCCTTCAAATATTTCAATGATTCATGATCGGTGTGGATCACAAACTCCTTAGGCCACAAGTAATGTTGCCATGTCTCTAAGGCTCTAACCAAAGCGTACATCTCTTTGTCATATGTAGGATAGTTCAAAGCTGCCCCACTCAACTTTTCGCTAAAATACGCCACTGGTTTTCCTTCTTGCATCAACACAGCTCCAATTCCTAAACCTGAAGCATCACACTCAATCTCAAAAGTTTTAGCAAAGTTAGGCAAAATAAGTAAAGGAGCATTTGTCAATTTATCCTTAATCAAATTAAATGTTTTTTCCTGTTCATCACCCCACTTAAAGCCCACACTTTTCTTGATGACCTCGGTCAATGGTGCTGTAATCTCACTGAAATTCCGAACAAAACGTCGGTAGAAACTTGCGAGTCCATGAAAGCTTCGTACTTGACTCACATTGGTTGGACTCGGCCAATCCCGGATCGCACGTATTTTCTCCTCATCAACTCGGACTCCCTGTGAACTCACAACAAAGCCAAGAAAAACAATTCTATCCGAACAAAACGTGCATTTCTCCATGTTAGCAAATAACTTTTCTTTCCTAAGTACATCTAAAACAGATTTTAAATGTAATGCATGATCTTCGAAGTTTTTGCTATAAATCAAGATATCATCAAAATAAACTACGACAAATTTTCCAATAAATGGACGCAAAACATGGTTCATTAATCTCATGAAAGTGCTCGGTGCATTAGTTAAACCAAAAGGTAGTACTAACCATTCATAAAGACCGTATTTAGTTTTAAAAGCTGTTTTCCATTCATCACCCTCTTGCATTCTAATTTGATGATAACCACTTTTTAAATCAATTTTTGAAAATATGCAAGACCCATGTAATTCATCTAACATGTCATCTAAACGAGGAATGGGATGTCGATATTTTACCGTAATGTTATTTACCGCTCGACAATCGATGCACATCCTCCATTTTCCATCCTTTTTCGGCACTAGGATCACCGGAACTGCACATGGGCTCATACTTTCTCTCACGAATCCTTTCTCCATCAGCTCGTCAACTTGCCTTTGTAACTCCTTCGTCTCCTCGGGATTACTCCGATAAGCTGGACGGTTTGGAATCGTTGCACCGGGAACAAAATCAATTTGATGCTCAATTCCCCGAATAGGTGGTAGTCCATGAGGAAGCTCCTCGGGAAATACATCTTTGAATTCCTGTAAGAGAGATGAAACAACACTAGGCAAAGAATCATTAGCGTTAGTATTCAAAAGCGCCTCTTTATACCGAAGTAAAATCATAGGCTGTTTAGAAATCAAAGCTCTTCTCATATCACTCTTTTTTGCCAGTATATTTATTTTTTTCTCTTCTTTCTTTTTCTCTCTTTCTTTTTCTCTCTTTTTTTCTTCTTGATTTTTCTTTTCTTCACTCTCTTTTCTTTGTACATAATTTTTCTGCAAATGAATTTGATCTTCATGTACTTGTTGTGGTGACAAAGGACGCAAAGAGATCTTCTTCTTGTCGTGAACGAATGAATATACGTTGGTAAACCCGTTATGTTGAACCCTCCTATCAAACTGCCATGGTCTACCCAACAATATATGTCCTGCCTGCATGGGCACCACATCACACAATACCTCATCAATATACCGACCAATAGCAAATGGAACTAACACCTGTTTGGTTACTTTAATGTCTGCATTATCGTTGAGCCACTGCAAACGATACG
The DNA here is from genome assembly GCA_020205505.1 of Panax japonicus. NCBI lineage: Eukaryota > Viridiplantae > Streptophyta > Magnoliopsida > Apiales > Araliaceae > Panax > Panax japonicus. The sequence continues at coordinate 38,747,607 of CM035102.1, read as the reverse complement.
GTTGCGGATGTTTGGTAGTAGTTAACCCCAATTTCTCCACCATAGTAGTGCTCGCCACATTTGTACAGCTGCCTCCATCTATAACTACGCAACAAATTTTCCCATTCACAAGACATCGAGTATGGAATAGATTTTCCCGCTGTTCACTGCTCTCCTCCTTAACCTGTGTACTAAGTGCTCTTCTTGTAACCAGAATTTCACCATGTATTGCATCCTCACCTATCTCTTCTAATGGTGGCATAGAGTCGGTGTCGCTATCTTCCCCCTCGGTCTCCACATCTCCATTGTCAAGTAACAACATTTTCCTCTGATTTGGACATTGGCTAGAAATATGTCCCCTGCCTTGACACTTAAAACATACAATATCTCGATTACGACCAAAAGAAGGTTGTTCAGTTTTACCTTGAGTTTCTCGGCTAGTTGATCCTTGCTTGGGTTCCTCCCTTGGCTTGAACGCAGCTGTCTTTTCCTCTCGCTTTGCCAAATGGGGTCTCCATGATGAACTAGCATTAGATTGTCCTCGTTGTCCTCCTCGCCTCTTGAGTTGTTTCTCTATCTTAGTAGCCATATGGACCAGTTCCTCCAACTCTAAATAATGTTGTCGTTCAACCAAGTCTGCAATCTCCCAGTTCAATCCTGCCGAGAACCTAGCCATCGATGTTTCATTGTCCTCAATCAAGTTAGCCCGATCCTTCAACATCTCCATCTCCCTGTAATATTCATCCACACTCCGACTTCCCTGTTTAAGAGTTTGTAAATTACGAATGATCTCTCGTTGATAGTATGCTGGTACAAACCTCTTTTTCATTATAGCTTTCATCTCCGCCCAAGTTGTAATAGGCCACTCGTCACACCTTCTCCGATTAGCTGTCAACTGATCCCACCATATCAATGCATATCCAGAAAATTCTGTAATGGCCAGTTTGACTTTCTTGAGGTCTGAATAGTTGTGACAGTCAAAGATTCGCTCCATCTTGGTTACCCAATCTAAATAAGCCTCAGGATCACCCGTGCCTTGGAAAGCTGGAATCTTCATTTTTATGCTATCCAAATTGTCATCTTCTCTGTCCTGACCTCTTCTTTCCTTAGCACCTCCGTGTCTTTGATGTCGGAAATTAGATTCACGATCTTCCACTGCACTACTGTCCTCACCATAAGGGTCTTCCTTTCTTACGTCAGTTTGTTGTGTCCTCGTCTTGTTTTGCATCCCAAGGGTGTTTTGGGATAACTCAGCTATAGACAACCGCATCTCTTCTAATTGTTCTTGCATTTGCTCCATAGTCTTTCTCAATCTTCGATCCCATTCTTTATGCATGGCCTCCATCTGGAATTTCAATTCAGCTGTTGAGGGTTGTTCCTCATAAGTTCCTTTATCCTTCGACATATTTCCTGCAAAATAAGGGTTAGTAGAAAACAGTTTCCTCACCACTCCCTTACGTGTTTTCGCTCGAATCAATGGTTCACTCGTGTATACTCTCAATAAATTGGCTTTTACCCTCGATTAATCTCACCACTAAGCCTTTTACCTCAATATTCTCTCTAATAGGTTCTTATTGAATTCCCTAGCAAAATTCTTGGTTTTACTAATCAATTCAAAATTACTTATCACTAAACAAACTTATAGATGGTGTGACTATCAAAATACCACAAAATCACCGATTGATTGCCTTGTACTCTCCTTTTGTATGCGTCAGATTTGTAAATTGTAGCTCCGTTTCAGAATTGATGATGATGGAACGGTATGAAATCTTCGTTGGAATTTGATGGTGTGCTACAAGTTTGGTTAGCACAATAAAAATATGAATATTTTTTTTTTCTTTTCCTTTTTTTTTTCTTTTTTTTTTTGTCTCTTTTTTTTTTCTTTTTTTTGCTTCTTTTTTTTTTTTTTTTACAATATATATTTCGACAGAAAATTAAAGATAAGTAACTTGCTAGAAAGGCTTAGCTTTGATACCAAATGATAGACTCCACGGCACGCTTGCGTGAGGTGGTCGTCGCCCGGACCGTTTCTAGCACAGTTGTTGGGTGAATTGCTTGCAACACCTTAACCCCTCGCCTATATGTAGACGGTAATCTTGGTACAATTGCTCGCGTTCGGAATTCTGCGTTGAATGGACACCAACGACACCTTGACACCTTGACCCCTCGCTTATATTGAAGCGGTAATCTTGGTACAATCGACGATTGATGCGGTAGAAAACGCCACACACAACTATGAATTGTTGTATGATAAGTCAAATTGAATCTCAAAGAAATAACTAAGAAAAATACTTAGGAATTCTTCAAAGAACCAAAAGAAGAGAATAACCTCACAAATATATTGAATAATGAATAATGTATAATGTGTTTGATTACATCAACTTGACCCTCTATTTATACTACTCAAAACAATCCAAATCCTAATAGGAATTTATAAACTATAACCCTAATAACAATCCAAATCCTAATAGGAATTTATAAACTATAACCCTAATAACAATCCAAATCCTAATAGGAATTTATAAATTATAACCCTAATTTCTATAAGGAAATAAAAATCAATTTGGAAAAGAAATCTAATTAAAACAATCCAAATCCTCATAGGAATAGGATTATAAAAATCTAAAAATCCTTCCAATGTTGTGTAAACGAAATTCTTGGCCCACATGCTAATATGATATCGTCCTCAATTGTGAGATTGGACTTTAATTTGGGCTTGTATTAAATGGACCCAAATTTGTGTCTCGTCCTTCCTTGCATTATCTTTAGCCCAAACATCTTGGATCAATCCGTTGAGACTTTGTTTGAACATCTTTGTCCTAGTCTTGCTTGATCCCCACGTCCCTTTAGTCTTGTTTGACTCCACGCATGCCATGTCCTCATCAACTACTTTGTCTGGTAATTACTTGTCTTGATGTGAGGACAAATGATAAATGTGATCTTGTTGTAACCAAAGTATATCAGTATGATGTAAGAGAGCACACAAAGGAGAATGAGGTATAACAAATAAGTTTTATATCATTACAATATCTCTTTGTCGTTGTATGACTTGTTACTAGTTAAGATGATATTCGTTGGACCTTGTAATAAACAGAGCAACTTGTCATTGGACATCAGTATCACATATTACTAATATGGTAATGACTCTAATAGCTGTAAAAGAAAATATCATATGAGCAACTGTTGTGGAACTTAATGGAATTAAAATTTTGATATATAGCAACTTGCCATTGGGTACGAGTGTATCAAAAAATGAGTTATCATTTATAATGCGTATTTGATTGCACCACCAATGTTTTGCTAATCAATTATTATAATTATATCATAAAAGTACTTGTATGCATGTGTTTAATTGTGCACATAAAGGTGCATTCGGATGGATAATTTTCAGTATAGAAAAACTCTTTGTTTATATGATTACTCTATTTGTTACTTTGGACCACAAGAGGAGGAGGTACCATGTTTCTTTGCAAAAGTTTTACTCATGCCTAACTTTCTATCATCAGGTTATTGCCAAAAGTTAATTCAATTCTGCAATTCCAAGAGCATCCTCGATTTCAACATTTATCAATGAAGTATCGGTCCTAGTCAAGTAAGTGACAAATAGTTCACACAAATGTGTTTACATTATATATGTTTGCTGATATATGTGTGTGCATAGGCTTTAGGCTGAGAGTGATATCATTTGTTGTGCGCAGAATGGTGAATTCAGAGTTGCAGGTGAAGCAGTTTGGTTGTAAGCTTACAATAAGAAAGAAGGAAGCTTTGAAGCTAGAAGCCTCTGCTGTCGTCACAGTGCCACCGCATTATGTATTTCCAACTCAACTGCCGACGAGCCAAATCAGCGCTCCTTCCACAGAAAGTTCCCCAGCCCCTACTTCAGCTCCTGTAACTGAGTTGCCTGCTCCTGCAAAATCAAGTGATTCATCTCATCCGCCACTGAAATACCCCATGGCTGGAACTTTTTACCGGTCTCCTGCACCTGAAGAACCACCATTTGTTTTAGCAAGGATTTCTTCTATTTTTAAATAATGAAAAAGAACATTTTCATAACTATGGGCATCCTTTATTGATCTACATTTTTGCAGGTTGGAGACGAAGTGCGGAAAGGCCAGGTCATTTGGATTATTGAGGCCATGAAATTGATGAATGAAATTGAAGTACGTACCTCTTATCATAAATTAGTCGATGCTACCACTTTTTCCAAGTTCATCCCTTGCAATTCTTTTGATGAAATACATCTTGTTCTTACTATTCAACTAATTCTTCGCTTGGGAGGATTTATGTTCCTTATGGGCTATTAGTTCTCTATTTTCATTCCCCTTCTGCGAATATAATTGCATACGAGTAAGAAAGTGAGTGGCTCTGGATTATTAGGATAAACTTTGTTGTGTAAAGTCTAATCAATCCCTTGTAATGTAAATATAATTCTTTTGAAATCAACCCAGAAAATAAAATTACGGTCTGAATTGTTGTGTCAGGTTGATCAATCGGGAACCGTAGCCGAGATACTGGTAGAGGATGGAAAGCCAGTTAGTGTGGACTTGGTAATATCTCGCTCCCTATCGAACACGCGCACACACACCTGCATATGGATTTTGTATCTGATTTCCATGTTTTCTATTCTGCAGCCTCTGTTTGTCATTGTTCCTTGAAGAACTTGTATAAAGATTTTCCATAGGCTGAATCTGTTCGTTTTGAAGGTTTCTAAAAATACTCACACTTATGGCCCTTTTTTCGTGACGTGTATCATCAACCCAATAACAGTTAAAAGTTTGGACTGTGGCCATGGGATGGCATGTTCCGATATTACTGTTTTTTAAAATGTAGTTTTCTCTCCCTTGATCCATACAGGTAATGAGTAAAAATTTGGGACCGGTGGTGTCTATGGTTTTGAACTCATTTCAAGATCCCCAGCCTCGTTTACGGTGGACAGCTGTTAATGCAGTTAGTCAATTGTCCATTGATTTGGGTCCTGACTTGCAAGTTAAATATCATCATCTGGTGCTGCCAGTATTAGCTGCAACCATGGATGACTACCAAAATCCCCGAATTCAGGTTTGTGGGATATATTGATTGGTATTTGTCTGCCTCATTGAGAATTGTATGTATATGTTCTTTAGCATTACAATTATTTGCGACAATTTTGGATTTACTCAACCTGTGTAAAATCTGAACCAACGAGAGATATCCTCTCATAACAATCATGACATTGCTCATTAGGATTATGAATTGTATTATGTTGGAGCCTTGAATTTGTACCTTGATTCTGTAGGATCGTGTTAGTCTTTTCTCCCTTCACTCCGCTGCTAACATGATCTATTTCATCCATTAGCATTTGTGTTGTATGTTGCAGGCGCATGCTGCTTCAGCAGAACTAAATTTCAGCGAAAGTTGTAACCAGAGATTCTGACACCATACTTAGATGGGATTGTAAGCAAATTGCTTGTACTCTTACAAGTATACCATTGTCCAGAGTACCAACATCACGTCAACTAGGGGCACATGGATCATTATCTTTACTAAACTCTTTTTTTATCTTTGCTTAATTGTACACTTGCATGAATCAATGGTAGAAAATTTGTATATATGCGACTTGAGCTATTTTCCATTTTGTTAGCAACATCTTACGAAGTTTGATTGTAAAGTTGATGAATGATCATGTATCGATGTATCGGATGATTTTATATAATTAATAATATTTTAGTTTTTTTGTATTTCTGTCATAATTTGTTATGTGGTTATTGAGACATAATTTTTTGTTTATAAAATAATTTTGACATTCGTTACATAACAAAAGAAAAGGCAATAATTCAATAATTTTAATATAGCAATAATTTTTTATACATTTAGTAACAAATTTTCGTTGCTAATGACTTTAAAAATATAATATTTGGCAAAGAAAAATTAACCTAATAACAACGGAGAGGATATTGTTGCTAATACTCAAATAAAAGGCAACATTTTTTATCATTGCAAATCATATCAACTTTCGTTGCACATATAAAGAAATGACAACATATAATGTCGTTACTAATCATCGACTTTCGTTGCTATTTAAAAATAACCAGCAACAAATATTTTCGTTGCTGATTCAGCATAATGTCGTTGACAAATAATATAATCAGCAATGAAAATCGTTGCTAAAAAGTTTATATTCCGCAATGAAAACAAGCTTAGGAAACAATTTTCATAATTTACTACAACGAAAAATGTCATTGCAAAATGGTATCAATTGCAACGAAAATCCATGGTCGTTGCAAAAAAAAGAGTTCATTTCATTGCCAATTAGCAGGTTTTTACAACGAAATGAAGTTTTTAGCAATGAAATTTTAATTATTCTGCAACAATACATTTTTTTGCTAAATGATCGATGTCTATGTACGAAAGCCATATTTCGTTGCAAACTGTATTACTTTTGGCAACGAAAAAAATTCGTTCGTTGCGGAACAATTAGCAACGCTCATTGCGCAACGAAAGACGCAACGACAGTAAAGTCGTTGCCAAAACCCTTTTGCAACTAAATTTTGCACCTTTAGCAAAGAAAATCGATTGTTGCTGAAGCCCCATTTTTTTGTAGTGAATACTGTTCACAACAGAATTTATTTTCTTTTCTTTGTCCAAGTTATCTTTTATGAATCTTATTCTTGAAATTGAATCCATGTTATGATCTCATTTGATTGATTCTTTATATCATTATCATCATCCTCGTGCTTATATTACGTTGAAAGTTATCTTTGATCCGTAGTGCAAAGATGAACGGTTGATTGATATCTTTAGCCCATAGTGCAAAGATGAATTGTTGATTAATATCTTTGGCCCGTAGTGTAAAGATGAACAGGTGTTTGGCATGATCATGACCATTGGTGATACAAACGATTATCGTTGGCCCGTAGTGCATAGATAATTCATTGATTAGAAATAATTATTGATTGATATTACAAGGATAAAATATTGATGATGGGGTTTTAAAATCATAAGAAGATACTAGACATCATGCTCTACTTGACTCTTCTAATGGATTGTTGTTTTTGCTGCATTTGTTGATCTAAAACTTTTTGTCTATTGTATTCTATTAGATTTTTCCCTGTTGAGGACTAATGATAATTTGTTCTTCATTATCTTAGTCATAATATTTTTTACTAGGCTAGTTGAGCTCACCCTTTTCCTTTTGGTTCCATTATTTTTCTCAGGAGGCGAGAATATAACTGGGACTAATCGGGGAGTGGAGTGATAGTTTAAGGTGGTTATTATAATAGTCCTCATTATTTTATAAAATAGTGTAACAATAATTATAATGAGAACTTTATTTGAGTTTGTATATTGTCTACAAGATAATATTTGTATTAAAACTCACAGCATATGTGTTGTCGTATTTTGTACGACAGTTGTATTAATGAAGTTTTATTTGAATTCTGTACTATGTATTTGGCGACTTAGAATAGGTTGTGTAGACTATTTTGGGGGTGTGACGCCCCCAAAATAGGTATACATCACTCATTCTGAGTCGCCAAATACATGGTACAGAATACAAATACAAACTTAAATATACAACATGAGCTGTGAGTTTTAATACAAATATTGTCTTCTAGACAGTATTCAAACTCAAAATAAGTCCTTAATATATTTATTATCACACTATTTCACAGAATAGTGAGGACTACTAATGCAAACATCTGGAACGTCACTCCATTCCCCGACTAGTCCCAGCTATATTCTCATTTTCTGAAGAGAACGGTGAAAGAAAGAGTGAGCTCAACTAGCCCAGTAAGAAATATTATGACTAATATAATGTAGAATAAATTATCATTAGCCTTCAACAGTATAACAACTAATAGAATATAATAGACAACAAGTTTTAGATCAACAACTGCAGCGGAATAAGCAATCCATTAGAAGAGTCAAGTAGAGCATAATATCTACTATCTTCTATGATTTAAAAGGATTATCATCAATTTTATCGCTGAGACTCAGCTTAATAAGTAGTCCACATCATCGAATCATCCCCTCACTACGGGCCAAGGATGTAACAATCAAAAATTTTATTTGTAATTTAAAATATTTATTAAATTAAATAAATATTTTATTTATGTGATTGTTGTTAGTATATATTTGTGAATTAAATAATACTCTAATTTAATTTAACAGTTAGAGAGTTGTTAAATATTACATGAGTTGCTATATTGAGGTCGTAATTTAATAATTAAAGTGATATATTAATTGTTAAATAAAAATATAATGAGATTATAATTTTGTGATATTTGGTTAAGTGGGAAATTTATTTAGTATGTGGTAATTAGTTTTTTTAATTAAGATTAGATATGAAAATCCAAGTAAACAATGTGTGACAATAAACTATATTTATTAAAAGAGTTTTAATTTGATTTTACCAAACAAAAACTTAGAGCTTTTGAAATTCTTATTTTAATCTTGTGTTGCCAAAAAGGCTTAAGGAATGATTAAGTCATTATTTTAATATGGTTTTGCCAAACAAGCCTTAGGGCATTAATAATTCTAATTTTTGTAACCTATATATTAAATTGATAATAAGTATATGTAATTATATTGGGAGTTACATATTCTATAATTATATGTTATATGTATATTGTATATACACTAAGTTATGTTAATTTTTAAACCTAAGTCTAAACTAAGAACAATAGAGAGAGAAAGGAGGCTGCATATTTCGGTAGTTATAGGGAGTCTAGGAGGGGTCTTGGATCTTCATACAACTTAAAATCATAAGCTACTTTGAAGGATCAAGAAGGCTTGCAAGAAGAAAAAGGTAAAAAAAATGAAAGTTTTCACTTTTTGTGCTCTTTTTGTTAGATCTTTATGAACCAAGCAACTTTTGTTTTGGATCATTAAAAACTCATGATTTACATGAGTATTGGTATTTTATATGTGTATCAAAGTATTTTTGAAATCAAAAGTTAGATCCAAAGTGAGGAAATCAAGTTTTGTACCAAAAGGTTTAAGAAAAAGCTTTCCTTTGTATACTATATATATTTTTTATGTTAGATTCTTTGGGTTCATGTGATTAATGGTTTAAAACATGTTAGCATGCTAGATACATGAGTTAAGGGCAAAACGCCTTTGGAATCACTCAAATATGTTAAGAAATGAGCAAGTTATAAATTAAATCTCAAACTACCTTAACTTTTGAACACAAGCTACTGATCAGTCACTTCTGTCCATTTTTCCGGGACCAAAACAGAACCAAAATATATGTTTGATACATGGAAACTGTAGTTCGGGAAATTACAAATCCAACGATACCTATTGGACCTAAATCCGATTTGTAGATTTCGTTTTATAAGCGTTTCCGTTAAAGACCCTAAATCTGGAAAATGAACCAACTGTTGAAGAAAACCTTGCGGACCAGTCACTTTGGGCCTGATTTCAGGGACCTAGATAGATTAGAATTTGGTATTTGATAACTGAAAACTGTAGTTTAAGAAGATACGGATCCAACGAGTTTGATTGGGCCTCAATCGGAGTTGTGGATCTCGTAATACAAGCGTTTCTGTAAAAGACTCCAAAACTGAAAATGTTTACAAGGCATGTAATGGTCAGTCGGTAGTGGCCTGTTTTCAGGGTGCTATACTGTGCCAAATGGACCGTTTCTTGAGCCTAAAAGGTAGCTCGGGAAGTCACAATTCTAACAATACCAAGTGGGCCCAAATCAGACTTGTAGATCACCGTCTACAAGTGTTTCTGTAGAGGACCCCAACTTTAAACTAAAATTATAGAATAAATAGAAAATAAATATTAGAAATTCATAATAAATTTGTAAAAATTATTTTAAAGCCTAAAAATGGGTTTTTAATAATTTGAAATATATTTCACTGATATTTTCATATTTTTAAATATTAATGATAGTTAATTTATTTAATTATTATATTAAATAAATTACATAAAAATGATTTTAATACTTTAAAAATCATTTGAAATTATATTAAAGTGTAAGGAAATATTTTAAGTTATTTTTATGACTTTTAATATTTTTTAATGAATTTCATTAATAAATTAATATTAATGACAATGGAATTAAGTAGTATTTAATTCATATTAATATGATATTAATGATTGGAAAATCATGATAAATGATAATAATTATCTGAAAATTATTATAAGTCATTGAAAAATATTTTGACTGAAAATGAAATTATCTAAGGTAAATGTAAAGCATTTAGGCAAAGTCTTATGGAAATTAGACTCATGAATTATCTGACTAGACTTTTTGGAATGTCAGAAATTATACCGAATTCAACTCAGACTGAAATAGTTTGACTTGATACCGAATTTTAGGTATTTTATAGACTGATAGGATTATGTGGTAATTTGTTAGGTTATATTATAACTGTATTTTACAGTACTATACTGTGATGATATTCTAATATTTGGAGATCGGTATTATCTATATTAGGTCTTCAGAAAAAGCGATATAGGTTGCATAACGGTAATCAATGGTGCAGGCAAGTTCTCTAACTCGATCTCGAATTGATATTTTTGAAATATGCTTGGGGTTAATCATTACTGATTATACCATGTCTATGAATTATTGATTCTCACTCTGTGCACATTTCATGTATTCATCAGGTATGAAAGGCTGATCACCTTCATTACCATTTGGTCCAGTTGATTTATTCATGTTCATTATTCGTTCAACTATGAAAATTTATTCATACTCTTTCGCAATGTATATATTGTATAAAGTTAGCCAACTTATTGTTCAATTCTTTCGATCATGATATATCCTTAATTGAACTTATACTTGCTGGGCAAAATTGTTGCTCACCCTTGCTATATCATGATAAACATTGCAGATTATGACGAATACATCGCTTACAAGAAAAGTCCAAGACAAGTCAGCTTTGGATTATATGTGCAGCTAAAGTTGTAACAATAATGTATGATAATAGCTTTGTATGTCTGATAGGATATTGATTTAGGTATTTTGTGAAGGTTCTCGACCTTGGGGATAGTGTGTAATGTTTAATGTATAAATAATTTATATTTATATCTTCCACAATAGTTATAGAAATAGTACACCAGATTCGTTTTGATTTGGGACCCGAATCTGGGGATGTTACAGTTGGTATCAGAGCTGTAGGTTATAAACCTTAGGTAGGAGTACCTTAGGATATAACCTTAGAGAAGAGAGGTGAAGATAATGAACGAATACGCTTAAATAGAGTTTGAACAATAAGAAGTAATTTAAGAAATTTATAAAGAAGGGATGAAAACATGTGTGAGAGGATTCAAAGAAGAATCTCGCGGAGTTATGGAGTTACCTAACTCCAATAATAAGAATGTAAGGTGATAACAAATAGACAATGTCTATAAGAAGAGATTGGTAGCGAGGTTAAGAATGAAAAGTTATAGTTAAGTATGGTACAGTTGTACTCTTTAGTAGTTGAGGTATGGTATCTGGGCTAAACGATTCCTTCATAGAGCGGAGGTATATACGAACTAGTAACTCGGAACCTAGTTTGTTCGTTGTTTGTGGGAAACCACTCAGCGTACCATATTGAAACTATTAGAGACTCGATGTGTTCCAAGTGTAGAAATGGATACGTATGATGAAAGCGTAGAACTCGAATGAAATTTTGAGCGATGTAAATGAAGTTAGAAATTCTTAAAGGAAGAATTTTTTTTTATAAACAAGAAGATTCAAAGAAGAATCTAAGAGATATAAAGATAAGAAATGGGAGTTTCCTAACTCCAAAAGCCAAGATAATGAATAATGTCATAAATTATGAAAAAGAGAAAGAAAGAAGATCGTAAAACAAAACGATCACGAGTTAAGAAAAGAATTTTAAGGGAGATGATTATAGAATAAGATCACGACGTGGTCTGTTTAAGTTATAAAAGAAAGATGGTCTATAATGTTTGAATAATTATAGCTTAATGCTATGAAGATGGAGTACTATGAAGTAGCACGAGATAACTCATGAGGAGTTATAAATGAGGTGATACGAAGAATTCGTATTGAGCAAAGAGCAAGTTAAGAGCACGATATAGTTAGGTGGGATTTCAATTGAGGACTTATTTGATGGCTGAGTTGTACAAACCTTTGTATGGGCGAGGGTTTTGTGCTTGCACTCAGTTTATCACATTGATAATCATTGGAATGTTTGTGTCGCGCTATTTGCTATATGCCTGTTGAGAAGGTGATTCTTTTCTCATGTGTATAACAGATAGTTAGAGTATAGTTAGAGAATATTATAAGGTTAAGTGCGAGTTCTTAAAACGCATACTTATGGTAGGTTCGTGACTCATAATTATATGGAATGTTTTTGAACCCCTCAGCGAATGGACGCCTATGGTCTGACTAGGATAAGTTCTTAAACTCATATAATTGTGGCAAGTTTCTGAACTCATAACGTGTGGTAAGTTTGACGAACTGGGTATAGATAACTGTAAATGGAGTATTGAGGATGACAAGAATAGATAGACCTATTAAGCAATGGATCATTTAGAAAGTGGAGTTGATGGTGGAAGCATAGGTACTCTAAATCTACTAGCTATGCTAGACTTTCGAAATTTATTGACTTCGTGCTGATGTTTACACTTCTATTTTCTTGAAAAACATTGGATCAAATGATGGAACCAATGAGTTTTAACAACAATACTGTTATTTGTATGTCTATGTTAATTGCTTCGGCTAGACAAAAATGATTTGTAATATATCAAAATGTATTTTATATCATTAATGCATCATGTAACCTGGTGCAAAGATGATAAAAACGATGGAGTTATCAATGCAGTATTACTTAGTGTTGGATGTGATCTAAGGATCGTCAGCCCACTATGGTATGATGTAGTATGATAAAATCACCAAATGACGGAATCCTCAACGGACTGTAAATACAGTGCGGTATCATGACGTCATAAAAAGATTTTTGAGATTTCTTTAAGATATGAGAATATATATATATATATATATATGTATATTTCGATTGATGTCCGAATTGTTGTAAAAGTCTATGTTATTTGATTCAGCTAGACGAATATTGAAAGATGTTCATGAAATTCAAGCGTTTATTAAAAAGTTATGCCAAACCAAATTGTTTTGGTGCGGATTCAAATGTTGAAGAGCTGAGGTGAACAACCCTATAAGGGGACATGTTTTCGGGGACAATGGTTCCGAGCGTAATGCATATAGTTGTTACAAAACACTACGTTACGGCCCAACGTAGTGGTACAATAGGTTGGCCACCTAGTGTACGTGAGGAGGGTGTTTTCAGTCTTTGTGATTGATAAACACTCTGGTTTGCACTGTGAAGGATTGAGTTGAAGCACTAGTAAACTGAGAATAGAGTTCATGGTCTTGTGACCCCTCAGCATGATTTGGAATCTTTTAAAATTCCTGAGTTATTCATACTTCTTCCCAATTATTGAGCAATTGTGGAAGATTCTTGCAATTCTAAAAGGTGAATGTGGTAAGGATGATATTCCTTAGAAAGAAGTAAGTCGTAGAATACGACACTGAATGATGAATATATAGAATAGGTGAGAAAAGAAATTTTGAAATGAGAAGGAGATGAGTTATCAAAGAATAATGTAAATCTCTTAATAGAAAAGTTAAATAATTGAAGAAAGACCTTCATGGAAAGAAGTGGTTATAAAACCCAATGAGTGAATAAAGTATTAACGTAAAATCTATTTTGATAGAATGAATGAATAAAGATTAATAAATAAAAATTTCGAAGACAAAATTCTTAGAAGAATGAGTGAATGTAATATCCCGAGTGTTTATGATAACAATATTTAGAAAGGAAATAAATGGATTAAAGAATATATAATACTCAGAATATAATTGAGTTAAAGTGAAAGTTATGAAATAAAACCTAGAATTAGTTGAAGAAATGAATGTAGTAGGAAATATATAACCTATATTAAGGTCACTTGTTGAACTTATTCAATGAAGAGATTTGACGAAAACCTGAGTAAGGAAGGGTTTCATTGATTCCGAGGACGGAATCCTTATAAGGAAGGAAGAGTGTGACGAATGAATTATTTGAGTTGTGATTCTGGGGACAAAATCCTTGTAAGAAGGGAATGATGTAACAATCAAAAATTTTATTTGTAATTTAAAATATTTATTAAATTAAATAAATATTTTATTTATGTGATTGTTGTTAGTATATATTTGTGAATTAAATAATACTCTAATTTAATTTAACAGTTAGAGAGTTGTTAAAGATTGCATGAGTTGCTATATTGATGTCGTAATTTAATAATTAAAGTGATATATTAATTGTTAAATAAAATTATAATGAGATTATAATTTTGTGATATTTGGTTAAGTGGGAAATTTAATTAGTATGTGGTAATTAGTTTTTTTAATTAAGATTGGATATGAAAATCCAAGTAAACAATGTGTGACAATAAACTATATTTATTAAAAGAGTTTTAATTTGATTTTACCAAACAAAAGCTTAGAGCTTTTGAAATTCTTATTTTAATCTTGTGTTGCCAAAAAGGCTTAAGGAATGATTAAGTCATTATTTTAATATGGTTTTGCCAAACAAGCCTTAGGGAATTAATAATTCTAATTTTTGTAACCTATATATTAAATTGATAATAAGTATATGTAATTATATTGGGAGTTACATATTCTATAATTATATGTTATATGTATATTGTATATACACTAAGTTATGTTAATTTTTAAACCTAAGTCTAAACTAAGAACAATAGAGAGAGAAAGGAGGCTGCATATTTCGGTAGTTATAGGGAGTCTAGGAGGGGTCTTGGATCTTCATACAACTTAAAATCATAAGCTACTTTGAAGGATCAAGAAGGCTTGCAAGAAGAAAAAGGTAAAAAAATGAAAGTTTCCACTTTTTGTGCTCTTTTTGTTAGATCTTTATGAACCAAGTAACTTTTGTTTTGGATCATTAAAAACTCATGATTTACATGAGTATTGGTATTTTATATGTGTATCAAAGTATTTTTGAAATCAAAAGTTAGATCCAAAGTGAGGAAATCAAGTTTTGTACCAAAAGGTTTAAGAAAAAGCTTTCCTTTGTATGCTATATATATTTTTTATGTTAGATTCTTTGGGTTCATGTGATTAATGGTTTAAAATATGTTAGCCTGCTAGATACATGAGTTAAGGGCAAAACGCCTTTGGAATCACTCAAATATGTTAAGAAATGAGCAAGTTATGAATTAAATCTCAAACTACCTTAACTGTTGAACACAAGCTACTGATCAGTCACTTTTGTCCATTTTTCTGGGACCAAAACAGAACCAAAATATATGTTTGATACATGGAAACTGTAGTTCGGGAAATTACAAATCCAACGATACCTATTGGACCTAAATCCGATTTGTAGATTTCGTTTTATAAGCGTTTCCGTTAAAGACCCTAAATCTGGAAAATGAACCAACTGTTGAAGAAAACCTTGCGGACCAGTCACTTTGGGCCTGATTTCAGGGACCTAGATAGATTAGAATTTGGTATTTGATAACTGAAAACTGTAGTTTAAGAAGATACGGATCCAACGAGTTTGATTGGGCCTCAATCGGAGTTGTGGATCTCGTAATACAAGCGTTTCTGTAAAAGACTCCAAAATTGAAAATGTTTACAAGGCATGTAATGGTCAGTCGGTAGTGGCCTGTTTTCAGGGTGCTATACTGTGCCAAATGCACCGTTTCTTGAGCCTAAAACGTAGCTCGGGAAGTCACGATTCTAACAATACCAAGTGGGCCCAAATCGGACTTGTAGATCACCGTCTACAAGTGTTTCTGTAGAGGACCCCAACTTTAAACTAAAATTATAGAATAAATAGAAAATAAATATTAGAAATTCATAATAAATTTGTAAAGATTATTTTAAAGCCTAAAAATGGGTTTTTAATAATTTGAAATATATTTCACTGATATTTTCATATTTTTAAATATTAATGATAGTTAATTTATTTAATTATTATATTAAATAAATTACATAAAAATGATTTTAATACTTTAAAAATCATTTGAAATTATATTAAAGTGTAAGGAAATATTTTAAGTTATTTTTATGACTTTTAATATTTTTTAATGAATTTCATTAATAAATTAATATTAATGACAATGGAATTAAGTAGTATTTAATTCATATTAATATGATATTAATGATTGGAAAATCATGATAAATGATAATAATTATCTGAAAATTATTATAAGTCATTGAAAAATATTTTGACTGAAAATGAAATTATCTAAGGTAAATGTAAAGCATTTAGGCAAAGTCTTATGGAAATTAGACTCATGAATTATCTGACTAGACTTTTTGGAATGTCAGAAATTATACCGAATTCAACTCAGACTGAAATAGTTTGACTTGATACCGAATTTTAGGTATTTTATAGACTGCTAGGATTATGTGGTAATTTGTTAGGTTATATTATAACTGTATTTTATAGTACTATACTGTGATGATATTCTAATATTTGGAGATCGGTATTATCTATATTAGGTCTTTAGAAAAAGCGATATAGGTTGCATAACGGTAATCAATGGTACAGGCAAGTTCTCTAACTCGATCTCGAATTGATATTTTTGAAATATGCTTGGGGTTAATCATTACTGATTATACCATGTCTATGAATTATTGATTCTCACTCTGTGCACATTTCATGTATTTATCAGGTATGAAAGGCTGATCACCTTCATTACCATTTGGTCCAGTTGATTTATTCATGTTCATTATTCGTTCAACTATGAAAATTTATTCATACTCTTTCGCAATGTATATATTGTATAAAGTTAGCCAACTTATTGTTCAATTCTTTCGATCATGATATATCCTTAATTGAACTTATACTTGCTGGGCAAAATTGTTGCTCACCCTTGCTATATCATGATAAACATTGCAGATTATGACGAATACATCAGTTACAAGAAAAGTCCAAGACAAGTCAGCTTTGGATTATATGTGCAGCTAAAGTTGTAACAATAATGTATGATAATAGCTTTGTATGTCTGATAGGATATTGATTTAGGTATTATGTGAAGGTTCTCGACCTTGGGGATAGTGTGTAATGTTTAATGTATAAACAATTTATATTTATATCTTCCGCAATAGTTATAGAAATAGTACACCAGATTCGTGGTGATTTGGGACCCGAATCTGGGGATGTTACAAAGGATATTCTTTAGTATCACGACAACGAATTAACCATACACTACGGGCCAAGGATAATCGTGTTTTCATCAACGGTCATGATCATGTCATAAAACAATTCATCTTTGCACTCTTGGTCGAAGAGAACCCATGGTCATGATCATACCAAAAACTGTCCATCAATGCACTACGGGCCAATGAGAATTTTTACCATATCATTTGTAACATTGCGGTCATGATTATACCAAATAATCCCTGGTCATAATCATACCAAGTCCATTTATGCACTACAAGTCAAAGATGACTTTTATAATAATATAAGCATGAGGATGATGACAATGATATAATAATTCAATCAAACAAGATCAAGAATAAATTCTAAACACTTTAATAATCTAATTTATCCAGAATTAATAACGTTCAAATTGTCAACATGATACTGCTTTATGGAGTAAAATTCAAGAATAATATTATATTAAAAATGATTTGGACCGAAAAGAAATCATTTTTTATGATGAATAGTGCCTCGGGTGAATAATACCCGAGTGAATAGTATCCCGTGAATAGTACTTTGGGAATAGTAATCTCGTGAATAGTACTCTGGTATGAAAAAGTTAAAACTTATCAAGAATGCTCAGGATAATATTTTCATGAAAAGATACCGGATGAAGCGCAAATATCAAGGATATTCTACTAATTTCATGGAGTATAGAAGCCAAAACTTTAACAAAATGAGTATAGAATTCGAAATCTGAAACGAAATAATATTACTTACATACTACAGAGTATAAAATAAAATATTGTTTCATATGAATATTGAACAAAAATAACATCCCTTACGAATATTAAACGAAAATAATATTTCTTTCGAATATTGAACGAATATAATATTCCTTACGAATATTAAATGAAAATAATATTTCTTGCAAATATTGAACAAAATAATATTCATACGAATATGAAAAATAATATCTCTTTAGAATATGAAATAAATAATACCCCTTACCTCAAAAAGAAGAGTATTTCAACTGGTATAGTGGATATATTCTTAAAGAAAACTTTCACTGTTTTTTACACTCAAAGCTTTCTTAAACTCTAAAGAAATACACTATATATTATAGAAGAAGAATTCTCTGATTCAGGTGTGATTTTAAATTCTAACTAAGCATCATATTTGTAGGAGAATGGAAAGGATACTATTTGAATTTAGAAATCACGGGTGAACAGTAAACTATCACGGACGCAATTCAATCGGCTGAATTCTGAAAATTTTGATTTTATTATGCTGCACTATGCAATAAAATATTCTAATAAAACGAAAACTTTAAATATAATATATTCTATTTATAATCAAATAAAACAAAACTTATTATAATTTATAATAATAATAATAATAATAATAATAATAATAATACTTGCCTTCTTGGGGTTTTGTACTGGGTCAATACAAAATTCGTTTTAGGTGAAAAAATATTTGAGGGTTTTAGAAATGGGTTTTGTACTGGGGTCAATACAAAATTCAATTTCACGCTCTGGAGTAGGGCAGGAAGTCTTCAGGGAATACGTCAAGAGATTTATTAACGATAGGAATATTATTCAAAACTGTGATTGTCATCCAAGACTTCGATAGCACGTCACATTGATACGCAACTTGCCACCATTATTCACGGCGTCGCCTACGAAAAATCTGGTTTTGGTGCATTCCACACAAGGAAGTCACCAACGAAAGGTTCGGGGCTCTTTACTTATGGCTTGATATGACAATGATTGACTTTAGTGGTTTGGTTGCTTGAATTCGCATAATAGGTTTGTTAGGAATATGAAAGCTAACAACCTTACGAAAATAATCAATTTTAGCATGATGAGTAGTTAACCAGTCGATTCCTAAAATCACATCAAAGGAAAGTATTTTCAAAGAGATAAAATCGACAGGTAACGTGAAAGTGTCGATTTGAATCAAACAAGATTTATAAACAATGGAGGTAATGAAGGTTTCTCATAACGGAGTTTCAATAGATAAGTCAAAGTATAACTTCTCTGAAGTCAAATTTAAACGTTGAGCGCAAGTAGGTGAAATAAAAGAGTGGGTAGAACCGGTATCGAATAAGGTATAGACTTCGCAATAGTTTATAATTAACTTACCCGCGATAAATTCATTCGGGTTCCTCGACAAACGCTCTCACTTAAACTACCGGCTTTGACTTGTCTGGGACATCCTTTGGCGTCACCATCCTAACTGGACTTGACTTCACTACACGACAAAATTGAGCTAGGTGACCTTCTCTTCCACAATTAAAACATGTTTTGGGTTGTTGCGTACAGTTTGGACAGATGTGTCCCTCCTATCTGTATTTGAAACATACGACCGGTGGTTGTTGTTCTTCCTTAGAAACGGGTCTTGCATGTTCTGCTCAACCTAAAAGTCGGATATTGTAGTGTTTATCTCACTCTACAATTTACAATACTTATCTTGGTTAAACAACATCACCACAAGGAGATCAAAGCCTCCAAATGTGATGTCAGACGGTTCTGGGTTTTCCAGAAACCCAGACAGTGCGAGTAAGTACTTTCATGCTCAAATTATTCTATGTTCCCGTTCTCAAATGGCTCAATATTTGGTCCATAACAATAGTACTCATGACAAGAAACAACGTGATACCAATATTTCAGTCCAAAAACAACAAAATCTCCAGATTCAACTTGGTCAAAGTCTGTCAGAAAAAGTGTTCATACCGATTCTGGGTTTTCCAGAAAGGTAGAAATCAGTTCTTGTGGTCTACTTTGACCACCTATCACGATCGGTCTGTTTATAAGTGATCAACTGTAGTAGCCCCCGAATCCGGTCCCCGAATCGCCGCGGATTCGGTACACTAATTCTTTCACTATTTGCGGAAGATATAAACATAAATTGTTTATACATTACATTACACATTATTCCCCAAGGTCGAGTAACCTTAACTTAATACACATTTCTTAAAATATCTATTACACAACAATATTTATTACAATACGCTATTACAACTAGCAGCACTTTATAACCCAAGTTGAACTTGACTTTAACCTTTTTCTGTGTCCGAACACGTTCGCCTTATCTGCAATGTTTTATCATGATATAGCAAGGGTGAGCATGAAAGTTGCCCAGCAAGTTTATATACAATAACATAACAATATATCATGATTGAAGAGTATGAATAATTGGTTGGCTATAATTCAACAATATGATTGTGAACTAGCAGGAACAAAATTTTGACTGAACAAGTATTTTACATGAACAAACATTTCTGAACCAACTGGTAATGAAGGTGATCAGCCTTTCATACCTGACTTATACATGCAAGATGTACAGAGTACAATTTTCATGGCAATCAGCAAAGATTAACCATAAGCTTGAAGAAATTACTCTTATTAGAGTTAAGTATAAGAAAACTTGCCTGAACCGTTGATTACCGCACGCAATTAATAACGCTTTACACCGAAGACCTAATATTAATAATATAGATCTCCAATAATTAGAATAATATCATCACAGTATAATACTGCTATATTTAAAACCACAGGATATCCTAAACACATTACCACATAACCCTATCAGTCTTTACCACACATAAGACTATGTATCAAGTCAAACTATTGAAGTCTGAGTTGAAACCGACACAATTCTATCATCCAGACGGTCTAGTCGGACTTTTATCGAGTTTACGTTCAATTAAACTCTGACTTAATACTTAACAATATCACATATAATTTTCTTATCAGTCAAAACATTTTTCCTAGGCTCGTAATAATTTTCGAATAATTATTACCATTTATTAACATTTTTCAATCCTTAAAACCGTATTTAAATAAATTAAATACCACTTAATTCCTTAATCATTAATATTCATTTAATATAAAATATTAATGAAAATCCTTACATAATATTATAATATAATTATAATATATCAAAGTATTTTTAATACCTTAAAATCATTTTTATATGATTTTCAAACACTTAAATCCATTATCCGATAATTAATATTAATATTAAAATAATAATATTTTCATGCCAAAATATCAAAAGTTATATTTTATAACTTAAAATATTTTTATAACACTTAAATCATTTTTATATGATTTATAAAGCATTAATTCTATTTTTCCTTAATTTATTTAATATATTTATTAAATAAACTAATTATCATTAATATTGATTAATTAATGAATTTCATCCCAAAATATTAAAAGTCATCAAAAATAACTTAAAATATTTTCTTACACCATAATATTATTTTTCATGATTTTTCATGAATTAAAAACTATTTTTAAATAATTTATTTAATATTGTAATTAAATAAATAAATACCATTTATATATTCCAAAAATATTAAATATTTTCAAAATATACTCAAAATAGTTAAAAACTATTTTTCAGACTTTAATATAATTTTTCATAATTTATTTTGTATTTTTAATAATTAAAAACTATTTTTTTCTAATTTTAAATTAATTTCCGGAAAATTTATTAAATAAACCGTCGCTAAAGGCCTATAGCGACACTTGTCTGTCGCTATAGGTGTTCTTGACTCAAGAACACTGACAGATCAGTGTGCGAGATGACTTGTTTGACCGAGTTTTAATCAGTGAAAATAATGTTTTCTGGACTGAAATTTGGATTAACATAAAAGTACTAATGTAATACTATAATAACAAACTTGTTTCATGGCTATACAACATCTGATCAGGGAGATATTGATCATCAAAAGTTCTGACAACGTTGTTCTTCATTTTCTGGGTTTTCCAGAAAATGAAGAACAGATAAAGGTGCTACTTTAGATCCTTGTATCTTTCATTCTAAGCTTTGTTTCTGTGATCTAAAGGTTCTATATTGTAGAACATATGTCAGTGTACATTTCTATTATATCAGATCAACATATCAACATCAAAACAGTAAGATCTAGACCGGTCAAACAAGGGGTCAAAAAATGTTCTTGGTGAATTCTGGGTTTTCCAGAAATTCATCCGGTCAGTTGGTCAAAGCTACTTTGACCGTGATTTTCGTCCACTCCAGTTATGATCTAAAGGATCTGATGACTTTAACATGTAGTATAAATACCAGACAACAACATAACAACAACATCTTAGCCAAATCAACAAGATACAGCAAGATCTAGACGTTCAAACATGCTGTCAGACCACTGAAAATTTTTTGGGTTACCCAGAATTTATCTTTTCGTGAACGGTCAACGGTCTTTGACCGCTTATATCTTGAAATATACACATGATCTAGCTCTGTTTTCAATTCCAGATTATAGACAAAATGACATACTACAAATCTATAACATCAAACACAAGATATCATTAACACACACAGATCTATGGACCCTGACATTTGACTGTCAGGCCATATTTTTTCACTTTTCCAGATTTCATAAATTGCTAAATTCGAGCATCTAGATGTTATGGATCCATGATCCATCAACCCAGATATCTAATTGACACCTTATAACACATATTTAACCAACAAATAACAACATTTAACATAAAAATTATAGATTTTCGAAATTAGGGTTTATACCACTTTCATGCTTTGATTTTTGATTTCTGCCTTCCTGATCTGTTATTGGCTTGCTAGGAACTGATCAAGGTTCATCTTTTCTCTCTCTATCACTCTATATCTCGAATTTCTAGAGAGAGGAGGGTTAGGAGAAAAATGAAATATAAAGTAGTTCATTTTCTCTCATAATCTAATATATATTAATTAGATACATTGAATGATCTATCTTGCTGCTGATTTTGCTGGATTTGATAAAGGCTAGTCTAGGTTTAGGCTTAGGGTTGGTAAACAACTCAAGATCTTGCAAGATTTGCAAGCTATCTTATTAAAGAATATGACTTAAGGGCATTTTGGACATTTCCCATTTATTTCTAGGATTTTTCATGTATTGCAAACCCTTAGGGTTAGGTTTTGGACAATTTAGGGTTTAGATTTTAACCCTTAACTTTGCAAAAAAAATTAATTTCTAACATTTCCAAATTTCGGATATAAAATAGGAAATTAACAATTTTAACTTATAATTAGTATTTACTAATTATATTAAAATTCCTTACTCATACTAAAACTTACTAATTAGGATTAGTTTTTCCTAATTAAAATTGCTAATTACGCAATTAGGGTCAAAATGGTCATTAGGGTTTATAAACCGCTAATTAGGGTTTCTAATAGAAAAATTAATTTTCTAATTTAGAAATTAAATATCGTAATTAGATTAGGGTTTCTAATTACTCATAAATTGAAATAATTTGGATTAGGGTTCCCTAATTAACATTGCTAATTTTAGCAATTAATTCCACAATTTAGCATTAGGGTTTTCGACGGAACAATTAGGGTTCCAATAAATTGAAAATTAGGGTTTGTAAATTAATCAACATTTACCCTAATTAATACATAATTAATATCACATAAGCATTAAAATTCTCCATTATAATCCCAGATTAGGGCTTAACTTTAACAGAATCTGAAACTAGGGTTTTCAGATCTGGCATTAGGGTTTTAAATTTAGAATTAGGGTTTTGTAATCAATTTGTTAAGATTAACCCTAATTAATCTTTTAATTATTAACACTTATGCCATTAAGTCCCCGATTTAGGGTTTCATGCACCGAATTAGGGTTTCGGATTTCCGAAACTGAAACTAGGGTTTCCAGAACCGATTTCTAGAGTTTCTTGCTAAACGCTAGGATTTTCTAGCCGAACATTGTCGTTCTTAATATATTCTTAGGGTTTGTTACAGATATAATTTATCTGGTCAACCCTTGACCCTTAACCACATTCTGAACACATCATTAACCAAATTCACAGAACTTAATCACATAAACAATTAATCCTGAATAATTCACCTATTTCCTTTACAGAATTTTGAAACCCTCAAAATTCCTTCCCAATAACATTAAACGCATACACTTATTTTCTATCTAGGTCTAATATTTGACCTTAATTCAATCATTTAAGATTTTACTAAATTACCCAAATTTTCGTGTTGTCACATCTAAAGACTTCAATTTATAGTACACATAACCAGATACAAAATGTACCAATTAACAACATCAAACACTAAACAGACTGACAGATCCGATCAATACAAAAGCTTGTCAAACACTGTTTCAACGTTCTGGGCTGCCCATAAAGTCACTCGGTCAATCCCGGTCAACGGGTTTTGACCGTGAATAACTTGAAATCTAGATATCTAATGGCTGCACTACCACTTGAACATTAAAGCCTACATACCAGGATACAAAGTAAATCTTTAAAACAACAAAAATAACAACCGAACAAGAATCTATGGCTCTTGACATTAGCTTGTCAGACCACAGATTTTGTTCTTGGATAGTTTTTCAAAAACTCCATTTTTTATGCTTTTGATGCTATGGATCCGTGATAGACCATCATAGATCTTCAATAAACATCCAATACCATTATTCTAAACACAAAAACACAAAAATTTCTCAAGCATACAAGATCAAAAATTAAAATTGGTTTATACCTCTCTTGATCCAATCTTGATCTATGATCTCTTTAGTTGTTCTTGGTGATATAAAAGCTGTTTAGGGGACTGATCTATTAGCCAATTTCAGAGGTTGAGAGAGAGGTAAGATTTGGTGAGAGCTTGGTTGGCCAAATGAGCAAATTAATGATTTTCTCTCTCTTGAATCTAATATATATTGCTAGGATGCATTGTATGTTGCAATATCTGATGCTAGCTGTCACTTGTAGGCTGATTTCTTAGATTTTTAGGAGTCACAAGGTCAAGTGGGTTGGTCACCAACTAAAGCTCTTGGCCATTTTACAAGTTACTAAAAAAATAATCCAAAAATGGCATTTTTGTCATTTGATAAATATTTTTAATGGCATTCTTGTCTAATACACAAACCCTTAGGGCTTAGGGTTTGGGTTAGGGTTTGGACCCTTTAGGGTTTAGGGTTTAAACCCTTTAGGTTTTAAAATACCAACTACTAAAATTTCCAATTAAGGTTATAATTAGAAAAATTAAATTCCTAAATTATAATTAGGGTTTGTAAAATAGAAATTAGTATAACTAAAATATAATTAGGGTTTTATAATCATATTAAAGTTTAATACACTTTAGACATGCTAATAAAAATTAGAGTTGCCTAATTAGGGTTTAGGAAATCCCATATTTTAAATTAGGGTTCCTTAACGTATAATTAGGGTTTTTAACTGTACAATCTATTTTCTAAATTTAAGATTAGGGTTTTAAATCCCTTATTAAGGTTTATTAATTACAAACCTTATCCGATCAATTATTGATCAACATAATCAACATACAGTACAAACACATTCTTATCAATATAATTATTTTAATTATATTTTCTACCGAATCCCTATCCGAAAATTAGGGTTAGGGTTTTCTAAAGTTGTTAAGCACAACTCTACTCTAAATTTATTAGTTTATACACAAATTGACTTTCTCGAGACTCGTATCACAGATACTTGTCACAAAATTGATAATTAATATTAATATTAATTAAAAAAAAAATTATTCGCAAATTTTGAATTATTCGAAATCCTCGTTTATCACCTTTATAAGGTAAGGGATATTATTTGTTGTACTCGTAAGGGGTATTATTTTTTTCATATTCATGAAAATAACTTATGTTTTTCCATTCTTTATTATTCTATTGGACTAACCTATATACGCGGTCTATCCTATACTTGGTGAAATTCTTCTGTTATTCCATTATTTATTATTCAGTTGGAATAACCTATATACGCAGGTTACTCTATACTTGGTGAAATTCTTTTGTTATTCCATTATTTATTATTCCGTTGGAATAACCTGTATACGCGGGCTACCCTATACATGGTGAATTTTTTCTGTTATTCCATTCTTTATTATTATGGTTGAATAACCTGGCTATGCGAAGTACCGCATACATGGTGAAATTCTTATGTTATTCTATTCTTTATTATTCTGTTGAAATAACATGTCTATGCGAAGTACCGCATGCATGGTGATTTCTTTTGTTATTCTATTCTTTATTATACTCAGTTGATTAACGTTTTGACTTCTATACTCCATGAAATTAGTGGAATATCCTTGATATTTACGCTTCATCCAGTATCTTTTCATGGAAATATTCTTCTTAACATTCTTAAATTTTACTCTACAAAGAAGTATCATGTTGACAATTTGGACGTTATTAGTTCCTGGATAAATTAATTCTTGAACTTGTTTTATTGAATTCTTATATCATTGTCATCATCCTCATGTTTATATTTTGTTGAAAGTCATCTGTGGCCTGTAGTGCATAGATGGACTTGGTATGATTATGACCAGGGATTATTCGGTGTAATCATGACCGTAATGTTACAAATGATGTGGTAAAAGTCATCATTGGCCCGTAGTGCATTGATGGACAATTGTTGGCATGATCATGACCATTGATGAATACACGAATATCCTTGGCCCGTAGTGCATGGATAATTTGTGGTTGTGATACTAATGAATATCCTTGGCCGTAGTGCAGGGATGATGTGGATTATTTATTAAGCTGAGTCCCAGCGATAAAAGTGATGAAAAACCTTTTAAATCATAAAAGATGGTAGATTTTATTCTCTACTTGACTCTTTTAATGGATTGCATGTTCCGCTACAGTTAAACTTGATGTCTATTGTATTTTATCAGCTTAACACTATTGAAGACTAATGATAATTTATTCTGCATTATCTTAGTCATAATATTTCTTACTGGGCTAGTTGAGCTCACCCTTTCTTTCATTGTTCTCTTTAGGAAATGAGAACGTAGCCGGGACTAGTCGGGGAACGGAGTGACGGTCCAGATGATAGTATTAGTAGTCCTCACTATTTTATTAAATAGTGTGTTAATAAATGTAATGAGGACTTATTCTGAGAGTTGATATTGTCTAGAAGACAATGTTTGTATAAAAAATCACAGCTCTCTTGTTGTATATTTAAGATTGTATTTATATTCTATACTATGTATTTGGCGACTCAGAATAGGTGATGTATACCTATTTTGGTGGCGTCACAGTTGGTATCAGAGTTCAGGGATATGATCCCTGGCTAAGATGTGAGACAAGAACTATGAGGGGAGAGACGGGGAATTCCTTCGCTAGTATGACCTACTTAAGTTTATTTGGTATTTAATTGGTCGGTCAGGGTATGGGGATAATATGTGATATGTTAATTAACCCTTGTTTTGTGGCAGTATTTGAAAATGGCATCCGAGAATGTTGAGAACATCAATAGAGCACAGGAGATCGTTGAGTCTCCACATACCAATAACCAGGACAATGTGCATCAGGAAGGCGACAATCCTCATGAAAACAACAACACTAACCAAATGATAAACGATGGAATGTTCCGAGGCTTCATACAATTCATGCAACATCATGCGAGAGTGGCTCCTGTCCAAAATGCAGGTGGAAACACTGGCAACTCTCGGACGGTCACCGCCAAACAGTTCAAGGAGCTGGGACCATCAGAGTTTTTTAGAGAGCCAAAACCACTTAAGGCGGAGACGTGGATAAAGCAGATCAACAAGATATTTGATGTCTTGGGATGCTCCTGAGGAGCAAAAGGTTCCCTTTGCCACCTTCATGTTGCGGGCAGAGGCAGATTACTGGTGGGAATCTGTAAAGCGTACTCAACCTGCCGCACTGAAGATGTCTTGGGAAAAGATCTAAGAACTGTTCAACGATAAGTACTTTCCCGAAAGTATTCGTCACATGAAAGAGGTAGTGTTCATTAAACTGGAACAAAACAACATGACCGTGTCGCAGTACGAAGCCAAGTTTGCTGAGTTATCCCAGTTTGCGTCCCATTTGGTTGATAATGAGGTGACGCGAATGTTTCTAAGAGGTTTAAAACCCGAGATACGTCAATATCTTATCTCTCATAAACTGTGTTTGTATTCAGATGTTGTTAATAGGGCTCAGTTATTGGAGCGCGATAATGAGTCAACCCAACCAAAAGAGAGCAGCCGACAAAATGATAATACCAGTGATAACAGTCATCGAAGCGGTGACAATAAGTGTGGAGGGAATCAACATGCCAGAAATGGTAACCACTTTGGTGGTAATCATGGCTAAAGAAATAATAATGGATATTTCAAGAAGAGGAGATTCAACAATGATGGAAAGACGTCAGCACCTGCACCCATGGTTAAGGAATGAGAACGACCACCTATTATATGCTTCAAATGCGGAGGGGAGGGACACATCAGTACAAACTGTGTGATGTCGTCCAAAGCATGTTATAATTTTAGAGGAGAAGGTCACCTAGCCTGATTTTTTCGTTCACCGAAGACAAGTTCAGCTAGGATGGAGGCACCAAAGGACGCCCCAAAAAAGTCAAAGCCAGTAGTGCAAGGGAGAGAATTTGTCGTGACCTCCCAGAAAGCAAGGAACCCGAATGAGGTCATCACGGGTAAGCTTATCATAAACTCTAGTGAAGTATATACCTTATTTGATACCGGTTCTACCCATTCCTTTATTTCTCCTACTTGCGCTCAACGTTTAAATTTGACTCCGGAGAAATTGAACTTTGACTTATCTGATGAAACGTCGTTGGGAGAAACCTTCATTACATCCACTGTTTATAAGTCTTGTTTGGTTCAAATCGGTACCCTCACATTACCTGTCAATCTTATTTCATTGAAAATACTTGCATTTGAAGTAATTATAGGGATTGATTGGTTAATTAATCATCATGCAAAAATTGATTGTTTTCGTAAGGTTGTTAGCTTTCATATTCCTAATCAACATATTATGCGAATTTAAGCAACCAAACCATTAAAATCAATCACTGTCATCTCAAGTCATAAAGCTATTGGTTTATTGAAAAACAGATGTCAATCTTTCTTAGCTCATATCACAGATCTAAACAAAAATACGTTAGTTTTGAATCATATTTTTATTGTTAATGAATTTCCTGACGTATTCCCTGAAGAACTTCCTGGCCTACCCCCAGAGCGTGAAATTGAATTTTGTATTGACCTTGAATCTGGTACAAAACCTATTTCCAAAGTCCCATATCTAATGGCTCCTATTGAACTTCAGGAATTAAAGACCCAACTACAGGAATTGTTAGATATTAGCTTTATTCATCCTAGTACTTCTCCTTGAGTGCTCCTGTTCTATTTGTGAAGAAGAAAGATGGGAGTATGCGACTTTGTATTGATTATCGGAAGTTGAATCATGTCACCATCAAAAATAGGTACCCATTGCCACGTATTGATGACCTGTTTGACCAGTTGCAAGGCGCCAAATTCTTTTCAAAAATTGATCTTCGTTTTGGATATCACCAATTGAAGATTAGAATCGATGACATTCCAAAGAAGGCTTTCACAACTCGGTACGGGCATTATGAATTCCTATTCATGTCTTTTGGATTGATTAATGCTCTTACTGCCTTCACGGATATGATGAACCGAGTATTCAAGGAATATTTGGATCACTTTGTGGTCGTCTTCATTGATGACATCCTTATTTATTCCAAAATCCATGAAGATCATGAGCAACACTTGAGGCTGATATTCCAAAAGCTTCGTGAATATAAGCTTTATGACAAATTGAAAAAATGCGAGTTCTGGCTTGAGGAAGTAGCATTCCTTGGGCACGTGGTATCAAGTCATGGAATATCTGTTGACCCAGTAAAGATTGAATCTATTCAAAGCTGGGAGCAACCTAAATCAGTGACCGAAGTACGTAGCTTTCTCAGCTTAGCCGGTTATTATCGGAGATTCGTTGAAGGTTTTTCTCGAATTGCTACTCCCTTAACTCAGCTGACTCGGAAAGATAAAAAATTCGGTTGGAGTGAGGAATGTGAGAAGAGTTTTCAAGAACTCAAGAGAAGACTCATTTCAGCACCTGTTCTGATAATACCATCTGGCTCGGAGGGATTTGTCATCTACAGTGATTCTTTAGGTAAAGGGTTAGGATGTGTTCTCATGCAACATGGGAAAGTCATAGCCTATGCCTCTCGACAACTCAAAGAATATGAGAGGAATTATTCTACTCAGGATCTAGAGTTGGCAGCTGTTGTCTTCGCACTTCAAATTTTGAGGCATTACTTGTATGGAGAGAAAGTGGAGATCTTTACGGATCATAAAAGCCTCAAATATTTCTTCACTCAAAAGGAACTCAACATGCGACAGCGACATTGGCTTGAACTGTTGAAAGATTATGATCATACCATCCAATACCATTCTAGAAAAGCAAACATGGTAGCTGACGCATTTAGTAGAAGATCATATGCGGGTACAAGTGCGATATTATCAACGCAAAGACCCATTTTGTATGACTTGCAAAGGATGGAGATAGAGATAAAGACTCCAGGGACCCACGTGATGATGGTGAGTATACGAGTAGAACCGACTTTAATCGATAAAGTTAAAGCTGCTCAAGCTACAGACCTGAAGCTGATGCGTATGATAAAGAAAGTACAAGAAGGTGCTATGCCGGAAGCAAGAATCGATGAAGAAGGAATACTTCGAGTCAACTCCAGACTTTGTGTTCCTAACGACCCTGATTTAAAGTATAAAATCATGATGGAGGCGCACAACACACCATTTGCAATCCATCCTGGGAGTACCAAAATGTATCATGATCTTCGACATACATTTTGGTGGGGCAATATGAAGAGGGAGATAG
Organism: Panax japonicus; assembly: GCA_020205505.1. Lineage (NCBI taxonomy): Eukaryota > Viridiplantae > Streptophyta > Magnoliopsida > Apiales > Araliaceae > Panax > Panax japonicus. The sequence continues at coordinate 38,716,836 of CM035102.1, read as the reverse complement.
CGTTGTTTATCTCAAGGTGTTTAAACTGTCAACGAGTCAAGGCGGAACATCAAGTACCAAAAGGTCCATTGCAACCACTTGAAATTCCAGAATGGAAGTGGGAGCACATTACCATGGATTTCGTTACTGGTCTTTCCAAGGTTTCTCAAGGCATAGATATAATTTGGGTCATTGTTGATAGATTGGCCAAGTCTGCTCATTTCTTACCTATACGAGAAACTTATACACTTGAACGTCTTGCTCATATGTACATAAACGAGGTTATAAGATTACATGGTATGCCAGTATCCATAGTTTCTGATCGAGACCCGAGATTCACTTCACGATTTTGGGTTAGTTTGCAAAAAGCTATGGGCACGGATTTACGATTTAGTTCAGCATATCATCCTCAGACGGACGGACAATCAGATAGGACTATTCAAACTCCTAAAGATTTAATAAGACTCTATGTCCTTGACTTCAAGGGAAGTTGGGACAAGTTCTAACCATTGGTTGAGTTTTCCTACAACGATAGCTATCAAACAAGTATTGGCATGGCTCCATTCGAAGCGTTGTATGGAAGAAAGTGTCGTTCTCCAGTATGCTGGGATGAGGTGGGTGAAGCAACGTTGTTGGGACCGGAGTTAGTACGTATGACTATGAAAAAGATACAAACGATCCGGTAACGTATAAAAACCTCACAAGACCGACAAAAGAGTTATGCTGATCTTCATCGAAAGGACGTGGAATTCGATATTGGAGATCGTGTGTTGTTACGTGTTGCTCCATGGAAAGGAGTTACGAGATTTGGAAAGAAAGGAAAGCTCAATCCTCGATTCATTGGCCCATTTTTAATCCTCGATCGAGTAGGGACTGTAGCCTATAGACTCGTTTTACCGCTAAGTATGTCTCGTGTTCATAATGTTTTTCATATATCCATGTTACGTAAATATGTGAAAGACCTGAACCACATTATTGAGTTAGAATCGGACGAAATAGCGGAAGATTTAACGTATGAAGAGGTTCATGTTCAAATCTTAGATAAGAAGGAACATATTCTACGCTCCAAGGTTATACCTCAAGTCAAAATTTTATGGAGGAACCACGATGTTGAGGAAATGACCTGGGAGTTAGAATCTGAAATGAAATCAAGGTATCCTTACCTCTTCGATATACCAGGTACGTACCCTAAATTCAAGGGCAAAATTTCATAAGAAGGGGAGATTGTAAGACCCCAACTTTTATGAATAAAGATGAATATTCTATAATTATCATTTTTGGAATAAATTTGATATAATGTTATAGTTATGGGTAATATTTATAAATTTTGCAAAGTACGCAAGTTGTTTATAATATTCGATTGGTTGGGGAATATTCGTTTTAAACAGGGAATATTCGTACGACGGCACAATCATTGGTGGACCCCACAACGGAATTATTATCAGATTGAGAAAATGACAAAAATATTTTTATGAAAATAACGACGGAAGTTTTACCGTTAACTGTTGAAACACCCGGTGTTAAAAATATAGGAATACGCGTGGTTGCATAGTAGCACACGGTATTGATTATTGATGCTTACGTGAGAAGTCATTCAGTTTTATTCAATTATTGTCGATATTTTATATATTATTAAATCAATAATTGAGATGATAGAGTTATTAATAGTATTATTTGCATTATTAACGATGTCTAGAAGTTCTGCCAAGGAGAGGTTTGGTCACCTAATTGTGTGCCAATAGAGAAAAATCCTTATTGGAAAGTCCCCTCTTTCCTGGGAACGACATGGTCAATTAATAGTGTGAATAATAATAATGATGATGAAGTTTTATTTTATTAGTATTATTAATGTAATAATATAGAAAAGCTTTTTATATAAACAAAATACTTTTATAAAGTTATTCGTTTTATTAGGCTAATAATAAAAAAAATTTATATAAAACAGAATACTTTTATAAAGTTATTCGTTTTATAAGACAATAATTAGAATATATTATATTTTATTATGCATAGTGTTTGTATAGTGTTTGCATAGTAAAATCTTTTTAAAGTTATTCGTTTTATTAGATTATAAATAGAATATATTATATTTTATCGTTAACCAATCTGGACCATCCATTTAAAGTAAATCGATCTGGACCGTTCATGGATTGGTTACTATGCAGTCCATTCTTCTATAAATAGAAGCTCATTCATTCATTATTTCTTACGAATTCACTGAAACTCTAGAGAGAGAAACTGTAGAGAGAATTATTCTTCTATCTTGAGCGTATTTCTTTAGCGTTTAAGAAAGCTTTGAGCGTAGTGCAAGTTTCTTCAAGTATATCTCCGCCCTACCGTCAGAGTACTCTTCTTTATAAGGTAAGGGATATTATTTGTTGTACTTGTAAGGGGTATTATTTTTTTTCATATTCATGAAGAGAACTTCTGTTATTCCATTCTTTATTATTCTGTTGGACTAACCTGAATACGCGGTCTACCCTATACTTGGTTAAATTCTTCTGTTATTCCATTATTTATTATTCAGTTGGACTAACCTTTATACGCGGGCTACCCTATACTTGGTGAAATTCTTCTGTTATTCTATTATTTATTATTCTGTTGGAATAACCTGTATACGCGAGCTACCATATACATGGTGAAATTCTTCTGTTATTCCATTCTTTATTATTATGTTGGAATAACCTGGCTATGCGAAGTACCGCATACATGGTGAAATTCTTCTGTTATTCCATTCTTTATTATTCTGTTGAAATAACCTGTCTATGTGAAGTACCGCATGCATGGTGATTTCTTTTGTTATTCCATTCTTTTATTATACTCAGTTGATTAAAGTTTTGACTTCTATACTCCATGAAATTAGTGGAATATCCTTGATATTTGCGCTTCATTCAGTATCTTTTCATGAAAATATTCTTCAAAACATTCTTAAATTTTACTCTACAAAGAAGTATCATGTTGACAATTTGGACGTTATTAGTTCCTGGATAAATTAATTCTTGAACTTGTTTTATTGAATTCTTATATCATTGTCACCATCCTCATGTTTATATTTTGTTGAAAGTCATCTGTGGCCTGTAGTGCATAGATGGACTTTGTATGATTATGACCAGGGATTATTCGGTGTAATCATGACTGTAATGTTATAAATGATGTGGTAAAAGTCATCATTGGCTCGTAGTGCATTGATGGACAGTTGTTGGCATGATTATGTCCATTGATGAATACACGAATATCCTTGGCCCGTAGTGCATGGATAATTTATGGTTGTGATACTAATGAATATCCTTGGCCGTAGTGCAGGGATGATGTTGATTATTTATTAAGTTGAGTCCCAGCGATAAAAGTGATGAAAAACCTTTTAAATCATAAAAGATAGTAGATTTTATTCTCTACTTTACTCTTTTAATGGATTGCATGTTCCACTGCAGTTAAACTTGATGTCTATTGTATTTTATCAATTTAACACTGTTGAAGACTAATGATAATTTATTCTGCATCATCTTAGTCATAATATTTCTTACTGGGCTAGTTGTGCTTACCCTTTCTTTCACTGTTCTCTTCAGGAAATGAGAACGTAGCCGGGACTAGTCGGGGAACGGAGTGACGGTCCAGATGATAGTATTAGTAGTTCTCACTATTCTGTTAAATAGTGTGTTAATAAATGTAATGAGGATTTATTCTGAGAGTGAATATTGTCTAGAAGACAATGTTTGTATTAAAACTCACAGCTCTCTTGTTGTATATTTAAGATTGTATTTGTATTCTGTACCATGTATTTGGCGACTCAGAATAGGTGTTGTATACCTATTTTGGGGGCGTCACAAGTATAACTGAGTGATTTCTAACGTAAGCATCAATAATCAATACCGTGTGTTACTATGCAACCACGCGTATTATTGTACTTTTATCACCGGGTATTTCAACAGTTAACGGTAAAACTTCGTTCGTTATTTTTATAAAAAGATATTTCTGTCGTTTTTTAACTACGACAATACTTTTGTTGTGGGGTCCACCAATGATTGCGCCGTTGTACGAATATTCCATGTTAAAACGAATATTCCCCGACTAATCGAATATTATATAACAACTTGCATACTTTGTAAAATTTATAAATATTACTCACAACTATAACATTATATCGAATTCACACCATAATATTCAAAAAAATATTTCGAGAAAATTAATTTTTATTCATAAAATTTTGGGTCTTATAGGGGGCGTCACATTATGAACTAAAATATAATAAAGTTGAGTTACAATATTACTAAAATTGGTTAATTATAATATTCAAATATTTTTTGGTAAAAAAATATTAAAAATCGAATCAGCTAACCAATTTTACCGATTAAACTACTAGTTTGATCAATGGTCAATCAGATGAACCAATTTTGACCAAAATCGATTAATTGGTCCAAACAAAATTGTAAGGTGGGTCAATTCTGATTTGGATTTTAAAACCACGCTTGAACCCATGAGAATAAAATTGGGGGTGGTGTGGCGTGGGGGGGGTGAGGTTGGGGGGGGGGGGGGAGCGGTACACTGTGTTAATTTTTTTTATCACAATTATGAGAATAAAAATATACTTTCTTTTACAATTTTTTTATTCAAACTTGCTCTATTATTTTTTATTTTCATAATTGTGATAAAAAAAACCAAAAAAAAAGGGTGCACCGGTCATACCTGTCGTTAATTTTTAATATTAAACAATAATATATTAAACTTTAAAATTGATATAACTCATAAAATAAAATAAAATAAATTTTATAAATAATATTTTTTATTATATATTATACAATTATAATAATTAAATAAATTTATATTAATTTAAAATTTAATACCATCAATTGAAATTAAAAATTAAATTATATCTCTAATCTCTATTTTTAAAAATCAAATTATACATTTAATTTTGAAACAGAGTATATAGTTACATTTTTACAAATAAATTGGATAATTTTATAAGTTTATCTTCATATAAATAATAAATAAAGTAACCTTATATAGAGAATCTTATGAAATTATCAAATTTAGGTAATCAATTATACGGGAAGATTCAAGAGCATAATTCTTAAATAACATAATGCCTTAAATAACATAATTTTATCAAAACAACGTAGTTTTGTAAACACGCGGTGACATTTTTGTAAATACGAGGTGACATGGTATTTACAAAAATGCCACCGCGTGTTTACAAAACTACGTCGTTTTAATAAAATTATGCTATTTAAGACATTATACTATTTAAAAATTATGTTCTTGAAGCTTTCCGATCAATTATATATATATATATATATATATATATATATATATATATATATATATATATATATTCCTACCACCAATCCGTTTACTCTCCCACTATTTACATTGTTTTCTCTCCTTCTATCTATATATAATACCCTTTTTCCCTTCCTCCGCCACCTCTTCTTCCCCATTCTCTCTCATCTACTCCACACCATCAAATCTCTCTCTTCACCTTTTACATCTAACCAATTAGGCTCCGGATGGAGGATGACAACTGGGTGCAATTGGCGTTAATGGATGACTCTCTGGTGGTGGAGATACTGTTACGGATGAAGAACTCGCTGGCCGACCCTTTTTATTCTCAGTCGGGGATTTCGGCCCCGCCGAAGCCGGTACTGCCGTCGCTCGTGTGGGGCCACCGTCAGCTCCGGTCAAAGCCGGTGACAGCGAAGAACCGCGAGCCAACAAGGTGCAGCCCCACCACGCCGCTCTCCTGGAGCGCCAACTCTCTCAGTGACGGCTACGATGACTCCGTCGCCGGCAGATCCAAGGTTCTCTCACTTTTACCTCTCATCTCTTTTCATCCCAACCTCTATCGTCCCAGATTTATTGTCACCGTCAACTGGATTTAATTTCACGTTTCATCTTTCCGATGATGACGTCATCTTTCCGGCTACCGGATCTGTGTAGTGTTATTCTTTTGTGTTTTGTAAATTTATCCTTCTACCCCTATTATGAATTTCTTCATTTAGGGAGTTTGTTTGTCAATCAAATATTTTAGAGGAGCGGAAAGCACTATTTTTGCCATTTTAAATTTAAGTTCAAAATTTTATTCTGTTTCTTGTCATTGAATTTATTATGTGACGAAAATGCCCTTGGAATTAACTGGAGTCACGTGAGGTTAATAAAGTAAAAAGCCAAGTTTTCTTCTCGCCTCATTTCCGGTACCTGCCATTTGTAAAATAACCGAGAAAAAAAGTATTTTTTTCTTATGTGACGACAATGCCCTTTAGAATGACTGAAAAACCGTTCTCAATCGACCTTTTTGAAAGGAAGGACAGTTTTGTCAGAAGAAAAAAAACTAACTTTCTTATTTGTCAGTCGGACAACTCTCCTTAAGGTCTAGATCAGGGAAACTTCCTCTACACGGAGCCTGGTTCTCTTTCAAAATTTTATGGACAGAAATACCCTAGTCACGAGTCCAACCATTTTTCCTTATTTCATGGGCTAGATTCTTCTTTTTAGGTTGAAGCCTGGAGGATGCCCGAGTATGAGGGTATTTATTTTATTGTAATTCTGGGGGTTTGGTGGAGATTTAATCGGGTACGCCGCAGGTGCCTCCATTCCATGTAGACTCTGAGAAATGAGTGCTGGAGATGTACTGTATGGTTTGGTGGGTGGAAGTTGGGAGATCTTGTCCCTTCCCTTTTCTTTTTTCTTTTTCTTTTTTTCATTTTTTTCATTTTTTCATTTTTTCATTTTTTCATTTTTATTGTTAACTTTTAAGAGGTCACATCTGAAACATATATATAGAATGTCTCATACTTGAAGATTGTAAAAGTTTAGAGGGTAAAAAGGTCTTGTGATGTCATATGTGGGAGATGGAGGCCTTTTCCACGTGGCAACATATTACTTGGTCAGACATTACCTCATGAAACAGAGGGAGTGTGAAAAGAGGGAACATGGGTCCTAGTCAAATTTCTAAATTAGTGGTTAAAAACATTTTTTTGGGGGTGTTTTCAATTAGGAGTAATATTTGTCTAGTATATTCTGTGAGGGATGGATTTCTTGAAAGTTGAAACTAATGTGGATAATCATAATGGCTTCAAGATAAGGAAAGATTGTGCCTCAGCTAGTAATCTGGATACATTGGAGTGTTTTTTTTTAATTAAGAAAAATGAGTCTAATATTATGTCAATAGTATATATTGAAATTTATCTAATTCTGTCATGAAATTTATCTAACATATAAATCATTCTTTAATTTTATCATAGTGGTATTGGCTAAACGGGAATGCCACTTGAGCTTTGTTGTCTTATCCCAATTCCCACGTGTGAGGTAATAGATCTTCAGGCCTACTAGCTGCTACACCCATTTCATTTTTGTCTCGTTCTTGGTTTTTAATTGCACAGACGGACCCCTCATAGAGAGAGAGTGAGGAGCAATTTCTATGTAATGGGATAGTTTATACATTTTCTAGATAGTTTTTCTTTTTGTCTCTCTATATGTATTCTATAAGTATTTGAATGACCTGAGAATAATACCCAGATGTTTATTTTATAGTAAAATATAATTAGAGTGTTGATAATTGTGTTTGGATTTCCTTGATTCCGCCCTCCTTTATTCTTTATTCAATTATGAGATAAATTAAATGTGAAATTCTTGAGTAGTCTACTTCCTTAGAATGATGTGTTATGATTCTAATTGCAAGGTATAGGACTTGTGTCCTACATTCATGGTATGGAATTTTGATGTGGGGTTTTTATAAACTTTGGGCTCTCCAACCTAAATAGCTAGCTTTTAAGGTGTGACTCTCCCGTGGTTTATAACAATTGGTATAAAAGTCGTCCACTACCTCTCGGTTGCAATCGTGCGGTGAGGGTAGTAACCCGCATGGGCGCCGGGACTGCGAAGCGTGGTGGAATGTTATGATCCTAATTGCTCTCCATGATAAATCCTTTAATTCTTAATTTAATTAAAGTGAGTATCTTGGAATTCATTAGGTAGGAATTGTTATTTGTATTTTCTTAAGGTCTTTCACATGTCATAAATGACCCATTTATTATATGAGTGCATTGGGGAAATATCAAATTTGTTGGTAGGAAATATCACTTCCCTTTCTATGGTTTAAGCTTATTTTATGTTGATATGAAATATGAATAAAGATTGGTTTTTTAACCAAGATGGGTGTTTTATGCAGGGTACTTTCGCCAATGATACGACTACAGCCACTACTAGCAAGAAATCAAGAAAAAAGAAGGTAATCTTGTTGAGTAGCTCCCTTTAGTTTCAATTTAAAATGATTGTAATCCAAGTCATTATTATTACTAATGGAAACTTCATTGACTATTTACAGACTTTTACTGAACTTAAAGAGGAGGAAAGTTACTTAATGAAGGAAAGGGTAAATTTGGAGAAAGTATGTTCCTAAAAAACTAACCCCGGTTATTTATAAATTTCTTTTGCTTTTGCCTTGTGACCCTAATTTGCATTTCATTTTTGTGTCCTGTGAACAGGAGTTAGCATCATTACATGTTACGCTGAATGAACAAAGATCAAGAGGCGACAACTTAAAGAGAATCAAGGTGAATATCCATTTTCGATTCTTTTCCTTGTTTGAACTTGTTAGGTTTACTTCAGCTGCTGCTCTTTTGTCTACTCTGCTTGTGATATTCTCTAGCGTTGAATGTTGACCCTAATGAATAAATATTTCTGGGCATACAATGAATTCGAAAGATTTATATGTTTTTTATTCATTAATTATTGATGCCTATTTCCTGTGCCTTCCCAAGTAAAAATTTAGTAGTGCTACAATTCACAGTTCAAATGAAATTGAACATTGTTAGAATCAAAGTTAAATGCAGCTTTTAGTGATGTAGTGTCATCTGGTTATGTGTTTTAGCATAGGAGTACTAGTAACAAGATATTATTTTGTTGCTTATGAATTGAGGACAAACTCCGCCTTTTTTTAGCAAAAGGCAAAGTTTTGTAACTGACATAAGACTATAATCTAAGTAAGAGGCTTGGATCAAAGACAATAAAGTACAGAAACTTGTTGGAATAATCCCTCAAAAAACCATGTTCCTGTATGCATAATATTTACCTGATACTAGTGACATGATTCTTCCTATATGCAGCTTGATTTCCAAGTACAAGCCCCAAATAAAATGCTTTCAATATCAGATGATCCGGTATCCGCTATTTTCAATCAATTCTACAAAGCAGAAGCATTGACAGTTGACCAAGTTCATTCAATCTTGCCAAGACACGCCATAAACAATGATCAACCATCATGTGATTCCAAGAAAGTACAAAAGGATTTTGATAGCCAAGGAGGAGGCTTCGTTATACCTGATCTAAATATGACACCATCCGAGGAAGAACCTTGTGAAGATTTTATACTTAATGAGCTGATGAGAAGCAACTTTTCGGGTGGTTTAACATCTATATTCTGGCGGAAGTAGCCTCTCGGTTCAATAAAGGTGGCTGTGCTGATTCTGAACTTACATATGGCCAAGGAGCTGTTTGTATATTACGAACAAACCTTCTTCACCCCGGAGGCAAAGCTGAAGATAATATGATTCGCAGCATGTTGAAGTTGCCTAATCTTTTGAGGCAAAAACAGCTGAAGATCTGAAGAGGGTTCTTAAGAGAAGCATAGAGATCCTAGCAGTTAGATATGTTCATTTTATTCTTTTTTTTATTTTTTTAAATTTTTTTTTTGTCTAGTACCCATAATTTTCAGGGTAAACCCTCTTATTTTATTTTTTCTTTCCTGAAACATAGAATTATGAACTTTAACCGATATACAGTTGGTATTAACTACTCCCTCCGTTCTTAATTATTTAACGTTTTAGAAATTTTCATTTGTCCTTAATTATTTGACGTTTGTTTAAATTTAAGAGAATTAATGATAGTTTTTTCAAAATTACCCCTTGTTAACGCCAAGATTTTCAGTCACGTCTCAATCACATAAGACGTCCTGATCCTGCACAATATACACGATCAACACCAAAAGTTTGACGGTTTCGACCGTTGGGGGATAGTTCAGACGTGAGAGTCAGTACAGACGATCACACGGTTAACAATGGAGGATAAAATATCTAGTGTATTGAGAAAGATAAAATTATCAGTTACTTTTACTTGGAAGACCTCCTTGCTATGTTATACTTTCTAGCCCGGTTTACCGTGTTACCCACCACCGTCAGACACAGTTCCCCACAGCTGGCGATCTCAGTCGACTGGCAGACTGCCACCTTTTCTGCACTGTTTGCCACTGTCGGCCGACTGAATCTAATCCACATTAATGCCTTGCAAACATATCGTCAACAGCTATCTTATTCATCATTACCGGTCAAGGATGAAGATATTTAGACATATGATGAGTCAACCTACTGACCCGACCCAACAAAGAGGACCTAACTGATCGTGCCCAACTGAAATGGCCCGGTAGATTAACCAAGTAACTCGGCCCAAGCCCTTTGGCCCAATATCTAAAATATCATGGCCTAACATTGCCCCCCCAGTCTTTTATTAAACATGATGTTTAATGAAAGAGTATAAATGACATCGTTCCAGGACAAAAGGAATTATAATAAAATCAATAAAGGCCCAAAATATAGCTTACCGAGGTCCATCTGATGAACATCAAATAGCAACATGAAGGGTTCATCTTCGCTGACATTTACAGAAGTACCAACTGAGAAGACTTCAACTACCGAAGCTCAAGCCACAGAATCAACTCTTACTGAAAGGACAACCCAACCTCGCCAAAGAAAGCAAGCTGGTCGAAAATTAGAACAACCCCCCACACATACTTACAACGAGTGCCTCCTCGATATGCCCCTTGACGAACGGACCCGAGTCCTTTGTGCAAAAAAGAGAAAAATCCAAATAACTCCTTCAACCACCGAAGAGCCACAAGTACCTCCTACAAAAGCCGATCTTCCTTTGGACACCCTGGTTGAAATCGTGGTTTCTGACAAATAGCCCGAAGAACAAGTAGAGCGCATATCGATAAGATCCCTCACTATCTCTACCATAATCCAATGAGAAATTCCCATTTCGGCTCTACAACTCCTTCGTCCGTGATACCGATGACCACCGGTTCGGCAATAATTTCATCATGGACCTGATGGACGAAGGAATGAAATACCATACTAAAGGAATTTGATATTTTGACTTATCCATTTACATCAATGCCCATCAATTTGAACTGATTGACTAATATTGGTCATCTGCATGTAAACGCTATCTTCGGGCGCCTCCGTCTCAAATACAAAGAATCCGAAGAGGATGCCGAAAGGACGCCGAAGAGGACGCCGCCCGAAGGGAGAACGTCATTCTGAAGTCTGCGTTGGCAAAAGAAAGAAGCAATCTTGACATTGCTCTCTTCAACAATGAATGCCTCCGGAAGGATATCGACATGGTCAAAGAAGAACTGAAAACGATCAAGGCCACTCATCGTGTCATCACTGATATAAATGTCGATCTGCTTCAGAAGAATGAAATTTTAACAAAGAAGAATGAAGAGCTGGCCCAATCGAACTCAAGTTTGTCAAAGCAAAATATCGATACCCAAGCTAAAGAATCAAAGTATATGGCATATCGTCAGAAGCTTGAAGAAGAGCTTAAAGAACTTCGGACCCTAGGGATTTGAGTCCGCCATTGACCGAAGATCTTCGTAAGGAAATCCAGGCAGCATACAGAAAATCCGTTGAGCTGAACGATGAGATCATCCATATGTATGCCGAAGGATAAGAAATCTGCCGAAGTAAAGTCAAGAAAAAGCTCATCGCGGCCAAGGTAGATCCATCTCTTCTAGACTCTTCAGATGGTGCTGATGACGATGAATAAGCCTGAAGATGACCTCCTCTTATCTTTAGCTGTAGAACTTTCTGTAAAAAATTAAACTTTTTATGAACAATTAATATTAATGAAATATCAACTTCATGCCTTATTTGTGACAACCCGAGAATTTAGACAATTTATTAAAATCTTAAATGATTGATTTAAGGTCAAATAATAGACCTAGACAGAAAATAAGTGTAATGCGTTTGATGTTATTGGGATTGAATTTTGAGGATTTCAAAATTCGGTGAAGGATATAGGTGAATTATTCAGGATTAAGAATTTATGTGAATATGTATGTGTACTAAATGTGGTTGAGGGTCAATGGTTGACCAGATTGATTATATATGTGTCAAACCCTAAGTATATTTTAAGAACGTCAACGTTCAGTTAGAAAACCCTAACGTTTGATAAGAAACCCTAGAAATCGATTCTAGAAACCCTAATTTGGGCTTAAGTATTTTGATTATATATTAAGGATGACCCTAATTGCTAAATTAGAAACTCTAATGTCAAGTATAATACCCTAAGGGTTAAAAGTTATGTGTGTAATGAATATGAACATTATGTGATGGTTTATATTTTTTTATATAAACAAATAAAAGAAAATTATTTAACCTAATGTTATATATTAGGAATGAGAATTAAATAACCTAAGGGTTATAACAAGAGTAAGTGCTAGTATTTAAATTTTATACTAGTATACTAACCTAAGAGATTAATTTTATTATCTCAAGTTATTGATTATTTTTAAATCTAGCTTAATTGGGTTACATAATTAAATTATCTAGGTTTTTAAATTTCATAATTAGTAGATTAGAAATCCTAATTAAATAATTAGGGTAATGTAAAATTAGTGTGATGGATCCATAATATTTGTCATGGCCCAATCATATTAATTAGAGAGCCCAATCAATTAAAAGGATGACCCAACTTTATCTCAAAACTTGGTGGAATTTGTAGATGGCAAACTAAGCTAATTGGGCAAGTAAAAAAAGAAAAGAGGGCAAATTCAAGGTGCATGCAACGGATTAAAGAAAGGAGAATAAGAGCACATGTTGCATTTTTTTTTCAAAGCTTAGTTTCACACTCAAGCCGTGATTTTGGTTTGGTGAACAACTCTAAACCTAAACCTAGCATAGCATGTGATTTTTTTTGTCTAGCAAGCCACCTTGCAATGTATTGCATTGTATATAGATACATTGCATCAATTTATAAAGATTAGAAAGAGAGAGAAAATGCTACTTCACTCTCATTTTCTCCTAAAGCCTTTTCCCTCTTCATTTTCGGAATTAGAGAGAGATGGAGAGGAGGGCCATTTCGGCTGGAGCAAAGAAGAGAAGGGAGGATGTTTTGATATTTCTTCTATCCAAAATCATCATCCACTTTGAAAGATCAAGGAAGTATAACCACAAATCAAAGGTATAAACACCTTTTATCCAAGTTATTTTAGTTGTTTATATCAAATCTTGAGTTATGATCTTGAACTCTAAAAATCATAGATCTATATGTTTTAGAGTGTGTTATATGTAGATCTAGTCATTTTGGATGCTAACTAGTTTGTTCCAAAGAAAGAATAGTAAAACAGTTTTTAAAGCTCAAGAAAAGTAGTAGACTTCTGCCCCTAAACAGAAAATTCAGGGTGAGTATTTAACTCATAAAATTCTGGGCTTTTGGTATGTTGTAGTACACTGAATAAGCTTTCCATAGACTCCGAAACGGACTAAATCCGACGTCGGAGGAGAGAGTTATGACATTTCAAAGTAGTAGTGTCAAAACTGTCCAACAAGTGCGGTGCAGTCCACTTGAACGAAATTTCTGGGCTGGTATATTCGTAATCTGGAAAAATATCAGTAGGGAAGAGTTGTAGTCCCGGAAGTTAGCTTCGTGTGGGCTCCAGAATCGCCTAAAAATATTTTAAAACGAAAAAGTTATGACTGTTTTAGCGAAATAGGGTAAATCTGGGAAAAATGTTAAAATCGTTATGAACGTCCATTTTTGGCGAATTATTTGGACTGCTTAAAAGACCCAAAATGGGGGTTTCATATTTTTTAAAAATAATCTCATATGATACGAAAAACATATCCAAATTTGGAATTAATCCGATTAACGAGGAATGCGTAAGAAATTCGCGAAGTAGCTAGGTTGATAAGCGCACGACAGGGCAGCAGCAGCTAGGCAGCGCCCGCACACGCCTGCCCAGCCGCGCGGCGTCGTGCTGTACTGTGGTTTGACGTCCTTTTCGCACACCGTTTTGATTAGTTTCCGTGATCTATTTTTGCGGTGTGAAATTTTTCTAAAATACTATGCCATGGGGTCTATAATACGCCCGAAATTTCTCTGTTATATGACTCATGATTTGAAAATTAAAAATGAGCGAACATGCATGTCAGAACTAAAATTTGAGCGAACGCCGAGCGTCGGCGCGTTGAGCGATTTTGACGTTCGCCGTTTCGAATCGCGTTCCGGCATAATAATAAGTCATAATAAATCTAATAAAGTCCTACGGGGCAAGATTTGGTTATATGTAATATTTTACGCCGATAAACTTCTTTTCGGGCATAAATAAAGCAATAAAAATATGTAATAAATATGAATTACATATTTAAGTGGAATAAAAACTACAATTGCCTATAAAAATTAATTTATGGTGCAACGAAGAACGTAAAATCTTTTAAAAATTGTATTAATCATAAAAATAATATTTTGAGGTTTTCGGTGCTCAAAATGTGGTTTTTGAGTTGAGATTTACGTAACGAAATATATAAGTTTAATATATAAAACAAAAATGTGAATTTATTATAAAAGGAAATATAAAGCAAAAGTGCTAGCGGAATTAAATATGTATATATGAGAAAACGGTCTGTGTTGACTCATGAATGGACAAAATAATATAAAAATTATTAAAGAAATATTTTAGTAAGTTGATTTTTAGTATAAAAGTTATGTGTTACCTGTTTTAACACTGAAATTCCGAGTTTAGGTAAAAGATATTTCTAAAAAGGAAATACGCTTCAAGATGTAAAATATTTAATATTTTTGAATATAAAGGGTATTAATAATATTAAATAAATTATTTAAAAATAGTTTTAATTCATGAAAAATCATGGAAAATTATTTTATGGTATAAGAAAATATTTTAAGTTATTTTTGATGACTTTTAATATTTTGTGATGAAATTCATTAATTAATCAATATTAATGATAATTAGTTTATTTAATAGATATATTAAATAAATTATGGAAAAATAGAATTAATGTTTTAAAAATCATATAAAAATGATTTAAGTGTTATAAAAATATTTTAAGTTATAAAATATAACTTTTGATATTTTGGCATGAAAATATTAATATTTTAATATTAATAGCAATTATCGGATAATGGATTTAAGTGTTTAAAAATCATATAATTATGATTTTAAGGTATTAAAAATACTTTGGTATATTATAATTATATTATAATATTGTGTTATGATTTTCATTAATATTTTATATTAAATGAATATTAATGATTATGGAATTATATGATATTTAATTCAATTAAATATGGTTTTAATGATTGAAAAATATTGATAAATGATAATAATTATCTAAAAATGATTATAAGTCGATGAAAATTATTTTGACTGCTTAGAAAATTATCTGAGTTTATTGTTAACTGTTAAGTCAGAGTTTAATTGAACTTAAACTCGATAAAAGTTCGACTAGACCGTCGGGATGTTAGAATTGTGTCGGGTTCAACTCAGACTGTAATAGTTTGACTTAATACCAAGTCTTATGTGTTGTATAAACGGATAGGGTTATGTGCTATGTGTTTAGGTTATTCTATGTATATATATATATATATAACAGTATATTACTGTGATGATATTATTCTAATATTGGAGATCTATATTACTAATATTAGGTCTTCGGGTAAAGCGTTATAAATTGCATTGCGGTAATCAACGGTTCAGACAAGTTTCTTTTTACTAAACTCTACTAAGAGTATTTTATTCAAGCTTATGGTTAATCACTTTCATTACCATGAAAATTGTTAATTGCCATGAAAATTGTACTCTGTACATCTTGCATGTATAAGTCAGGTATGAAAGGTTGATCACCTTCATTACCAGTTGGTTTAGAAATGTTTGTTCATGTTTAATACTTGTTCAGTCAAAAGTTTGTTCGTGCTAGTTCTCAATTATATTGATTAATTATAGCCAGCTTATTATTCATACTCTTCAATCATGATATATCGTTATATTATTGTATTTAAACTTGCTGGGAAACTTTCATGCTCACCCTTGCTATATCATGATAAAACATTGCAGATAAGGCGAACGTGTTCGGATACATGAAAAAAGATAATGCCAAGTTCAGCTTGGGATATAAAGTGCGGCTAGTTTGTAATAGCGTATTTTGATAAATGTGTTGTATTTTAGATAGTTTATGAATTGTGTAAAAGTTAAGGTTACTCGACCTTGGGGATAAGTGTGTAAAGTTTAATGTATAAACAAATTATGTTTATATCATTCGCAAATAGTGATAGTAATAGTATACTGTTGGGTAAAATCTATATACGCACAACACGCAAGTATACGTGGTCAACAAGTAATAAAGTGATAAGTTGAGTATCGTTCCCACAGAGAATTATTTAATAAAAATCACCAAGTACTAACCCGTAACTAACTCAATCTTATTTAAACGAATGAATTACAAACTATATAAATTAACTACTATTCCACTAATTAAATTAAGACTATGGAGATTTAAGATCACAACTTCACTTATTGCTTCATTTAAGTTAACACACTTCTCATCAATTATTCTCTATCCTGAATTATTAATCAAGAACACTAACGTAGTATTAACCACTTCTCGATGCACTAATACCGTATTAACGTCAATCCACAATTAAGATAGAAATTCATTAAACACCTTAATCAACTAACCCACTATATCTCTATGTGAATTACAATTGAAGAAGGTTTAAGAGCAAGTTCTCTATAAGATTACATATGATGTCAAGCATATCTCTACCTTAACACTCATCAAGTTTAAGCTACTAACAAAATCCTGAACACATGCTATCATGATTAGATCTAAATCTATACTTCATCTCTCGAGTTCATATAGATTATCATGGTAATTGATGGCCAATCAATTAGACAATTAATTCCAAATCACAATAGACAATCCTCACAATAGAAAATACTAATTGATAACGAAGCATATTAAAATAAACTACACAATAAGATCCATTGTAATCTCAAACAAAGAATTAGTTCATGATTATTGAATTAAAACTAAGAATCCACAATTGAATAATCATTAAAAGATAAAGATAGAAGAAGATGAGAAGAAATAATCTATTGTCAGTAGACTTAACGCTCCCTCCTTGCTCCTCCTTTGAATCTTCAATGGTCTCCAAGTTGCATCAATCTCCAAATATAATTAGAACTAGTGTTTTTCTCTAATTTACTCTAATCTAATTTAATAGAATGCTCTCTAATCTCCTAATATTCTCCTCTAATCTGTGTTATTCCCCTCCTTTTATAAGCCTTTGTATATGTCTTTAAGTCCTCTTGGAAGTCCTTGAATCAAACAACTCGAAAACAATCCTTTTCGGACTCAAATTCGGACAAAATCTCTTCGTTTTCGCATAGGCCAGCCCTGGCTGGACTTTTTCCTTGCAAAAACCCAGCCCCGGCTGGGTAGTGGACTGCTAAAACGCCCAGGACCCCAGTCCAGGCTGGGTCCTAAGGCACAAAATGGCCCAGCCCCGGCTGGGTACTAATCTGCGAATTACTTTTTCTGCTGGAACCTCCTCTGCTAAAACTGCCATAACTTTTACACCGAGAGGAGTTACGGGGACCGCGACCTATCAAATCGAAGCTATCGACTAGTTCTACAACTTTCATTATTTGAGCTTTCAGAAATAACAAACGCATGATGGTCAAAATTGGACTTGGACGTGACTGCTATGTAAATGACCACCCAAAACGGTGACGTTCAATGACGTCCGTTGGTAGAAATGCCACAACTCTTTCATCCGAACTCCGATTGGAATGATTCAAGATGTTCCGGAAAGATAAGAAAACGCTCTACAATATAGTCTAAGCTTCAAGCCAAGAACATGAAATGACATGAAAGCACAAACGATATCCGGCTTGCTTTTGTTTGCATTTTCCGTGCTTTTCCTTACCAATAATCGCTCACATCGATTCCAAATGTATAACCTACAAAACGAACACAAAATGCATGAAAAGTAACTAAGACACATGAATAAAAACAACTAATTCAAGTAAAAGATACCGGATAAGTAGGTATAAAACCTACTTATCAAATACCCCCAAACTTAAACCTTTGCTTGTCCTCAAGCAAAAACAAAACAAAAATGCAATGCAATGCAATGCAATGGAATGGAACTAATCTACATGCCTATGAATCCAGCAGTATTGATAAACACAAATCTATTCAACCGACCTTAGAGCAATCAAGTAAACATGATAATACTTCATATCAAAACCAATCAACAATTTCCTAGTCAATCATCAAATCTTAAACTGTTATTACTGGTATAGTGCGTGTGTGCTCCACAACAATGTTAACTGATATAAAATCAAATTTAACACATAACAAGTCTCTTCAAAGGCATCATACAGTGTAAACTCAAAAAATTCACGAACAAGCTAGATCCAACTAAAGTCAAACATCCACCAAGTTCAAGAGTCCAATCCGGGATAATTATGCTTTACTTTTCATTATGGGGGCTTTTTTCTCTTTTCCCATTTTTTTGTTTTTTTCTTTTTTTTTACTATTTAACCATGAATGTGCAATGTCTCATTCCATTAGGCTAACAGTGCTACCCCTTAGCGAGCTTTCGACCAACGACTCCCAGACCATATAAGACCTTAGGGCCCTAGGTTTTAAGATACCCCTTCGGGAGTACTTGCTCAAGTAACAAAGGCCCCGAAACAAAACTAGCCACGGTATATATTTTTTTCATTTTTTTTCTTTTTTTTTGAAGCTTATATATC
Source organism: Panax japonicus (assembly GCA_020205505.1). Taxonomy (NCBI): domain Eukaryota; kingdom Viridiplantae; phylum Streptophyta; class Magnoliopsida; order Apiales; family Araliaceae; genus Panax; species Panax japonicus. The sequence goes on along the minus strand of CM035102.1, from coordinate 38,698,019 downwards.
CCAAATTTTTTTTCCGAACTTAAGTTTTTATCGAACTTTAGTCATCACTACTTATTCTTTTCATTCTTTCATTCAAACTAGCATTATCCTTTAGAGTCCCATTATGTATCAATTTAAACTCAATCAATCAACAAGTTGTTTTTATTGTGCTATCCTTATTATACCAGTTTCAAACAGAAAAAAAAATTCAATTCATAACAAGAAATCACATCAAAGCTCTAATAGTCAGTACGCTACTTGTCTACTCGATCCCAATCTCATCATTGGCCAAAACAAACTGTAAATATCAAACAGCTGGACTCATCCAAGATAAACATAGTAACTAACTATTTTTTGAAATTTTTGATTTTTTTAATGAACCTAAACTAAATTAACATATGCAAAATAACATAACATAAACTAAACATGCGATAATGAATTAAACAAAACTCCCCCAAACTTAGCAATTACAATGTCCTCATTGTAAGAATATAACGATAAATAGAAGAGAACTTCCCTGTAATGAGCTAAGCGTGAGTTGATGGTGGCGATGGCGGCAACGATCATTTTCCTGTTCATTGGACCTCCAATACCTGCAATGAAGAGAGACAACATGGATTAGATTATAAGAGAACCTAATAAGAAAATTAATTCCTATCTACTAAATAAACTAGTAAAGCATATAAATATAAAAAATTCCTGGGTTGCCTCCCAGTCAGCGCTTGATTTATAGTCTTTCAGCCTGACTTTTTCTGGTCAATGCTATCCAATTCCTCTTTGAAAGTTGAGGAACCCTCCATCCATCGGAAATAATATAGCTTTTGGTAGGTTCCCATTTGTGATAGCCATCGAGTTAAAGTCACCTAGCATACTTTGTATAAATATTTGCCCAATTGAGAATGTTGAATAACTAGGTGCTTTTCCGTCCGTTGAGCCTATGATTCGATTGGGGCTTTGAGGCTTGGCAAGAACAACAGGCTCTTCTTCTATCTTTTCCTCCTCATCCCACCATGGCTTCACATTTGTAGTAGCTCTCATGTCATAAAGAGCCTTGCCGACGACATGACTACCAAGCGGGCACAGTTTTGCAAATCTAATTGGACCCTTGATCTTTGGCGGAGAAGGAACTTGGGGCACTAATAACATCGGCTCATCCTCGTTGGTACTCATAGTTAGTTCTTCACCGACCTTATTTTCATTATCCCCACTTGTCTCCTCTTTTTCAACATCTCGTGTCTCATCCAGTTGTAGGTTTGGCTCGAAAACTTCATCAATCTCGGAATCCTCATCATAACACCGATTGTTTTGAGGACAGTTGTTCAAGGCTTTGAGTATTTGATCCACATGGTTCTGCAGATTTTGCATTGATATCTCTTGATCAATCCTCCTCTCCTCATTTGATGCTATGAACTTGGACAACAATTCCTCCAACTTTGACTTTTCTTCTTTTAATGGAGGTTGATATGAGAATTCCGGTGTGTATGTTGGATTTGGAGTAGAGTATTGGTCTTGATAGTTGTAAATCCATGAAGAATCCGGGTGATACCCCCAAACTTGATGATAATTATCATATACATACTGATTGAGGTAGTTACCACCATACTGTACCGGCCCAAGATTGATGGTGCATTGATTACTCGGGTGATTTCCAGCACAATAGCCACAGGTAACTGCCATCCTTCGACTCTGTTGGGCTGCGATAACGTCCAACTCCCTCAAAAGTTCTTCAATTTGTGCTGACATTGCGGAGAGTGTTGCGAGTCTGTCAATCTCCGCTTCCTTTGGTTGAGTCATGTTCGTGTATGGCCATTGATACGCAAAGTCATCCATGGTACCTGAAAAGAGAGAAATATAGGAAGAGAATTAAAAATAAAAATAAAAATGTTTAAATTAAGACTAATTTGATTGAAGCTAATATTGGTAAAACTGTATTATACTAATTCCCCGGCAACGACGCCAAAAACTTGTTGGGTAAAATCTATATACGCACAACACGCAAGTATACGTGGTCAACAAGTAATAAAGTGATAAGTTGAGTATCGTTCCCACAGAGAATTATTTAATAAAAATCACCAAGTACTAACCTGTAACCAACTCAATCTTATTTAAACGAATGAATTACAAACTATATAAATTAACTACTATTCCACTAATTAAATTAAGACTATGGAGATTTAAGATCACAACTTCACTTATTGCTTCATTTAAGTTAACACACTTCTCATCAATTATTCTCTATCCTGAATTATTAATCAAGAACACTAACGTAGTATTAACCACCTCTCGATGCACTAATACCGTATTAACGTCAATCCACAATTAAGATAGAAATTCGTTAAACACCTTAATCAACTAACCCACTATATCTCTATGTGAATTACAATTGAAGAAGGTTTAAGAGCAAGTTCTCTATAAGATTACATATGATGTCAAGCATATCTCTACCTTAACACTCATCAAGTTTAAGCTACTAACAAAATCCTGAACACATGCTATCATGATTAGATCTAAATCTATACTTCATCTCTCGAGTTCATATAGATTATCATGGTAATTGATGGCCAATCAATTAAACAATTAATTCCAAATCACAATAGACAATCCTCACAATAGAAAATACTAATTGATAACGAAGCATATTAAAATAAACTACACAATAAGATCCATTGTAATCTCAAACAAAGAATTAGTTCATGATTATTGAATTAAAACTAAGAATCCACAATTGAATAATCATTAAAAGATAAAGATAGAAGAAGATGAGAAGAAATAATCTATTGTCAGTAGACTTAACGCTCCCTCCTTGCTCCTCCTTTGAATCTTCAATGGTCTCCAAGTTGCATCAATCTCCAAATATAATTAGAACTAGTGTTTTTCTCTAATTTACTCTAATCTAATTTAATAGAATGCTCTCTAATATCCTAATATTTTCCTCTAATCTGTGTTATTCCCCTCCTTTTATAAGCCTTTGTACATGTCTTTAAGTCCTCTTGGAAGTTCTTGAATCAAACAACTCGAAAACAATCCTTTTCGGACTCAAATTCGGACAAAATCTCTTCGTTTTCGCATAGGCCAACCCCGGCTGGACTTTTCCCTTGCAAAAACCCAGCCCTGGCTGGGTAGTGGACTGCTAAAATGCCCAGGACCCCAGCCCCGGCTGGGTCCTAAGGCACAAAAAGGCCCAGCCCCGGCTGGGTACTAATCTGCGAATTACTTTTTCTGCCGGAACCTCCTCTGCTAAAACTGCCATAACGTTTACACCGAGAGGAGTTACGGGGACCACAACCTATCAAATCGAAGCTATCGACTAGTTCTACAACTTTCATTCTTTGAGCTTTCAGAAATAATAAACGCATGATGGTCAAAATTGGACTGGAAGTGACTGCTATGTAAATGACCACCCAAAACGGTGAAGTTCAATGACGTCCGTTGGTAGAAATGCCACAACTCTTTCATACGAACTCCGATTGGAATGATTCAAGATGTTCCGGAAAGATAAGAAAACGCTCTACAATATAGTCTAAGCTCCAAGCCAAGAACATGAAATGACATGAAATCACAAACGATATCCGGCTTGCTTTTGTTTGCATTTTCCATGCTTTTCCTTACCAATAATCGCTCACATCGCTTCCAAACGTATAACCTACAAAACGAACACAAAATGCATGAAAAGTAACTAAGACACATGAATAAAAACAACTAATTCAAGTAAAAGATACCGGATAACTAGGTATATAACCTACTTATCATATACCGAATCCGCGGTGATTTGGGGCCCGGATTCGGGGATGCCACATTATTACTTCTGTATAATTCGTTTCTTGTCAATAATTCAGTATCAATTAACTTGAAGACTGTACAAGGTTCTTTTGAACTTAACTTAAATTGTGAATCAGGTAAGGCATATAATAGTTAAGTTAATAAATGATATTAACCGAACTTAATGAACTGAACTAACACTTGAAAAAAATAAAGTAATGCATACTTATCGTTACTGAAGTGTGAGACAGATTAGTCATAAGGTGAATTCGGCTGATCCTCCTTGCACCATCGGGATCTTGTTTACCATTCGGGGTGAAACAAGTATATAAGGACATCTGTTTACCACTCGAGATAGAACAAATTCAATAGGACACACCTAACAATAGGGGTACCATCGAATGGTCAGCGAGTCCAACCGAACCTCCTTACTTCGGTGCATTTGTTTACCACTCGGGGTAAAACAAATCATAAAAGGACTATGTAATTTGTTATCCACGCATGGTATAATAAACCCATGAGGACACTCCTACCGATAAGACTACCATCGAATGGTCAGCAAGTCCACCCCGTCCTCCTTACACTGATGAAGTTTGCCTACCACGAAGGGCCTGGTAAATTCATAAGGACCACCTGCCGAAAAGGCAACCATCGAATGGTCAGCGAGTCCACCCGGTCCTCCTTACACCATTGTGAATTATTGTGGGCTGAATCTAAACCTGACAGCCTGTTGCACTGAATGTCTGAAGTAGAATATCCGTCTGTACACAGCGTCCACGAACTCTACTTCTGCCGATTTGGACATCAACCGCCTCAAAGCTTTTTCGGAACAGTTCGGTCCTTTCCATCCTAACCTGCATCTTTAGATGGATTTCTCCGAAGACAAGTACCCACAGGGCGGTGTGCCCTCAGTGGACTCTCGGGAGTGTGATTTTTGGATCTACTTCGGTGAAACTTTCTGTCACTGTGGTGAGAATACTCAAGGCAGAATGCCTTATTTGTATCCTGAGGTGCATACTCTCTGGATCAACTTCTTCGTCTGCTTCGACCATAATCCCGAGAACCGATAGGGTAGAGTGCCTTCCTCGGCCTCTTAAGCGCGTGGCTTCTTGATCTGCTTCGATGCTGAGCCCTTCCGTTGCTACGAGAACACTTAAAACAGAATGCCTTCTCCATACTCTCTGGTGAACATCCTCTTGAACTTCTTGTGCCATAACCCTGAGAACCCCTAAGGTGAGGTACCCTCTCCGGATCCTTAGAAATATAGCTTCTGGGTCTTCTTTGATCCCGAGGACTGCATCGAGACATGTTTTCAAAGTGTATAGACTACTTTCCAACTCATGGTTGTCCATCTTTAGGCTTACTACGTCTTTCAGACTGGACATAATTGGACGCCTTGTCTCTCAGCTCTGCCATCTGAAGCATCTGCTCAGCTATATCCTCACTCTGCTTCAAGAGAACCTCCACAGCTTTATCTGTTTCGTCTTCCATCTTTGCCAGCTTGGCCGCCTTGTCGTCCTGACCACTTCGGTGCCGAGTTCTAGGCAGGGTGCCTTCTACTCGCCTTTGGCCATGATCACGCTCCTTGTCAGCAGCAAAGACCAACCATCTTCTGGCTTCACCATGGGCTCTCGAACAAGAACCCCCTGATTCATGCTTGGAAGTCATGCTCTCATGAGCACTTTTAGAAGGACCCAAGCGATCCTTAACAGAAACACGAGGCAATAATGAACTCACAGTCATCGGTTGTCCCTCCGATGTATTAGTTCTACTCCTCACCATTCTTTCCGACGTAGAACAAATAAAAATTTGTGATTGAAAACTCAACGACACTATAACACACCCCTCCTCTAGCGCCAATGTTAACGCCAAGATCTTCTGCCACGTCCCAATCATGTAAGATGTCCTGATCCTGCACAATAAACACGATCAACACCAAAAGTTTGACGACTTCGACCGTCGAGGGATAGCTCAGGCGTGAGAGTCAGTACAGGCGATCACAAGGTTAACAATGGAGGATAAAATATCTAGTGTATTGAGAAAGATAAAATTATCAGTTACCTTACTTGGAAGACATCCTTGCTATGTTATACTCTTTAGCCTGGTTTACCGTGTCACCCACCACCGTCAGACACAGTTCCCCACAGTTGGTGATCTCAGCCGACTGGCAGACTGCCACCTTTTCTGCACTGTTTGCCACTGCCGGCCGACTGAATCCCATTCACATTAATGCCTTGCAGACATATCGGTCAACATCTATCTTATTCATCATTACCAGTCAAGGATGAAGATATTTAAACATCTAATGAGTCAGCCCACTGACCCGACCCAACAAAGATGACCCAACTGATCGGGCCCAACTGAAATGACCCGGTAGATTAACCAAGTAACTCGGCCCAAGCCTTTTGGCCCAATATCTAAAATATCATGGCCCAACACCCCTCATTACTTTGCCTATTTTTTTTATATTTTAAACTCTTTTTTCTTATCCCAACAAAACTCTTCTTATCCCAACAAAACTCTCCTTATCCCAACAAAAAATTTAAGGGTATTATAGATAATTGATTATTATATTTAATATTTTACAATCATTATTTTAATTCTTGTGTTCACCTCTAAAACGTCAAATAATTAGGGACGGAGGGAGTAAAATTTATATCTAATTTCACAATAATGGTTGGTGGTTACTTTGATACTTTCCTTCTTCAAAAGTCAATAAATTCCTTCTCTTGGTAGTAGTATTAAACTAGTAGTATTAACAAAATGATTATATAAAATTAAATATAATATTAATTATTTATAATATTTTTAAAATAGTTGTCTCATATGTAATATTTTCTCATAATTTTCACTTAAAAAAAATCATTATTCTCATTTACTATTATATTTCTCTCTCCCCCTTCCCATAAAATAACTTATCCCATTCTTTAAAAATCATCTCCACTCTCCTTCACAATTTACATTATACTTGAAAAGTTGAGTTTCATCTTTTTTATTTTAAACAAGTTAAAAATTAGCGTCTTGCACTCTTAAGATTTTTTTGTTTAATTTTTAATTTTTGAACTTTCCCATTATTTTTGTTTATAAAAAGTAATGTAGGCCACACGATTTTTTTAAAAAAAATACAACTAACTCCAACATGATAACAAGTAAAATTATAACTTTTAATATTTTTCCAAGTGACAAAAAAGTCCAATAAAATTTCCTTACTCCGTAATTAATTTGAGAGGAAGAGACCTAAATATTACTGAAAATGAGAACATATATATGATAAACAAGAAAAAGGAAGAGAGGGGGAAGAAAAAAGGTGAAAAGAAAATATGGATGTAGCAAAAATGAACTATAATGAAAGAAAATAGGGGTGAGATTTAATGTGATAAGGAGAGAGTTTTCCCGGAATTGGGAATAAAGATCTCAAAAATTAAGTAAAGTAAAGAGGAATAATTTTAAAAAAATTGTGATTAATTTTCTTAAATTATATCAAATGACAAATAATTAAAAAAATAAAGAACATCTAAAATAACATATATTAAAGGACGAAGTGAGTAGTTAGCAAGATATCTGATTATCCTTTCACATGTAAGTGAATGTGTTTTAAGTTTCTCTCTGCTAAGGAGGGCATCTTTAGGAAATTGATATTTCTAGAATTGAAAGTGTTAGTTTCATAATATACACCTCACATGAGGGTGAATTACACTTACTATTTATTTTCTTCATTTAGTATTAAACGTCTTAATTTCTTTTTTAAGATGCTCCACAATAAATGTCTTATTTTTATATTAATAACTATTTTTATCTTATTTTTCCATTTATATACTCATAATCTTTTTAGTCAACTTTTGTTATAAACTTAAGAAATGATAAAAAGTTTACATTGGAAAATGATGTATTATTATACTACTCTCTCTCTCTCTCTCATATTATTATTATTATAATATTTCTTCTATTAATGTGAGAATAACAACAAAAATAATAAAATAACTAGAAATTAATACCAACAAAGATAGACAGTTTGCATGTATGGAGATATGCATGTAATGGATCCGGTTACTATGAAGTTAACTTATTGGTAAATTGGTCAATTGACTATTACAGTGCTGACACGCAGAGAGAGATCACCTCCCGGCTTGTGTGTCGACACTGTATTAGTGAATTGACCAAACTTAACTTCATGTTAACCACTCCCGCATGTAATTAGTGGGTAGGTTTGGAGAAAAAAAATATACTTATTAGGATGTGAGAATAACAATAAAAATGATTAGAAAATTGATTCATATGGGAACTAACAAATAATATTTAATGTTGGGGTATAGAAAGTGAATGAATAGTTCAATTAAAAAGTAATTTAGGACAATTTAGGTAAATAATATATATTATTAATTAGCGTGCCGAAACTAATTAAAACGTTTAATATGGAACAGATGGAATATATAAGGAGTTTGTGAAACTATCAAATTTACTTGTAAAAATATCAATTTCCCGTCTTTAAACAACTTAAGGAAAGTAAAAACAAAGGAATGAAAAGTAAAATCTAAAATTTTATTCAATTTTGTTTAACATCAATTACACTATTTTTTTAAAATATATGTTTTTACTTAATTTAAGTTTCATATTTGTTAGGCCATATTAATTTGGATCTATGGGCCACTTTTATTTGGGCCTTTGGAGTATTGGGCCATTATTTAAATAATGATATATGTGGGCTTGGGCATGTGGTTATAATTTGGATAATCATTGGACTGTTGACCCAACATCTTAATTAATGAGGATTTAACATAATCATAGTTAGTGGGGAACAGTGATGGGATTAGCAGGTGAGTTGCATGCAATTAGCTGAGGTAATAACAAGTCGATTGCATGCAAGACAGTGGAATAAGTATATGAAGGCAGAGCACTTCACAGAAAAAGGTAACATGAAAACTTTTATACCAAACACTAGAGCACACCACCTCCATTAATAACCTTGTGTCGACCTGTACTGATTCTCACACCGGAGCTATCCCCCGACGGCTCAAGTCGTCAAATTTTCGGTGCTGATTTGTTTACTGTGTAGGGCTGGACACGCTTTTCGGTGATTGAGGCATGTGAAAAGATCTTGGAGTTAACATTAGTGTTAGAAGGAAGGCCATTTTCTAGTGTTTTTGGGTTTCAATCACAGATATTGACTGTTCTACATCGGAAGTTATGGTGAAAAGTAAGAAAGTTACTGCTGAGGGACAGCCGACGACTGCGAGTTCTTCTTTATAAAGAATTTCTGTTAAGGATAGGTTGGGTCCTTCAAAAAGTATCCATGATAGGATTGGATCACATGATGTTCCAAAGGGGTCTCATGCAAGAGACTATGGTGATACCAAAAGAAGGTTATTTTCCACTGCAAGTAAAGGGCTTGACAAGGACCGAAAAAGGGTAGAAGGGACACCGCCTAGAACCCTTTACCGAGAAGTTCAAGCAGATAGAACATCTACTTTGGCAAAGATGGCACAGGAGAATAACAAAGCTATAAAAGTGCTTCTGCAACAAAGGGAGGATATTTCCAAATAAATGATTCTTATGGCCGAAATGGAAGATGAGGTGTCTAGTTATACTCGGCCCAAAGAACGTGGTAGATCTCCAGGCAGAAGAACAAGGAAAGATGAAAGGCCCATGCAGTCTGAAAGTAGGTCTCGAAGTCTTTCTCGAGATCGAAGAAGAGCTAGAGGTTATACTCCCGAAGATCCAAAGTGGGCACCTCGCCCTGAGGATTTTCGGGGTAATGACAAAAGCCGAAGAAGAAGCAGATCGAGAGGACATACGCTCAGGGGTTTCAAAGAAGGCACTTTACCTTGAGTATCCTCGGCATAGCGAGAAGTGTAGATGTCGAAGCAGATCCAGAAGTAGTACTTTTGAGAATTTGAAGAGGGCACATCGCCCTGTGGATACTCGTCACAGTAGAAGCCATAGACGAAGTCCTTCTAGGGCAGAAAATTCAGAGGGAAAGGGTCATTCTGCTTAGAAGAAGAAAATCTCTCCAAAGAAAGGAGTCTCTTCACAACCAGAAGGAGTGGAACTCTTAGGTAAAAAAGTGAAGGAGCTTCGAAGACAATTAGCTAAGGTTCTACAAGCGAAAGAACATTCGGGTAAAAAGGCGTCTCCTTTCTCCTCGAAAATTCTTAGGGAGAAAGAAGACCCTAATAAAAAGCTTCATTATATGGAGAGTTATTATGGTTTAAGAGATCCATATGACCACAACCAGGCATTTGACAGGCTGATGGATTACTATGATTATTCAGATGCAGCTAAGTGCCAAACTTTTGTGACGACATTGTGAAAAGATGGTAGGCAATGGATGGGGACTCTGCCTTCAGACTCAATTTCGTCCTGGGTTGACTTATGTGATAAATTCCATGCTCAGTTCGAAAGCGATAAGCGGAGAGGAAAGCCTAGTAGGTCGTTGGCACAAGTTCGACAATATTCAAATGAGTCTTTGGGACAGTATACGAAGAGATTCAGAGAAGCAGTGGGTCAAGTAACAGACCTCAATGATCTTCAGGCTGTAGGTCTATTTCAAAATGGGCTTGATTTGGGAAGTCTGAAAAGTTGGTAAAGAAGTCAATGTTCAGTCATTCGAAGAGATTAGCCGAAGCATTTGAAAAAGCTGAAGGTTACATCGTAGTAGAAGAAGCCATGAGCAGTCTGAATCATGCTCCTTCGGAAAAGGCGAAAGACAAAGACAAAGATAAGGTCGATGGTAATCAGAAGAAGAGTGGTAGGAACAATGATCAAACTGATGGGAATCCGAAGAGGTACAACAACAACTGGCGTTCAGGAAGAGGTTCCACACCTTTCCCGAACCAGAAGGTGAACAAGGTATTTACCCAATTAAATAAGGATCGATCTACCATCTTAGAATAGATAAAAGATCTGCCTTACTTCGAGCAACCTTATGATAATTTTAAACCTAGATCTAGAAATCCTCATAAGTACTGTGATTATCATCAGGCTGCAGGGCATGATACAAATTTTTGTTGGAATTTGAGAGAGTTCATCGAAAAAAAGTCCAAAGTGGAACTTTGGTTTAGTATATGGCAGGAAGGGAACTCCCAAAGGAACAACAATGGAATGACACGCCTATTCAAGCTATTCAACCAGAATAGCCTGTTCAGAATCAACTAGTGAGACATGTTGTTAATGTGATTACAAGACGTAGCATCAACAAAGTAGCTGAGAAGAAACGAAGGGGATATATGGATTCGATAATGTCAGTGGCGGGCACACTCCTGAAGTCTGAAAGAGCATATCTAGGGTCGGTAATTTGTTTTACAAATGATGATTTTCCTCCTGAACCTATCGAACCTCATGAAGGAGCTTTGGTAATTACTGCCCAAGTGGGTTCAGTGGATATGAAAAGAATGATGGTAGATAATGGGTCTTCGGTGGATATTCTATATGCACATGCTTACCAGAGGATGCATTTAGATGGACAGAAGATGGAAATTGTGCAGGAGGCTTCCCTGTACGGGTTCAACAATAATCTGGTCAAGGTGGCAGGGACTATCGAGCTGCTGGTCATCTTCGGGACAACGCCTTAGTAGGTAGAAGTTATGTGTAAATTTTATGTGGTACATGTAAATTCGGCCTACAACGCCATTTTGGGAAGACCCACCTGACAGCTCTTCAGGCAATGACGTTAATTCCTCATTTCAAGATAAAATTTCCGACGCCATATGGGGTTGGGGAAGTGGCTGGAGATCTGGACATGGCAAGGAGATGTTACCATAATGCTTTGATCACCAAAGGTGTAGGGATTAACAAACATAAGAAAACCATGGCTATCGATATTAAATCATTTACAGAAAGCAGTACGGAGCCATTGGTTTTGCCAGCAGAAGAAACTGAGGAGTTCGAGCTAATTCCCGGTAAGAGAGAGAAGACGGTGAAGATAAGATCATGTTTACCGGAGCCTTTTCGGACAAATCTGGTAGAGTTACTTCGGTGTTATGCTAACATCTTTGCTTGGGTTCCTAATGGTATGCCTGGAGTAAGTAGAAAAGTTGTTGAACATCAGTTACAAGTGAACCCAACAAAGAAGCCAGTTCGACAGAAGAGACGAATTTTTGCACCAGATTGACAAAAGATAATTGACGAGGAGATTGCAAAGTTTTTGGTTGTAGACTTTATATTTGAGATTGACTATCCGGAGTGGATGGAGAATGTAGTTCTAGTGCAGAAGGAGAATGGGAAATGGCAAGTTTGCATAGACTACACTGATCTGAACAAAGCCTGTCCAAAGGACTTTTAACCTTTGCCTCACATAGATTAGCTCATCGATGCGACTTCGGGATATGCCTTACTTAGTTTTATGGATGCTTTCTCGGGGTATCATCAAATTTCTATGTGTAAAGAAGACATCCCGAAGACAACATTCATTACTCATCGATCAGTGTATGCATATAAAAAGATGACCTTCGGCTTGTTGAATGCAGGAGCTACGTATCAGAGGATGATGAATTATGTGTTCACAAAGAAATTAAGAAAGAATATGGAAGTTTATGTTGATGACATAATTGTCAAGAGTATGTAATTACAAGGTCATCTAGACAATTTGGAGGAGTGTTTTTAGATGGTACACCATTACAATTTGAAGTTGAATCCAACCAAATGTACCTTCGGGCTTGGAGCAGGTAAATTTTTGGGTTATCTAGTTAGCAAAAGGGGTATAGAAGAAAATCTAGAAAAGATCCAGGCTATTTTGAATATGAAGTCCCCACAATCCTACAAAGCCGTCCAATGTTTGACAGGTAGAATAACAGCTCTGAGGAGATTCATGTCTAAGTCGGCAGAAAGATGTTTGTCGTTCTTTGACACGTTGAAAGTTCCGAAGAATGCTAAGACATTGCAATGGACTTCAGAATGTGAAGACGCTTTTAAGGAGATAAAGAAGTATTTTTCTTCGGTGCCTTTGTTGGTGAAGCCAGTTCCTGCTGAACCATTGTATTTGTATTTGGAAGCAAGTTCATTGGCAGTATGAGTAGTTTTAGTGCATGAGATTGGGGGTAGGCAGCACCTAGTTTATTATGTAAGCCATACCCTAAGAGATGCAGAGACAAGGTATCTGAACATTAAGAAGTTTGCCTTTCCTTTGATAATAGCTAGTCGAAAGCTTCGACAATATTTCCAAGGTCGACTAATAATAGTATATACAGATCAACCACTAAAGAAGGTGCTGGGTAAGCCAAAAGTTTCAGGGAGACTCACTGCATAGACAATGGAGTTATCTCAATTCTTTTTAGAATATCATCCTCGAACAACTATTAAAGGTTAGGCCTTGGCTGATTTTGTGGTTGAATGTTCATTTTTTGAAACGGATGATAGTTTGGGAGAAGCTGAAGGGTCTAAGAAGGCAGTTGCCATGCTTCAGCAGGTGTAGAGTTCATGGAAGTTATATGCTAATGGGTCTTCTACTTCGGATGTTAGTGGAGCGGGGATCATCTTGACAAGTTCGGAGGGGTTCAAAGTACAACAGGCCATCAAATTTGGGTTCAGGGCAACAAACAATGAGGCTGAGTTACGATTAGCAAAAAGTCTGAAGGTTCAGAGACTGATCATCTACAACGATTCTCAGTTGGTCATCAAGCAAGTTTCAGGGGAATATGAAGCTCGGGGTTCAAAAATGGTTAAGTATCTAGTAGAGTTAAAGGATCAGTTTTAGTATTTTAGTTCTTATGAGTTTCAGGGGGTTAATCGAAATGATAATTCAATTGCTGATGCGTTGTTAAAGTTGGCAACTACTGAAGCAAGAACCTTTGATGGTTCAGTATATTTAGAAACTTTGAAATAACCTAGTATCCAACATGAAGTAGTGGTGTATGTAGAGCGCTCTAATTGTTGGATGACCTCATATTTAGATTATTTGGCAGATGGCGTAGTGCCTTCAAATAAGATGTTGGCTTAGAAAGTGAAGTACAAAAGTGTGAATTTTATACTTATTGATGGTGATCTTTATTGAAGGACTTATTCATCTCCCTTGTTAAAGTGTTTGGTTCCATCTGAAGCTAATTATGTCATTCAGGAGGTTCATAAAGGTATTTGTTGTGATCATATAGCTGTAAAGTCGTTATCATATAAGGTACATCGACAGGGATATTATTGCGTCATGTGAGTGTGTTAGGTTTAGATACGTATCCATGAGGACAATGATGGCATCACTCCATACTGGCGAAGGTTCTTGTAGCTGAGGGTTTCACCCATTATCGTTTACAGTTGGAGTTGCTGACAGCTGATGCTATCACTTGAATTCCCTATTCCGGGGAACATTTGTTCGTTAGGTTTGAGGAGAGGTACCCGACTGATGTCGAGTACGTGATATCCACCCGTAGGATTCCTCTCTTCACAGATGGAGGATGAGAGCTCTATTTAGGAGAGCGTGCTATTAAGAGTACCACATGGGAGATTTGTTATAATTATTCAGGAAAGTATTCAATTTTCTTATAATTATTATTTTATTTCGTAAATGGTTAAATTGATAAAAGGTTAAACTGACGAGTGATATTTGAAATTTTTTGCAAAGTAAGCAAGTTGTTATTTGTTGTGTTGTGGAATATTCGATTAGTCTGGGAATATTCATTTTTACAGGAAATATTTGTACGATGGCATAATCATTGGTGGACCCCACAACGGAAGTATTGTCGTATTTAGAAAATGACAGAATTATCTTTTTATAAAAATAACGGCGAAAATGTTACCGTTAAAACTGTTGAACTATCTGGTAGTAAAAATATAGTAATACGCGTGATTGCATAGTAGCACACGGTATTGATTATTGATTCTTACGTAAGAAATCACTCAGTTATACTCAATTATTGCTATAGTAATTGCTACATCATATCTCTCATATTATTGATTCAATTATTATCACAGTATCATCTGCATAATATGTTATATTATTAAATCTATAATTAAGACGACAAAGTTATTCATATTATTATTTGCAATATTGACAATGTCTAGAAGTTCTGTGAAGGAGAGGTTTGGTCACCTAATTGCGCGCCAATAAGGAGAAATCCTTATCGGAAAACCCCCTCTTTCCTAGGAACAACCTGGTTGTTAAATATTGTGAATTATAATATTAATGATAAATAAGTTTGTGTTGATTACATATGAAATTGATAGTTCCATTGTGTGGGAATTATTAGTGTTAGTGGAAATCAACATTTATTTCGATAATAATTGATATCTGGAGGTTATATTGACCAATCGGGTAATTAATAGGATAAATGAGCAATTAATTGCTATTAATTCAAATGCTTATAACTATATGTTCACATGTGTGTACTATTGATTCACATGATTAACTATTAGGGGAGTTGGTGCAAGATTGATAAAACTTGCATGACTAAGTTAAAAATGGAGGTACAGATGGAGGTACTATACTGTAATTTGTATTTTCACATGTCTAGAACTATTGATTCACATGATTTACTATTAGGGGAGGTGGTTCAAGTTTGATAATACTTGCATGACTAAATTAAAAATGAAGGAAAAGATGAAGGTATTATACTGTAATATTTTGAGTTTCAAAATGTGCAATTATAGAAACTATATTTTCCTATAAATAGAAGATCATTCCTTCATTATTTTCACCAATTATCTAAAACTATAGAGTAACTATTATAGAGAGAAATTATAGAGAGAAAGAAGAAGAGAAGTCTGCTACTTCACTATTCCAATATCCAGTTTTCTTCTAACGTAAGGGATATTATTATTACAGTAAGGGGTATTATCGTATTCATGAAGAGAGTTATTTTCTTTCAACACTCGTAAGGGTTGTTATTCCATTCTTTATTATTATATTGGAATAACCTGTCTATGCGAAGTACCACATACATGGTGAAATTCTTCTGTTATTCCATTCTTTATTATTCTGTTAGAATAACCTGTCTGTACGGTCTATCGCATGCCTGGTGAATTTTGTTGTTATTCCATTATTTATTATTCTGTTGGAATATCCTGTTTGTGTGGATTACCACAAGCATGGTGAATGATCCTTTGTATTCATTCTTTATTAAATTGTGGAAATAATCTGTCTACGTGGATTACCGCATGGTGAGTGAAAATTCATTTACAGTTTCGTATATTCTATTATACTCATATGAGATATCATTTCTTTTGTACTCATCATGGAATATCATTTTCTTTGGTATTTTTTTACGAGTTACTATTCACAGGTTACTATTCATCCGATTACTATTCTCTCTAGTATTATTCACTAGGGTATTCGGGACATTTTTTTTGTCGGAGTACTATTCACAAGTTACTATTCATGGGTTATTATTCACCCAAATATTATTCACTCGGATATTTAGGATACTTTTCATGTCGGGTTACTATTTACGAGATATTATTCCCAAAGTACTATTCATAGGGTAAATATATTTCTTTTTTATCCAAATTATTTTTGGTATATGAATATTATTCTTGAATTTTACTCTACAAAGCAGTATCATGTTGACAATTTGGATATTTTTAAACTCTGGATAAATTTAAAGTCTTTAATATTTATCCTTAATTTCGTTTCATTAAAGCTTATATCATTGTCATCATCCTCATGCTTATATTATGATGAAAGTCATCTTTGGCTTACGTGTAAAGATGGACTGTTGATTATTGGTTTTACAGGTGTATATCTTTGGCTTACGTGCAAAGATGGACTGTTGATTATTGGTTTTACAGTTGTATATCTTTTTCTTACGTGCAAAGATGGACTGTTGATTATTGGTTTTATAGTTGTATATCTTTGGCTTACGTGCAAAGATGAACTATTGATTGATGAGCAGGAATTATGATTTGGTATAACCATGATTTTTGATGTTTCGGGTGAAGATAGGTGATGAAAATTATCTTCGTCCTGGATGCGCAGAGGAATTTAGAATCACAATTATGATTATAAGTTATTCGTATGATTATGGACATGAATTGTTGATTGATGTTACATGGATAAAAAATTTTTGGTGGACTTTTAACATGGAGAAGATAATAGACCTGATGGTCTATTTGACTCTTCTAATGAATTGCTCGTTCCGCTGCAACTATGATTGAAAAGTTTTATCATCTACCATATATTCTAAATCTCTGATTTATTATTGATGAAGGCTATTGATGATGTAAATTATCTTTAGTCATGATATTCTTTACTAGGCTAGTTGTGCTCACCCTTTTTTCTTCACAATTCCTTTCAGGTAATAAGAGTGTAGCTGGGTCGAGCGGGAGTAACAGGAGAATAGAACGATGGTCTATAGCTGTTGAGGGTCTCCCTAAATAGTATGGAAATAATTTTATTGAGAACTTTAGATAAGTGTGTCGTATTGTATACGTCATTTGATATTTAATTTTGGTGAACCGAATAAGGTGAAGTGAACCCAACTTTAGAAGGGTGTTTTGCCACTATCATACAAGATGTCTGATGACATTCAACCTCTTGTTATCATAAGACAGGGTTGTGCACATCCACATGCTGAGTATATCTACGAGCACTACCTATATGATCTTGGAGTTTGTTTGAAATATAATTCTCAATTTGAGAAAACGGAGATAATTATATGTCAAGAGAAGACTCACCATTGGAAAGAAGATGATAGTAATCTTCTTGTTTTTCTTTGGGGACTATTGGGTCAACCAAGGAAAATTCAGTGGACATACGATATCTATCATAACCTAGACGCATAGCCTCCCATGTATGAATGTTTCCTTGAGTATTTTTCAAAGATTTTAATTTCCAAAATAGTTATTGACTGTACTTTTATATAAAGTACCATTATAAGGTTATGGTCGAGGCACCATGAGAGTTACATTTATTTGTATTAAAACTCACAGTTTAATTGTGGTCGTATTCTGCACGGCAGTTCAACAGTTGTATAAATGAAGTTTGTAAATGATTTTTATAGTGTGATATCTTGTGACTCAGAATGGGTAATGTATACCTATTTTGGGGGCGTCAAAAATGGTATCAGAGCTTAGGGATATGGTCGCTGGCGGAGATATGAGTCTAGAACTAGGAGGGAAGAGACGAGTAATATACTTCGCTAGTGTGTGACTTACCTAGGCTGAAATTTTTACTTGATAAGTTGACAAATTGTGATATGTCAATTAACCTTTGTTTTGAAGATATATTCTAGAATGATATCTAAAATACAGGAGATGAGCAATGGGAAAATCATGATATAGAGGAAATAACCGGGAAGGTACAATCCTAAAAGAAAGCAAGGTATTCTCATCTCTTCGAATACCAGGTACGTACGTAAATTTCGAGGGCAAAATTTTATAAGGAGGGGAGATTGTTAGATCCCAAATTTTATGAAATAAAAGTATTCAATTTTCTTATAATTATTATTTTATTTCGTAAATGGTTAAATTGATAAAAGGTTAAAGTTAAGGGTTATATTTGAAATTTTTTACAAAGTAACCAAGTTATTATTCGTTGTGCCGGGGAATATTCGATTGGTCGGAAAATATTCGTTTTTACAGGGAATATTCGTATGACGACATAATCATTGGTGGACCGCACAACGGAAGTATTGTCATATTTAGAAAACGACAGAATTAGCTTTTTATAAAAATAATGACGAAAGTGTTACCGTTAAAACTGTTGAACAACCCGGTAGTAAAAGTACAGTAATACGCGTGGTTGCAGGGTAGCACACGGTATTGATTATTGATGCTTACATAAGAAGTCACTCAGTTATACTCAATTATTGCTACAGTAATTGCTGCATCATATCTCTCATATTATCGATTCAATTAGTCACAGTATCATCTGCATAATATGTTATATTATTAAATCAATAATTGAGACGATAAAGTTATTCATATTATTATTTGCAATATTGACAATGTCTAGAAGTTCTGTCAAGGAGAGGTTTGGTCACCTAATTGCGCGCCAATAAGGAGAAATCCTTATCGGAAAACCCCCTCTTTCCTAGGAACAACCTGGCTGTTAAATATTGTGAATTATAATATTAATGATAAATAAGTTTGTGTTGATTAAAGATGAAATTGATAGTTCCATTGTGTGGGAATTATTAGTGTTGGTGGAAATCAACATTTATTTCGATAATAATTGATGTCTGGATGTTATATTGACCAATCGGGTAATTAACCGGATAAATGAGTAATTAATTGCTATTAATTCACATGCTTATAACTATGTTTTCACATGTGTGTACTATTGATTCACATGATTTAATATTAGGGAAGTTGGTGCAAGATTGATAATACTTGCATGACTAAGTTAAAAATGGAGGTATAGATGGAGGTACTATACTGTAATTTATATTTTCACATGTCTAGAACTATTGATTCACATGATTTACTATTAGGGGAGGTGGTTTAAGTTTGATAATACTTGTATAACTAAATTAAAAATGAAGGAAAAGATGAAGGTATTATACTGTAATATTTTGAGCCCCAAAATGTGCAATTATGGAAACTATATTTTCCTATAAATAGAAGATCGTTCCTTCATTATTTTCACCAATTATCTAAAACTATAGAGCAATTATTATAGAGAGAAATTATAGAGAGAAAGAAGAAGAGAAGTCTGCAACCTCACTATTCCAGTATCCAGTTTTCTTCTAAGGTAAGGGATATTATTATTACAGTAAGGGGTATTTGTGACGCCCCCAAAATAGGTATACATCACCCATCTTAAGTTGCCAAATATATGGTACAAAATTCAAATACAACTTAATTATACAACAGTCGTGTAAAATACGACAAAATATATTCTAAGAGTTTTAATAAGAATATTGTCATCTAGATAATATCCACACTCAATGGAGTCCTCATTACATTTATTATCACAATATTTAACAAAATAGTGAGGAATACTAATACTATCATCTGGACCGTCACTCCGTTCTCCGACTAGTCCCGGCTACGTTCTCATTTCCTGAAGAAAATAGTGAAAGAAAGGTTGAGCTCAACTAGCCCAGTAAGAAATATTATGACTAAGATAATGTAGAATAAATTATCATTAGTCTTCAACAATGTTAAACTGATAAAATACAATAGACATCAAGTTTAACTGCAGCGGAATAAGCAATCCATTAGAAGAGTCAAGTAGAGCATGATATCTACTATGAGCATGATAAGCAATCCATTAGAAGAGTCAAGTAGAGCATGATATCCATTATAAGACCTTTCTCAAAATGTTGTTGTTGAGGGTTACACGAATGACATCGGATTAGAGGTTGTACGAAGTCAGGAAGATGGGACCATGCCCAGGTCTTCAGGCTTAAAATTCTATCCGGTGTGCTGTCTTTGTTAATTGTCACTCGGGATTGGAGTTCTGGTTCTTATAGGACACTTCTGTGTGTAATGTATGTTGAAATGTTTTTGAGACGACGCAATGTGGGATCGAGGTGGCAAAATGATGATTTTGCCCCTCACCGGGGTTATCTCCGGTTTAGGCTGATGTAGTAGTCGTTGCCCAGGGTTATCTATGAGATTGGGTTGCTGTAAGTACTAAAGGTCCTCAAGGTTGTGTCTGAGGTATGCCTGACCTCCCGGAGCTATCTCTAGGGTTGGAACTGAGTGCCTCAGGGTTATCTTCGAGGTTAAAGCTGACTGCAAAGGGTGGAAATGAGCATTTTTGGGGTTATCTCCAAAACTTCAATTGCATTCCTCGGGGTTGTCTCCGAGGTTGGAACTAAATCTCCTGAGGTTATCTCTAGGACTGGAATTGAGTATCCCGGGGTTTTCTCCAAGATGGAAATGACTGAGTATCTTGGGGTTGTCTCCGGGATTGAGCTGATTTGACCTCCAGGGTTATCTCTGGAAGACGGTTCTGCCTCCTACAAGGTTAGTAACAGGAATGCAAAATTTTAAGTGACTACAACTATCTGGGGGGTTGATATACTGGGCCCATTACCGAAGGCAAAAGGGCTTGTCAGCTTTGTTATAGTAGCAATTGACTATATAACTAAGTGGGTGGAGGCGAAGCCACTTAGAGCAATTACGGAACAGTAATGTTTAAAATTTCTAAAGGAATATGTGATGTTTCACTTCAGCATTCCGATGGTAGTAGTTTTGGTTAATGGAAGCCAGTTTATGGGCTCAAAATTTGAAGCATTTTTAAAGGAATTAGGAATTTAACATAGAAAGACTTCGGTTGCTCATCCACAATCAAATTGGCTAGTTGAGGTAACTAATAGAACACTCTTCAATGGAATTAAGAGAAGATTGGATGAAGCAAAAGGTAGATGGCCAGAGGAATTAGTTAGTGTGTTATGGGCCTATCGAAATACATTGAGAACTACAACTGGGGACTCGCCTGTTAGATTGGCTTATTATACGGATGTGTTAGTTCCTGTGGAGATTGGGTCTACAAGTCTTCGGGTCAGTCAATTCTGAGAGGTGTATAATGAGGAAGGACTTAAGGATAACTTAGATTTACTTGAAGAAGTTAAGGAATCAGCCTTGGTAAAATTGGTTATATATCAACGACGTGTGGCTAAGCATTATAATAAAGGGGTAAAGCTTCGAAGATTTGAAGTGAGAGATCTCGTTCTTAGGGAAGTCGAAGCTTCCATGCCTCAGAATTTGGGTAAATTGATGCCGAACTGGGAAGGCCCTTATGAAGTTATTGGAGTACCGAAGCCAGGGACTTATCGATTGCGAGCGTTAGATGGGTGTAAAATAAAGAATACTTGGCATGCAGGGAGGCTTCGAAAATACTTTCAGTAGAGCCAGAAGTCAAAGTACAAAGAGTCTGTAATTATGTCAATAGTTATCAATAAAAGAAGCATTTTCTTCATTGTTGTTTTATCTATTGGGTGTTTGGAGGTTCGGTTAGATTTGTTCATCCGTTAGATGGTGAACAAAACCTGCTCATCCGATAAAAGGTGAGTGGGAACTGTTTGTCCTTCAGATGGTGAGCAAAATTTTTGGAGGTTTGGTTGGGTTTGTTCATCCTCAAGATGGTGAACAAAACCTGTTCATCCTTTAGATGGTGAACAGGATATGTTCATCCTTTAGATGGTGAAAAGGATATGTTCTCCCCAAGATAGCGAACAGTCTTATTTGGAGGTTTGGTTGGGTCTGTTCATCCTCAAAATGGTGAACAGAACCTGTTCATCCTTTAGATGGTGAACAGGATATATTCGTCCCCAAGATGGCGAACAGGCTTATTGGGAGGTTTGGTTGGGTTTATTTATCCAAAAGATGATAAACAAAATTGATCCATTTTAAAGTTGGCAAATTATATTTTTGAAGATCTGATTCACACTCCGGTAATGTATAAGTGTTACTTTACATTATTACTTGATTTTATTTGAAGCGTTGAGCTCAGATTACTTGATTATTTGGTGAAGTGTTAAGTTCAGATTGTGTATTGTTCAAAATAACAGTACAAGGCAAGTTTAAAAGGAGTAAACATGAAGAAGATAATAATATTTCATTAAAATAAAAAGTGTTTACAAAATGATGTTGAAATTTTTACAAGTTAAAGGCTAAAGTTTAAGAAGGTTGTCTTCAGGCATTATCCTCGTCTTCGTCTTCAGAAGAGTCGAGGTGTGTTGGGTTCAGAGAGGCAGCACCGAGCTTCACCTTGCCTTTGCTTTGGGCAGTTTCATAACCCTCAGCATAAGTTCAGGTGATTTACGATATTCAGTTTGTATTTATTGGCGCAGTTCTGCGATAAGTGGGGGGCCGAGGGCTTTTAGTTCTCGAAGTTCATTTTCAATTTTGCACTGAAGATCGAGATGTCATTCTTCAGAGATTTTGGCGTCGTTAACTTGTTTCGCCAAGCTTTGGTTGGATTTTGAAAGAGCTTCGTTCTTTCGAACTAGTTCTTGATTCTGTATGGCGGTGCTTTGTTAGAAGGATTCGATTGTGGATAGCTGCTTTTTTAATTTATCAAGATCTCTTTTGAGGCATTCAACATTCCACAAGGCGTCTCCGTGTTGGCTTCTTTCCCTTGCCAGAGCAGACTTCAAAATAGCATTTTCTTTTCAAGCAGCATCCTTTTCGACTTCAATTTCTTTATACCTTTGATGGAGTCACCTGAAGATACCATTTGCCTACAAAATATTTAGAATTAATCAATAAACTTTAGGAGGATAGTTATGAATACAAATGGATAATCCATAGTCAACTTACTCTGGCTTGGTGAGTCATGCCAGTTTTGATCATGTCCATGATGGAGCTGTTGCCAAAATGATGGTCATCGGTGTCAAGTGCGAAGGAGTTGTAGAGATGTAGAGGGAAATTTTCATTAAGGTATGGCCATAAAGTGGGTGACCGTACAGCTTCAAGCATAGCTTCGCAAAGGGATGGACATTGTGGCAAAGGTATGTGTTAGGAATAAGCATGTGAATGATATTCCTATTTATATATGATTTGATTATGATATAAATGAATAAATATGCAAGTATACTAGCATTAAGAAAAGCTGTAAAGTCATTTGATAGATAATAAGAACATATGTATAAGGACTTATTTGTACTGTCAATTCTATCTTCTACAGATTTTAAATATTCAACAACAGTAATTCTACGAAAATATATTTCTGAATCAGTAATTCAATTTGAATTATTAAGCATGCACTAACTGCGAATAATCAACAATAACTTCCCTGGATGTGGTGTAATTAGCAATAATTAACCACTATAATAATTGAATGAAATATAACTCAAGGTTGAGTTAGGAAACTTGCCTTCCACGTTGATTACAGCTACACAATATAATTAACTGCGTTCGTAAGACCTATATTCAACAATGTCGGTCTCACAATTAGTACAAATATTTATACCACATAACACTGTATTTTACAGTCAAGCTTCTCCTAGGCACATTACCACATAGCCACATTAGTGTTTATAACCTATATAAACACTTATCACGTCTAACTATTTTGGTCTGGTTGGATTTCGGTCCATTCTCGGTGTTCTGGTCACCCTATCCGACAATTAACACATTGATTGTCAATTAAACTTGGTCTCTAAGCTTCAATATTATTTTAGATAAGTCAAATATCGTTTATAATATTTTCCGGAAGCTTTTAATAATTTATAAACACTTATTATAATTTATAATATTTTTTAAAACACTTAAATAATTTTTAAATAATTTAATTATCAAATAATCTTATCATTATTAATATTTAATAATATAAAAATATTAATAACATACATTCCAAAATATTAAAGTTATTATTAATAACTTAAAATATTTTTAAATCATCAATATTCTACTTAAATGATTTTTAAAATAATTAAAATCATTTTTAAATCATCACCATTAATATATAAATATTAATGAAATTATTATCTAAATATTAAAAGTCATTAAATATAACTTAAAATATTTTTAAATCATTTTTCTTATTTTTAAATGATTTTTAAATCAATAAAACCATTTTTAATTCATTTATTTAATATAATAATTAAATAAATCCAATATCATTAATACTAATTTATTAATGAGAATTCTCCAAAAATATTGAAAATTATATTTTATAATTTAAAATATTTTCTAACACTTTATTCTTAATTAAAATGATTTTTAAATCATTAAAATCATTTTTATCTTATTTATTTAATTTAATAATCAAATAAATATAATATCATTGATATTACATTATTAATGAAAATTCTCCAAAAATATTAAAAGTTACATTTTATAACTCAAAATATTTTTAAATATATTTTTCTTATTTAAAATGATTTTTATAATATTAAATCATTTTTCTCTAATTTATTTAATAAACTAATTAAATAAATTAAATACCTTTAATACTTAAATAATTATAAATATTAAAGAAAATTATTCCAATTGGTCAAAAATTATTTTTCATAATTTAAAACTAATTTTGGTAAATTTTAGAATTTATTTCTATTTTTTATTAATTTTCGGAATATTCAGAAAATAAAATAATTAAAACCGTCGCTATAGGTCTTTAGCGACAGAAAGCGTCGCTGTTGGTGTTCTTGAGCTCAAGAACACTGACAGCCGGCAGATCAAGGGGTCACGTTTGACCGGCTCTAATTTCCAATCTGCTCATGATCCGGGCTATCTAAAACTTTGGTATTGTAGTATTAATGTAACGCTACAATACCTAATTGATAATTTGGTCAAACAACATCACAACAAGGAGATCAAAGCCTCCAAAGTTGTTGTCAGACCGTTTCTGGGTTTTCCAGAAACCCAGAAAATTCTACCAGCCACTTTCATGCCCAATTTATTCTATGTTCCGGTCTTGGTTCATGTGGTTTGATGACTCAAATTTGTAGTACTCATGTCAAGGAACAAATAGAAATCAACATATCATTTAACCAACATCACACCTGCTAGATTAGTCCCGGTCAAACTCTGACAGAAACTGAGTTCATACCGTTTCTGGGTTTTCCAGAAACATCAAAACAGACCGAGTGGTCTACTTTGACCACTCGTCACGATCGATCTGTTGCGTTTATAAGTGATATAAAGGCTTCACTTTATAATACACATAACCATCTACAAAAGAGTTTCAATAACAACATCATAAACTAAATAAACTGACAGATCAAGAGGCCTAAACTCATTGTCAGACGCTGATTTCAATTTCTGGGCTTGCCCAGATTTCGACCCGGTCATGGCTGGTCAACGGTCTTTGACCGTTTATATCTCCTGATCCGGACATCTAATGACACTGATTCAACTTACAGAGTAAAGATCACATACAAGGCTACATGTAACATCGATTAAACAACAAAAACAACAACGAAACTAGAATCTGTGGCCCCTGACATTAGCTTGTCAGACCACAGATTTTGTTCAAGAACAGATTTTGAAAAACTCGATTTTATCACACTTTGATTCCATGGATCCATGATGGATCATCATAGATCATTGAAAAACAGTATCTAGCAAAGATTCAAACACATAAACACAAATATTTCTCAAGTATCAAAGATCAAAAAAATGAAACTTGGTTATACCTTTCTAGCTTTTGATTCTTGATCTATGCTCTCTGATCTGTTTTTGGTGTTTCTAGGATGTATTTAGTGACTGATTTTCTCAAGAAATTTGGAGCTTTGGTGAGAGAGAGAGTAGGTGAGAGCTTAGAGCAAAAAATGGCAATTTCAATGTATTTTCTCTCTCTTTAATACTTATATATTGCTTGTAAAGTTGTTAGATCTGATCAAATTCGGCTGGCTTTGTTGGATTTGTTGAGATTTGAAGTCTTAAAGTCAAGAGAGTTGGTGAACAACTCTTGATTTGGCAAGATACACAAGTTACTACATAAAATATCACATAAGGGCATTATGGTCATTTTTAAATTTTTCTAGAATTTGTATTTTGATGAAACCCTTAGGGTTTAGGGTTTGGACATTAAGGTTTAGGGCTTGAACCCTTTTAGGTTTTAAAAATTTCTAGTTCCCACAATTTTCAATTTAGGGTTTAATTAGAAAAATAAATTTTCTAAAATATAATTAGGGTTTCAAAAATAGAAATTTAACATACAAAAATATAATTAGAATTTTCTAATCATATTTAGGTTTAATGAACCCATAGGCTCGTCAATTAGGATTAGGGTTTCCTAATTTAGGGTTTATAACTCCCAGTTTTGAAATTAGGGTTTCTAGGCTTTTGATTAGGGTTTCTAACGGTACGTTAGGGTTTCTAATCCTGAGATTAGGGTTTCTAATCTCTTATTAGGGTTTATTAATATTAAACCTTATCCGATCAATCATCGATCAAAAATTCTATACCGTTCAAACACATACATAGTAATATAATTATTTTAATTATATTTTCTATCGATTCTCGTTCCAAAAATTAGGGTTAGGGTTTCTATTCTCCGTTAAGCACAACTCTACTCTAATTTTATTAGTCAATACATAAATTGACCTTCTCGATATACGTATCACAGAAACTCGTCACAAAATTGATAATTAATATTAATATTAAATAATAAAAAAAATTTATTCGCAAATTTTGGATTATTCGAAATCCTGGGTTATCACACTCTGTATCAGTAGAAGCCACACCAGCAAAGAAAAGGTTTAAGAGTGTGAAGTATACAGAGGAACGAACATCAATTGCAGAAACCCCAAAGACAAGAGGGAGTAACAGATTACTCCAAGAGCCATCCAAAGAGAAAACAAAGGTAATAAAGAAATCAGCCCAGTTCCCCAAGAAAGTCCATCCAACAAAGAAGAGGACGTAGAGTCAGAAGATGGGAAGGGAACTGAAAGCTCTAAAATTGAACCCTCAAAGAGCAAGTCTAGAAATGAAGATAAAGTTGAGTCTATGAAAGAAATAGCCAACTCCGAAGGTGAAGAAGAATATGCAAGCCCTATGGCTAACTCTCAGAACATCCACTCTGATGATGAAGAAAGATTGCTAGTTGACACAACTGCATCTCCTACTGTAAATGCTCCAACAAGCTTAAAAGATGTTGAATCTTAAGAAAAAGGACCTGCCCCTCCTGATGATAAATATCAAGGAAGCTTATCTGATGATTCAGAGGCTTCACATTCTGAAAAAGAAGAAATGTATGTCTCTCCTATGGCTGAACCTCCAAGGAGAAGAAAGAGTAACAGACTACTGGATAAATCTATCGCAAGAAAGCAAGGTGAACACTCTACTGCAGTCATTAAAGTCAGTGATGACGAGCCTAACTCTGAGGGAGAAGATGCTGAAAAAGGCAGTAATGATGAAAACCAGCATAAAGAATTCTCTGATAAATCAGATGAAAGAAGTCAGCATGATACAAGCTCAGAAGGTGAAGAAATGGAGAAAGATTCGAGTTCTACAAATCAGGAATTAAAGGAACCAGCAGACTATCATGTTCTTGTTAGGTTTGTAATATTCATGAATGCAACCAAATTGCATAAAATAAGTAAAAACGTGTAAAAATCAGAGTTTAAAATTTTACAAACCATATAACCGGATCATCCTTTATGCACAATTATTAATTAAACGAAAAGACATGAAGAACAAGTATCATACCCTTGAAGATTCGATCTTCCTCAGGTACAAGTTCACCTTCAATCCTTTTCGCGTTCAACTTGAATCCGCCGGGTTTGGTTCCTTCCTTTGATCAACGTTAGCAACCTAAGTGTTTGGCCTCTAGAGGTGATCCTCCAAGAAAGAATAAAGATTCAAGAAGACGGGTGTTTGGCAAAACCCTAGTTTTCTATCTCTCATAGAAAAGGAGCGTACTCTCCAACTATTGGAATTGCGTATGTTGTTAAAAAGTCAACAACCACTCTCACGCATAATAAGACTTCTCTTATTTATAGATGTGGGCAACCCTCCTTAACAATTAAGGAATTTGGTTTTATTTTAATTAATTAAAATCCATTAATTAATTAGCCTCCTAAACTTATTAGGAATAAATGAGAGTACTAATATTAAATTAATTTCCAACTCTTTAGAAATTAAAATAATAATAATTGTAATAATATTAATAAGACCCCTCTTATTAATTTATATATTTAATATTTTCAAAATATTAAATAATAAATATTAAGCTATTTAATTTATCCTATCACCATAGATTAAATTAAATACACTTAACATATTATTACGATTATGCCATTAACTTCTTAAATAATTATTCTTCCTTTTATGGTGTGACCCTTTAGGTTCTCCATATTAAACCGGTTGTGAATAAATCAATTAGAATAATTCTAATCTTATTTAAATAAATAAAATAAATAATTTATTTATTTAAATAAATAATATTTATTCTACAATAGGGATAAGCCTCCCTAGCGATTAACTACTTTTCAGATAATATAGATTTCAAAATTAATCATAAAAGAACCTTTAAGTAAATAGTTACCGTACAATTCAATCCTTCCACCATACAATGTCCCAATTAAATATAAGACATGGAATTACTGTCAAGTCTTATTTTATTTAATTATGTATTTCGATTCATAAATGCACAACACCAAATAATGCATATTAGAAACTCCTTTCTAATTTCATTCTGCCTTGGCCAAGGACTACTGGGTTGTCATTTATCGAATCACATAGGACATTTCTCTTCTTTTACTAGAAGCGGTAGATTCTTTATTGATCATACATTATCTCCATGTACAACTTATTATACCCAAGTATACCCTTTGATATACCCTAAGGGTCTTAAGGAATAAGTCAAAGTATAACTCATCATACACAAGATACTATGATGATCTCAAGTCCAAGGATCACTTGTACTACTATCACTACAGGAATTCCTATTGACAAGCAAGTAAAACTCCATTAGGTATTTCTTAGACGTTCAGTAAACTTATTCTCTAATAAGTACCTATATACTTGCTTTAGTGTCTCCACACAAATGATCATGAGATCAATCATCCTCATCCAATGAGCAAGCAACGTATGTACCAATCTATCCGGATTCACTAATCCCCAATTTAGTAATTCAACAATTGGGAACTATTTTAGTTTTAAGCTCTCTAAGAATTTAGATCTCATTAGAATGATCATCATCATTATTCTAAAGCATTGCTTAAAACTATGAGTTTATCACATATTATAAAACAGCATCATGTAGATAATTAAAAGTCTTTTACAAATTAATACTTTTTATTAATAAATGAATAAGATTGTTATAAATTATATGCTTTATCATCAAACATGATTGGCTTGTGTGCATACTACTTTCAGTTCTCTCTCCAGGAAGAATTAATAGAAGAATAGTGGTGGAAGTGTTTGATGAACCACCAGCTGAACCAATAGCAAGATGGATAAGTCATGGAAATGAACAACTCCGAGTTGTAAGAATGACTACAGATGAGGTGCTTAATAATTGGAAAAATATGGAGTTAGATTGCACAACAATACTGTACAATTCTGAAGATTTTCGGATGAGATAGTTCTTTCCATGGATGCCTTGGTTGAAAGCACATACTGATAAAGATGAGAACTACTTCAGCTGGTGTTACTCAACATTTTTGAACTTGGAGATGGTATCTCAAAACTTTCCAAGAGTAAAGAAGTTTGCAATCAAGATGATCAATGAACAACCTCACTACAAAGTCTATCGACATACTGAAAACCACTACATTCCCTATGATTGTAGAGTGGGGTCTGATGGCAAAAGGATCATGCCCAAGGAGATGATCGTAGAGTCTCTTCACTCTACCTTTGAAGATGTTCAAGTTCAAATTGAGAAGCTTCCTTCTGATCAAAGACAGCGGTTTGATATTCCTTCAACCTCCAACAGTGATTGGCACTCAACTATTTATCATATTCTCAATGCTTTCGAAAATTTGTCTAAAAATGAAAATCGTGGAGTCTAGTCTGATGATCAACAGAAGCCTACCCATCCACATAACCAAACTCCTACGGAGCAAGAGTTACTGAGGAATACTAATGAATTGGTTAAGCAGATTTCCATCATCACTAAAGAGACAAAGATGTTGACCAAAGGAGGCAATGCAGTTGAAGACAGACTTCAAGCCACTATGTCTGATATGTCTTTCACAATCCAAAAGACAGATCAACTCTATCTGAAGGCTCTAAATGATCAGAAGGCAGAAGCTCTTTGAGCACAAAAGACTAATGAAGAGCAAATCCAATTCCTCTTTGACAAAATTTGTGACGCCCCCCAAAATTAGGTATACATCACCCATCTTGAGTCGTCAGATACATGGTACAGAATTCAAATACAACTTACTAATACAAGTGTCGTGTACAATACGACAAAACATAACTGTGAGTTTGAATACAATTATTGTCTACTAGAGAGCATACAAACTCAAAAGGTGTCCTCAATACAATTATTGTCACACTATTTAACAGAATAGTGAGGACTACTAATACTATTCTCTGGTCCATCACTCCGTTCCCCGACTCGTCCCAGCTATATTCTCATTTCCTGAAGAGAACAGTGAAAGAAATGGTGAGCTCAACTAGCCCAGTAAGAAATATTATGACTAAGATAATGCAGAATAAATTATCATTAGCCTTCAACAGTGTTAAACTGATAAAATATAATAACCATCAAGTTTAACTGCAGCGGAACCAGCATTCCATTAAAAGAGTCAAGTAGAATATAAAAACTACTATCTTTTATGATTTAAAAGGTTTTTCGTCACTGTTATAGCTGAGACTCAGCTTAATAAATATTCCACATCATCGAATCACCCTTGCACTACGGCCAAGGATATTCTTTAGTATCACGACCACAATTATTCATGCACTACGGGCCAAGAATATTTGTGTATTCATTAATGGTCATGATCATGCCAACAACTGTCCATCAATGCACTACGGCAAATGAGACTTTTACCACATCACTTGTAACATTACGGTCATGATTACACCGAAAAATCCCTGGTCATAATCATACCAAGTCCATCCATGCTCTACAGGCCACAGATGACTTTAAAAAAATATAAACATGAGGATGATGACAATGATATAAGAGTTCAATAAAACAAGTTCAAGAATTATTTTATCCAGAAATTATTAACGTTCAAATTGTCAACACGATACTGTTTTGTGGTGTAAAATTCAAGAATGATCAGAAGAATATTTTCATGAAAGGATACTGGATGAAGCGCAAATATCAAGGATATTCCACTAATTTCATGGAGTATAGAAGTCAAAGTTTTATCCAACTGAGTAATACCGAATACAACAACAAAAGATATCACCATGCATGCGATAGAGACCGCACAAACAGGTTATTCCAGCAGAATAATAATAACGGAACCAGGTCAAGTGAAATTCACACCGACAGGATGTTCCAACAGAATAATAAATACGGAATAGTAAATGATGGAACCAGGTCCGGCGTATAGCACAGACAGGATATTCCGACAAAAAAATGTAAAGACAGAATAGTAAATGGAACCAGGTCCGGCATATAGCACAGACAGGATATTCCGACAGAATAATAGAAGAATGTCACCAAGTATAGGGTAAACCACGTATACAGGTTATTCCGACAGAATAATAAGAAATGGAATAACGTAAGGATTTCACCAAGTATAGGGTATACCGCGTATACGGGTCATGTATAGGGTATGCCACTTTTACAGGTTATTCCAACAGAGTAACAAAGAATGAAATAACATAAGTTCTCTTCAAGAAGAAAGAAGTACAACAAATAATATTCCCTACCTTAGAAGAACTGGATATAAGTGAAGTAGCAGAAAACTCTTCTTCTTTCTCTCTTATTCTCTATACTTTCTCTCTCTATAGCTTGAACGAATTCGTAAGAAATAATGAAGGAATGAGCTTTCTATTTATAGAAAAACTGAGGGTGGCTCTTGGTTTTAACGAAGGGTCAAAATGACTCTTGGTAATATTGAAGAGACAACTACTATTTGTGAAGGTAACTATTATTTACGAAGGTAATTACTATTTACGAAGGTAATTACTATTTACAAAGGTAATTACTATTTACAAAGGTAATTACTATTTACGAAAATAATTACTATTTACGAAAATAATTACTATTTATGAAAGAGACTCTTAGATGACGACATATGGCCCCCCCATAAATAATTAAACTTATCACCAACGTCTCATAATATACTCTTTATATACATCAAGGATTGAATAAAAAAATTTACCAGAAATCATTTTATTTTTAATCAACACATAATTAATCTTTCAACAATTATTAATCATTATAAATTGTCGTCTCAATTATTGTTTAAATAATATAACATATTATACAGATGATACTGTGACAATAATTAAATCAATAATATAAGAGATATGATGCAGCAATTACTGTAACAATAATTGAGTATAGCTGAATGACTTTTCACGTAAGCCTCAATAATCAATACCGTGTGCTACTATGCAACAACGCGTATTACTGTACTTTTACTACCGAGTAGTTCAACAGTATTAATGGTAACACCTCCGCCGTTATTTTCATAAAGTATTTTTGTCGTTTTCTCAATCCGACAATAATTCCATTGTGGGGTCCACCAATGATTGTACCGTCGTACGAATATTCCCCGACAAAAAGAATATTCCCCGACCAAACGAATATTTTATAACAACTTGCGTACTTTGCAACATTTATAAATATTACCCACAACTATAATATTATATCAAATCCACACCATAATTTTCAAAAATATAATTCGAGAAAATTAAATATTTATTCATAAAATCTGGGGTCTCACAATCTCCCCTCCTTAAGAAATTTCGCCCTCGAAATTTACGTACGTACCTGGTATGCCGAACATGTGAGGATACCTTGACTTCACTTCAAATTCTAACTCTTGAGATATAACTTTTGAGTGTTTAATACGATTCTTCTTATCCAAGATTGTAACACGTATCTCTTCAAACGTTAAATCATCCGCTATCTCGTCCGGTTCTAAATTAATAATGTGGTTCGGGTCGTCCACATATTTACGTAACATCGATACAAAAAAAACGTTATGAACACGCAATATATTTGGCGGTAATACGAGTCTATAAGCCACAGTTCCTACTCAATCGAGGATTTCAAATGGGCCAACTAAATCGAGCGTTTAGACTTCCTCTATTCGTCAATTCTTGTTTCTAGAATAACGCCCTCTTGAACCTTCTTAATTCTTCACATTCATCAGCTCTGAGTGTGTAGCTTGAGCGGCTTTAACTTTATCGATTAAAGTCGATTCTACTTTTATATTCGTTATCTTCACGTGAGTTCGTATATTTGCACTTGTAAACGCATACGATCTTCTACTCACACGTCAGCTACCATGTTCGCTTTCCCACGATAATATTAAATGATATGATCGTAATCTTCAACAGCTCGAGCCAACGTCTTTGGCACGTTATACGTTCGTTTTAGGTGAAGAAAATATTTGAGGGTTTAAGAAATGGGTTTTGTACTGGGGTCAATAAAAAAAAGTCGATTTCACGCTCTAGGGGTAAGCTAAGAAGTTCTTCG
The DNA here is from genome assembly GCA_020205505.1 of Panax japonicus. NCBI lineage: Eukaryota > Viridiplantae > Streptophyta > Magnoliopsida > Apiales > Araliaceae > Panax > Panax japonicus. The sequence goes on along the minus strand of CM035102.1, from coordinate 38,664,400 downwards.
GGAAATACGTCAGGAAATTTATTAATAACAGAAATATCATTCAAAGCTGACGTATTTTTGTTTAGATTTGTGACATGAGCTAAGAAAGCTTGACATCCGTTTTTCAATAAACGAATAGCTTTATGGTTTGATATAACAATGATTGACTTTAGTGGTTTGGTTACTTTGAATTCGCATAACAGGTTGGTTATGAGTATGAAAGCTAACAACCTTACGAAAAGCATGATGAGTAGTTAACCAATCGATTTCTAAAATCGCATCAAAGGCAAGTATTTTCAAAGAGATAAGATTGACAGGTAACGTGAAAGTGTCGATTTGAATCAAATAAGATTTATAAATAGTAGAGGTAACGAAAGTTTCTCGGAGTTAACTTCAAACATTGAACACAACTAAGTGAAATAAAAGAGTGAGTAGAACCGGTATCTAACATGGTATAGACTTCGCAAGAGTTTGTAATTAACTTACCCGTAATAACTTCGTTCGGGTTTCGCAACAAATGCTCTTATTTAAACTATCGGATTTGGTTTTGCTATAGAGTATATTCCACCTTTAGTTGCTTCGTCGCATTCCTGATCCATGATTCGAATCATTATTCTCCGATCCATATCGAATTGGGGTTGACCGTTATGCACAGGATAATGCTGAATTCGATGTTGGATTCTCCCAATTGTTGTCCAAAAAGCAAAATCCATTTCATCTATTTTAGCTTTATTAGATCGGACGTCTTTTTCTACACTATCAACGCGTCGTGCGGCTGTTACCCACGCATCATCTATTCTTCTTCGTTCAGTTGTTTCTGCTTTCATCAGAACTTTGATCAGTGCGTTCTCAGATTCCAGCTCTAATATCTTATACTCTGCCAAAGAGTGCTTCTGTTCAAGCATCGCACATCGGGTGACACAATTTTGAATTGTTGTATCTCTTTGTTCCACGACCGCCTGCCGTTCTTCAGCCTGCTCTTCTAACTCATGAACACGATTTTGTAATTCTAAGTTTCGATTATAAAATTCGTTTAACCAATTCTCTTCAGGTTCCTCTTCTTCGTCTTCTTCCTCTTCCTCCTCACTCTCAGCTGCTACCTCTGCAACTAGCTCGGGTGCAACTATTAGTTCTTCATTCACCACGTAAATATCTCTAATTTGTCCTTCGTCTAACACCGCATTATCCTGATTAGTGATTAAAGGTGTCTCGACGGTCACATTCACTCCATTGTGAACACTTTTAGCTGCCATTTCCAAACACTGCCACAAAACAAGGATTAGATAACATATCACATATTATCCCTATACTATGACCGACCAATTAAATAACAAATAAACTTAAGTAGGTCATACTAGCGAAGGAATTCCCCCTTTCTCCCCTCCTAGTTCTAGTCTCACATCTTAGCCAGGGATCATATCCCTAAGCTCTGATACCAACTGTGACGCCCCCCAAAATTAGGTATACATCACCCATCTTGAGTCGTCAGATACATGGTACAGAATTCAAATACAACTTACTAATACAAGTGTCGTGTACAATACGACAAAACATAACTGTGAGTTTGAATACAATTATTGTCTACTAGAGAGCATACAAACTCAAAAGGTGTCCTCAATACAATTATTGTCACACTATTTAATAGAATAGTGAGGACTACTAATACTATTCTCTGGTCCATCACTCCGTTCCCCGACTCGTCCCAGCTATATTCTCATTTCCTGAAGAGAACAGTGAAAGAAATGGTGAGCTCAACTAGCCCAGTAAGAAATATTATGACTAAGATAATGCAGAATAAATTATCATTAGCCTTCAACAGTGTTAAACTGATAAAATATAATAACCATCAAGTTTAACTGCAGCGGAACCAGCATTCCATTAAAAGAGTCAAGTAGAATATAAAAACTACTATCTTTTATGATTTAAAAGGTTTTTCGTCACTGTTATAGCTGAGACTCAGCTTAATAAATATTCCACATCATCGAATCACCCTTGCACTACGGCCAAGGATATTCTTTAGTATCACGACCATAATTATTCATGCACTACGGGCCAAGAATATTTGTGTATTCATTAATGGTCATGATCATGCCAACAACTGTCCATCAATGCACTACGGCAAATGAGACTTTTACCACATCACTTGTAACATTACGGTCATGATTACACCGAAAAATCCCTGGTCATAATCATACCAAGTCCATCCATGCTCTACAGGCCACAGATGACTTTAAAAAAATATAAACATGAGGATGATGACAATGATATAAGAGTTCAATAAAACAAGTTCAAGAATTATTTTATCCAGAAATTATTAACGTTCAAATTGTCAACACGATACTGTTTTGTGGTGTAAAATTCAAGAATGATCAGAAGAATATTTTCATGAAAGGATACTGGATGAAGCGCAAATATCAAGGATATTCCACTAATTTCATGGAGTATAGAAGTCAAAGTTTTATCCAACTGAGTAATACCGAATACAACAACAAAAGATATCACCATGCATGCGATAGAGACCGCACAAACAGGTTATTCCAGCAGAATAATAATAACGGAACCAGGTCAGGTGAAATTCACACCGACAGGATGTTCCAACAGAATAATAAATATGGAATAGTAAATGATGGAACCAGGTCCGGCGTATAGCACAGACAGGATATTCCGACAAAAAAATGTAAAGACAGAATAGTAAATGGAACCAGGTCCGGCGTATAGCACAGACAGGATATTCCGACAGAATAATAGAAGAATGTCACCAAGTATAGGGTAAACCACGTATACAGGTTATTCCGACAGAATAATAAGAAATGGAATAACGTAAGGATTTCACCAAGTATAGGGTATACCGCGTATACGGGTCATGTATAGGGTATGCCACTTTTACAGGTTATTCCAACAGAGTAACAAAGAATGAAATAACATAAGTTCTCTTCAAGAAGAAAGAAGTACAACAAATAATATTCCCTACCTTAGAAGAACTGGATATAAGTGAAGTAGCAGAAAACTCTTCTTCTTTCTCTCTTATTCTCTATACTTTCTCTCTCTATAGCTTGAACGAATTCGTAAGAAATAATGAAGGAATGAGCTTTCTATTTATAGAAAAACTGAGGGTGGCTCTTGGTTTTAACGAAGGGTCAAAATGACTCTTGGTAATATTGAAGAGACAACTACTATTTGTGAAGGTAACTATTATTTACGAAGGTAATTACTATTTACGAAGGTAATTACTATTTACAAAGGTAATTACTATTTACAAAGGTAATTACTATTTACGAAAATAATTACTATTTACGAAAATAATTACTATTTATGAAAGAGACTCTTAGATGACGACATATGGCCCCCCCATAAATAATTAAACTTATCACCAACGTCTCATAATATACTCTTTATATACATCAAGGATTGAATAAAAAAATTTACCAGAAATCATTTTATTTTTAATCAACACATAATTAATCTTTCAACAATTATTAATCATTATAAATTGTCGTCTCAATTATTGTTTAAATAATATAACATATTATACAGATGATACTGTGACAATAATTAAATCAATAATATAAGAGATATGATGCAGCAATTACTGTAACAATAATTGAGTATAGCTGAATGACTTTTCACGTAAGCCTCAATAATCAATACCGTGTGCTACTATGCAACAACGCGTATTACTGTACTTTTACTACCGAGTAGTTCAACAGTATTAACGGTAACACCTCCGCCGTTATTTTCATAAAGTATTTTTGTCGTTTTCTCAATCCGACAATAATTCCATTGTGGGGTCCACCAATGATTGTACCGTCGTACGAATATTCCCCGACAAAAAGAATATTCCCCGACCAAACGAATATTTTATAACAACTTGCGTACTTTGCAACATTTATAAATATTACCCACAACTATAATATTATATCAAATCCACACCATAATTTTCAAAAATATAATTCGAGAAAATTAAATATTTATTCATAAAATCTGGGGTCTCACAAAATTGACAATTTAAATTAGTCTCTTTCCCTACAGCTTGAGCTGAACCAATAAGAACTAAAGATGGAGGTTGGTAACTCATCTTACTTGATGGAGCAACTTATGTCAAACTTGGAGCATCTTTCACCAATGATTAATTACAAAAAGGGGGAGAAAAAGAGGCATGGAAAAAGGTACTCAAGGAGGAGGAAGGCGAAAACAATGAAGTCAAAAAAGAGCGAGAAGAAGAAGAAGACAACAGCAGCAGAAGCAGAAGAAGAGTCATTATCTGAGGAGGAGCTAAAGGATGATGATCCCATGAATGAAAAGTTTGAGGGGGAGCCAAAGGATGATGATCCCATGAATGCAAAGTTTGAAGGGGAGCCAGAAAAAGAAGAAGACCGTGAATCTAAAAAGGAGCAGAGAAAAGAAATGGAGTTACTATCTTAAGGAGAGTAGTAGCAAAAAGATCAAACAGATAACTAGCCGATCAACAGACATCCTGGAAGACACATGGAGCCAAAAAAGGTACATCTCTAACTAGTTAGGTATGTTCTGGATCCAGGATGTAAAGTGTCATAGTTTATGCAATTTTATATTATTATCAATGACATTCATGATTATCTGTTTTAGAAATATAGTTACTCACTGTATATAAGATTCATTCATAACATGCATATGCACTAAATGTTTTTGTCATAATCAAATAGGGGGAGATTGTTAGGAATAAGCATGTGAATGATATTCCTATTTATGTATGATTTGATTATGATATAAATGAATGAATATGCGAGTATGCTTGCATTAAGATAAGTTATAAAGTCCTTTGATAGATAATAGGAACATATGTACAAGGACTTAGAATGAATTGATCAAATATGTTAGGTTGATCCTACATAAGCAAAACAGCTTTATAAAGTCCTTAAAAAGAAATGATGTACAAGGACTATAAATATAAAAAGATCAAGCTTGTTAGGTTGATCTTAAAATGTAATAAATAAGCTTGTCTGATCGTCGAGCACTGCACCAAAAATCGTAGTCTGCCAAGAGAGTCAAGAAAGACTCGAGAGCTATCAAGGCAGAATCGTAGTCTGCAAGATAGTACATCTCGGAGTTCGTCGACTGCCAGGAGAGACGAGGAAGGATCGTAGTGTGTGGATAAGAACTTTCTCAAAGATGTAGTCTACTGAGGAAGTCATGTTCAGAATCGTAGAGACAGTCTGTTTAAGAGCCGACCGAGCATCTGCCAAAGCCAAGTCAAGAATCGTAGACTACAGTCTGAGTCGTAGAGTCTACTATTCAATTCAGAGGCAGAGATCGTAGTTAAACAAGATCAGATGAAGACAACGAGCATAAAGACAGAAATCATAGAGTGTCAAGATCTGATCTCAGAGTCGTAGTGTCTGCACAACCCAAGGAAGAATCGTAGAATGCAGAACTAAGGCTTCAACAGATGTGCTCAAAATGTCAAGGTAGAATCGTAGAGCAAACACGATTCTCAACAAATGAGAACTCCCAAAAATATCCTAAGGATGAAGCCACTGGTCAGAGCTGCAAAGATATATTCCACCTAAAGGGAACCAGAGTGCACTTAACGAATGCCTAGCAAGCTAACAGAAGATCTAAGCACCAACCCAATCAGCATCCAGATTGAGTTGTAAAGCCATTCAAGATGAAGTCTCTTACAAGTAGATCAAAGAAGATTTCAGCAAAAGTGACTGACTAAGGAAAAGTCAGCAAGTGCAATTACTGTCAAATGAATAGAAGACAACGATCTTGGGGACAACCAGGATCGTAGTGTTTGCCAAGCAAAAGTAGGAACTGATGAAGTGTGCACATAGATACTGGTCGGTTTATGAAAAATAAGGCTAAAGTGATTAAGCATGGGTCAGTCCATTGATGATAAGTGAATGAGAGATCACAAGGAGAAAGTGAGCTGGGCATGCCACAAATCTGAGGTGTCTTGATATTCAAAAGAGACCAGAACACGGAGTCAAGCTACCAATTCCTAAGAACAGTCAAAGGCAAACAGAAGTATTGAAGCACTTTACAGATAAATAAAGAAGTGTTCTACATCAAAGATCCAATGAACACTCTTCAGGATCGTAGTATTGTCTCAACTAGTCAATGAGCAACATTCAACAAGACACTACGATCAGGTCCAAGAACATCTACATCAAAATTGTAGAGTTTGGTCATCTGAAGTTTGAAGCATTAAAAACGGTTTTATCTAAAGATTGATATTCAAACGGAGCTTATTGAGAGCATCGATGAAAAAGGACAACCTCTGATCGAGAAATTAGATAGAGGAAATTAAGTCGACTACCTGCCCAAGACATCAAAGTGACATCTCTGACGGGGTAGGTGAAACAGTAGACTGCAGTGTCAAAAAGTCATAAAAAGGATGTCATGTGACATCTGCAGTCTACATCAAATAACTTGAGATATGTGAAACAATTCAAACTACTTTCAACGAAAAGATTAGGAAAGAGTATATATCAGCCAGAGTTTTAAAGATCAAGAGTTTTTGATCTTGCAGAATCGTTGAGTTGTTGGAATGCTATATTGTTGACTCTACGAGTTCCACCAGAGCTAAACAAAACAAGTCTCAGTGACAGTGAGACTACAAAGGTGGAAGTGAAGCTGCTTTGAAAAAGGACTTGAACAGACTAAAGCTTCACTCAATAAAGATGAGAATGTCACTGAAGATGGTAGCTAAGCTGAGAGCCGAGAAGGCCAAGAAGATAGCATTCAGAAAAGTGGAAGAGTACAAAGAAGATCAAAAGAGTCACTCTACTAATCACCATGAACCGAAAGCTGAAAAAGAACAAGTGCAGAACCATGTCTGCAAAATATGCAAGAAGGGTTCAGGGATTTCTAAGTGCCAGACGAAGTCTACCAAAAGCTTAGAGACTTAGCAAATTCAAATGGTGATGGTGCACAGCTGACATCAGATGAAGATGAGCAGAAAAGAGTGAAGATCAGCTGCACCAAAGAAGATGTAGTCCAGACTCTAAACAGAATGCCAAGAGAACTACGCCAAGCTGCTAAAAACATAAGATGTTCAAGCTTCAAGACATCTTAGCAGCAAGGCACCAACAACAACAATAACAACAATCATAATAAGTAGTCAGGGCCTGAGGGGTCCTTGTCCAGAGGAACTAAATGAAGTTTCAAGCCTGCTGGGCTTGAAAAGTTCCTAGGGAACTAGAGGAGTTCCAAGCCTGTTGGGCTTAAAGAGCTCTTAGTGAACTGAAGTTCCAAGGCTGCTGGCCTTGAAGGAATCTTAGTGATTCAGGGTGCTGCTCTTCCTTAGTGAAAATCCTGCTAGTTGAAAGCAGAAGAGTGGATTAGGAGCTTGAGTCTCTGAACCACTTAAAATCCCTTATGTCATTTACTTTATGTCATTTACATTATGTACCTAACTGCTATAACTACTATGTATGTATTAAATGCTTATAACTTAACTAACTCTAAGAATAATGTATGTATGATTAGGAATATATCAATGAATGTGATCTTTTACTTATTCCCCTGTGCTTGAAAAGATTCTTATTTTTTTCATATGCTAATTTATTAGCAACTAAAAAATAAAAGAGAAAATAATTTGAAAATTAAAAGGACATATTCAACCCCACCCCCTTCTAGATCTATTGTGTGCCTATTGGGAACTAACAGTATGGATTGTTTGACTGGAGGTGGAATGTGAGTTATTGAAGGATCAGTTGTTGGCGTTGGTTGGTTATCTGAAGTGTGTTTTCTTTTCCTAATAAGAGGAGAAGTGGGCTCAGCGTGTTCTTCACGTTTTTCTTCGGATTCGATGATTTCTACAGGAATAAGAGGAGGTTGAGTGGCTTCGGTAGAGGGTATACTCTGAGTTCTTCGGCGGAAAGGGGGATTATTTTGGCTCTTTTCTTTTTGGTACGAAGGATTTGGGTGCGTTCGATAATAGGCATGTCAAGGAGACTTTGAGTAAGTGTGGGTACAGGAACATGTTTTGGTTTTCTAGCAGCTCTTTTCCTTTTACGAGGTTGGCTTGTTTCTTTAGTGGCAGTTGGTTCGATGGTTTGACGTTCGGTAGTTTGTGGTTCGATAGTTTGGGGTTTAGAAGTCTGAGGTTCAGAACTCTAGGGTTCCGAAAGGTTTTAAGTTGGGTTAGCAATAAGGAATTTTTCTAATTCCCTTCGATCGATGGCGGTAGGTTTGATGAGAGATACTGAAGAAGATAAAGAAATTATTTCAAAATGATTATTTCAGAAAACTTGAAAAAATACATAAGTATTGAGTTGGAGGCTTACATTTGTGGTCATATAATCATGCTTGCTTGCTCAAAAGTCTGAAGCTCCATTCCATCATAGGAAGTTTCTCCAAAAGATTTGTCTTCTCTCTCACGTGTTCCTTTGAGATATCGTTGAAGTCCACAGAAAGATGCTCGATAGTAGTCCAGTTAGAAAGGGAAGAGAATTCAGGTCCTTCGACAAAAAACCACTCCTTATGTCACTGTTGCCTAATTTTTTAATAGCACTTTACCACGCAAGTATACGCGTTCAATTGTAATATTCAGCAAGCAAGGATATCGTTCCCACGAGGAAATAGACTAATATTTATCAATTACTAACTCTAATGCAATTAATCCTATTTTAAACTAAGAAAATTTTGTTTATGATTTAAAATTTAACTTAACGAAACTAATGATTAAAATCAAAATTTCACAAGAATAATTGCAGATTTAATAGGTTAAGATTACAACTTCCCTTGGTATTTCATTTAAACTAACTTACTTCCCATTTAAAATAAATCAATTAATATGAATTGTTATCCAAGAATGCTTTATAAATATTCATGCACTTCTTCCAAAGACACATGAACAAATCCTCCTAAATCCAATCTTTAAGATGCAGAATTACAAGGAACACCCCAGTTAATCAACTCACTATATTCCTATGTGAATCAAGTTAATTAGGGTTTACGCACAAATTCTTTCAATGGATACAAAAGACACATAGGTATATTCCTATCCTACATGCTAATCTAATTAACCCTATTTAGATTATATGAACAGATGTTATCATATCCAGATCTCAATCTATACTCCATCTTCCAATTTTAAATAGATTATCACAGTAATTGTTGGCCAAACAATTAATCAATAAGCATAAGATATAATAAACAATTCAATAAAAACTAACTTTCATTCAATGGGAAGCTTGCAATTTTAAACTACATACCAAGTTCCGTTGCAATCTTAATTAAAATTTAGTTCATGATAGTAATAAAGAAAAACATCATCCAAGTTAATAAACCAAACATCCCAGATAGTTACAAAAGATAAAACTAGAGAAGAGAAGAAGAAACTCTGAATTTGCTCCAATACTCTCTCTTAGATCTTTAGCCTTTGCAATTCTCCTTCGTGCTTTTCTTCCTTGTTCTCTCTGTAAATCTCTTGAAGAATTGATTGATTGCTTGCAAAATTCGTTCTCCTTCCTTTTCTAGAGTCCTCTCCTACTTGTATTGGTCTCAGCCCTCATTCAGACTCCTATTTGGCTTCAAAAACCCCCTTGGCAGCAGAAAAACGCAACTTTCTACGCACTAGAGCGCCTAGGCGCTCATCATAGGGCATTTTCAAGCGCCTAGGCGCTTGACCAGGACCACGTATTTACAGAAATGCCACTCAGCTTTAATTTTCATGATTTTTGACCTTTTTCTTCTCCGAAATGACCAATTTGTCCCTCCAGCTCCAACCTACAACAAATAAACACAAAACACATAAAAAGATCCTACAAAACAATTAAATATAACAATAATTAAGTTTAATAATATCAGATTCATAGGTATAAAACCTACTCATCAAATACCCCCAAACTTAACCAATTGCTTGTCCCCAAGCAACACAACACAATGCAATAACTAAATATGCAATGCTAATGCAACTAGATAAATGCTTAAATTCCAGCAGTCAAATAGAACAAAATCTATTCATCAAGCCTCAGAGAAATCACAATAAACATGCTAGTACATCATATCAAGACAGATTAATAATTTCCTCGTCAATCATCAAATCTTAACCTGTTATTATTGATATAGTGTGTGTGTGCTTAACATCCATGCTAACTGATATGATGCTAAATACAACACATAATAAATCTCTTAAAAGGAATCATACAGTGTAAACTCACAAAATTCACGAACAAGCTAAAACCAACTAAAGACAAATATTCACCAAATTTAAGAGTCCAATCCGGGATACTTATGCTTTATTGTGCTTTACGGGGGCTTTTTGCTCTTTTCCCGTTTTATTGTTTTTGTTTTTTTTTTATAAAAAAAATTTTTTTTTAACCATGACTGTGCAATGTCTCATTCCATTAGGCTAACAGTGCTACCCCTTAGCGAGCTTTCGACCAACGACTCCCAGACCATATAAGACCTTAGGGCGCTAGGTTTTAAGATACCCCTTCGGGCGTACTTGCTCAAGTAACAAAGGCCCCGAAACAAAACTAGCCACGGTATTATTATTATTATTATTATTTTAGCTTATATATCCCAAATTTTTCCCTCAAACTTAAGTTTTTATCTAAATTCAGTCGTCTTCGCCTATTCATGTCTTTCATTCATTCAAACTAGCATTATCCTCTAGAAGTCCATTATGTGTCAATTTAAACTCAATCAGTCAACATGGTTGTTTTTACTGTGCTATCCTTATTATATCAGTTTCAAACAGGTACAGATTCAAATCATGACAAGAAATCACATCAAAGTCTTAACAGACAATACTATACTTGTCTACTCAATTCCAATCTCATCACTGACCAAAACAGACTTAAACTATTTAACAGCTGGAAACATGCAAATACTTGAAATAAAATATTTTTTTTTTTAGAAAATTAAAATGAAAACTACATGAATGCAAACTACATGAAAAACTATTAACTAAATACTATATGAATGCACTATATGAATACTACATGCATGAACTGGAGCTAGAAAATTACACCCCCAAACTTAATCAATGCAATGTCCTCATTGTATATAACAAATAAAATTTAAGAAATTAAGCATTGAGGACTTCCCTGAAAGATAGAAGCTTTATTCCTCGTCAGAATCTTCTTCCTCTTCTTCTTCTTCTTCATCTGGGGGGTATGCAGACAATGGTGGAAATTGGTAGGGAGCGGCACCTGGATTCATGCGGGCAAACAATTCAAGGAATGCTGCACTAAAATTCTGATACACCTCCGTTTGCCGCTGAGCTAAACTATCCTGATTTCTTTCCATTCGGTCAAAACCTTCCTGAACTCGAGTGGCCACCATGTCGATCCTTCTAGTTTGATTTCGCAAATCTCGACGGATATCTTCATAAAAATTAGGTGGTTGCTCAGAACTTCCAGCTGCAGGAGGATTCTCGTGTAATTGGTGAATAGGCTCGGCTGCAGGCTCGGGATGAGCAATAATGAATCCTAACCCTCTCGGGTGTGGTATCCCCCCACCCCATACCTTGTACTTCTTAATAAATGAGTGGTCAATTGCGGCTAAAGGAGGCTGTGTAGCTTCCTCGGCATCCCATTTTACCCCAGCTTGTTGGCATAGTCCTGTGATCAAAGATGGGTGTGGTAATCCACCTGAGGTCCCTCCTCGAATTGCTTTGTCAATGGAATCATGAATAACTTGGCCCACATCTATAATTTTTCCTGATGCAATGTAGAAAAGCAGTGCTGCCCTTTGATTTACAACATCACTCATATGCCTACATGGCATCATCTTGGCATAAATAAAGGCATGCCATGCTTTCCCATAAATGCTTAGTTTAGATGCGGGGAACAACACAGCTTCTTGTTGATTAGTTAATTTCCATGTTGTTCCAGGTACACACAAGGCTTGAATGATCTCACTGTAGTCTAGCTCATGTTGTAAATATTGCATGTATCCATTATTGGGTATCGTGTTCAAGCCGTAATAAGCATTTATTGACCCAAAACTGACCTCCACAGATTTACCTCGAACCCAAATTACGTTACCAACATGATCTATTGCATTGGCGTAGAATTCCTTAACTATCTTAACAACAGATGCATCCGGTTGGGCTGTGAAGTTCACCCATCTTCTACTCCCAATCATCTGTAATAATTCCCCATCTTCTATCTCAGGCAATAATCCACGCTCGGGAATTAGTGCTTTATTAGAAAGTACATTGTAATATCTGTCGGACGCTTTAGCACTTGTAAATCTCTTTTTGTCATACTTTTGCGAAGTGCCCGAAGTCTCTCCTCTTTGTCTCTTAGTAGCCATAGTATTATGTACTAAGTTCTTGCCAACCCAAATGATACTCAATGACTTAGGAGAGCCAAAATCTTCTTTGTGACAATTTATCAAACACTTTGTGTGCACAGATTTGGAACACTATTGGTATGCACTCCCCCAAACTTAAATTTCACCAATTTTTGCAATTACTAAACACACTATACATCCAAGGCAATTCAAGCAACAATTAAGAGTACCCACACCCAATTGAGCCAACACAATGATAGAAACTAGCTTCAAAGTACTAACCTAACTATTATCCAAGTGAATCCAAATAATTTGCAATAAAATCTTGCGTACTTACTTGGGTATAGCCAAATATGATGTTCAATCAAAGTTGGATGAGCAATTTGAGGTTTGAAACCTTACTTTAAGTAGATGTGGCTTGAATACAAGTGGAATCCCGAATTGGTGAAGAAGGATGACAATATGGAACTTAGTTGCCTTGGTTTGGGTAGAGATATAGTGTTTGATTAGGATTTGGAAGAGAAAGATTGGTTGTTTAGGCTAGATTAGATTAGGGTTTAGAGTTGTAGTAGGTTAGAGATGGAGTAGGAGAGTTATAGAGTCTTTGATTTGGAATGGGAGAAGTTTAGCCCGAATTGGGGTATAAAATTTTTATTTTTATTTTTATATAGGAGCGCCTAGGCGCTGGTTTGTATGCTGTGTGGACCGCCTAGGTGGTGGCTTGCAGAATGGATTGGACGTGTGGAGCGCCTAGGCGCTTGGTTTGTGCTTGTTTGGAGCGCCTAGGCGCTTGGGCGTGCAAACAGCTACTGACTTTGAGCGCCTAGGCACTTGAAATGGCTTGAAGCTTGGGCTGCATTATGTTTCTGACTTGGAGCACCTAGGCGCTTGGTATAGGTTTGTATGGAGCGCCTAGGCGCTTGCTACTTTTTCCAACATTTTCTGCTCTGACGTCCTTTGGGAAAATGGCCATAACTTCTTCGTCCGAACTCCGATTTAGATGATTCAAGATGTTCTAGAAAGAGGAAAAGTAGATCTACAACTTTAATTCTTGAAGTTTCGTGAAATAATATCCGGAGCTATAGTCAAATTGGCTCTGAAGTGACTTCTGTGGAAATGGCAAGCCGAAAACGCGAATCTAGCCACCCTAAATGTCGATCCATGTAACTTTTGTCCCAAACCTCGTCAAATACCCCCAATCTTAAACTTTTACTTGTCTTCCTTTCCTGCAATCAATTGAATTTCTGTTAGAGAACAAGGTATGCAACAAATCCTAAACTAGCAAAGTTTAGTCACTAAATAAACTAACTGAAAGTAAATTAATAAGAGTAAAAATATCAAATAACAATAAAACTTCCTGGGTTGCCTCCCAGTTAGCGCTTGGTTTATAGTCTTCAGCCTGACTTTCTCCTCTGTTCTAATCAGCAAGGTTGACCATTGTCTTTTCACGATCAACACTACGCCCATAGTAGTGCTTCAATCTTTGACCGTTGACTTTAAAATTACGTTTTGAATACGGGTCTTCCACTTCTACAGCTCCATGAGGATAAACTTTTGTAATTATAAATGGCCCAGACCAACGAGATTTCAACTTTCCAGGAAACAGTTTAAGCCTTGAATTGTATAATAACACTTTTTGACCTGCTTCAAACTTTCTTTCTATAATTTTCTCATAATGCCACCTCTTAATCTTTTCTTTATATAACTTCGCATTCTCATACTATTGGAGTCTGAATTCATCCATTTGATTCAATTGTAAGAGGCGCTTCTCCCCCGCGGCAGATATATCAAAATTTAACTTCCGAATTGCCCAATAAGCACTGTGTTCGAGTTCAACTGGAAGATGGCATGCCTTCCCATAAACTAACCTGTACGGAGACATTCCTATCAGAGTTTTGTAAGCTGTACGGTATGCCCATAAAGCATCGTCCAACTTGCCAGACCAATCTTTCCGACTAGGATTTACTATCTTCTCGAGGATTCGTTTCACTTCTCGGTTAGATACCTCGGCTTGACCACTTGTTTGTGGATGGTAAGTAGTAGCTATCCTATGAGTGACTCCGTACTTAGCGAGGATAGCTGAAAACTGCTTATTACAGAAATGCGTTCCTTCATCACTAATGATTGCGCGAGGAGTGCCGAATCTAGAAAAAATGTTCTTCCGAATGAACTTAATCACCACCTTCGCATCATTGGTGAGTGATGCTATAGCTTCTACCCACTTCGAAACGTAGTCCACCGCTAGAAGTATATAGGAGTTACAGAAAGATGGTGGAAATGGTCCCATGAAGTCAATTCCCCAAACATCAAACAATTCGACTTCCACGATCATATTAAGTGGCATCTCGTGTCGCTTTGATATATTACCAACTCTTTGGCATCTGTCACATTTTAATGAAAACACACGGGCATCTTTGAAGAGTGTTGGCCAGAAAAATCCACATTGAAGCACTTTAGCTGCCGTTCTTTCTCCTCCAAAATGTCCACCATAGTCAGATGCATGATATTGGTATAGAATACTCTCCATTTCAACTTTCGGGACGCACCTTCTTATTACTTGATCGCCACATTGTTTAAATAAGAATGGCTCATCCCATAAATACTGTTTCACATCATTGAGAAATTTCTTCTTCTGCTGGCTTGTCAAATCAGGCGGAAACACCTTACTGACAATGAAATTTACATAATCTGCATACCATGGTGTATCCATCCTTACCGCAAATAGCTGTTCATCCGGAAAAAATTCGTTGATCACTGTTGTGTCATTTTTCTTTAGTTCTGAATTCTCTAACCGTGATAAATGATCAGCAACCTGATTTTCTGTTCCTTTTCGGTCCCGGATCTCCAAGTCAAACTCTTGTAGAAATAATACCCATCTAATTAATCTCGGCTTCGCATCTTTCTTTGCTATTAAGTACTTAATTGCCGAATGATCTGTAAACACAATCACCTTTGTCCCAATCAAATATGAACGAAATTTATCAAATGCATAAACAACTGCTAATAGCTCCTTCTCGGTAGTGGTATAATTCAGTTGAGCATCTGTCAATGTTTTACTAGCATAGTATATAGCATAAAAAATTTTATCCTTTCGTTGGCCAAGAACTGCACCAATCGCATAGTCGCTAGCATCACACATTAATTCGAACGGTATAGTCCAATCTGGTGCTATGATTACAGGTGCGGTAACAAGTTTCTTCTTTAACACATCAAAAGCTTCCAGGCATGCTTGATCAAAGTTGAATGGGACATCCTTCTCGAAAAGATTGCAAAGTGGTTTTGTGATTTTGGAGAAGTCTTTTATAAATCGTCTATAGAAACCAGCGTGTCCCAAGAAACTTCGAATACCCTTTACAGAAATTGGTGGTGGCAGGTTCTCAATGGTTTCGATTTTTGCTCTATCAACCTCAATTCCTTTTGATGATACTCGGTGACCCAAGATTATCCCCTCTTGCACCATAAAGTGACATTTCTCCCAGTTTAAAACCAAATTCGTTTCCATGCACCTTTTTAGCACGAGTGTGAGATTTTCCAAACAATAATCAAACGAATCCCCAAAAACTGAAAAATCATCCATAAATACCTCAAGATTTTGTTCAACCATATCTGAAAAAATAGCCATCATACACCGTTGAAACGTCGCTGGCGCATTACATAACCCAAAAGACATTCTGCGAAAAGCAAAGGTGCAATATGGGCATGTGAATGTTGTTTTCTCCTGATCCTCGGGTGCAATGGCAATCTGGTTATAGCCCGAGTATCCATCCAAGAGGCAATAATACTCGTGCCCTGCAAGCCTGTCCAACATCTGATCTATGAATGGTAGAGGAAAATGGTCTTTACGAGTGGCCTTATTCAACTTCCTGTAATCCATACACACCCGCCAACCAGTAACTGTTCGCGTTGGGATCAATTCATTCTGCTCATTCGCAACTACTGTCATTCCCCCTTTCTTTGGCACGCATTGAACCGGACTTACCCATGAGCTATCTGAGATAGGGTAGATAATTCCAGCATCCAACCATTTAATGATTTCCTTTTTAACAACTTCCTTCATGATGGGATTGAGTCTTCGTTGTTGTTCAATAGTTGGTTTCGCTTCGTCTTCCAACAAAATCTTATGCATACAAATTGATGGGCTTATCCCCTTGATATCTGCAATAGTCCATCCAAGAGCAGTCTTGTATTGTCGAAGTACCCTTAGTAGCTTTTCTTCTTGAACCTTGTCAAGTGATGCAGAAATAATGACTGGCAAAGAGGAAGAAGAACCAAGGTAGGCGTACCGGAGGTGGTTAGGTAATGGCTTAAGTTCCAAGGTAGGCGGTTCCTCTACGGATGATGTCACCTTTTCATCTAGCTTTCCCCGATAATCCAGAGGTTCAAATTTTTGTAGACATCGTGTGAACTTCGGAGTTGAATCTAGCATTTGGACCCATTCTATCACCGTTGAATCATCAAATAAATTTTCACTAACCAATGCGGTTTCAAGAGGGTTTTCAATCACAGATTCACCAAATACCTCTTCAGTTGCTTCTTCGATTAGATCAACTCTTAAGCACTCTTCCTCTTCCTTCGGAAATTTCATAGCCTTGAAAACATTAAAAGTTACTTCTTCATCTTGAACTCTCATTGTTAACTCTCCCTTTTGTACATCAATTAATGTCCTTCCAGTGGCTAAAAACGGTCTTCCAAGGATAATGGGTATGTCTTTATCCTCTTCGTAGTCCAACACAATGAAGTCAGCTGGAAATATGAATTTGTCCACCTTTACTAATATGTCTTCCACAATGCCCCTAGGGTATGTCACTGATCTATCTGCGAGCTGTAGAGAGATATTTGTTGGCTTTGGGGCTGGTAATCCCAACTGAGTGTAGATCGAAAGTGGCATCAAGTTAATACTTGCCCCCAAATCACACAAACATCTGTTAAAGAACTGGGGCCCAATCGTGCACGGTATTGTAAAGCTACCCGGATCCTTCAACTTCGGTGGTAACTTTCTTTGCAGAATTGCGCTACATTCTTCTGTCAATGCTACTGTTTCGAACTCCCCTAGCTTCCTCTTTCTTGCTAAAATATCTTTCATAAATTTTGCATAACTAGGCATTTGTTCTAAAGCATCTGCGAATGGAATGTTGATTTGCAGCTTTTTGAACACTTCTAAAAATTTTGAAAATTGTATATCTAATTTCTGCTTTTGAAATCTTTGAGGAAACGGCACAGGTGGTACAACTGTTGTTTGCTTATCTTCTTGTTGCCTTGTTGCCTTGTCAACAACTTTTTCCCCAGATTTACTTTCCGAATTTCCACTCTCTTGTTCACCATCCTCAGCAGAAATTACTTTCTTGTGTCCGTCCAAATCTGTAGTCAACTCCTTCCCGCTTCTGAGTGTAACTGCCTTACAGTGCTCATTTCCATCATTCCTTGGATTTTTTTCCGTATCACTAGGTAAAGAACCTGGAGTTCTAGTATTCAAAGCATTAGCCATTTGCCCCATTTGATTCTCAAGATTCTTTATTGCAGCCGATTGGTTTTTCGTTGTGGCTTCAAACTGAGTTGCCAATCTTGCCAACAATTCTTCCATTTGTGATAACTTATCAGGTTGATGAGGTTGTGGGTGTTGTTGAGTTTGTTGATGTGGCTGAAATCCAGGTGGATATGTTTGCCTTGGAGCTTGAGCTTGAGCATGTGACTGATTATTACTCCAAGAAAAATTCGGGTGGTTTCTCACTCCTGAATTGTAGTTGTTTGAATAACTGCCCTGCTGCCTGTTATAATTGGAAACAAAATGGACTGACTCAGGATTTATTGCACATTGATCACTTGAGTGGTTACCCGCACATATTTCACATATCGTTTCCATTTTCTGAACTGGTTGTACCCCAAGTGCATCTATCTTCTTTGTAAGAGCAGAAATCTGAGCTGTCACTTGAGCTGACAATGCTGTCATCGCATCCACTTCATACACTCCGACTGTCCTTGGCGGAGTTATTCTTGCTGTTGGCCATTGATAATTATTAGCTGCCATGGTTTCAAGCAACTGATACCCCTCATCACAATTCTTGGCCATAATAGCTCCTCCTGCTGCAGCATCTATACTCGATCTCACTATGCTGAATAAACCGTTATAAAAAGTTTGCACCTGAAGCCATTTAGGAATCCCATGGTGTGGACATTTTCGCAATGAATCTTTGAATCTCTCCCAAGCTTCATATAGTGATTCTGAATCGTGCTGAACGAAAGAGAAGATATCGTTCCGCAACTTTGCTGTTTTTGCAGGCGGGAAAAACTTTGCAAGAAATTTATGGGCTAGATCATTCCATGTAGTAATCGAGCCTGGTGGTAATGAATGGAGCCAATTCTTAGCCTTATCTCTGAGAGTAAATGGAAATAGCCTTAGCCTTATTGCATCCTCTGACACATTATTGTACTTGAAAGTATCGCAGATTTCTATAAAGCTGACTATGTGATCGTTCGGATCATCGTTTGGTAACCCTCCAAACTGACATGAATTTTGAATCATCTGTATTGTCCCCGGTTTTATCTCAAAACTTGTAGCAGTAATAGCAGGTCTCGTAATACTCGACTGAATTTCAGTAACCCGCGGTGTAGCATAATCCCGCAGTGCTTTTTGCTCTTCTTCAGCCATAGTATCTTCCTTATCAAATGCTTCTTTGGTTTCCTTAACCCACTTACGCAACCGCTGAAATCTTTTCTCGATGTCGTCCTCGTGAGGCAATAAATCTGGCTTCTTCGATCGCGTTTGCATACACTAGTCAAGAACACCTGAATAGAACAGAACAGAAAAAGTTTAAATTAAGATTAACGCTATAAAAATCAATAATGACAAAATATTAAACTAATTTCCCCGGCAACGGCACCAAAAACTTGTTGCCTAATTTTTTAATAGCACTTTACCACGCAAGTATACGCGTTCAATTGTAATATTCAGCAAGCAAGGATATCGTTCCCACGAGGAAATAGACTAATATTTATCAATTACTAACTCTAATGCAATTAATCCTATTTTAAACTAAGAAAATTTTGTTTATGATTTAAAATTTAACTTAACGAAACTAATGATTAAAATCAAAATTTCACAAGAATAATTGCAGATTTAATAGGTTAAGATTACAACTTCCCTTGGTATTTCATTTAAACTAACTTACTTCCCATTTAAAATAAATCAATTAATATGAATTGTTATCCAAGAATGCTTTATAAATATTCATGCACTTCTTCCAAAGACACATGAACAAATCCTCCTAAATCCAATCTTTAAGACGCGGAATTAAAAGGAACACCCCAGTTAATCAACTCACTATATTCCTATGTGAATCAAGTTAATTAGGGTTTACACACAAATTCTTTCAATGGATACAAAAGACACATAGGTATATTCCTATCCTACATGCTAATCATATTAACCCTATTCAGATTATATGAACAGATGTTATCATATCCAGATCTCAATCTATACTCCATCTTCCAATTTTATATAGATTATCACAGTAATTGTTGGCCAAACAATTAATCAATAAGCATAAGATATAATAAACAATTCAATAAAAACTAACTTTCATTCAATGGGAAGCTTGCAATTTTAAACTACATACCAAGTTCCGTTGCAATCTTAATTAAAATTTAGTTCATGATAGTAATAAAGAAAAACATCATCCAAGTTAATAAACCAAACATCCCAGATAGTTACAAAAGATAAAACTAGAGAAGAGAAGAAGAAACTCTGAATTTGCTCCAATACTCTCTCTTAGATCTTTAGCCTTTGCAATTCTCCTTCGTGCTTTTCTTCCTTGTTCTCTCTGTAAATCTCTTGAAGAATTGATTGATTGATTGCAAAATTCGTTCTCCTTCCTTTTCTAGAGTCTTCTCCTACTTGTATTGGTCTCAGCCCTCATTCAGACTCCTATTTGGCTTCAAAAACCCCCTTGGCAGCAGAAAAACGCAACTTTCTACGCACTAGAGCGCCTAGGCGCTCATCATAGGGCATTTTCAAGCGCCTAGGCGCTTGACCAGGACCACGTATTTACAGAAATGCCATTCAGCTTTAATTTTCATGATTTTTGACCTTTTTCTTCTCCGAAATGACCAATTTGTCCCTCCAGCTCCAACCTACAACAAATAAACACAAAACACATAAAAAGATCCTACAAAACAATTAAATATAACAATAATTAAGTTTAATAATATCGGATTCATAGGTATAAAACCTAATCATCAGTCACCCTTTGTTGCTTGAAGGAGTGTCCATCAGATAGCGTTTTTCAAACTTAAAATTGGGTTTGCGGGATTGCTCCCTTAGCATCTTGAGACCCTTTTCCCGAGATTTTCCAGCAGTAAAGATAGAGAAAAAGAAGTTGAGAGTAGGTAATCCCTATCTCATGGCAGAAGGCGATGAAAGCAATAATGTGAATATAAGAGTTAGGGACCAATTGGGAAAATCCCACGCCCACAAACCCTAAGAGGCTGACGATGAAGGCATGAAGAGGAAATTGATAAGTGGTATTTTTACCTACTTATTGAATACCAATTCATGCGAATTGTGCCCAACTCAAGTACATTTTATTGTGTTTTAGTTGCATTTCATGTTATTTTCCATTGCATTTACTTAAAACTCCTTTTGGTGAATAAGTGCTGGAATTGGCTTAATTTTGGTGGTATTAGAGGATATAAGGCTAATGGAGGCATGAAAGCAAGGCATAAACGGGGGAATGCATGGCATAGAGGTGCAATGGAGCAAGGAGATCAAGCATGAATGAACATGTAGTAGCAGCAGCAGCAGCATGACAGAACCAAAAACAAAGAGCAGACTGTGAGCCGCGCGGCATGATGAGTTAGGAAACACGCGCCCGCGTGAGTACCAGGTTAGACAATGATGACTTACTGCAAGTTGCGCGGCCGTGAGCAGGACAAGTGCAGGAGACTCGCGCCAGCGTGAGATGCCAGCTGGACAGGGCAGCACATTCTGTAAGTCTCGCGCCCGCGCGAGACATATGCTAGAGAAGCTCGCGGCCGCGCGCGATGCTGATACTGTGATTTTGTTTTATTTTTATTTTAATTAAATGATGTGTAATTGGTTTAAAAAAAATGATTATGACTGGTGTCAGACGGACACTTGATAATTTTTAGCGTATTTTCATCATAGTAATTAGGGTTTACACCTTGGGAGAGATTCCAACAGAGAACGAAGCCAAAACGTCTACTTCTCCAATTCTTCTTAGGATTCTCTGTCATTGTGGATTTTCATTATTAGCTACTAAATTTCTATGAGGATTTAAGCGTTTATCATTGGTTTTTATTCAGCGATTGGGTTTGATCGTTCTATCTTTCTTATTTCAATTGTTGCTTATTGATCATGTTTAGCGTTGATCTCATAATGGCTTTTGGTTCAGTCGTGAACTAAACTCCATTATGGGATTCTAACGGATTTTAATATGTAGTTGGTTGCACATTTAAATGCTAGGGTTGTTTTGCATATCATATGGAATATCTGTCATGATTGTTTAAATGCATGAATGCTTGATCACCATTCATCTCAGTATTTGTATGGAATTGACAATGAACATACAGGTATGGATTGTAGTTATGATAGCATGCGAATATGGGGCTGTTGTATATGGCTTGGGTATTTTGTGAACTAGATAGACATATATTGTTTTACCGTATGAGCTAGAATAAGGGCTTGAGCTTAAAATCAATATAATTGCAATTTCACATAGACATATAGTGATTTTGGTTGTATCGGTGATTACATGGAGTCTAACATCTGTAGATGCTGTGTAAGTATGTTATAGTGCATTGAAAAATGGTTATAACTCTATTTGTGCTCTTGGCTATTTTCATGTGATATGTGAACACTTCTTGCATGATAATGACGATTAGATGAAATATTAAATGAAGTTAGGGTCCCATTACTTCCAGATTATATCTATTCCATTTGTATTCTTATTTTTAGTTTGTATTCACAATTAGTCTAATTCAACACTTTTAGTCATTAGTCTAAGCATATAAATACAGTGAGTTAATTGATGCATAATAATTTAAATTTAACAACTTTCTCTATGGGATCGATACTCTACTTACTCTGTATTACTTGTTGACACATGTATGCTTGCATGAGTTAGAGCTCTTTTATTAGGATTATAAAAGAGGCAATAGAAATTAATCCCCTTTCTCTAGGAGAGTCAGGGGCATGGCAGTCCAACCTTCGAGACGTTGGTACATTCATTTAGTGGAAGTGGGCAATCTCAAATGGTGGGTATCTGGAATCAGATATCGTTCTCAGATGATACAGAGATCATCCTCTGAAAGTACGGAAGGATTATTGGCATGGAGAAATTGTTCTTCATTTTAAAAAAAAAAGAGAGAATGGTTTAGAATGGGAGCAGGTGGGGGATTTTTGCTAGAGGAAGAAGTGGATTTGGGGTTTGTTGTCTGGGTTCTGAGAAGCCATTGATAACAGTTTGCAGAGAGGGAGAAATCGGAAAGAAGAAGAAAGCAAAAGCACTTTGATTTTGAAATGAGCAGATAAAATCGTCTAATTTGGGGGAAATAAGTTTTTATAGTGACCGTCCTTTCAATTGTTTCCGAAACACGAGGGAGGCGCATTTAATGTGGGTAATGATGGTGAATTTAAAGAGTTATCATCTAAGTTGGGGTTTTCTATTAATTGGGCCTTATTCGGTCTCATTTGGACTCTTTTACTATTGGGCCAATTTTTATATACTCTGTTATTAAACATTCTGTTTAATAAAAGACTTGGGGGTAGTGTTAGACCATATTAATTTGGACCTATTGGGCCACCTTTATTTGGGCCTTTAGAGTATTGGGTCATTATTTAAATAATGATATATGTGGGCTTGGTCCTGTGGTTATAAGTTGGATAATCATTGGACTGTTGACCCAACATCTTAATTAACGAGGATTTTACATAATCTTAGTTAGTGGGGAACAGTGATGGGATTAGCAGGTGAGTTGCATGCAGTTAGCTGAGGTCATAGCCAGTCGGTTGCATGCAAGATGGTGGAATGAGTATATGAAGACAGAGCACTTCATAGAAAAAGGTAACATGAAAATTTTTATACCAAACAATAGAGCACACCACCTCCATTGTTAACCTTATGTTGGCTTGTACTGATTCTCACACCGAAACTATCCCCCGACAGTCCAAGCCGTCAAGCTTTCGATGCTGATTTGTTTAATGTGCAAGATTGAACGCGTTTTTCGATAATTAAGGCATGTAAAAAAATCTTAGCGTTAACAATATTTAAGTCGTGTATTGCAACAGAAACAATTAACACAACACAGTCTTTTCCGTTAATATTTCATTACTTTCTCTATATTTTTCAAATTCCAAAACTCACCCTTAAAAGCATAAAATCAAACATGTACATTCATGTTTACAGTTTATCTATCATTTATTTGGGCAGAGGGCAGCACAATTTTTATTTGCTTTTGCCAAAATTGGTACCATGTGGGAATCATTTTATTGTTTCAGTTTTCATAACTTTTCACAGCTAATTTGGACTTTAGTGTAAGTTGCTGCTTCTTTTTTCTTCTTTTACATGTGTCCTAAGAGCAAGAATTATATAAATTAAAATGTGTAAAAAATAATATTATGAACACAAACTCCACACAAAAACTTGTGCACAAATAATATAAAAAAATACGAAGCAAAACACTATTGGATGCTTTATATATTTTCACTGATATGCAGTATGTTTTATACATTTTCATTAATATATAATATATAAATTCTATTCTTAATGAACAATTTTGTATACATAAATATTATTAAATATGTAAAATATTTAATAATAGATCACGCTTCGAAATTTTTTTTCTTTTTTTTTCTCTATCTTTTTTTATTTTTTTATGTTTTTATGCGCTTGCATTACTAATTTGGATGCAAGACTCGTCTTTCTCTCTTATTTTGGGAAAGATTTGTGTTGAAGAATCCAAATTAAAAATTAATTAAAGTTAGCCCACATGACATTTTCAGGACCCACAAAGCATTACTTGCTGAAAGTCAAATTTTATGCAGTTCACCCTCTTTCAATTACTCAAGGACTGATTCCATTATAATCGATCAATAACTTTTAAAGAACACAATATTTTATTTTATTTATAATTTATTAGTATGCTAATATTCAATTAAATAAGAAAAAAAATAAGTATTAAAATTTAATACACTGACAATATACACAAACTATGCTAAGATAGTAAGATTATGACTTATAATTGGGTAAGTTTGTCTAATACATCTATTTCATGTGTCATAATCATAACACTACTTGCATATATACTTTTACATTAGTAACCTTTTAACTCTCAAAATAATATGTAGGAAATACAAGTATAAATAGGTGCTCAAAACTGTTTGAAAATTTATAATCAGGAAAAGAGTAAAAACTGTCTTTCTTGAAAAATTGAAGAAAAGTCCCTTATAAGTCAGAAAGAGGATTGTTATTTTTTTTCTTTTTAATAATATTACAGACAAACTATTCTACAAATATTTTACAAACTGTTGATGTAACATACTTCACCTCAACTTTTTTTATGAGGTCAAATACTACATTAAAGCAATTTATTAATCAGTATACTAAAGTGAAATATATCACATCCGTAATTTGTAAAATAATTTACGTATGTAACATTACTCTCTTTTTTTTTACATTTTTTGTTGAACCATATCAAGCTGTTGATAACGAGATATAATCAACTTATTAGTCTTATGGATTGATACCAAATATCTGTAATTGTTTATACTCTCCTAGCAGATGAGATAGCTATGCAAAGGATTAGCAGAATTACCAAAAAGTATAGCATTCCTTAAGCTGGCCGCCAATGCAATTTTAATTTATTAGCATGATAGCAATTAACTACGAATAAAATTGAGTTTTATTTTTTTAATTATAAGAGTTAAAATTTAATATACTGACAGTATACACAACCAATGCTAAATGCTAAGATTATTGCGCATCATTAAAATATGGGTAAATTTGTCTAATACATGTACGCTATATTTGTTTACAAAGATTATATTTGAGATAAGATTATTAATCCCAAATATCTTGTTTATTTTCAAATTTAGATTTTGAATTAAAAATAACTTAATAATCTTGACATTATAATTATAATCTCGAAATTATAATCCAAAGATTAATAGTATTAGAATTATAATCTCATGGAGATTATAATTTTTACAAACAAACACAACCCTACTTCACTAATGATGATGTGTCATAATTCTAACACTACTTCTGTATAAGATTGTAAAATGAGCAAATATTTCAAACTCGATTTGTACTCGCTCGACTAAAAATTCAATTCGAGCTCGACTCAAAATATAAATGAGTCAAATATAAACAAATTTTAAAGTTCGATAAACTATTAGAACCTCTTCAGTTGTAATTTTCTATTGATAGTCAAATGATATTTATTCAAAAAGTTTAAACAGCTCGAGCTCGATTCGGAATAATGCTAGACTCGATAACTAAATAAGCCTTAATCAAACATTATTTTATATTCGACAAATTTTGTGAACCAAATCTGAACTCAATACTCGGCTCGACTCTATTCATTTACATCCTTACTTCTGTATATACCGTCAGATAATTAACTCTAAAAATAATATGTAGGGCATGCAAGTATAAATAGGTGCTCAAAACTGTTTGTTTACACCTGAGTTTCTATAGTCGAGCTCCAGCAAATTACTGATATCTAAAGTTGAACTCATATTTGAACCCTCTATTGTAAACATTGTTGACATTGAACATCACATAACATAGGGGCATCCTATTCACCCCAATGTTCTCAAAAAGATGTATCAGTCCAAAATAAATATTGACCGTAGGATTCTACTCCAGACCTATGCGACATATCGGGTTGCTCTTGATGAGACTAAGATCCACCTGCAAAACAAGCTCACAATAATAATAATAATAATAAAATCATAATAACCACCCACGTGATTTTAAGGTTTGTACTTGAGGAAAGCCATACTTTGTGCCCAAAGAGATCCCTGATGTTATCGATCCCATATAGTATCATGGTTGGCCTGGTGCAAGAGAAAGAAGTAAGCAAAAGGTGATACTTGAAGAAAACCAACAAAAAGAAAACTAGCCAGAAGAAATAATAAATTTTATACCGAGTAGTAATTATGCATAGGTAATGATTGGGTCAAAAGGAAAATGTGGACTGCTAATACAAAATTGCGTCAATAATTGTAAATAAAGAATGGTTAAGCACCCGCAAAGGCTGTCCTATCGTAGGAGTCTGCTATCTTGTAAGATTAAATAGAACATCTCCTATTCTAATTTTGCAACAATCTTAAAGAAGAGTATGAACCTGCCTTTATGTTACATTAGGCTCTCAATAATTTGCTACCTACATTTCCAAGTTTCTTGCCCATCTTTTACAATCTCTGGTGTGCAATATAACACATACAAATATGCGCTATTACATAGAGCATGTCTCAACACTGTAAAATCATAATTTATATATATATATATATAAGAAAACAGTATATGCTTACCTTTCAAGAGAGAGGCCCCATGCAATCACACGAACATCTTCTGGGAGCCCCATAGGGAGTAACATTTCAGGTCTAAACATGCCGGAATTTCCAATCTCCACCCACTTCTTAAATCCTTCATGATAACTGGCACCGTACAATATGTTTAATGTAACTGCTCAATTCATGATAAGTTACAGCCCTATTGGATAAAAATCATGATATATTACCCGAAAATTTCCATGCTCGGTTCAGTATAAGGATTGTAAGCAGGCTTGAAACGCAACTTGGACATACCTGAAAAGAAGAAACACAAGGATAAAAGTTTCATTCTCCTATTATTTGTTGCGGATCTTCTCCACAATAAAATATTTTATCAAACTGAAAGCTTTTGCAAGACATTATCATTCAAACTCCATTTCCTTGAACATTTACAAATTGTGAAGTCCTGATATTAATGTGTTTAAAGCTAAAATGGCCAACAGTTGAGGCCAGTAAAGAATTGATCTATTACCTAGACGGGAGAAAAAGTCATTAAGAACTCCTTGAAGGTCCCCAAGTGTAAGGCCCCGATCACATATTAGACCTGAAATTAGAAAGAGCAATCCATATATGTTAATGACCGCAAGAAGCATAAACAAACGGTTGAGGTGGCTTGACAAAGCATTTAAAAGTACATAATCAGACAGTATAATATAAAATGGAGCAATCACATAGCTCGAGTTACTAGCCAAGCTATGAAATGTCAGTAATAATCTAAATTTTCTTCATCATTCATTTTGATAGTAATTAGAATCTGCAACATCGCCAATTACCATAGTTCCAAGACTTTATGCATAAATGTATACCAACTCTTCATCAACCGAGTCCTATGCTAAGGTTTGTAGGTAATACAACATATATAAGAAAAAAATCAGTAAAATATTACTAATATTAAATTTAAGATTGAAATTTTTAAGCAACAAAAATTACATTTGAATATGTCCTAGGCAAACCATAATTTGTAAATTAATCAACCAGTCAAGTGTGACTCATTTCTGAATGGAGATAATATCAAGCATGTTGAGACAATTCAATTAACAATGGACACTGAAATTTCCCTTTTGTCATGTAATTAGGTAAAAAATTTATTTATTTCAATCATAGTTGTCACGGCGCCACGGCAAGTTATGGTTGTCATGTATTACTCGGATTCACATTTTTTGATGAAGTACCCGTGTCGACGCGATCCGACATGGGTGTGGATGCAAGATTTGTGTCGGGTGCTGCACTTTCAATCCGATACGGCACTTTCAAAATCCCAAAAATCTATTAGCGATTCAAAAAGTGAAGTCAAGAAATTTCAAAATCCCTAAAATCTATTTGCGATTCAGAAAGGGAAGAATAAAGAAAGACTAAAATAGAGGCAAAGAGCAAGAGATTGAGACTTACCTGCGAGGCTGCAACTTGGGATCTACCGACTCTGGATATCAAATTTTCCAGGTACATCTTCTATTCTTCTCCTCTTTTTCTCTATTCTTCTATCCGTCTGCCGTAACGAGAAGAGGAAGAAAAGATAAAATATCCCCTATAAAATTACAGTTAGATACCCCATAGTTTTTATAATTTTTAATTTAGTCCCTCAGGTTTTCTAAAAGTTTAAAATAGCCCCTGGAAAATTACATATCAATCCCTGTAGTTTTGTTTTCTTCCATTTCAGTCCCTGAAGTTTCAGTTTTGCCCCTGCTTCTTTATATTTTTGCACTTCATAAGATACCGTATCCCCGCATCCATGTCCAAATTCGGATCCATATCCGCATATCCTTTATTTTTTGAATTCATAAGTTCAACACAGAGATTCATACCCGTACCCGCACCCGAGTCCGAGTAACACAGATGGCAGTAGCCGACTGCCAGTATACCTAGGCGACAAGGCGACTGTCAATTAACAATGGACACTTGAAATTTCCCTTTTGTCCTGTAATTAGGTAAAATTCTTATTTATTTCAATTATAGTTGTCACGGTGCCACGAGTCATAGCAGTAGCCGACTGCCAGTACGCCTAGGTGACAAGGCGATCGTCATGGCGTCCGTATGACACAAGTCGTTTACAATGTGCAATTTATATAATATTTATTTTACTTAACAAATATATTGATAATAACATTTTATATACATTAAAACCCAAAACATAACACTATGGAATAACATTAAAACCACAATTATTTAAATACTTAGCAATAACAATCCAAAAATAAAACACTTGTTATTAAAAATTAGTAAAAAATTAAGAATTAAACAAACACCACATAGAAAATAAATTTCAACCAACCGTCACAAACATGTTTTATCAGTTTAAAATAAATGATAATTTTATACCATAAAGTGGCAATATTTTATCATGTTAAAATTAGATATATATTTGTAAAACAATAATTTTTTTTAATAATAATATATATATATATATATTTTTTAAATTTACCGCTTTATCTACAATGGATTAGAAATATATATAAAAAGAAGAAATTAGTGGTAGAATGATCAAATTGATAAAATGTTAGGGCACCTTATTCGTTCTATAAAAAAAATTCTTAGCAAATTATAAATATTAAAGATGAAATTTTTGTTTTATATTTACACTTATAAAAAAGGAGTTGTTTATTTAGTAGTTGTAGTATGGCATTGAAATTATGATAACAAACTTAAAAATATTATGTAATTTTGTACTATTATCAATAAGTGAATTATTTTTATGGATCAATTTTTTTTATAAATATTATCTTTTTCATGGAACGAAGGGAAGGGAGTACTATTTACCACTTGAATAAAAGTTTTTATTTTATTTTATTTTTTGTCAAACTGCTCGAGTGAAAGTAGAATAAAATTCCCCAAACCTAATAATGTCTTTTATTGGAACCTATCTGAACGATTGAGTACATGAGAACTTGAAAAAAATATGTAAAAGTTATACAAACACTAAAACTGCAGTTGCGAACAAGAAAAACATAGCAGAGAAAGCACTCGAACTACAGTCGCGGACAAGAAAAAGAAAAACCAGTGTGTGGTCGCCGATGGAGTCGCGAAGAAGTCGCCTTGCTGTGATGGGTCTCCTTGTTGCGATGGAGTCACGAAGAAGTTGCGAAGCAATCGTGAAGCGGTGATGGGTCTCCTTGCTGCGAATGCGAATCGATGGGTAATGCGAAATCTACAGATAAGGGTTTTCTCCCTTTCTCCTTTTTTTAATTGATGGATCAAGGGGTATTATATCCATGAGTCAATGGGTATGGGTCAGAACATGGGTACTGGGTAGATGAGTTAAGCATTTAAATTGGGCCAGAGCTGCCAAGGCGTACGCCTTAGCAGCTTTGCCCAAGTCGACCTCTCGCCGTGCCATTTCTCCATCGGCTGAACGCCTAGGCGACGCCGTGACAACTATGATTTCAATGAACATTCCTTGGAGAACAAACAAAAAAAAAGCATACAAAACAGACCTCCTAATTGAGAGAAGGCTTTCCTGTTGAATTTAAGTTGTAGTTACGTAATCAAAACAAAACATGGTTGAATGGGCAAATTGATTTGGTTTGCTGTTCAAAGACGAGGAATTTTAAACTTTAAGAAGCTGTCCTTCTGGAGAGTATTATCACAAAATTTAACACTATTCAGACTACAGCAACAGATGCTCGCATATCTACTTTACCCTGGTCAAATCTGGCATTGAGTGAATTAAGGCATGAGCCTAAAGAAATGGTCAGTTCTTATATGGGCTTAGTGGCAAATTCATTTTAAAGTCTAGGCGGCGCCAAGTGAAAACCCTATACAGGAGACGTATCTTTCATTCAGAGGAGAGAGAGAGAGAGTAAATACCTTCTATCTGATGGAACTCTGCAAGATGTGTCCGGTCCACAGCTTCATTTCTGAAAACACGATCCACAGAGTAGTACTTTTGGCCGGCAAAAGGTTTCTGACCACAATTGCAGTTGATTGATTAATTATGAGAAAGTGATCATTATTACTGCAATTGACTATGGTTGCATATTCCCAACCCCCTCCTTGCCAGCATAACAAACACATGCACACCATGAAGAGAGAGAAAGAGGAGGGCAAAAACAAAGAAAATAGAAGATGGAGACATGCTTGATTAGAGTTCAAAATTCAAACTAGGTCGTAGCATAACATCAAAGTTCAGAAGCTCACACAGAAAATTACACTAAACATCAATTAAAAGTTCTGCTTCTAGGCTTCAATAGCTCACATGGACCAAAAAATCATACTTCCTCCATTCCAAAGCACAGGATCAAGTTTGACAAGTCGATTTGATATATTTTCAAATTCAAAATTGATGTGATTTATTTATCTTTCGAAAACAATAAATCTTATAACTATTAATACTATATAGATATTTTACAATTTCATAGTTGTAAAACAAAATTAATTTATATCCACTTTGAATATATCAAATTGACATCACATATCCTATATTTTGGAAGCTGAGGGAGTATTGCCTTTTCAAAGACAAAAAGCATAATTTCATAAGCTTCCTTGATAAGCATTAATTTTTTGGATTACCTACAAATTGTGACAATTACAGCTTTTCTATTATAAGATATTGGGTTTGTCTTACTATGAAAATTAAATTCATGCAGAAAATTCTACAAAAAGAACACCAACAAAAATAAAATAACAGTAAACACTTGAAAATATAGTTTAAATATTCCTTTAATATAAGCATATTATTTTAAGAAGTAATGTTTCCTGATAAATTAAATACAAAAAGTATTTTATCAAATTTATGAACAACATAGAAGAATGGGATCAAAAAGTTTGGTTTGAACAAAAATACTCCAAGAACAATTAAAAACTTTAAAAAGAATTAAGTGGATGTATAATAATAAGCCACCTTTACCGTTATACCTTAAAAAATAGGATAATAAAGAGGAATACTCTCTAACAAGGCCTAAATAAACGTTATCCTCCCACCCAAAGTGAATTAAACCTCTATCCATGGAAGGGACCCTTATCAAGCTTACAGAGGAAACCAAAAAAGAAAAGAAAAGGACAAAGAACTTCTGATATTTACAATGGAAAAGTGAGACTAAGCTGTACTTTTACCTTAAAATATGGGCCAAAAGGTTATACAGCACAATATATCAAGGTTTGAGCTCAACTAAGTAACTAATCAACAATGAGATTTTTGTTTAGAGAGACTAGGGTATTAGAGAGAACATGGAGAAGAAGAAACCTTGAGAGCAAGGAATGGATAAACAACCTTTTTAATTCATTTCATTCATAAATAATTACAATTATTCTCCTATATACAGAGACTATAAATATAAACCAAATATGCTAACTGCGCCATGGGTATACGCTATCACCCTTATGCCTAAAAGTTTCAGAGAAGGGTAACCAAACTACAAACCTACAACTATTACATATTTACCAACACTATACTTGTATCAATAGGATCAAAAATACTAAAGTTATGAACCTAACTACACAAGTATGTATGATTGACCATTCAAATAATACATCAAAACAAAACCTGTGAAAGTGAATACAGCATCCTCGAGGAAACAGCAGTTGTATGAGTTCGCAAAAGGTTCTTGTTTGCTTCCTCTCTTTTCCACTCATATCCATAACTAGAAAAGATATCTAATTATAAAAGAGCTCTAGAATTGAACCAAAGTAGAACATATATACAACGGTACCTGCTTTGTCTAAAAAAGAGTCCTACATTTTGTTGATTTTTGTTTTTAAGAATATTAAGTTTTGCATGACACACTTGAACATAAAAAATAAAGTACAAATTAAAAATTTATGATTGTTTTTTAACATTAACATATTAAACTTAATAGACTAGAATTACTTTTGGTAAAAAATTATTGAAAAGATAATATCTAAATGTGTCCTACACAAACCTTATTATCCGTAAAAAAAAATAGTTGACAAAAAGTAGGAATCTTTTTTTCGGGATGGAAGTAGTATATATATTACATAACAGCATACCCTCTGGAACCATAACCACCAGATTCGTGAACTTGCTTCACCCGCTCAACATAATCCTCAGGTAGTGTCTTTGTGGTGGAAGGTTCTATAAATGTTATAGACATATCAGCATTAGATGGTAATTGGACTCAGCAGATACATATGAAAACATAAAGTCAAAGTGTCAAAACAAACCTTTCAAGAAAAATGTATCATGTGAATCGCGAGCAGGATGTTGCTGCGGCTGGAAAAGTGCATCAAAATTCCAGAAGCTGCAAGAAAACAGAATGGGATTAAAATTTCTGATATGTTGCAATAAATTACAACCAACACTTGGTGTAAAGTCCAAAATAAAAATAACAAACAATAGGATATTACAATTTAAGATCTTTTTGGTTTCCCATTCAAAAAGGAAAAGAGCAAAGGAAAATACACTTAAAATAAAATTGTATGCTTGCATTATTGAGCATAACTTCTGCAGACTTATTTTGGATGCACCTCAATGACTTAATGTTTTGCAAGTTTTATATATAGGGAAAAGGGAGTATGTGTCTTGCACACACACAAGTTTATGTGTGTCATGCAGTTAATACGACGTAGTTTTGATTAATAAAATGATGAAATGTCAAAACAACCATTAATGAAAGTAGTGAAGACACAAGCTTGTGTGTCTAAGCCACACGATCCCTTTTCCCATGTAGATATATATATATATATATATATATATATATATATATATATATATATATATATATATATATATATAGAGAGAGAGAGAGAGAGAGAGAGAATTTTCTTATGAATTCTGTCAGGTCATTGAACATATACTGATGACAAGTATATCAAAATAGGAAATTACTAACCCATAATTCAACAACTTTCATAAAATCAAAACTTGTACTTTTCACTTTCAGATGTGAGCTGAGAACGATATTTATGGCTGCTTCTCACAGCCTCTTCCCCAGGCATGCATCAGTTGGGTAGGGGAGTGAAGGAAATGTTTTTAAATATATATACATATAAGTGTTTTAGTGTCTCAATATGCTATCTTAGCTAGGAGTGTTACCGTATGGACAGTGATACGATCCTGACTAGGGCCACATCAAACAATAATAATGCAATTCAAGTTTCTATTGGTTTAGTTACGAGGGCACGAACTAAACGGTTCAAAGAAGAATTTAATGGTTTAATTCAAGTATTATTGGACTGACCCAATAATACTAAATATAAACTTAACATATGTGGCATTCCTTAGCTATTCAGTAATTCATGTGGGCCTACATAAACTTTAACATATGGCATAACATAATCAGCATGTTATTCATGTAAATCTAATTGGGTGGGTATCATAACAGGTGATTAAGCATGTGGGCCTAACACAACTGATTTCCTATTATATTCCTAATATATTCAGTAATTGATTTACACGTAATTGATATTCAGCAAGTTATCATTACAGCTTAGTCATCCAAACGCGGAAAGCATCCTTATTCCAATTCATGTAAGATTTCCGAACGCGACAATTCACAGATTTGCTATTAATCACGTGGTAAGAAGATTCACGCGACAATTGTATTTCCGAATGAGGCAAGGATTATTAGATTTTAGAAAATTAGTTTAAAACTAATGTAATTAGAATTTTATTTAATTAGAATTTCCAATCCAATTTTAAGTTTGATTGTTATGTAATTTATTTATTTTGTTATTAGGATTAGGATTACTTTTGAGTAGTATAAATAGGGGTCAAAGTTGATGTAATTGATATACAACACCTGATTCAATTAATAAAAATTCTTGTGAGATTATTCTCCTTTTGGTTCTTTGAGAACTCCTGAACTGTTCATAGTTTTTTCTGTGAGGTTCAAACCCGACTTTATCATACAACAATACATAATTGTGTGTAGTGTCTTCTACCGCATCAATCGTCGATTGTACCAAGGTTCCTGCTTCCATATAAGCACGAGGTCAAGGTGTCGGTATCCATTCAATGCAGTTTTCCTTACACTATCAATTGTATCAAGGTTCTCGTCTCAATATAGACGACCACTTCACGCAAGCGTACCGTTGAGTTTATCAGACAGTCTAGGGGATAATTAGAGAAAGCAACAAGTTCTTGCTTGTTACTAAAGCTCCAATTTGTAGTGACATAACTAAGCAAGATCAGTTACCTGCTTTCGACATAATTGTTTGTTGGCATCTCTTCAAACCTACACATAGTGAGCAACCAAATTACAAGAACGAACCTTTTGGAGGAAATACTCCTACAAACTAGATTTTTGACACATTCATATACATAACAAAACAACAATCAGGCCATACCCCATTTGAAGAAAGATCATCTGCATTTGCCTTCGTACCTGGAGTAAAGAGATATTTGAAATTGAATAAAATTAACATTAACAAGAAAAAAAAAAGTTTATTCGAAATTAAACAAAAGTAATAATATCAAAGAAAACAGTTTTCAGATACAACTGGTCAACAACATACCAACTTCATACACTAATCACACGTGGACAGAATAATAGCCTGTAAGATACATAAGTATCAGCCTTAACGTCTGGCAAGGCAAGCAAGATTTACATTTTTTTAATTGACATGTGGCTGTCATTACAGGGACCAAGAGAGGTGGTTATCATAGGTACTGCAAATTTGCAAGAGTGAAAGTAAAAGCTCTATAGAAAAAGACAGAGCTGGTACAGTTTGTTTGGGACGTCTAAGTGATGTTCTTTAGATATAATGGGGGTATTCGTCACTATTAAAAGAAGTTGGGTGTGCTTGACTTGGTCATAGGGATAGTTTTGAGTTTTGAAATTCAGATAATAAATATTTGCTGATATAAGCAATTTTCATAACATTTTATTTACCATTAAGGGAGGTCTGTGTCTATCAGCATCAAACACGAGGCATTGTATTGTTGTTTTACAAATGTGGGGGATACTAACTAAGGGGGTAGGACTGAAATTTATTCCTCGTCACAAATAGTAGTTGATTAGTCATATACAAATCTTACAACCAAAACCAATTTATTAACTATTTTAGAGAAATGTGTAATCCTTTACCTACCTGACCCAGTGTTCTTAAAATCCCCGCCTAGGTCCGCCTAGGCGCTAGGCCCCCCCTTGGCGCCTCGCCTAGGCGCTAGGCAGCAAAAAAATTTCTCCAGGGACTTAGGCGGAGAGTTTTTATTTATTTTAATAACTACCTAAATCAGATCTTGATATATTTATTTTTCTAATGATTTACCATATTCATAATACAGGTTGTAATATATCAAATCACAACAAGAAGTGAACAATATCAAGTCAAAATGAATAATTTTATTATAGTTGTAGTTTTTTGAACTTGTACCAACTTCAAATTATATAAATTATGATACATTTGTAATATTTAGTTTAATTCAATATAATTCTTCAATTTATGTTTAGTTTCTTAAGTTTTAATATTGAATTAAATTCTTGAAATTTTAAATTTTATTATTTAATAGCAATTTTATTTATGAATAAAACTAATACGTTAAAAATATGTTTGAACTTTGAACAATTGCATTTTTGTGTTTGACCTTTGACATTAGCAATATGGATATGTGTTTGAACTTTAAGCAAATGTCTTTATTATCTTTATTATAGATTGTTTTGCTTTATATTATTATTTTGTTTAGATAAATGTAAGATAAAATATTAAAATTGGCTTATAATAAAAAATATCGCCTAGGCCCCCTAGGCGCTAGGCCCCCCGGCCGCCCGCCCGCCTAGCGCCTTTTAGAACATTGACCTGACCTGGTAGTATAATCACAAACACTCAGTTGATGGATATTCTGACATTCATCCAGGTAATCTAAGTTTATTCAACATCAAACAAAGGAAAAATGATAAGCAAGTGAAGGAAGAGACAATTGTATACTTGCCTTGAGCAAAGGATGGAGATGACCACCTTCAATGGGTAAACCTTTAGCACTGAAATTATACTCTTTGAATTCCAATTCCTTCCAATCACACCTTAGAAGCAAAAGAGACCACAACAACTATCAGTTACATAGATTAAGTAAGTAATCAACTAAGAGTAATTTTAGCATACAATAGACAAAGAATTCAAGCCAGTCATTAGTTCCTCTCATAGATACACACCCAAAGGCTATGCATATCTCAATGACACTACATATGAGAACAAGCCAGAATGAACAAACAACAAACAAAAGAAACAGACAATATAAATATTGCGAGGGAAATATAATGAATCATTCTATATCCTTAAAAGAATTTAAACATCATTAGTAATAAAATGC
Organism: Panax japonicus; assembly: GCA_020205505.1. Lineage (NCBI taxonomy): Eukaryota > Viridiplantae > Streptophyta > Magnoliopsida > Apiales > Araliaceae > Panax > Panax japonicus. The sequence continues at coordinate 38,627,417 of CM035102.1, read as the reverse complement.
ATTGAATGGTAGATTGACGATGTATACCATCACTTGCTTCTAATCTGTATCAATAATAAATTATCTAGAGTGGAATAATTATAGTACCAAATGATGCTTCCTAAAAATATTTAGCTCTCACCAATAAAGGAGACAAGTTGTATCCATTTGTGCTGAGAAAACTAAACAAGAAGTCGCATTCAAGGTTCTTCACTTTGAGAGACAACATCAGTAGCATTGTAGAACATTGAACTTTTTCACTAAAAAAATCCTTGACCTTGTACGATCCACAATATGAAGAGTAGATGATGAGTGGGTAATATACCCCATAAATTAGGTATTTTTAGACTTAATATTTTGCTTGTATTTAAAGTATTTAAGGCCATTTTAATATGTATTTTGTAGGATAATACAGCTGAAGGGGAAAGTGGGAACTTCAGGCATGCAAAAGGGTAAAGTGGTAATTTCTTGCAACTTGCCAGCGCTGGGGTGCTCCTCTACAAGCCAAACCCAGCGCCGGGGCGCTGGGGGTCGGTAGCGGTTGGTCGAGTTTGGGACTTGACTAAAGAAAAAGGGTTGACTTCTACTCTGAATAGGATTTGGCAAAGGGGCAGACCTGGAAATAACCTAAAACTATAAATAGGAAGGAGGTTTTTGAGGAGGGATTTGGAGACAGAGCTAGAGCTTGGAATTGGAGATTGCAGAAGAGCATCACAAAGATTTCAGATTGAAGACCGAAGACAGTTACTAAGTTTTTATTCTTCATCTCAATTTTGTAATTTAATTGTGATGGCTTATATGGGATTTTTGGTTTTAATTTCTAGTATGAACTAATTTTCAAATTAAGACTACAATTGAACCTTTTGTGCGTATGAATTAATTATCTTTTGAAATCCAATTATTTATTCAAATTAAGTTGTCTAACATATTCTAGACTTATTGTTTAATTGTATGGCCAACGATAAACCATGATACACTAAATGAATTCGGGAGATGAAATCTAGGGTTAAGCCTGAATGGGGTAAAATACAAATGTTGACCCCCTTTCTATTCGAAAATTTGGATATTGAACTCCCAGGTACCACATTGGCATTGACCTACTGACGTGTCACACGTGGCACCACTGACGTGGACGTTTTCCAATTAATTGTCAAAAAACCGGTGAAGCCCAGGATTCGAACTCAAAACCTCAACTTTGAAATCTTGATCATGCGACCGCCTGAGCACCATGGGGCCAAGCTGTAAAATTTACTCAAAGATCAAGTTTTATACCAAAACAGTTCATTTCCCCCAACCCCACAAGATTATTATCATTATTTTTATTATTTATTGTTGTTCTTTTATTTTTTATTTTTATTTTTATTTTAAAATTATATATAAATTTGTAATAAAATTTAAATTTTACAAATTAATTTAATCAAATCTAAGAAATGATCATTTTATTAAAAGAGTAGTAAAAAAAATTGAACTTAAAAAAAACCAATGCAGCCATGCATCCACTAATTAATCAACCTCAGATCAAACCAAGAATGAAAACACCCAATCAGTCGAAAATAAAGCATGAGAAATATGAAATCCCCAATTCGAACTGAAGAGGTACCGATAAGATCTAGATCAGAGAAGATCAGATCACAATAATAATAACAACAATAATAATAATAATAATAATAATATTATTATTACTAATATTACTAATAACAATAACAATAATAACAAAAACAAAAACAATACTAATGAATTGATTTGGTATAAAACTTAAATTCTTTTAATATTCTGCTTTGAGAAATGAATTGATTTGGTATAAATCTTAATCCTTTTGCTAAAGTAATAGCTAGTCTTGTGTAGCTCAGGTGGTCTCATGATCAAGATTTCAAATTTGAAGTTTTAAGTTCGATTCTTGGGGGGCGTGTTTTTTTTTGACAATTAATTGAAAAATGCACACATAAGCGGTTCCACGAGGCAAAAATGTCCACGTCAGCGGTGCCACGTGTGACATCAGCAGGTCAATGCCAATGTGGCATCTGAGGCTCAATATCCAATTTTCGAACAGAAAGGGGTTCGATTTGCGTTGACCAAAAGAAAGGGACTCAATACCCAAAAACTAAAGTTCAGGGGACACATTTGCATTTTACCTGACCTGAATGCGATAGCATGTATTCTTAATTGTTTGCATGTGGTGAATAATTAGGGTTGTGAATTGAATATGGATATCGCTTTTCACTGCATGTAACTATTGAAAATTGGTACTTAATGAGTGATTCTTTTGTTTTGCATAGGAATATCGCAGAATTAATTGAATTGAATCTTTATTTGATCACTTGGAAAAGGGCTTATAAATACTTTGAATTCCTGTTAACAACTTAAGTAGATAATAACAATAATAATAATATTACTAATGATAATGATAATGATAATGATAATAATAATAATAAAATTAATAAGAATAATATTAATAATAACAATAACAATAATAATAATAATAAAAAAAAAAATTGATTTGGTATAAAACTTAATCCTTTTAATATTCTGTTGTGGGAAATGAATTGATTGGGTATAAATCTTAATCCTTTCGCTAAAGTAACAGCTAGTCTTGTGCAGCTCTGGTGGTCTCATAATAAAGATTTCAAATTTGAGGTTTTGGGTTCGATTCTTGGGGGGCCATGTTTTTTGACAATTAATTGAAAAATGCAGACATAAGCGGTTCCACATGGCAAAAATGTCCACGTCAACGGTGCCACGTGTGACGTCAGGCTCAAACTCAAGATCCAAGGCCACAATATCCACCTGGGTTTCAAAATCAAGCTCCGCAACAGGCAGAAAGGAAACTGAGCTTAGAGGAAACATTGACGAAATTCATTACAGCTTTAGAGAAGAGAACGAATGATCAGGATAAGCTGCTAAATCAAGTAGATTTCAATGTGAAAAGTCAAGCGGTGTCGATTAGAAATTTAGAGAATCAGATGGGTAAGTTAGCTCACGCTTTGAACAGTCATCCACAAGGAGCATTACCGAGCGACACTGAGGTTAATCCGAGAACAGATGGTAAGGAACACTGTAAAGTTGTGACTCTAAAGAAGCGGGAAAGAGCTGCCTGATTAGGTTAAAGGAAATTCAAAACTAGAAACAGTAGTTGTGGAAGAAGAGGAAATCAAGGAGAAAGACGAGGATGAGGATTCCTGAAAGGTAAAGGATATAGGTTTGGAGGATAAACCTGATGAGAACAAGCAAAGTAGTGGAGTACCTCCCGTACCGTTTCCTCAGAGATTTCAGAAAACAAAATTAGATAAGCAATTTTTCAGATTCTTAGATGTTTTCAAGACGCTTCACATCAACATACCCTTCGCGGAAGCTTTGTAGCAAATACCAAGTTATGCCAAATTTATGAAGGAGGTCTTGTTTAAGAAGAGAAGATTGGGTGAATTCGAGACAATGGCATTAACCGAAGAATGCAGTGTTATCCTACAGAATAAGTTACTACCAAAGTTAAAGGATCCAACGAGTTTTACTATTCCATGTGTGATCGATAATCAATTTTCAAGAAGGGCACCAGTATCAATTTAATGTCGTTATCAGTTTACACTCAAATGGGTTTAAAGGTACCAAAATCGACAACTTACAGCTAGCAAACAGGTCAATGACATACCCGAGGGGTATTGTGGAAGATATCTTGGTAAAGGTCAATAAATTCATTTTCCCGATTGGATTACGAGGAAGATAAGGAAACCCAATCATACTAGGTCGTCCATTCTTAGCAACAGGGAGAACTTTGATAGACGTGCAGAAAGGTTAATTGACAATGAGAGTTCAAGATCAGGAAATCACCTTCAATGTGTTTAAATCAATGAAGTATCCCAAAGAAGGCAAGGAGTGCCTACAGATAGACATAACTGATTTAGTGGTTAACGAGAGGATCAACGGAATTTACTTAGAGAATACACTAGAAGCTGCCTTGGTTGGTGTAGATACATTTGATGAGTTAGAAGATATGGATTACGTCAAGGTATTAGATGCATTACCAATATCTCAGAAATTTAACAAGCAGTTTGATACTCTTGATCGACCTAAAGGAAGAGAAAAGAGGTCAAAAACATCATTAGAGGAGCCACCAGTGCTAGAACTAAAACCTCTTCCTTCTCATTTACGATATGCCTACTTGGGAAATTTCGACACATCACCAGTTATTGTTTCTGCTGATATAAACGAGACTCAAAGAGAAAAGATGTTAAGGGTGTTACGGGAGTTCAAAACAGCAATTGGGTGGACCATAGCAGCTATTAAGGGGATCAGTCCATCATTTTGCATGCATAAAATTCTGGTTGAAGGAGCAAAGCTGAGCATTGAGTAACAACAAAGATTAAATCCAATCATGAAGTGGTAAAGAAAGAGATCATCAAATGGTTGGACGCCGGTATTATCTATCCAATTTCAGACAGTTCTTGGGCAAGTCTTGTGCAGTGCGTACCGAAAAAAGGAGGAATGACTAGTTGAAAACGAGAATAACGAGCTCATTCTGACTAGAACAATTACAAGATGGAGAGTAAGCATGGATTACCGCAAGTTGAACAAAGCCGCTCGCAAGGATCATTTTCCCTTGCCATTCATTGATCAAATGTTAAATGTTAGATAGGTTGTCGGGTCATCAATTCTACTGCCTTCTTGATGGATATTCGGGATATAACCAGATTGCAATAGCACTGGAAGACCAAGAGAAAACGACATTCACATGCCCTTATGAAACTTTTGCATTCCGGCAAATGTCTTTTGGCCTTTGCAACGCACCAGCTACATTCCAGCGATGTATGATGGCTATTTTCTCGGATATGGTAGATTAGAATTTGGAAGTTTTCATGGATGATTTCTCTATTTTTAGGGACAGCTTTGACTCATGCCTCCGTAATCTAATTAATTCTAGTTTTGAAACGATGTGTGGAAACAATTTGGTGCTCAATTGGAAAAAGTGTCACTTTATGGTGCAAGAAAGAAAAATTTTGGGTCATAAGGTTTCCGCAGCCTGATTAAAAGTAGACAAGGCAAAAATTGAAACTATTGAAAAGTTACCTCTGCCAACATTTGTGAAGGAAATAAGAAGTTTTTTCGGACACGCGGGTTTTTACTGACGATTCATCAAGAACTTTTCTAAAATTTCAAAACCCTTGTATTGACTCCTTGAAAAAGATGTGCCCTTTAAGATTGATCAGTCGTGCAATATGCCTTTGAAGTACTGAAAAAGAAATTAGTCACAACTCCAATAATAGTTGCTCCCGATTGGTCTCTACCTTTCGAGCTCATGTATGATGTTAATGATTATGCAGTTGGGGCGGTATTTGGACAACGTCAAGATAAGGTCTTCCACACCCTATTACTCAAGTAAAACGCTGACGGATGCTCAGTTAAATTACACCACCACAGAAAAAGAGTTACTTGCAGTAGTATTTGCCTTTGACAAATTTTGAGCATATCTAATTGGGACCAAGGCAATTGTCTACACTGATCACTCTGCCATAAAATATTTGATTGCGAAGTAGGATGCAAAACCAAGGTTAATTCGATGGGTCCTGCTCCTGCAAGAATTCGATTTGAAAATCCGAGATAGAAAAAGTACAGAAAATCAAGTGGCTGATCATCTTTCCAGATTGGAGAATTCAAAGATTCGGAAAAAGGATGAGGGACTGATCAATGAGTCGTTTCCGAATGAGCAACTATTCAAAATAATGACGGAAGTGCCTTAGTATGCCGACTACGTGAACTACCTAGTAAGTAATGTACTTCTGTCTGATTTGAATTCTCAACTACGTGAACTACCTAGTAAGTAATGTACTTCTGTCTGATTTGAATTCTCAACAAAGGAAAAAGTTCATTCATGATATCGAGCAGTATTTTTGGGATGAACCATTTTTGTTTAAAACCTGTGCGAACCAAATGATAAGAGAGTGTGTACCACGGGAAGAGATGGAGATCATACTGAGTCACTGCCACTCGTCGGAGTATGGGGGACAATATGGAGGAGATAGAACAACGGCGAAGGTGTTGCAATCAAGTTTGTTCTGGCTGACATTGTTCAAAGACGCTCACTTCTTTATTCTAAAGTGCGACCAATGCCAAAAGGTTGACAATATCTCAAAACGCCATGAGATGCCTCTCAATACCATTCTCAAAGTCGAACTCTTTGACGTTTGGGGCATTGACTTTATGGGGTTGTTTCCGTCGTCCTTTAACAACCAGTATATTCTTTTGGCAGTGGACTATGTATCAAAATGGGTTGAAGTCGCTGCGTTACCCACAAATGATGCTAAAGTAGTGTTGTGATTCTTAAGGAAAAATATCTTCACCGGATTTGGAACACCAAGGGCCATAATCAGTGATGAAGGTACTCATTTTTGCAACAAGCACTTCACTAAACTACTCACTAAGTATGGTATTAAACACAAGGTTGCAACAGCCTATCATCCCCAAACCAATGGCCAAGCTGAAGTGTCAAATCGAGAGGTTAAACGAATTTTGGAAAAAGTGGTAAACCCATCTCTATAGGATTGGGCAATGAAATTAGATGATGCTTTATGGGCGTATCGAACGGCTTACAAGAATCCTATCGGAATGTCATCATACAGAATGGTTTATGGAAAAGCGTGTCATTTACCGGTAGAGCTTGAACATAACGCATATTGGGCCATTTGAAAGTTGAACTTTCATCTTCAAGCATCCGACGAGAAAAGATCGCTTTAATTGAATGAAATGGACGAATTCCGACATCAAGTGTACGAGAATGCCAAACTTTACAAAGAAAAAAAGTCAAGAAGTGGCATGGCAAGCGAATCCTTGACCAGAAATTCGAACCGGGACAAACTGTATGTTATTCAACTCCAGTTAGCGTCTTTTCCCCGAAAAGTTGAAATCCAGGTGGTCTGGTCCTTTCGTAATTACATATGTAGCTCCCCATGGAGCAGTTGAGGTTGAAGAGCCGAATTCAAGGCATACATTCAAAGTTAATGGTCAACGACTGAAACATTATTAGGGTGGTGACATCGATCAACATCAGTCATCAATTGATCTAACTGATACAACGGATACTTGAACACAGCAGGAGAGTCTGGATAACGACTTTAAACCAAGCGCTATTGGGAGGCAAACTTTTAATGCAGTTAATTTCAGTGTTAATTTCAATTGAATTCATAGTTGTTCCTTAAGCATTTCCTTACGGCTCAAAGGAAATATATAGCAGGAGAAAAGGAGAAAAGGTCATGAAAGAAAGAGAATTGTACTTGAAGGCAGGGCTGAACATAGCGCCCCAGTGCCCAATCTGCATAGCAAGATAGCGGCCCGACACTAGCCATCAATATCTCCCAAAGACCCACAAAGCCCTATCGCTACATAAAAGCTGAATCCCAGCTCCCCAGCGCTAGGACACATTCGATAACACAGCAGTCCAGTGCCCCGTCGCTATGTGAAGGCCAAAACCCCAGCGCCCCGACACTGGGTCTCAGGTATTGGAAAAAAAATTAGGGCCTTCGCCCATTCAGTCCTCTCTGATTCAACTTCTCCTAACTCCCAACTCTTCCTATCCACTCCGATTTAACTGTCAATATCAACTCTATCTCCACGTTCGAGTAAACTCCAGTCTCCCAACCTAAGGTGCTCGATTGTGCTCAATTCCTCTTTGTCGTAGTTATCTCCACACACAGGTAAAACGAGCCACTTCTATTTGATCAAGTGTTCAAGGCATCCATGGTATTATTCAATTAATAGGTCGATTATTGTTTGAGTTGGTTGCCTGGTTGTCTGATTTGGTGCGAGTATGTAACATTCGGGGTTAAACCAACCTCATAAGCCCAACATAGTAACTTTTTGGAATGCCCACAAGATGTTCGTTCAAATTACTACGTGAATGTGTAATGTACTACGACGCTATATAGACACTACAGATTATTTGGGGGTTTCAATTTGACAAAAACTTACCTATTGCGTGCCATGATAGATTGATGTGGGTATGATTCTAACATCTATGTGGGGTTTGCTCAAGTCAATTAGGTAGCTTTGATTGCCCTACTGCCTGTAAGATATTTGCTCAATGGCATGTGAGAAATTTTGGTGTATTTTGATGTTATTTATCCCAGTTTCCCTCTTATTATGCCTGCTTATGAGTCCATTGTGGTATAGTCGCTTGTGGGATTGAAGCCAATCGCAAGTTTGGGGGAACTTAACATGGTTTTGCTATTCAAGTGTGTCGTGCACGTTTCTGAAAATATTTACGACATCCGGGTATTATATGTTTATAGGACTTGATGTCAGTTTACACTGTTTTGAGTCCGCCTTGCCAAATGAATCCAAAATTGCATGCTTTATTTGCTTGTGCATGAATGTGATATATATTGAAGCCGGTATGTCCAAAATTGGGTAAATGACACCATGTTGGCTTGAATTTCTCCAAACTACAAGTTTGGGGGTAACGTTCTGAACATTGGTAGGCGTAGGTGTTTGTCCTGTTTATGAGTATAAATGAGTGACAGTAACTTGTTTTCGTTTCAGGTACACATAATGGCATCTAAGCGACAACGTGATGAAGGTTCATCATCATCTCCTACTAAGACATTCGACAAAAAGTGATTCATCAGTGCGGAAGCTCAAGAACGATTTAACAGAATGGGGCAGCGCTCACTAATTAAAGAAAGGGGATTCCAGACAAAAGATGGCGATATAGCAGTTATGATAGTGGAGAATGACTGGTTTGACTTCACCGAGCAACCTGATTCGGCTGTCATCGCAGTAGTGTGAGAATTTTACGCGAATGCTAAAGAGTTCTACTTGTTTGGAGTACATGTCCGGGGGAAGACAAATTCTTTTGTCAGCACCGAAATCAACAAGTACTAAAATCTGTGCCACATTGGTGACATAGATCAGTATACTTCTTTTGTGCGGCAAGGGCCCGATTACGAGCAAATTATTAGAGAGTTATGCCAGCCGGACACTTCTTGGAGAAAACATGAGCGGGACAGCATGACCTTCCCACATTCCACGCTTAGCAAATATGGCAAGGCATGGTATGCCTTTATTTGCGCCAAGCTGATACCCTGTATGCATGTTAGCGATGTGACGAAAGAGAGAGCTGTCTTGCTTTATCTGATCAAAGGGAAGCAGATTGATGTGGGCCTTGTGATTCAGAGATCTATTCAGCGGGCTTTAAAGGGTGGTACAACGGGTGGATTACCTCATCCTTTGCTTATCTGCGCTTTATGTGCGCAAGCAGGGGTTGAGTGGAAATCTGATGAACTGCTTCAGTAACCCATGTTTGTGTTGGATCATAAGATGATAATGAGGTATAAGGTGTGGAATGGGGGCGAGTCACATTCGCGCGGACAGGGGTTTATAATTGCACAAACGGAGCCACAACACGAACCTAATCCTATGGCTTCGGGTTCATCCACCGTTGCTCCTTGCCGAGTCGTTTCCGAGGAGGTTCAGCAATAGGTCAATGGTTGGTTATATAATCTTGAGGCTCAGAATGTCCGGTTTGCGACTCACCAAGATGCTATATTTGAGTATAATGTCTCCTTCAACAATGCTCAAGTTGGTATGTTTTCTCAGTTGAACCCGTCTTTCGACTCAAGCCATTTTCCTGCAGCACCCACTTTGCCCCGTTAGATAAAGAAATGAGCGATGACGAGGTCGATCACGGCGATTGACCAAATCAGGGAAGTCCTCAGTTTTAAAATGCTTTATTCTTCTCATGATGACATTGCTCTACGTAAGTTTGGGGGTAGTTTTTATTGTAGGTTTGCATGTCATGATAGGTTGTTTTGCATTTAGACTGTGATTATGTGTTAGTAAGTTTGCATTGTGTTGGCATATTTATAACTTGAGCATGATGATATATGAACCTTGTTGATAGCCAATGATAAAAATTCGGTGAATTAAGTAAAAACTTGAATGAATGGGAAAATGATAGCTAGGTTTAACTTGTGAATATTGTTAACTTGATTTATTGAAGAAAACCCCAAGTTTAATTGCACAACGTTAATATGTCGATTTAGTAGTAAGTTAGTTGAACGGAAAGAATTTGAGACTTGAGACAAATATAAATCACCCTTTATGGTTTAGTTTACTTTGTATTTTGGATATTATATTTATTCAAAAAAAATATTAATAACATTTTTGACTAGTTGTCTTTGTGGCCTCTGTTATTCGAACAAGCCCTTAGGAGTGTCTTTACACCCAACGCTCTAAAACCATCTAGTTTGGAAGTCGTTGGTCGAAAGTTCGTTACAAGGGTAACTTTGAGAGCTTAATAAAGATTAACATTGCACAAGTCAAAATAAATAAGTATAAATAATCACTTGGCCAGTTTAGTTTTGTGACCTTTGCTGCTCAGGTTACTAGATCCGTAGGAGTGTTTTAACACCTAGCACCCTAAAGCTGACTGATTTGGGAGAGTTTTAAAAAAAGGGGGGGAAGAATATAATAAGAGATTTTTTAAGTACAGGGTATCTAATATATAGAGGGTAATGAATTTCTTATATCTATAAATATATCTATAAATATATGTCTTTGAGCCTTATGATTTTCAAGTTTGGTTAATTTATGGTGAGATTGACATGTTGATACATGCACACATTGTGGGTTGGAGATAAATTGAATTGCTGATATCTCAAGTTTAGCTAACGTCTGATTTTGAACATTCATTTGAGTTGTGTTTAAGGATCTTTGAGGCTATTTAAGGTTATCAATATTGAATCATACTTGAGTTGAGTTGTTTTTGTTTTTCATTCATTCTATTTTAGTTGTTTGCATTGATTGAGGACAAGCAATTGTTCAATTTTGGGAGTATTTGATGAGTGGGTAATATACTCATAAATTAGATATTTTAGACTTAATATTTTGCTTGTATTTAAAGTATTTTAGGCCATTTTACTTGTTTAGTTTGTATTTTGTAAGATAATGCAGCTGAATGGTAAAGTGGTAATTTCTAGCAACTTGCCAGCGTTGGGGCGCTCCTCTACAAGCCAAACCTAGTGTCGAGGCACTGGGGGTCAGTAGTTGTTGGTCGAGTTTGGGACTTGACTAAGGAAAAAGGGTCGACTTCTACTCTGAATAGGATTTTGCTAAGGGGTTGACCTGGAAATAACCTAAAGCTATAAATAGGAAGGAGGTTTTTAAGGAGATTATACAGAGATTTGGAGACAGCTGGATCTTGGAATTGGAGATTGCAGAAGAGCATCACAAAGATTTCAGATTGTAGATTGAAGACCGAAGACAATTACTGAGTTTTTATTCTTCATCTCAATTTTGTAATTTAATTGTGATGCCTTATATGGGATTTTAGGTTTTAATTTCTAGTATGAACTAATTTTCAAATTAAGATTACAATTGAACCTTTTGTGCGTATGAATTAATTATCTCCAATTATTTATTTAAATTAAGTTGTCTATCATATTCTACCCTTATTGTTTAATTGTTTGGCCAACGATTATCATGATACACTAGATGAATTCGGGAGATGAAATCTATGGTATTCTTAATTGTTTGCATGTGATGAATAATTAGGGTAGTGAATTGAATAGGGATATCGCTTTTCACTGCATGTAACTATTGGGAATTGGTACTTAATGTGTTTGATTCTTTTGTTTTGCATAGAAATATCGCAGAATTAATTGAATTGAATATTTTTATTTGATCACTTGGAAAAGGGCTTATAAATACTTTGAATTCATGTTAACAACTTAAGTGAATTTAATAATTGGAAGAATAGGATAATTGATTTATACTGTATAATTGGAGAAATTGTAGTCTTAAGCCTTTATAATCTGAAATCAAGTCTGTGTTAAAATTAGTTTTAATTAATTTAATCTAGTTTCTAATTGAAAATCACAAAATTCAGTTGTTTAAATAAAATTGAATTGATATAAAACTAATAGTTGGGATTTGTTAAATAGAAATTCCTATCGGTACGACACTCTGTCTTATCACTTTATTACTCGTTGATCGTGTATACTTGCACGTAATTGTCATTAACGAAATTGGACAACAGTAGAATTTATGTATTTGCCAAGGATATGTAAAAGAAAAACCGTCTTTAATTATACCTATTATTACTAGTTGCAAATATGGAATATCTATTTTAAGAAACATATATGAAGCATTAGGCTAATATGACTGTCACCAACCACCACTTTTTCATTAATGTTTTATCTCTATGTATGTTTTCATGAAGAAATGTACATTAAGTATTTGATTTACCTTTGCAGATTATCTCGAGTTAAATCTGTAGCCGCCTTTTTTCTTTTTGGAGCATATTTGGGGCCTTTCTTTACAGAGTAACCTTTCCATATCCTAGAAAGCAAAAGAAAAAGAGAGAAACAACAATTAAATGAACATTAGCATTTGCCATTATATTGGATGTTTACATGAAAGCTAATGTAATTTGATGACCAAAGCTCCCCATAAACACTTATTCAACAACCTAAAAAAAGTAAAGGTCCCCACAAAAATAAAGACCAATTTCATTGAGATGAAGCTCCGCTGTTATCTGATACAACAAAGAACTTGAGAAGAAAACTAATAAATATGAAAAAGAAAACAAGAAGAAAATAATTACTGTGGAGAAATAAGCTTTCTCTTTTTGAGGTCTTTGAGAGCATCAGCATCCTTTTCGTTCATGGCCTGGAAACCAGTCATCAATTTTAACGGTACTAGAAAGATGAGTATAAGCAAAATTTATTAAGCAAATATATTCCAAATCACAAATAACAAGACATCTGATATCACCGGAGAACATATTCTCTTTTTCTGCTCTTTCTTTTTAATTGAAAAGCCCAACTTATGTATCAACAATTAAAAATATATATCCTAGAGGAAAGCAAGAAATTAGAAATACGTATCCTATAGAAACCAAGAAATATACATATATATACACACACATATATTGATAAAAGAAGACAATTTTATTGATTAGAAGAGAAAATTACTGTAATAACCGAGAAGAGCATGTACCTTGATGTATATTAATGAGATGAATATTTATGAGAAACCTTTGTCATTGAATAATATTTGTGTTATATATATATATATATTTGCAGTTACATGATGAGATGTATGGTGATAGTTGGTTAAAACTTGTTTATTTGTTTGAACTAAGTAAGTAAGCAAGCACTTGTATAAATACAAGTTAAGTAAGTCAAAAATTCGAAAGTGAATTTGGAGTGGTAAATGTTCCCATGACGTTGTGAATGTCGACTTTAGTAGGAAAAGACTATAATCACAAAAAGTTGATTTTTGGATGTCAAAGATGCTCAAATGGATAATTAAAAGGCAAAATGAGTAATTAAAAGCAGAGGAATTAAAATCAGATAAGGGTGGGACCATGAGGGCTGCTGAAAATTAAACCCAAATGGAGGAGAGAAGCAAATTCTGCAAATTAAGAAGGGGGGGGTTACGGATCTTAAAAGACTTGGGGAGTTCACCCAAAACTCTTCAAATTTATCATCAATCTCTCTATTCCTCAACTTTTCTGAAAACTGACCTTGAGAGAGATGAGGAGTCAGAAGATGAAAGGTTTGAGGAGTAGGCATTGCCAAACTCCTATATTATACTCCCTACCTTGGAGCTTTGCAAGCAATTTGGCAAATACTTCCATTACATGAGAAATTGAGAGAGGAGAGGAAGCTTGGGAGAAGAAGAAGAAAGACTGCGGGAGAGCAAGGAAAGGAAGAGGAAGAACCACTACAAAGTTTGAGGAAATATTCATAAGAGGTAATTCTAAAACCCTAGTTGAATTTTGTTGTTCAAGCTTGGTTGTGGGAGCTTAATGTTTGATGGAGGGTCATGGAGGACCCTAAGTTATAAGGAGGTTATGATGGAGGATTATATGTGATTATCATATGTTAATTTACCTAAAAAAGTAATGATAAAAGCATGAATTATGGAAAATTTGGTTTGTAAATTGATTGTTCATGGAGTCACAATCTTGTGTGTAAAACATATTTTTGGGTACCATTGAGGGTGAAAGATGCTCTTATTAGTGACGAAATCAACCCAAGTGAAATGGAGTAAAAATGTTCTAAAACAAAGTCATGGCGGAATTTTTAGTGATGTTGAAATTGAAACACTTGACCATGAAGGACTTTTGAGCCATAATTTTGATATGTTAATGATGCTGAAAACTTTTGGATTCTTAGGGGTTTTGTAGAGCATGTTTTAAGCTTTCCATAGCCTCCAGAATGACCTAATTCCGACTTAAAATGAAGAAGTTATGAAATTTTGAAGCAAGGTAGGAAAAGCAGAGCAAGCTGTTTTTGGGTTCTGCAGGGGTAGCGCGCCCCGCGCCAAGTGATCAGAATTGGGACTTCTTGGGGTTGTGTAGAGCATGTTCCTAGCTTTCCATAGCCTCAACAATCAACCCATTCTGAGTTCGGACGGTCGAGATATGATGTTTTAAAGTTAGGACGTTAAAACTGACAAAAAAGCTGAAACTCTAAATCAAGCATATGTATTAAGCTAAACTAAATTAAACCGTTATAGATTATGAAATAAGATAAATGTAAACAATCATGTCTATGATTACATGAGTCACGAATCCATGTCATGATTTAGACATTTTGATTAAGAATTCCGATTTCTAAAATACGAACGATGTGAACTTGCAAAACTTAAATAAAGTTTATAAATTAAACTGAAATGAGATTTAAACCAATAAATTAAGTCTTAATGTGACTAAATGGTACGATGATCTTAATGAAATGTGTAGGACATTTGATGGACAAGTTAATAGCATTATATTTAGAAGACATATCGGGAAAGTATCCTAACTTCATTCCATTTCTGTATTGAATGCAAGTTTCTTAACTTGTGCAATTATAATTCTATGCAAGTTCTTATAATGAGGAGTTATAACTTACACAAGTTTACATATTGTGCAAGTTCCTATTATTGTTAGTCATAAATTATTCAATTGATGATGGATGCTAGTATTCGTACTTACATACACTGAAAGCATCGTTTCATTATTGAATTACTTGTGTTATTAAAGTTATCAAATATTCACGAACTGTTTAAATAGATGAGTCGAGCCAAATGTTCCGGCTAGACAATATTGATGTACGATGATAATTTGTGGAATTCGTTAAATTCATAGATGTTATTTAAAGTCAAACCAATCCAAATTTCTTTGGTGTGAATTCGTGTTATAAAACTGAGATGAACAATCCTGAAAAAGAGATAACAAATGTCGGGCATATAGTCCCATTTTACACTTAGACGTTAACAACATTATATGTTGTGCACAATATAGGGTATGATAGATTGATCCCCTAAAGTACCTGCGGAGGATTTTTTTTTTAGTCTTTGTGATTGACAATTGTCCTGATGGTTTTGATTGTTCAAGGTATTTACTACCGCTCAGTACGATGGTAACAATTTGAAATCTCATTATTTTTTGTTATTCAAATACTTCTCAATTTTATTCCAATTGTTGTAGTCTTCAAATGCAGATGATTCGTTTCTTGATGTTGGATATTAAACTATCTTATTACTTGCTGGGCAATTTGTGCTCATTCTTGCTTAAACTAAATATTTTCATCTAAACATGAGAAGGTAAAAGGTTTGGGCAAGGACAAAGGAAAGGCGAAGATGAATGAATAGAATGATTTATGTATAAAATCTTAATATTCGTATAAATGTAATATGTAATGGATGTTATGTAATTATTAATGATTACTTAAGATATGCATAGATAAATGATGGTTATGTAGTACCGTAGGTACCATATCTTGTGTTTGATGGTACACGGATGTGGGGGTGTCACAATTACAATGCACGACGAGGACAAGAAGTCCTCTCAAAAGAAATTAAAGAAAATAAGAGAAAAACTATTAATGAAGCCCCGTCCGCCAATCTCTTTGAAGATTGAACAAAGGAATTCCTACAAAAGCTCCCATTGCATGAGCCCAAAGAGAAGCAAAGAAAGACATTCTATTCCAAAGCAACTCAATATTAATATTTGTAGTCCGGTCGCAAAAAAAATCTAGCATCTCTCCGTCCAAATTCCCCACAAAATAACAAAACAATCATATATCCAAAGAATCCTCCAATCATATGTAAGGCCAAAACCCCTAAATTTGCATAGAAAAAGATCTTCCACCGAAGATGGGCATATCCAACTTACACTTATCACACTAAACAAACAACACTACGACCGTCAAGCCATCGAACAAATAAATGAGAATGAGGCTCACTATCCTTCAAACACAACACACATCTGGGGATAAAAAATTTGTAATGCCTACGCCTCTGACGCATGTCATTAGTGTTAAGCCAACCAAGAGTTAAGGACCACATAAAAGCTTTAATTTTTTAGAGAGCATTTGCTTTTCAAATATAAGAGGACGATGAACGTGACAATAACCCAATAAGTAAGTGAAAAAAGAACGACACGATAAGATTCCTGACGAATCAAAGCACCAAATACACCTATCCAAGGACTGAGAAAAATATGCTGAGTTAAGAAGTTGAATAAATAAAGAGAATTACTTCGTCTCCCCATCATTCAGATTACGAAAAAAATGAAAATCCAAGAAATTGAATCTCTCTCTCAATTATAGAATTTAGAAATGGTAGAATTATGCTAAGACGAGAAGTAAAAAAGACGAGGAAAAACTAAAGAAAGAGGAGCATCTCCTATCCAAATATCCTCCCAGAACTAAATATTCACGTCATTACCAACTTGAAAACGAGTAAGAAAATGAAAGCAAGAAATATATATATATACACACACATATATATAACAAAAAGAAGGGGTGAGTTTGCGACATGATAATTCGTGATAAGAGAATTAGTGTTGGGTATCAACGATTTCATGTCATAAACAAATCGATATGTAAAATGATATTTAAATGGGTTGGACACGTGTTGTAAATAGATTGACTTTGTTTAACACGATAAAACCAATTTAATTCAAATGATATTGAAATAATTAAAAATAAATATAATATGACACAATAAATAGGTATTAGTAGGATCTTTACACGATGTATTGTTGTTTATCTATTCAGTGTAAAACTTATGACCTAACACAACATTATTCCACCTAAAACGACGTGACTGCCCTAACAAATGGCCAGCCAAGTCCTGGTGTTACATTGGCATGATTAATAAGGTCAACCATTTGACAACAGCTTAATAACTGAAAGAATACAAGAATGTTGTAGCTATTTATTTAAGAATGTCATCTTGTTTTTTGTTAAATATATACTCGTGTTAAACAAATCATATTATTATTTATACGAATAGATACGTTTAACACGACTAATAAATGGTATTAGTGTCGAGGATCTTGACACAAAGTGTTAGTGTTGATCAGTTCAGTGTAATACTTATTACCTAACACGATCATAATCCGCCTAAAAAGACACAGTTGCTCTAACAAAAGGCCTGCTAAGTCCAGGTGTTACATTGGTATTAGTAATAAGGTCAATCATTTGACACTTGCTTAATAACTGAAAGAATATAAACAATTAACATGTATATCACGCACCTCCCCATCTTGTATCCGTGCAAGCAATTCTTTAACTTTGTCATCAACATTTTGAACCTACATCGATTGACAAGCATAAGAAGAAGAATAAAAATTCAAGCATAAGAAGAATAAAAATTGTACACGGGTATTAGATATGATGTATAATTAAGAATGGAATACCACATCAACTACGTGCTTATATATACATATTCAGGTGTTAGACCACATTCATGGACTGTATCCAGTATTCTAAAAATCCCCGCCTAGGCCCCCATTGGCGCCCCGCTTAGGCGCTAGGCCCCCTGGCGCCTCACCTAGGCGGCAAAAAAATCCCTACAAGAAACTAGGCGGGAAGTTTTTTTTATTTTAATAACTACCCAAACTAAACCTTGATTTATTTATTTTTTTTAATAATTTACCATATTCATAATACAGGTTGTAGCATATCAAATCACAAGAAGTGAACAATATCAAGTCAAAATGAATAATTTTATTATAGTTGTAATTTTTTGAACTTGTACCAACTTCAAATTATATAAATGATGATACATTTATAATATTTAGTTTAATTCAATATAATTCTTAAATTTATGTTTAGTTTCTTAAGTTTTAATATTGAATTAAATTCTTGAATTTTAAATTTTATTATTTAATAGCAATCTTGTTTATGAATAAAACTAATACGTTAAAAATACATTTGAATTTTGAACGATTGCATATTTGTGTTTGAACTTTGACATTAGCAATATGAATATGTGTTTGAACTTTGACATTAGCAATATGAATATGTGTTTGAACTTTAGGCAAATGCCTTTATTATCTTTATTATATATTTTTTTGCTTTATATTGTTGTTTTGTTTGGATAAGATAAAATATTAAAATTGACTTAAAATAAAAAATCCTGCCTAGGTCCAACCCAGGCCAACCCTAGGCCCCCGCCCGCCCGCCCGCCCGCCCGCCCGCCCGCCTAGCGCCCTTTAGAACATTGACTACATCTCAGAAAGGGATATATGGAAGGAAAAAAATCAAGCTATTCAAAAGTATATCAAACTATTATGCATATCAATGGTAAGAAAGAATGATGAAAATACTATTAGTAAATTGACCTTTAAACTCGCATACTATGGCTAAAATACTACCCATAAAAACACACGCACATAACATAAATGAAAATAATCAACATTGACCCCAAGTACAGCATTTTCCAACATCTATATATTTTTATTTTATTTATTTGGATAAATGACGAAATTTATTAGATTAAACAAGAAAATACAAGCATATGGTAGAACACATGGTCCACCCACCCTATAAGAAGAGATCAAAGTTATATATTTTCTTATTACATCCTTCATGTGGAGGGCTGTACTACATCAGTTTATGAAATATTGGAGGGGTTTTGTTACACAAGGGGGAGGAGAACACAGTAACTCTTGTAAAACTAGAAACCAAAGACAGAGGGTGGAAGAAACTTAATCTAGACCACAAAAGAAGTAATTTGGTAAAATAGATAATAAACACTTTGAAAAGGTTGCTCTTTGAGTAACTTATTACAAGGGTAAAAACCTTAGATAAACAGTCCTCGTCTTTAAATTGCAATGCAACAACAGTGTAGAAGGAATACACAATTCTCAAAATTTGAAACAAATCCGCAATTTTTGTTGAGAGTATAACAGTTCAACATGACCCAAAATTTCAAATAATGTAGATTTCCTTAATAAAAAGGTAGTAGCTATTTAATATATAAATTGATTGTTCTTTTTAAATTATTCACAACTTACCTTCCTGATCACTTTTGTCTTTCCAATCTCCACCCATTTATTCTTCATGGCATATTGACGACCTATTGCGTAAACTTTGGAACCCACCTTATTCTGCATCAAGAATGATACATTTTCATTTTTCATCAGCATATCTTCCAATATTTGACAAACCAAAGTTAATAAAAAATAAAAATAAATAAAAAGACAGATCTTTTATTTATTTATTTATTTATCATTGGGAACGCAGATCTTTTATCAAATAGATTATCAATCAGTAGAAGCAGGGGCGGATGCACATGGAGGGCAGCACTTCGTATATAAGTTAATAAACTTAAGAAAATAGAATAATGTAAGAGTTAAAGTTGGAGGGGGCAAAAAAAAAGGTTTTATTCTTAATCTAAAAAAGTACAAACTTGACAAAGTTTCATTCTTCTTCTACCCTCTTCTGTTGCAACGTTGCTCATTCTACTTCTTCTACATCTCCAGTTCTCCACAACTCCACCGTTCCGTGACTTCTCCTCTTCTCCGCGACGAGTGAAGACCACTGTCAAGGCATCCACCGACCTCTTCTCTGTGAGACTGTAACTGTGACTTTCCATATCAAACTTAAAAGGTAAATAAATTAAGACTTTTTCTTGCTTGATAATTTAAAATTTGTAATTTGTTTAAATTTGTTGTTGGTTTGGGACTTGGGGTTAAACCCAATTCAATTTATTTGATATATTTGTTATATTTTGGACTTAAGAGAAAACTAATTAGGGCTTATTTATTTTGTTTGATAGTTTAAAGTTTAAATTTATTTGAATTTGTCATCAATATTCCGATTGTTTCACTGTTGTTTCTATGTAATTTGTTGATTTCTAGTAGTTTAAACCATTTTCATCATAAGGCAGAAAGTTTGTGTTTGTCTTTGGCTTATTTCACTGTTGCTTTACTAAGGAAAGGTTATAGTAGTTGGGAGAAAAAATAGAACCAAAATTTTCAATTGTACTAATTGATTAACTGAACCGATAATTGATGGCACTCTCCGAAACCAAATTAACGATAAATGGTTGAGTGATTGTTTGGTTCCTTACATTGAAAATGTTGTATTTAAAACTATTGATAATGAAGCTATCTTATAACATTTTCAAGCTATGGGATCTAGGAAGATAGCATTGTAATTTGTAAACATTATTATGATTAGTTAATATTATTAGTAGTTTAAATTTTCTTTATTTAATTTTAACAAAAAATTAGTTAAAATCCGCCCCCTGTGGGGAAAATTTTTTGGATCCACTCCTGAGTAAAAGAATAAAATAAAAAAGTTTTAAAGGACTAGATTATAGATACCTACACTATAAGTCTATAACTCCATTTTATGTATGGTTCAGAGTCTTATAACTCGTAGTGGGAGCTAAATCCAACAAATAATTTAAATACTTTAACAATTAAACTAAAAGCGTCTAAAACAAAATTAAACTAACTCCTGTGGCCTCAAAGTACTTTAAAGAAATAATGTGTTTGTACGCAAGGTGGTCATTTGTCAAAGAAGATGTTGGATGAAAATGAGTACGCTGAAAGGCCTCCGAGAAATGCTTGTTGAGATACTTCACAGAAAACACGTATACAAAAAAGTTCATGTCAAAGCTACATCAACCATAAACAAACCTATAGGCTTCCTATCAAAAGATACTTTGTAAAATCTTTTCTTGGTTTTGAAAATCCAGGCAAGGAAATGCAACTCAAAACTTGTGCCTAAACTCATTGTAGTTGATTAGATGAGAAGTTTTTCTATATATAAAGTGATTAAAACCTAATATATCATTTTTTTTATATAAATCCTCATACATGAATATTGTAACAAAAATAAAAGAATTATTTCCATAACCTTCAATTCTTCAGGCGTGATACCCTTTGGTGGGATAGCCAAGAATAATTGGACTTCTGGAGATCCTGCAGCAGCATATGTCCTTCCTTCTTCACTGAGTGTCCATCTCTCCCTCTTAATGTCCTGCAAATTTTCAAGATACAAATATGTCTACAGATCATTTACATGCATGAAAACTACTCACACAGTTTGCAAAAGTAAAGTTCAAATCCAACTTGGACTCATCACAGACATCACCGTTATATGAGACATAATACGGTATTTCAAATAAAAAGATAACAAATCAAATGCAAGGGAAATACAAATAACAAAGAGAAAATGAAAACTGAACATTGTGCTTTTCATTTGCCATCCACTCCTCACACAAGTATTCATAGCAAATTGATAGCATCATATTCAGACCTGTAGTTGATAAAGGAAACTATATTCAAACTTTATTCTAAAACCCTTGCTAGCAAGGTGCACAATAATTTTCAAAATAGTACTACCTGTTGAATACTAGAACAGGGAAGGTTTAAGCTTACACGTAATTATACATCACTGCTTTTTAATGAAAGGCATTTTGATACAAAGAGAACTCACTCAAACACCAATAACTTTAAATAAAATAAAAACTAAAACATTTCCATCCAAGATTTAGGAAATAGATGTTTAACAGTTATAAAACTATTATAACATTGTTGGAAATCATTGATATCAACATTTCCCAAGTAAAATTATTTTCCTTTCATAAGTTTTACTGGGTAAATATTTATACTCAGTAATATGGACAACGCCTACCTCACCCCTCACTAAGTAATTGCAACCCATGATTCAAATTCAATTATTTAATGTTAAACAAGGGAGCATTGTCCTCATAAAAAATGGAGTATAAATTAAAAACAGAATGCCACCAATAAATTTTAAAAAATCACAACTTTTCGATAAATTTACTAACAGAATAGAAGCTTGTTACATCAATTCAATTGACAGATAATAATGCTATCAAGCTTCAAGTTCACATTTAGCACATGCATAAAAATGGAATTATCTATTAAAAACAATTTCATAAAACAAATTTAGTAAGCTCAATTTCTACTCGGTAATATGGACAAATTCTACCTCAAACCACACAAAGTAATTGAAACTCGTGATTCAAATTCAATTATTCAATGTTATACAAGGGTGATTTGTCCTCCCATAGAAAATATACACTAAAAGTAGAATGCCACCAATAAAATTTAAACAAATTCACAACTTTTCCATATATTTCCTAGCAAAATGGAAGCTTGTTAATTTCCAGTGTTCTCAAGTTTGAAGTTTTCACATTTAGCAAATGCAAAAAGGGTCTTATCTACCAAATTCAACTTCTTAAAACAAATTCAGTACGCACAATTTGTATCTATGTCTACCAAGAAAGAAAAAACAAAACAAAGAGAAGGATGAGAACCTGAGCATCGACGAGCCGAAAACCATTGAGGCTCTTAATAACATTGACGATTTCGTCGTGACTGATTCTGCATTGAGTAGCGAACTGACCAGAATCTGATATCTCTTCGTTCTTCTCAAGGAACCCTAATACTGCTTCTTCCGCCATATCTGATATCGCTCTTTCTCTCTCGTAGGGTTTTACTATGCAGCAGCCGGAAGAAAGAGCGACGCAGGGGTGAGACCAATACCTAATTGACTAAAAGACAAAGTGCACCCCACATTTGCACCCTAAATCGAAAAAAGTGTCTAAGTACACTCTCAAACTTCAAATAAACGTAACAAAAAGCACACTGTCGTCAATTAGCCAGTCAAAAATGACCGACTAAGGCTGTAATGTGGGATCTAGAGGGGTATTTAAGTCATTTTCTTTTCATCTTCCCCAATATGTGGTCTTTTCCCCTTCTTTCTATCCTCCATAACCAACTTCCTCTCTCTTCTCTATTTCTCTCATCTCCTTCCCTCTCACAAACCGAAAATGGTTTCTCTATTTCTCTCCTCTCCTTCCATATTCATAAACTGAGCTCATCGACGTGATATTCTGATTCATAAATTGCCATTTGCAGATATTCCAATTTTGTAGATTAAATGCCGCAAGAATTTTAGGATGAAGAGAAACTGGCATGTTGAAGCAGTTTTTTAGCCAAACTCAATTTGTTCATCTCTCTCAATATAGCTTTTGAGCTCAATTTGACTTGCTCAAACTACTTTGATTACTTCATATAACATATATAAAGACTTCATTGTTCACAAACTTGACCAATTCCCCCTTTTTTTGCTTGACCACCTCTAAGAGCCATATTATCAAACATACTAAATGCATTACTTTTAAAAACAGAGTTTATACATGTTTAGATGGATTCTAACCCATAAATTCCACCATTATTAATCTGCACAATGATTACAACACATCCTCTTTAATAATTTATAACCCAACCATAGCAACAATGATACACAAGCAATAATTATTCAATTTATTAAAAATAGTTGGGAACATCAATATTACCTTGCACCAAATTTAATTTGCTAAAATTTTAACTTTGCTAATTAACTTATAAACTCCCTTTGCTGATGTTGTTCGAATTTCCTTCCCAAATCAATTTATAAATTCAATTATTGGCCTTCTTTCTTTGTTTCAGCCGAAACTTAAAAGAACTTGAACATAGAAATACAATTTAGGTAATTCTTTTAGAGAGAACGAGGTGGAAAGGAACGAAATTTGGATAGCAGAAAGGAGACATGGAACGGGTGGGAGTATACATTAAGCTTCTTCTACCAACAGTCTAATTATCAGACATATGTTGCTTAGTGTTACTCTCATACTCCAAGAAACTCATACTTGCTTTACACTTGGTGGATGTATGGTAAACTCATTAATCCACCTCCTGCTTGTCTATTAACTCAGTTTTAAGGACTTAACATTTAAGAACTTAACATTTGAATTAATCCACCTCCTGATTGTCTATTAACTCAGTTTTAAGGCCATTAAGAAGATTGAGAAAGTCAGAGTTCATAGGGAGGCCAGGCACCACAAGATGAGGTTAGACTCGGATGGATTTTAATGGAAGTGTGTCCGAGTAATTGTGTATTTGCAGTAAGCAACTGCATCAAAGCAATTCAAACAACTGGATTAAATTCTGACAAACAAATGGAAGGAGAGAGAAATAAAGAAGCCATTTTCGGTTTGTGAGATGGAAGGAGATGAGAGAAATAGAGAAGAGATAGGAAGTTGGTTATGGAGGAGAGAAAGAAGGAAAAAAGACTAGATATTGGGGAAGATGAAAAGAAAATGACTTAAATACCCCTCTAGATCCCACATTACAGCCTTAGCCGGTCATTTTTGACCGGTTAATTGACGATAGTGTGCTTTTTGTTACGTTTATTTGAAATTTGGGGTGTACTTAACACCTTTTTCGGTTTAGGGTCAAATGTCAACAAGGGTGTAAAATTTGGGGTGCACATTGTCTTTTAGTCTACCTAATTGGACTGACACGTTAATTGGTCTTTAATTTTTATTTATTTTCTCTTTTTTTGTGGAAATTCAATGTCATTCAATTTTTTTAATTTAGTTTTTTACCCTTTTTAAAAAATAAATTTACACTTTTAATTATTTTGTTTTTAAATTTTTAAGTTTTAGCTTATCGCAACAATGTAACTTTATTAAATGAGTTACAACATTACAAGTTATTATTCATAGGGGGAAGATCGGAGGAAAGGGTTGATCAAGCACGTCTGTCAACGATTTACAAGAAAAAACGGCCACACTCCACAAGAATAAAGGTAAAAATTCAAAACGCGACTTTGTTGACGTCCCACTTAATCAAGAATTAACCCTGATCTATCTTAATTAATACATGGCATGAAATTTTAAAAACATATTAAATATATATTTACAAATAAATTACCACATATATGATCTCATGAAATTACTGTTGATTAGGGTTAGGGGTTCTACCCAAAACTATGAGCCGGCAGGTCTCTTCATGTATGGCGATTTTTGTTAAATTAATATAATGTTCTGATGTGTAAAATTGTTCTAAGAAATAAGAGCGATTATAATTATCTGTTGCAGATTGATATGCTGTTTTGTATTCTCAGTATGATAATTTAAAAGCTCAAGTAAGGAAACATAATAATTAACGAAAGCAATAATTAAAACTTACAGAAGAGTCTTGGATATCTTCAAACTCCAGATTTATATATATTATCAAGTATTTTACAGAGAGAGGTACAAAGAGAATGCAAAAGAAAATTCTAAAGAACGTTCTGCCTCAACAAGGGTGAGGTCTCCCTTATTTATACAAAAGAGAAGGAGAGAAGGATCAGAAGTGTCCTGGATAGTGGAGTCGAGCAGTAATCTTTATCTTTTCTTCTTTATCCCTTAGCCGTAGGAAGTGGAGAATAATAGACAAGCTGTCAGCAAAGTGGGAATACTGTAGTAGACAGGTGGCTGTCAGCTTCTGATAATTGAGAGGTAACTGGATATGCATCGTTGCTGGTGGGAACATTGTACTTGTTTTCTTCTGATTATTGATGCTGTAGTGGAATGACTTTATGACTTTCCTTTTCCTTTTTTGTCCTGTGCCATTTTCTCAGAAATCATTAAAGTGAGAGAATCCCAAAAGTCTCCCATGGTAGGCTCCAGTTCTTGACTTTCTCCTCCTAACACATTGAATTGATTGTCATCCTGTTTAGATTCTTCATCACTGTTAATAGTCTTCATAGAGGCATCATCCGGGACTAAGGATTGTAAGAATTGTATTTTCATATAATCCATAGTTTTGACTAATAGTTCAATTTCAGTAAGGTTTGGAAATTTTTGTTTTAATTCTGTTTGGATTTTAACAAAAGGATTAACTGGCGTTGATGCTGGAAGGCTCTGAGGTATAACATCTAAACAGGCCTGGGTATGACCTTTTATGGTCTTGAGGAGTTCTGGTAAAGTGGGATTAAGCCCTTTATCCCACCACTTGGTAAAAAATACTCTTTTTAGGCGAGGGATTTTATTCTGATAATCGCACTGAAAATCCCACTTCCAAATCCAAGGAATTCCAAAACGGATTATGAAATGGGTAAATAGTTTTTGCATAGATAATTCTTTATTTACTGGTATATGGGCATAGGCAACTTGCCATTCCTTGAATGCTGTTTGAACTGATTTTGGTAGGGTGTCAATAGTGATACCTATTTTATCTCACCAAACGAAAAACCAGTTGGGAATTTCGTTTCTTAAAACTTCGGGACAGATACGGATGAACCGAGAGTGGTTATGGATGGGATTCTGGTAATAAAATACTTGTGTAAAGGAATCAATATAATCCCAATAACTGTATCTGGTTTCTGTTAAATGTGTGGATTCAATGGTACGGGTGGTATGAGGATTAATACCCCAATTGACAAGAGGCATGATGCTCTTGATAGTGGTTTTGCTGTATTGGATTGGACTGGTCGGTTTAGATGGATCATGAAGCGTGTGCTTTATATCCATAGATGTTGTTTCCAAAATTATTTGCTCATATACATAACGATACTAGTTAAAACGATGAGGAGACTGTTGAGTTGTTAAATAACGTCGCTTGATCTCCCATGGATCTTTCATCCATTTCTCATCATTCTGTTCAATAAACAATACTGTTTCTTCTACATAAGTATTTGGAATATACTGTTCGGGTAAAAGAAGAACATCTTTTACTGTAGGTTAGCTAGAAGAAGCCGAAGAATTACTGGACTGAGTATTCAAGCTATGAAATTCTATATAATATAGATTAGTTCCGCCTCAACCTTTTTGGTCGCGGCCACGACCTCTACTGGTCATTCCTGCAAATATTCTCTGGTTAGAAAATCTGGTAAAGAATTCTGGTTTCCTTTGATATATTCAATATCAAAGTCAAATACTGATAAAATACTTTGCCAAGTAGCAAATATTTGTTTGGATGCTAAATTTTGAACGTCCTTTTTAAAGATTTGTTTTACAGCTGAACAGTCAACTCTAATTAGGAAGTGCTGATTTAAAAGATCATCCTGAAATTTTAAAACACATTTGACAATTGAAAGACATTCTTTTTTAATAGTAGGATAATTTACAGAGGTTCCTTTCCAAGTTCCTAAAGTAAAGCGAATAAAATCTTCTTTATTACTGTTAGGATTAAATTATTTTAAAATACCACCATATCCTGTATTGGAAGCATCGGTCTGAACAATTTTTTCCATTCAGGATTAGTTAGGGATAAACAAGGTAACTGTTTAACTCTAGATTTAATTTTTCTTACTGCATCAGTATGTTCTTCAGTCCAGGGTAAAGGATTTTTTCGAAGGCGAGTATACAGAATAGAAGCATCTTGGGAAAGATTTAGATAATAATCACGAATATAATTTAAACTTCCCAAAAACCTTTGCAGTTGATTAATATCTTTGATTTCATCCGGAAATTTAGATGCAAATTCAATACATCTATCAATTGGAATAATAGTTCCATTAGAAATATTATGTCCGAGAAATCTGATTTTTGTTAGGAAAAGTTTCATTTTAGGGGCAGAAACTACCAAACCATTTTTTATGATAACATTTTTAAAAATATTTAAATATTTTATATGTTGTTCAATGGATGAAAAGAAAATTAAAACATCATCAATGTAACAGATAATAAATTCAGTAAAAGGATTAAAAATATCATTCATGATGTGCTGGAATTCTGAAGGTCCATTTTTTACTCCAAATGGAAGAACATTCCATTCATAGTGACCAAAAGGTACTGTAAAAGCAGTTTTATAAGTATCCTGTTCTCTAATTTGAATTTGCCAAAATCCTGATTTCATATCAAATTTTGAGAAAATAGGGGCATCATGAAGTCGATCAAGAAGATCCTTCTTATTCAGAATTGGATATCTAATCCATTGAAGGGCTTCATTAACAGGTTTATAGTTGATAACGAGTCGTGGAGTTCCTCGTTCAATTTCTGAATTTTTATTGGCATAAAAGGTAGTACAGCTCCAGGGAGAGGTACTGGGTTTTGTTAATTTTTTCTGTTGAAGGGACTCAATTTCAGTTTTGCAAAGGGGTAAATATTCTTTCTTCATCTGGCTGGGTCGAGATTTAGTAGGAATATTTTTCTCATTAAAATTAGGGATATAAGGAAGAGAAATAATATGCTTCTTCCTGTTCTAGAAAGCATTTGGGACATCACTACAGATTTCTGTTTGAAGAGTTTTGTGGATTAATCTTATTTTTTCCTGTAAAGAAGGTTGTAAAATTCTCTGTTCTGTAGTAAGAAATTTTATTTCTTTCTGAATAAAATTGATTTGATTTTCTTTAGAATAAATCATGTTTTTGACTTGATTTAATTCTTTAGTGTAGGGTTCTGTAATAAATTCAAAAACAATATGTTTGTTATTAAGAGTTGTATGAATTCCTAAAGTATCAATTTTTGAAATAGGCATTAAAAGGCATAAAAAGGGGGTGCCTAGAATGATACTTTGATTCATATTATGAATAAGAACAAAAGAAGTAGGTAAACAAAGACCTTGATTACAGATTAAGGCTTCGAGAATTTTATACTTAATATTCATAGTATTTCTGCTTGCACTGGTCAAAGATTGGGTGGTCTTTTGGAAGTATTTGGTAGGGATAAGTCCTTCCTGGATACAGTTCATATCAGCACCACTATTAACAAGGGCAATAGCGTCTTTGATAATAAAATATGGTTTAATAATAAAAGTAATTCTAATATACCATTTCTGGAAGACTACTTGATTCGTAAGCATTAAATATTGTTTAGAAGATTCTGGTTTATCAAAAGATTCTGGTTGTTTGGAGGATTCTATATTATCCTATTTGTGATTTAACTGATTTTTAATATTATTTAAATCTTGAAAGATAATAATATTATTATTCTGTAATTGTTTTATTTCAGATTTTAAAATATTTATTTCATTTTTTAGATCCTGAATAGTAGTAGGCTTCTCAATGGTAGAAACGCCCTGAATACGTTTCATAACCTCCTTCATACTGTACTGATTAATAGGAAGGGTCTCTTCAGCCTTTTGTGTTTTATAACAGATTTCTAAAAATTTTAATTTAATCTCTGGATCTTTAATTTGTTCGTCTAGGTCGAGAAGGGATTTCTGGTGGTCAGTTAAGACATTAATACTGGGACCTCCAATATCTAAACCATTCATCTCGACGATAGCTTTCCAGTAATTAGCTTCAGTAGCTGTATTACAGTTATTAATAGTACAGGTTTGACATTGTTCATTGTCAGAATTATTGTCAGATTTTGAATAGACTTCTGCTAAATCATTTTCTGAGCTGGACTCGGAATCGTTATTAGACAAACAATTAAGAATTTGTTGTTGGATATCCTCATCAAGGGATAATTCATTAAGTTTTTGTTTTAATTTTGAATTGCACTTATTAGGAAAGTGTCCTATTTTTCCACATTTATAGCATTGAATTTTAGATTTATCTTTTTTTCTGCTACTTTCTTTTCCTGGAAGATTTTTCAGGGGTTTTGGTTTTCGAAGATTTCATAGAAGAACGTTTTCGGTAAGATCTAAAAGGTTTAGAACTTTGCTGTTTTTTAGCTTTCTAAGGATACTGTAATTTTGTGTCATAAGAGAATTGATCGCAAAATTCTCCTATTTCATGTCTTTTAGTAAGATTCTATTTTTTCATTAATTGTTGAAGTTTCATATCATTACATAATGATAATCCTTCTTCGATAATTACTGAAATAAGATGGCCATAAGAATACTGGTTATAAGGTATACTCATACGATCATGTTTATCTCTAAGTTTTTTTCGAACTTTTTCTACGAAGAAAGTAAGGAGTCCATCTATAAATTTGGCTTTCCAATGTTCACTGTTAGCATCTTCTCTTTGCATAACTTTCATTAAAAAACATCTTTATACCATCTAAAATGGGTTAAGGATGGGCAACAAAGGTTCTGTAAGAGTTCTCTACTTCTATCGATATTTATCTGTCCTGGTCCTACAAAATGATGAACGATAGCTTGAACTAAGGTGTAGCAAACATCTTCTCTTCTGGTTTCAAGTTTAGTAATAGGGTCAGTATCATTCTTATAGGATTGAAGGATTTTAGTTCTTTGGTTATCAGAGAGTACATTATCCCACCATCCTTTAAGAATGCCAATAAAACCATTTACTAAGAAACGACAGATCTGATGGTCTGTGTTATCATTCTGTTTGCAGACTGTAGCATATATCAAGATATGATGGATGGTTTCAAAAATTTGATATTCTGTTTTACCATCGATATTCCATTCATAGATGGTCTTACCATGATAAGACTTCTGGGAATGAAGAAAGTCTTCTTCATACAGAATATCCTGAGGAGTAGGTATGGGGTAGCAGTACCTACTAGGTCCAGATAAAGCCATTCTATTAATAGGCTTTCGGCTATAAGTAGTTTTATTAATATTTTGCATTTCCTGAAAATTATTCTGGATTTCAAAAATATTAATAGGGGAAATATCGAAATCTTCTTCTTCATTATCAGTATTATCATTACTGGTATGAGAGGAATGTTGTCCAGACATCATATTGATCTGGGACGAAGATGCGGGTGTGAGTTTTAAATCTTTCATTTTATTTAAAAGATTTTCAATAAAATTATCACTGGTATTAAAAGATTTCATTTTAAAATTATTAACTTCTAAAGGTGGCTTAATAGTTGCAGGTTAAAGGTCAATTTTTTGAGGAACAATTTGGCAATTATCATTAATATGATTTATTTGCTCTTCAATCCTGGTTAATTGTTTTCCTACAGTTTGAAGGAATAGATTAGTATAATTATTCTGTTTAGACAAGGGCAAAATGTCTTTTATCTTTACTTCTTCTTGTTAATGAGAAACTTCAGAAATATCAACATACGGATTAATAACTAAGGGCTTTAAATTTTCATTTCCAGAGCTACGTTCAAGAGACTTAGGAGGGGGATGAATAGACTGAATAATATTACCATTTGTGGTAATCCAATCCTTTTGAATTCCAGTTAATACATTTAGTTGATTTTCAGTATAAAAATCTGTTTTTAAGACAAAATCATAATACCATTTAACAAATGATAATATACACTGGTTACTATTCAGATAAGCATAATAATTAGCTTTAATTTCTGCTAACTTATCACTATCATGATTTTTAAAATACCAATTTATAAAATTCTGGTATTAATCCTGCATGAACTTCTGGTTTAAACATTGGCGAATTTTACTATTTAGAAAAAAATCCATTTAACACTCAAAATTCATATCACTAGTAGTTGGACTGTAAGGTCTTCTGTTCTAAGGAGTAGCCTCATAAATACCATGAGGTATTTGATTTTCAGAAATATAAATTCCTCTAACTATGTCTTCATTTTTGACAGACTCATTGCTGGGATTTTTAGACTCTGGATAAACAGATTCTAAAGGTTCAGATACAGATTGTCTAGATGATTCAGGAAAATCAATGTTATAAGAAGTATTATTAATAGATCGACTTCTGGTAAAAGGTCTTACAAATTTTAGATAAACATTTCCATTTCTGGTTTGAATAACATCTTCAATATTTTGTCTAATTATAGGTCCGGTAGGAACGGAATTAGTAATTTGCCATTTTTTTGGGAAAGTAATTTCTTCCCAAGGGATCATTCTGGGAATAGCCACTTGACTACTAAAGAGGTTAGTGTCAATAAGGACAGTATGTCCTTGTTGGCTTTGCTTTCTGATATACGGATTTAAAGTCGTTAAAACTTTAAGGTGTATACGGAATAATATGGCAAAAGGAGGGGATCCGGGTAGGTATTCATAACCATTAGATATGATTCTCATTTCTAAGACTTTTGACAAATTATCATCAGTTAGGGCAACACTTAAATTCGGGACTTTTTGTTTAATAATAACTGTTTATATTAAAAATAATAATTTTTGATCAAAATATTTATGTGACTAAGTAAAATAAATTATATAAAAATATTGTTTGCAACGGATGAAAATAATAAGTACATATAATTTCACTAGCATAGCCACATTTGAAGTTGTTGAAACATTCATATTTACTCAACAATATCTCTTCCTCTCTAATTTCTTAACTTCTATTGTCCAAAAAATATTCAAAAAATAAAAGCAATTGAAAGATACGCCCAAGAAGAGAGGAGAGAATATATGGTTATTTATACAAAGCGTAGTAGGCTTTAGTATTTTTCATAAATTATGTATATATGTTGCATTTATGTGAATTGATATACATATTTTTTATATATTTTAATATTTTTATTTTTATTATTTTATATGTTTATTTTATTTAACTAATATATTTTATTTTCTTTTATATGATTTATCTTGTTTATCTTGGTGAATAATTAAAAGATAATTGTTTCAACTTTTAAATGAGGAAAATTACTTTACAAGATTACCATGTAAAGGTTGAAGTCAAGAAGAAATAAAAAAATAGAAAGAAACAAAAGAGACCAAGTTCAAGGGACCTAAATTAGAGCACAAATTTATTTTTCACTATAAATAGGTGTCTTATGTTGCTTCCCAGATGCACAAAAGAGATCTGGAAGAGGGTTGAATAGATTCTTTAAAATCTATTTGATTATTAATAATGTATTACCAGATAGTTAATTAACTTATATTAATTAACTTATATTAGTTTGAAAACCTCCTTAAAGATTTAACGAAATCTCAGGTTTGAATTTAGTCTTGTGAATTTAAGACACTGATAGATATAACAGTTAATAAATAAAATATAAATACTGAATGTAAATGACACAAGATATTTAAGTGGTTCAGAGTGTAAAAAGATTTTTAGTCCACTTTTCTACTTTACGAGTAGAATATCCACAAAGGATGCAGAAGGTCACGAAGACCAGATCACTAAGATCTATTACACTTCTAAATCACTAATATTCCTTCGAGTCACTCAGACTCAGCAAATGACACTAAGTCAAGGGACACTTGTTCCAATTCACTAAAAACTTTTCAAATCACTTAGACTCGGTATGGTGGTCACTTAGAGCAACAAATTAGTTGATGTAGGTTTGCAGAAACTAAACATACATACAATCAAATTATAAATAGAGTGGACACATGACATAAATCGTATTTAAAATTTTTCTTATAGTCCTAAAAATCACCTTATGCAATATTATTAATTGATGAATGATAAAAGATATACCTTATGAAGATGGTCAACTCTTTGATGTGATCTTCAAGCTTAAATCCTTTACTCTTTCGTGCTTCTCCAATTCCTCGGATCAAACGTTTGCTACTCAAAGTGTGTAACGCCCTTGAGGTGATCAACCAAGAAAATATTAATTAAAGAAGTGAATTTGGATTATACATGACCTTGAATTGTGATGCCCCCAAAATAGGTAAACACAACCCATTTTGAGTCGCTAAATACATAGTACACAATTTAACTACAAACTTCATTAATACAATACAACAAACGTAAGCTGAGAGTTTTAACACGAATATTGTTTCGCAGACAATATCCAAACTCAAATAGAGTCCTCATTACAATTTATTAGTTCCCGAAGGCACAATAGTTATCTAGAAGAGGGGGTTGAATAGATAATTAAAAACTTTTCTTTTTACTAAGACAGTTACGATAATGATTTAAACACAGCGGAATTAAGGTTTCTTTGAACTCCCTTTTAGATAGAGTTAATGAGAGTAAGACAGTTATAACAGTTATATTTATAATGAAATAGACACAGTTGTTTTTAAGTGGTTCAGAGCACTTAAAGCTCCTAGTCCACTCTTCTACTCCTCGAGTAGGAAATCCACTAAGGATGTCTTTTACACTTTCTGAATCTCGTAGATTCCTTCTAGACCAACAGTCTAGGCACTTCTTAGTTCACTATTGAACTCTTCAAGTCCAGCAGACTTGGTTCTTCACAGTTCACTTAGAACTCTTCAAATCCTTTTAACTTGGAACTCTTACTTCAGTTAATTGGTAGTTGTTGAGTTCGTGATTGATGCTACTCAGTTGCAGTTAAGCACTTGTTCGAAATAACCGAGTAGTTGAGCAAGCTTCCTCTTTTTCTCAGATCGTAGAGTTGGGCGTTGAGTGTTCTTTTTCGTTTTTGTTCAATGCTTGTTTAGTTCTATCATTTGCATATGTTCTGCATATATGTGATCCTTGAAATCTATCCGTTGAAGCCATTTGTTGAAGCATTAAATGCTTTTGACATTTCTAAACTTTGATGGAGACTTTTCTGCACACCTTCTGAATTGCATTCTGGCCCACTAACACAGCAGACTGATTTCTCATCTAACACCTAAAAAGGTGTTTTTCCTCTGTCCTATGGTCTTTTCCTTAGCTTCTTGAATACGTTCCTTTTGTTGAATACTAAGGATATCTTTTATATTGTTGGGACTGGTGAGGACTTCAACGTTTCAAAACCATTCCACATTTGTTAGAATTTGTCTCCAAACAAAAGTAGGGCTCGATGCTTCTGACACAAGGCATATGATACTCTACGATCCATATCGTGGTGTCTTGTCACATTGGTGCTTGGTCTGAAGAGAACACTACGATCTCTCTTAAGGATTTGCACACTACGATCTTCACTTACTTGTCTTGCAGACTCTACATTTCCGAAAGCACACTATGATCTCTGAGTTAGCTTCGGCAAACATCTGGACCACTCTACAATTTCTGGAGAGGCCATTCAAGGCAGATACACTATGATCTTTTAAGCTCTACGATCCTGCCTTAGCTTCTGCAATCTGTTGATCAACTCGATAGACTACGATTCTTGTTAAAGCCTATCTATTCTTTTCAAGTCATAGATCAACTTAACATCTTTGATCTCTTTATCTATACATTCGTTTATAGAATGATGAACATTAATAGCTAAGATCAACCTAACAACTTTGATCTATCACTAAGTCCTTGTACATATATTCCTTGAAGGACTTTATATATAATCATGAGCATTTACTTTAAACACCAAATCAAAATATGCATTCTTCCAACAATCTCCCCTTATTTGATGTTGACATAACCAAGGAGATTTGTTGTCATGATTATCAAGTTCTAGTTGAATTTTTAGGAAAGTAAACATGACTTAATATTTTAGTTAGCAGCTGAAATTTCTAGAGAATAAGCATGAATTTATTGATGTTTGAAGAATAGATATTACAAATAAGCTTTACATCAATAAGCATTTAAGTTTCACATTATCTCTATTTCTTCGGCCTTTTGCTTCTCGGAGGATTAACATATTCCTCAACTCTTCTTCTCCTGCTAGCTTCATCTATTTGAGCTATTTCTTTCAGCTCGCTTTAACCGAGTCATTTACTATGATCATGTCTATTCATGAATGCAGGATCTCCTATTGGCATTCTTAGACCTGTTGTTGTTGTGACGCCCCCAAAATAGGTATACATCACCCATTCTGAGTTGTCAATACATGGTACAGAAATAACTACAACTTTATTATTACAACAGTAAAATTGTGAGTTTGAATACAAACATTATCTTCTAGACAATATCTATACTCAAATAAATCCTCATCACATTTATTGATACATTATTTTACAAAAATGGTGAGGACTACTAAACAACTCTCTCTAGAACCTTCATTCCATACCCCGACTCGTACTCGCTATATTCTCACCTCCTGAGAAGAAAAATGGAACAAAAAGGAAAAGGGTGAGCTCAACTAGCCCAGTAAAGAATATTATGACTAAGATAATATACAACAAATTATCATTAGTCTTCAACAGGGAAAAAATCTAATAGAATACAATAGACAACAAGTTTTAAATCAATATTTGCAGCGGAAATAATAATTCATTAGAAGAGTTAAGTAGAGAATGCAAACTACTATCTTCTATGTATGAATTTAAAAGTTCATCGTCTATCTTTTATCCCTGTAACATTAATCAATATATATCTGGAATCAAATATTCATCTTTGCACTACAGGCCGAAGATATTCATCAGTTGGTTATGTTCATCTAAACACCTGTTCATCTTTGCACTACGGGCCAAAGATATTCATCAGTAATCATTTATCTTTGCAATACAGGCCAAAGATATTCAATAATATCATCATTTAAGACTGAGGATGATGAAAAATATTTTTAAAGAAACGAATCCAGTGAAACAAAATGACAAGGATTAAGGATTAAGGATTCGTACTTTGTTTTAACCATGTCCAAAAATACCTCAAAAATAATCATAGTGGTGTAAAATTCAAGAATGATCAAAACATGGATACAATCAAAGCTAGTATCCACAATAGATATTTTAGACGAAAAGGAAAATTTTCATTTTTCGATGAATAGTGCCGTATTCGTGAATAGTGTCGTATACCTGAATAGTGTCGTATACGTGAATAGTAACTCCGACACAAAAAGTTCCAAATTTGATTAAAAATTCAGATCAATACTTCGGCATAATGATATTAGAAGAAACAATATCATTTTAAAAAAATAATATCCCTTACCTCGAAAGATAGTACTTCTAGTTGAAACACCGGATATAAGCTATGACTTGAACTTGCACCGTATAGCAACAGTACTCAAAGTATACTCAAAATACTCACAAGAATACGCTCGATAATATTGAGAGAGAAAACTTCAGTTTCTGGTGTGATTTTCGATTCTAACCTTAGCACCCTATTTATAGGAAAATACTTAGAACACCAAAGCAGAAAATTTAATAAAATATTAATATATATAATTTTTATTCCTACGCACACTTATTTTACTTCAAAACCTCAGCCACCAAACAACCCACCTCACAAGACTTGTGATGAGTGCATATTATTCATGTATTTTTATTCCATTATATTTAGTTTTATTGCATGTTTCATGTGTATATGAGCTTATTAAGGTGTTTAATGATTTCAGGAGGAATTGGAGCTGAAATGAGGAAAAGAGGAAATTGCAAGATTTTTAGCATTAAGTTGGAAGCATGTTCTTGGCTTGGAACTTGGATTTTATTGTAGAGCTCTTGCTTAGCTTTCCGGAACATCTTGAATCGTCCCAATCGGAGTTCATATGAAAAAGTTATGATATTTTTACTAAACGGACATTGAACCTCAAAGTTTGAAAGTTGCAATTTACACAGCAGCCACTTGGAGCCCGATTTCGACCTTGATGCAGAGAGATTCTATCGATTCTCAAAGAATGAAAGTTGTAGATCTCGTCGATATCTTCGTTTTGATAGGTAGTAGGCCCCGTAACTCCCTCTGGATCAAAAGTTATGCTCGTTTTACCAAAAGA
The DNA here is from genome assembly GCA_020205505.1 of Panax japonicus. Taxonomy (NCBI): domain Eukaryota; kingdom Viridiplantae; phylum Streptophyta; class Magnoliopsida; order Apiales; family Araliaceae; genus Panax; species Panax japonicus. The sequence goes on along the minus strand of CM035102.1, from coordinate 38,590,094 downwards.
CGTCGCAGCAGGAAATGAAAATTCGCCCCAGCGAATTTGAGCGGGAAAATCAAGAAATCATGAATTTTTGGAAAGTTTCTAAATGCAGATTTTGGCATACTTCTACATGGAATTGGATTGATATTTCTATTAGCTTTAGGATTTACTTTATACTAAGATTTATTTCCAAATTAGATTCTATTTCTTTATGGAAACTAGTTATTCTTTGTAATTCCTCTTAGGATTTGGATTTCTACTTCCTATATGATTTAGGACTTTGTCTAGCACTATAAATAGAGGAGGCTAGTCAGGGTTTTAGTGATTCAATCATCTACTACATTATCTCATCTACAACATTGGAGGATTGAAGATATGAGCTAAATTCTTTTTATTCAGTTCTAAGGGATGTTGAACCTTATTTATAATTAATGGTTAATTGAGTATTCATTATTTATTCCTTCTCACATGAAATTCATTCTTGATAATCTGATTTAATTTCTGAATGCTATTTGGCTTAACTAATTTGATTTCTGCAGGATTGAGTTGGTTAACAAATATCATATGCTAGATCAAGGAATAATATTACGTGTAATTGATATTGTTTCTAATCACAAGTAGTAATTAGTAATATCTGATTGTGGACAAGCTTTTGAATATTGCTATGATTATCAGAAGACAAGTTAAACAATCCGAGCTTATGTGTTTGTTGCTTGGAATAGTCTAATTCCCTAGTTCTTAATGCTGCTATTATATTAAATCTAGAGAGCTTATTCTAGGTTATATAATTGTTAGAATCTTGTGAAGAGCTTGTTTCATTTAGTGACAATCTAAGGGGAGTTTCGGGTAGCAGAGCTTGTTGTTACCTAGGACTATTAGTTTCATTGAAGGATAAATAATGTTACACTTGATTAATCTATTATTGTAAAAAGGTGATACTGAACTGAAGAACTGAAGCTTTTTATTCATTGTTTATTCTTATTAGTTTATTCTTGTTAATTTAATTAATTAATTCAAAATCCCCTTTTCATTAGAAATCATAGGATAAATATAAAACAAATCACTCTCTGTGGGATCGATCCTTGCTTACTACTGTGCTAATTGTTTAAATTTATAAAGTGAAAGTGAGGTTAATTTAGGAGTGTAAACGACAGCTCCCAAATTTTGGCGCCGGCTATTTGTTTTGTTTATTCTTTGTTTTCGTTTATTTTTATTATTTATTATTTTGTTTTTGTTTTTATTTTATAACTTAATCTTCTCACTCTATTGACTTAAATTTTGTTCAAGAGATAGAGAAAACTGTAGATATAGAAGAAACTCTTGTTCCATCACTTGAAGAGAAGATGGTGGTGCCAAACAAAAATAGGACTTTAAAAGAACTGCATACTCTCGATTTTGATCAATCATCTTTTTGTATTGAGTATCCTACTTTAGATGTTGTTTTTGAACTTAAATCTAGACTAATTCATCTTTTGCCTACTTTTCGTGGTCTTACAGGTGAAAATCCATATAAGCATCTAAAGGAGTTCCATGTGGTATGTTCCACGATGAAAGTACAAGGAGTGGCAGAGGAGCAGATCAAGCTTAAACTTTTTCCATTCTCATTAGCAGATTTGGCTAAAGACTGGTTATACTATCTACCTTCTGGATCAATACGATCATGGACTGATATGCAAAGGTTATTCTTGGAGAGGTATTTTCCTGCATCAAGAGTTACCGATATAAGAAAGGAGATATGTGGAATCAGGCAGTTCAATGGAGAGAATCTCTATGAGTATTGGGAAAGGTTCAATAAGTTGTGTTCCAGCTGTCCACCTCATGGAATTGATGAACATTACTTGATCCAGTACTTCTATGAGGGGTTGCTACCAATGGAAAGAAGCATGATTGATGCAGCAAGTGGAGGAGCACTAGTAGACAAGACTCCAGAAGCGGCAAGGAACTTAATTTCAAACATGGCAGCTAACTCACAACAGTATGGAACTAAGATGGATCTCACACTACAAAGGGTAAATGGGGTAAGCACGAGAGACTTGGAGCAGCAGATTTCTGATTTAACTGCTTTGGTTCGACAAATGGCTACAAAGAATATGCAAGGTATTCAGCAAGCTCAACCTCAATACCACACAAAAAATCAAGAAGTACCTGTCAATTTTGGGACATCTATGGAGAATATGTTCAAGGCATTCATGAACCAAACACAACAGTTCATGTGTCAGACACAACAATTCCAGCAGGAGACAAGAACTTCTGTTCAAGATCTGAGGGACCAAGTTGGTCAACTTGCAACCACAGTGGGAAGGTCACTTTCTCAAACTGTTGAAAATGTAAGTGCCATAACATTGAGATGTGGTGCAGAGGATCAACAACAAGAAAATTCAATACAATGCAAGTCCAACAATAGTGAAATAGGCAGCAGTGATGTACTCATGCACAAATTTCCACCTCTTTCTGCTTATGAACTGAAACTACCTTTTCCCCAAGTTCTAACAAGGAATTGGAAAGTTGGAAAGAATTCAATGTGGTATAGAGAGTCTAATGAAAAATTCCTTGAAGAAATGGTGAATAGGGAACAAGAACTTAAAGATGAGAAGGAGTTCACTAGTGGAAACCATTTGGATGTGCTCGAGACTACTGCTAAATTTGAAGAAATCGGGTATTCAAAGTCTGAAAATGATGAACAAGAGGTAGAGATGGAAGAATTAATAATTCCTGCAGATTTCTATAAGGAGGACATAGATGATGATACTTTCCTTGTACCAGCAACAACACACGATGATAAACACCATTGGACCTTACACGTGGAATTGGACGATGCACATGTCCAGTTCAGCATATATAAAGTTAAGAGGTATCTTGGTAATGTTAATTCTATTTTTTTTATTGATGTTGTTGACTCTACAGTACATGAATCTCTTGAGCAAATATATAAGGAGGATTTAAGGGCTGGAATGGAGCAAAATCAGGATCTGAAAGATGCTCCTAATGAAGAATTGAAATTGTTACCAGTCCACTTGAAGTACACAAGTCCAATTACATAGGATGAGAAGGATGATGTCAAGCCAATGACAATAAATAAGGGCAGCTGCTTGGGAGGCAACCCAAGATTCCAGATTTGATTTTTCTATCCCTTTACTTTTTAGTTTTTTATTGAATGTTAGCTAGTAGTATTTTCTTCTTTACATGATTTTCTTACATTGGGGACAATGTAAGGTTTGAGTGTGGGGGGAAGATTTAGGTTTTTATTTTATTTAGGAATATTGATCCGATTTTGATGGGGAATTTAAAAAAAAATTAATGCTTTTGAAAATTTTGATTTCATGATTCTATCTGGCTATGTGTTAAAAGATTAAAGTCAAAGATTGAAAATTAATGCTACATTTCAAAATCTATTTAATGCTTAGTTGGTTAATGAATGATGAAGACTAAGCCATGATCCATAGTAACTGATTTGAATTGAATTTGTGATACATGAGTACTTGAATATGAGAATCATGTTTATTTGGCTAAGTTATTTGTGGAGTTGTCTATGTGTACTGATTTCATGACTTAGAACTGTTTAACTTGCTTATGTTGTTGCAGAACCATGTGAAAAAAATGATGAATGAAAAAAAAAAGATAAGGAAAAAAAAACGAAAATTGAAAATCTGCTTCAATGTCCATTGTGCGAAATAACTGGGTATCTAAGCCTCGGGAAGCATCGGTATTCACGCTGAAAAGTGCGATGGATAAAAGCAGCTTGACTAGTCAACTTTTGTGGCCTTTGTTACTTGAATAAGTAAGCCCTTAGGGGTGTCTCTACACCTAGCGCCCTAAGATCATCTGGTTTGGGAGTCGTTGGTGAAAAGTTCGCTAATGGGTAACTCTGAAAAGCCTAAGAAAAGGAGACATTGCACATGTCAAGAAAAAAAATACGAAAAAAGAAGAAGCATGAAAATACATTCATCTGTGCTAAAAAGAATGTTCTATGAAAAAAATTAAAAAGTAAGAAAAATCTGTTCTTGGGTATGAGTCAGTGTGCACGGTTTTTGCTCCATGGTAACTAAGTTGAGTAAGTATGATGATTTTGGGAAAGTTACTTATGTGGCTACAATTTGATTTAATGAAATTCATTGGTGAAATGATAAAGTTGGTAATTGTGAGTTAATTGATAAGGCGTTGATTAGATTTTTGCAAATTTAGTGTTGATAGTCATTATTTGTATCTGGAAATCTTTTGACACTATGGTTGAATAGAATTTTTTGGAAATCAAACTTTTGGTTTACACGAGGACGTGTAAAAGGTTAAGTGTGGGGGAATTTGATGAGTGCATATTATTCATGTATTTTTATTCCATTATATTTAGTTTTATTGCATGTTTCATGTGTATATGAGCTTATTAAGGTGTTTAATGATTTCAGGAGGAATTGGAGCTGAAATGAGGAAAAGAGGAAATTGCAAGATTTTTAGCATTAAGTTGGAAGCATGTTCTTGGCTTGGAACTTGGATTTTATTGTAGAGCTCTTGCTTAGCTTTCCGGAACATCTTGAATCGTCCCAATCGGAGTTCATATGAAAAAGTTATGATATTTTTACTAAACGGACATTGAACCTCAAAGTTTGAAAGTTGCAATTTACACAGCAGCCACTTGGAGCCCGATTTCGACCTTGATGCAGAGAGATTCTATCGATTCTCAAAGAATGAAAGTTGTAGATCTCGTCGATATCTTCGTTTTGATAGGTAGTAGGCCCCGTAACTCCCTCTGGATCAAAAGTTATGCTCGTTTTACCAAAAGACGTCGCAGCAGGAAATGAAAATTCGCCCCAGCGAATTTGAGCGGGAAAATCAAGAAATCATGAATTTTTGGAAAGTTTCTAAATGCAGATTTTGGCATACTTCTACATGGAATTGGATTGATATTTCTATTAGCTTTAGGATTTACTTTATACTAAGATTTATTTCCAAATTAGATTCTATTTCTTTATGGAAACTAGTTATTCTTTGTAATTCCTCTTAGGATTTGGATTTCTACTTCCTATATGATTTAGGACTTTGTCTAGCACTATAAATAGAGGAGGCTAGTCAGGGTTTTAGTGATTCAATCATCTACTACATTATCTCATCTACAACATTGGAGGATTGAAGATATGAGCTAAATTCTTTTTATTCAGTTCTAAGGGATGTTGAACCTTATTTATAATTAATGGTTAATTGAGTATTCATTATTTATTCCTTCTCACATGAAATTCATTCTTGATAATCTGATTTAATTTCTGAATGCTATTTGGCTTAACTAATTTGATTTCTGCAGGATTGAGTTGGTTAACAAATATCATATGCTAGATCAAGGAATAATATTACGTGTAATTGATATTGTTTCTAATCACAAGTAGTAATTAGTAATATCTGATTGTGGACAAGCTTTTGAATATTGCTATGATTATCAGAAGACAAGTTAAACAATCCGAGCTTATGTGTTTGTTGCTTGGAATAGTCTAATTCCCTAGTTCTTAATGCTGCTATTATATTAAATCTAGAGAGCTTATTCTAGGTTATATAATTGTTAGAATCTTGTGAAGAGCTTGTTTCATTTAGTGACAATCTAAGGGGAGTTTCGGGTAGCAGAGCTTGTTGTTACCTAGGACTATTAGTTTCATTGAAGGATAAATAATGTTACACTTGATTAATCTATTATTGTAAAAAGGTGATACTGAACTGAAGAACTGAAGCTTTTTATTCATTGTTTATTCTTATTAGTTTATTCTTGTTAATTTAATTAATTAATTCAAAATCCCCTTTTCATTAGAAATCATAGGATAAATATAAAACAAATCACTCTCTGTGGGATCGATCCTTGCTTACTACTGTGCTAATTGTTTAAATTTATAAAGTGAAAGTGAGGTTAATTTAGGAGTGTAAACGACAGCTCCCAACTTGCACAAAAAATGTTTTTGTTATTTAAATTATTTTAAACTTTCAAAAATCAATTATTTCGGAGCTTCAGAACTTCAATAATCCATAATAAATTGTCCTTTTATCAGAAAATTTGAATCTCTCGAGTTTTTATAGAAAATTCAATTCTCAACAACTTTGCAGAAGAAAGTTTTTCCAAATTTCAAACAGAAATTGACCGAAATTCAAAAACGGGCGATTTTATAGGCAATAATAAAATTTCAGTCAAGAAATGGAGTCCACCGACACATAAAACATGCTTTAAATATTTTTTGGTAACAAAAATACTCCTCCTCCACATATACTCATATATCCCACATTTATTATAAAAATATCATCATTATTATATTATTAAAATATAATAATATATTTAAATGATTTATTTAATCAGAAAAAGATAAAATTTCAATTTTCAACAATTGTCACATTAAAAATTTTCTTCATCTATATCTACATAAAATCAATATTTTCCTCATCATATGAATCAATAATTAATTATTCACAAATAATATTATAGAATCACAATATTGACAACCAGGCAGTTCCCAGGAAAGAGGGGGCTTTCCAATAAGAATTTCTCCTTACTGGCGCGCAATTAGGTGACCAAACCTCTCCTTAGACAGAACTTTCTAGACATTGCCAATAATGTTATCTACCAATATTATTCAGATAATATGAATTATTGCTTCGATAATGAAAAATACTGTGTAATGACAATTATTAAAACAACAACAATTATTAAATCAATAAAATAAAATACTGAACAGTAATTACTGTAACCATTATTGAGTAGTGCCTTCTTACGTAAGAATCAATAATTGGTGCAATACCGTGTGCTACTGTGTTTTAACCACCGAGTATTTTAACAGTATTAACGGTAACAACTACGCCGTTATTTTTAAACAACTTATATTTGTCGTTTTCTTCATCCAATCGCTTTCCGTTATGGGACCCACACATTGCTGCGCCGTCATACGAATATTCCCCGACAGTACGAATATTCCACGACCAAACTAATAATCCCCGACAACAATGAATATTTTATAACCACTTGCTTATTTTGAAATATTTACGTATTTTACCCATAACTATCCACATTAATCAAATCAACCCTTACTATTTCAAAATAATAAATAGAGAAAATTAAATTTCATTAATAATAAGTTGGGGTCTTACAACCTCCCCTCCTTATGAAATTTCGTCCTCGAAATTGACGTACGTACCTGGTGTTTCGAAAAGGTGAGGATACCTCGCTTTCATTTCCGTTTCCAATTCCTAGGTCATTTCCTCTATAACATGATTCCTCCACAGAACTTTAACTTGTGGTATGACCTTTGTGCGTAGGACATGCTCATTCCTATCCAAAATCTTGACAGGTACCTCTTCGTACGTTAAGTCTTCAGCTATCTCGTCCGGTTCTAACTCTATAACGTGGTTCGGGTCTTTCACATATTTACAAAGTACAGATATGTGAAACATATTATGAACACGAGACATACTCGGAGGTAACGCGAGTCTATAGGCTACATTTCCTACTCGGTCAAGAATTTGAAATGGACCAATAAATCATGGATTGAGCTTTTCTCTCTTTCCAAATCTTGTAACTCCCTTCCATAGAGCAACTCGCAACAATACATGATCCCCTATACTAAATTCCACGTCCTTTCGATGAAGATCCGCATAACTCTTTTGTCGATCTTATGCCGTTTGTATACGTTGTCAAATCATTTGGATCTTTTCGGTAGTCATACGTACTAACTCGGGTCCCAACAATGTTGCTTCACCCACCTCATCCCAACATATTGGAGAGCGACACTTTCATCCATATAATGCTTCAAATGGAGCCACACCTATACTTGCCTGATAACTATTGTTGTAGGAGAATTCCACCAATGGTAAATACTTATCCCAACTGCCCTTGAAGTCTAGGACACAGAGTCTTAATAAATCTTCAAGAGTTTGAATAGTCCTCTCTGATTGTCCGTCCGTTTGAGGATGGTATGCCGAACTGAATCGTAAATCCGTGCCCATAGCTTTTTGCAAGCTAACCCAAAATCTTGAAGTGAATCTTGGGTCACGATCCGAAACTATGGATACTGGCATGCCATGCAACCTCACAATCTCATTTACATATATACTAGCCGGACGTTCAAGGGAATAAGTCTCCCATATCGGCAAGAAATGAGCAGACTTGGTTAATCTATCAACAATAACCCAAATAGCATTGATGCATTGAGAAACCGTAGGAAGACCCGTAACGAAATCCATGGTAATGTGTTCCCATTTCCATTTCGGAATCTCAAGTGGTTGCAACGGACCCTTAGGTACTAGATGCTCCGCCTTTACACGTTGACAAGTTAAACACATCGAGATAAACTTTGCAATCTCTCTCTTCATATTGTTCCACCAAAATGTATGTCAAAGATCACGATACATTTTAGTACTTCCAGGATGGATTGCAAATGGTGTATTGTGTGCCTCCATCATAATCTTGTACTTCAAATCAGAGTCGTTAGGAACACAAAGTCTAGAGTGGACTCGAAGTATTCCTTCTTCATCAATTCTCGCTTCCGGAATAGCTCTTTCTTGTACTTTCTTCTTCATACGCATCAGCTCCGGGTCTGTGGCTTGAGCAATCTTAACTTTTTCTATTAAAGTTGGCTCTATGCATATACTTGACATCATCGCACTCGTTCCTGCATATGATCTTCTACTCAACGCGTCAGCTACCACGTTCGCTTTTCCAGGATGGTATTGAATAGTGTGGTCGTAGTCTTTCAATAGCTCGAGCCAACGTCGCTGCCGCATGTTGAGTTCTTTTTGAGTGAAGAAATATTTAAAGCTTTTATGGTCTGAATATATCTCCACTTTCTCCCCATTTAGATAGTGACTCCAGATCTTTAGTGCGAAAATGACTGCTGCCAACTCTAGATCATGAGTAGGATAATTCCTCTCATACTCTTTAAGTTGTCGCGAGGCATAGGCTATGACTTTCCCACGTTGTATGAGAACATATCCTAACCCTTTTCCTGAAGCATCGCTGTAGATAACAAATCCATCCGTACCAGATGGTATTGTTAGAACAGGTGCTGAAATGAGTCTCCTCTTGAGCTCTTGGAAACTCTTCTCGCATTCTTCGCTCCAAATGAATTTTGTATCCTTCCGAGTTAGCTGGGTTAATGGAGTAGCGATTCGAGAAAACCCTTCCACGAATCTCCGATAATAACCAGCTAAGCCCAAAAAGCTACGTACTTCAGTCACCGACTTCGGTTGCTCCCAACTTTGTATTGCTTAAATCTTCACCGGATCAACAGATACTCCATGTTTCGACACCACGTGCCCAAGGAATGTAACTTCCTTAAGCCAGAACTCACATTTCTTCAATTTGGCATATAGTTTGTTTTCACGAAGCCTTTGGAGTATCAACTTCAAATGGTGCTCATGATCTTCATGACTTTTGGAATATATGTGGATGTCATCAATAAAAACAACAACGAACTGATCCAAATATTCCTTGAATACTCGGTTCATCATATCCATGAAAGCCGCAGGAGTATTAGTCAATCCGAAAGACATGACTAAGAATTCATAATGCTTGTACCAAGTTCTGAAGGCAGTCTTTGGAATATCCTCAGTTCTAATCTTCAGCTGATGATATCCAGAACGAAGATAGATCTTTGAAAAGAATTGTGCTCCTTGCAACTGGTCAAACATGTCATCAATACGAGGTAGATGATACCTATTCTTAATGGTGACATGGTTCAATTCCCGATAGTCAATACAAAGTCGCATACTCCCGTCTTTCTTCTTTACGAATAAAACAGGAGCACCCCAAGGAGATGTAGTAGGACAAATGAAACCGATGTCCAACAATTCCTGTAGTTGAACCTTTAACTCCTGAAGTTCAATAGGAGCCATTCGATATTGGGTTTTAGAAATGGGCTTTGTACCAGGTTCAAGATCAATAAAGAATTCAACTTCACGTCCTGGGTGTAGGCCGGGAAGTTCTTCAGGAAATACGTCAGGAAAGTCAATAACAACAGGAATATTATTCAAATTTGACGTGTCTTTATTCAAATACATAACATGGGCTAAGAAACCTTGACATTCGTTTTTCAATAAACAAATAACTTTATGATTAGATATGACAGTGATTGATTTTAATGGTTTAGTTGCTTGAATTCGTACAACAGGTTGGTTAGGAATATGAAAACTAACAACCTTACGAAAATAATCAATTTTGGCATGATGAGTAGTTAACCAATCAATCCCTAAAATCACATCGAAAGCAAGTATCTTTAAAGAGATAGGGTCAACAGGTAAGGTGATGGTGCCAACTTGAATCAAACAAGATTTATAAACAGTGGATGTGATGAAAGTTTCTCCTAACGGAGTTTCCACAGATAGGTCAAAGTCTAATTTCTCCGGAGTCAAGTTTAAACGTTGAGCACAAGCAGGAGAGATAAATGAATGGGTAGCACCAGTATCAAGTAAGGTATAAACTTCGCAAAAATTTATAAATAGCTTACCCGTGATCACCTCGTTTGGGTTCCTCGCATTTTGACCAGTCACAACAAACGCTCTTCCAGGAATCGTTGACTTTGACTTTTCTGGGACAGTCTTTTGAGTCACCGTCCCCACTGAACTAGGTTTTGCTACCGTACAATCTCGAGCGATATGTCCTTCCTTTCCCCAATTATAGCATACCTTGAACTGTTGTGGGCAGTTTGGACTGATATGTCCATCTTTTCCACATTTATAGCATATGACCGGTGGTCGTTCTCCACCCTTAGAACCAGTTTCTGCCGGCACTGTCGTCTTCACATGGTCGTTGTTAAATCTCCTCTTTTTAAAATCTCCTCCTGACTCGCTTCTTCTATTTTTATGGCCATGATTACCACCAGAGTGGTTACCATTTTTGTCCGTCTTTTTCTTTCTCCACTGGTTATCGTTGTTTTGTTGACTGCTATCTCCGGTATGATCCGGATTGTGGTCCCTCGGTTGACCGTACTCGTTATCTCGCTCTAATAATTAAGCCCTGTTTACAACATCTGAATAGAGAGAAAATTTATGAGAAATGAGATATTGTCGTATACCGGGTTTCAAACCTCTCAGAAACATCCGCATCATACGTTCCTCATTCTCCACCAAATGAGGTGCAAACCTGGATAACTCTGCAAACTTTGCCTCGTACTGAGACACCGTCATGTTGTTTTGTTCTAATCTGATGAACTCCACTTCCTTCATATGACGAACACTTTCAGGAAAGTATTTGTCATTAAATAGTTTCTGAAACATCTCCTAAGACATGCTGAGTGCGGCTGGATGGGTACGCTTCACAGACTCCCATAAGTAGTCTGGCTCGCCACGGAACATAAAGGTGGCGAATGGAACCTTCTGTTCCTCCGTGCATCCCAAGACATCGAATATCTTGGTAATTTGCTTGACCCATGTTTCCGCCATGATCGGATCTGGCTTTCCCTTAAATTCTGGTGGTCCCAACTCTTTGAACTGCTTGGCTGTGACAACCCGTGAATTGCTATCATTTCCTCCTGTATTTTGAACACGAGTCTCCCTCGTCTAATTTTGCATGAACTGCAAAAAGCTTCTAAACATCCCCTCGTTCATCATCTGCTCAGTGGTGTTGTTCACAGGAGGAACATTGCCAGCCTGTTGCACGTTCTCCTCGTTGGTGAGTACATGCGTCTCCACGGTCTCATTTCCACTGTTAATATTCTCAGTCGACATTCTCAAATACTGTCATAAAACAAGGGATAATTAAGGAAATCAATATATCACATAATATCCCTATATACTGACCAACTAACAAATAAGCTTAGGTAGGACACACTAGCGAAGGATTTACTCGTTTCTCCCCTCCTAGTTCTATTCCCCGATCTCCGCAAGAGATCATATCCCTAAGCTCTGATACCAACTGTGACGCTCCCAAAATAGGTATACATCACCCATTCTGAGTTGTCAATACATGGTACAGAAATAACTACAACTTTATTATTACAACAGTAAAATTGTGAGTTTGAATACAAACATTATCTTCTAGACAATATCTATACTCAAATAAATCCTCATCACATTTATTGATACATTATTTTACAAAAATGGTGAGGACTACTAAACAACTCTCTCTAGAACCTTCATTCCATACCCCGACTCGTACTCGCTATATTCTCACCTCCTGAGAAGAAAAATGGAACAAAAAGGAAAAGGGTGAGCTCAACTAGCCCAGTAAAGAATATTATGACTAAGATAATATACAACAAATTATCATTAGTCTTCAACAGGGAAAAAATCTAATAGAATACAATAGACAACAAGTTTTAAATCAATATTTGCAGCGGAAATAATAATTCATTAGAAGAGTTAAGTAGAGAATGCAAACTACTATCTTCTATGTATGAATTTAAAAGTTCATCGTCTATCTTTTATCCCTGTAACATTAATCAATATATATCTGGAATCAAATATTCATCTTTGCACTACAGGCCGAAGATATTCATCAGTTGGTTATGTTCATCTAAACACCTGTTCATCTTTGCACTACGGGCCAAAGATATTCATCAGTAATCATTTATCTTTGCAATACAGGCCAAAGATATTCAATAATATCATCATTTAAGACTGAGGATGATGAAAAATATTTTTAAAGAAACGAATCCAGTGAAACAAAATGACAAGGATTAAGGATTAAGGATTCGTACTTTGTTTTAACCATGTCCAAAAATACCTCAAAAATAATCATAGTGGTGTAAAATTCAAGAATGATCAAAACATGGATACAATCAAAGCTAGTATCCACAATAGATATTTTAGACGAAAAGGAAAATTTTCATTTTTCGATGAATAGTGCCGTATTCGTGAATAGTGTCGTATACGTGAATAGTGCCATATACGTGAATAGTGCCATATACGTGAATAGTAGCTCTGACACTAAAAGTTCCAAATTTGATTAAAAGTTCAGATCAATACTTCGGCATAATGATATTAGAAGAAATAATATCATTTAAAAAAAATAATATCCCTTACCTCGAAAGACAGTACTTCTAGTTGAAACACCTGATATAAGCTATGACTTGAACTTGCACCGTATAGCAACAGTACTCAAAGTATACTCAAAATACTCACAAGAATACGCTCGATAATATATAGAGAGAAAACTTCAGTTTCTGGTGTGATTTTTAATTCTAACCTAAGCACCCTATTTATAGGAAAATGCTTAGAACACCAAAGCAGAAAATTTAATAAAATATTAATATATATAATTTTTATTCTAATGCACACTTATTTTACTTCAAAACCTCAGCCACCAAACAGCCCACCTCACAAGACTTGCACAAAAAATGTTTTTGTTATTTAAATTATTTTAAACTTCCAAAAATCAATTATTTCGGAGCTTCAGAACTTCCAATAATTCATAATAAATAACCCTTTTATCAGAAAATTCGAATTATATTTGTCGTTTTCTTCATCCAATCGCTTTCCGTTATAGGACCCACACATGGCTTTGTCGTCGTACGAATATTCCCCGACAGTATGAATATTCCACGACCAAACGAATAATCCCCGACAACAATGAATATTTTATAACCACTTGCTTATTTTGAAATATTTACGTATTTTACCCATAACTATCCACATTAATCAAATCAACCCTTACTATTTCAAAATAATGAATAGAGAAAATTAAATTTCATTAATAATAAGTTGGGGTCTTACAGTTGTCACCTTATGAGAGCTGGGAGAAGGCCTTTGACTTCTTAATGGTTGAGCCATTAAAACTTCCCGCTGATCAGATCGTTGAGTATCAGATCGTTGGGTCTGATGGCTGGATCTTGGAGTCTGTTGGTGGAATTGCCTTGCAGGAGAATTCCTTGAAGATTGAGTTTGGGATTGACCTCTGCCTTTGCCTTGAACTCCTTTCCCTTTATTCTCCCCATTTATGTAAGCATCAAGGGTTCGAATGTCTTCTAAGATGCGAGTCACTTCTTGGACAAGCTCGTTGAGTTGACTCTGAGTTTGAGCAATGTCCTCTCAATTTTCTTTGATCAAAGCATCAGATCGAGCTTCCCGTTGTTGAAGAGCAGCTAGTATATTGTCATTATGTTGTCCTTGGCTGACATAAAATTGTTGGAATTATTTTACGGCAGTTTGCAGATTGAGGAAGTTCTCCATCATAAGTTTATTTTGAGCTTCCTCAGTGGACTGTAAGATAAGATCAACATCTCTGTGTCTTTTGGCTGCTAGAAAGTGAATGTCATCCATGTCCTTTATGCTCTGAATCATTTCCTTGATGAGCTCTTTAAGTTTCTTAGAGAGCGTAGAGCTTAGGGAGCTTGGGAGACTATTTGCAACATTGATCATTGTTGTTAATCTCATTTGAATGAGTTCAGTGTGTTTTTCAAGACTCTCATCGAGTTCCTTGATCACTTTCTTGGACATTGCTGACAAATCGGCTTTGGTGGGCAGCTCTCTGAAAGAAGTTCATTGAGTTGGGAATTTGTGAAGGAGGGGGTGTTCTCTTGAATTGATCTTGTAATGAGTAGAGGGCAAGATCAAGGTTGAAGTATTCATTGGTGGATGAGGAGGGAATGTCAGATGGAGGGGCCTGTGTTTGGGTGTCTGGAGTAGGTGGCTCTACGATTTGAGCTTGGGACTCTATAATGGGGCTAGAGTCAGTGATCGAAGAGATGATGGGAGGTGGGAGAAATATAAAGTTGGGTATATTTGGTTCATCAGATACAGAATTTTGGGATTCTGTAACTGGGAATTGACTTGGTTGATTGAGGACCACTTTTAGCCAGCTTGGAAATTCATAAAATTGGCTGAAGAATGATAGTGGATAGTGATTAACTCTGAATAAGATCGGGATAGTTAATACCTCATGCACCATTCTTGAGGAGGGACCATTTGTGATCAACTGTTTGACAAAGTTGAAGTTTCCTGGGAATCCATGAGCTAGCACAAAGATGGCTGGATATTCTTTGAAGCTCCAAAACATGTGATTCCAGGAGTTTAGAATTTGAGCTTGATGAGAAGGTATCATGAGTAGATAGGAGAATAGTTGCTCATAGTTAGCTTTTCTATACCCATTAATGCCTACAGCTATGATCTCGACCTCGTCATTTTCATCCTCTTCTTTGTCTTCATTCAAGGAGTCCACTATATCAATTGCTTCATTTTGTTCCTGCTCTGGTTCGCCCTCATTTTTTGCAAGAACAACTTCTTCTGTCATGGGGTTATCACGAGCCTCCCCCTTAACATGATCATCCTCCTGCTGGATTAGTAGCTCTCCCTCAACTGGAGCATTTTCTAGGATGAGAGCTTCAGGCATCTCCCCCTCAGCTTGAGCTTTGTCCTTTTGGCTTTCTTTGGATAGTTCCTTTTCAACAGCCAACTCTTTGTCTTCCTTGTTGAGTACTCCTTCATTGACAAGGATATACTTCTTAACCAGTTTTCATCTTGGTTTTCTAGGCTGAGCCACAGCCTCAGGACTTTCTTGAGCTTTAGCTTTGTCCTGTTGATCAGCTAGAACATCTGATGTAGCAACTTCCTTGCTCGAGGTGTTCAGTCTGGTCTCTACGATCGGTAGATACTCTACGATCGAAGAGACAGATGGCCTCTTGGATTTGTGACTGATTTTGTTCTTCTTCAGCAGCTGTGATATGGTAGCTCTGTCTTCTTTTGCCTCAGCCTGCTGTTGTTTTCTTCTTAGGATCCTTAGAGTCTCAATGTTAGAGGACTCTACAGGTTTATTAGTAGTTGATCCCTAGGGTTCTTCTACCATTCTAGCCTTTAGCTTTCTCTTGCCTTTGCTTTTTCTGACCAGGGCAGTGGGTTCTTCCTTGTTAGTTTCTTTTTCTTCTTCTTCAGTCTCCCTGACAACTAACATATTCCCTGGAATCCCTGACTCCTTTACATCAACAGTCCTACCACTGGACTTAGATATCATACGCACATTTTCTGCTGGATTCCTTTTCCTGTTATCGAATAGTTGCTGGGTCATTCGTCTGTTTGGATTGATGGATTCTCCTTCATCGTCCCTAATTTTGTTACCTAGAGCAGACTGTAGGATGATGCTTATAAATCGCCCATAGAGCATCTTTTGAGAGCTGTTTGTCTTCTTTGAGCTGGTGATCCACTTTCCAATCCATTCAAGCAATAGAGCTCCATATTTAAGTTGTATTCCATAACTTATGGCAGTCATGAGCTTGAGTTGCACCTCATTTACAGAATCATGACCAGAACTCTTGCAACATATACATTTCCCAACAATGTCAGCCAGAAATTCGTACCTCTGAGGAAACTCCTTCTTCTTGTATCCTTTGATAGAGGGGGATTTCTTGTGATGCATCCTTTTAAGTCCCTCATGGAAGTCTATGCCATCTATGGATGAATACTCTTCAGATTTGAAACCTAGGGCTAGGTTGATGTCCTCAGCCCTCAGCCTGATTTCCACGTCCCTGACTTTCGTAGTGATGGCGTCATTTTTAAACACACCATTTCTGTAGAATTCTTTCACTAGCTTAAGATAAATCAATGTGTTTGTACCCAGAGCCTCTTCGAGACCAACCTTCTTTAATAATGACAGAGTTTTATGAAATTTGGGTTCAGCTGTCTTGAACTCATCAAAGCAGAGTCTGTAGCCAGAGATGACGTTGGAAGCTGCCATTGATTTCTTTGCAAGGAGTATGACTGTCTGAGCTTTCTTAAGGTTTAGGTTTTTGCTTGAGAGAGAATGAGAGAGATGAGCTTTTTGAACTTCTGATTTCAAAAAGGCGATTTCAATTTGTACTTGTAACTTACCTCTCTCTATTTTGCTTAGTGGGACAGGTGTCGAATTCTGCTTGGCTCTATGAATCTGACTGAGGAGGATTGTACTGATTTACCCTTAGCTCCTTCTGAGCTAATGTGTCCTTAGGGAGGACTATGATCGTTGAGATGGTCCTTGTAATTGTCGAGCCTGTTCTGCGTTCGTCGAGTCTACTCAGCAATCGTTGAGTCTGTTCAGCAATCGTTGTATCTAAGCTGAGATCGTCGAGTCTGACCGAGTCCTCTGAGTCCTGGTGATGAACTTTTGACTTAGAATTCTTCTCAATTTAAGGTAACTCAGGAAGGGCCAACATCATAGAGTGAATCAAGGGTTAGGTTTGTTCCTGAGGTGCTTATCAGAGAAATTGCTTTGTTTTGAACTTCATCATCACAGGATGCTCCTTTGTTTTGTTGATGGAACTCTGTTATCGTTGAGTCTGCACTACGATCATTGTCTTTTATGACACTTCAGCTCTACGACTGTGGACTTCATTTGATCATGTCTATGATTTCGAACATAGCCTTTAAATCTGTATAGTTAGCACAAACTAGAGAATATTTTTCATGGTTGTAAGTCAATCATGCCTAGCTCACTTATTAACTTGTTAAATCTGGATTCATCTAGAGGTTTTGTAAAGACATCAGCAAGTTGGTTTTCAGTAAGGATATATTGTAAAGATATAGTTCCATTTTGCACATGATCCCTAATGAAGTGATACCTTATTTCTATATGCTTAGTCCTAGGATGCATGACAGGATTATGAGTTATTGCAATTGCACTTGTGTTATCACAGTAAATAGGATTGGATTTGAATTCAAACCTATAATCTGCTAGTTGATTTTTCATCCATGGGATCTGAGCACAACAGCTGCCAGCAACAATGTATTTAGCTTCTGCAGTTGAAGTAGATACTGAATTTTGCTTCTTGTTAAACTTGGACACAAGTATGTTTCCTAGCAATTGACAGGTGCCACTGGTACTCTTTCTATCTATTTTGCAGCCTGCAAAATCAGCATCTGTGTATCCTGTTAGTTCAAATGAGGACTCCTTGGGATACCAAATCCCTAACTGGGGTGTACCCTTGAGATACCTGAAAATCCTCTTTACAGCAGTTAAATGAGATTCTTTAGGATTAGCCTGAAATCTAGTACAAATGCATGTTGTAAATATTATATCTGGTCTACTGGTAGTTAGATATAAAAGAGAGCTTATCATACCTTTGTATTGAGTTATATCAATACTTTTACCTTTTTCATCTTTGTCAAGTTTGGTTGCAAGAGCAATTGGGATTTTCATGGGAGAGGCTGATTCCATCCATACTTTTTAAGTAAGTTTTTAATGTACTTGGCTTGGTTTATGAAGATTCCTTCATCAGTCTGCTTTATTTGCAGTCCAAGAAAGAAATTCAGCTAACTCATCATGCTCATTTCAAACTTGCTTTGCATAAGCTTGGAGAATCTCTTGCATAACTTTTCATTAGTAGATCCAAAAATAATGTCATCAACGTATATTTGAACTAATAAGACTTTATCTTTATGCTTTCTAAGAAATAGTGTGGTATCTACTCTACCTTAAGTGAACCCATTTTCAATAAGAAAGTTAATTAATGTTTCATACCATGCTCTAGGTGCTTGTTTAAGACCATATAAGGCTTTGTCTAATCTAAAGACATAATTAAAAAGAGATGTATTGATGAAACCTAGAGGTTTCTCTACATAAACTTCTTCTTGAAGTTCACCATTCAAAAATGCACTTTTGACATCCATTTGAAAGACCTTGAATTTCATGCGAGCAGCAAAGATAAGGAATATTCTGATGGCTTCCAGTCTGGTAACAGGTGCAAATTTCTCATCGTAGTCAATGCCTTCTTCTTGAGAGTAGCCCTTGGCCACTAGTCTTGCCTTATTTCTGGTTATTACTCCATCTTCATCCATCTTGTTTCTAAAGAACCACTTGGTTCTAATAACAGGATGATTCTTTGGTCTTGGTACCAATCTCCATACTTTGCTTCTTTCGAATTGATTAAGTTCTTCCTGCATGGCCTCTATCCAGCTGGAGTCTACCATAGCATCCTCTATCTTCTTAGGTTCCATTTGTGACAGGAAGCTTAGATAAAAGCATTCATTTTGGATGGCAACTCTTGTTTTGACTCTTGCACTCGGATCTCCAATGATTAGATCTTAAGTGTGATCTCTTGCCCATCTGCTTCCTGTTGGGACATCTATTCTTATACCTTCTTATCTTAGATCTTCAAGATCTATTTCTTCTTCTTGGTGTGGAGGTTCGTTGTCTCGCATTGACCTCTCTACGATCTCATTTCCTTGCTCAACGATTTCATTATCTGGCACTACGATCGTAGAGTTGAGCTCAACAACCTCGTTTGTAGTGTCTGAACTGTTGGTCATAGTGTCTTGAAGCACTGTTTTGTATAAGTCTATTTCATCAAAGATGATGTGAATCGAGACTTTAACACTCAGTGTCTTCTTGTTAAATACTCTGTAGGCCTTACTGTCTGTGGCATATCCAAGAAAGATTCCTTCGTCTGACTTTGGTTGAAACTTTGTCAAGTACTGCTTTCCATTGTTGAGAATATAGCATGCACAGCCGAAAACAAGAAAGTAGTTGACACATGGCTTTCTTCCTTTCCTCAGTTCATAAGGAGTCTTCTTTATTGTAGAGTGTATGAGTGATCTGTTCTGAGTGTAGCATGCAGTGTTGACAGCTTCTGTCCAAAGTATTCAGGCAGATGGGTTGCTGCTAGTAGAGTTCTTCCAGCCTCTATCAATGTCATGTTCTTTCTCTCAGCTACTCCATTTTGTTAGGGAGTTCGTGGAGCTGAGAAGTTGTGACTAATGCCATTGTCTGTGAAGAACTGGTCCATTTCTAAGAAGTCGAATTCTCTGCCATGATCACTCCATATAGCCTTGATTTTCTTTCCTTTCTCGTTCATCACCAGCTTGAACATCTTGATCAATTGGGAGCTTGTTTCATCCTTTGAGTTAGAAAGAATACCCATATAAATCTGGTATAGTCGTCGACTACGACTAGAGAGTATCTTTTTCTCCAAGGCTCGTCGTTGGAATTGGCCTAAAAAGATCCATGTGTAACAACTGCAGAGGCTTGTCAATTGAGTTGGCAGTTTTACTCTTGAATGAGCTTCTGGTCTGCTTTCCAAGTTGACAGGCATTGCACGACCTTTCTTTAACGAAGTTGAACTTGGGTAAGCCTGCAACTAGATCTTTTGAAGCTAATTTGGACATGCTTTTGAAGTTGAGATGAGATAATCTTTGATGCCATAGCCAGCTTATTTCTTCAGATGCTTTAGCCAGGAAACAAATTGTCTCGTCTGAGCTTAGTTGTCCAAGATTTATTATGTAGACATTTCCTTCTCTTATTCTGGTTAACTTTACAGTAGATGTCTTTAGGTCTCGGACTTGACATTGATTGTTTAGGAATGTTACTTGATGACCCTTATCGCAGAGTTGGCTAATGCTTAGAAGATTGTGTTTTAGTCCTTCCACATAAGCCACTTACTTGAAAGATACTGCACCATTTCTAGCTGAGCCATATCCTCTTGTCTTGCCAGAGTCGTTGTCTCCAAAGATGACCGAGGGACCCTCCTTCTCTATGTAGTTAGACAGAAGGGCTTTGTTCCCAGTCATGTGCCTTGAACATCCACTGTCCAGATACCAGGTTGTGATCGTAGAGCTCTTTTCCTGTAGTAACATTAAACCTTCATTTTGGTACCCATACTTGCATAGGTCCTACTTTGTTAGTGCCCTTAAGGACCCAAACCTGCTTTATTTTGGGTCTTATATGCATGGAATTATAATGACATTTTGCAGCCTTGTGGCCAACTTTGTAGCACACAAACATCTAATATGATGCATGTTTGTGTGTATGTGAAAATTCTTCCTCCATTTGGACTTTTGTGGGTTATTGGTCATCCTACTGTTAAGCTGGTATTCCTTCTTCCATGTGTCCTTGTGTTTCATGATTTGTGAGGAGTATACCTTACCTCTACTGTACCTTCCCAGTTGGTTCGTAGAGCTAATCTTACTGGACTCTACGATCCTTCGAGGTTGGTAAGTAGTGGCTGGGTTACTCTTCTCTTTTCTAAAACCCAGACTGGCATGAGATCCCTTTTTCCTAGGAATATGGATTGAATCAGTAGAGCAGGGTTTGACAGGCTCATCCTTCAGTGAGGATTTCATAAATATAATTCCTCTACTAAAACTTGAGGCATTACCAGTGTTAATTTCCTTTACTTTTTCCACACATGGCTCTGAGGTAGATTCCCCAAAGCCTAACCTTGTTCTGTCAAAGACACTTCTCTAGCTAGAGATTAGGGAGTCCATGGATGAAGAGGATTTATTCTATGTAGAGATTGTTTTTTCTAGATCCTCAATTTTAGAGGTTATACTTGACTCTCTTTTTGCATTGAGCTCATTTGTTTATTTTAAGAGCTTATTCCCAGCTTCAAACTTGGAGAGAGAGTCAGTACTTAGAAGGGTTATTTCCAGTTCTTTTTGAACTTTTTCTTTCTCCTTTTGAAGAAGTGAATAGTCCTTAGTCAGAACTCTAAACCACTTCATGTATTGATGCAGATCAGATGTTATACCATGCAGTGCAGTTCTTAAGTCATTAATATCTAAATTAGGGAAGTTGAAGTCAAATACCTCATCGATACTTACTTCATGTATGTTGGAGTTCTGTTTGTCCCTTGCATTTTTGGCCATCAGGCAAAGATTTTCCATTTGAGGATCTTCATCATCTCTAGATTCCGAAGTTGAGTCATTGTCTGAGTCACTCCACGATCCTCCAGCTACAATGCCTTTGTCTTTCTTCTGTGGCCTTTTGTTGCCTTTGTATTCCTTCTTTGAATGTGATTTCTTCTTGAGTTCTTCTCTAAGAGGTTTGTTGCAGTTAGCAATGAAGTGGTCATGTTTCTTGCAATTGTAGCATAGGTCATTCATTTTCTCCTGGCTGCTGTAGTTGCTGACTTTCTTTGGCTTGCTGGTTTTGCCTTGTCGCATGAACCTTTTGAGTCTCTTCACCAGCATTGCAAAGTCCTCATCATCATCTTCATTATAGTCACAATCAACTTCAGTGTTGACTTTGGAGGTGTTTTCAGTTGCTTTGAGAGCAACACTTTTATCCTTCTTTCTTCCTTCAGACAAGGTTTCTGCTCGTTGAGTCAGCTCTAGTTCATATTTGAGAAGGTTGCCATATAACTGTTGAACAATCATTTCATGTAGATTCTTTGATTCTTTAATGACAGTGGTTTTGGCATCCCACTTACTTGGTAAGGCTCTCATGAACTTTATGATTAGATCTTTGTTTGGATAGATCTTTCCATAGGCTCGTAGAGAGTTGAGCAGAACATTAAATCTCTTATAGGTGGCAGTGACGTTCTCTCCTTGAACGTGAGAAAACATCTCATATTGCTGAGTCAAGAGAGATTGTTTGTTTTCTCTGACTTCTACTGTTCCTTCATGCATGATGAGTAATGCTTCCCAAACCTCTTTTGCTTTTTTGTTGTTGACCACGTTTTCAAACAGATCTTCTTCTAAGGATTGGAATAAGATGTTCTTGACATTTTTGTCGAGCTAGACAGCTCTCTTCCCATTTTTTGTCCATTCTCTTTTGACCTTGATCTGTATTCTGTTTGGGTCGTCTGTAGTTGGTTCAAACTTTGTAGGAACATAGGGCCCATTCTGAACAGTTTCAAATAGATCTTCATCTATTGAATCCATGTAAGCTTGCATCCTAACTTTTCAGTTAGTGAATTTATCTTTGATTCACTTGGTAAGTGTGCCATTGGATCTACTCAAGCTTTGTAGGCTATATTATAGAACCTGCTCTGATACCAATTGTTAGTTCCCGAAGGCACAATTGTTATCTAGAAGGGGGGTGTTGAATAGATAATTAAAAACTTTTCTTTTTACTAAGACAATTTTGATAATGATTTAAACACAGCGGAATTAAGGTTTCTTTGAACTTCCTTTTAGATAAAGTTAATAAGAGTGAGGCAGTTATAACAGTTATAGCAGTTATAACAAGAATGAAATAGACACAGTTATTTTTAAGTGGTTTAGAGCACTCAAAGCTCCTAATCCACTCTTCTACTCCTCGAGTAGGAAATCCACTAAGGATGTCTTTTACACTTTCTAAATCTCGCAGATTCCTTCTAGACCAGCAGTCTAGGCACTTCTTAGTTCGCTCTTGAACTCTTCAAGTCCAGCAGACTTGGTTCTTCACAGTTCACTTATAACTTTTCAAGTCCTTCTGACTTGGAACTCTTTCTTCAGTTGATTGGTAGTTGTTGAGTTCGTAATTGATGCTACTCAGTTGCAGTTAAGCACTTGTTCGAAAGAACTGAGTAGCTAAGCAAGCTTCCTCTTTTTTTCAGATCGTAGAGTTCAGCGTTGAGTGTTCTTTTTTATTTTTGTTAAATGCTTGCTTAGTTCTATCATTTGCATATGTTCTTCATATATGTGATCCTTGAAATCTATTCATTGAAGCCATTTATTGAAGCATTAAATGCGTTTGACATATCTGAACTTTGATGGAGACTTTTCTGCACACCTTCTGAATTGCATTCTGGCCCACTAACACAGCAGACTGCTTTCTCACCTAACACCTGAAAAGGTATTTTTTCTCTGTCCTATAGTCCTTTCCTTAGCTTCTTGAATACGTTCCTTTTGTTGAATACTAAGGATATCTTTTGTACCGTTGGGACTGGTGAGGACTTCAACATTTCAAAACCATTCCACATTTGTTAGAATTTGTCTCCAAACAAAAGTAGGGCTCGATGCTTTTGACACAAGGCAAATTATACTCTACAAACCATATCGTGGTGTCTTGTCACATTGGTGCTTGGTCTGAAGAGAACACTACGATCTCTCTCAAGGATTTGCACACTACGATCTTCACTTACTCGTCTTGCAGACTCTACGTTTCTGAAAGCACACTATAATCTCTGAGTTAGCTTCGACAAACGTCTGGACCACTCTACGATTTTTGGAGAGGCCCTTCAAGGCAGTTACACTACGATCTTCTAAGCTCTACGATCCTGCCTTAGCTTCTGCAATCTGTTGATCAGCTCGATAGACTGTGATTCTTGTTGAAGCCTATCTATTCTTTTCAAGTCATAGATCAACCTAACATCTTTGATCTCTTTATCTATACATTCGTTTATAGAATGATGAACATTAATAACTAAGATCAACCTAATAACTTTGATCTATCACTAAGTCCTTGTACATATATTCTTTAAAGGACTTTACATATAATCATGAGCATTTATTTTAAACATCAAATAAAAATATGCATTCTTCCAACAATCTTCCCCTATTTGATGTTGACATAACCAAGGAGATTTGTTGTCATGATTATCAAGTTCTAGATGCATTTTTAGGAAAGTAAACATGACTTAATATTTCAGTGAGCAGCTGAAATTTCTAGAGAATAAGCATGAATTTATTGATGTTTGAAGAATAGATATTATAGATAAGCTTTACATCAATAAGAATTTAAGTTTCACCTTATCTCTATTTCTTCGGCCTTTTGCTTCTCGGAGGATTTGCATATTCCTCAGCTCTTCTTCTCCTGCTAGCTTCATCTTTTCGAGCTATTTCTTCCAGCTCGCTTTGACTGAGTCTTTTACTATGATCATGTCTGTTCATGAATGCAGGATATCCTATTGGCATTCTTAGACCAGTTGTTGTCACCTCATGAGAGTTGGGAGAAGGCCTTTGACTTCTTAATGATTAAGCCATTAAAACTTCCTGTTGATCAGATCGTTGAGTATCAGATCTTTGGATCTGATGGCTGGATCGTGGAGTCTGTTGGTGGAATTGCCTTGCAGGAGGATTCCTTGAAGATTGAGTTTGGGATTGACCTTTGCCCTTGCCTTGAACTCCTTTCCCTTTATTCTCCCCCTTTATGTCAGTATCAAGGGTTTGAATGTCTTCTGAGAGGCGAGTCACTCCTTGGACAAGCTCGTTGAGTTGACTCTGAGTTTGAGCAATGTCCTCTCGATTTTCTTTGATCAGAGCATCAGATCGAGCTTCCCATTGTTGAAGAGCGGTTAGTATATTGTCATTCTGATGTCCTTGGCTGACGTAAAATTGTTGGAATTCTTTTACGACAGTTTGCAGATTGAGGAAGTTCTCCATCATAAGTATATTATGAGCTTCCTGAGTGGACTGTAAGACAAGAACAGCGGGCCAAAGATGACTTTCATCATAATATAAGCATGTGGATGATGACAATGATATAAGAATTCAATTGAATGAAAACAAGGATAAATTTTAAAGATTTATAATTTAATTTATCTAGAGTTCAAGAATGTCCAAATTGTCAACATGATAACTGCTTTGTGGAGTAAAATTCAAGAATAATATTGTATTAAAAATAATTTAGACAGAAAAGAAATTAATTTCTGCCATGAATAGTACCCCGTGAATAGTATCCCGACATGAAAAGATCAAAATTTAACAAGAATGTTCACAAAAATATTCTTGTAAAACGATACTAGATGAAGCGTAAATTTCAAGGATATTCTACTAATTTCAAGGAGTATAAAAGAAATACTTTAACAAAATGAGTGTAAAATTCAGAATCTGAAACGAAATAATATTACTTACATACTACAGAGTATGGAAGAAAATATTATTTCTTACGAATATTGAACAAAAATAATATCCCTTACCTTAAAAGGAGAGTATTTCTGACTGGTAGGGCGAGGATATTTTTGAAGAAAATTTATACTGTTTTCTACGCTCAAAGCTTCCTTAAACTCAAAAGAAATACGCTCAATATTATAGAAGAAGAATTCTCTGATTCTGGTGTGATTTTTATTTTTAAACTAAGCATCCTATTTATAGGAGAATGACATGGTACTATTTGAATTTATAAAATTACGGACGCACAATAGAAAGAATTTACTGGCAATGTTCGGATGGAAATTTTAAAAAAAATTTGATTTTACTATGCTGCACTATGCACACTATGCAACTATGCAATAATAAATATAATATATACTATTTTTCATAAAAAAATAAAACTAATATAATATACATATAATACTCCCCTATCTCCATGGTAAGGCATATATATTTATATATATATATATAAGTAATAAGAGAAAATAGGATAACTTTCTACCGACGATTTTGAAAAATGGGTAAGTGGGGGTCCATGTAATAAGCAAACTTTACAACAAATACTTCATAAAAAATCCCCTATATTTATCTTAATTCACTTGGCTTCACTAAACACATTTTTAATAACATTTATTCATCATTATTATAACTCGCAATATTAACAACCAAATCATTTCCAGAAAAGAGGGGCCTTTCCGATAAGGACTTCTCCTTATTAGCGGGCAATTAGGTGACCAAAAATCTTTCCTCGACAGAACTTTCTATACATCATCAATAATGCAAATAATAATATGAATAAGTATGTCGTCTCAATTATTAATTTAATAATATAAAATATTGTGCAGATGATACTGTGACAATAATTGAATCAATAATGTGAGATACTATGCAACAATTACTGTGGTAATAATTGAAATAAACTGAGTGACTTCTCGCGTAAATATCAACAATCAAAGATACTGTACAATACCGTGTGCTATTATGCAACCACGCGTATTACTGTGCTTTTATCACCGGATATTTCAACATTTAATGGTAAAACTTTTGCCGTTATTTTTATAAAAAAATATTTTTGTCGTTTTCTAATTCCTATAGTAATTCCGTTGTGGGGGTCCACTAATGATTGTGCCGTCGTACGAATATTCCCTGATAAAACAAATATTACCCTACCAAACGAATATTTTATGACAACTTTCTTACTTTGCAAAATTTATAAATATTACTCATAACTATAACATTATATCAAATCCACACCATAATATTCAAAATAATATTTAGAGAAAAAATTTAATCTTTATTCATAAAAGTTGGAGTCTTACAACCTCCTGTAATACCCAAGAATTTTCACGTGTTAATAAACGAAAATGAATATTTATTTGAATATAAACGATTTTGTGTTGCGAAATGAAATAACTCAATTATAGTAATTAATTGAATAATTGGAAATGTATGGAGTTATGATAAACTCGTTGAAAGCCTTGTGTGGCATAGTGATGGAAAATATTAATAGTAATATTAAATTAACAAAGGAATTATCAAGTGAACAATTAAGTAATATAAATTGTTACTGTAGAATATTAATTAATTGTTAATGGTGATTAGTTAATAATATGTGATTATTAATTGTTATTATGAGCAAAGTAAATTGCATGGCTAGAATTGTATGATTAATTTAATTTATGTGTGTAAGACATATGATATTATATAATTCTTACGTTAAAAAGGAAATGTGGTGTGACACATTGGTATGGCTATGTAATATATATAAACTATATAATAAAGTATTAGGAATTAAACAATTATTTATGTGACAATAAGTATGGGTGGGAACAGTAAAAGATGTACTCTGTCAAAGAATTATAAATTATTTCAATAAGTGAGTCTACTTGAAATAATAAAGTTTTAAGGAAATATTAAATTACTAATGGTTAATTAAATGGAGTCCATACATGTTATAAATAGTAATTAGGTTGGACTAATGTACATGGATTATATGATGTGAGTATAAAATTATCTTTACATTTCTAATATGGTAACAATTGTACCTTAATATTACATTATGGGAAATAAAAAGGACCAAACCAAGCTTTACATGACCAAATGCTGAGATTTTTCTCTCTTGTCCCATATTGAGTGTCACAAAGTACATGAATAGTAGCTAAAAGCTAGAACACACATTTTTCCAAAAAGCTAGCCTTAGGTGATGATGGCTAAGTATTTGGGTGGTTGGCCAACCCTTGAATAACCATTGTTTCATTCCAAAACACCATGGATACTACCCTTCATGCACACCATAAATTCAGTCTAAACTCCTATAAATAGCAGACAAAATTCTCAGTGGTGTTGCTTGGAGTTGTTTGATAATTACTAAGTAGGAGATTGAGAGCATACAAGTATTCTAGGACATTGGGAGTTCATTAGGAGCAAGTTCATTCATAATTGTAGAGGTATGACCCCATTCCTTGCTTTCCATTTTTCAGTTTCTGTCAAATGAGTTATGAGTTCTTAAAATTCAAATTCTTGCAATTCTCATGAAATCTCTGTTAAGTAGTATGAATTAGCATGTCTCTGTGTTGTTTGAGTTAGTATATATGCTTGGAAATGCTGTAGTGAGTCTGGGTTGAGAAATTTCAATGCCTGTGCTAAGGCTCTGCAGAAGTAGAGCCACCTATTTTTTGCCTCAAAATGAAGTGGCTCGGCCGCGCCACTTCCATAGCCTAATACCGCGCGGCCGCACATGGTGTTTTCCCTATATACTGCTTTAATGTTTCTATATTGTTCTGAGCATGCTAGGATAGTTAGGATATGTATGTAAGAGACCCTGTCAGGTGATGAGATGTTTTTGTGGACATAGAAAGTTATCTTTGCTTGATTTGAGTTGTGTTTTCAAGAAAACTTCAAGATTTGAAAAAAAAACTAGAAATGGTAAACTTGGGTAATACATATTCTGAGCTTGCAAGCATGTTAGTATGTTTTGAAATGCGCGTCGTACATAATAACTTAAGTATATGGATTTCATAATTAAGCATGATCATTTTAGACTTATTAGTAAGTTTTACTAAATGCAAATATGAACTTAAACGTGAATGTTAATATACTACCTTGAGGGTTGAAATCTGATAATAGTGAACATGTTAGATGATACTCTTAGACTTACTCATGTATCATAAATATATATATCATCATGCTTAGGTATCGAAATTCAAGGAAATCATAAATGAAGCATATTTCAAAACAAACCGATGTTAATTACACGTATGTGATATGTATACTCACAAGAATGACTAGTATGAGTTATATGACTACTTTACATGTTTAAGAAGCAATCATGTTGGACTTTGTGATTTCATAACCTTAAATGGCCTTAATTTGTTGAGATGTCCAACTTAAGACCTTATTATGCACGACGGGACCTAGATTAAAACTAGAAAGATGCAAAATGTGACGCCTCCAAAATAGGTCCATTCCATCCAACCCATTCTGAGTCGCCAAATACATGGTACAGAAATAACTACAACTTTATTATTATAATATATAAACTGTGAGTTTAAATACAGATATTGCCGTCTAGACAATATCCACACGCAAATAAATCCCCATCATAATTATTGATATATTATTTTACAAAAATGGCGAGGACTACTAAACAACTCTCTCTAGAACCTTCATTCCATACCCCGACTAGTACTCGCTACATTCTCGCCTCCTGAGAAGAAAAATGGAACAAAAAGGAAAAGGGTGAGCTCAACTAGCCCAGTAAAGAATATTATGACTAAGATAATATACAACAAATTATCGTTAGTCTTCAACAGGGAAAAATCTAATAGAATACAATAGACAACCAGTTTTAAATCAACAACTGCAGCGGAAACAACAATTCATTAGAAGAGTTAAGTAGAGAATGCAAACTACTATATTCTATATATGAATTTAAAAGTTCATCGTCGATATTTTATCCCTGTAACATCAATCAACATATATCTGGAATCAAATATTCATCTTTGCACTACAGGCCAAAGATATTCATTAGTTGGTTATGTTCATCTAAACACCTGTTCATCTTTGCACTACAGACCAAAGATATTAATCAGTCGGTCATGTTCATCTCAACACCTGTTCATCTTTACACTACGGGCCAAAGATATTCATCATAAAATCATTCATCTTTGCACTACGGGCCAAAGATATTCAGTTATATCATCATTTAGGACTGAGGATGATGAGAAATATTTTAAAGAAAACGAATCCAGTGAAACAAAAGAATAAATATTAAGGATTCGTATTTTAAACAATCCAAGTTCAAAAATACTTCATAAGTAATCAGAGTGGAGTAAAATTCAAGAATGATCAAAATATGGATACAATCAAAGCTAGTATCCATAATAGATATTTTGGACAAAAAGAAGAAATTTCATTTTTCGGTGAATAGTGTCGTATTCGTGAATAGTGCCGTATACGTGAATAGTGCCGTATACGTGAATAGTAACTTCGACACCAAAAGATAGAAATTTCACAAAAAAACATCATCATGTTTCATGAATAGTACTCGTGAATAGTAACTTATGAATAGTAACTCATGAATAGTAACTCGTGAATAGTAACTCATGAATAGTAACCCCGACATGAAAAAAAGTTTCAAATTTGATAAAAATTCCAACCAATATTTCGGTATAATGATATTGAAGAAATAATATCATTTTTGAAGAAAATAACACCCCTTACCTCGAAAGACAATACTTCTAGTTGAAACACCGGATATAGGCTATGACTTGAACTTGCACCGTATAGCAATACTCAAAGTATACTCAAAATACTCACAAGAATACGCTCGATAATATAGAGAGAGAAAACTTCAGTTTCTGGTGTGATTTTCAATTCTAACCTAAGCACCCTATTTATAGGAAAATGCTTAGAACACCAAAGTAGAAAATTTAAAAAAATAATAATATATATTATAAATTCTCTATGCACACTTTTGAATCTAGAATTCAACAATTACACACATGCAAAATGAGGCCCACACATTGAAAACACGTTTTTGTTAATATAAATATTTAAAACTTCCAAAAATCAATTATTTTGAAACTCCGAAACTTCAATAATTCATAATAAATAGCCCTTTTGTCAGAAAATTCGAATCTCGCGAGTTTTTATAGGAAATTCAATTCTCTACAACTTTGCAGAAGAAAGTTTTTCCAAATTCCAAATAGAAATTAACCAAAATCCATAAACGGGCGATTTTACAGGCTGTAATCAAATTTCAGTCAAGAAATGGGGTCCACCGACACATAAAACATGCTTTAAATATTTTTGGCAACAAAAATACTCCTCCATATATACTCATATATCCCATATTCATTGTAAAAATATCACCATTATTATATTATTAAAATATAATAATATATTCAAATGAATTATTTTATCAGAAAAAGAGAAAATTTCAATTTTCAACAATTGTCACATTATAAATTTCTCCATCTATATCCACATAAAATCAATATTTTCCTCATCATATGAATCAATAATTAATTATTCACAAATAATATTATAGAATCACAATATTGACAACCAGGCAGTTCCCAGGAAAGAGGGGGCTTTCTAATAAGAATTTCTCCTTACTGGCGCGCAATTAGGTGACCAAACCTCTCCTTAGACAGAACTTTCTAGACATTGCCAATAATGTTATCCAATAATATTATTCAGATAATATGAATTATTGCTTCGATAATGAAAAATACCGTGTAATGACAATTATTGAAACAACAGCAATATAAAATATCAACACAGCAATTATTAAATCAATAAAATAAAATACTGAACAGTAATTACTGTAACCATTATTGAGTAGTGCCTTCTTACGTAAGAATCAATAATTGGTGCAATACCGTGTGCTAATGTGTTTTAACCACCGAGTATTTTAACAGTATTAACTGTAACAACTACGCCGTTATTTTTAAACAACTTAAATTTGTCAGTTTTATTCATCCAATCGCTTTCCGTTATGGGGCCCACAAAAGACTGCGCCGTCGTACGAATATTCCCCGACAGCAAGAATATTCCACGACCAAAAGAATATTCCCCGATAACAATGAATATTTTATAACCACTTGCTTATTTTGAAATATTTGCGTATTTTACCCATAACTATCCACATTAATCAAATCAACCCTTACTGTTTCAAAATAATAAATAGAGAAAATTAAATTTCATTAATAATAAGTTGGGGTCTTACACGAAAAGACCCTTAACATGTTAATATATGTTATGTATGTAAGAATGTGCAAGCTAGGCCAAGCAAATAATTGCCCAGCCCTGGTTTGAACTGGGAGCCGCGCGGTCGCGCATCTCCTTAGTACAAATTAGGCGCGGCCGCGCCATTCTGCAGACTTAGAAAGTGACTTCTGTGATTTCTGAAGTATGTAGCATGCTAGTATAACTTCATTATGCTTATTTCAGTCCATGATACACTGACAAAGGTAGCTTTTCATGTTAATACCTATTTTAGCTTGAATTGATAAGGTGTTTTAAAATGATGATGTCTAATGATAGATTCGAGCTACATAATAACATACGTATAAGGTTTCTTGATTTAGTCGTGTGTGTACACTTGATCTATATATATCAAGATTGTTTACCGAAAATGTTTAACTAATGAATATCTTATATATGTATTACATTATGTTAGGATTTGAGTATTGTTAAGCGATATTTTGGTAAACTGCGCTTGAGGCAAGTATCCTAAACCCTTGCATTACTTTATTCGACGCATATCGTAAGCAAGTTCTCTAACCTTATTCAAATCTATATTGAGCAAGTACTTGAACTATCCTTTTAATGTGAGAGTATCCTAACTTACAAAACTTTGGATGTTATGCAAGTTCTTGAATTTCCTGTAATTCAAATATTGATTGCAAGTTATCTTACTTCGTTCATTGGAACTAACATGTTTAAACTCTTGTTAAAACTATTATTCATGTTGAACTTGGTATTGTTCTTGAATATTGTGAAAGAGTCGATGCCATTTGATTCGGCTAGACTAAATGCATGTTTATAAAACTGTCCAAACCCATTTGATTGGTAGAAATCTTGAAAACTGAGTTGAACAACCGTTATGGTAAGGGGAGTGTATGTTGTTGGAAACCCCAACACATGAGTGGGTTATTATTGCGGTGTTATACATAACTTAGATTATTATAAACTGATCATCTATAGTACTTGATTCTTTTGGGTTATCAGTATAATATTGGTAATTCTAGTAGATGTTCAATAGTCCTTAGTGACTGCTCAGTATAAATTATTTATCGAGTTGTATACATTGATAGTCGTTGAATTCATATATATCTGTTAATTTATATTGAATTATCGTTCTTATTCCGAGAATTATTGATATTCATTATTCATGATATTATTCTGAAACTCTGAATTATCTTAGAGATGATACTTCGATATTTCAAACTTGTGTTATAAAACTTTTTACCCTTGTTATATATTACTTGCTGGGCAATTTGTGCTCATCCTTGCTTATTAAAACCTTTCAATTAAGGCAAAATAGAGAAGTGTCTCTGGGAAGGACAAGGGCAAGGCTAACGTATAGCTTGTCCCTTTATGTTTAAGACTATTATGTTGTATTAAGATTGTTTTCAGACTATGTTAAGCTTAAGTAGGATTATGTAATAAGTCTTTATTTAATATTATTATGTAATCTATTAAGTACTGTAGGTTGCGAGACTTGGGGGAATAATTATAATAAATCATTATATATTATTCTAAATTAGATTTTCTATTGTGAATGTGTTATTTTAGTTATTATGGTATTACTATGAAAACGCGATGAACCAAATTCGAGTGACCAAGTGGAGGTCCAAATTTGGGGGCGTCACAGGTTGGTATCAAAGCTATAGTTATAAACCTTTGGAGAGAGTGTCCTTAGATTATAATTCAGGAGAACTTAGAAGTTAGGAAGGAGATAAAACTCATGTAGAGTTTTCCTTGAAGGATTTAGTGTGTTATAAAATGTAACTTAATTCTATACAATGAACTTATATTTATTTAACATTCTGATGGAGTTGTTGTTTGTCTTGTCTTATGTTGGTGATTGTAGGATGACTGACATGGGAGGACCTAGCCAAGTAGTAGAGGAGGAGCCACGTGATATCCACGTAGTCTATGAGGCACCATTGATAGCGAAGCCTATTTCAATAGTGGCCCCTATTGATGATGAGGAGGAGGAGATGGAGTCATTACCCGAGGAATCTGACCCTGAGGAGGAGCCTATGGAGGAGGAGCTCGAGCCTATGGAGGACTTCGACGAGGATAACTTTGAGGATCAGATGTTGGGGGAGTATGAGGAGCATATTTTGGAGTTGGAATGTAGAGTAGAGGAGCTAGAGGCTGAATCTAGGGAGAGGGAGTCTGAGTTCTAGCAGTTGAGGGACGAGGACCATCAGAGAAAATTGGCGATGCAGGAAATGAAAGTTGAAATTACTCAACGTAAGGAGGCAGGGATTCAGATGGGAGCTTTGTTTCACCGAGCGGTGGCGAGGAATGTTGAGATGGCAGGAAAGATGGAGGAATTTGATAAGTGTGTTTTATATACGCAATTTCATGTCTAAATCATGCTTATTCGTTGCTATGTTTTTGTAAACAAGTGCATTTTTACGTGGTTTATGTCGTTTTATGTGTAGGTTGGTGGTTGCGGCGATTCATGGATTATTTGGGATATTTGGTGCATTTGGAGTTAAATTGGAGCCATTTGGAAAGAACTCAGTGTTGCAGCATGTCAACTAACAGGAGGATAGCCCGCCGGGGCGGGCATGTACAGGCCAAACACCCCCGCCGAGGCGGGGGTTACCCAGTCATTTAGTAGAGTAGAAGCCCGCCGGGGCGGGCGTTTTACACTTACACACCCCCGTCGGGGCGGGGGGCGGGGGGCGGGGGGGGGGGTCAGCTTTCGACCAAGACAGAACACAAGCCAGCTGGGGTGGGTATTTAACACACACAAACCCCCGCCGGGGCGGAGGTTGGGAAAAACTAGGAATGTCCTGTTTCATTTATACTTCCTATTGGACTCAAATTTCAGTTGTTGAATGGTTTTATAACTCTATTTGTTAGAGGATGTAGCTGGAGTATTAGGCTTGATATATACTACTCTTAAAAAGACAATGAGGAAAAAAAATCAAGGGGATGACGAAGAAAAAAGTCATCTTATTGGAGAGCAAATGGGGAGGAGTATTTCGAAGAGTTTTTCAAGACGGTTGCAATTGTAGTCTACGTAAAGGGTGTTTTCTAATATTCTATGTGTTAGATTATTATTTGTGATTGAAAGAATGATTTCTATGATTATTTTAGTGCTTATTTCATTTATTATGAACTAATTCACTTTTTGGGCTTGTGATGGATGTAGGGGTTCGACACATAAAACGCAGCGGAAATATAAAAATTTAAAGCAATTTTCGAAACCCAAAAACAGGATCCATGCGAAAAACAATTAACTCAATTGTTTAGAGATTATACCGAATATGAGAAACGAGAATCTGAAATTGATGTCGGCCTTTATAGGTTTGTACATTACCATCCATGTCGGGTTTCTTCTTGAAAAACCACTTGCACCCTATTGGTTTTACCCCTTCGGGTGGATCAACCAAAGTTCATACTTGGTTAGTATACATGGAGTCCATTTCAGATCTCATGGCTTCAAGCCATCTCTCAGAATTTGGTCCATTCATAGCTTCTTGGTAGGAAGCAGGCTCATCCTGATCTATGAGCATCACATCGCCATTTTGAGTCACAAGATATCCATAATATCTCTCGGGCTCTCGGCATGTCCTACCAGATCTACGAATTCCTTGTGTAATTTGAGCATGTTCACTTTTCACAATATCTTGTGGTTCCTGCTCACGTTCCAACTCAGGTTCAATGATATTCTGTGGTTCTCGAATTTCTTCGAGTTCTACTTTCCTCCCACTGTTTTCTTTAGAGACAAATTCTCTTTTTAGAAAAATACCAGTTCGAGCAACAAACACTTTGTTCTCAGAAGGTTTGTAGAAATAATACCCTTTTATTTCTTTTGGGTATCCCACAAAATTACATTTGTCAGATTTGGGTTCGAGCTTGTTAGAATCCAGACGTTTTACAAACGCCTCGCAACCCCAAATCTTCATGAACGACATACTAGGACGTTTCCCAGTCCACATCTAATATGGTGTCTTCTGAACCGTCTTTGTAGGAACACGGTTAAGTGTGAATGCAACTGTCTCTAGGGCATGACCCCAGAAGCTTATTGGAAGATCTACATGACTCATCATTGATCGTACCATGTCCAACAAGGTTCGATTCCTCCTCTCAGATAAACCATTCCATTGCGGTGTTCCAGGTGGAGTGAGCTGTGATATAATACCACACTCCTTTAGAAGGTCATCAAAGTCTTGGCTTAAGTATTCACCTCCTCGATCGGATCGAAGGGCTTTTATGCTTTTCCCAAATTGGTTTTGAACTTCATTCTTGAATTCTTTGAACTTTTCAAAGGATTAGGATTTGTGTCTCATTAGATACACATATCCATATCTACTAAAGTCGTCAGTAAATGTAATGAAGTAATAAAATCTACCTCTTGCTAACGAACTCATGGGTCCACATACATCACTATGTATAAGTCCCAATACATCGCTAGCCCGTTCACTGTGTCAAGTGAAAGGGGCTTTAGTCATCTTGCCTAATAAACAAGACTCGCATTTCTCATATGATTCAAAATCAAATGAATCTAAAAACCCATCTTTATGGAGTTTTGATATGCGTTTCTCATTTATATGGCCCAAACGACAGTGCCAGAGATATGTTAAATTTGAATCATTTGATTTAAATCGTTTTGTATTTATTTTATAGATAGGCATATCTAAGTCAAGAATATAAAGACCATTAAATAATTGTGCAACACAATAACATATATCATTTAAATAAAATGAACAACGATTGTTCTTTATTATAAATGAAAAACCTTTCTTGTCCAAACAAGAAATAGAAATAATGTTTTTGCTTATAGCAGGCACAAAATAACAATCTTCTAATTCTAAAACTAGCCCAAAGGGCAAAGATAAATAATAAGTCCCTACGGCCAGTACAACAACTTTTGCTCCATTCCCAACACGTAGGTCAACCTCTCCTTTTGCTAAAGTCCTACTCCTTTGGAGTTCCTACAAATTAACACAAATGTGAGAACCACATCCAGTATCTAATACCCATGATGTGGAAGTAGACAAGTTGACTTCTATAACATATATACCTGAATCGGAAGTCATACTTCCTTTCCTTTTCTTCACTTCTTCCAAATAAGCAAGACAATTCCTTTTCTAGTGTCCAGGTTTTCCACAGAAGTGACAATCACCTTCTTTAGCCACCCCACCTATAGGTTTTAAAGCCTGTTTGGTTTTGGGATTAGGTTTAGCACCAGATTTAGATCCTATCTTCTTCTTGGCTTTCCATTTTCCCTTAGCATTTCCCTTTTGCACCATCATTATGGGAGCGAGTCCTGCCTTTTTCATGTTGTTCTCGGCAGTTCTTAACATGCTCAACAACTCAGTAAGGGGTTTCACAATTTCATTCATAAGATAATTCATGACAAATTGAGAATAGCTGCTGTTCAGGAATTGCAAAAAAAGATCTGTTTGGGCCTACGGAGTGATTGGAAAACCCAACCTATCAAGGTACTCAATATACCCAATCATTTTCAGCACATGTGGACCAACTGGATTACGTTCACCCATTTTGCAGTGATACAATGCCTTGCTTGTATCATACCTCTCATGTCGAGCATGCCCTTCGAACAATTTCTTGAGATGCTCAATTATCTCATAAGCATCCATCAACTCATGTTGCTTCTGAAGCTCATCGTTCATGGTTGCTAGTAAGAGATAACTCACGTCCAGAGCATCATCTTGATGCTTCTTGTAAGCATTATGCTCCGCACGTGGTGCAGTATCAACTGGTGATGCAGGAATGGGCTTTTTAATGACATATAGCTTGCGCTCTTGTTTGAGGACAATACTCAAGTTCCTATGCCAGTTAAGGAAATTAATTCCACTCAGCTTGTCCTTCTCAAGGACTGATCGTAATGAAAGACTACTTGTATTGTTGTTGTTTGCCATTGATATCTACAATTTATAAGTGCAAAAAAAAAGTCAAATTGCAGAGTTGATATTATGTAATTGATAATAGTACATTCAAAATATACCTCCCACTATTTTATTCAAATTAATTGCTCTCACCATTAATTCGGTAAGCATTTTTCAATTAAATCTTTCTAGTGAGCCAAGATCCATATTTCATTATGCCCTAAGTTAGCTTTGGCTAATCTCTTAAAACACAATTATTTAGGTAGACAACCCTTTTGTCAATTATATCATATATAACTCCTGGATAGTTTGGTAAACAACAATTGTTTCTAGTCCATCTAATGGTACCTACCAAACTCTATGCCTTTAAGTCCACAATCCTATTGAGATAACTTAGTTAAGTCGGGCCCAATGATTTTAACAGTTTGGATATCACAATTATCCTATCGCATCTTACCTAGATAAATAGGGTACTTTGCTTTGATAAACCTACATCTATTGATCAAGGTCTTGATGAGTGTTATTCATTGGAAGACATCTGATTTAGACTTAATAATTTAATGAGGGATTTTATTAATAAATTTAGATCTCACCAATTTTAATCTTATTAAGCATGAACATTATTTATCATATCATATCGCATACAAGCATAAATAAAGTGCAAAATTAAATGTGTCACAGTTATGGCCCAATCCACTATCAATCTTTTCAAGCTAATGAAAGATTGAAGGTCAATCTAAGGTGGTAAAAGATCTTAAAATAAATAGCTTCCTTGGATCTTCCTCAAGCATGTGCCTCCTCTCCATCATCATCTTTCCATCGTGTCCTTCATCTTTTCATCTTCATCGATTACAGATTATTACATGACATAAAGAAACCTTGAGTTACATTCGAGGGGATTTAGATGAGAAGATAATTTTACATTAGAATTTATAGAAAGGCACGACATGCAAGCCGTATTTCAAAACCAAAACCACTAACCTATGGGTCAAAAGGCCATAACTGTGCACTATGCATATCACAATAAGCATATAACAGTTTATATAAAATTAAAGAAAAATATATATAATAAATTGGGGTCACGACCATCGTGCGCTACGATGGGGGGGGGGGATCCAAGGGGGGGTCTCCCCCTGATGATGGTTCAGCTGACCGATCAGCCGGAATCACGTATCGAACTACAATCTGTATTGCTGAATTTTTTCAAATGATTTTCTGAAACAGTTTCAGAATCACGTATTTTAATCCACCAAAATAGTCATAATAACAATACACCTGATACATATCATATATGTCCAGTTTCAATTAATCATATTAAACTAAATACTGTTATTACGCCATATAAGATATAATTAACAGAACAATATATACATGCATATCTATTACTGATATTCATAATACCAGAATATGTCGATTACAGAATATCATATACTCAATTAACAGAACATCATATACATTCATATCTATTACTGATATTTATAATATCAAAATATGTTGATTACAGAATATCATATACTCAATTAACAGTTCGGTAAAATTGTATCATCATATATCATATATATCGAAAACAATATAATCAATTTCAGATCGGTAAAATTATATCATTACATACCATATATATTGAAAATAATTAAACATGTTATTTGAATTAATCGTTTCGCAAGTAGCTCTGATACCATTGTAGGGGTTCGGCACATAAAACGCAGCGGAAATATAAAAATTCAAAGCAATTTCTGAAACCCAAAAACAGGATCCATACGAAAAACAATTAACTTAGTTGTTTAGAGATTATACCGAATATGAAAAACGAGAATCTGAAATTGATGCGCTCGAATCCTTAACGCAATTCCTCACGAAACTACGTCTCTATGGTATCCACACGAACGCCGCACGAACCGTCAAACGATTCTGCAATAAGAGGGACTTGCGGTACTAGCCACCGAAGGAACCTTTATGAAACTGTATGTTTTCTCTCTAGTCTCTCTCTAAGAGCGGCTAGGGTTTTCAAGTTATGAATTAACCCTAAGTAGGTGCTATATATCCTATATATAGTAGTTAAAAGGAATTAATCAAAACCTAATTTCATAAAATCCGAATTTATATATATATATAACTTAATTAATATACATATATACAAATTTTCCTTTTAATTTAAATTCGTGATTTAAATACTATTAATCATATTAATATATTTAAATCCTTAAAATTTAAATTTATTCCCTTTTAAATTACGTTCTATGTGTGTGACCCTATAGGTTATTATCACGTTGGCAATAATTTTAAAATCATATTATAAAATTATAAACAGTGAGCGGCATCTAGTAATGCATCACAGCAACCCAAGTAATAATAAGAGCGATGATTCGATGCAACCTTTTTGTGACTAATGTTTCAATGTAATTTAATCCTTTTAACCTTAATATCCTAGATTAAACTCGAGTCATGGAATGTGTCATACTCTTCATAATTTAATCTGAGTTTTTCTTGATCAATGAGTAAACTATATGAAACAAATCACTATTTGAGCATGGCCATGCATTTCATAGTCTTACTCAATCAAGAGGCCTATGGATATCATCCCTAATATATAGGAATGTTAAATTCTTTCTAGATCACTCATATTCCTCACACGATTCATGATGTACCCAATAATCACCTTTATAGTCCACCCTATTAAAGGTGACATTTGATGATATCAAAGTACATAAATTTCCGTGTAGTAATATAGTGATTTCAGGTCAGAGGACCATTACATCATTGTCACTATGAGAATTTCTAATGACACTCCGCATAATGCTCCACATAGAATTCTCATGGTGGGTCTATCCAGTACATCGTTCTCTAACATGTATCTATGCATTGACTTAATATCTCATATATTTATGACCAATGAGATTTGGTCATCAGTCAATCCACATACTAATCTCAATGCATCATTGTTGACCCATCAACAATGATACTCGACTAGGGACATTTAAGAACAATGATACTAATTATAATTATCTAATCTCATGTTCAAGTCACATACTTCAAACTATATAGTTTGTATCACTATTCTAAGGATTTTTTTTATGTTAACATTTATATAACGCAGTAAATAAAACCATAATAAAATTATTCATTTATTCAATCAAATATAATATCAAAACGTTAAGCAATTATATCAAATAATTGGCCTCTAGGGCATAAACTCTAACAATGGATCCTTAAGTGAATCGATGGTTTTGTAAGTTTTGATCCCCAATTTAATAAATTATCTTCTGTTTATCTATATTGATTTATGCTTGAATCTATAAATTGTCTGGCCAATAATTCTTTGTGGGGTTGGATGGAATCGAGAGAGGATATTCAATTCTAGACCTAGTTGATATAACATGTGTTCAGGATTTTGTTAGTAGCTTAAACCTGATTCTTGTGAAGATAGAGATATACTTAACACTGCATGTAATCAGATAAGAGAACTTGTTCTTCAACCTTCTTTAATTGTAATTCACATAGAGATATAGTGTGTTAGTTGATTAAGGTGTTTAACGGATTTCTATCTTAAATGTGGATTGACGTTAATATGGTATTAATGCATCGAGAGGTGGTTAGTACTACGTTTGTGTTCTTGATTAATAAACTGAGATAATGCATTGAATTGGGATAAAAGTTTTAAAATCAAAGTGAAGCTTAAGGTGAAATCATAAGTCTAATTCTCCATCAATTGTTTGAAAATTCAGATTTTGATATTTGTGGTTGTTTCATTTTAGTTTAATTATTCTTAATTTTAGTTTAGTAATTTCAATTATTGAATTTGATTTGTTTAATAAAATTAGGGTTAATAGAAGATTGGTAATTGTAAGTTAAGGTATTTTGCTAATTAGTCTCTGTGGGAACGATACTATACTCATCACTCTATTACTTGTTGACCACATATACTTGCGTGTTGTGCGTATATAGATTTTACCCAACAAGTTTTTGTCGCCGTTGCTGGGGAACTTAAATTAGTATAATTCTTAATACTTTTACAATATCAGTTTAATTAATCCAGTTTTACTTAGACATTTTTATTTTTGTTGTGTGCTTCTTATTTCAGGTGTGGGACATAGTTTATGCAAACTCGGTCTAAAAATCCAGACTTGCTGCCTTTTGACGACGACATTGAGAGAAGGTTTTTGAGGTTGAGTAAGTGGATAAAAAAACGAGGCAAGAATTTGAAATACTTGAAAAGGAAGAGAAAATAGTGATGGCGGCCGAATATAGGAAAGCGTTGAGAAACTTCACAATACCCAAAGTAACGGAACTGCATTCAAGTATAACGAGACTAGCAATAGCAGCAAACATGTTTGAGATTAAGCTTGGGATGATTCAAATGATACAAAATTCATTTCAGTTTGGGGGATTGGTAAACGATGATCCGAACGAGCACTTTGTCAGTTTTCTGGAAATGTGCGATACTTTGTTCTCTTTACCGGACAAGGCGAAGTGCTGGTTGTATTCCTTACCATCGGGCTCGATAACAATGTGGGAGGATCTAGCTCAGAAATTCCTTGCCAAATTCTTCCCACCGACAAAAACCGCAAAGATGAGGAATGAAATTACAATGTTTGAACAGCAACATGGGGAGTCGTTATATGATGCATGGGAGAGATATAAAGAATTACTCAGAAAATGCCCACATCATAGATTGCCCCAATGGCTGCAAATGAACACCTTCTATAAC
Source organism: Panax japonicus (assembly GCA_020205505.1). Classification (NCBI taxonomy): domain Eukaryota; kingdom Viridiplantae; phylum Streptophyta; class Magnoliopsida; order Apiales; family Araliaceae; genus Panax; species Panax japonicus. The sequence goes on along the minus strand of CM035102.1, from coordinate 38,547,878 downwards.
GGACTACATGGGAATCTTAGGACAAGTATCGACGCAGCATCGTGCGGAGCATTTATGGCCAAGAATTACGAAGAAGCCTACGATTTGATTGAAACCATGGCTGCTAATAATTACCAGTGGCCTACAGCGAGAATGACATAGGTGAAGGCAGCCGGGGTGTTAGAAGTAGATAATATGACAACGATACAAGCACAGATGGCTGCAATGTCAAAGAGGATAGAGCAAGTGGTAGCAACCCAATCACAACAAACACAAACAGCATCACAAGTAGCAGTGATATGTAAATTGTGCGCAGGAGAACACCCAACGGAACAATGTGCAATTAATCCAGCGGCTGTGCAGTTCATTGGCAATTACAACTGAATTCCTCAAAACACTTATCAGAACACATATAATCAAGGAAATAGAAATCATCAGAATTTTTTATGGAGAAACAATCAGCAGAATCAAGCTTCACGACAATCATATCCTCCAAGTTTTCAGAATCAACAACTAACAGTGCAATATCTGGATGAGAAGTTGGATAAATTCATGGCTACCACCCAATTGGCGATTAAGAACATAGAAATTCAGATAGGTCAGATAGTAAGGGAATCGAACAGTAGACCACAAGGAACACTGCTAAGTGACACCGAGAAAAATCCTAAGGGTAATCAAGAGCAGTGTCAAGCCATTATGTTGAGAAGTGGAGAACAGCTTGTGGGTCCAGAAGCAGAGATTTCAGTTACAAAGGAAAATGCAACAGAGATAGAAAATACGGGGGGGGGGGGGGTGAGATAAATTAAGGAAATGTGAATCAAATGGATAAAATCAACCCAGTGAACAAACTAGTTGTTTACCCTCCCCCACCATTCCAGTAAAGAGTTCAAAAATAAAAGATAGATAATCAATTTTTAAGATTTTTGGAAGTTTTCAAGAAACTTTAAATTAACATACCATTTGCAGAAGCCCTAAAACAAATGCCCAGTTACGCGAAATTCATGAAAGGGATTTTGTCAAGGAAAAAGAAATGGGAAGATTTTGAAACTGTGGCATTAACAGAGGAGTGTAGTGCGGTACTACAACATAAATTACCACCAAAACTCAAGGATCCAGGGAGCTTTACTATTTCATGCACAATCGGTGAGAGGCATTTCAGTAAATGTCTATGTGATTTGGGGGCAAGTGTAAACCTTATGCCGTTATCTATATACTTAGAATTAGGTTTGCCCGATCAAAGGCCTACAAACATCTCCTTACAGTTGGCGGATAGGTCAATCACATATCCGAGAGGAATAGTTAAAGATATCTTAGTGAAAGTGGACAAATTTATATTCCCTGCAGATTTCATCATTCTAGATTTTGAGGAGGACAAGAACATACCAATCATCTTGGGGAAACCATTTTTGGCTATAGGGAGGACTCTTATAGATGTTCAAAAGGGAGAACTTACGATGAGAGTTCATGATCAAGAAGTGAAATTGAATGTGTTCAAGGCCATGAAGTTCCCTACGGATGAGGAGGAATGTTTCCGAATGGATCTAATTGATCAAATTATTAGTGAAGACATGGGCAAAAGTTTGGCGAATGATCCGTTAGAAACAACATTGGTGGGAGATGAAGAGATCGACGATTCAGAATTGGTAGATTACCTACAGTTTCTTGATTCATTGCCACAGGTACCAAGATTCAGACCATCATTTGAACCATTGCACACGGAGGAGGTAATTGCAGAAAAGTTGAAACCATCATTGGTGGAGCCACCAAAGCTGGAACTTAAACCACTTCCTAAGCACCTCAGGTACACATATCTTGACAATTTAAATTCTTTACCTGTTATTATTTCAGCTGCACTTAACGAATTGCAGGAAGAAAAGGTTCTGAGGGTACTTAAGGAACACAAATCAGCCATTGGATGGACAATTGCAGACATAAAGGGAATCAGCCCCTCATTCTGTATGCACAAAATTTTGATGGAAGATGAGGTAAAACCGACAGTAGAACAACAGAGGCGACTCAATCCAATTATGAAGGAAGTGGTTAAGAAGGAAGTTCTGAAATGGTTAGATGCTGGCATCATCTATCTGATATCCGACAGTAAATGGGTGAGTCCTGTCCAGTGTGTACCAAAAAAGGGAGGAATGATGGTGGTGCAGAATGACAACAATGAGTTAATCGCAACCAGAACAGTGATGGGTTGGCGGGTTTGCATAGATTACAGAAAATTGAACAAAGCAACCCGAAAAGACCATTTCCCGCTGCCCTTTATTGACCAAATGTTAGATAGATTAGTGGGACATCAGTATTACTGTTTGTTGGATGGGTATTCAGGCTACAACCAAATAGTCATTGCTCCGGAGGACCAAGAAAAGACCACATTCACATGCCCCTACGACACATTCGCATTCAAGAGGATGTCATTTGGGTTATGCAATGCACCAGCAACTTTCCAAAGGTGTATGATGGCAATTTTTTCTGATTTGGAGGAGAAAAATTTCGAGGTCTTCATGTATGACTTTTCAGTATATGGGGACAACTTTGATAATTGTTTGAAGAATTTGGTAATGGTACTGCAAAGATGTAAGGAAACGAATCTCGTTCTGAATTGGGAAAAATGCCACTTCATGGTTGAAGAGGGCATAATTTTGGGCCATAAGGTATCAACTCAAGGAGTGGAAGTGGACAAGGCAAAGCTGGAAACAATTGAAAATTTGCCCCCACCAACCTCAGTGAAGGGTATTAGAAACTTTTTGGGACACGCGGGGTTCTACAGGAGGTTTATAAGGGATTTCTCAAAGATTGTGAAACCTCTTTGCAGTCTTTTAGAGAAAGAGGCTACATTCAGCTTTGATGATGATTGCAAAACAGCGTTTGAGTTATTAAAAAGGAAATTGGGGCATGCCATTCGAGCTTATGTGTGATGCAAGCGACTTTGCAATTGGGGAAGTTTTGGGTCAACGCAGAGACAAAGTGTTTCACGCTATATACTATGCAAACAAAACACTTACAGAAACTCAAATGAACTATACAACCACAGAGAATGAGTTGCTTGCCGTGGTATATGCGTTCGACAAGTTTCGTGCGTACTTAATTGGAACTAAGGTGATAGTCTACACTGACCATGCTGTAATTTGGTACCTGATAGAAAAAAAAGATGCAAAACCACGCCTTATCAGGTGAATTCTCCTTCTGCAAGAATTTGATTTAGAAATAAAGGATAGGAAGGGGACGGAGAACTAAGTTGCCGATCACTTGTCAAGGCTGGAAAACCAAGGGAAAGAAAAAGATGACAAATGCGAAATCAATAATCATTCCCGGATGAACAGCTATTTGAGATTTCAGCAGAGATTCCATGGTATGACGACTATGCAAATTTTGTTGCAAGCAATATTCTACCACCAGATCTCACAAGGCAGCAGAAAAAGAAATTTCTGCATGATGTTAAGTGGTACATGTGGGATGATCCATATTTGTTTAAGCAGTGCACCGACAAGGTGATTCGACGGTGCATCCCATACAGCGAAGTAAAGAATATTCTGCAAGAGTGTCACTCATCGGCCTATAGTGGGCATTATGGAAGCGAGAGAACAGCAGCAAAAGTGCTACAATTCAGTTTCTATTGGCTCATATTATTCAAAGACGCCCATCAGTTTGTTAAACAATGTGATAGGTTTTAAAGGGTGGAAAACATCTCGAAACGTATTGAGATGCCCTTACAAACGATACTGGAAGGGGAACTTTTTGATGTATGGGGTATCGATTTCATGGGACCATTTCCATCGTCCATGAAAAATCAATACATTCTCCTCGCAGTGGACTACGTGTCAAAGTGGGTTAAAGCCGCAGCTCTACCAACGAATGATGCCAAGGTGGTCCTCAAATTTCTGCAAAAGAACATATTCATGAGGTTTGGCACACCAAGAGCAATTATAAGTGACGAAGGTAGTCACTTCTACAATAAACTGTTTACTGCTCTTTTGGCCAAATATGGAGTAAACCACAAGATAGCCACAACATATCACCCGCAAACCAGTGGACAAGCTGAGGTATCAAATAAAGAAGTTAAAAAGATATTGGAAAAAGTGGTGAATCCGAGTCAGAAAGATTGGTCACTAAGATTGGATGATGCTCTATGGGCTTACTGAACCGCATACAAAACACCAATCGGGATGTCACCATATCAATTGTAGTACGGGAAATCATGTCATCTACCGGTGGAACTACAGCACAAGGCATACTGGGCAGTGAAAAAGCTAAATTTTGATCAAAAGGCTGTAGGGGAAAAGAGACTACTGCAGTTGAATGAACTAGAAGAGTTTTGCCTTCAAGCATATGAGAATGCCAAGATATACAAGGAAAAAGTCAAACGATGGCACGATCTAAAAATTCTGCGTCAGACATTCGAACTGGGCCAATCAGTTCTATTACTTAACTTAAGGCTGCATTTGTTCCCCGGAAAGCTCAAATCAAGATGGTCAGGACCATTCACAGTCAAACAAGTTTTCCCTCCCAGAGCAGTTGAAATTTACAGTCGTAACCCTCTCGAAACGTTCAAAGTCAACGGACATCGGCTGAAGCATTACTAGGGCGGAGAGACCAACACCGACGTGATCGCCATCACGTTGGTAGATACAACTTAAATAGGAAGTAGTCAGGCTGAAAGACTTAAAATCAAGCGCTCATTGGGAGGCAACCCAACTTTCAGTTTATTATCGTATTTTTCATTTGCATCTGCTTAATCATAGTTTTAGGAATTCATTAGATAGAAGAATAAGATTAAATTCTCGTGATACTCAACATAATATACCATACATCCAATACTAACGAAAGTTCATGTGTCATACTTTGCAGGCTGAGAAACAAAAGCAGCATTAGAGTACAAAAGCAGCAGAACAAAGAATCTGACAGGGGACTACACTGTCGGGGCGGGCCTCTCTAGCCTAATACCCCCGCTGGGGCGGGGGTCCGGAACAACACCTAACAGGGGCCATGCCCGCTGGGGCGGGAAATTATAGCATAATACCCCCTGTCGGGGCGGGGGTCTTGGTATATGAAGGGACTTGGCAGTTTTGTTACACCTCTCCCATAACCAATCACCCACTCTCTTTCATTAACCCACTACTCCATAACTACCACCCACTTCCCCCATTTCCCCAAAACCATTACTACCCCCACCTTCCCACCTCCTCACTCCACCAACACTAGATTAACCTCCCCATCTATAAATACTACCCCAATTCATCTAACCCTCCTCACCAAAACTCATATTCTACATACATATTGCATTCTTGTGAGCTAGAGAGGGTCCAATTCCAAGGTTTGTGGGAAAGTTAGGGTTCTAAAAGCTCCAAGGGAGATATGGCTTCATCATCATTAAAACACCAACGGGGGGAAAGTTAACGCCCATCTCAACCAACTCGTACCTTCGATCGTCGAAAGTTTGCTAGTGCCGCTGCCGCTGACCAGTATAATTACATGCTCACTAAAGCTCTTACACCGGAAAGGGGCTTGGCACCAGAGGTTAACGACGGGGAGCTTATGCAACAAATTTATCAAAAGGGATGGGTGAAATTCACCGAGGACCCGGAACCAGCCGTCGTGAATATTGTCAAGGAGTTCTATGCTAATGCTGTGGACAAAGATCCATTCCGAGCTTATGTGCGAGGACGGTTGGTGCCATTTAGTGTGGATGCCATCAATACGTACTACCAATTGAGGGTGCCTCGCCACTGCCAATATGAGCATCTCCACACTTTGGATCATGATTTTGATGAAGTGATCATGACAATGACGAAGCCTAGAATGTCATGGACAGAAGGCCGAAAGGGAGGCACGATGTTCCCCAGCAAGAACCTCAGCCTCTATGGAAAAATATGGTATGCATTCCTTTGTGCCAAATTGCTTCCGTCCCAACATACTTTCAACGTCACCAAGGAGAAGGCGTTGTTGTTATTCGCCAATGTGTAAGATTTTATCATAGACGTCGGGGCGATCATCTGCTTCTCTATCCACCGGTGCCTAAGGAGAAATTTTTCTAGAGGTTTGCCACACCCATCACTCATATGTGGGTTGTGCCGCCAAGCTAGATTTCGATGGTCTGATGATGAGCCCACACAAATGCCTCTCGCACTACTTGATTCACGACTGATTGCGCGATATACTGTGTAGGCAGGAGGCAAGTCTCACCCGCGTGGTGTGGGTTTTATTTTTTCTTCATCATCGGAAGAAGCAGAGGATCTTATAGAAGCCTCGGGGGATGAGGATGACGACATGGGAGATCAAGGGAATGAGAAGGTACCACAGACCGACGCTATATCCAAAACTCAATTCCTTGAGTTCCAAAATCAAATGATAAAAAATGCCAAGGAAACTCGTAGGGAAATGTGCCGATTGGAGATGAGGCAAGATCACATTTTTGAGGCTATGCACTCCTCTTTTGCCTCGTTGACCACAACTCTCCAGAATTTCCACCCGACGGGACAAGTTCCATATAATCTTCCCGGTCCAATGCCCAGGTTCCCACTGAGTGACTTAGATGAAGACCAACAACCACCCCCTCAGACTTAAGCACCAAAAGGGAAGTCCTCACACTTATATTGCTATATCCTACAATGAGGACATTGTTCATTTTATGTTTGGGGGATTTAAATACATGTGTTGCATGAATTTTAGTTTAGGCTTCATATTTTGTTTATGATGTTTATTTTCTGTATTGCATTTTATGTTTGGTATTTGCATGATAGCTTAGGGCATTTATCGTAGCTTAGTATTGCATAGTAGAAGTAGTATAAATGCATATTGTTATCTATCAATTTATTATAAAAAAAATAAAAAATAAAATTTAGTTAGTAATTATTGTGTGTTTTAATCCTTTAATGTTGTGTTTCATGTTATTATGGCCTATGAGGTGATTGTAAAATAAGTAGCAAATACAGTATTGAATATTAGAACTGTGACACAATGATCGTGTTTGAATCGAATTTTGAGTTGCTTGAAACTGGTATACAAGGGTAGCACGTTTAAAGAACATCTGTGTTAATTGACTAAGTTCAAACCGGTACTGAGTTGGTCTCTAAAGGATAATGTTAGGGCAAGTGATATAATGACAAAAATGGCTGGTAAATGCTATAATAAGGCAAAAAACATAAGTTTTGGGGATCTTTGGGGTATATAAGCTATATATCTTCAGTTGATGTTAAAAAAAATTTATATGAATAAACACCGTGGCATGCTTGTCTAGTTTTTTGGCCTTTGTTACTTCAGTAAGTAAGCCCGAGGGGATTGTCTTTACACCTAGCGCCCTAAGGTCTTTATGGTCTGGGAGTCGTTGGTCGAAAGCTCGTTAAGGTAGCATTGAAAAGCCTAAGGGAATCAGACATTGCATAGCTATGTGTATATATATATATATATATAAAAGAGAGAATAAAACGGGAAATAAGAGCAAAAAGCCCCCGTGGATGGAAATAGAGCATAAGTACCCTGAGTGAACCCTGGTGATGTGTGATTGCTTGATTTTTAGTTGAAACTAGCTAATTTTTGAAGTTTTGGAGTTTGTGCTGCATGAGTCCTTCTAAGAGGCTGATTATGTATTGAATTTGAATCGATATCAGTTATCATGGATGTTGCACACACACACGATACCAGTGATAATAACTTATGATTCGAGGATTAAACGTGATTTGTAGATTAGTTTTGATGGTTGATGTTGTATAGTTGCTTATTTTCGCTGAGGCCATTGAGATAATTGTGATTCTGTGATATTGTTGGATTGGATAGTATGTAGAGTAGGTCGTATTCATATCATTGCATTGCATGTAGTTGTCGTGTGTAAGACCCCAACTTATTATTAATGAAATTTAATTTTCTCTATTTATTATTTTGAAATAGTAAGGGTTGATTTGATTAATGTGGATATTTATGGGTAAAATACACAAATATTTCAAAATAAGCAAGTGGTTATAAAATATTCATTGTTGTCGGGGAATATTCGTTTGGTCGTGGAATATTCGTACTGTTGGGGAATATTCGTACGACGGCGCAGCCATGTGTGGGCCCCATAACAGAAAGCGATTGGATGAAGAAAACGACAAATATAAGTTGTTTAAAAATAACGGCGTAGTTGTTATCGTTAATACTGTTAAAATACTCGGTGGTTAAAATACAGTAGCACACGGTATTGCACCAATTATTGATTCTTACGTAAGAAGGCACTACTCAATAATGGTTACAGTAATTACTGTTCAGTATTTTATTTTATTAATTTAATAATTGCTGCCTTGATATTTTATATTGCCGTTGTTTCAATAATTGTCATTACACAGTATTTTTCATTATCGAAGCAATAATTCATATTATCTGAATAATATTATTAGATAATATTATTGGCAATGTCTAGAAAGTTTTGTCTAAGGAGAGGTTTGGTCACCTAATTGCGCGCCAGTAAGGAGAAATTCTTATTGGAAAGCCCCCTCTTTCCTGGGAACTGCCTGGTTGTCAATATTGTGATTCTGTAATATTATTTGTGAATAATTAATTATTGATTCATATGATGAGGAAAATATTGATTTTATGTGGATATAGATGGAGAAAATTTTTAATGTGACAATTGTTGAAAATTAATATTTTATCTTTTTCTGATAAAATAATTAATTTAAAAATATTATTTTAATAATATATTAACAGTGATATTTTTATAATGAATGTGGGATATATGAGTATATGAGGAGGAAGAGTATTTTTGTGGCATTAAATGTTTAACACATATTTTGTGTGTTGGTGGACACAATTATTGACCGAAATTTGATTATAGCCTGTAAAATCTCCCGTTTGTGGATTTCGGTCAATTTCTGTTTGGAATTTGAAAAAAATTTCTTCTGCAAAGTTGTAGAGAATTGAATTTTCTATAAAAAATCGCGAGATTCGAATTTTCTGATAAAAGGGCTATTTATTATGAATTATTGAAGTTCCGAAGCTCCGAAATAATTGATTTTTGGAAGTTTAAAATATTTTTAATATGAAAAACATTTTTATTACTTTTTGGGAGGTGGGTTGCATGTGTGGCTGATCTTGGATTAAGAAACATGTGCGTAGGAAGTTTTAGAAAATAATAATAAATATTTTAATAAATTTTCTGCTTTGGTGTTTTAAGCATTTTCCTATAAATATGGTGCTTAGGTTAGAATTGAAAATCACACCAGAAACTGAAGTTTTCTCTCTCTATATTATCGAGCATATTCTTGTGAGTATTTTGAGTATACTTTGAGTACTGTTGCTATACGGTGCAAGTTCAAGTCATAGCTTATATCCGGTGTTTCAACTAGAAGTACTGTCTTTCAAGGTAAGGGATATTATTTTTTTTAAAATGATATTATTTCTTCTAATATCATTATGCCGAAGTATTGATCTGAACTTTTAATCAAATTTGGAACTTTTTGTGTCGGAGTTACTATTCACGTATACGACACCATTCACGTATACGATACTATTCACGAATACAACACTATTCATCGAAAAATAAAATTTTTTCTTTTCGTCTAAAATATCTATTGTGGATACTAGCTTTGATTGTATCCATGTTTTGATCATTCTTGAATTTTACACCACTATAATTATTTTTGAGGTATTTTTGGACATGGTTAAAACAAAGTACGAATCCTTAATCCTTAATCCTTAATCCTTGTCATTTTGTTTCACTGGATTCGTTTCTTTAAAAATATTTTTCATCATCCTCAGTCTTAAATGATGATATTATTGAATATCTTTGGCCCGTAGTGCAAAGATGAACATGTGTTTAGATGATCATGACCAACTGATGAATATCTTTGGCCTGTAGTGCAAAGATGAATATTTGATTCCAGATATATGTTGATTGATGTTACAAGGATAAAAGATAGACGATGAACTTTAAATTCATATATAGAAGTATAGAAGATAGTAGTTTGCATTCTCTACTTAACTCTTCTAATTAATTATTATTTCCGCTGCGAATATTGATTTAAAACTTGTTGTCTATTGTATTCTATTAGATTTTTCCCTGTTGAAGACTAACGATAATTTGTTGTATATTATCTTAGTCATAATATTCTTTACTGGGCTAGTTGAGCTCACCCTTTTCCTTTTTGTTCCATTTTTCTTCTCAGGAGGCGGGAATATAGCGAGTACGATTCGGGGTATGGAATGATGGTTATAGAGAGAGTTGTTTAGTAGTCCTCACTATTTTTGTAAAATAATGTATCAATAAATATGATGAGGATTTATTTGGGTATAGATATTGTCTAGAAGATAATATTTGTATTCAAACTCACAGTTTTACTATTGTAATAATAAAGTTGTAGTTGTTTCTGTACCATGTATTGACAACTCAGAATGGGTGATGTATACCTATTTTGGGGGCGTCACATCGTGTGCTCGAGGACTAGCACAGTTTAAGTTTGGGGGAATTTGATAAGTGTGTTTTATATACATAATTTCATGTCTAAATCATGCTTATTCGTTGCTATATTTTTGTAAACAAGTGCATTTTTATGTGGTTTATGTTGTTTTATGTGTAGGTTGGTGGTTGCAACGATTCATGGATTATTTTGGATATTTGGTGCATTTGGAGTTAAATTGGAGCCATTTGGAAAGAACTCAGTGTTGCAGCATGTCAACTAACAGGAGGATAGCCCGCCGGGGCGGGCATGTACAAGCCAAACACCTCCGCCGGGGTGGGGGTTACCCAGTCATTTAGCAGAGTAGAAGCCCTCCGGGGCGGGCGTTTTACACTTGCATACCCCCATCGGGGTGGGGGGGGGGGTGGGAGGGTCAGCTTTCGACAAAGACAGAACACAAGCCCGCCGGGGCAGGCATTTAACATACACAAACCCCCGTCGAGGCGGGGGTTGGGAAAAACTAAGATTGTCCTGTTTCATTTATACTTCCTATTGGACTCAAATTTCAGTTGTTGAATGGTTTTATAACTCTATTTGTTAGAGGATGTAGCTGGAGTATTAGGCTTGATATATACTACTCTTAAAAAGACAATGAGGAAAAAAAATCAAGGGGATGACGAAGAAAAAAGTCATCTTATTGGAGAGCAAATGGGGAGGAGTATTTCGAAGAGTTTTTCAAGACGGTTGCAATTGTAGTCTACGTAAAGGGTGTTTTCTAATATTCTATGTGTTAGATTATTATTTGTGATTGAAAGAATGATTTCTATGATTATTTCAGTGCTTATTTCATTTATTATGAACTAATTCACTTTTTGGGCTTGTGATGGATCCTTAAGTGAATTGATGGTTTTGTAAGGTTTGATTCCCAATTTAATAAATTATATTCAGTTTATCTATATTGATTTATGCTTTAATCTATGAATTGTCTGGCCAATAATTATTCGTGGGGTTGGATGGAATCGAGAGAGGATATTCAATTCTAGACCTAGTTGATATAACATGTGTTCAGGATTTTTTTAGTAGCTTAAACCTGATTCATGTGAAGATGGAGATATACTTAACACCACATGTAATCGGATAAGAGAACTTGTTCTTCAACCTTCTTTAATTGTAATTCACATAGATATATAGTGCGTTAGTTGATTAAGGTGTTTAACGAATTTCTATCTTAATTGTGGATTGACGTTAATATGGTATTAATGCATCGAGAGGTGGTTAGTACTACGTTTGTGTTCTTGATTAATAAACTAAGATAGTGCATTGAATTGGGATAAAAGTGTTAAAATCAAAGTGAAGCTTAAGGTGAAATCATAAGTCTAATTCTCCATCAATTGTTTGAAAATTCAGATTTTGATATTTGTGGTTGTTTCATTTTAGTTTAACTATTCTTAATTTTAGTTTAGTAATTTCAATCATTGAATTTGATTTTTTTAATAAAATTAGGGTTAATAGAAGATTGGTAATTGTAAGTTAAGGTATTTTTGCTAATTAGTCTCTCTGGGAACGATACTCTACTCATCACTCTATTACTTGTTGACCACGTATACTTGCGTGTTGTGCGTATATAGATTTTACCCAACAAGTTTTTGGCGCCGTTACCGGGGAACTTAAATTAGTATAATTCTTAATACTTTTACAATATCAGTTTAATTAATCCAGTTTTACTTAGACATTTTTATTTTTATTGTGTGCTTCTTATTTCAGGTGTGGGACATAGTTTATCCAAACTCGGTCTAAAAATCCTGACTTGCTGCCTTTTGACGATGACATTGAGAGAAGTTTTCAGAGGTTGTAAGAATTTGAAATACTTGAAAAGGAAGAGGAAATAGTGATGGCAGCCGAAGATAGGAAAACGTTGAGAGACTTCACAATACCCAAAGTAACAGAACAGCATTCAAGTATAACGAGACCAGTAATAGAAGCAAACACGTTTGAGATTAATCTTGGGATGATTCAAATGATACAAAATTCATTTCGATTTAGGGGATTGGCAAACGATGATCCGAACGAGCACTTAGTCAGTTTTCTGGAAATGTGCGATACTTTTAGGTTTAATGGAGTTTCAGATGAGGCGGTGAGACTTCGTTTGTTCCCGTTCTCTTTACGGGACAAGGCGAAGAGTTGGTTGCATTCCTTACCATCGGGCTCGATAACAGCGTGGGAGGATCTAGCTCAAAAATTCCTTGCAAAATTCTTTTCACCAGCAAAAACCGCAAAGATGAGGAATGAAATTATAATGTTTGAACAGCAACATGGGGAGTCATTATATGAGGCATGGGAGAGATATAAAGAATTACTCAGAAAATGCCCACATCATGGATTGCCTTAATGGCTGCAAATGAACACCTTCTATAACGGACTACATGGGAATCTTAGGACAAGTATCGACGCAGCATCGGGCGAAGCATTTATGGCCAACAATTATGAAGAAGCCTACGATTTGATTGAAACCATGGTTGCTAATAATAACCAGTGGCCCACAACGAGAATGACACAGGTGAAGGCAGCCGAGGTGTTAGAAGTAGATAATATGGCAGCTATACAAGCACAGATTGCTGCAATGTCAAAGAGGATAGAGCAAATGGTAGCAGCCCAATCACAGCAAACACAGACAGCATCACAAGTAGTAGTGATATGTGAATTGTACGCAGGAGAACACCCAACGGAACAATGTGCAATTAATCCAGCGGCTGTGCAGTTCATTGGCAATTACAACAGAATTCCTCAGAACACTTATCAGAACACATATAATCAAGGAAATAGAAATCATCCGAATTTTTCATGGAGCAACAATCAGCAGAATCAAGCTTCATGACAATCATATCCTCCAGGTTTTCAGAATCAACAACTAACAGTGCAATATCTGGATGAGATGTGAGGTCCCCGAACCTGGATACTTGAAACCCGAACTCGGTACTTCACGATACCATTTCTATGAGCAGAAATATTACTAATAATAATAATACTAAAATAAATTATAAACTTATCTTACCTTTATCAGAGTTTAATCCCAAGTACGCAACCTTTACTATATGACACCGTAAACCTAATCTGTTTGCTTTCCTTTTCACTTGTTCTTGATCGATCCTTCTGATTGTTCATATTTATCTGAAAACATTTAAATTAAGTAAGGATGAGCATTTGAGTGCCCAGCAAGTATTATATATGTATAAGTTGAAAAAGTTTAAATGTTTTCTTTATAATATCCATCTACAACAAGTCAATAGATGAGAAGTATTCTGAACTGATATTAATAACATAACAACTCTCTTTCAAAATTTTGAAACTACGTACTGACTATAAATAGAGTTTGTAGTAACCCCGAATCCGGGCCACGAATCGCCGCGGACTTGGTACGCTATTTTTATCACTAATTACGGAAGATATAAATATAAATTGTCTATACATTAAACTTACACACTTTTCCCCAAAATCGAGTAACCTTATCTTAATACACATTTCATAAAATATCTTTTATACCACAATATTTATTACAATACGCTATTACAACCTAGCTGCACTTTATATCCCAAGCTGAACTTGGCTTTAATCGTTTTCTGTATCCGAACGCAATCGCCTTTTCTGCAATGTTTTATCATGATATAGCAAGGGTGAGCATGAAAGTTGCCCAGCAAGTTTATATACAACAATATAACGATATATCATGATTGAAGAGTATGAATAAAGGGCTTGCTATAATTTATCAATATAATTGAGAACTAGCACGAACAAATTTTGACTGAACAAGTATTATACATGAACAAACATTTCTGAACCAACTGGTAATGAAGGTGATCAGCCTTTCATACCTGACTTATACATGCAAGATGTACATAATACAATTTTTCGTGGCAATCAACAATGATTAACCATAAGCTTTAATAAAACACTCTTATTAGAGTTAAGTATAAGAAAACTTTCCTGAACCGTTGATTACCGCACACAATTTAATAACGCTTTATCCAAAGACCTAATATTAGTAATATAGATCTCCAATATTAGAATAATATCATCACAGTATAATACTGTTATATTTATATCCACAAAATAACCTAAACATATAGCACATAATCCTATCAGTCTATAACACACATAAAACATAGTATCAAGTCAAACTATTTCAATCTGACTTAAAACCGACACAATTCTATCATCCCGACGGTCTAGTCGGACAATTATCGAGTTTAAGTTCAATTAAACTCTGCCTAAGCACTTAACCATTAACACAGATAATTTTTAATCAGACAAAACATTTTTCCTAGGCTCGTAAAAATTTTCAGATAATTATTACCATTTATCAACATTTTTCAATCCTTAATACCGTATTTAAATAAATTATATACCACATAATTCCTTAATCATTAATATTTATTTATTATAAAATATTAATGAAAATCATTACATAATATTATAATATAATTATAATATCACAAAGTATTTTTAATACCTTAAAATCATATTTATATGATTTTTAAACCATTAAATCCATTATCCGATAATTGCTATTAATATTAAAATATTAATATTTTCATGCCAAAATATCAAAAGTTATATTTTATAACTTAAAATATTTTTATATTACTTAAATAATTTTTATATGATTTATAAAGCATTAATTCCATTTTTCCTTAAGTTATTTAATATATTTATTAAATAAACTAATTATCATTAATATTGATTAATTAATGAATCTCATCACAAAATATTAAAAGTCATCAAAAATAACTTAAAATAATTTCTTATACCATAATATTATTTTTCATGATTTTTCATGAATTAAAACTATTTTTAAATAATTTATTTAATATTATAATTAAATAAATAAATACCATTTATATTCCAAAAATATTAAATATTTTCAAAATATACTCAAAATAGTTAAAAACTATTTTTCAGATTTTAAAATAATTTTTCATAATTTATTTTGTATTTTTAATAATTAAAAACCATTTTTTTCTATTTATTAATCATTTTCTGCATTTTTCCGAAAATAAAGCGTAGCTAAAGGGTCTTTAGGCGACAAAAGTGTCGTTAAATGTGTTCTTCAGCTGTTCTTGAGTGTTCTTGTCAGTGTTCGGGTTGGGTGGTTTGACCGAGATTTAATCTGTGTTCTGTTCGATTTCTGGGCCATGTTAAATATTGATCGTGTAGTGTTTATGTAATACTACACGAATCAGTCATCAAATATGTCATACAACATTACATGTCGAAGATCTGGGCCTCCAAAGTATCTGACAACTATGTTCTTCATTTTCTGGGTTTTCCAGAAAATGAAGAACAGTTGAGGTACTAGTTTTCGATCCTTATATGTTGGTTTCTGTACTTGTGTTGTGTAATATAAAGGTTGAATCTTGTAGAAAACATGTCAGTGTACATTTCTATTATATCAGATCAACATATCAACATCAAAATAGTACGATCTAGATCGGTCAAACAAGGGGTCAGAAACCGTTCTTGGTGAATTCTGGGTTTTCTAGAAATTCCACCGGACAGTTGGTCAAAGCATGTTTGACCACGATTTCCTGCTAGTTCAGTTATGATCTATGTGATCTAAAGGCTTTAATGGGTAGTCTACATATCAGACTACAACTAATCAACAACAACTTAGCCAAAACTAACACAAATAAGTATGATCAGAGGCCTCAAACATCTTGTCAGAAATTCTGGAAAATTCTGGGTTACCCAGAAACAGATTTTGTGCTCGGTCAATGTACTTTGACCGATCATATCTTTCAATCTACACGTGATCTGGGCTTGATTCAAGTTCCAGATCACAGCCCATACAACATTCTACCAGTTTAAAACTTAAAACACAACAAACAATTAACACACATAGATCGAGAAACCCTGACATGTGATTGTCAGACAACAATTTCCAACTTTTTCCAGATTTTTATAAACATTAGATCCGAGCATCTAGGTGTTATGGATCCATGATCCAACAACCCAGATCTCTAATTGACACCTTATAACACATATTTAACCAACAAACAACAACATTAAACATCAAAATCATAAATTTCAAAATTTAGGGTTTATACCTCTTTTGAGCTTTGATTTTGATTTTCTGATCCTTTGATCTGTTTCTGGCTTGCTAAAACTTTATCATGGTTCATATTTTCTCTCTCCCTCACTCCAAATTTTTAGTTTTTAGAGAGAGGATTGCTTGGGAAAAAAATGAGAATAAGTAACTCATTTCTCTCTCTAATTCTATTAATATGATATGGTACATGGCATGTTGCTGATTTTGCTGGATTGCTGGACATAAAAGTCATAAGCTAGGCTAGGGTTGCTCAACCACTCCACTAGGCCAATTCTTGCAAGCTAAGTCACCAAAATGCACTAAGGGCATTTTAGTCTTTTCCATTTATTTCTAGGATTTTCATGAGTTGCAAACCCTTAGGGTTTAGGTTTTGAGCACTCTAAGGTCTAGGATTTAGCATTTTAGGGTTTAGGTTTTAACCCTTAACTTTGTAATTTAATTTCTACAATTTCCAATTTCGGTTTTCAAATAAAAAAATTAACATTTCAAAATTATAATTAGGATTTACTAATTATATTAAAATTCCTTAATCATACATTCATTCTTGCTAATTAGTATTAGCATTCCCTAATTACAATTGCTTACAAAGCAATTAGGGTCAAAATGGTCATTAGGGTTTATAACCCAATAATTAGGGTTTCTAATAGAAAATTAAATTTTCTAATTTAGAAAGTAAATATTCGTAATTAGATTAGAGTTTTCTAATTACTCATAAATTGAAATAATTAGGATTAGAGTTTCCTAATTAACATTGCTAATTTTAGCAATTAAATTCCACCACTGAACAATTAGGGTTTCAGACGGAACAAATATGGTTCCAAAAATTGAAAATTAGGGTTTGTTAATTAATTAACCTTTACCCTAATTAATACATATTTAATACCACATAAGCATTATAATTATCCTTTCCATCCCCAGATTAGGGTTTTCATTTTTATCAGAATCTGAAATTAGGGTTTTCAGATCTGGTATTAGGGTTTCTAATAATCAACTAGAATTTCCAGTAATTCTTTAGGGTTTTCCCATATTAATCATAATATCATTGACGTTTAACCTTGTACATACATTGCATTCCCAATCTAGGGCTTTCAATATCCGAATTAGGATTTCGTACACCCGGAACTAAAACTAGGGTTTCTAGAACCGATTTCTAGGGTTTCTTATTAGACGTTAGGGTTTTCTAACCGAACGCTGTCGTTCTTAATATAAACTTAGGGTTTGTCACATATATAATTGATCTGGTCAACCTTGACTCTTAACCACATTTTGAACACATCATTAACCATAAACACAGAACATAATCACATAAATTCTTAATCCTGAATAATTCACCTATATCCTTCACCGAATTTTGAAACCCTCAAAATTCAATCCCAATAACATTAAACGCATACACTTATTTTCTGTATAGGTCTATTATTTGACCTTAAATCAATCATTTAAGATTTTAATAAATTGCCTAATTTCTCGGGTTGTCACAGAGTTTAAGTGACATTCTATGAACATTATTTTTATTTTCGAAAAGGTTTAACAGAACTTCATCTGCAAACCGTCATAACTTACGGACACGGGGGTGATCAGCCCGTTGTGCCCTGCATTGATCAATACTGCATTACAAGAACGATGTTATCATTTACTTGGTCCGCCTTGGGCGCATAAAAGTTTTCCCGTGAACGGGATGTTCATATTTGTCAGGGTTCCAGACAAAAGGTTTCATTTTATCCAATAATAATCTATAATTCAAAATATATGTATAACAAAGGTATATCAACATGTGATTAAATACAATGATTATTCAAGTGGGGACACTTGTATAATCATTTCTAGAAATTAAAGAACAGAATATATATCCGAATTATCATATACTAACATGTTGATAATCAAAGGGTGTATATAATATAGGTTTAACAATCTGTACATTAATAATAATAATTCTAAACTTCTCACTTCTGTCCATTGCATAAAGAAAATGCAAAGTTAGGATACTTGCCTGATGCGATGCTTACAATTCTCAACTTAGTTCTATCTTTCTATCACGACCTATCATTAATCAAATCAATCGTTCGATTAGAACAATATACCATAGCACATAGTACTGCATTTCGCCGTCAACACATAACCTAATCATCTTATCACACATGTTCAACAATCATGGCATCACAAACTAACATCAACTCATTTCTAATCACATTGTCACACAACTTTAACCACCATTGAATCACAAATAAACAGTTAACTAATTAAATTATCTAAGTCTAGATCAATTTCTGAAACATGATGGCGTATCAACAGCCATATCGAATAATTATCGAGTCTGAGACTCTATTCTGTATCTCAATATCCAATTAGATAACTTAAACAACAATCGTACTATTTTTTCATGACCTTATAATAATTTTACAACAATTATTACCACTTATCATAATTTTTGAAATATCAGAATCATTATTAAATGATTTAAATACGAAACAATTCTATTATCATTAATATCAAACTATTAATAAAACCATTGTCAAAATATTAAAGTTATTTATAATAACTCAAAATATTTTTAAAACATTTATATTATCCTTAAATGATTTTTAAAACATCTAAAATCATTATTAAATAATTACCATTAACATTTAAATATTAATGAACTATTATCTAAATATTAAAAGTCATTAATTATAACTTAAAATATTTTTATTTCATTTATATCCCTTTTAAATGATTTTTAAATAAATAAAACCATTTTTAAACTATTTATTTAATATAATTATTAAATAAACTTAATATCATTAATATATCATTAATATTAAATTATTAATGAAATTATCCTTTAAATATTAAAAGTTATAGTTTATAACTTAAAATATCTTTAAACACTTTATTTTCATTTAAAATGATTATTATAATATTAAAATCATTTTTAAACTAATTTATTTAATATAATTATTAAATAACTTTAATATCATTAATAATCATTAATTAATAAAATTAACCATTAAATATTAAAAGTTATATTTTATAACTTAAAATATTCTTAAATACCTTATTATTATTTAAAATGATTTTTAATATAATAAAATCATTTTAATTCATTTATTTAATTCATTTAATAAATAACTTAACTATCATTAATATTAATTTATTAATGAGAATTATCACAAAATATTAAAAGTTATCAAAAATAACTGAAAATTATTTTCTAACACAATAATATAATTTTTCATGATTTTTCATGAATTAAAACCATTTTTAAATAATTTATCTAATATTGTAAATAAATAAATAAATACCATTTATATTTCAAAAATATTAAATATTTTCGAAATATACCCAAAATAGTTAAAAACTATTTTTCAAACTTTAAAATAATTTTTCATAATCTATTATGTATTTTTAATAATTAAAAACCATTTTTATCAATTTTTTTATTAATTTCCGGAAATAATAAATAAAACTGTCGCTATAGATGTTCTTGAGGATTTCCAGAACTTCAAGACAGTGATCGGGTGTGCTACTTTGACCAAGACTAGATTCGTGTGTATTGTGTTTCTGGACTGGGTTTTTGTCAGATCATGTAGTAAAAATACAAGACTACAAGATCCAACAATAAACATGAACATATCACATAACACAAAACAGATAGGATCGTCCAAATATACTGTCAGAGGCTGTTCTTCAATTCTGGGTCGCCCAGAATTGAAGAACAGATCGACTGACCACTTTAGATCGCCAATAATTTACAACACGTGAACTGTTTTTTGTGATCTAAAAGCTTTAGTATGTAGACAACATACCAGTGTACATATCTATATTAAAACATCACCAAAAAATAACAAATCTAGCATAAATGATCTGGTCAAACGGCTGTCTGAACCACACTCAAGACTTTCTTGAAATTCCAGAAAGTGCATTTCATGATCATTTCGGTTACTTTGACCGTCCACAAAATTCCCTATATATAATATTTTAACGATATAAAAGCATAGATATAAAGTACATATTATAAGCTACAACTTTGTTACCAACACATCAACAAACAAGCATCAAAGCTGTCAGATCAGGGCCGTTCAAAAAACTGTCAGACGCTGATTTTAAACTTTCTGGGCTGCCCAGATTATCCTCGGTCATGGTCGGTCAACCGACTTTGACCGAGTATAACTTGGAATCTAGCTATTAAAAAGCTTCCATTTCACTTTCAGAGTAAAGATATTACATCATACTACAATAATCAACACTTAAAACTCAAAAATCAAACACGTACAGAGATCTACACGGCCTGACATTCGTTGTCAGACAACTGATTAAAAATTTTCCAGAATTTGTATATCTTCAAATCCGAGCATCTAGATGTTATGGATCTAACATCTAGCAACCCAGATCATCATTAGACAACATAAACAACATATTTTAACAACAAAACACAAGATCTAACAACAATTTTTGGACAGAAATTCAAGGTAGGGTTATATACCTTTTATGCTTAATTTTTGATTTCTAGCTTCTGATTCGATTATGATGAACGTGGGGCTTTGCTTAGGACTGATTTACTATATATTTTCATAGCTTTTAGAGAGAGAGGGTCTAGGATTTGTGTTTGTACAAAATAAGCTAAACAATGATATTTTCTCTCTCCTTGATCTTATATAGATGTTGGATGCATTGAATATTGCTGAGATTTGTGGCTGATTGCTGGCATTGTCACATGGGGTTGGTAAGAGTTGGCCAACAACTCTCATTTTGTAAAGATTTACAAGCAAGCTCATTTAAGAATGCAAAAGGGTATTTTGGTCATTTGATAATTCATTTTAAATGACAAAATTGATTCTTGACAAACCCTTAGGGTTTAGGGTTTGGATATTAGGGTTTAGGGTTTGAGCCAATTTTAGCAAAAGTCTAGGATTCCAAATTTAGAATTTAGCAACTAGAGTTTGTACAAAAATAAATTGATTTTTAGTTTCTAAAATAATAAAATTGAGGTTTTGTAATAAGAGTAGGCTAATAATAAAGTTATACGGAAACATTAGGGTTTAGTATCACTAATCATAATTAACCTTGCCAATTATAGCAATTAGGGTTTATAATAACAAAAATTAGGGTTTCTATAATACAATTAGGATTTCTAGAAATTAATTTAGGGTTCTAGATTTTAGGGTTTTAATTTACTAATTAGATTCACCTTAATTAGTAATTAAAGTCTATCACACATGTTATTAATCACAGTAACATAATTCTTGACAAATCAAACCTCCGATTTAGGTTTCTGTATTAGGGTTTCTAGTTATTGGAAATTAGGGTTTTCCATAAAAAAAAATTAGGGTTTACCCCATTAGCTTTATGGTTTAACAATTAAACACCATAATTGACCAATCATCTACAGTACGCACATACAGTACATATTTATAGCTCTGAAAAATCAAAAATATAATTAGTAATATATTATTATCACCATTCCTCATTCCATAACCAGAAATAGGGTTTATAAAATATTATTAGGGTTTGGTCGTAATATAATAAAACTGTTCCACACATTAACATTACACCAACCACAAGCTGAGATCAGATAAATATTAGCACCAACCACAAGATCAACTGCACCAAAGAAGAAGAGACAAACTGCTAAGAACTCAAAGAGATCGAGCTTCATTTATAACTTATTAGTCTGTCCAATGATGATCCAGTCTCGATGCAGAATCCAAAGAGTATCACATCAAGCTGCTAAGTATCAAAGGATGAACAAGCTTAAAATCATCATAGTAGCTTAGCACCAACAACCACATCAACAAGAATCCAGGGCCTGAGGGGTCCTTGTCCCAAGGACTGAACTGAAGTTCCAAGTCTGCTGGACTTGAAAAGTTCTTAGTGAGCTGAAGTTTCAAGTCTGCTGCTCCATTACCAAGCCTATGACCAGCGCAGTTGCGCCGGTCTGTAATATCAGTTTTTGGAATTTAAAATCTAAGGAATGGGTATTAAGGACTCATAAGGATAATAAACTCCTAAATGATGGTAAAAATGTCCATGAATGGATTTGAATAAGGTTTAATTAATTAACCCGGATTAATTAGTGGCTAAGTGTGACGACCCCAAAAATTAGGTATACATCACCCATCTTGGTCGTCAGATACATGGTACATAATTCAAATACAACTTACTAATACAACTGTCGTGTACAATACGACAAAACATAACTGTGAGTTTGAATACAATTATTGTCTACTAGAGATTATACAAACTCAAAAAGTGTCCTTCTTATAATTATTAATACACTATTTCACAGAATAGTGAGGACTACTAATGCTATCCTCTGGACCGTCACTCCGTTCCCCGACTAGTCCCTGCTATGTTCTCATTTCCTGAAGAGAACAGTGAAAGAAAGGGTGAGCTCAACTAGCCCAGTAAGAAATATTATGACTAAGATAATACAGAATAAATTATCGTTAGGCTTCAACAGTATTAAACTGATAAAATATAACAACATCAAGTTTAACAACAGCGGATCAAACAATCCATTAAAAGAGTCAAGTAGAGAATAAAATCTACTATCTTTTATGATTTAAAAAGTTTTTCATCATTTTTATCGCTGAGACTCAGCTTAATAAATAATCCACATCATCCCTGCACTATGGCCAAGGATACTCATTAGGGTCACTACCACAAATTCCATACACTACGGGCCAAGGATATTTGTGTATTCATCAATGGTCATGATCATGCCAACAACAGTCCAACAATGCACTACGGGCCAATGAGGATTTTTATCAGATCATTTGTAACATTACGGTCATGATTACACCGAATAATCCCAGGTCATAATCATACCAAGTCCATCCATGCACTACAGGCCGCAGATGACTTTCAAAAAAATATAAACATGAGGATGATGACAATGATATAAGAATTCAATAAAATAAGTTCAAGAATTAATTTGTCCAATAACTACTAATGTCCAAATTGTCCACATGATACTGCTTTGTAGAGTAAAATTCAAAAATGACCAGAAGAATATTTCCATGAAAAGATACTAGATGAAACGCAAATATCTAGGATATTCTACTAATTTCATGGAGTATAGAAGTCAAAACTTTAACCAACTGAGTATAATAAAGAATGGAATAACAACAGAAATCACCATGTATGCGGTACTTTGCATAGACAAGCTATTCCAACAGAATAATAATAACGGAACCAGGTCAGGCAAAATTTGCACCGACAGGATGTTCCAACAGAATAATAAAGACGGAACCAGGTCCGGTGTAAAACACACAGACAGGATGTTCCAACGGAATAATAATAAAGACGGAACCAGGTCCGGTGTAAAACACACAGACAAGATGTTCCAACAGAATAATAGAAGAATGTCACCAAGTATAGGGTAGACCGCGTATACAGGTTATTCCAACAGAATAATAAAAAATGGAATAACAACGGTTCTCTTCATGAATAAGAAAGAATAACATCCCTTACCGTAACAAAAACTGGATATAGAAAAAGAAAAGTTAAGTAGCAAAAAGCTTTTCTTCTATCTCTCTATAGTTTCTCTTTCTAGAGTTCAGTGAATTCGTAAGAAAATAATGAAGGAATTAGCTTCTATTTATAGGAAAATAGAATGCATAGTAACTAATCCATGAACGGTCCAGATTGATTTACTTTAATCTGACGGTCCATATTTAAAGAAAAATCTTTTAAATAAAATATAATATATTCTATTTATATAAAAAGATTTTTACTATGCAACACTATGCAAAACACTATGCATAAAAAAATATAATATATTCTATTTATAGAATAACTTTAATAAAGTATTCTGTTTTATATAAAAAGATGTTTCTGTTTTATTACGTTAATAATACGAATAAAACAAAACGTCATCATCGCTATAATAATTCATATTATTAATCGACAATAATTGAATCAAACTGAGCAACTTCTCACATAAATATCAATAATCAATATCGTGTGCTACTATGCAACAACGCGTATTACTGTATTTTTACTACCCAGTAGTTCAACAGTATCAACGGTAAAACTTCCGCTGTTATTTTTAATAAAATATTTTTGTCGTTTTCTCAATCCGACAATAATTCCGTTGTGGAGTCCACCAATAATTGTACCATCGTACGAATATTTTCCTACACAAAGAATATTCCCTGACCAATCGAATATAATATAACAACTTGCATACTTTGCAAAATTTATAAATACTACCCACAACTATAATATTATCTCAAATTCACACCATAATATTAAAAAATTATTTCGAGAAAATTAATTCTTTATTCATAAAATCTGGGATTTCACAATCTCCCCTCCTAATGGAATTTCGCCCTCGAAATTTAAGTACGTACCTGGTATGCCGAACAGGTGAGGATACCTTGACTTCACTTCAAATTCTAATTCTTGAGATATAACCTTTGAGTGTTGAATACGATTCTTCTTATCCAAGATTGTAACACGTATCTCTTCAAACGTTAAATCATCCGCTATCTCGTCCTGTTCTAAATTAATAATGTGGTTTGGGTCGTCCACATATTTATGTAACATCGATACGAAAAAAAAACGTTATGAACACGCAATATATTTGGCGGTAAAACGAGTCTATAAGCCACAGTTCCTACTCAATCGAGGATTTCAAATTGGCCAATTAAATCGAGGGTTGAGATTTCCTCTCTTCAGCAACTCTTGCTTCTAAAATAACACCCTCTTGAACCTTCTTTTTCACATTCATCATATTCGGGTATGTAGCTTGAGCGTCTTTAACTTTATCGATTAAAGTCAATTTTACTCGTATATTCGTTATCTTCACGTGGGTCCCTAGAGTCTTTAACTCTATCTTCATCATTTGCAAGTTATACGAAATGAGTCTTTGTGTTAACAACATTGTACTTGTAAACGCATACGATCTTCTACTCAACACGTCAGCTACCACGTTCGCTCTTCCACGATGTTATTGAATAGTACGATCGTAATCTTCAACAGCTCGAGTCAACGTCTTTGGTGCATGTTACTTTCGTTATAGTTGAAAAAATTATTTTGAGGGTTTAAGAAATGGGTTTTGTACTGGTGTCAATACAAAATTCGATTTCACGCTCTGGGGTAGGCTAAGAAGTCTTCAGGAATACGTCAAGAGATTTATTAATGATAAAAATATCATTCAAAACTATTACTCACATCCAAGACTTGGATAGTACGTCACATTGATACCAACCGTGACTTTTATCCCTTAACCTAGATAGCACCTCACAATGATACCTATCAACTTGTTATCGTCATTCACGACGTCGCCTACAGAAAGTCTGGCTTCGGTGCATTCCACACAAGGAAGTCATCAACAAAAGGATCGGGGCTCTTTACTTATGGCTTGATATGACAATGATTGAATTTAGTGGTTTGGTTGCTTGAATTCGCATAATAGGTTGGTTAGGAATATGAAAGCTAACAAACTTACGAAAAACATGATGAGTAGTTAACCAATCGTTTCCTAAAATCGCATCAAAGGCAAGTATTTTCAAAGAGACAAGATCAACACGTAACGTGAAAGTGTCGATTTGAATCAAATAAGATTTATAAACAGTGGAGGTAACGAAGGTTTCTCCCAATGGAGTTTCAATAGATAAATCAAAGTTTAACTTCTCTGGAGTTAAGTACAAACATTGAACACAACTAGGTGAAATAAAAGAGTGAGTAGAACCGGTATCTAACACGGTATAGACTTCATAAGAGCTTATGATTAACTTACCCGTGATAATTTTATTCAGGTTCCTCGTCACGAGAGAAAAAAAACACTCTCTCTTAAACTACCGGCTTTGGCTTGTCTGGGACATCCTTTGGCATCATTATCCCAGCTGGAATTGACTTCATTATACGACAAAATCGAACTAGGTGACCTTCTCTTCCGCAATTAAAACATGCTTTGGACTGCTGCGTACAGTTTGGACGGATGTGTCCCTCCTGTCCGCATTTGAAACATACGACCGGTGGTCGTTCTTCTTCCTTTAAAACGGGTGCTGGTACCGACGTCTTTACGTCATTGTTGAACTTTCTCTTCTTGAAATGTCCATTCTTATTATTTTGGCCATGATTATTACCGAAGTGGTTACCATTTCTGACATGTTGATTCCCTCCATGCTTATTATGACTGCTTTGATGACTGTTGTCACCGGTATTATCATTTTGCCGACTACTCTCTTTTGGTTTGGTTGACTCATTATCGCGCTCCACCAATTGAGCCCTATTTACAACATCTGAATACAAACATAGTTTATGAGAAATAAGATGTTGACGTATCTCCGGCTTCAAACCTCTTAAAAATAATCGCGCCATTCTCTCTTCATTATCCACCAAGTGGGACGCAAACTGGGATAACTCCGCAAATTTTGCCTCGTATTGCGACTCGGTCATATTGTTTTGCTCCAATTTGATAAACTCCACCTCTTTCATGTGACGAATACCTTCGGGAAAGTATTTGTCGTTGAACAGCTCTTGGAACTTCTCCCAAGATATCTTCAGTACGGCAGGTTGAGTACGTTTTACCGATTTCCACCAGTAATCTGCCTCTTCACGCAACATAAAGGTGGCAAAGGGAACCTTTTGCTCCTCGGAGCATCCCAAGACATCAAATATCTTGGTGATCTGCTTTAACCACGTCTCCGCCTTAAGTTGTTTTGGCTTTCCCAAAAACTCTGGTGGTCCCAGCTCCTTGAATTGCTTAGCGGTGACCAATCATGGGTTGCCATTGTTTCCTCCTGCATTATGAACATGAGCCGCCTTCTCCAGTTGTTGCATGAATTGCTCCTTAAACTGCTTAGCGGTGACCATCCGAGAGTTATCAGTATTTCTACCTGCATTTTGGACAGAAGCTACCTTAGTGTAATACCCGATAAAAAAAAATATAAATAAATAATATTTAAATCCATATTTAATTGGGCTTTTCTTATGTTTGGGTCAAATTAGTTATTTAATTTATGTGGGCTAATATATTAATAAGAGATGGGTAAATTAATTTAGTACAATTTGGACCTTAAAGTTTATTTGGGTTTAATTTAATTAAATATGAGTAATAATAAATCCTATTAAAATTAGGAGAGTTAATAAGATATGTTAAATAAATATCTAAAACCTACTTATATTTCATCACGTCTGATAAGAATTGTGGAGAGGAACGACACAACGGGGCAGAACTATCAAGACCGAAGATCAAGAATTGAAACCTTTTTATCATACCTGTAAGTCTATCTCTGATTTCTTATTGAAAATATTGAGGAGTATAACAATCAGTATTGAAATCCTATGTGAGTTTTTTTAGTTGGCCTTGTCTTAGAAGTTGGAACGGAGGGCATTAGACTTATATATATATATATATATATATATATATATATATATATATATATATATATATATATAATGAGAGTTCAATGAATAAGCTAACCATCATGAATTGGGGAAAAAGGAAGAAGTCTGCACTCCTGAAGTTATCATTTTTTTAGCATATTGTAATAATATATATACATCCTATTAATTAAGGAGCGGTTTGTATAATAATAATAATAATAATAATAACATGTGAATGGAAAAAAAAACGCAGCCTGAATGATCAAAGAGATAGAAACATTGTTGGAATTATTTTCTTTATGTATTATATCTATTATATACGCGAATATAGTAATTCGTAAAAAAAATGTTGATTAAAAGATTTTTTTTTAGTATTTAATTCGAGTTATTTTGTAAAATTAATATAATTGGAGAAATTAATTTCATATTAATATAAATTATAATTAGTAAGTAACTTATAATTGTATTATTATTACCTTTTATTTTGATCGGACGAAAGGAATTTAAAGAGTTATTTTTGGAATATAAATTTTGGAGTATTAATAATTGATATAAGACGATGATTAAAGGCATATTAAATAGATTATGAATTATTTTAGAATTATTAGTTTGGATTATTTTTTTTAATTTGAGGTGAATATGTTTAGGTTGTGAATAACGTTTCGTATTTGATATCGTTGGCATTTGAGGGAGTCTAACGGGTGATAATTGGCTTCAGTGAATTATTTTGGTACTATATTAAGGTACAGATTCCGTACTCTTTCAGCGATACTTTTGTTACATTTGATTTATTCGTTTTGTTTCTCGTGTCAAATTCTGTTATTATTTCACATAATTGTTTCTTGTGAAATTCATATAATTGTTTCATTTTGGAGTTGACACATTGGACTCGTAATTGTACTCTTTGAATTAGGATATCATGTTTAGTATTTATTTTTGATAATTGTAGAGCGGTACATGTTACCTTCTTTTGAGACCTTGTGACCATAATTTGATTTGGTTCAACATGTACATATAGAACCCTTTTGTTGGTATTATGTTGCATGTGTTGTGACATGGTATTTTTATTAGAATATATCGTAGGGTATACCTGAGCTATAACCACCTGTGGGGGTACCACATGCATGTCGTCTTGGCACGAGAGGCATGACACTTTCCGTGGCAGTGTGATTAGTCCACGGCGTCTCCATTTTGGGCTCCGGAGTAAATGGACCATTTGGTGTTTTTGTTGTGGGAGGCGTATGGGTTAACTCTAGTTTTCTGTTCTGCGGATTGGTGATGTTGTGCCAAACACACTATCTGATTTGCATACATTTGGATTCACGGTCCAATGTGTGATTTGCCTGTGTGGCATTATTTCTATGTGCCTGTGTGGCATCATTTGATTTGCCTGTGTGGCATTATTTTGGTTGCCTGTGTGGTATCATTCGATTTGCCTGTGTGGCATTAGTTTGACTTGCCTGTGTGGCAAGATATATTTTTGAGCTCATTCGGTATGAAATAACTCCAGCCTTTTGTTTCAGCCTATTATTTTATTGGATTAGTTTTGTTGGTTTTTGTTCAGTTCAAGTCATTAAGTTAGTTACTTCAGTTCGTTATTTCTTTATTCTCTTATTGGTTTCGTCAATTATGTTGATTCATATATATTTCATTCAGATCTTTGGAGATTATATTTCCGTCCGTTCGTATTTACACTTGAGGCTTGTTCAGTATTTTGTCTCAACTATTTTCGTATATCAGTTGTATATCTGTATCCGTACTGGGCAATTGGCTCATGCTGTGTTTTTCTTCCGGCAGGTTTGCAGGGGTGATTCAGGGCTAGTGTAATGAGGGAGTTGTCTTTGACCATCAATCTAGGTTGTTTCGATTTTAAGTTTTGATTATTTGACTCAGTTTGGAGAATTGTACTTATTACTTTATTAATGAATCACCACTATTAATGTTTTGAAGTTATTAGCGCTCTGTTTACTATTTTGAGGTTTGTTGTGCTTCGCACGTGACCTTCCCTTCCTTTTCGGGAAGGGGGTGTTACAGAGATGGTATCAGAGCTTAGGTTCTTTCTTGTAGAAAACCTATTTAGGTTTGACCTGTGAGTTATGGGTAAATCACTGGGTAGACGTCGTAGGAATTTTATTCGATTTTGTTTTTTTTGTTTGGTTGGTCTTGATTTTGACCAAGTGTCATTCTCTCATCGAGTTGTAGTTGATTTGAGAAATGTGAGATACATTGTTAAGATTATTATTGTTATGCAATGGAGCAATAATATTAGTTAAGGATTGTGATTGAATATCATTAAGGAGAATAAATATGTGATTGTGTTTGTGATTGGATATTTTGTACAGTTAAGAAAGGATTATATGATTATGATGTGAGTATTGTATAAGCGAGTTTTAGATTTTGGGAAATTATTTGTTAGAGTTGTTTTTGGTGACAAATTATTATGATCTTAGAATTGAGGATTTGATTTTGATGATGATTTTGTTTATGTTAAGCTTGTGGATAATTTGAGGTATGTGTATTGATGGATTACTATGATCAAGTGAAAATTATTAAGTATAGATAGTTTCTTGTAATTTGAGTAGTTGATATTCGAGGTAATTAGTTTAATCATTTGAAGTTAATGATCAATTTTGTGGCTATTTTTTTTAGAAAGATATTGTAGTCATGTCCTATGAAGTTTCTTTGTGATAGTAAGATTAGATTTTGAAATTCGTTGAGTTAAGGTTTGCACTACGAGAATGATTGATTTATTGAATGATTAGATGTAATAAGTGATGAATTCAATATATTTTAAGAGATTTTAGAAGTTATAGTTTGCTTATTCAGATAGTAGAATATATGATTTGGAGTTTGGTATGGTGATGGAGAGATCTTAGTAGTAGTATATTTTTTTGTGTAATAATATGTGAGAACTAATTTGATTTGAGGTTATGATATTTTGAAACTCTTAAGGACTTGAGAGAGTTGGTGATAAAGAGATATTAATAGTATATTCTTTGGTGTAATAATATTTGAGGACTAGTTCAAATTAAGGATGGAGTATTTTGAAGCTCTTGAGAACTTGGGGAGAGTTGGTAATATAGTTTGCATAGTTGTTTTATTTATCTGATGTCTCTAGAGTTTTGTATGAATTGATGTAAAATAAAACAAAAATAATTTGTTAGATCTTTGTCATGTGTGGAATATAAACGTTTTACGAATTAAAAATAATTTTAAATATTTTGGGTATTCGAATCGTATTTAGACGAAGATAAATTTTTGTGATTTTGAATTATTTTTCGAAGAGTACGTTTACAAGAATGAAACTCAAAGATATTAGCGACGACCCGCACCAACGGTGGATCATGTGATCTAATTTGATGCAACGCGAAGAACCTTACCAAGGCTTGACACGGTGGCTGACGAATCTTTTACAAGTACATTGATAATTACGTGGACCGATGACTTATCCGCGTTGATCGTTACAAATGGCGGCGCTACATCTTAACTAAAATTTATGAATAATTATGTAATTTAAATAAAAATATTTTTCTTTGCAAGTCATTTGAATTCCGAGGACGGAATTATTTATAAGGGGTGAAAAATGTAATAACCCATATTTTTTATTTTTTTTAAAATTAAAATGGAGAAAGATAATTCCTTTTTGTTAAAGTCTTGTGGTAAAATCATTCGGAGCGGGAAGCTACATGGAAGATGGAGGAGTCTATTCGAGCGAAGTATCTGCATTTTTTTGATAATTAGGTACGTTCATTCTTTTGATTCCGGGGACGGAATCCTTTTAAGGGGTAGGTGATGTAATACCCGATAAAAAAAATATAAATAAATAATATTTAAATCCATATTTAATTGGGCTTTTCTTATGTTTGGGTCAAATTAGTTATTTAATTTATGTGGGCTAATATATTAATAAGAGATGAGTAAATTAATTTAGTACAATTTGGACCTTAAAGTTTATTTGGGTTTAATTTAATTAAATATGGGTAATAATAAATCCTATTAAAATTAGGAGAGTTAATAAGATATGTTAAATAAATATCTAAAACCTACTTATATTTCATCACGTCTGATAAGAATTGTGGAGAGGAACGACGCAACGGGGCAGAACTATCAAGACCGAAGATCAAGAATTGAAACCTTTTTATCATACCTGTAAGTCTATCTCTGATTTCTTATTGAAAATATTGAGGAGTATAACAATCAGTATTGAAATCCTATTTGATTTTTTTTAGTTGGCCTTGTCTTAGAAGTTGGAACGGAGGGCATTAGACTTATATATATATATATATATATATATATATATATATATATATATATATATATATATATATATATATATATAATGAGAGTTCAATGAATAAGCTAACCATCATGAATTGGGGAAAAAGGAAGAAGTCTGCACTCCTGAATTTATCATTTTTTTTAGCATATTGTAATAATATATACATCCTATTAATTAAGGAACGGTTTGTATAATAATAATAATAATAATAATAATAACATGTGAATGGAAAAAAAAACGCAGCCTGAATGATCAAAGAGATAGAAACATTGTTGGAATTATTTTCTTTATGTATTATATCTATTATATACGCGAATATAGTAATTCGTAAAAAAAATATTGATTAAAAGATTTTTTTTAGTATTTAATTTGAGTTATTTTGTAAAATTAATATAATTGGAGAAATTAATTTCATATTAATATATATTATAATTAGTAAGTAACTTATAATTGTATTATTATTACCTTTTATTTTGATCGGACGGAGGGAATTTAAAGAGTTATTTTTGGAATATAAATTTTGGAGTATTAATAATTGATATAAGACGATGATTAAAGGCATATTAAATAGATTATGAATTATTTTAGAATTATTAGTTTGGATTATTTTTTTTAATTTGAGGTGAATATGTTTAGGTTGTGAATAACGTTTCGTATTTGATATCGTTGGCATTTGAGGGAGTCTAACGGGTGATAATTGGCTTCAGTGAATTATTTTGGTACTATATTAAGGTACGGATTCCGTACTCTTTCAGCGATACTTTTGTTACATTTGATTTATTCGTTTTGTTTCTCGTGTCAAATTCTGTTATTATTTCACATAATTGTTTCTTGTGAAATTCATATAATTGTTTCATTTTGGAGTTGACACATTGGACTCGTAATTGTACTCTTTGAATTAGGATATCATGTTTAGTATTTATTTTTGATAATTGTAGAGCGGTACATGTTACCTTCTTTTGAGACCTTGTGACCATAATTTGATTTGGTTCAACATGTACATATAGAACCATTTTGTTGGTATTATGTCGCATGTGTTGTGACATGGTATTTTTATTAGAATATATCGTAGGGTATACCTGAGCTATAACCACCTGTGGGGGTACCACAGGCATGTCGTCTTGGCACGAGAGGCATGACACTTTTCGTGGCAGTGTGATTAGTCCACGACGTCTCCATTTTGGGCTCCGGAGTAAATGGACCATTTGGTGTTTTTGTTGTGGGAGGCGTATGGGTTAACTCTAGTTTTCTGTTCTGCGGATTGGTGATGTTGTGCCAAACACACTATCGATTTGCATACATTTGGATTCGCGGTCCCATGTGTGATTTGCTTGTGTGGCATTATTTCGATGTGCTTGTGTGGCATCATTTGATTTTCCTGTGTGGCATTATTTTGGTTGCCTGTGTGGCATCATTCGATTTGCCTGTGTGGCATTAGTTTGACTTGCCTGTGTGGCAAGATATATTTTTGAGCTCATTCGGTATGAAATAACTCCAGCCATTTGTTTCAGCCTATTATTTTATTGGATTAGTTTTGTTGGTTTTTGTTCAGTTCAAGTCATTGAGTTAGTTACTTCAGTTCGTTATTTCTTTATTCTCTTATTGGTTTCGTCAATTATGTTGATTCATATATATTTCATTCAGATCTTTGGAGATTATATTTCCGTCCGTTCGTATTTGCACTTGAGGCTTGTTCAGTATTTTGTCTCAACTATTTTCGTATATCAGTTGTATATCTGTATCCGTACTGGGCAATTGGCTCATGTTGTGTTTTTCTTCCGGCAGGTTTGCAGGGGTGATTCAGGGCTAGTGTAATGAGGGAGTTGTCTTTGACCATCAATCCAGGTTGTTTCGATTTTAAGTTTTGATTATTTGACTCAGTTTGGAGAATTGTACTTATTACTTTATTAATGAATCACCACTATTAATATTTTGAAGTTATTAGCGCTCTGTTTATTATTTTGAGGTTTGTTGTGCTTCACACGTGACCTCCCCTTCCTTTTCGGGAAGGGGGTGTTACACTTAGCCTGTTGTTGCATGAATTACATAAAGCCTCTGACCATCCCATCATTTACCATTTCATCGGTGTTATTATTTTTATGAGGAGTATTGTCCTCTAGTTGCACATTATCCTGATTATTGATCTATGGAGACTCAATGGTCTCCTGTGCTCCATTGATAATCTCAATATTCTCGGATGCCATTTCCAAATACTACCACAAAACAAGGGTTAATTAACATATCACATATTATCCCTATACTTTGACCGACCAATTAAATACAAAATAAATTTAAGTAGGTCATATTAGCAAAGAAATTCCCCGTCTCTCCCCTCCTAGTTCTAGTCTCACATCTTAGCCAGGGATCATATCCCTAAGCTTTGATACCAACTGTGACGACCCCAAAATTAGGTATACATCACCCATCTTGGGTCGTCAGATACATGGTACATAATTCAAATACAACTTACTAATACAACTGTCGTGTACAATACGACAAAACATAACTGTGAGTTTGAATACAATTATTTTCTACTAGAGATTATACAAACTCAAAAAGAGTCCTTATTACAATTATTAATACACTATTTCACAGAATAGTGAGGACTACTAATGATATCCTCTGGACCGTCACTCCGTTCCCCGACTAGTCCCTGCTATGTTCTCATTTCCTGAAGAGAACAGTGAAAGAAAGGGTGAGCTCAACTAGCCCAGTAAGAAATATTATGACTAAGATAATACAGAATAAAGTATCGTTAGGCTTCAACAGTATTAAACTGATAAAATATAACAACATCAAGTTTAACAGCAGCGGATCAAGCAATCCATTAAAAGAGTCAAGTAGAGAATAGAATCTACTATCTTTTATGATTTAAAAAGTTTTTCATCACTTTTATCGCTGAGACTCAGCTTAATAAATAATCCACATAATCCCTGCACTACGGCCAAGGATACTCATTAGGGTCACGACCATAAATTCCATACACTACGGGCCAAGGATATTTGTGTATTCATCAATGGTCATGATCATGCCAACAACAGTCCATCAATGCACTAAGGGCCAATGAGGATTTTTACCGCATCATTTGTAACATTACGGTCATGATTACACCGAATAATCCCTAGTCATAATCATACCAAGTCCATCCATGCACTACAGGCCGCAGATGACTTTCAAAAAAAAATAAACTTGAGGATGATAACAATGATATAAGAATTCAATAAAACTAGTTCAAGAATTAATTTGTCCAAGAACTACTAATGTTCAAATTGTCCACATGATACTGCTTTGTAGAGTAAAAATCAAAAATGATCAGAAGAATATTTCCATGAAAAGATACTGGATGAAGCGCAAATATCAATGATATTCTACTAATTTCATGGAGTATAGAAATCAAAACTTTAACCAACTGAGTATAATAAAGAATGGAATAACAACAGAAATCACCATGCATGAGGTACTTCGCATAGACAGGTTATTCCAACAGAATAATAATAACGGAACCAGGTCAGGCAAAATTTGCACCGACAGGATGTTCCAACAGAATAATAAAGACGGAACCAGGTCCGGTGTAAAACACACAGACAGGATGTTCCAACGGAATAATAATAAAGACGGAATCAGGTCCGGTGTAAAACACATAGACATGATGTTCCAACGGAATAATAATAAAGACGGAACCAGGACCGGTGTAAAACACAGAGACAGGATGTTCCAACAGAATAATAGAAGAATGTCACCAAATATAGGGTAGACCGCGTATACAGGTTATTCCAACAGAATAATAAGAAATGAAATAACAACAGTTCTCTTCATGAATAAGAAAGAATAACACCCCTTGCCGTAACAGAAACTGGATATAGGAAAAGAAAAGTTAAGTAGCAAAAAGCTTTTCTTCTATCTCACTATAGTTTCTCTCTCTAGAGTTCAGTGAATTCGTAAGAAAATAATGAAGGAATGAGCTTCTATTTATAGGAAAATAGAATGCATAGTAACTAATCCATGAACGGTCCAGATTGATTTACTTTAATCTGATGGTCCATATTTAAAGAAAAATCTTTTAAATAAAATATAATATATTCTATTTATATAAAAATAATTTTACTATGCAACACTATGCAAAATACTATGCAAAACACTATGCAACACTATGCTTAATAAAATATAATATATTATATTTATAGAATAACTTTAATAAAGTATTCTGTTTTATATAAAAAGATATTTCTGTTTTATTACGTTAATAATACGAATAAAACAAAATGTCATCATCGCTATAATAATTCATATTATTAATCAACAATAATTGAATCAAACTGAGCGACTTCTCACATAAATATCAATAATAAATACCGTGTGCTACTATGCAACAACACGTATTACTGTATTTTTACTACCCAGTAGTTCAACAGTATCAACAGTAAAAATTCCGCCGTTATTTTTAATAAAATATTTTTGTCGTTTTCTCAATCCGACAATAATTCTGTTGTGGGGTCCACCAATAATTGTACCATCATACGAATATTTTCCAACACAAAGAATATTCCCTGACCAATCGAATATAATATAACAACTTGCATACTTAGCATAATTTCTAAATACTACCCACAACTATAATATTATCTCAAATTCACACCATAATATTAAAAATTATTTCGAGAAAATTAATTCTTTATTCATAAAATTTGGGGATTCACACTAAGTAAGTGATATTATGGAATATTATTCTATTAATTAGAGGAATGCGTAATAATTATTGGAAAAAAATGATTAATATTAATTAATTATTGTGTGGGTTGAAAGTACCCAACTAAATGATATTTAGCACAATTAGAATATTAATGTGGACATTATCATTAAATAGTATTACTATGGGTAATATGGAAAATGTGGGTAGTAGTGATATAAAATATCCACGGCTTAAGAATACGTGAAGTGTGACATTTAATTGATACTAATGATATAAGGTACCAAGTAGTACGATGAAATTATATGTAGTGGTAATACAGAAATAATTAAATATCCGCGTATTCTAGAAACTGGTAGGAGATTAAATGTTTGAATAAACATTAATATTAAATAATGTTATAATGTGGTTATGTGAGTAGTAGAAATAATTTTGGAACTACTCAGACAATAATGCCTAACTACGTTATTTTAATGTGTGTATTTAATGTACATGGACTATATGATGTAAGCATAAATTTTTTCTTTAAATTCCTAATATGGTAACAAGTGTACCTTAATATTACATTATGGGAATTGAAAGGACCAAACCAAGCCTTAGAATAACAAGTTGTTGAGATTTTTGCTCTTGTCCAAAATTTAGTGTCACCAAGTACATAGACAGTGACTTAGGAGCTAGAACACGTAATTTCCAAATGGCTAAGCATTGGTGATCATGGCTAGCTAGGTGATTGGTACTAAGTTGGTAAAAAACTCTCAAGAAACCTTTGTTTCTTCCCATTACACCATGGATTCCAAAATGGTGTAATAACAATGCCTAGTCCATGCTTTCTCTATAAATGCAAGCTTGAGTTTAGATTTTGTGTTGCTAAGTGTTGTATAAGTGAGGAGTTCTAATGTTGCTGAGAAATTGTAGAAGCCTATTCAGTGTGTGAGGTGTCCAAGTTAAGCTCAAGAAGGTATAATTACCAATTATGTTCTTGAGATGGGTCTTATTTAATTCCTGTAATTTCTTAAAATTTTATGTCAAACATGATGAATTAGCATGTTATAATGTGTTCTTTAGTAGTGGCTTGGAACATGTCTATGTCGTTGGAATTGAAGTTGGTTATGAATTTATAAAACAGAGTCTGCTTCTGCACCTAAACTAGACATGGCGCAGCTGCGCCATAATTGAACTAAGGTGCAGCGCAGCTGCGCCGGCCTCTGAGTTTGGTTTTTTTTCTTTCTGTTTTAAAGTCTGATCAGTGTTGTTAGAGTACTATGACTAAAACTAGCATGCACGTATGTGTGATATGTATATACAAGTATGTTACCCGATGTGAGCATATTTTACTATGACTAGCATGATTTGGTTAAGATCCTTATCAAGGGCTTTAGAGTTTTGAAAATGAACTTTGTTGAATCTCATGTTCTACAAGTTCCGAGCTTAGTATATTAGACACATAACTGAGTTTATACATAAATGAGCATGCTTAGTTTGCACGGTTCCTTTGTTTATAATCAAACTCATTAGACCTCATATGAAAGAAGTTTTCAAGAAAACTAGGTATGATAGAACTAAAGTCCATGAAGGCTATTTGATATACACTCTGACCTTGCAATCATGTTAACATGACTTGATTATATATGAATAGAGCTTTAAAGTTTTCTTGTATGTGTTGAGTGGCATTGTTCAAGTTTAAAGTGGTTTCAAAAGCAAACTTGAACATATTTTCAAAATCTAGTCGCATCACATGGATATCTAGACTTTAAAGGATTTACAATATATGTTATGACTATAATTTCCATAGATGTGATTTATTGTGCTATATTGCATCATTTATGATAAAATGAGTTCAAAGGCAACCTCAAGCATGTTTTCAAACTTAAGTTGTATTACATATGAGTAATTAAATTTTTAGGGCTTGAGATGCCACGCTATGTTTCTTTATGTCTCTAAACATAGGTCTTATATGTTAAACATAGTAGAAGTAAGCCAAGCATGAGGTTAAAGTATATTTTAAAGTGTTAAACAATGATAGCTATGAGTCACAGATGTGAATATGTACGAGGATATGTAGTAATGACTATATGACCTCTTTATGAGAACATAAGGCTAATTAATACACCAAGTGATTTCATAGCACTACTTGGTTTCGATTCGTAAAAATCCTAAACTAAAGTCTCTAAAATATAAGGTTGAACTTGAAGTTATAACGCCTCCAAATTCGGATACTTGAAACCCAAACTCAGTGCATTACGATACCATTTCTATGAGCGAAAATAATAATATTATCATAAATATCAAATTTAATGTACATATCAGAGTCTAATCCCAAGTACGCGACCGTAATACATTTCATTACATGATAAATAATAAATATAATCATATTATTTAAGTCTAACTACTATATAAGATAACTCAAACTTATTCGGGTAGCTTTCCTTTCCTTTTATTATTGGCAGAGCCCTCTGGTCGATCATACTTAACTGAAAACATTTAAATTAAGCAAGGATGATCATTTGAGTGCCCAACAAGTAATAACAATTATAAATATTAGCTGAAAGGATTAAATGTTTTCTTTGTACTTCCTTTCTACAACAAATCAAAAGTTGTGAAGTAATTTGGGCCTATAATAATAACATAACAACTCTCTATCAAATTTTTGAAACTACGTACTGACTATAAATAGGGTTAAGGTGACATACTATGAACATTATTCTCAATTTTCGAAAAGATTTAACAGAACTTCATCTGTAAACCGTCATAACTTACGGACATGAGGGTGATCTGCCCAATGTGCCCTGTATTGATCAATACTACATGCAAGAACGATATTATCTTTCACTCTGGCCGCCTTGGGCGCATAAAAGTTTTCCCATGTTCGGGATGTTCATACATAATCTGGAATCTGAACCAAAGCAATTTGATTGGATACAAAGAGGTTTTATCATATACAACAATATTTCAAAATCTGTGTCTAGCTGACCAAACAGCTTAGACGTATATATATATATATATATATATATATATATATATATATATATATATATATATATATATATATATATATATATATATATCAACATGTGATTAAATACAATGATTATCCAAGTGGGGACACTTGTGTAACCATCTTTAGGAATTAACGAATGGAATATATATCTGAATTACCATATACTAACATATTGATAAACACTGATCGAATATAGAATATATCACAATAGGGTTAATAATTTAGCATAATAATAATATAATTCTGAAACTTCTTACCCATGTCCATTGCATAAAAAAAATGCAAAGGTAGGATACTTGCTCAATAATAATTGGAGTAAGTATAGGAAACTTGCCTGGTCTGATGCTTACAATACGTAACTTAGTTTTATCTTTAATTCAATAACCTATCATTTATAAGATCATTCTAACGATTAGAATCACATATCATAACGCATAGTACTGCTTATTGCAGTCAGCACATAACCTAACCACATTAGCACACATGTTTCACAGTCATTAAATCACAAATAAACATATA
Organism: Panax japonicus; assembly: GCA_020205505.1. Lineage (NCBI taxonomy): Eukaryota > Viridiplantae > Streptophyta > Magnoliopsida > Apiales > Araliaceae > Panax > Panax japonicus. Next base: position 38,507,627 of record CM035102.1, on the reverse strand, counting down.
TACAGTCAAATTATCTAAGTCTGTATTAATTTCAAAGACATGTCGGTGTACCGACGGTGTATCGGGTACTTACCGAGTTTAAAACTCTATTCAATACCCTTAATATTATTCTGGACAACCTAAGTATCAGTCATATTATTTTTCATAGTCTTATAACAATTTCCAATTAATTATTATAATTTATCATGAATTTTCAAACACCGGAATCATTATTAAATGATTTAAATAGTAAATAATTCTATTATCATTAATATTTAAATAATATTATATTATTAATGAAACCATCGTCAAAATATTAAAGTTAGTTATAATAACTCAGAATATTATTAAAGTACTAATAATACCCTTAAATAATTTTTAAAATAATTAAAATCATTTTTAAATAATTACCATTAATATTAAAATATTAATCTATTATCCCTCAAAATATTAAAAGTCATTAAGTATAACTTAAAAATATTTTTAATTCATTTATATCCTTTTTAAATGATTTTTAAATCGATAAAACCATTTTTTAAACTATTTATTTAATATAATAATTAAATAAATTTAATATCAATAATATTAAATAATTAATATTTTTATGATAAAATTTCAAAAGTTATATTTTATAACTTCAAATATTTTTTATAACCTTTAAATCATATTTATATAATTTTTTAAATCATTAATTCTATTTTTCATAATTTATTTAATACATTTATTAACTAACTTAAATATCATTAATATTATTTAATTAATGAAATTCATCACAAAATATTAAAAATAACTTCAAATATTTTCTTATAACATAATATAATTTTAAATCAGTTTTCAAGTATTAAAATTATTTTTAAGTCATTTATTTAATAAAATAATTAAATAAATTAAATACCATTAATATTCCAAAAATAATAAATATTAATGAAATATATTCAAAATAATTAAAAACCAATTTTTAGACTTTAAAATAATTTTTAGAAATTTATTTTGTATTTTTAATAATTTAAAATAATTTTTCTCTATTTATAAATAAAAATAATAATTTCCATAAATAAACTGTCGCTAAAGGGCCCTATAGCGACGAAACTGTCGCTATAGGTGTTCTTGAGCATGTTCATCACCAACCCAGAAACTCATATCAGTTAACAGGGTAGGTAGTTTGACCAACTGTAATTCATATATCCGGAGGTATCTAGGTTTGATTAAGTGTTCAGATTATAGTATTGATGCAATACTACAACCCTAAACAAACGACATGGCCATCTTATATCTAAACAGAGAGATCTGGTGTGAAACCCTAAATTTTATGAATAAAGAATTAATTTTCTCGAAATAATTTTTTAATATTATGGTGTGAATTTGAGATAATATTATAGTTGTGGGTAGTATTTATAAATTTTGTAAAGTATGCAAGTTGTTATATTATATTCGATTGGTCAGGGAATATTCTTTGTGTCGGAAAATATTCGTACGACGGTACAATTATTGGTGCACTCCACAACGGAATTATTGTCGGATTGAGAAAACGATAAAAATATTTTATTGAAAATAACGGCGGAAGTTTTACCGTTGATACTGTTGAACTACTAGGTAGTAAAAATACAGTAATACGTGTTGTTGCATAGTAGCACACGGTATTTATTATTGATATTTATGTGAGAAGTCGCTCAGTTTGATTCAATTATTGTCGATTAATAATATGAATTATTACAGCGATGATGACATTTTGATTTATTCGTATTATTAACGTAATAAAACAGAAACATCTTTTTATATAAAACAGAATACTTTATTAAAGTTATTCTATAAATAGAATATATTATATTTTATTATGCATAGTGTTGCATAGTGTTTTGCATAGTGTTGCATAGTGTTTGCATAGTAAAAATCGTTTTATATAAATAGAATATATTATATTTTATTTAAAAGATTTTTCTTTAAATATGGACCGTCAGATTAAAGTAAATCAATCTGGACCGTTCATGGATTAGTTACTATGCATTCCATTTTCCTATAAATAGAAGCTAATTTCTTCATTATTTTCTTACGAATTCACTGAACTCTAGAGAGAGAAACTATAGATTGATAGAAGAAAAGCTTTTTGCTACTTAAATTTTCTTTTTCTATATCCAATTTCTGTTACGTTAAGGGGTGTTATTCTTTCTTATTCACGAAGAGAACTATTGTTATTCCATTTCTTATTATTCTGTTGGAATAACCTGTATACGCGGTTTACCCTATACTTGGTGACATTCTTCTATTATTCTGTTGGAACATCCTGTCTGTGTGTTTGACACCGGACCTGGTTCCGTCTTTATTATTATTCCGTTGGAACATCCTGTCTGTGTGTTTTACACCGGACCTGGTTCCATCTTTATTATTCTGTTGGAACATCCTGTCGGTGCAAATTTTGCCTGACCTGGTTCCGTTATTATTATTCTGTTGGAATAACCTGTCTATGCGAAGTACCGCATGCATGGTGATTTCTGTTGTTATTCCATTCTTTATTATACTAAGTTGGATAAAGTTTTGACTTCTATACTCCATGAAATTAGTCGAATATCCTTGATATTTGCGCTTCATCCAGTATCTTTTCATGGAAATATTCTTCTGATCATTTTTGAATTTTACTCTACAAAGCAGTATCATGTGGACAATTTGGACATTAGTAGTTCTTGGACAAATTAATTCTTGAACTTGTTTTTATTGAATTCTTATATCATTGTCATCATCCTCATGTTTATATTTTTTTGAAAGTCATCTGTGGCCTGTAGTGCATGGATGGACTTGGTATGATTATGACCAGGGATTATTCGGTGTAATCATGACCGTAATGTTACAAATGATGCGGTAAAAGTCGTCATTGGCCCGTAGTACATTGATGGACAGTTGTGGGCATGATCATGACCATTGATGAATACACAAATGTCCTTGGCCCGTAGTGCATGGAATTTGTGGTCGTGACCCTAATAAATATCCTTGGCCGTAGTGCAGAGATGATGTGGTTTATTTATTAAGCTGAGTCTCAGCGATAAAAGTGATGAAAAACTTTTTAAATCATAAAAGATAGTAGATTCTATTCTCTACTTGACTCTTTTAATGGATTGCTTGATCCGCTACTGTTAAACTTGATGTTGTTATATTTTATCAGTTTAATACTGTTGAAGGCTAACGATAATTTATTTTACATTATCTTAGTCATAATATTTCTTACTGGGCTAGTTGAGCTCACCCTTTCTTTCACTGTTCTCTTCAGGAAATGAGAACATAGCAGGGACTAGTCGGGGAACGGAGTGACGGTCCAGAGAATAGCATTAGTAGTCCTCACTATTCTGTGAAATAGTGTATTAATAATTGTAATGAGGACTCTTTTTGAGTTTGTATAATCTCTAGTAGACAATAATTATATTCAAACTCACAGTTATGTTTTGTCGTATTGTACACGACAGTTATATTAGTAAGTTATATTTGAATTATGTACCATGTATCTGACGACCCAAGATGGGTGATGTATACCTAATTTTGGGGGCGTCACATCTGGGCTCTCAAAATCTTGTCAGACAGTGTTCTTGAGTTTCTAGGTTTTCCAGAAACTCGAGCAGTGTGAGGGTCCCTACTTTGGATCCTTATATCTTTGATTCTAGGAATGTTTTATGTGATAAATGAATTCACAAGTGTAGTAGAGGTGCCAGGGTACCATTAGCAAACAATTTCATATCATTTTATCAACACATAAGATAGATCAAAGTCGGTTAAAGTATTGGTCAGGAATTGGCTTTGAAGATTTTTGGGTTACCCAGAATCTACATCCGGCAGTTTCGTCTGGCTTACTTTGACCACAAAAATCTTTGATTCTGTGTATTATTTAAGGATTATAAAGACATGGGTCGATAGTAATCATGTCAGTCTAAACAACCATAACAATAACATAGCACATATAACTAACAACAGCAAGATCAAAGCCCTGCAAAAACATTGTCAGACTTTTCTTGGGAATTTGGGTTACCTAGATTCGTTCAGTCATGGTCGGTTAATGACCTTTGACCACTCATATCTTGAGTTCTAGACATAATATGACCCTACTTCCAATTCCAGATCAAAGCTAGCATTACATACTACAAGTCTATAACTTAAAACACACATAGCACTTAACACGGAAAGATCTAGAGGCTCTGACATTCATTGTCAGACCACAGTTTTAAACTTTTTCTAGATTTTTAAAATCATCAATTTCGAGTATCTAAGTGTTATGGATCTGAGTTATAATAACCCAGATCACTAAATGACACCTTCTAACATAACTTTAAACAATAAACAACAACAAATAACATGAATCACAAGGATTTCTAGGTTTAGGGTTTTTATACCTTTCTATGAACCAAATCTTGATCTAATGCTTCTGATCTGCTACAAGTGTTAGTGGGGCTTGAATAGTGATTGGTCTATCAAGAAATTTTTGGATGTTTGAAGTTGAGAGAGTCTTGGTTAAGTGTTGTGATCAAATATGGCTTGAATGTGACATCCTCTCTCTCATAATCTATATGTGATGTGGTGTAATGTTATGGCTGATCATATTTTGAATGATTAGAGCTTATTACTAGACCACATGGCTAGCTAGAGTTGGTCACCAACTCCTTACTAGGGCTAGATCTACACTCCACCTTATTAAAGTAATGAAAAGGGCAATTTGGTCATTTAACTTATAAAGTGCATGTTAACTTGGTAATTTCTCACACCCATTAGGTTTTAACCCTTAGGGTTTGACCCTTGGAGTTTAACCCTAGGGTTTTATAAGCTCTAAATCTAAAATTGTGTATTAAGGGCAAATATGGAAATCTTAGTTTCTGAAAATGTTGATTAGCGTTCCTTAATTACACTAGGTTTCCTAATCACTTAGGATTTATAAATTAGGCTTTATAAAATACTAATTACCATTAGCTTGCTAAATTAATACTTAGGGTTTATAACTTAGCAATTAGGGTTCTAATTTAGTAATTAGGGTTTCTAAATATCAATTAGGGTTTACCTAATTATCTTTAACATATAGAGGTCATTAATTACATAACACATAACATAACAAACATTACAGTCATATTTGACTATGTACTATAGTTTATCAGTAATGATAGGATTTTGTACTGTTTTACTATAACTGTTCCACACATTAACATTACACACATTTAAGACATATTTATATCACTGAAATATAAATAATACTCCATCCGTCCCATGATTAAAGTCCTTACTATTTTGGGTAGTCTCATGTTAAATGTCCATTTTCCTTTAATAACCAAACTTTTACACATATTTTCCTATTATACCCGTAACATTAAATATCTCATACTTTTCTTATTCTTATTCTCTCTCCATATTTAATGATATTATTATAGGTAATTTTGTCATTTTATTCATCTTCTTAATATGCGTGAAAAGTCCACCAGAACTTTTATCGTGGGACGAAGAGAGTATTATATTATTATTCTCATTCCTTATTCAAAATCCAGACTTAGGAATTTGAATTCATATTTGACATAACCTTCATACATACCATCGTTAATTAAGTTAAAATAATTAACCTAACAAATATAATAAAATACATGTCATAATAATCCTAATAATCATATCATGTATACCATAATCGTATTTTCATGAAAAATAAATAATAAACGACAGAAATCGTAGTGTCGAGATCTGATCTCAGAGTCGTAGTGTCTGCATAACCGAAGTTGAATCGTAGAGTGCAGAACTAAGACCTCAATAGATGTGCTCACAAAACTAAAGAAGAATTGTAGAGCAAACACGATTCTCAATAATTGAGTACTCCCAGAATATCGTAAGGATTAAAGCCTCTGGTTGGTACTGTAAGGATACATCTTACCTAAAGGAAGCCATAGAGCACTCAACGAATGGCATGCAAGCTATTAGAAGATCTAAGCATCAACTTAATCATCATCTAGATTGAGTTGTGAATCCATTCATGATAAAGTCTTCCACAAGATGATCATAAGAAGACTTTAGTAGCTAACTAAGGAAAGTTAGCTTGTGCAGTAACTGTCAAGTAGAAAGATGACAATGATCTTGGAAGTAACCAGTATCGTAGTGTTTGCCAAACGAAGAAGGAACTGATGGAGTATATACAAAGACACTGGTCTGCCTCTGAAGAACAAGGCTAAAGTGATTAAGCATTGGGTCAGTCCATTGATGATAAGTGAACGGGAGATCACAAGGAGAAAGCGAGCTGGACACGCCACAAATCTAAAGTGTCTTATTATTCAGAAGGGGCCAGACCAAGGAGTTAAGCCATCAGTATCTGAGAATAGTTGAGGCAAACAGAAGTGTTGAAGCACTGCACGAAAGAAGGAAGAGTTATTTTTCACTAGATCAAGTGAACACTCTTTAAGATCGTAGTGTTGACTCTACATGTCAATAAGCATCAGTCAATAAGACACTACGATTAGGTCCGAGAAGAAGTGCATCAGAATCATTGAGTTCGAACAACTGAGGATTGAAACATTGGCAACAGTTCAATCTGAAGGTTGGCATTCGAACAAAAGCTTATTGAGAGCATTGATGCAAGGACAACCTCTGATCAAGAAATCAGAAAGGAGAAATAAAGTCGATTACCTACCCGAGACATCAAAGTAACATATCTGATGGGGTAGGTGAAATAGTAGACCGCAGTGTCAGAAAGTTAGAAAAAAATGTCTTGTCACATCTGCAGTCTACACCAAATAACTCGAGATCTGCGAAGTAATTTGAATAGCTTTCAATGGCTACTTTCCAACGGGAAGATTGGGAAGCAGTATAAATTAATAGAGCTTCAAAGATCAAGAGTTGCTGATGATTGCTAAGTTGCAGAATTGTTGAGTTATTGGGAATGCTATTGTTGACTCTACGAGTTCCACCCAAGATCAACAGAACAAGTCTTAGTGACAGTGAGACTACTAAGGTGGAACTGAAACATCTTTAAAGAAGAACTCAAATAGATCAAAGCTTCACTCAATAAAGATGAGAATGCCACTAAAAATGGTAGCCAAGTTGAGAGCCGAAAAGGCTAAGAAGATAGCATTTAGGAAAGTGGCTGAGTACAAAGAAGATCAAGAGAGCCACTCTACGAATCACCATAAACCGAAAGCTAAAACTGAACAAGTGCAGAACCATGTCTGTAAAGTATTCAAGAAGGGTTCAGGGATTGCTAAGTGCCAGACATAGTCTACTAAAAGCACAGAGACTTAGCAAACACAGATGGTGATGGTGCACAGCTGATACCAGATGAAGATGAGCAGAAAAGAGTGAAGATCTGCTGCACCAAAGAAGACGTGGTCTAGACTCGAAGTAGAAAGCAAAGAGGACCACACCAAGATGTTAAGTACAAAAGATGTTCAGAGCCTAATGAAATCTTAGCAGCTCAGCACCAACAACAACAACAACTACAACAACAAGAACCCAGGGCCTAAGGAGTCCTTGTCCGGAGGAACTAAATGAAGTTCCAAGCCTGCTGGGCTTGAAGAGTTCCTAGGGAACTACAGGAGTTACAAGGCTGCTGGCCTTGAAGAGTTTTTAGTGAACTGAAGTCCCAAGGCTGCTAGCCTTGAAGGAATCGTAGTGATTCAAGGTGCTACCCTTCCTTAGTAGAAATCTTGCTAGTTGAAAGTAGAAGAGTGGATTAGGAGCTTGAGTCACTGAACCACTTAAAACCCTTTGTGTCTTTTTACTTTATGTCATTTACATTATGTATATTAACTGTTATAACTGCTATGTATGTTTTAACTACTTACCGTTGAACTAACTCTACGAACAATGTATGTGTGATTATGATTATATCAATGAAGGGGATCTTTTACTTATTCCGCTGTGCATGAAAAGATTCTTATGTTTGTCATATGTAACTTAATGAGCAATACAAAATAAACGAGAAAAAGTTTTTTAAAATCAAAGGATCTATTCAACCCCCCTTCTATATCTATATTGTGCCTACTGGGAACTAACAGTATATATGTGTCATGTAAATCAATTACTACAAGTCTCATTGATACTCCTTAAAATGATGAATGCATCAATCTTTAACAACATACTGATAAATCTTAAAAAGATACATACCTTATTAAAGGTATCTTGATTTTCCAGCCCTCTCTTATTCTCCTACGAAGGAACCACATAATTTGTATCTGCCGCCTCCCTTCGCTCAGTTCGTAACAAAGACATATGAGAAAAACTAGGTTTTATTTATTTTTAAATAGATTTTATTAATTAATATATTTATTAACTCTCCAAATTTTAATAGGATTTTAAAATTACACAATTATAAATTAGACTCATTTAATTTAAGCCCAAATTAATGTATCTTACATATTTTGGTCCACATAACTTAAATACGATTTGACCCAACTAAAACAAAGTCCAATTAATATATTTTAAAATAAAATAATTTTTATTATTTAATATTTATTTTTTTATTTTATATTTTTTTCGGGTATTACAATGTATTTGGCGACTCAGAATGGATTGTGTAGACCTATTTTGGGGGCGTCAAGTTGGTATTAGAGCTTAGAGATATGATCCTTGGAGGAGATCTGAGGCTAGAAATAGGAGGGGAGAGACGAGTAAATCATTCACTAGTGTGTCATACCTAAGCTTATTTGTTATATAATTGGTCGGTTAAAATATAGGGATAGTATGTGGCATATCAATTAACCCTTGTTTTGTGGCACTGTTTGAGAATGGCATTTGAAAATTTTGAGATAAGCAATGGAGCACATGAGATCTTTGAGACATCGCCAATCAATAACCAGGATAATGTGCATCAGGAAGGCAATAATCCTCATTTAAACAACACCGGCTAAATGAGGAATGATGGGATGTTTAGGAGCTTTCTGCAATTCATACAACGCTAAACGAGAGAGATTCTTTTTCAAAATGTAGGTGGAATCAATGGTAACTCACGGCTAGTCACTACTAAACAATTTAAGGAGCTGGGACCACCGAAGTTTTTGAGAAATCTAAAGCCACTTAAGGAAGAAGCGTGGATTAAACAGATCACCAAGATATTTAATGTTCTGGGATGCTCAGAGGAGCAAAAGGTTCCCTTCGCCACCTTTATATTGCGAGGAGAGATAGATTACTGATGGGAATCTGTAAAACATACTCATCTTTCTGCACTAAAGATGTCTTGGGAGAAATTCCAAGAATTGTTCAATGGCAAGTATATTCCAGAAAGTGATCGTCATATGAAGGAGGTGGAATTCATCAAGCTGGAATAAAATAATATGACCGTATCATAATACGAGGCTAAGTTTGCAGAGTTATCTCAATTTGCATCCCATTTGATAGATAATGAGGAGCGAATGACATGGATATTTCTGTGAGGTTTGAAGTCTGAAATTCGTCAATACCTCATTTCTCATAAATTGTGTTTGTATTCAGATGTTTTGAATAAAGCTTAGTTATTGGAGCGAGATAATGAGTCAGTTCAACCAAAATATAACAGTTGGCAAAACGATAATGTTCATACCAGTGGTAACAGTCATCGAAGCGATGATTGCTAACGTGGGGTAAATTATCATACCAGAAATGGTAACCCTTCGGTGGTAATCCTGGCTAAGATAATAGAAGAAATAAGTCAAGTGGAAATTTCGAAAAGAGAAGATTCAACAATGACGGAAAGACATCGGCAGCAGCACCAGCACTCATTTTTAAGGAAGGAGAATGACCACCGGTCGTATGCTACAAATGCGGTCAGGAGGGACAAATCAGTCCAAACTGTACACTGTAACCCAAAGTGTGTTTTAATTACGGAAATGAAGGTCATTTAGCTCAATTTGTCATGCAGCGAAGTTAATTCCAGCTGGGATGGTGACACCAAAGGTTGTCCTAGACAAGTCAAAGCCGGTAATTCAAGGGTGAGCGTTTGTCGTGACCTCCCAAAAAGTGAGGAACCCAAACGAAGTTATCACGTGTAAACTAATCATAAACTCTTGCGAAGTCTACACCTTATTAGATACCAGTTCTATCTATTCTTTTATTTCACATGCTTGTGCTCAAATTTTAAATTTGACTCCAGAGAAATTTGACATTAACTTATCTGTTGAAACTCCATTGGGAGAAACCTTCATTTCATCCATAATTTATAAATATTTTTTGATTCCAATCGACACTTTCACATTACCTGTTGATCTCATCTCTTTGAAAATACTTGCATTTGATGTGATTTTAGGGATTGATTGGTTGACTACTCATCATGCTAAATTTGATTTTTTTTCGTAAGGTTATTAGTTTTCATATTCCTAAACAACCTATTATGCGAATTCATGCAACCAAACCACTAAACTCAATCACTGTCATATCAAGCCATAAAGTTATTTGTTTATTGAAAAATAGATGTTAAGCTTTCTAAGCTCATGTCACGAATTTAAACAAAAATACGTCAGATTTGAATGATATTTCTATTGCTAATATATTTCCTGATGTATTCCCTGAAGAACTTCCTGGCCTACCCCCAGAGCGTGAAATCAAATTTTTTATTGACCTTAAAACTAGTACAAAACCCATTTCTAAAACCCCATATCGAATGACTCCTATTGAACTTTAAGAGTTAAAAATCCAACTGCAGGAACTATTAGACATCAGTTTCATTAGTCCTAGTACTTCTTTTTGAGGTGTTCCTGATTTATTTGTAAAGAATAAAGATGCGAGTATGCGACTTTTCATTGACTATCGGGGATTGAATCATGTCACCATCACAAATAGGTACTCGTTACCTCACATTGATGACCTATTTGACCAGTTCTAAGGTGCTAAATTCTTTTCAAAAATCGATCTTCGTAGTGGATATCATCAGTTAAAAATTAAAACTAATGACATTATAAAGACTGCTTTCATAACTCGGTACGGGCATTACGAATTCCTAGTCATGACTTTTGGATTGACTAATGCTCCTGCTGCCTTCATGGATATGATGAACTGAGTATTCAAGGAATATTTGGATCATTTTATGGTGTCTTTATTGATGACATCCTAATATACTCCAAAAGCTGTGAAGATCATGAGCAACACTTGAAGCTGATACTCCAAAAGCTTTAGGAAAACAAGCTATATACCAAGTTAAAGAAATGCAAGTTTTGGCTTGAGGAAGTAGCATTCCTTGGGCCCGTGATATCAAAACATGGAATATTAGTTGACCCGACGAAGATTGAAGCAATACAAAGTTGGGGCACAATCATTGGTAGAACCCATAATAGAAGTATTGTCGTAGTTAGAAAACGACAGAAATAATATTGGTCTAAACTTTCTTATGAAATTTTTAGCTTTTTATGTCGAGGATACTATTCACGAGTTACTATTGATGAGTTAATATTCATGAGTTATTATTCATAAGTTACTATTCATGAGTTACTATTCACGACAAAATTAGTTTCTTTTTCTGACCAAATTTTTACCGTTAAAATACACAGTGGTAAAAGAACAGTAATACGCGTGTTTGCATAGTAGCACACAATATTGATTATTGATGCTTACTTGAGAAGTCACTTAGTTATACTAAATTATTACTACATTAATTGCTGCATAGTATCTCATGTTATTTGTTTCAATTATTGTCACATTATCATCTGCATAATAATTTTTTTATTATTAAATCAATAACTGAGACGACAATGTTATTCATATTACTATTATTTGCATTATCGACGATTTCTAGAATGTTCTATCAAGGAAAGGGATTTGGTCACCTAATTGCACACCAATAGGGAGAAATCCTTATCGGAAAGCCCCCACTTTCCTGGGAATGATCTGGTTGTTAAATATTGTGAGTTATAATATTAATGATGAATAATTGTTGAAAGATTAAAAATGTGTTGATTAAAGATAAGTGATTTGTGATAAATATTTATTCAATTTTTGATATAAATAGAGGGGTTTGTTATGAGGTATTTGTTATAAGTTTAGCTTATTATTCCATGAGGAAATGTCCTAATTTTTCAGACCGTTGGTTAAAGTTATAACAGTAAATCAATATGGATCGCTGGTTTAAAGTAAATCAGTATGGATCGTTGCTTTAAGTTTTAATAGTAAATCAATATGAACCGTCCGTTTAAAAGTAAATTAATTTGTGTCATTCATGAATTAGTTACTATTCAGTCCTTTTTCCTATAAATAAAAGCTCATTCTTTCATTATTTCTTAAGAATTCACTGAAACTCTAGAGAGAGACATTATAGAGAGAAAGAATAAGAGTATCCTGCTACTACCCTACTTCAGTATTCAAACTTCTACTAAGGTAAGGGTTATTATTTATTTCATATTCGCTTATGATATTTTTTTTCGTATTCGTAAGGAATATTATCTTTGTTCAATATTCATAAGGGATATTATTTGTTGTATTCGTAAGGGAAATTATTTATTTCATATTCGCTTACGATATTATTTTTCGTATTCGTAAGGAATATTATTTTTGTTCAATATTTATAAGGGATATTATTTGTTGTATTCGTAAGGGATATTATTTATTTCATATTCGCTTATGATATTATTTTTCGTATTCGTAAGGAATATTATCTTCGTTCAATATTCATAAGGGATATTATTTGTTGTATTCGTAAGGGGTATTATTTATTTCATATTCGCTTACGATATTATTTTTCGTATTTGTAAGGAATATTATCTTCGTTCAATATTCATAAGGGATATTATTTATTGTATTCATAAGGAGTATTATTTATTTCATATTCGCTTATGATATTATTTTTCGTATTCGTAACGAATATTATCTTCGTTCAATATTCGTAAGGGATATTATTTGTTGTATTTGTAAGGGGTGTTATTTCTTTCGTATTCAAGAAGAGAGTTATTTTCTTTCAATACTCGTAAGGGTTATTATTTCATTCTTTATTATAAAGTTGGAACAACCTATCTATGCGTACTACCGCATGCATGGTGAAATCCTTTTGTTATTCCATTCTTTATTATTCTGTTGGAATAACCTATCTACGTGGACTACCGCATGCATGGTGAAATCCTTTTGTTATTCTATTCTTTATTATTCTGTGGGAATAACCTGTCTACGCAGACTACAACATGCCTGGTGAATAACCCTTCGTATTCAATGGTTATTAAATTGTGGAAATGGTCTGTCTACGCGGACTACCGCATGACAGTTGAAAATCCATTTGTAGTTTTGTATATTGTTCATTTCAGATTCCTAACTCTAAACTTGTTATGGTAAGTATTGCTTCTATAATTCCTAAAATGATCAGAAATTCCTTGAGTTTTCTTTTCTGTTTCCAAGTTGTTTGTTATGGTTCCTATCTTTGTTGGATCTATGTTTTGAACATTATTCTTGAATTTTGCTCATTATGGAGTATTCTTGAACTTGGATAAACTAAATTATGAATCCCTAATCTTGTCCTTTATCTCGATGGATTCGTTCTTTAAAATTTATCCATCATCCTCAGTCTGAAATGGTTATACTTTACGAATATCTTTGGCCTGTAGTGCAAAGATGAATGATTACCTGATAAATATCTTTGGCCCAAACTGTAAAGATGGATAGGTGTTGAGATGAGCATGACCAACTAGTGGTACAAATGAATATCTTTAGCCCGTAGTGCAAAGATGAATATTTGATTCAAGATGTATATTGATTGATGTTACAGGGATAAAATATTGATGATGGACTTTTAAATCATAAAAAATAGTAGACTACATTCTCTATTTAACTCTTCTAATGAATTGTTGTTTCCGCTGCAGTTGTTGATCTAAAATTTATTGTCTATTGTATTCTATCAGATTTTTCCCTATTCAGGACTTAGGATAATTTGTTCTACATTATCTTAGTCATAATATTCTTTACTGGGCTAGTTGAGCTCACCCTTTTTCTTATTGTTCCATTTTTCTTCTCAGGAGGCGAGAATATAGCAGGAACTAGTCGGGGTGTGGAGTGATGTTTCAAGGCAGTCATTTTAGTAGTCCTCACTATTTTGTAAAATAATGTATCAATAATTATAATGAGGAATTATTTGAGTATGGATATTGTCTAGAAGATAATATTTGTATTTAAACTCAAAGCATATGTGTTGTCGTATTTTGCACGATAATTATAATAATGAAGTTGTAGTTATTTTCTGTACCGTGTATTTGGCGACTCGGAATGGGTTGCGTGGACCTATTTTGGGGGCGTTACAGTTGGTATAAAAGCTTAGGGATAAGATCTCTGATGAAGATTTGGGGTTAGAACTAGGAAGAGAGGGACGAGTAAATCCTTTGCTAGTGTATCCTACCTAAGCTTATTTATATTTATTTGGTCGGTCAGAATATATGGGTATTATGTGGTATGTCCATTTCTTTAATTAACCCTTATTTTGTGGCAGTATTTGAGAATGGCAGCTGAAAATGTTAACAATGGAGTGAATGAGACCGTTGAGACACCTTTAATCACCAACCAGGTTAATGTGATGTCAGGCGAAAAAGAAATTAGAGATATCTACATGGTGAGTGAAGAACTAATAGTTGCACCAGAGCTAGTCGCAGAAGTAGCAGCTGAGAGTGAGGAAGAAGAGGAGCCTGAGGTGGATTTATTATGAGAACTTTATAATCGAAATATAGAATTACAAAATCGTATTCATGAGTTAGAAGAGTAGGCTGAAGAACGACAGGCGTTCGTAGAGCAAAGGGATGCAACAATTCAAAATTGTGTATCCGATGTGCAATGCTTGAACAAAAGCACTCTTTGGCAGAGTATACGATATTAGAGCTAGAATCTAAGAATGTTATGATCAAAGTTCTAATGAAAGAAGAAACAACTGAACGAATGAGAATTGAGGATGCATGGGTAAAAGCCGCAGGATGCATTGATATTGTAAAAAAAGACGTCTGATCCAATAAGGCCAAAATAGATGAAATGGAGTTCTCTTTTTGGACAACAATTGGGAGAATCCAACATCGAGTTCGTAATTACCTTGTGTAGAGCGGTCAACCCCAATTAGATATGGATCGGAGAGTAATGATTCAAATCATGGATCAGGAAAGTGACAAAGCAATTAAGGGTGGAATGTACTCTATAGAAAAGTCAAGTTCGGCTGTAATGGTGACGCGAAAGGATGTCCCAGACAAGTCAAAGGTGGTAGTTTAAGTGAGAGCGTTTGTCGAGGAACCCGGATGAAGTTATCACGGGTAAGTTAATCATAAACGCTTACAAAGTCTATACCTTATTTGATACGGTTCTACCGGCTCTTTTATTTCTCCTACTTGCGCTCAACATTTAAATTTGACTCTAGAGAAATTAGACTTTGACTTATCTGTTGAGACTCCATTAGGAGAAACTTTCATTACATCCACTGTTTATAAATCTTGCTTCATCCAAGTTGGCACCATCACATTACCTATTGATCTTATCTCTTTAAAGATACTTGCATTTGATGTGATTTTAGGGATTGATTGGTTAACCACTCATCATGCTAAAATTGATTATTTTTGTAAGGTTGTTAGTTTTCATATTCCTAACCAACCTGTTATGCAAATTCAAGCAACCAAACCACTAAAGTCAAACACTTTCATATCAAGCCATAAAGTCATTCGTTTATTGAAAAATGGATGTCAAGCTTTCTTAGCCCATGTCATGGACTTGAACAAAAATACGTCAGATTTGAATAATGTTTCTGTTGTTAATAAATTTCCTGACGTATTTTCTGAAGAACTTCCTGGCCTACCCGCAAAGCGTGATATTGAATTTTTTATCGACTATGAACCCGGTACAAAACCCATTTCCAAAACCCCATATCGAATGGCTCTTATTGAACATCAGGAGTTAAAAACCCAACTACAGGAGTTGGTACCCGAGCCTCTATCTGGTGACTTCCTTTGTGGAATACACCAAAGCCAGACTCTCCGTAGGGGATGCCATATTTGTGCGGTGGTAAACTAATAGGTGTCAGTGTGACGTGCTATCCAAGATTGGGATATGATTCACAATTGAGAGCAACCTAAGTCAGTAATTGAAATACGTAGCATTCTAGGCTTAGCTGGTTACTATCGGAGATTTGTGGAAGGATTTTCTCGAATCACTACTCCGTTAACTCAGATAACTCAAAAGGATACAAAATTCATATGGAGTGAGGAATATGAGAAGAGTTTCCAAGAACTCAAGAGGAGACTCATTTCGGCACCTGTTATGACAATACCATCTAGTTCAGATGAATTTGTTATCTACAACAATGCTTCGGGCAAAGGTTTAGGATGTGTTCTCATGCAACATGGGAAATTCATAGCCTATACCTCACGATAACTCAAAGAATATGAGAGGAATTATCTTACTTGTGATCTATGGTTGGCAGCAGTTGTTTTCGTGTTAAAGATAAGAAGGCACTACCTGTATGGGGAGAAAGTGGAGATTTATACGGATCATAAAAGCCTTAAATATTTCTTCACCCAAAAGGAACTCAACATGTGGCAACGACTGTGACGCCCCCAAAACAGGTATACATCACCCATCTTGAGTCGCCAAATACATGGTACAAAATTCAATAACAAAAGTCGTGTAAAATATGACAAAACATAATCTAAGAGTTTTAATAAGAATATTGTCATCTAGACAATATCCACACTCAATGGAGTCTTCATTACATTTATTGTCACACTATTTAACAGAATAGTGAGGACTACTAATGTTATCATCAGAACCATCACTCCGTTCCCCGACTAGTCCCGGCTACGTTCTCATTTCCTAAAGAGAACAGTGAAAGAAAGGGTGAGCTCAACTAGCCTAGTAAGAAATATTATGACTAAGATAATGGAGAATAAATTATCATTAGCCTTCAACAATGTTAAACTGATAGAATATAATAGACAACAAGTTTAACTGCAGCGGAACAAACAATCCATTAGAAGAGTCAAGTAGAGCATAAAATCTACTATCTTCTAAGATTTAAAAAGTTTTTCATCAACTTTATTGCTGAGACTCGGCTTAATAAATAAAATCGAATCATCCCTGCATCACGGCCAAGGATATTCATGTAATTATCAATGGTCATGACTATACCGAATAAACACTGGTCATAATCACACCAACAACTGTTCATCAATGAACTACTGGCCAATGAGGACTTTTACCACATCATTCGTCACATTATGGTCATGATTGTACCGAGTAATCCCTGGTCATAATCATACCAAGTCCATCTATGCACGTAAGTCAAAGATGACTTTCATCACAATATAAGCATGAGGATGATGACAATGACATAATAATTCAATAAAACAAGTTCAAGGATAAATTTTAAAGATTTATAATTTTAATTTATCCAGAAATCAATAACGTCCAAATTGTCAACATGATACTTATTTGTGGAGTAAAATTCAAGAATTCTCAGAAGAATATTTCCATGAAAATATACTGGATGAAGCGCAAATATCAAGAATATTCCACTAATTTCATAGAGTATAGAAGCCAAAACTTTAACCAAGTGAGTATAATAGAAAATATGAAACCGCAAATGGATTTTTGCCCGCCTTGCGGTAATCCACGTAGACAGATCATTTCCAAAATTTAATAAGGAATGAATATGAAGGATCATTCACCAAGCATGCGGTAATCCACATAGATAGGTTATTCCAACAGAATAATAAATAATGGAATAACATAAGAATTCATCAAGCGTGCGTAATCCGGACCGATAGGTTATTCCAACAGAATAATAAAGAATGGAACCAGGTCATGCGTAACCCGCACAGACAGGATATTCCAAGTGAATAATAAAGAATGGAACTAGGTCATGCGTAATCTTCACAGACAGGATATTCTAACAGAATAATAATAAATAGAATAACAACATAATTCACCAGGCATGCGATAGACCGCACAGACAGGTTATTCCAATAGAATAATAAAGAATGGAATAACAGAAGAATTTCACCATGTATGCGGTACTTCGCATAGACAGGTTATTCCAACATAATAATAAAGAATGGAATAATAACTCTTACGAGTATTGAAAGAAAATAACTCTCTTTATGAATACGAAAGAATAATATCCCTTACCTTAGAAGAAGACTGTATACTGGAATAGTGAGGTAGCAGACTTCTCTTCTTCTTTTTCTCTATAATTTCTCTCTATAATAACTGCTCTATAACTTTAGTGAATTGGTGAGAAATAAAAGAAGAATGAGCTTCAATTTATAGGAAAATATAGTTTCAATAATTACACGTTTTGGGGCTTAAAATATTACAGTATAATACCTTCCTCTTTTTCTTCATCTTTAATTTAGTCCTGCAAGTATTATCAAACTTGCACCACCTCCCCTAATAGTAAATAATGTGAATCAATAGTTCAATCATGTGAATCAATAGATATAATCCTGTGAAAATACGAATTACAATATAGTACCTTCAACTATACCTCCATTTTTAACTTAGTCATGCAAGTATTATCAATCTTGCACCACCTCCCCTAATAGTACAAGAATGTGAATCAATAGTACACATATGTGAACAAATAGTTATAATCATGTGAATTAATAGCAATTAATTGCTCATTTATCTAGTTAATTACCCGATTGGTTAATATAACCTCCAGACATCAATTATTATCGAAATAAATGTCAATTTTCACTAACACTAATAATTTCAACATAATGGAACTATACAATTCATCTTTAATCAACACGAACTTATTCATCATTAATATTATAATTCAGAATATTTAACAACCAGGTCGTTCTCGGGAAAGAGGGGGCTTTTCGATAAGGATTTCTCCTTATTGGCGCACAATTAGGTGACCAAACCTCTCCTTGATAGAACTTCTAGACATTGTCAATATTGCAAATAATAATATGAATAATTTTGCCATCTCAATTATTGATTTAATAATATATATTATGCAGATGATATTATGACAATAATTGAATCAATAATATGAGAGATATGATGCAGTAATTACTGTAGTAATAATTGATTATAACTGAGTGACTTCTCACGTAAGCATCAATAATCAATACAGGGTGCTACTATACAACCACGCGTATTACTGTACTTTTACTACTAGGTAGTTCAATAGTTTTACCGGTAACACTTTCGTCGTTCTTTTTATAAAAAGATAATTCTGTCATTTTCTTACTACGACAATACTTCCGTTGTGGGGTCCACCAATGATTGTGTCGTCGTATGGATATTCCCTGATAAAAAGAATATTCCCCGACCAAGCAAATATTTTATAACAACTTGCATACTTTGTAAATTTTGTAAATATTATCCACAACTATAACATTATATCAAATCCACACCATAATATTCAAAAAACATATTTCAAGAAAATTATTCTTTATTCATAAAATTTGGGGTCTTACAACGACGTTAGCTCGAGCTGTTAAAAGATTACGACCACACCATTCAATACCATCCTGAAAAAGCAAACGTGGCAACTGACATGTTGATTAGAAGATCGTATGTGTAACACCCCAGTCCCACATCGAAAGATAGGGGAAAAATTTGTGCATATAAGGAAATAAAGTTACTACCAATAGTACCTTCAAGTCATGACCTTTTGGGAGCCTGTGGTGGGCTGGATGACCCAAGAAGATACTATTGGGCCAATGGTTTGAGGCCTTATTTGGATAGATTTGATTCGATTCGGACTTGGGATTTGACCCAAGATTTGTTCCGGACTCGGGATTTGACACCTTCGATTTTATTAGTCTATTTAAAATCCTCAATCGAGTAGGAACTGTGGGCTATAGACTCATTTTACCGCCAAGTATGTCTCGCGTTTATAACGTGTTTTACATATCCATGATACGTAAATATGTGAAAGACCCAAATCACATTATCGAATTAGAACCAGACGAGCTAGCCGAAGATTTAACGTTCGAGAAGGTACCAGTCAAGTCAAAGTTTTGTAGAGGAACTATACTATTGAGGAAATGACCTGGGAGTTGGAATCAGAAATGAAAGTGAGGTACCCTCACCTTTTTGAAACACCAGCTACGCACGTCAATTTTGAGGACGAAATTTCATAAGGAGGGGATGTTGTAAGACCCTGAAATTTTAAATAAAATGGAATTTCCTGTAATTATTATTTTAGAATATGATGGTGTGGATTTGATATAATGTTATTGTTATGAGTAATGTTTACAAATTTTGCAAAATAAACAAGTTGATATAAACTATTTATTGTGTCGGGGAATATTCTTTTTGTCGGGGAATGTCTGTACGACGACACAATCATTGGTGGACCCACAACGAAAATAGTGTCGCAGTTAGAAAACGACAGAAATAATATGGGTCAAAACTTTCTTATGAAATTTTTACCTTTTTATGTCAGGGTTACTATTCATGAGTTATTATTCATGAGTTACTATTTACGAGTTACTATTTATGAGTTACTATTTATAAGGTACTATTCACGATAAAATTGGTTTCTTTTTCTAACCAAATTTTTAATCTTAAAATACCCGTTGGTAAAAGAATAGTATTACGCGTGGTTGCATAGTAGCACACGGTATTGATTATTGATTCTTAAATGAGAAGTCACTCAGTTATACTCAATTATTACTACAGTAATTGTTGCATAGTATCTCATGTTATTTGATTAAATTATTGTCACAGTATCATCTACATAATATTTTTTTATTATTAAATCAATAATTGAGACGACAATGTTATTCATATTATTATTATTTGCATTATTGACTATGTCTAGAAAGTTCTGTCGAGGAAAGGGGTTTGGTCGCCTAATTGCGCGCCAATAAGGAGAAATCCTTATCGAAAAGCCCCCTCTTTCCTGGAAATATTCTAGTTATTAAATATTGTGAGTTATAATATTAATGATAAATAATTGTTGAAAGATTAAAAATGTGTTGATTAAAGATAAGTGATTTGTGATAAATATTTATTCAATTTTTGATATAAATAGAGGAGTTTGTTATAGGGTATTTGTTATAAGTTTGGCTTATTATTCCATGAGGAGATGTGCTAATTTTTCAGATCGTTGGTTGAAGTTATAATAGTAAATCAATATGGATCGCTGGTTTAAAGTAAATCAGTATGGACCGTTGCTTTAAGTTTTAATAGTAAATCAATATGAACCGTCTGTTTAAAAGTAAATTAGTCTGGGCCGGTCATGAATTAGTTACTATTCAATCCTTTTTCCTATAAATAGAAGCTCATTCCTTCATTATTTCTTACGAATTTACTGAAACTTTAGAGAGATAAACTATAGAGAGAAAGAATAAGAGTATTCTGCCACTATCCTACTTTAGTTTTCAATCTTCTGCTAAGGTAAGGAGTATTAATTATTTCATATTCACTTACGATTTTATTTTTCATATTCGTAAAGAATATTATCTTATTTCAATATTCATAAGGGTTATTATTTGTTGTATTCGTAAGGGGTATTATTTATTTCATATTCGCTTACGATATTATTTTTCGTATTCGTAAGGAATATTATCTTCGTTCAATATTCATAAGGGATATTATTTGTTGTATTCGTAAGGGGTATTATTTATTTCGTATTAACTTACAATATAATTTTTCATATTCGTAAGGAATATTATCTTCGCTAAATATTCATAAGGGATATTATTTGTTGTATTCGTAAGTGATATTATTTATTTCATATTCGCTTACGATATTATTTTTTGTATTCGTAAAAAATATTATCTTCGTTCAATATTCATAAGGGATATTATTTGTTGTATTCGTAAGAGATATTATTTATTTCATATTCGCTTACGATATTATTTTTCTTATTCGTAAAGAATATTATCTTCGTTCAATATTCGTAAGGGATATTATTTATTATTTTTGTATAGGGTATTATTTCTTTCGTATTTATGAAGAGAGTTATTTTCTTTCAATACTCGTAAGGGTTGTTATTCTACTCTTTATTATTCTGTTGGAACAACCTGCATACGCGAACTACCGCATGTATGGTGATATCCTTTTGTTATTCCATTCTTTATTATTCTATTAGAATAACCTGTCTACGCGGACTACCGCATGAATGGTGAAATCCTTTTGTTATTCTATTCTTTATTATTCTGTAGGAATAACCTGTCTACGCGGACTACCGCGTGCCTTGTGAATAACCCTGCTTATTCAATTGTTATTAAATTTTAAAAATGATCTGTCTACGCGGACTACCGCATGATAGTTGAAAATCCATTTGCAGTTTTGTATATTATTCATTTCAGATTCCTAACTCTAAAGTTACTACGGTAAGTATTGCTTCTATAATTCATGTATCCAAGTTGTCTGTTATGGTTCCTATCTTTGTTGGATCTATGTTTTGAAATTTATTCTTGAATTTTGCTCCACAATTAATTATTATGGAGTATTCTTAAACTTGGATAAACTAAGTTATGAATCCCTAATCGTGTCCTTTATCTCACTAGTTTAGTTCTTTAAAATATTTTCATCATCTTCAGTCCTAAATGGTGGTACTTGATGAATATCTTTGGCTTGTAGTGCAAAGATGAATGATTACCTGATGAATATCTTTAGACCGTAGTGCAAAGATGGATAGGTTTTGAAATGAACATGACTAAGTGGTGATACAAATGAATATCTTTGGCCCGTAGTGCAAAGATGAATATTTGATTCAAGATGTATATTGATTGATGTTACAGGGATAAAATATTGATGAGTGACTTTTAAATCATAGAAGATAGTAGACTACATTCTCTACTTAACTCTTCTAATGAATTATTGTTTCCGCTGCAGTTGTTGATCTAAAATTTATTGTCTATTGTATTCTATCAGATTTTTTCTTTTTGAGGACTAATGATAATTTATTCTACATTACCTTAGTCATAATATTCTTTACTGGGCTAGTTGAGCTCACCCTTTTCCTTTTTGTTCCATTTTTCTTCTCAGGAGGCAAGAATATAGCGGGAACTAGTCGGGGTGTGGAGTGATGTTTCATGGCAGTTGTTTTATTAGTCCTCACTAGTTTGTAAAATAGTGTATCAATAATTATAATGAGGACTTATTTGAGTATGGATATTGTCTAGAAGACAATATTTGTATTTAAACTCATAGTATATGTGTTGTCGGATTTTGCACGACAATTATAATAATGAAGTTGTAGTTATTTTCTGTACCGTGTATTTGGCGACTCAGAATGGGTTATGTGGACCTATTTTGGGGGCGGCACACTTATCTTAATTTTTTGAGATGTTAATTTTATCACATTTGATGCTTATAAAGAAAATTGAGCAATATTTTTTTGTTGTGTCACCATAAGGACAATGTTTTTCTTTTTTGAATATATGGAAGTGCTAGGTTGGACTTAACTTAGATAATTTTGATTCGGATGTGCCACCACTTGATCGAAATAATCTAAGAGGCAAAATAAAAGGAGTTACATGATGATGTAATTTACAAGAGTTGTCTACCTATTTATTTATATATAGTTTGTTGTGCCACCACAAGGCTATATACATTTGAAATGGGATCCTTATTCTCAATAGCAAATCTTTAATTAGATTTTGCTAAACTATATAAGTGAGGAAAATATAGTTTGAAGAAAATAGTGGGAGATACCAATTTAAAACAAGACCTAATTTATTTTGGTAATTAATAAAAGAATGTATGCTAAAAATGTTGTTAAATTACAAATTCATTTACAACATTTTACAATGTCTAAAATTACTATCAATGCGTAGCATATTAGATGCTAAATTAACCTGACTGAATTAAATGGATTTAAAAGGAATTTGAGAATAGTTCTCATGGCTGAAAAGCTATCTTATGTCCTTAATATGTGTATCCCTACAATGGTTGCAAACAATGCCTCTGAGGAAGGTATTACTACATTTAGAAAGTGACAAGATGATGCAAATTTGGCTCAATACGTCATGCTCGCATCCATGAGTAATGAGCTTCAGCGTCAACATGAAACTATGGATGCTCCTACTATACTCCTGCACATCAAGTAGTTGATGGTGAGTAAAGTAGGACTGATAGATATCAGATATTTAAAGAGTTCTTCCGATCTAGAAAGACCAACGACACTACAGTACAGACACATGTCCTAAAAATGATCAATTTGATTGAACAATTAGGATAACAAGTTTTGTCATGGATGGAGAGTTGAGCCAAGATTTGATATTACACTCACTCCTGAACTCCTTTCACAATTGTTGTGAATTTTTCATATGAACAAGCTAGATATCAGCCTCGCTGATTTGCTTAACATGTTGAAAATATTGTGAGTCACTTTTCAACCAAAAAAGACAAAGTCTTACTAGTAGGGGCCAAAGAATCTTCTGAATAGCAGAACGATTCTAAGAAGGTAAATAGAAAGACAAAAATAAAGGATAATAAGAACAAACTGATAAGGATAGTAAAGGAGTTTTCTTCCACTGCAAAAAGCCTGGAAACTGGAAAAAAAAACTGCGAGAAGCATCTTGCAGAGCTAACCAGAAAAAGCTTAGTGAATTTTTGGTTACAAATATAATTTTGTTAATGATTAAAATAAATATTTCTTTAAGTAAATGTTCTACTTGGGTATTGGATACCGGCTCTGATTTTTATAAATATATATTTATGAAGGAACCAAGCAAACGTAAAAATCTAAACAAAGATAAGTAATCCTATGTGTGGAAAATGAAGCAAAGGTTGCTACATTAGCCATCAGAACTTATTATTTATCAATATTTATAGGCAAGTCTATTAAGTCAATAAGTTGTTATTGTATTTCAGTTCTCGTTAAAACATTATTTCTATTTTGTTGTTGAAAAACAAAATTTTGGTATTATATTTCAGAACAATTGTTGTTCTATTTATAATAATAATATTTTGTATAGAACTGGAATATTACTTAATGGATTTTGTATACTTGACTTACGTGAAAAATTATTTAGTAAATTGAACAAACTAGTATAAGAAAAGGAGATGATCATTCAAAGAGTTGAATATTTGTATTTGCTGAAATACTAGTGTAAATTATTTGAAAGGTTCAAAGAATTCAAAAGTGAAACAAATTGGATAAGTATTAGGATTCTTTAATCGGATCAAGGAAGGAATTATACTTGTGTTATAAGTTTCTAGATCATCTCAAATGGTTTTCTCACAATGAACATCTCTTGATACGCAATAATTAATTGATGTATCTGAAAGGAAAAATCATTCCTTGTTGGACATGATGCGGTCCATAATGATATATTTTATCAACATTCCAATATCTTTTTGCGGTCATACCCTAGAAATGGTTGCATATCAACGAAAAAGTAACCTCAAAATCATTCATAATCTTAAGTATGTTAAGATAAGGGGTTGTCCAGCTTATGTGAAAAATGTTTCAAAGGATAAGCTTAGGGAAAGATTTGGCAAGTGAAGATTTATGGGACATCCAAAAGTAAGTTTAGGGTATATATTCTATAATCTTACTAAGCAAAAGGTATTTGTTGCGAAAAACGTTGCCTTCTAAGATAAAGATGTTTATCATTGAAGGGGATAGTGGGAGGATAATAGATCTTGAAGAGTTCAAGAACCACAAAACACTATAAGTTAAATAAGATAACCTGTACATAGATCTATTGTACCACAACTTAATTATAAATATGGAATAGTACTGAAGATACCTGGGAGGTATGAATTCATCATAGATGATGATGATGATGATGATGATGTACACATCATAGAAGATAATGATCCAGTTACATACGATAATGTAAGAGTTGTAGAAACTCGAAGAAATGGATTGAAACAAGTTTCTCAAAAATGGAACATTAGATATGATAAAATAATCAAAAGAGTTTGATTTTATCAAAAACAAGAATGAACCTAGTGTGTACAAAAGGGTCACTAGGAGCGCCTTGAAATTCCTAATATTATATGTTGATATACTACAGATAAAGAATGACATACCAATGCTATAATTAGTAAAAATAAAGTAGTCTAAACATTCCTCCATGAATGATTTGGGAAGAGTATCATAATTTGGGATACAAATCTATATAGATTGATTTAAAAGGAGGCTCGGCTTAACCCAAGGAACGCATATTCATTTGATGCTAAAGTTGTTTAGCATGAAAACCTCTAAGAAATGTCTCATGTTGATGAGTTATGGAGTGAATATCTCTTAGTAGTTCCCATAAACTCCTAAAAAGAGAGATAGCATGAGTAATTATCATGTATGCAATGAAATGTACGAGACCTGATGTTGATCAGTCATATTCTGGAGAAGATCACTGTAAGATAGTGAAAAAAATCTTAAAGTACTTAACCGACACTAAGGATGTGATCAAATGTATGGTGGATCTAAATTAAAACTAGAGGGCTTAACAGACTCAAGTTTTTCAGACTGGCCAAGACGATAGAAAATCTACTTTAGGGTAAGTCGTTACCTTGAACAGTGGTGTAGTGAATTGAAAAAGTTTCAAAAAGAAAAGAGTTGCTTGTTTAGTGATAAAGACAAAGTATATAGTTGTAAATGAAGCTACAAGTTGATTGTTTAGATGAAAATTTCATTACAGAAATAGGAATAGTTACTAAGTCTCATCTTGGATCTAAACATGTGTTGCAGCACTTTCATTTGATTAGAGGAATCATTGAAATATGGGAAATCATTATAGAGATATTGGAATCTCAAAAACAACATTACATATCCATATACTGAAGCTTATCCAGCATCAGGATGATCATCACTTAGAGAATAAGGGTATGAGATACCATAATGATTGGCTTTAGTGAAAATGGGAGATTGAAAGTAGTATGCGCACATGCCAATCATATTTGATGATAAATCATATACTTTGTAACAATCTTATTCATTTATTAATAAAAAGTATTAATTTATTAAAGGCTTTTAATTATCCACATGATGTTATTTTATAATATGTGATAAACCTATAGTTTTAAGTAATGCTTTTAGAATAATGATGATGATCATTCTAATGAGATATAAATAAAGCTTAAAACTAAAATAATTCTCAATAGTTGGATTGCTAAATTGGGGATTAGTGAATCCGGATAGTTTGGTACATACATTGATTGCTCATTGGATGAGGATGATTGATCTCATGATCATTTGTGTGGAGACACTAAAGCAAGTTTGTAGGAGTGCTTATTGGAGAATAAGTTCACTAAACGTGACTCACCAAGGAATACCTAATGGAGTTTTACTTGCCTGTCAATAGGAATTCATATAGTGATAGTAGTATAAGTAATCCTTAGACTTGAGATCATCATAGTATCTTGTATATAATGATTTATACTTTGACTTATTCCTTAAGACCCTCAAGGTATATCAAAGGGTATGCTTGGGTATAATAAGTTATATATGGAGATAATGTATGATCAATAAAGAATCTCCGCTTCTAGTATAAGAAGAGAAATTTCCTATGTGATTCGATAAATGACAACCTTGTAGTCCTTGGCCAAGGCAGATTGAAATTAGAAAGAAGTTTCTAATTTGCATTATTTGGTGTAGTGCATTTAAGAATCGAAATACATATAATTAAATAAAATAAGACTTGACAGTAATTCAATGTCTTATATTTAATTGGGACATTGTATGGTGGAATGATTGAATTGTACGTAACTATTTACTCAAAGGTTCTTTTATGACTAATATTGAAATCTATATTATCTGAAAAGTCATTAATCGCTAAGGAGGCTTATCCCTATTATAGAATAAAAATTATGTATTTAAATAAATTAATAGTTTAATTTATTTATTTAAATAAGATTAGAATCTTTCTAATTGATTTATTCACAACCGGTTTAATATGGAGAACCTAAAGGGTCACACCATAAAATGAAGAATAATTATTTAAGAAGTTAATTACATGATCGTAATAATATGTTATGTGTATTTAATTTAATCTATGGTGATAGAATAAATTAAATGGCTTAATATTTATTATTTAATATTTTGGAAATATTAAATATAAATTAATAAGAGGAGTCTTATTAATATTATTACAATTATTATTATTTTAATTTCTAAAGAGTTGGAAATTAATTTAATATAAGTACTCTCATTTATTCCTAATAAGATTAGGAAGCTAATTAATTAAAAAAAATTAATTATTTATTCTAATAAGATTAGGAGCATAATTAATTAAAGGAATTTAATTAATTAAAATAAAACTCAATTCATTAATTGTTAATAATTGTTGCTCACATCTATAAATAAGGGGAGTCTTATTATGGGTGAGGGTGGTTGATACTTTCACAAAACACGTGAATACGTAATTTCAATAGTTTGAAGAGTACACCCTTTTTGTATGAGAGATAGAAAAACTAGGGCTTTTGTCAAATACCCATCTTCTTGAATCTTTCTTCTTCCTTGGTGGATCACCTCTAGAGGCCAAACACTTGGGTGACTAACATTGATCAAAGGAAGGAATCTAACCAGGTGGATTCTGAAAGTAGTATGCACACGACTTAATCATGTTTGATGATAAATCATATACTTTGTAACAATCTTATTCATTTATTAATGAAATGTATTAATTTATTAAAGGCTTTTAAGTATCTACATGATGTTGCTTTATAATATGTGATAAACGCATAGTTTTAAGCAATGCTTTTAGAATAATGATGATGATCATTCTAATGAGATCTAAATTTTAAAAAGCTTAAAACTAAAATAGTTCCCAATCGTTGGATTACTAAATTGGAGATTAGTGAATCCGGATAGATTGGTACATACGTTACTTGCTCATTGGATGAAGATGATTGATCTCATGATCATTTGTGTGGACACACTGTGACATCCCCAAATTCGGGTATTTTTTACCTTAGATCTGGTTCATCATTTCTATAACTATTACTGAAGATATAAACATAAATCATTTATACACTAACTTTTACACATCATTCCCAATGTCTACAACCTTAACTTAATATATACCTTCAATATCTAAAAAGGTTTATAATATCATTTGAATTGGCACAATTAATAGTTCTTACTACATAATAGCTTAATCTTAGACTTTGCCTTTGCCTCTGCCTTTACTCGAGCTTTCATCTTAATCTGAAAAATTTATCATGATATAGCAAGGATGAGCAATAAAATTTACCCAACAAGTTTAAATTTATTTGAGGATATATCATCATTGAAAGAATTGAACAATAAGCTAGCTAAATTTCAACAATATAAACATTATGAAAGAGCATGAACAAATTTTCTTAGCCGAACGACCAAGTAAATAAAAATGAATGGTCAAGAATAAACATGAACAAATTAACTGAATCAAATGGTAATGAAGGTGATTAGCCTTTCATACCTGATGAACATTTACAATATGCATAACGTTCGAATCAATAATCAATATAGACGTGAATAATCAACAACTATTCACTAACATGCTTTGAACATACAACTCAATTTTGAGTTAGGAAAACTTGTTTGAACCACTGATTACCGCTAAGCAATCTAATGTAATCTCTTATGAAATACCTATAAATTATCAAATTGATCTTTCAATAAGCATAACATACATGTGAACTCATCATCTTATATTAAATTGTCTAACCTAGTTAAGTATTAGACATTATATTATAGCCTTAGTATTATCATTATATTTTGATAATCTTTTTATCATGTCATAACTTATACTTATGAGTTTCCCTTTTATATGTTATCTTAGTAAATTAGATAACATCTTAGTAAACCGAAATACCATTTCAGTAAGTCGAATTTCATTTCAGTATCCTGAAATCACTATTTCAGCAGACCAAAATAAGATTAGCAGTCTGAATTCAATTTCAACAACCTGAATTCACTATTCTTTTTCACAAAAATACCAAATCAACTTATTATTTTTCTATCCTTTGGTCAAACACATATACATATATTTCATACACAAAAAGTATTTTCCCATAATTTTCCAACTTCCTTTGGTATTTTTCAAAAATTATTTTTAGTGCGTAGCTTAAGAAATTAGCCCTATCATGCTCACCTCCAAAAATTCCCATCTTTTGACACAATCTTATATGTGTTAACATGACACTCCAGTTTAAATCTCATGGCCATCTGAGTTATAGAGATCTGGTTATAGCAATTTTTTTCTTAAAATCACAAAAATTAAAATGGTCATAACTTGGTCATTTTAAGTCGGAATGAGCTCATTTTTGGACAGGAGGTACTTAATACTATATATTTTCATGTCCCATAAGGCCGAAATTTATTGCACAAACTAAGTGGCCAAAATTACCCTTTTAATTTTTGGATCAGTAGCTTTTTTTCCTTTTTCACTTTTTCGTGCTTTGTTAAAAATATTCCATACGGAAATCTACAACTCTTTTTTCAGTGATTCAACTTGGAGATGTTAGAAAATTTATCATATTATCCTCCCAAAAAATTTTCAGAATTTTTGAATGCCAGAAAAATGACAAAATTGCACCTACCCTTGACTGTCCAAAATAGTCTATTTTTCCTTAAAAGACACACAATTGTTCTTGCTAAATCACTCACTACGGACTATGTACTCAACATTTTTGAGTGCTACCACTTGGGTTTAGTATTTAACTTACATATCTAGCACCTCTCTTTGACGGATCTCAAAAAGAAGGTGTAGATTAAAAACGGTGGAAATTCAAAGTACATAAAAATTTAGGGTTTATAAACTAGAAAATCACTTTTTCTTTACTTTTGATTTCCAACTAAAACAACACCCAATATGGGTATATCTAAACATGAAACACTCATAAATACATAGATCTAAGGTTTTTAACCTCAAGATCAACACTTCATATTATCAAAATCACATCAAACCAAAAAGAAAATTAGACTACATAAGTAAAAAAAATTATACCTTAGTTTTTCCTTCTTTTCCTTCTAAAATATGAGATGGATCTTGGTTGTATGAAAATAAAAATCTCCTCTCTTCTCTCTCTAGGGCTGCCAAAATTGGCTCCTCTATTCTCTCTCTCTCTCTTGGTTTCTTTTGCCAAAAAGGAAGTAATAGGATGAGAGAGAAATGAAATGGATTTTGGGGTTTAGAAAAAAAAAATGTATAGATATACTTGTATATCTAATATTCATTCCCCCCCCCCCTATTCACTCCCTCTTTCTCTCATTAAACCACCAAAGCTTAACTTGGAAGAAATGCCAAAATATTGGCTAAATAAAATGAGGACACATAGGAGGAGTTGGTAGGAGTTGCTCACCGACTAAAGCAAACAATCATCACATTCATCTCCCTTTCTCTCCTTCTCATCTATTCGGCCACTTGGCCTTATAATTCTCCAAAATTTGCTTTCTTTTTATGCTTTATTTAATTTACTAAATGTCCAACAAGTCATCTCCCACTTGGGCTAAAAATTGGGCCATCCAATATTTCATTTAGGCTTCCTAATTAAAAATGTTAAGGATCTAACAAATAACATATTCCAATATTCTTAATATTACCATTCCCTAATTATGTAATTAGGGTTTTCACTTCCTCAATTATAACATAAATCCTTACTCATGCATATTTATTTCCTTAACCCAAATAGACTTGTTATAATTAGGTTATAAAATTAATTAATTGAGATTTATAAAATAAATCTCTTAAAATTAGTATATATTATATATACCATAATTCTCTCATTCCATAACCCTTAAGTTATACAATTCTTCATTCCAAATTTATAATTAGAATCACACTAGTTTTTTTTATTTGTTTATATAATAAACAAATATAAACCATCACATATTCTTTATATTCACAGAACATATACTCATATACACTTAATCCTGAATAATTTACCACAAAATTTTATAAATTCACTAAATTCCTTCCCAAAAATCTCAAATCCATTCACGTATTTTTTGTCTAGGTTTATTATTTAACCTTTAATTCATCGTTTAAGATTTAAATAATTATCTAAATTTTTGGGTTGTCACGGACACTAAAGCAAGTTTGTAGGTGCTTATTGGAGAATAAGTTCACTGAACGTGGCTCACGAATGAATACCTAATGGAGTTTTACTAGCCTGCCAATAGAAATTCCTATAGTGATAGTAGTATAAGTAATCCTTAGACTTGAGATCATCATAGTATCTTGTATATAATGATTTATACTTTGACATGTTCCTTAAGACCCTCAGGGTATATTAAAAGGTATGCTTGAGTATAATAAATTATATATGGAGATAATGTATGATCAATAAAGAATCTACCGCTTATAATAAAAGAAGTGAAATATTCTATGTGATTCGATAAATGACAACCCAGTAGTCCTTGGCCAAGGTAGAATGAAATTAGAAAGGAGTCTCTAATTTGCATTATTTGGTGTTTTGCATTTAAGAATCGAAAATTATATAATTAAATAAATTAAGACTTGACAGTAATTTCATGTCTTATATTTAATTTAGACATTGTATGATGGAAGAATCGAATTGTACAGTAACTATTTACTCAAAGGTTCTTTTATGATTAATGTTGAAATCTATATTATTTGAAAATTCGTTAATCGCTAAGGAGACTTATCCCTATTGTTGAATAAATATTATTTATTTAAATAAATTAATAGTTTAATTTATTTATTTAAATAAGATTAGAATTGTTCTAATTGATTTATTCATAACCGGTTTAATATGGAGAACCTAAAGGGTCACACCATAAAATGAAGAATAATTGTTTAAGAAGTTAATGGCATAATCGTAATAATATGTTAAGTGTATTTAATTTAATCTATGGTGATAGAATAAATTAAATAGCTTAATATTTATTATTTAATATTTTAGAAATATTAAATATATAAATTAATAAGAGGAGTCTTATTAATATTATTACAATTATTATTATTTTAATTTCTAAAGAGTTGAAAATTAATTTAATATAAGTACTCTCATTTATTCCTAATAAGATTAGGAGGCTAATTAATTAAAAAAATTAATTAATTATTCCTAATAAGATTGGGAGCATAATTAATTAAAGGAGTTTAATTAATTAAAATAAAACCCAATTCATTAATTGTTAAGGAGTGTTGCTCACATCTATAAATAAGAGGAGTCTTATTATGGGTGAGGGTAGTTGACACTTTCACAAAATACGTGAATACATAATTTCAATAGTTTGAAGAGTACACTCTTTTTCTATAAGAGATAGAAAAACTAGGTTTTTGTCAAATACACGTCTTCTTGAATCTTTTTTCTTCCTTGGTGAATCACCTCTAGAGGCCAAACACTTGGGTGGCTAACATTAATCAAAGGAAGGAACCAAACTCAGTGGATTCAAGTTGAACGCGAAAGGATTTGGAGGTGAACTTGTACTTGAGGAAGCTCGAATCTTCAAGGGTATAACTCTTGTTCTTTATCTTTTCGTTTAATTAATAATTGTGCATAAAGGATGATCTGGGTATATGGTTTGTAAATTTTTAAAACTCTGTTTTTTCACGTTTTCGCTTAATTTGTACAATTTAATTGCGTTAATGAATCTTACAAACCTAATAGTGGTATCAGAGCCAAACCTTTATGCCAATTATTAATTATTTAATTCAATATGTATTTTGATATGTGTTTAGAACAATTTAATTGGGCATAATTTTTTTGTATAAAATTTATTTTAAAAAAATCAGTTTGCGGTATAAATGGTTTCGCGAATTGATGGATTACTCTGTTGCGGATTCTCGTTTCTCAAAAACACTATCCTGATCATACAATAAGTTACAGGATGCATGTTTAAAAGATTAGTATTATATATATATATATATATATATATATATAATAACCAGGTTATATAATCACTTTTATAAACTATTTTTATATATATTATTCTTAATAATTTTATAATTAAAATAAAAGATTTATTTTAATCTTAAATTAGATTTCATGCTAACTAATTAGACTTGAAATTAGATTCCATAATAACTAATTGGAGTTAAAATTGGATTCTATATTTTCTTAAATAAAGGAGTTTATTTATATATGAAATAAGATTTCATATTATTCGAAATAAAAGAGTTTATTAGTGAATAGGAAAGAGAATATGTATTTCCTTTAAATATAGGAGTTTTTTTTATTTAGAATTGGATTTCATAATTAATTAAAATAAATGAGTTTATTTTGATTAAAGAATTTGATTAAAATAAAATAGTTTATGTTATTCAAAATCGGATAAATTAAAATAAAAGAGGTTTATTTTGATTTAAATTTGGATTAAAATAAAGGAGTTTATTTTTATTCAAAATTAGATTTTATGCTAACTAAATTTGTCCATTAAATGATATCAATATATATATTGAATGTTTATTCTTCATGACAAGAATGTTATTTATTGATACATATGGTGATGTGTATGATAATAAATGGGATTGATTATGGACTATTAACCAATATGATTGGATTTTATTTTAGTTGGATGCTTGAATGTATGAGTTTTATTAAATAGGGTCTGCGTACCTCGTCTTCTCTAATTTTTCTTAATATAAATTCTATCTCCCTCATATGTACTTCCTCTTGACTACTGATCAAGGTTTCTATTTATTTTAAATAGTTTTGTAATAGGAATAGTTAGAATTAATTTTGAAGAATTGGAGATCAAGAAACAAGGAGCGCTTGAAGACCCATTTGTAATGGAGCCCGGGTTTAAATGTAATACTTATATTTAAATATTAATTCTTACATCCCTAGGGTTTGACCTTTGGTTCACTTGGTGACTCTAGTGAACCAAGATAATAATTTTAAAAAAGAATTGAAACTCCAGAAAGAGGAGAAATGTGAAACTCTTAGAAAAGGAAGATGTGAGGAATATGACGATCTTAGAAAGATTCTTAGAGATAGAATTTGGTTGCAGAACCTAATGACTAAATAGGTATCAACATAAAATCTATTTTGATAAATGAAATGAATGAATAAAGTATTAACGCAAAAATCTATTTTGATAAATTGAATGAATAAAGATTAAAAAATAAAATTTCGAGGACAAAATTTTTAGAAGAAAGGGTGAATGTAATATCTCGAGTGTTTATGATAACGATCCTTAGAAAAGGAAATGAATGGGTTAAAGAATATATAATATTTGATATATGATTGTGTTTAATTGAAGGTTAAGTAATAAAACCTAAAAGTTGATGAAGAAATGAATGAATTATATATATATGTAAAACTTTTTAATAAGTTAACGTGTTGAAATTATTCAACAATTATTGTGAAAGAGATTTTGTGAAAACCTTAGTAAGGTAGAGTTTCGGTGATTCCGAGGACGGAATCCTTATAAGGAGGGAAGGATGTGACAACCCAAATTTTTATAAGTTATTAAAATAGGAATTTAATAATTAAAAGTCTTATTATGAGATGTTTTGAGTTTGAGTATATATATACGTGTTATATATTTTGAAATATGTGATCTAGTGTTAAGATATATATATATATATATTGGGAAAGTTAGGTAATAGTGAAGTTACCTATTGAAGAAATTAAATTAATTTAGTAATTATTTTAAATATTTATTGAATTAAATAAATATTTTAAATAATTTATTTATTGAGAAAAAATACATAATTTATGAAATTATGGTATAATACATCAGTTACGTGTGTATGATAATTAAATTAAAGAAAAGGTAAATTTTATTCTTTGAAGATTTAATTTAATGAATTAATTAAATTAAATGAGTTGTTTAATATGAAAGAAAATAAGTATATTAAATAAAGTAATGTTTAAATCTAATTCATTAATTAAATTAGATATATGTAATTATTTATTAATTATAAGTATAATTATAATAAGATTATAATATATATTAATTATTATTATTATAAGTTATTTAAATTAACTAAAGGTGTGACACATGAAACTATCACGCGAAACTATATAGTATAATATTATTAAAATAATCCAGTTTGGAGGAATTGGTGTGTGGCCAAACAAGGCCTTGTGGCCTTTGGTTTATGTAACTGATGTCTTTTTATTTTTTTTAACTGATAGAGTAAGTGGAAATTAAGTCATATTAGGTTTTTTTTCTTTCCCGTCTTATTTCTCTCTTAAGGCCTAAGAGTAGAGAGTTGGGAGAGAAGAAGAAACACAGAGGGTTTAAAAAGAGGGAGAGCTTGGCGAGAAGAGAGAATTGCAGAGATTGCTAAGAGAGGAAGAAGGGTTTCTAACACTTTGTTAAATCAAGGTAAATTGTTTCTAAGTTGTTTATTTTGATTGCTTAGTAATTATCCATTGTAAATTGATAGTTGTGTTGGATTGATATATACTTGCAAGTAGGGTTTTTACTCTGTTAATCATCACATGTGAGTGTTGTTTAATGATAAAAATTCATATAAATTGGTTTGTAGGAAGAAAAGTATATAACAGTGTTTATACATGAAAATTTGCTTTAGAAAGTACAAAATTTTATGCCCTATATGTGTTATAATCTATAAATTGAGGTTGGATTATGTTAATATGTGAAGAAATGAAAGCAGCGTAGTTTAAATTATGTTAATCGGTTAAGTGACAAAGTCGTGGCGATCAAATTCGCTAAATGTGTTTAAAATATGAAAATATAGTATGAACATGTGTTTTGGGTCAAATTTTAGGTTAGTTATTGTTTTTATAAATTGTTAGAATTCTAGTATGTTATAGTTCTATGAAATATGAATCCATAGAATCGAAAACGGACTAATTTGGATGTGTATAACTCAAGTTATGAAGATTAGTAGAAGAAAATGGTCCAAAATCGCAAAACACTGTAATTTGGGCGAATCCTAGCGCGAGCGTGTTGCGCATGAGCGCGGGCATGTTGCGCATGAGCTCGGGCACGCTACCCAACACTGCTAGATGGCCCCGGCTTGTGGAAAAGGGGTGCGACCGTGCCCTATGTGTGCTAATTGTGACTGCTTTGACCTGCATTGGTAAAATGGTCATATCGTTTTCATATGAAATCCGATTGAAGTGATTCAACATGATCCGGAACGAGGAAGAATAGACCTAAAACTTTTATTCTTTAAGTGTTTCAACTTGAGGTCAGGAACAGGGGTCAAAATGGTCATTTGTAGGACTGTTGTGTTTTTGGGGACAATCAGAGGGCGTCGGGCATGCACGCATGCAAGTGTAGTCCTCTTGACGATAAAAGATGTTGTTCTAAGTTATAGAACATGAATATTATGAAGTATAATGAGTCTTAAAATTAATAAATGATGTATTAGATAAGTTGTATACGCATACTAAGCACACACAAGAGAGACAAATTGAGCGTGTAACGAATAAATGTCGAAACGCCGTTATAAGTGATAATGAACGTAAAAAGTGTTTTAAATCAAATGAAATGAATATTATAAGATATTGAATAGTGTTAATATAAAATCAATAAGTAGTCCTAGCAAGACTTAAACACTTGAATGAACTTCGAATATGAAATACAATGAGATATAAGATGAAAGTTAACAAAATCAAATTGAACATTGTGTATCTATGATAGAAAGGGTTATGAGGCGTAGAGTAAAGTTTACATTACAACTACTATGCATTTTTATGTGACTAATAGTTAATGTGAATAATTATATAATTGCGTAGGGCATGTGAAGTGCAGATAGTTGTAAGCTGTTAAACTGTTATTGGTAAACAACGATCCAGGAAAGTCTTGCAGTTTCTATTTGCTCTGTGAATTTGATTGTTTTAAATCTTTATTGCAAAGAGCATGATGTGTTATATTTATGTTGAATGTATGAAATGTTAAAGTCAACTTATGACTACGTTGGTTGAGTAAAGCATGCTGATTGAGTAAGGAACTTAATCTTTATACTTGTTATATGAACTGTAACATGTATGATATGTTAGTCCAAGGTTTATAAGATATATGTTGAGCATGTTATTATGTGCTACGTGATGCATGAAAACTATTAGATTTTGCTGGGTTGTCGACCTCAACCTTGCAAATAACTATTTTTGTAGATTAAGGATTGAAGGTAACACTAGTGCTACTTGAATGATGAGGATCAGAAATAATACACGAAGATTAATATTTTAGCTAAAGTTGTTATTTCTTTATACCATGATTAAGATTCATGAGATGTACTAAATGTTTTATGATGTATAGTTTTGTGTTGAGTTGTAAAGATAAAGTTAGAGTTATCTGATATGTAAAGGTTATCGGATTGAAATGTAAAATTTTATATAATAACAGTGATAAAGTGAATCATAAAATAAGATTGATTCAAAGACATGTAGATGATAAAGGTTTTGATTCAGGGACTTAAAAAAAGAAGACATAAAAGTATAAATTATTCCTCATTTTATAAAGTTTAACATCAAATATTGATGTAAAAATCAGAAGTTAGTTGTGTTATTAACGACCAAAGTCGAGAATTAAATTGTATGAATTTTGGGGTTGTTACACATCCATTCAATGTAAATATAGTATTCATACATAAGCAGATAAAAAGTTTTTTTTTGAAAAGGATGAACAGCGGCTTAAGCCCTCTTACTAAAGACCCCAGCAGAGTCGCTGTAAGACCCCAACTTTTATGAATAAAGAATAATTTTCTCGAAATATATTTTTGAATATTATGGTGTGGATTTGATATAATGTTATAGTTGTGGGTAATATCTACAAATTTTGCAAAGTAAGAAAGTGGTTATATAATATTCGATTGGTCGGGGAATATTCGTTTTAACAGGGAATATTAGTATGACGGCACAATCATTGGTGGACCCCACAACGGAAGTATTGTCGTAGTTAGAAAACGACATAATTATCTTTTTATAAAAATAACGGCGGAAGTTTTATCGTTAAACTGTTGAACTACCTGGTAGTAAATGTAGCTCCCCCAAATCCGGGTATCTTACAACCCGACAGATGGTGCTATACTGTACAAAATTCATACATTCATTCAATTGAAAGTCTCAAAGAATGAACATAACTTATATATATTTAATTCAATATTTACATTTCCCAAGTTCTAAACCCATTACAAAGGTTCTCTTGTCATAATATTCATTACATTATAACAATAGACCTATACTATTACATAACAGCTTAATAATCTGCCTTAGCTTTTCCTTTATCCTTATTTGATCCTTCAGGACGTTCAGTCTTAGCTGCATTCATATGGTTCAAGCAAGAGTGAGCATGACTAGCTCAGCAAGTATAACAATTTCAATAACAACATGTTTGATACATATGAATCATATATCTTCGATAACTGAACAATAGTTATGAAGTATTATTGATGATTCAAAATAGCAATTCATCTTTCTTTTCAAAATGTTTCACAATGAATAAATTCAGTAAAACATTCACTCCGGTCAAAGACCTTGAGTATTAATTCTTTCTTTGAAAAGGACAACCCGGACCTAAGTCCGTAAGCCCGATATTACTTACGAGCACTTCTAGGTGATCAGCCTATTGTACTCTGTATTGATCAACACTACATCCATTAAACATATGTACGTTTAATCATTTGGCAACCTCGCGTGCCTGTCGTTTTACCGACAAAACATTTGTTTAACAATTCAGTCTTCTTTTGAAAACTATCAGTAGTTGACAAAAGATACTAACATTTGATAACAGATGAACAGATTATCAATAATCCACTCAATATGTTAAGTCTAGCCAAAGAAACTGGCTTTAACTTCATTATACTTCAATTCATACGAAACGATACATGAACATCATAAACTTGTTCAGATTGAACTGAAACAAGAGTTAGAATACTTGCCTTTAGCGTCTGATACTGTGTATTTTACTTTACGTTCAAGTCTTTCAAGTCTCTACAATACATGATCACATAATGCCTTACATTAGGTCACATATAATCAAGTATGTATCTGAATATATCTTACCCTTCATTTCAATCTAATTATAGATTAGATTTCATTCTTATGCGTTTCAACTTATCGTTCGCTTTACATTCATTCGACTTGGTTATATTAATCATTCTTCATTACTTTTAAGTCTTAACAATGTCCCAAAAATGTTACTTTAAGTTTTTTAAGGAAGGTTTAGTTCAATCTCCTACCATCCCCTTCCTTTCCCTTCATTTTTATTCTTTATTGTCCAAGTTCTGTGCCTGGCGCTGCGGCGCGGGCATTACTCTTACAACTCACGCTGCGGCGTGAGTTAGCAGTAGCCGAGTCCCAGATGTCGCGCTGCGGCGCGACCAAAAAGCTTAGGGTTGGCGCCGTGGCGCCAACTCTATGCAGCAGAAAATTTTTCTAACTTTTAATTTTTGTGAACTTCCCGGACGCATAACTTCTTCGTTTTAAGTCCGAATTGGCTCGTTCAAAAGCTTACGGTTCACAAATTACGTAATCTACGCGTTCATGTAAGAATTTTATCTATTTGACTTCGTTTGCTAAAAATTCACCTATTGGTTCATTTTTAACGAAAACGATAAACGTTCGTGAACGTTAAACGCTCGTTTCTTCGTTCTAAGTCGGAATTC
This sequence comes from Panax japonicus, assembly GCA_020205505.1. Taxonomy (NCBI): domain Eukaryota; kingdom Viridiplantae; phylum Streptophyta; class Magnoliopsida; order Apiales; family Araliaceae; genus Panax; species Panax japonicus. The sequence goes on along the minus strand of CM035102.1, from coordinate 38,467,344 downwards.
GTCCATTTTCGAGTCTGCAACTCTTAAATGACAAACATGACTTGTCTCCATTGGAAAATAACATTTTCGAACTCAAACTCAAAATTTGACTTCCATTCCGGGAAATTTACGAATTCGACGATTATCGTCTAATCGTGCGATTACCGGCAATTCTTCGTTCTTAGAACTTGTTCAACACTACAAATGAATTACATTCATAATGTGAACATCTTAACATCCTTATTCCAAATATTTATACTCATGGTTGGATTTTAACTTATCTCATTGTAAGCTTATACTTGATAACTTTCAAACTACTTATGAACTTATCATTCATAACTTATGACAATTAAAGTTCTTAATCATCATCCATACATGATTTCATCATATAACTTTACTTATGTATTCTTGATACATATGTTCTTACAAGTTGTTGTATATACATATACTTTCATTAATAAACCTATCACAAGTTCATCATGCATTCACATAAGTTTACAACTTATGTTATCTTAAATGACTTATTACCAACTTATGTGGCTTAAGTTCATTACTTATACATACTTCTTTCTTTTTTTATCATTCATGTTCCTTAATCCAAGCTTTTCTTATCAACCTATCATGTTAGAGATAGAAGATAATTGGAGAAGGAGTCTTACATTTGAAGTATTTAGTAAGTAGCTTCTTCTTCTTCTTGACTTATGGAATAACTTACTTGCAACTTAATTCTCCTAACACTTAAGCACTTTGAGAGAGAGTGATTGGATTAATTTGAATAACTAGCAAATGACTTGCCATGCTTCTCTATTTATAGAACTTGCAAGGCTTGGGGTAGATTAGTCTTTACACAATCCACCTCCTTACTATTCATTAATTGACCAACACCACTCATATCCTTTGCTTGGTCCCTACTTTATTTACTTGGTTACCACTTTTACTTGGTCATCACTTATCTTGGTTATCACTTATCTTGATAACCACACTTTATCTGTATCACTATGGTTTGCTCCATGGATCACACAATCCAATGAACTTTAGCTTGGGCTTAGATTAAATGAACATTGGGCTTTGCTTAACAAACCTTCATATGTTTATTAATTCATAAGTTGGGCTTTAACCCTTAATTCACTTGGGCTTGTACAAAATCCTAACCAATCTTTACAAGTCCATTAATATTACATAATACATATACATATAGTTTACGTATTATTCTCGTATTCTAATTCATATAGAATTTATATACGATAATGCATTCTTCTTACAAACTCATATAATACTTTGTATTATACTCGTTTCCATTCCTTATACAATATTCACGTATCATACCATCATTCCTTAACGCAATAGTTCTTCATTTTCCTTACGTTCTCGATTTAAGTCCGCAAGCGAAATATTACATTTTCCATAACTAGATTATTATTACATAATCCGTCTTACTTTAATATTCTACCATTACGTATTTCTCGGAAATTCAAAAATAAATCTCAAGCAAATACCGATGAATAGTGTTTTTCGAAAAATTTCTCAGAAAACTTTTATTTTCGTCTTGGAAATTCAAACACCTTAAATCCTTCACATAGCTCAAATACTACGATATTCCAATATCAATAGGTTACAAAACAACAACCATCTTGATATCCCACATAATATGATTTTATTATTATTTAATCTAATAAAATCATCTTACATTAAAATCCGAATTTCTCGGTCGTTACATTCTTCCCCCTTATAAAGATTCTGTCCTCAGAATCTCATTTTTTTTTCAAATAAATGAGGAAAATTTTTCTTCATCTTTTCTTCTAACTCCCACGTTGCTTCTTCAGCATCATGGTTCTTCCATAACACCTTCACTGATGGTATTACTTTGTTCCTCAGAACTTGTTCCTTTCTATCGATGATTTGAATTGGCGATTCTTCATATGTTAAATCCTTCTCGATATGAATCAGCTCATACTCGATTACGTGCTTATAGTCCGGCTTATACGGACGTAATACAGATACGTGAAACACGTTATGTATTCTTTCTAGGTCTGGAGGTAATGCTATCTTATAAGTTACCTCTCCCACCCAGTTTAATATTTCAAAAGGTCCTATAAACCTTGGACTTAACTTTCCTTTCTTTCCAAAGCGTATCTTTCCTTTCCAGGGAGATACCTTCAGAAACACATACGAACCTGCTTCGAACTCTCGATTTAATCGACGTGAGTCCGCATACTTCTTTTGTCTGTCTTGAGCCGTGACGAGACGCATCCGAATTAACCTTACTATATCCGCTATTTGCTGCACCAATTCTGGTCCTAGCATCTGGCGTTCTCCCACCTCATCCCAACACAATGGTGTTCTGCATCTTCTTCCATACAGAGCTTCATAAGGCGGCATACCTATGCTTGCATGATAACTGTTGTTATAAGCAAATTCTACCAGTGGTAGGTGATCATCCCAACTACCCTTGAAATCCATGACGCAAGACCTCAGCATGTCTTCTAACGTCTGAATTGTTCTCTCGCTCTTACCATCAGTTTGTGGATGATAAGCCGTGCTTAACTTTAACTGTGTTCCCAGCTGTTCTTGCAAACTTCTCCAGAAGTTCGATGTGAATCATGGATCACGATCTGACACAATCGATATTGGTACTCCATGTCTGGAAATAACTTCCTTGACATAAAGTTTAGCTAACTGGTCTAAGTTATACTTGACCCTAATTGGTAAGAAGTGAGCCGATTTTGTCAATCGGTCGACTATTACCCAAATAGAATCGTACCCTTTTGACGTTGTTGGAAGTCATACCACGAAATCCATCGAGATATGCTCCCATTTCCATTCTGGAATCTCCAATGACTGTAGCAAGCCACAGGGTTGTTGATGTTCAGCCTTAACTTTTTGACAAGTCAAACACCTACTTACATACTCTGCTATTTCCCTTTTCATGTTTGGCCATCAAAAACTCTGTCGAAGGTCTTGATACATCTTAGTGCTACCAGGATGTATCGAGTACCTTGAACTATGAGCTTCTTGTAACACTTGCTCCTTTAATTCCGTCTCATTCGGAATCCAAATTCTTCCTTCAAATCTTAATAATCCTTCATTATCAAGACTATACTTATCATCTCCTTTATCGGATAACCGTTTCTTCATTTGGTTACACTCATCAGTCTTGAGTTGTACCTCCTTGACCCTCTCTACAATGGTAGATTGTCTCTCCATGGTAAAAAGTATCTGCCCTGATTCACTCGGCATCTTCACTTCTATTTCCATCCTAGCCATCTCTGTTATTAACTCATTTTGAGCCGTTAACATAGACAACCTTTCCCGACCCTTCCTACTTAAGGCGTCGGCAACTACATTGGCTTGCCCAGGGTGATACAGGATTTCACTGTCTTCCTTGTTAAATTAGTCAACGGGGTAGCTATCTTCGAAAAATCTTGGATAAATCTTCGATAGTAACCCGCTAACCCTAGGAAACTCCTCACCTCAGTCGGCGTTTTCGGTTGTTCCCAGTTCATCACTGCTTCTACCTTTGCTAGATCCACTGAAATCCCTTCCTGATCAATGACATGACCTAAAAACTGTACTTTCTCCAGCCAAAATTCACACTTAGTGAATTTCGCATATAACTTCTCCTTTCTTAGTGTTTCTAACACTAATCTTAAGTGTTCAGCATGATCTTCTGGCGTCTTTGAATAGACTAGAATATCATCAATAAACACAACCACAAACTTGTCCAAATATGATTTGAACACTCTGTTCATCATGTCCATAAATGCAGCTGGTGCATTCGTCAACCCAAATGACATCACCAAAAACTCGTAATGACCATAACGAGTTCTGAATGCCATCTTTGGTATATCCTCTTTCCTCACCTTCAACTGGTGATACCCCGTCCGCAAATCTATTTTAGAAAAATACTTTACCCCTTTTAACTGATCAAAGAGATCATCAATCCTGGGCAATGGGTATTTATTCTTTATCGTTAATTTGTTCAACTCTCGATAGTCGATACAAAGTCTTAATGATCCATCTTTCTTCTTGACAAACAACACTGGTGCACCCCACGGGGAAACACTTGGTTGAATGTACTTCCTATCCAACAGTTCCTGTAATTGAACCATTAGCTCTTTCATTTCCACCGGCGCCATACGGTACAATGCCCTTGACATTGGTGCCGCTCCTGGCACAATGTCTATTACAAATTTGATCTCCCTATCCGGTGGTAAACCAGGTAACTCACTTAGAAATACATCCATGAATTCGTTTACTATAGGTATTTGTTCAATGGTTGTTCCCACTCGCTGGGTATCAACAACATGGCATAAGTAACCCACACATCCCTTTCTTAAGAGTTTTCTAGTTTGTGTCATCGTAAGACAACACGATCTCCTCGGTGATTTATTACCGTAGAATACTACAGGAGGTTGCTTCAACGTCCTAATGCTCACACGTTTCTTTTGGCAATCTATAATTGCTCCATGGTTAATCAACCAATCCATTCCGAGAATTACATCAAATTCTCCCAACCTTATCGGTATTAAATCTACCGATAACTTACATCCACATATATCTACGCAACAACTCCTATGAATACTATCCGCAGGAATTATCTCTTCATTTGCTACCTTAATGTTCACAGGTATAGGCAACTTTTCGGGAAATAATTCTAATCGTCTAGCAAAATCACATGCTATAAACAAACAAGTAGCACCTGAATCAAATAGCACATATGCATTAATGTTATTGATTGGGATAATACCTGCAACTACGTCCCCGAATGCCACCGTATCTTGGACTGTCATATTAAAAGTGCGGGCCATTGGTCTACCCGGCTGAGCTGGACCTGCTAATAGCTAACTTTCCACTATTAGTGCCCTTATTTCCTTCCATACCCTTCTTCGGGCAATTCTTTGCTATGTGGTCAGTTTATCCACATACAAAACATCCGTGATTTTTCTTCGGATTTGGACAGTTAGGCGAAATGTGCCCGTCCTGTCCACAATTATAACATACGGCCTTTCCTTTGAGACAGACTCCCAAGTGAGTCTTCCCGCAGGTTTTACAGGCCTCCATCCTCCTTTTTGAATCGCCTTGTTTCACTCCGGTATTCCCAGAGTTAAAACCCTTTCTTTTCTGACCGTCGCCACTACCACTGGCTCCTTCGGTCTTAATTCCCCCATCAACTCTTCCTTTATTTTTCTTATCTTTGTGGTACTGGCTTAAAGCCTCATTCCCACCTTCGGCTATTATTGTCTTCTCTAATATGGTTCCAAAGGAAGTACTTTGGAACACAGAGATTCGACTATAGAGCCATGGTTTTAAGCCCTGCTCGAATCTTCTAGCCTTTCTCACTTCAGTGTCCACTTGATGTGGAGCAAATCGTGCCAGTTCATTAAACTTGGCGGCATACTGGGGAACTGTCATATCCCCTTGTTTCAATTCCAGAAACCTCATTTCCATTCTCCCTTGCATACTCGTGGGAAAATAATTCTCGAAGAAAATCTCCTTAAACCTCTCCCACGTTAGGTTTCCTATATCGGCCCTAGCCTGGTTTGCCTCCCACCAGAAGTTGGCCTCTCCTTTCATCAAATAGGTTGCAAAGGCAACCTTTTGACCCTCCTCCACATTTGTAATTATAAATGCTTTCTCAATTTCTTTCACCCAAGTTTGGGCTTCTATAGGGTCCGTAGTTCCCTTGAACTCCGGCGGACCTACACTTTTAAAGTCCTTAAAAGTAATAGCTCGTACTACTCCAGGAATTACAGGTACATTAGCCCCCGTTCTATTAAATGTAGCCGTTAAAAGATTAACGAACTCTTGCATTGGATTAACCGGACCACCTTCCGGTTGGTTAACTATTAGTTTCTTGATTTCGTTGTCCCCTTCTTGGCGGCATTTCGCTGTTAAGAAAACAAAACATCATTATTACTTTTTTCTTGTGAGTTAGTTATTATTTGTGATAAAACAATAACTCATACTCATTACTCAATATGTTCCATAAAAGAGGCTTATATTGATTAATAACTTGTAGTATAACACTACATTGTTTACATCATTCAGCCTTAGCTGATTACATTACTCAGTCTTAGCTGATTACATTACCATCCCGCAATTACTTTCCAAAAATTTGGATTTACAAAAGACTACCCTTGTTTATACAAAAGAGGGTTTTACGTCACTACTAGATACATAATATTTACATATCTACGCTACTCTAGCTATTGCTAGATTACATCTGCCGTAAGGCATTCTCAAAATCTTTGTTGGCCAGACCGACAATAACATCCCGACTGATGGTATGTCGTGTCTGTCCCGCCTCTACCGGATACCCAGCTACTTGCTGCTGGAAATCCACATGAGAACTCCTATGTATATAGGACATCCTCTTCAATCTCCCCTGTTTAGTCTTTAGCTCTTGCTTGAGCTCAAAGACTTCACATTTCAGCTCTCGGACCTTGTCCTTAGCTAAAACACGATCATCGTGTTCCTCCTCCCACATTTCCTCCATGCTAAACTTGTCCTCACGGACAGCTTGGAGTTCCGCTTTCAACTCCTTTACCACCTGGCAATAATGGACATTCCTATCCAATACCGCCATAAACAAAGCTTTCATCGAATCCCCCGTAGACATCTCTTCTGCGGGTGGAACTTGGTCAAAGGACATTACGTCCACCTCCTCCTCTAGCATGCCATCAAAAATAGACATATAGTCTAAATTGTCCGAGTCTCCAGACTCTATTACTACCACTTCTGGCTCTATCGCTATGGGATTTGGTAGTATCTCTACCTGATTAACCGAATCCTCGCTTACTACATGTATATTTCTATACATATCATTTTCTCCTGACATCTACAATAAAACAATACAGTTTGATTAGTACACGTCAGTAACATAAATAAAAACACATAACATACTATAATGCATTTTTATAAGGTTATCTTTCTTCTTTTACTTCTTTATTAAGGTTATGACTTAAGGTTCTAATTCCCTTTAAGTTTTATAACCTAGGCTTTGATACCAACTTGTAGCGCCCCCAAATTCGGGTATCTTACAACCCGACAGATGGTGCTATACTGTACAAACATTCATACATTCATTCAATTGAAAGTCTCAAAGAATGAACATAACTTATATATATTTAATTCAATATTTACATTTCCCAAGTTCTAAACCCATTACAAAGGTTCTCTTGTCATAATATTCATTACATTACAACAATAGACCTATACTATTACATGACAGCTTAATAATCTGCCTTAGCTTTTCCTTTATCCTTATTTGATCCTTCAGGACGTTCAGTCTTAGCTGCATTCATATGGTTCAAGCAAGAGTAAGCATGACTAGCTCAGCAAGTATAACAATTTCAATAACAACATGCTTGATACATATGAATCATATATCTTCGACAACTGAACAATAGCTATGAAGTACTATTGATGATTCAAAATAGCAATTCATCTTTCTTTTCAAAATGTTTCACAATGAATAAATTCAGTAAAACATTCACTCCGGTCAAAGACCTTGAGTATTCATTCTTTCTTTGAAAAGGACAACCCGGACCTAAGTCCGTAAGCCCGATATTACTTACGAGCACTTCTAAGTGATCAGCCTATTGTACTCTGTATTGATCAACACTACATCCATTAAACGTATGTACGTTTAATCATTTGGCAACCTCGCGTGCCTGTCGTTTTACCGACAAAACATTTGTTTAACAATTCAGTCTTCTTTTGAAAACTATCAGTAGTTGACAAAAGATACTAACATTTGATAGCAGATGAACAGATTATCAATAATCCACTCAATATGTTAAGTCTAGCCAAAGAAACTGGCTTTAACTTCATTATACTTCAATTCATGCGAAAGGATACATGAACATCATAAACTTGTTCAGATTGAACTGAAACAAGAGTTAGAATACTTGCCTTTAGCGTCTGCTACTGTGTATTTTACTTTACGTTCAAGTCTTTCAAGTCTCTACAATACATGATCACATAATGCCTTACATTAGGTCACATATAATCAAGTATGTATCTAAATATATCTTACCCTTCATTTCAATCTAATTATAGATTAGATTTCATTCTTATGCGTTTCAACTTATCGTTCGCTTTACATTCATTCGACTTGGTTATATTAATCATTCTTCATTACTTTTAAGTCTTAACAATGTCCCAACAATGTTACTTTAAGTTGTTTAAGGTAGGTTTAGTTCAATCTCCTACCATCCCCTTCCTTTCCCTTCATTTTTATTCTTTACTGTCCAAGTTCTGTGCCTGGCGCTGCAGCGCGGGCATTACTCTTACAACTCGCGCTGCGATGCGAGTTAGCAGTAGCCGAGTCCCAGATGTCGCGCTGCGGTGTGACCAAAAAGCTTAGGGTTGGCGCCGCGGCGCCAACTCTGTGCACCAGAAATTTTTTCTAACTTTTAATTTTTGTGAACTTCCCGGACGCATAACTTCTTCTTTTTAAGTCCGAATTGGCTCGTTCAAAAGCCTACGGTTCACAAATTACGTAATCTACGCGTTCATGCAAGAATTTTATCTATTTGACTTCGTTTTCTAAAAATTCACCTATTGGTTCATTTTTAACGAAAACGATAAACGTTCGTGAACGTTAAACGCTCGTTTCTTCGTTCTAAGTCGGAATTCGTCCATTTTTGAGTCCGTAACTCTTAAATGACAAACATGAATTGTCTCCATTGGAAAATAACATTTCTGAACTCAAACTCAAAATTTGACTTTCATTCCAGGAAATTTACGAATTAGACTATTATCGTCTAATCGTGCGATTTCCGGCAATTCTTCGTTCTTAGAACTTGTTCAACACTACCAATGAATTACATTTATAATGTGAACATCTTAACATCCTTATTCCAAATATTTATACTCATGGTTGGATTTTAACTTATCTCATTGTAAGCTTATACTTGATAACTTTCAAACTACTTATGAACTTATCATTCATAACTTATGACAATTAAAGTTCTTAATCATCATCCATACATGATTTCATCATATAACTTTACTTATGTATTCTTGATACATATGTTCTTACAAGTTGATGTATATACATATACTTTCATTAATAAACCTATCACAAGTTCATCATGCATTCACATAAGTTTACAACTTATGCTATCTTAAATGACTTATTACCAACTTATGTGGCTTAAGTTCATTACTTATACATACTTCTTTCTTTTTTTATCATTCATGTTCCTTAATCCAAGCTTTTCTTATCAACCTATCATGTTAGAGATAGAAGATAATTGGAGAAGGAGTCTTACATTTGAAGTCTTTAGTAAGTAGCTTCTTCTTCTTCTTGACTTATGGAATAACTTACTTGCAACTTAATTCTCCTAACACTTAAGCACTTTGAGAGAGAGTGATTGGATTAATTTGAATAACTAGCAAATGACTTGCCATGCTTCTCTATTTATAGAACTTGCAAGGCTTGGGGTAGATTAGTCTTTACACAATCCACCTCCTTACTATTCATTAATTGACCAACACCACTCATATCCTTTGCTTGGTCCCTACTTTATTTACTTGGTTACCACTTTTACTTGGTCATCACTTATCTTGGTTATCACTTATCTTGATAACCACACTTTATCCATATCACTATGGTTTGCTCCATGGATCACACAATCCAATGAACTTTAGCTTGGGCTTAGATTAAATGAACATTGGGCTTTGCTTAACAAACCTTCATATGTTTATTAATTCATAAGTTGGGCCTTAACCCTTAATTCACTTGGGCTTGTACAAAATCCTTACCAATCTTTACAAGTCCATTAATATTACATAATACATATACATATAGTTTATGTATTATTCTCGTATTCTAATTCATATAGAATTTATATACGATAATGCATTCTTCTTATAAACTCATATAATACTTTGTATTATACTCGTTTCAATTCCTTGTACAATACTCACGTATCATACCATCATTCCTTAACGCAATAGTTCTTCACTTTCCTTACGTTCTCGATTTAAGTCCGCAAGCGAAATATTACATTTTCCATAACTAGATTATTATTACATAATCCGTCTTACTTTAATATTCTACCATTACGTATTTCTCGAAAATTCAAAAATAAATCCCGAGCAAATATCGATGAATAGTGTTTTTCAGAAAATTTCTCGGAAAACTTTTATTTTCATCTTGGAAATTCAAACACCTTAAATCCTTCACATAACTCAAATACTACGATATTCCAATATCAATAGGTTACAAAACGACAACCATCTTGATATCCCACATAATATGATTTTATTATTATTTAATCTAATAAAATCATCTTACATTAAAATCCGAATTTCTCGGTCGTTACAGTAAAAGTACAGTAATATGCGTGGTTGCATAGTAGCACCCGGTATTGATTATTGATGCTTACATGAGAAGTCACTCAGTTATACTAAATTATTTCTACAGTAATTGATTCATCATATCTCTCATATTGATTCGATTATTATCACAGTGTCATTTGTACAATATGATATATTATTAAATCAATAATTGAGACGACAAAGTTATTCATATTATTAAATTGCTATATTTACAATGTCTAGAAGTTCTGTCAAGGAGAGGTTTGGTCATCTAATTGCGTGCCAATAAGGGGAAATCCTTATCGGAAAGCCCCCTCTTTCCTAGGAACGACCTGGTTGTTAAATATTGTGAGTTATAATATTAATGATGAATAAGTTCGTGTTGATTAAAGATGAAATTGATAGTTCCATTGTGTTGGAATTATTAGTGTTAGTGGAAATTGACATTTATTTCTATACTAATGTCTAGAAGTTATACTGACCATTCGGGTAACAAACCGGATAAATGAGCAATTAATTGCTATTAATTCACATTATTATAACTATTTGTTCACATATGTGTACTATTGATTCACATTCTTGTACTATTAGGGGAGTTGGTGCAAGATTGATAATACTTGTATGACTAAGTTAAAAATAGAGGTATAGATGGAGGTATTATACTGTAATTCGTATTTTCACATGATTATAACTATTGATTCACATTATTTACTATTAGGGGAGGTGGTGCAAGTTTGATAATACTTACAGGACTAAATTAAAAATGAAAGAAAAGTTGAAGGTAGTGTACTGTAATATTTTGAGCCCCAAAACGTGCAATTATCGAAACTATATTTTCCTATAAATAGAAGCTCATTCTTCCTTCATTTCTCACCAATTCATTAAAGCTATAAAGCAATTATTATAAAGAGAAATTATAAAGAGAAAGAATAAAAGAAGTCTGCTACCTCTCTACTCCAGTATTCAATTTCTTTTTAAGGTAAGGGGTATTATTTCTTTCGTATTTATGAAGAGAGCTTCTGTTATTCCATTCTTTATTATTATGTTGGAATAACCTGTCTATGCGAAGTACCGCATACATGGTGAAATTCTTCTGTTATTCCATTCGTTATTATTCTGTTGGAATATTCTGTCTGTGCAGATTACGTTAGACCTGGTTCCATTCTTTATTATTCTATTGGAATAACCTGTCTGTGCGGTCTATCGCATGCATGGTGAATTCTTTGTTATTCCATTCTTTATTATTCTGTTGGAATATCCTGTATGTGTGGATTACGCTAGACCTTGTTCCATTCTTTATTATTCTGTTGTAATAACCAGTCTGTGTGGTCTATCGAATGCATGGGCAATTCTTCTGTTATTCCATTCTTTAATATTCTGTTGGAATATCCTGTCTGTGCCGATTACGCATGACCTGTTTCCATTCTTTATTATTCTGTTGGAATAACCTGTCTATGTGGATTATCACATGCATGGTGAATGATCCTTCGTATTCATTCCTTATTAAATTATGGAAATGATCTGTCTACGTGGATTACCGCATAGCGGGTGAAAATCCATTTGCAGATCCATATATTCTATGATACTCATTTGGTTAAAGTTTTGGCTTCTATACTCCATGAAATTAGTAGAATATCCTGGAAATTTGCGGTTCATCCGGTATCTTTTCATGGAAATATTCTTCTGAGCATTCTTGAATTTTACTCCACAAAGCAGTATCATATTGACAATTTGGATGTAATTAATTTCAAGATAAATTAACTGATAAATCTTTAAAATTTATTCTTGAACTTGTTTTATTGAATTATTATGTCATTGTCATCATCCTCATGCTTATATTGTGATGAAAGTCATCTTTGGCTTACGTGCATAGATGGACTTGGTATGATTATGACCAAGAATTATTTGGTATAATCATAATGTATACTGTTATAAATGATGTGGTAAAAGTCCTCAATAGCCTGTAGTACATTGATGGACAGTTTTTGGTATGATTATGACCAGGGATTATTCGATATAGTCCTGACCATTGATGATTTAAAGAATATCCTTGGCCCGTAGTGCAAGGATGACTCGATGATGTGGTTTATTTATTAAGCTGAGTCTCAGCGATAAAAATTGATGAAAATATTTTAAATCATAGAAGATAGTAGATATCGTGCTCTAATTGACTCTTCTAATGGATTACTTATCCTGTTGCTGTTAAACTTGATGTCTATTGTATTTTATTTGTTTAACATTGTTATAGACTAATGATAATTTATTCTACATTATCTTAGTCATAATATTTTTTACTGGGCTAGTTGAGCTCACCCTTTCTTTCACTGTTCTCTTCAGGAAATGAGAACGTAGCCGGGACTAGTTGGGGAACGGAGTGACGGTCCAGATGATAGCATTAGTAGTCCTCACTATTCTGTTAAATAGTGTGACAATAAATGTAATGAGGACTCCATTGAGTGTGAATATTGTCTAGATGACAATATTCTTATTAAAACTCTTAAATTATGTTTTGTCGTATTTTACACGACTGCTGTATAATTAAGTTATATTTGAATTTTGTACCATGTATTTGGCGACTCAAGATGGGTGATGTATACCTATTTTGGAGGCGTCACATTTGGTATCAAAGCTTAGGGATATGATCCCTGGCTGAGATGTGAGACAACAACTAGGAGGGGAGAGACGGGGAATTCCTTTGCTAGTATGACTTACCTAAGTTTATTTGGAATTTAATTAGTCGGTTAGAGTATAGGGATAAAATGTGATATATTAATTAACCCTTGTTTTGTGGCAGTATTTGAAAATGGCATCCGAAAATGTTGAGATTAACAATGAAGCACATGAGACCGTTGAGTCACCACAGATTAATGCCCAGGATAATGTGCAACAGGAAGACAATAATCCTCATGTAAATAATAACAACGATGAAATGGTGAACAGTGAGATGTTCAGAGGCTTTATGCAATTCATGCAACATCAGGCGAAAGCGGCTCCTGTCCAAAATGCAGGTGGAAACACTGACAACTCTCAGACGGTCACTGCTAAGTAGTTCAAGAAGCTGGGACCACCAGAGTTTTTTAGAGAGCCAAAACCACTTAAGGCAGAGACGTGGATAAAGCAGATCAACAAGATATTTTATGTCTTGGGATGCTCCGATGAGCAAAAGGTTTCATTTGCCACCTTCATGTTGCGAGCAGAGGCAGATTACTGGTGGGAATCTGTAAAGCGTACTTAACCTGCCGCACTGAAGATGTCTTGGGAGAAGTTCCAAGAACTGTTCATTGACAAGTACTTTCCTAAAAGTATTCGTCACATGAAGGAGGTAGAGTTCATCAAACTTAACCAAAATAATATGACCATGATGCAGTACGAAGCTAAGTTTGCTGAGTTGTCTTGGTTTGCGTCCCACTTGGTTGATAATGACGAGAGAATGACGCATATATTTCTAAGAGGTTTGAAACCCGAGATACGTCAATACCTAATTTCTCATAAACTGTATTTGTATTCAGATGTTGTGAATAGGGGTCAGTTATTGGAGCGCGATAATGAGTCAACCAAACCAAGAGAGAGCAACCGACAAGTCGATAATACTAGTGGTAGCAGTCATCGAAGCGGTAACAACAAACGTGGAGGGAATAAACATGCCAGAAATGATAATCACTTCGGTGGTAATCATGGCCATGACAATAAGAGTGGACATTTCAAGAAGAGGAGATTCAACATGGATTGAAAGACGTCAGCACCAACACCTGTTGTTAAGGAAGGAGAACGACCACCGGTCGTATGTTACAAATGTGGAGGGGAAGGAAACATAAATCCAAACTGCACGATGCAGTCCAAAGCGTGTTATAATTGTGGAAAAGAAGGTAACCTAGCCCGATTTTATCGTGCACCAAAGTTAAGTCCAGCTGGGATGGAGGAATCAAAGGGTGTCCCAGACCAGACAAAACTGGTAGTTCAAGGGAAAGCGTTTGTCGTAACCTCCCAAAAAGTGAGGAATCCGAACGAGGTGATCACGGGTAAGCTAATCATAAACTCTAACGAAGTTTATACTTTATTTGATACCGGTTCTACCCATTCCTTTATTTCTCCTACTTGCGCTAAACGTTTTAATTTGACTCCGGAGAAATTAGACTTTGACTTATCTGTTGAAACTCCGTTGGGAGAAACCTTCATTACATCCACGGTTTATAAGACTTGTCTGATTCAAATCGGTAACCGCGCGTTACCTGTCGATCTTATTTCTTTGAAAATACTTGCATTTGATGTGATTTTAGGGGTTGATTAGTTAACTACTCATCATTCTAAAATCGATTATTTTCATAAGGTTGTTAGCTTTCATATTCCTAACCAACCTATTAAGCGAATTCAAGCAACCAAACCACTAAAATCAATCACTGTCATATCAAGTCATAAAGCTATTCGTTTATTGAAAAATGAATGTCAAGCTTTCTTAGCCCATGTCACGGATTTAAATAAAGATACGTCAAATTTGAATGATATTTCTATTGTTAATAAATTTCCTGACGTATTCCCTGAAGAACTTCCTGGCCTACCCCCAGAGCGCAAAATTAAATTTTGTATCGACCTTGAATCTGGTACAAAACACATTTCCAAAGCCCCATATCGAATGGCTCCTATTGAACTTCAGGAGTTAAAAATCCAACTACAAGGATTATTAGACATCGGTTTCATTCATCCAAGTACGTCTCCTTGGGGTGCTCCTGTTCTATTCGTAAAGAAGAAAGATGGAAGTATGCGACTTTGTATTGATGACATGTTTGACCAGTTGCAAGGAGCCAAATTCTTTTCAAAGATTGATCTACATTCGGATATCATCAGTTGAAGATTAAAACTGAATGACATTCCAAAGACTTCTTTCAGAACTCGGTACGGGCATTAAGAAATTCCTAGTCATATCTTTTGGATTGACTAATGCTCCTGCTACCTTCATGGATATGATGAACCGAGTATTCAAGAAATATTTGGATCACTTTATGGTCGTCTTTATTGATGACATCCTCATATACTATAAAACCCGTGAAGACCATGAGCAACACTTGAGGCTGATACTTCAAAAGTTTCGTAAAAAAAAGCTTTATGCTAAGTTAAAGAAATGTAAGTTCTGGCTTGAGGAAGTTTCATTCCTTGGGCACGTGATATCAAATCATGGAATATCTGTTGACCTGGCAAAGATTGAAGTAATTCAAAGCTGGGAGCAACCTAAGTCAGTGACCGAAGTACGTAGCTTTCTCGGCTTAGCTGGTTATTATCGGAGATTCGTGGAAGGATTTTCACTAATCGCTACTCCATTAACTCAGCTGACTCGAAAAGATACAAAATTCAGTTGGAGTGAGGAATGTGAAAAGATTTTTCAAGAACTCAAGAGGAGACTCATTTCAGCACTTGTTTTGACAATACCAATTGGCTCGGAGGGATTTGTCATCTACAGTGATGCTTCAGGCAAAGGGTTAGGATGTGTTCTCATGCAACATGGGAAAGTCGTAGCCTATGTCTCTCGACAACTCAAAGAATATGAGAGGAATTATCCTACTCATGATCTAGAGTTGGCAGCAGTTGTTTTTGCGCTTAAGATTTGGAGGCATCGCCTGTATGGAGAGAAGGTGGAGATCTATACGGATCATAATAGCCTCAAATATTTCTTCACTCAAAAGGAACTCAACATGCGGCAACGACGATGGCTTGAGTTGTTGAAAGATTATGATCATACCATCCAATACCATCCTGGAAAAGCGAACGTAGTAGCGATTTGGGTCATTGTTGATAGATTGACCAAGTCTGCTCATTTCTTACCGATACTAGAAACTTTTACACTTGAACATCTTGCAAGTATGTATATAAATGAGATCGTAAGATTACATGGTATGCCAGTATCCATAGTTTCTGATCGAGACCCAAGATTCACTTCAAAATTTTAGGTTAGTTTGCAAAAATCTATGGGCACGGATTTATAATTTAGTTCAGCATATCATCCTCAAACGGATGGGCAGTCGATAAAGACTATTCAAACTCTTGAAGATTTATTAAGACTCTGTGTCCTTGACTTCAAGGGAAGTTGGGACAATTTCTTACCATTGGTGGAGTTTGTCTACAACAACAGTTATCAAGCAAGTATTGGCATGGCTTCATTTGAGGCGTTGTATGGAAGAAAGTGTCGTTCTCCAGTATGCTAGGATGAGGTGGGTGAAGCAACGTTGTTGGAACCGAATTTGGTACGTATGACTACGGAAAAGATTCAAACGATCCGATAACGTATAAAAACCTCACAAGATCGACAAAAGAGTTATGCTGATCTTCATCGAAAGGACGTGGAATTCAATATTGGAGATCATGTGTTGTTACGTGTTGCTC
Source organism: Panax japonicus (assembly GCA_020205505.1). Classification (NCBI taxonomy): domain Eukaryota; kingdom Viridiplantae; phylum Streptophyta; class Magnoliopsida; order Apiales; family Araliaceae; genus Panax; species Panax japonicus. Next base: position 38,450,664 of record CM035102.1, on the reverse strand, counting down.
CATGGAAAGGAGTTACAAGATTTGGAAAGAGAGGGAAGCTCAATCCTTGATTCATTGGCCCATTTTTAATCCTTGATCGAGTAGGAACTGTGGCCTATAGACTTGCCCTACCGCCAATAATGTCTCGTGTTCATAACATTTTTCACATATCTATGTTACGTAAATATGTGAAAGACCTAAACCATATTATTGAATTAGAACCAGACGAGATAGAGGAAGATTTAACGTATTATAAGTTACCTGTTAAAATTTTGGATAAGAAGGATCATATTCTACGCTGTAAAGTTTTACCTTAAGTCAAAGTTTTGTGGAGAAACCACGATGTGGAGGAAATGACCTGGGAGTTAGAATCTGAGATGAAATCAAGGTATCCTCACCTCTTCGACATACCAGGTACGCACCCTAATTTCGAGGATGAAATTTCATAAGAAGGGGAGGTTGTAAGACCCCAACTTTTATGAATAAAGAATAATTTTCTCGAAATATATTTTTGAATATTATGGTGTGGATTTGATATAATGTTATAGTTGTGGTTAATATTTATAAATTTTTCAAAGTAAGTAAGTGGTTATATAATATTCGATTGGTCGGGGAATATTCATTTTAACAGGGAATATTCGTACGACGGCACAATCATTGGTGGACCCCACAACGGAAGTATTGTCATAGTTAGAAAATGACATAATTATCTTTTTATAAAAATAACGATGGAAGTTTTACCGTGAAACTTTTGAACTACCCGGTAGTAAAAGTACAGTAATATGCGTGGTTACACAATAGCACACAGTATTGATTATTGATGCTTACGTGAGAAGTCACTCAGTTATACTCAATTATTACTATAGTAATTGCTGCATCATATCTCTTATATTATTGATTCGATTATTGTCGCAGTATCATCTGCATAATATGATATATTATTAAATCAATAATTGAGACGACAAAGTTATTCATATTATTAAATTTCAATATTTACAATGTCTAGAAGTTCTGTCAAGGAGAGGTATCATCATCTAATTGCGCGCCAATAAGGAAAAATTCTTATCGGAAAGCCCCCTCTTTCCTGGGAACGACCTGGTTGTTAAATATTGTGAGTTATAATATTAATGATGAATAAGTTCTAGTTGATTAAAGATGAAATTGATAGTTCCATTGTGTTGGAATTATTAGTGTTAGTAGACATCGAAATTTATTTGGATATTAATTGATGTCTGAAAGTTATATTGACCAGTCGGGTAACTACCCGGATAAATAAGCAATTAATTGCTATTAATTGACAAGATTATAACTATTTGTTCACATGTGTGTACTATTGATTCACATTCTTGTACTATTAGGGGAGTTGGTGCAAGATTGATAATACTTGCATGACTAAGATAAAAATGGAAGTATAGATGGAGTTACTATACTGTAATTCATATTTTCACATGATTATAACTATTGATTCACTTGATTGAACTATTGATTCACATTATTTACTATTAGGGGAGGTGGTGCAAGTTTGAAAATACTTGCAAGACTAAATTAAAAATGAAAGAAAAGTTGAAGGTATTGTAATGTAATATTTTGAGCCCCAAAACATACAATTATCGAAACTATATTTTCCTATAAATAGAAGCTCATTCTTCCTCCATTTCTCACCAATTCATTAAAGCTATAGAGCAATTATTATAGAGAGAAATTATAGAGAGAAAGAAGAAGAGAAGTCTGCTACCTCTCTACTCCAGTATCCAGTTTCTTTCTAAGGTAAGGGGTATTATTTCTTTTGTATTCATGAAGAGAACTTCTGTTATTCCATTCTTTATTATTATGTTGGAATAACCTGTCTATGCAAAGTACCGCATACATGGTGAAACTCTTCAGTTATTCCATTCTTTATTATTTTGTTAGTATATCATGTATGTGCGGATTACGCTAGACCTGGTTCCATTCTTTATTATTCTGTTGGAATAACCTGTCTGTGCGATCTATCGCATGCATGGTGAATTCTTTGTTATTCCATTCTTTATTATTCTGTTGAAATATCATGTCTGTGCGGATTACGCTAGACCTGGTTCCATTCTTTATTATTTTGTTGGAATAACCTGTTTGTGCGGTCTATCACATGCATGGTGAATTCTTCTGTTATTCCATTCTTTATTATCCTGTTGGAATATTCTGTCTGTGCGGATTACGCATGACCTGGTTCCATTCTTTATTATTCTATTGCAATAACCTATCTGTGTGGATTATCACATGCATGGTGAATGATCCTTCTTATTCATTCCTTATTAAATTGTGGAAATGATCTGTCTACGTGGATTACCGCATTGCGGGTGAAAATTCATTTGCAGTTTCATATAGTCTATGATACTCATTTGGTTAAAGTTTTGGCTTCTATACTCCATGAAATTAGTAGAATATCCTGGATATTTGTGCTTCATCCTGTATCTTTTCATGGAAATATTTTTCTGAGCATTCTTGAATTTTACTCCACAAAGCAGTATCATGTTGACAATTTGGACGTAATTGATTTCAAGATAAATTAACTTATAAATCTTTAAAATTTATTCTTGAACTTGTTTTATTGAATTATTATGTCATTGTCATCATCCTCATGCTTATATTGTGATGAAAGTTGTAAGACCCCAACTTATTATAAATAAAATTGAATTTCCTTTATTCATATTCTTGAAATGATAAGGAATTAATTTGATATAATGCTTTGGTTATGGGTGAAATGTGCAAATTTTGCAAAATAAGCGAGTGGTTATAAAATATTCTTTTTGTTGGGAATATTCGTACGACGGCGCAGTCATTTGTGGGTCCATAACAGAATAACGGTCGAATGAAGAAAACGACAAGTTTAAGTTTTTATAAATAACGGTGTAATTGTTACCGTTAACACTGTTCGATTATCTGGTGCTTAAAATACAGTAATACGCGTGGTTGCATAGTAGTACAAAATATTACACAGTATTTTTGAATTATTGATTCTTACGTAAGAAGGCACTACTCAATAATTGTTACAGTAATTATTGTTCAATATTTTATTTTATTGATTCAATAATTATTGCGTTGATATTTTATATTATTGTTTTTTCAATAATTTTCACTGCACAGTATTTTCCATTATCAAATCAATAATTCATATTATTTGAATAATATTATTGGATAGCATTATTAGCAATGTCTAGAAAGTTCTGTCTAAGGAGAGGTTTGGTCACCTAATTGCGCGCCAATAAAGAGAAATCCTTATCGGAAAGTCCCCTCTTTCCTGAGAACGTCCTGGTTGTCATAATTGTGATTCTATAATATTATTTGTGAATAATTAATTATTGATTTATATGATAAGAAATATTTATTTTATGTGGATATAAATGAAGGATAGGGAAATATTTATTTTATGTGATTATAAATGAAGGAATTAATGTTGAGGTGTTCTATCAATATTTTGTCGGAATGGAGGTATTGAAAATCATTCGTTTGTGGATTTTGAATATTTTCGGTTTGGAATTTGGAAAAACTTAAAGCTACAAAGTTGTAGAGAATTTGATTTCATGCAAAATGGACATAAATTTCGTATTTTTCTGATAAACGGACTATTTTTTATGAATTATTAAAGTTTCGAAAAATAAAATGATTTTTATTAAAATAGGGTGGGACCCACTTTTGGTTTTTCAAGCATGTGGGCTGCTAGTTTGTTTTTCAAAGAAGGCATGCTAGACTTATTCAAAGCATGCGTAGAGAATTTGTTAATTAAATAATATTATTTTATTATTTAGTCTCCTATGACGTTCTAGCATTTTCCTATAAATAGACGTTTAGGTTAGAATTGAAAATCACACCAGAAACAAGTTTTCTTTCTCTCTATATTGTCGAGCGTATTTTAGTGAGTATTTTAATACTTTGAGAGTTGCTATTCCGTGCAACTTTCTGTCGGCTTTATTTCTGAAATTCAGTCAGAAGTACTATTATTTTGAGGTAAAGGATGTTATTTTCTTCTTAAATGATATTATTTTCAATATCATTGTGCCGACATATTGGTTTGAACTTCTTAATCAAATTTGGAATTTTTTTTGTCGTGGTTACTATTCACATATACGGCACTATTCACCTATACGACACTATTCACGAATACAACACTATTCACCAAAAAATAAATTTTTTCCTTTTTGTCCAAGATGTCTATTATGGTTACTATCTTTGAGTGTATCCATGTTTTGATCGTATTTTTGAATTCTGCTTCACAATTGATTATTATGAAGTATTATTGATCTTGGATAAATTGTTATACGAATCCCTAATATTTGTCCTTCTGTCTCACTGGATTCGTTTTCTTTAAAATATTTTTCATCATCCTCAGTCCTAAATGATGATATTACTGAATATCTTTGGCTTGTAGTGCAAAGATGAATGATTAACCGATGAATATCTTTGGCCCGTAGTGGAAAGATGAACAGGTGTTGAAATGAACATGACCAACTGGTGATAGAAATGAATATCTTTGGCCTGTAGTGCAAAGATGAATATTTGATTAAAGATATAAATTGATTGTTGTTACAGGGATAAAATATTGATGATGGAATTTTAAATTTTAGAAGATAGTAGAACTCATTCTCTACGTGACTCTTCTAATGGATTGCTATTTTCGCTGCATTTGTTGATCTAAAACTTGTTGTCTATTATATTCTATCAGATTTTTCCCTGTTGAAGACTAATGATAATTTGTTGTATATTATCTTAGTCATAATATTCTTTACTGGGCTAGTTGAGCTCACCCTTTTCCTTTTTGTTCCATTTTTCTTCTCAGGAGGTGAGAACGTAGCAGGATCGAGTCGGGGTATGGAGTGATGGTTCTATAAAGATGTTTTATCAGTCCTCACTATTTCTGTAAAATAGTTTATGAATAATTGTAATGAGGACTTATTTGAGTGTTTATATTGTCTAGAAGACAATATTTGTATTTAAACTCACAGTATGTGTTGTCGTATTTTGCACGATAATCGTATTATTAAAGTTTTAGTTTGCTTTTTGTACCATATATTTGGCGACTCAGAATGGGTGTTGTATACCTATTTTGGGGGCGTCACAGTTGGTATCAAAGCTTAGGGATACTGTCTCTGGCGGAGATCAGAGAATAGAACTAGGAGATAGATGAGTAAATCCTTCGCTAGTGTGTCCTATCTAAGCTTATTTGTTGGTCCGTCATAATATATGGATATTATGTGATATGTTAATTTGTTTAATTAACCCTTGTTTTATGGCAGTATTTAAGAATGGCTGCTGAGAACGTTAACAATGGAGTATATGAGAATGTGGAACAACCTTTAGTCACAAACCAGGAGAACGTGCAATAGGAAGGCAATATTCCTCACGTAAACAACACTACCGAGTAAACGATGAACGATGGAATGTTTAGGAGCTTTTTGCAGTTCATGCAAAATATGACGAGGGAGACTCGTGTGCAAAATACAGGTGAAAATGATGGCAACACGCGATCTGTCACAGCCAAGCAGTTCAAAGAGTTGGGACCACCAGATTTCTGGGGAAAGCCCGATCCAATTAAGGCGGAAACGTGGGTCAAGCAAATTACCAAGATATTCGATGTCTTGGGATGCACAAAGGAACAGAAGGTTCCATTCGCCACCTTTATGTTCCGTGGAGAGGCAGATTACTGGTAGGAATCTGTGAAGCGTACCCAGCCAGCCACACTCAACATGTCTTGGGAAAGATTTCAGTAATTGTTTAATGGCAAGTACTTTCCTGAAAGTATTCGTCATATGAAGGAGGTAGAGTTAATTAGACTGGAACAGAAAAACATGATGGTGTCTTAGTACGAGGCGAAGTTCGCGAAGTTATCCAGATTTGCACCTTATTTGGTAGAGAATGAGGAACGTATGACGCGGATGTTTCTGAGAGGTCTAAAACTCGAGATTCATCAATACCTTATCTCTCATAAATTTTCTCTGTATTCAGATGTTGTCAACAGGGCTCAATTATTAGAGCGAGATAATGAGTATACTCAATCGAGGGACCACAACCAGGGTCATACCGGTGACAGCAACCATCAGAGCGATGATAACCAGCGAGGAGAGAAAAATACGAACAAAGGCGGTAACCACTCGGGTGGTAATCGTGGCCATGATAATAGGAGAGGTGAGTCAAGTGGAAATTTCAGAAAGAGGAGATTCGACAATGATAGGAAGACATCAGCAGCAGCACCAGCACCAATAACAAATTCTAGGGGAGGAGAACGACCGCCAGTTAGATGTTATAAATGCGGGAAAGAGGGACATATCAACCCAAACTGCCAACAACAATCCAAGGTATATTATAATTGTGGAAAGGAAGGACATATCGCTCGAGATTATACTATAGCAAAACCAAGTTCAGCGTGGATGGTAACTCAAAAGGCTATCCCAGAAAAGTCAAAGTCACCGGTTCCTAGAAGAGCGTTTGTCGTGACTGGACAAAATTTGAGGAACCCGAATGAGGTGATCACGAGTAAGCTAATCTTGAATTCTTACGAAGTTTATACCTTACTAGATATCGGTTCTACGCATTCTTTTATCTCTCCTACATGTGCACAACATTTAAACTTGACTCCGGAGAAATTGGACTTTAACTTATCTGTTGAAACTCCGTTGGGTGAAACCTTCGTTACATCTACAGTTTATAAATCTTGCTTAATCCAAGTTGGAACAATCACATTACCTGTTGATCTTATCTCTTTAAAGATACTTGCTTTTGATGTGATATTAGGGATTGATTGGTTAACCACTCATCAAGCCAAAATTGATTATTTTCGTAAGGTTGTTAGTTTTCATATGCCTAACCAACCTGTCTTACGAATTCAAACAACTTAACCACTAAAATCAGTCACTGTCATATCAAGCCACAAAGCTATTCATTTATTGAAAAATGGATGCCAAGCTTTCTTAGCCCATGTTATGGATTTTAATAAAGACAAGTCAGATTTGGATAATATTTCTGTTGTTAGAGAATTTCCTGATGTATTTCCTGAAGAACTTCCCGGTCTACCCCCAGAACGTGATGTTAAATTCTTTATTGACCTTGAACCGGGTACAAAACCCATTTCAAAAACCCCATATCGAATGGCTCCTATTGAACTTCAAGAGTTAAAAGTTCAACTACAGGAATTGTTAGATATCGGTTTCATTCGTCCTAGTACATCTCCTTGGGGTGCTCCTGTTCTATTTGTAAAGAAGAAAGACGGGAGTATGCGACTTTGTATTGACTACCGAGAATGGAACCATGTCACCATCAAGAATAGGTATCCCCTACCTCGTATTGATGACCTGTTTGACCAGTTGCAAGGAGCACAATTCTTTTCAAAGATCGATCTTCGTTCCGGATATCATCTGCTGAAGATTAAAACTGAGGATATTCCAAAGACTGCCTTCAGAACTCGGTACGGGCATTATAAATTCTTAGTCATGGCTTTTGGATTGACTAATGCTCTTGCTTCTTTCATGGATATGATGAACCGTGTATTCAAGGAATATTTGTATTAGTTCGTTGTTGTCTTTATTGATGACATCCTCATCTATTCCAAAAGTCGTGCAGATCATGAGCACCATTTGAAGCTGATACTTGAAAGGCTTTGTGAAAACAAGCTTTATGCAAAGCTGAAGAAATGCGAGTTCTGGCTTGAGGAAGTAGCATTCCTTGGGCACGTGGTGTCAAAACATAGAGTATCTGTTAACCCGGCAAAGATTGAAGCAATACAAAGTTGGGAGCAACCGAAGTCAGTGACCGAAGTACGCAGCTTTCTGGGCTTAGCTGGTTATTATCGGATATTCGTGGAAGGATTTTCTCGAATCGCTACTTCGTTAACTCAGCTGACTCGGAAAGATACAAAATTCGTATGGAGCGAAGAATGCGAGAAGAGTTTCCAAGAGCTCAAGAGGAGACTCATTTTGGCACTTGTTCTGGCAATACCATCTGGTTCGGATGGATTTGTTATCTACAACGATGCTTCAGCCAAAGGGTTAGGATTTGTTCTCATGCAACATGGGAAAGTCATAGCCTATGCCTCACGACAATTTAAAGAATATGAGAGGAATTATCCTACTCATGATCTGGAGTTGGCAACAGTCATTTTCGCGTTGAAAATCTGGAGACACTACCTGTTTGGGGATAAAGTGGAGATTTATACGAATCATAAAAGCCTCAAATATTTCTTCACCTAAAAAGAACTCAACATGCGGCAACGACGTTGGCTTGAACTGTTGAAAGATTATGATCACACTATTCAATATCATCCTGGAAAAGCGAACGTAGTAGCTGACACATTGAGTAAAAGATCATATACGAGTACGAGTGTGGTATTGTCAAAGTAAAAGTCCATTTTGTATGACTTGCAAAGGATGGAGGTAGAATTAAAGACTCCAGGGATCCACATGATGATGGCGAATATACGAGTAGAACCAACTTTAATCGATAAGGTTAAAGCTGCTCAAGCTACGGACCTGGGGCTGATGCGTATGAAGAAGAAAGTGCAAGAAGGAGCTATTCCAGAAGCAAGAATCGATGAAGAAGGAATACTTCAAGTCAACTCTAGACTTTGTGTTCCTAACGATTCTGACTTGAATTATAGAATCATGATAGAGGCACACAACACCCCATTTGAAATCCATCCTGGGAGTACCAAAATGTATCATTATATTAGACATACATTTTGGTGGAACAATATGAAGAGAGAGATCGCGGAGTTTATCTCGAGGTGTTTAACTTGTCAACGTGTAAAGGCGGAGCATCAAGTACCAAAAGGTCTATTACAACCACTTGAGATTCCGGAATGGAAGTGGGAACACATTACTATGGATTTCGTTACGGGTCTTCCCAAGGTTTCTCAAGGTATAGATGTGATTTGGGTTATTGTTGATAGAATAACCAAGTCTGCTCATTTCTTGCCTATACGTGAAACTTATTCCCTTGAACGTCTTGCTCATATGAATGTGAACGAGATTGTGAGATTGCATGGCATGCCAATATCCATAGTTTTGGATCATGACCCAAGATTCACTTCAAGATTTTGGGTTAGCCTACAGAAAGCTATGGGCATGGATTTACGATTCAGTTCAGCATACCATCCTCAAACGGACGGACAATCAGAGAGGACTATTCAAACTCTTGAAGATCTATTAAGATTATGTGTCCTAGACTTCAAAGGGAGTTGGGATAAGTATTTACCTTTGGTGGAATTATTCTACAACAACAGTTATCAAGCAAGTATAGGCATGGCTCCATTTGAGGCATTGTATGGACGAAAGTGTCGTTCTCCAGTAAGCTGGGACGAGGTGAGAGAAGCAACGTTGTTGGGACCAGAATTAGTACGCATGACTATAGAAAAGATCCAAATGATTTGACAACGTATTCAAACCACACAAGATTGACAAAAGAGTTATGTTGATCTTCATCGAAAGGACGTGAAATTTAATATTGGGGATCATGTATTGTTGCGTATTGCTCCATGGAAAGGAGTTACAAGATTTGGAAAGAAAGGAAAGCTCAATCCAAGGTTTGTTGGTCCAATTGAGATTCTTGATCGAATAGAAAATGTGGCCTATAGACTCGCATTACCTCCAAGTATGTCTCGTGTTCATAATATTTTCCACATATCTATGCTTCGTAAATATGTGAAAGACCCGAACCACATTATTGTGTTAGAACCAGACGAGATAGCCGAAGATTTAACGTACGAGGAGGTACCTGTTAAGATCTTGGATAGAAAAGAACATGTCCTACGTACAAAGGTTATACCACAAGTTAAGGTTTTGTGGAAGAACCATGCTATTGAAAAAATGACCTGGGAGTTGGAATCGGAAATGAAAGCGAGGTACCCTCACCTGTTTGAAATACCAGATACGTACGTCAATTTCGATAACGAAATTTTATAAGGAGAGGAGGTTGTAAGACCCCAACTTATTATAAATAAAATTGAATTTCCTTTATTCATTATCTTGAAATAATAAGGAGTTAATTTGATATAATGCTTTGGTTATGGGTGAAATGTGCAAATTTTGTAAAATAAGTAAGTGGTTATAAAATATTCTTTTTGTCGAGAATATTCATATGACGGTGCAGTCATTTGTGGGCCCATAACAGAATAACGGTCGGATGAAGAAAATGACAAGTTTGAGTTTTTATAAATAACGGCGTAATTGTTACCGTTAACACTATTAGATTACCTGGTGGTTAAAATAAAGTAATATGCTTGGTTGCATAGTAGCATACGGTATTACACAGTATTTTTGAATTATTGATTCTTACGTAAGAAGGAACTACTCAATAATTGTTACAGTAATTACTGTTTAATATTTTATTTTATTGATTCAATAATTATTGCGTTGATATTGTATATTATTGTTGTTTCAATAATTGTCACTGCACAGTATTTTCCATTATCAGATCAATAATTCATATTATTTGAATAATATTATTAGATAGCATTATTGGCAATGTCTAGAAAGTTTTGTCTAAGGAGAGGTTTGGTCACCTAATTGCGCGCCAGTAAAGAGAAATCCTTATCGGAAAGTCCCCTCTTTCCTAAGAACGTCCTGGTTGTCATAATTGTGATTCTATAATATTATTTTTGAATAATTAATTATTGATTTATATGATAAGAAATATTTATTTTATGTGGATATAAATGAAGGATAGGGAAATATTTATTTAATGTGATTATAAATGAAGGAATTAATGTTGAGATGTTCTATCAATATTTTGTCGGAATGGAGGTATTGAAAATCATTCGTTTGTGGATTTCGAATATTTTTCGGTTTGGAATTTGGAAAAACTTAAAGCTACAAAGTTGTAGAGAATTCGATTTCATGCAAAATGAACATAAAATTCGTATTTTTATGATAAACAGACTACTTTCTATGAATTATTAAAGTTTTGAAAAATAAAATGATTTTTATTAAAAATAGGGTGGGACCCACTTTTGGTTTTTCAAGCATGTGGGCTGCTAGTTTGTTTTCCAAAGAAGGCATGCTAGACTTATTCAAAGCATGCGTAGAGAATTTGTTAATTAAATAATATTATTTTATTATTTAGTCTCCTATGACGTTCTAGCATTTTCTTATAAATTGACGCTTAGGTTAGAATTGAAAATCACACCAGAAACAAGTTTTCTTTCTCTCTATATTGTCGAGCGTATTTTAGTGAGTATTTTGATACTTTGAGAGTTGCTATTTCGTGCAAGTTTCTGTCGGCTTTATATCCGAAATTCAGTTAGAAGTACCATTATTTTGAGGTAAGGGATGTTATTTTCTTCTTAAATGATATTATTTTCAATATCATTACGCCAAAATATTGGTTTGAACTTTTTAATCAAATTTAGAACTTTTTGTGTCGGGGTTACTATTCACATATATGGCACTATTCACAATACGACACTATTCACGAATACGGCACTATTCACCAAAAAATAATTTTTTCCCTTTTTGTCCAATATGTCTATTATGGTTACTATCTTTGATTGTATCCATGTTTTGATCGTATTTTTAAATTCTGCTTCACAATTGGTTATTATGAAGTATTATTGATCTTGGATAAATTGTTATATGAATTCCTAATATTTGTCCTTCTGTCTCACTGGATTCGTTTTCTTTAAAATATTTTTCATCATCCTCAGTCCTAAATAATGATATTACTGAATATCTTTGGCTTGTAGTGCAAAGATGAATGATTAACTGATGAATATCTTTGGCCCGTAGTGCAAAGATGAACAGGTGTTGAGATGAACATGACCAACTGGTGATACAAATGAATATCTTTGGCCTGTAGTGCAAAGATGAATATTTGATTAAAGATGTATATTGATTGTTGTTACAGGGATAAAATATTGATGATGGACTTTTAAATCTTAGAAGATAGTAGAACTCATTCTCTACGTGACTCTTCTAATGGATTGCTATTTTCGCTGCATTTGTTGATCTAAAACTTGTTGTCTATTATATTCTATCAGATTTTTTCCTGTTGAAGACTAATGATAATTTATTTTATATTATCTTAGTCATAATATTCTTTACTGGGCTAGTTGAGCTCACCCTTTTCCTTTTTTTTCCATTTTTTCTTCTCAGGAGGTGAGAACATAGCAGGATCGAGTCGGGGTATGGAGTGATAGTTCTAGACAGATGTTTTATCAGTCCTCACTATTTCTGTAAAATAGTGTATGAATAATTGTAATGAGGACTTATTTGAGTGTTGATATTATCTAGAAGACAATATTTATATTTAAACTCACAGTTGTGTTGTCGTATTTTGCACGACAATTGTATTATTGAAGTTGTAGTTTGCTTTCTGTACCATGTATTTGGCGACTCGGAATGGGTGTTGTATACCTATTTTGGGGGGCATCACAAAAGTCATCTTTGGCTTACGTGTTACACCCCCAAAATAGGTATACATCACCCATCTTGAGTCGCCAAATACATGGTACAAAATACAAATAAAAACTTAATCATACAATTGTCGTGTAAAATACGAAAAAATATATGCTTTGAGTTTTAATACAAATATTTTTATCTAGACAATATCCACACTCAATGGAGTCCTCATTACATTTATTATCACACTATTTAACAGAATAGTAAGGACTACTAATGCTATCATCTGGACCGTCAGCCCGTTCCCTGACTTGTCCCAGCTATATTCTCATTTCCTGAACAGAACAGTGAAAGAAAGGGTGAACTCAACTAGCCAAGTAAGAAATATTATGACTAAGATAATGTAGAATTAATTATCATTAGCCTTCAACAATGTTAAACTGATAAAATACAATAGACATCAAGTTTAACTGCAGCGGAATAAGCAATCCATTAGAAGAGTCAAGTAGAGCATGATATCTACTATCTTTTATGATTTAAAATATTTTCATCAATTTTTATCATTGAGACTCAACTTAATAAATAAACCACATCATCGAATCATCCCTGCACTATGGGCCAAGGATATTCATTAAATCATCAATGGTCATGACTATACAAAATAATCCTTAGTCATAATCATACCAAAAAATTGTCTATCAATGCACTACAGGCCACTGAGGACTTTTACCACATCATTTATAACATTACAGGTCATGATTATATTAAATGATCCTTGGTCATAATCATACCAAGTCCATCTATGCACGTAAGCTAAAGATGACTTTTATCACAATATAAGCATAATGATGATGACAGTGATATAAACATTAATCAAACGAAAACAAGGATATGTATTAAAGACTTTAAATTTATCCAAATATTATCAATCACTTAATAAACTCATCATCTAATATTATTAATATTATAACAATATTTTAATCACTTCATACACTTATAAACAATTTATTTCAATTGTTTACACTTTACCAAATAATGCATTTAATCATTCAAAAATGCCATACTCATAAGATTTCATCAGCAATGATCAAATCTCTCATTAAAAATCTGCATATACTCTATATAGGATTCCAAAGCCATAAAATCCTATTTTTCAATTTTGTTACTTCACATAACATATTTAATTTATTTACTCATAACTAGTTCATTTTCATAAAAAATACCAAATCAGTCCAAAAAATATTTCTTTTCTAGGATTTAGCAGAATATAGTCCCATATTGAACATATATATTTTTCTCAAAATTTTTAAAATTCATTTACTATTTTTCATATGGCCAAAACTGCCGAATATTTAGACATTTATCATAAATTGTACTTTTGTCCAAAAATTCAGAAATTTATATGGTATATTCCTGTTATATACATGTACTCACAGTAAAAATTTTATCAATTTTGGAGTTAACCACAAAGAGTTATAAGGGTTTACTTTTAAAATAGGCTTTTCCCATAAAATCCATTACTCTTAATCTATACATCCAAAAATCGCCATTTTTGGACATAATCTAAAAAACTAATCAAATTATCATTTCAAATTTTTCCAGAATTTTTGAGGATTAGAAAAATTACGAAACTGCCCCTAGTAGAAACCCCTTTTGAATGAAAATACTATTCATATGAATACAAAGGATCATTCACTATGCATGCGGTAATCCACATAGACAGGTTATTCCAACAGAATAATAAAGAATGGAATAACAGAAGAATTCACCATTCATGCAATAGACCGCATAGACAGGTTATTCTCAATAGAATAATAAAGAATAGAATCAGGTCATGCGTAAACCGTACAGACAGGATATTCCAACAGAATAATAAGGAATAGAACCAGGTCATGCATAAACCGCACAGACAGGATATTCCAATAGAATAATAAAGAATGGAACCAGGTTATGCGTAAACCGCACAGACAGGATATTCTAACAAAATAATAAAGAATGGAATAACAACAGAATTCACCAGGCATGCGATAGACCGCACAGACAGGTTATTCCAACAGAATAAAAAAGAATGGAATAATAGAAGAATTTCACCATGTATGCAGTACTTCGCATAGACAGGTTATTCCGACATAATAATAAGGAATGGAATAACAATAGCTCTCTTCATGAATATGAAAGAAATAATACCCCTTACCTTAGAAAGAAACTGGATACTAGAGTAGAGAGGTAGCAGACTTCTCTTTTTCTTTCTCTCTATAATTTCCCTCTATAATAATTAATCTATAGCTTTAGTGAATTGGTGAGAAATGAAGGAAGAATGAGCTTCTATTTATAGGAAAATATAGTTTCGATAATTATACATTTTGGGGCTCAAAATATTACAGTATAATAACTTCAACTATTCTTTTATTTTTAATTTAGTCCTGCAAGTATTATAAAACTTGCACCACCTCCCCTAATAGTAAATAATGTGAATCAATAGTTCAATCATGTGAATCAATAGTTATAACCATGTGAAAATACGAATTACAGTATATTACCTCCATCTATACCTCCATTTTTAACTTAGTCATGCAAGTATTATCAATCTTGCACCAACTCCCTTAATAGTACAAGAATGTGAATCAATAGTACACACATGTGAACAAATAGTTATAATTATGTGAATTAGTAGCAATTAATTGCTCATTTATCCGATTAATTACCTAATTTATCAATATAACCCCCAGATATCAATTAGAATAGATGTCGATTTCCACTAACACTAATAATTCCAACACAATAAAAATATCAATTTTATCTTTAATCAACACGAACTTATTCATCACTAATATTATAACTCACATTATTTATCAACCAGATCGTTCCAGGGAAAGAGGGGGCTTTCCGATAAGGATTTCTCCTTATTGGCGCGCAATTAGATGACCAAACCTCTCCTTGACAGAACTTCTAGACATTGTAAATATTGCATTTTAATAATATGAATTACTTTGTCGTCTCAATTATTGATTTAATATATAAAATATTATACAGATAATACTGTGACAATAATATGAGAGATATGATGCAGCAATTACTGTAACAATAATTGAGTATAACTGAGTGACTTCTCACGCAAGCATCAATAATTAATACCGTGTGCTACTATGCAACCACGCGTATTACTGTACTTTTACTACCGGGTAGTTCAACAATTTTAACGGTAACACTTCTGCCTTTATTTATATAAAAAGATAATTCTGTCGTTTTCTAACTACGACAATACTTCCGTTGTGGGGTCCACCAATGATTGTACCGTCATACGGATATTTCTCGATAAAAAGAATATTCCCTGACCAAATAAATATTTTATAACAACTTGCATACTTTGCAAAATTTATAAATATTACCCACAACTATAACATTATACCAAATCCACACCATAATATTCAAAAAAATATTTTTAGAAATTTAAATTTTTATTCATAAATTTTGGGGTCTCACATTACGTGCATAGATGGACTTGGTATGATTATGACCAAGGATTATTCGGTATAATCATGACCTGTAATGTTATAAATGACGTGGTAACAGTCCTCAGTAGCCTGTAGTGCATTGATGCATAGTTTTTGGTATGATTATGACCAGAGATTATTCGGTATAGTCATGACCATTGATGATTTAATAAATATCCTTGGCCCGTAGTACAGGGATGACTCGATGATGTGGTTTATTTATTAAGCCGAGTCTCAGCGATAAAAATTGATGAAAATATTTTAAATCATAGAAGATAGTAGATTTCATGCTCTACTTGACTCTTCTAATGGATTGCTTATTCCACTGCAGTTAAAGTTGATGTCCATTGTATTTTATCAGTTTAACATTGTTAAAGACTAATGATAATTTATTCTACATTCTTTTAGTCATAATATTTTTTACTGGGCTAGTTGAGCTCACCCTTTCTTTCACCGTTCTCTTCAGGAAATGAAAACGTAGCCGGGACTAGTTAGGGAACGGAGTGACGGTCCAGATGATAGCATTAGTAGTCCTTACTATTCTATTAAATAGTGTGACAATAAATGTAATGAGGACTCCATTGAGTGTGGATATTTCTTAGATGACAATATTCTTATTAAAACTCTTAGATTATGTTTTGTTGTATTTTACATGATTGTTGTATAATTAAGTTGTATTTGAATTTTGTACCATGTATTTGGCAACTCAAGATGGGTGATGTATACCTATTTTGGGGGCGTCACAGTCGCCACCCGTCGACGTCGAGAAGATTTGTATCCCTTTCTGTGCTTGCCCTTTTATATTCTTAATTTGTTTAGTTTTGTCTGAAAAGGCGACTTTGAAAAGGTCTGACATGTGAATGTCGATGATTTAACTATTAGAGTCGTCAGTTGGTAGATTTGAAATGGTTGTACCAACTAAATCAATTTTGAAAAGGTTTACACAAAGGCCCAATGGTTGGATACTGTTTAACTGGCCTTGAAAATGGATATTCATTGGTTTCGGGAGCTTGATTAAGCGGGGGAGAAGGTGTTAGGCACCCCCCAACTTCCGTGAAAACGCAATTACTGCAACTTTTCAATTAACTTATTTATCTACATGTATGTGTGTGTTTATCGGGCCTATGTGCAATTATATGGAAGTAATGTTATGCCTCGTTTGCACCTATATACAAAGGGTTTGACTTGTATATAAAAGTTCAATTTTAGGCAAGATATAACACTTATATTTTGGAAAACAGGTTTTCAAATCCTTATGCTCAATAGTAATTGATGCCTTTGATACTTACATTTTATTATGTATTCGGCTTGACTGCTTTTATTTTCGAGATGCGAAGCATCTTCGAGAAAATAAGATATGTAGCAGTGCTAAACTCTTTATGGGCATGATAACCATCTAAGGATATTCAGACACCGTAGATAATTTATAAGCTGGCTACAGCTGAAAAATGTCCATCATGGGAATCGAATCTAGATTCATAGGCTGAATCTTCGATCACATGATTTTTAGGCTCACATGATAGATTATTATGTACAAAAGCTAGAAAGAGAACTAGATTTAAATAAATCTAAACTATTCTAGCTTCAACGGTTCAAGTTTAGTCACTTTTGAACCGGTACAGTTAAAGTTAGAGATTGCTAGATTTAAACAAATCAAGTCCACAAGCTAGAAGATTAAATATCTACATGGCGAAAGTAGTTAAAGAATATATATATATATATATATATATATATATATATATATATATATATATATATAGATGATCAAATGCCACGAATTTGGAATCTAGGCAGAATTTTGAAATGTAAATATATATGTACACAGTTTGAGTTGAATTGTGTTGAGACGACGTTATTGTGATGTTGAGGTGGAAAAATAATCTTTTTGCTCCTCCCGGGGTTTTCTCCGGTTTTGGCATAATTGTAGTAGTCTTTTCTCAGGGTTATCTCCGAGATTGGCCTGCTGTTGACTCTGACTATCCTCGGGATTATCTCTGAGATTGGTTTGACCTCCCGAGTTTATCTATGAGGTTATCTGACTTTTTCGGGGTTATCTCCAGAACATAGAGTGAATCTTTTGGGGTTATCTCCGAGATTGGAACTGGATCTCCCGAGGTTATCTCTAGGGTTGGAAATGGATCTCTCGGGGTTATCTCCAAGGTTTGAACTTGATCTCCCAAGGTTATCTCTGGGGTTGGAAATGGATGTGACTTCCAGGGTTATCTCTAGAAGACGATTCTGCCCTCCTGCAGAGTTAGTAACAGGAATACAAAATTTCGAGTGTCTAAATTTAGTACCATTGCAAGTTTTTAGGATTGACTAAATAGATAAAATTATATAATTACCCTTGTATGTTATCAAATTTTAATTCCTGAACTATATATATATATATATATATATATATATATATATATGTGTGTGTGTGTGTGTGTGTGTGTGTGTTTATTTATACTTTTTTATTACAATACATTTAATTATAGTTTTATTTGTAATTAAGACTATCTCATTCAAATAATTTAATTTAATTAACATATATTTTTGGATAACTGATACAAATATTGAGAATTTTAAATTAAATTATTAATGGTGGTTTTGTAATTAAAGTGATTGAGTATGTTGATAGTTTAGTTTTTGGTGTTTAACAACAAAAAATATTATTTGAATTCTTAGTTTCATATTATGAATTTTATATGTTAAATTTTCTTGAGTATATGTTAAAATTTTGGATGTTTATGATTTTAATTACATTTTTTAGTATACAGTTGGTGTTGTTTATATACAATATTGAATAAAAAATATAATAATATTTATTACTACCTCTATCTTATTAAAAAAATTGATGTATTTTTTATTTTTTTGAGAAATAAAATTATCATTTTTATTATAAATAATTATTCTCAAGTGTGACTTATGTCTAGTTAAATCTTTGAGAAAAAAAATTAATATAATTTTTAATATTCTTTATATGAATAATAAGACTAGTTATATAATAATAAGTTTATTTTACGTAAATTTTATTATTTGGAAGAAAAAAATTTAATTTTTGTGAGTTAATTTGTACTTTTATGCTTATTAAAATTTTTGTTTTTAATTACAAAAATTATATTTAAATGTATATTACGTAAATTTTAATCTTTAAGAAATTTAATTAGCAAAAAGTGTGACTTTATTTTCTTGATAAAATAATTATTTTTTTTACATTTATGTTATTTATTGCACAAATTCATAATTTAAATAATTAGATCAAGTTAAGTAAAAATTATAACATATAAATTAATTTATATTTAGTGGATATATTAAACATTATAACTTAAAGGGTATATTAGACATTATATTAAAAATATTGTTGAATATTAGTTGGTCAACTATACTAAGGGTAGTGAATGTCACATATTATAGACTAGAGAAGTACTGATTGTTACTTAAAAAATTAGGGAGGTGGTCAATGCTATAATGGTTATCTACAGGGTGGTCAATGTATTTTATTCTTTTTTAATACATTATCTTTCTAAAATAGATTAATAAAACATTGATAATAATCTACTAATACTTTTTACGTGAAAATATAAACAACATAACTAAAACAAAATTATATACATATATTATTTCTAATGCTTTTTGTTATACTGTGAAATGACAGCTTAGTCCGTACAAACATTATCAATGTTTTATTTAAGTTGTGAGACTAGTGTTATGCAGTAAAATTAATTTTATAATAAAGATTTTTTATGTTCATATAAGATAGAATTGTGAAAATAAGAAAAGAAATTTGTAAAAATATTACTATCTGTGTTATACAGAAAGAGTCATTTTATTTTTTAAAGCCAAGTTTAAAATGTTTAACATTGATGTGATTAGATTAAATGTTAAAAAATTAAAATTTTCTTATTAAAAGAATTTTCAAAATAATTTATATTAATAATTTTTATATTAATTAAAATAAAAAAATATTAATACTTTTATTAGAGTTTTTCAAATTAAATATGTGACACTTGATACAATGAAAAATTCATTTAATTGGATATAGAGACCAGAGTATTTAAATTCATGATGGACATGCGCTTCCTGCTCTTCACAGTAAGTATGAAGCATTGCCTAGCTTGTTTATACTGTAGATAATTATAGTTGTGAAGCTTTGAGAGCTATTTGAAAAAAAAGAAATTTAATATTATAGACTAATATGAGTCAAAATTAATTAAACTAGTTCTAACATATATTTGTAATTAATAATATAGATTTAAAATTGAATTAGTTAATCAATTAAATATATTTAAGTGATTTTAGTTAACTATATGCAGGTATACTTATAAAAGTGAAATTGTGGGATGACTAAAATCTAAAAGAAAAAAGAGGAAAGCATTTGTCCACTTTGGCGTTCAAGTACTAATCTGACGTATAAAAGTTTTTTAAATTAATTTTTTTTTTTTACAACGCCTGTTGAATGGACGTTCAAGTAGTAGTCTAAAGTTTGCTTTATGAAAAAAAATAATAAAAAAAAAGTATACAAACGCCAGTTGAATGGGCGTTCAAGTAGTAGCGTTCAAGTAGTAGCCTAAGGTTTGCTTTATTAAAAAAAAAAATCAAGTTCTGACATTTTTTATTTTCAAATTTACTTTATAAAAAATAATTATAAAATAGTTATTAAATTTTTTTTAAAAAAATTCTTTAAGAATAATGTATACACTCAAAATTTCTATATTATTGTTACTAACTTTGCAGGAGGACATAATCGTCTTCCAGAGATAACTCTGGAAGTCAAATCAGCTCAATCTCGGAGACAACCCTGGGATACTCAGTTTTTCATCTCGGAGACAACCCCGAGATACTCAGTTCCAGTCCCGGAAATAACCCCTGGAGTTTCAGTTACAACCTCGGAGATAACCCCTAGGGAGGCAGTTCCGATTTCGGAGATAACCCCAAAAAAATTCGTTTCAACCCTCAGAAGTCAGCTTCAACCACAGAGATAATCCCGAGACACTCCGTTTCAATCCCAGAGAAAATCTCGGGAGGTCAGGCACACCTCAGAGATAACCATGAGGACATTCAGTACTCACATCAACCCAATCTCAGATATAACCCTGAGCAACGACTGCTAAATCAGTCCAAAACCGGAGATAACCCTGGTGAGGGGCAAAATCGTCATTTTTCCACCTCGATCCCACATTCACGCTGTCGCAATAACATTTCAACATACATTCTATACAGAAGTGTCCTACAAGAACCATAGCTCTAAATCCCAAGTGACTACTGCACAAGACAGCACACCAGATAGAATTTGAAGACTTGAAGATCTGGTCATGGACCCATCTTTCCGGCTTCGTACAACCTTTTATCCTATGTCATTGTTTAGCTCTCGACAACAACATTCTAAAAAGGTATTATACGCCTCAATCGGATGCTCGGATTGAAAGTTATGAAGGTTCAAGCGAACAATATGTTGCATGCATGCACACATTTCAAGACGGCAGGGCCCACGGAGCCCGGGACACCCCGGGTAGTCGCAGGTGGACCTGCCGCTGCCGCAAGTACACCTACGACTCCCCCCTCTATAAATAGAGGGCTTGGGATGGCCATTTTAAAGCGAGAAAAGGTGAGGAAGCTATGTTCATTTTGCTTTGTACACACTTTAAACTGAGTTCTTTCTTTTTCCAAACACCCGTGAGCTTGTGTTTTGCTGTATTTTACCGGTGGAAACCGAGTATTCATTCATTTAAAGCCATTTAAAGTTTTCTTGGCAGCCCACTATAAGACTTCTCACATTTCTTAAAGCATTTCTCCACTTCCATTCACATACAATTATGCACGTTGAGAGTCGTGTTGTGTACGTATGCCCGGACCGTCGGTCCGTTGCTTTTATTACTTTCACACACACACACACACACATACACACACACACACACACACACACACACACACATATATATATATATATATATATATATATATATATATATATATATATATATCTAAATTGTTGTACGACTGTACAGACCTGTTTTGTTATATATATCCAAATCACATCCAAAATACTGTATTATGGAAAATTTTCAGTTCCATAAAATATTAATTTTTTCTAGTTGTTTTAAAAAAAAGTTCGAACTCTAACAAATTTTGGGAGTCCGGACTGGATCCGGCTCCTATATATATATATATATATATATATATATATATATTTACAGCTTTTATATATATATATATATAATTGTTTACAACTATTTTGCACATATTGCTTTATCATGTGAGCCTAGGAATCATGTGATCACAAATTCAATTTCTGAATCTAGATTCAGTTTCCGTGATGGACATTTTCAGCTGATACCAGCTTGTAAATTATTCACGGTGTTTGAATATCCTTAAATGGCTCTCATGCCCACAAGGAGTTCGGCACTGCTATGTACATTATTTTCTCGAAGATGCTTCGCATCTTGAAAATAATAAAAACAAACAAGCCGAACACACAATAAAATGGAAGTATCAAAGGCCTCAATTACTATTGAGGACAAGGGTTTGAAAAACCTATTTTACAAAACATCATTGCTATATCTTGTTAAAATTGAACTTTTATACAAAATTCAAACCCTTTGTATATATGTGCAAATGAGGTATAGCACTACTTCTAGACAACAACACATAGACCTATACACACACACGTATTCAGATAAAATTTTAAATTGAAAAGTGGCGGTCACCGTGTCACCACGGATGTTGGGGGGTGCCTAACACCTTCCCTCCGCTTAATCAAGCCCCCAGACCCTAACGAATTTCCGTTTCACAGACCAGTTAAGCAGTGTTATATCATTAAGTCTATGTGCGAACCATTTCTCGATTGAGTTGGTGCAACCATTTAAAAATACCAACAGGCGACTCTTACAGTCTAATCGTCGACATATAAATGTCAGACCTTTTCAAACTCATTTTTTCAAACAAATCTCACCTAACATGAGAACACCAAAAGACAAGAACAGAAAAGGACAAATAAAAATCCCAACGTTGACAGGTGGCGACTCTGCTGGGGATCTCCAGTAAGAGGGCTTAAGCCACTATCAAAACTTTTCAAAACATTTTATCTGCTTATGTGTGGATGTTGCATTTACATTTGAAGGAATGTGTACTAATGAATTTACTTTCTGCACTTAGTGCTTCATACCATATCTGCATGTGATATTAGTGCTTCGCACATTTCATCATTTCTATACGGTGAGACGCGTTGTATGTGAATATATGTTGTGTGGTCCCTCCACCAAGAGGCTATCCTGTTGGTGTTTGATTACTGGACTCATAGGGAGACTAATTCCAATGAGGCTCAAGAAAGGCACCACCCAGATTCGCTCCTGTAGAAAGACCAGATTAACTTCCCGTCGAGTAAATTACGATGATATGGGAATCTTCATGCCAAAAAGCCATGAGAGTAACCTAAGATAGTGTGACGCCCCCAAAATAGGTATACATCACCTATTCTGAGTCGCCAAATACATGGTACAAAATACAAATACAATCTTAAATATACAATAACAGAGCTGTGAGTTTTAATACAAACATTGTCAATATCAACTCTCTGAATAAGTCCTCATTACATTTATTAACACACTATTTAACAGAATAGTGAGGACTACTAATACTATCATCTGGACCGTCACTCCGTTCCTCGACTAGTCCCGGCTACGTTCTCATTTCTTGAAGAGAACAGTGAAAAAAGGGTGAGCTCAACTAGCCTAGTAAAAAATATTATGACTAAGATAATGCAGAATAAATTATCATTAGTCTTCAATAATGTTAAATTGATAAAATATTATAGATATCAAGTTTAACTGCAGTAGAACATGCAATCCATTAAAAGAGTCAAGTAGAGAATAAAATCTACTATTTTTATGATTTAAAAGGTTTTCATCACTTTTATCGCTGGGACTCAGCTTAATAAATA
Organism: Panax japonicus; assembly: GCA_020205505.1. NCBI lineage: Eukaryota > Viridiplantae > Streptophyta > Magnoliopsida > Apiales > Araliaceae > Panax > Panax japonicus. Next base: position 38,426,911 of record CM035102.1, on the reverse strand, counting down.
ATCCACCTCATCCCTGTACTACGGCCAAGGATATTCATAAGTATCACAACCACAAATTATCCATGCACTACGGGCCAAGGATATTCGTGTATTCATCAATGGTCATGATCATGCCAACAACTGTCCATTAATGCACTACGGGCCAATGAGGACTTTTACCAAATCATTTGATCATGATTACACCGAATAATCCCTGGTCATAATCATAACAAGTCCATTTATGCACTACAGGCCACAAATGACTTTCAACAAAATATAAATATGAGGATTATGACAATGATATAAGAATTCAATAAAACAAGTTCAAGAATTAATTTATTCAGGAACTAATAACGTCCAAATTGTCAACATGATACTTCTTTGTAGAGTAAAATTTAAGAATGCTTAGAAGAATATTTCCACGAAAAGATACTGGATGAAGCGTAAATATCCAGGATATTCTACCAATTTCATGGAGTATAGAAGTCAAAATTTTAACCAACTTAGTATAATAAAGAATGGAATAACAAAAGAAATTACCATGCATGCGGTACTTCGCATAAACAGGTTATTCCAACAGAATAATAAATAACGGAACCAGGTCAGGCGTAATACGAACCGACAGGATATTCCAACAGGATAATAAATAACGGAACTAGGTCAGGCGTAATACGCACCGATAGGATATTCCAACAAAATAATAAAGAATGGAATAACAACAGAAATCACCATGCATGCGGTACTTCGTATAGACAGGTTATTCCAACAGAATAATAAATAACAGAATCAGGTCTGGCGTAAAATACACAGATAGGATATTCCAACAGAATAATAAAGACGGAACCAGGTCCGACGTAAAACGCACAGACATGATATTCCAACAGGATGTTCCAATAGAATAAAAACGAATGGAATAACAACATAAATCACCAAGTATAGGGTAGACCGCGTATACAGGGTATTCCAATAGAATAATAAAGAATGGAATAACAGAAATTCTCTTCATGAAAATGAAAAAAAAATACCCCTTACCTTATAAAGAAGAGTACTCCGACGGTAGGGCAGAGATATACTTGAAGAAACTTGTACTATGCTCAAAGCTTTCTTAAATGCTAAAGAAATACGCTCAAGATAGAATAATAATTCTCTCTGCAGTTTCTCTCTCTAGAGTTTCAGTGAATTCGTAAGAAATAATGAAGGAATGAGCTTCTATTTATAGAAAAATGGACTGAATAGTAACCAATCCATGAACGGTTCAGATTGATTTACTTTAAACGGATGGTCCAGATTGATTTACAATAAAATATAATATATTCTATTTATAATCTAATAAAACGAATAACTTTTAAAAAGATTTTACTATGCAAACACCATGTGTTGGTTGATTTCACAATCAAAGCAAACGTGCAAGTATACACGGTCAACAAGTAATAGAGTGATAAGATAGAGTGTTGATCCCATAGAGAATTCTAATTAATAAATTCCAACTACTAGCACTATATCAATTCAATTTTATTTAAACAACTAATAAATGTGATTTTTCGAATTAAGAAAAATTAAATTAAGCAATTAAAAGAAATTAATCAAAAAGAAAGCAAGTACGCCAAACTAAGATTTGATTGAATTCAGATAAATAAGGATTAAGACTCCAATATCCCCAATTATGAACAATAAATCAATTACCCAATTATCCCAATTATCATGTCTACTGAATTGTTAATAGGAATTCACAAGTGCCAAAAGTCCTTTTCCAAGTGATCAATTGCCTTCTATTTAACACAGATTAATTTTGCTATATTCCTATGAAAAATAATTGAATTAAACTCGTTACAATCGCAATTCCTTATGTGTTACATGCGGCGAACAGATATTTCCATTCTATTCACAAACCTAATTATTCACTGTGCAAATAACTAAGTCATATGTCACCATGTCCAGTTCTAACCCTAGAATCCCTCTATCAATTCCTTCTAGAGTAATAAGGTAATTATTGGCCAGATAATTAATCAATCAGCACAAAGAAAGATAAACAATTCACTTCAACATAAATAATTGGAATAAATCAAATAATTAATTCATAATCATAAAAGGTTCAATTTGAATCTTAATTAAAGAAATTAGTTCATAACTGAAATTAAGACCAACAATATTTGAAAAATCATCCTTAAAGAATTACACAAATTAAAAGAATAAAGAAGAAGAAGAACTCTAAGTGAAAATCTTTAGACTCTCCTCTTGCTCCTTGACCAACCTTCAACTGTGAAGAATAGTCCCCTAATTCAATGTAAATAACCAATATATACTTCACATCTTCTAATCCAATCCTTTTCCAAATCAAGTTAGCACATAACTTCCAATAATCAAATCACCCGGATAGTCAACGCGCCAGCCTGGTCAACCAATTTCCCAGCCCAGCTCCCTAGCGCTGGGATTAATACTATATTGAGCGCCCCGACGCTGAGGTCCAGAAATTGACTATCATGCCCCTTTTTAAGCTCAAAGTCTCCCAAGTGTTCTTTCAGCTCTCAAATCTACAATATAACAACTAAACACAATAAAAACAAATCTAAACGCTTTGAGAGTACAATAAATTAAGTCCAAATATATCCAATTCGTGGGTATATTACCCAATCAACAAATACCCCAAAACTTAAATCATTGATTGTCCTCAAGCAATCACAAAACCACACAAAACAATATGACAAACTAAACACCATGCAAATGCAAACTGTCTTTACGTTCTTAATTCCAACAATCTACTAGCACATATTAATAGGCCTCAGAAAAATCACAAAAACATGCTAATACATCATGTGTGGGCCGGTCAATAATATCCCAACAATCAATGAATCCAAATCTATTATTACTGATACCGTGAGTGTGTGTTCAACAATCATGCTAACCAATGAAAAGCAAAATATGAAAGATAATAAATTTCTTAGTAGGCATCATACAGTTTAAACTCAAGAACTCATCAAATAAACTTGATTCAACTGAAATTAAACAATCACCAAGGTCTAGGGGTCAAAATGGAATACTTATGCTTGTTTTTGTTATACGGGGGCTTTTTGCACTTTTCCTGTAACGCCCCAGAAAATTGAACATTTTGTAATTTCTTTTAATAATGAATAAAATAATATTATTTATTGTTATTACGTGTTGAGAAGATGGATGTCGTTCTATAACCTAGAAACGTCGTAACATCGTAGTATTTTAACTGTATGGGAGAATTAAAGTGTTTGAATTTCTAAAACGAAAATAAAAGTTTTCTGAGAAATTTTCCGAAAAACACTATTCATCAATTTCTGCTCGGGAATTATTTTTGAACTTCCGAGAAATACGTAATGTTATAATATCGAGATGATATCGATTATGTAATAATAATCTAAGTATAGAAAATGAAATATTTCGCATGCGTACCTAATTTGAGATAGTTAGGTTATTAAGCGTTAAAAGAATGAAGTTGTAATTGTATAATGTGTAAACATTATATGGAGTAAGGAATGGAGGTATAATACGACGTATTGTACTATAATGTACGAAGAACGAGATATCGTATATTTCGAATTAATATACGAGATAGCATACGAGAATTATACGTAGGATATGTATGTTAAGTTATTGAATTTAAGATAATGGACTTGTGGGATTTCTAGTTTATTTATAAAAGCCCAAGTGTATGATTATCACAAGTCCAATCTATTGTAACTCAAGCCCAATAGGAAAGTAGTTGGATTAATTAACCAAGCCCAAGGTAAAGCCTTGACCCATGGGTCAAACCAAGTGAGGAAGTGGGTAGTCTTGATGGGCAAGGATTAAGTGTGATGACCAAGTGTTGTGGTGAGCAAGTAAAAGAAGTGACTAGCAAGAAGACTTGAAGGTTAAGTTATGAATAGTAAGGAGGTGGAATGAGGAGGTGGGATTGTTTATTGTCCATTTTGCCCCAAGCTTTGGTGGCCTATAAATACCAAGTTCATTTCATTTTTGTTGGTTGTTTTGTTATCATCCAATACTTTCCTCTCAAGCATATAAGCTACTTATTTGGTAGAGAGAATAAGTCACTAAAGCACTTATAAGCCACTTCAACCTTTGATAGTTTCCAAGGCAAATAGAAGTCTTCAAGGGTAAGACTCATTTTCTTTTATCTATATCTTCTCTATGATAGGATTGATAGAGAAGGGGGATTGCTTGAGGATAACATGCAATAAGTTATAAGGAATGAACTTAAGCCGAATAAGTTGAATAAGCAACTTGAACCCTAATAAGTTGTTAAGATCATAAAGGACTTGTCATAAGATGATTAGTAGGTTGTTTATAACATGAGAACATTGATTGAAGGACTTAAATTATGGGTAAGTCATGAGTATGAAGATTTCTAGTTCATAAGTTGAGAAAGTCAATGACTTATGGAAATAAGTCAAAACCTACTTTGATTATAAGTTGGTGTAATAAATAACTTGAAACGATGATATGTTGGTTAAAATCCACTTAGAACGCTTAGTATGGTTGAATTGACGAACTTTGCACGATTAGACGATTAACGTCGAATTCGTGAAAGTCTCGGAATAGAAGTCATATTTTTTATTGGAAGTCGAAAACGTTGGTTTTCAATGGAGACAAGTCATTGTAGTCATTATAGAGTTGCGGACTCGAAAATGACCGAATTCCGACTTAGAACGAAGAAATGAGCGTTGAACGTTCACGAACGTTTATCGTTTTCGTTAAAATGGACTAATAGGTCAAATTTTAGCAAATGAAGTCAAATAGATAAAATTCTTGCATGAACGCATAGATTATGAAATTTGTGAACCGTAGGCTTTTGAACGGACCAATTCGGAGTTAAAACGAAGAAGTTATGCGTCCGGGAAGTTAGCAAAATTTTCAAAAACTACAAAATTTTCTGAGGACCAGAGTCCGCGCCGCGGCGCGACTCTAAGCCTTCTTGGCCGCGCCGCAGCGCGAGGCCGGAGGATTACACACTGCTAACTCGCGCCGCAGCGCGAGTCACAGACCAATTAGTGGCGCCGCGGCGCCAGAACAAGGAAGAAGATAGAGAAGAAGAGTTCCAAGTATAGAAAGAAAGAGGGATTAATAGTAATGAATTGTGATGTAATCACAACATAATTAAGACATTGTAAGGTGCTTGTAATACACTAATGCATGTTTATAATCAATCAAGACGAGCGGAATATGAATGACATAATAAAAGCCGAAACCCTTAATAACGAAACTAAGTTAGAATTACATTGAGGTGAAGGGTAAGGTATAATAGAAAACATACCTGGTTAATTATGATCTAATATGGTACGTTATATGATTATGAATTGTAGAATCATAAAGACTTAAAGTGTACGTGTATTAACCAGTAAGCAATCACCAAAGGCAAGTATTCTAACCCTTGTTCCAGTTCAGTCTGGACAAGCTTTGTAATTCATGTTCTCTTTCACATGAAATCTAGAATGATGAAGTCTTAAGCCAATTCTTCCGGCTAGACTTATATTATGATGTTGTCAAACATGATTTGTAAATTACCGAGTTATATTGGTATGGTTTTCAATCGAAGACCACGCATGTTCAAATGTTTTTGTCGTTTAACGACAGGCACGTGAGGTTGCCACAATTAAACGTATACACGTTTAAAGAATGTAGTGTTGATCAACAGAGAGTACTATGAGCTGATCACTCAGAAGTGCTCGTAAGCTATGCCGGACTTACGGACTTAGTGCCGGGAGGTCCTTTTTAAAAGAACTTATGTATGCTCATAATTTTGAGCCATAATTGTTATTCTACTGAATATTGATGGAAAAACGTTTTGAAGGAAATGAAGTGCTATTTTGAATCACCGATAGTACTTCGTAACTATTGTTCAGTTACTGGAGATATATATTTGCTCTATGTTTCAAGCATGTTGTTTATTAGAATTATAGTACTTGCTGAGCTAGCCATGCTCACTCTTGCTTGAACCATATGAACACAGCTAAGATCGAGCGGACTGAAGGATCCGGCAAGGATAAATGCAAGGCGAAGACGAACCCGTAGCATACTTATGTAATAGTATAGGAAGAATGTCTGTAATATATTGATATTATGACAAGAACAAATGAAAGGGTTACAAAGAACCTGGGTAATGTAATATTATTTTGATATATATGGAGTTATATTAGTCCTCTTGTGACTATTTGAGGAAATGTGTGAATGAATGGTAGTACCGTGTAGCACCATTTGTCGGGTTGGAAGAGACCCGGATTTGGGGGCGTCACATTTCCCGCTTTATCATATATTTTTTTTCACATGACTATGCATTATCTTATTCTCTTAGGCTTTTCAATGCTACCTTAACGAGCTTTCGACCAACGAATCCCAAGACATTAAGACCTTAGGGCGCTAGGTGTAGAGACAATCCCCTCGGGCTTACTTATTCAAGTAACATAGGCAACAAAACTAGACAAGCACGCCACGGTGTTTATTCCTTTTTTTTTTGGAATTTTTTTTTCATAGCTTATATAATCCAAATATTTCCCCCCCAAACTGGAGTTTATTTCTAAATTCAGTCTTCACTAGCTATTTAAATTGTTCCTTCATTTCACTAGCATTCATCCTTTAGAATTCTATTATCTATCCATTTAAACTATCATAGCCAACATGGTCATTTTTCAAAATGTGCTATCCATATAATATCAGTGTCAAACAGATGAAGATTTAAATCATATTGAGAAAATCATATCACTAGCTTAACAATCCTTAGTAGCCTTATTCATGCAATTTTAATTTCATCATTGGCCCCAAACATACGTACTATCAAAGGCTGGAATTAACATGCAATCCTAAAATGCAACACTTAATGACAATAATAAAGATCCAAATTAAAACCATTAACAATCTAATAATGCAAATTAACAATTAACTACCCCCAAACTTAACAAGAGCAATGTCCTCACGCGAAAGATAAAATAATATAAAACAGAGGACTTCCCTGACGAGCTTATTCCTCTGGTGGAGCATCCTCATCCTCGCTCAACTCTTGATCAGAAGGGGGAAACACATGCATAATTGGAGCAGTGGGGAACTGGCTAATAGTAACGCCCGGGTACAGTTGTGCGTGCATGGTATTTGGAGTAGTAGATGACATCTTGCTGTTCTGAAAGTCGGACATTCCATTCAATATTGTAAAACCATCCGTCTATTTTGCGCTGGACCGCTTCAGGAACCACACCACGATGAGCTGCTGAGGAAGGACCATAAGTAGGTGGAGCTTTAGGTGGTAGAGCTTGAGAAGCTTCAACTTGGGGAATAATGAAACCCAAACTCCTAGGGTGGTTTTCCCCACCTGTCTACACTTTATACCTGTTTATCAACTTGTGGTCCAACACGGGCATTGGCATCTGAATCATCTCATCCGACTTCCATTTTACCCTAAACTTAGCATACAAAATGCAGATGAGAGACGGATGTGGTAACCATCCTGTGGTCCCTCGTCGTGATTCTCGGAGAATGGACTGCTGAATAAGGTGGCCGACATCAATCTTTAGGGCTTGTATAATTGAATATAGCACCACAGCCCTTTCTTTGGTGACATGGCTCACATGTGTGCATGGCATGAGTTTGGCGCAGATAAACGCATACCATGCCTTCCCATATAAGCTGAGGTTAAAGAGTGGAAAGGTCATACTGTCGCGTTCATGCACTGTCCATGTGGTGCCCGGCTGAAAAATTTCGCAAATTATCTTTTCATAGTCCGGCCCGTCACTCACAAGACTAGCATACTTATCGTTCAGTCCCTCCAGTGGCATTTGATAGCACTCGTTTATGTCCTCGTTGCCAATTTCAATAGTTTTTCCCCTCACAAACACCCCATAGTGGAAATGTTCGGGCACGTTGGCATAGAACTCTTTAACTACTGCAATGACTGCTGGGTCTGGTTGTTCGGTCAGGGTAAACCAATTCCGCTCTGCTATCATGATTGCCATTTCTCTGTCCTTTGTTTGATTAGGTCTGAAACCTCGTTCTGGGACTAGTAAGCGTGTAGCCATGCGGTTGTAGCGTTCTTGAGCCGCGGCGCTGACAAAACGGCGGCTGTCAAATTTTTGAGGTGGAGTCGAAGCGGTCCCTGAACCATCGCCACATTGACGCTTGGAGGCCATTTTAAAATTTTGCAAAAATTCGCATTCACTAGTATTAGAATTGAGGATAGTGCGATTAGAGATAGTTGTATTCATACACAACCCCCAAACTTTGAAATAATTGGTATATAATGTGCAATGGTTAGGGGTGTGTGTAGATACATAGTAGCATTTGAGCATAGACTTGATCAAGTGTGCTTATTGTATATTTAAAACGCATAACTTATACACATGACACAAATGATGCTCAAGATGTGTATCACTTATAGCAATATGATTCCAAATAATTTCATAACAATTAACGGTAAAACTTCCGCCGTTATTTTAACACCGGGTGTTTCAACAGTTATTCCAAATATGATGTGTATCAATTAACGGATGTGTATCACTTATTCCAAATATGATTCCAAATATTTTAACACCGGGTGTTTCAACAGTTAACGGTAAAACTTTCGCCGTTATTTTCATAAAAATATTTTTGTCATTTTCTTAATCCGACAATAATTCCATTGTGGGGTCCACCAATGATTGTGTCATCGTACGAATATTCCCCGACCAATTGAATATTATAAACAACTTGCGTACTTTGCAAAATTTCTAAATATTACCCACAACTATAACATTATATCAAATTCATTCCATAATATTTAAAAATGATAATTATAGAAAATTCATCTTTATTCATAAAACTTAGGGTCTTACAGATAGGCCAGCCTCTGATAAACCCAACACGGAGGGAAGTCTCTTCATACCTTCCCATATCAATTGCTTTTAATTTCATTTCCATGTCAAGCTCAATGTAATGGAAAGTATAAAGGAATATGCGTACGTGCATTTCCTTTCATATCAAGACTTGTCATATTATTTAATCATGTAAAGAACTGACATCCGTTTTTCAGGATAATACTCCTAAAACGGACACATTACATAACATGTAACCTTTCTACATTCCCTAAGACTAAACTACATAAGTCTTTTTGTAGGGAAGCAATTGGTCTGCTAACCCGTTCCAAGTCCAAAAAGGCAAAAAGTCTATAGCCAAGCATTGCTACATATGGTTAGCCTAATCCTACTCCTATCTCTCGTGATGAGTTCGATGGATTAAGCAATCAAATTACAGAATTGGTTGTTCTACTCAAAGAACTACACAACTCTACTCAGGATCCACAAATACCCATACATACAGAATCCTCTGCACATGGAGGAACCTAGGGTCCGGACAAAGAAGTTCCAGTACCTGAGTCTCAGTTGGAAAGAACCAACAAAACCCCTAAAATCACCCATCTCAGAGAAGATCCAGACACCAGTGATATTAGAAAGAAAGTCCTTAAAATGGAAAAGACCATTTCGTCTATTAAAGGGATTGGAGCACACGGGAGTTGTGACAACCCGAAAAATTTCTAAAATCTTGAATGATTAGAATAAAGGTTAAAGAATAAAACCTAGATGAGAATTTGAGGATTTATTTAAATTTTTTAAGTAAAACCTATATGGTTTGATATTCAAATGAGAATAGAGAAAATATGGGTTTTAAAATTCCAAAACCCTAGAAATGAATTAATATGTACTTGAAGGAATATCAAGAATAAGGTATTACGATACCTATGAATTCGATGTGAAAGGAATAGTCTAAGAAATATTATATAAGTACATATGGAAATTTTATTATTGGAGATAAGATTTCACATGAAGAGATGAGTATATGTATAGAAATATATATACATAGTAAGGTGCTATATATATTTTAGCAAGAGAAATGATGGATTAAGTTAATGATATAATGATCAAGATAAAATTATGTTAGTAATTAACATAGCTTGAGTATTGGCCTTGACTGGCAAATAAGAATTTGAAGATGTATAAAGTCGTTAACAATAAGAATGGAGTAATTTAAAACTCAAAATTTGAGTTAGAGATAGAATTTTGAAGCATGGACTGCTCGGTTGTGTCCGAAAGGTCAAGTTTAGTCAGAATGGACAGTAAACACAATATGTGTAAAGGTTGACTTTTGGTCAAAGTCAACAGTTGACTTTTTATGAAAAAAAGTCAAAATTAGTGTGAGAAGTGAAATATGTTATGATTATGTGAATTATAGATATGAGTAAATAAATATACATTATATAATGTGAATACATTTATTTTGTATATAGAAGTGAAATAAGAATTAAGTTATGTAACCTAATATATATATTAGGTGTGATTATTAAATAACTTAAATGGTTATTGTTATTTAGTGGTCCTAATATTTTATATACTAGTGACCTAATTTGAGAGAATTATTGTATTTAGAATATATACCAATTATAAGAGATTTATTTTATACATCTCAGTTAATTAATTTTATTGCCTAATTATAGCAAGTCTAATTAGGTTAAAAATTAAATGTACTTAAGTAAGAATTTTTATTTCACTTGAGTGCATATAAACCCTAATTTAATGATAAGGGTAGAATGAAATAGAATTAAAGTAATGGGCTATAATAAGGTCATAGCCTAATTAATTTAAAGAGAGTCCAAGAGAATTGAATTAAATGGACTAAGGAAGTTATATTATTTAAACAAGCTCAATTAAAATATTATGTATGAGACAAGAATTATAAAGGCCCAATCTAATTTGTAGAGGAAGCCTAATTTTATTTTTGTTAGTAAGTAATCTAGTAAAATGGCTAGCTCAATGGAATTAATTATTGAGAGTCCAAGCTAAGCCCACTTGTGGGAGAATAATAAATTATATTAAGTTAAGAGATATATTTTTATTATCTCAAGTTACTAATTTTATAACTTAATTAAAATAAGTTTGATTGGGTTATAAAAATTTAGTGTACTAGAGTAATGATTTAAATTATAATTATTTAGAATGGATACCCTAATTAAATATTTAGGGTGGAGAAAGATGAAAATGATTGGACCATATAAGTATTGCATAGCCCAAAGGAATTAATTGAAAGCCCAAGAGATTATATATAATTAGCCCAATTGTTGGCCCAAATTTTGATCAAAGTTTGGAGGATATCTTTGAACAAGAAAAGGCAAAGGAGGGGCATTTTTGATAAAAGGAAAAGTTAAGCTAGCATGTGGGAATAGATGGCCACTTGACCGAAAGTGATTAAATGAATAAGATTTGGGAAGATTTTTTTTTGGCACATGTCAGGTTAAGAGAAGGAATAGATAAGGATTATATAGAGAGATAAGGAAAAAGAGGATAAGAAGAGATAAGAAGAAGTAAGAAAGAGAAAAGAAAAGAAAGAGAAGAGAAAGAGAGATCGGGAGAGGAAACCGTGAGAGGGAGAGAGAAGAGAGGGCGGCAGCCTCCATGAGAGAATAAGATGGAGCAAATCTCCATGGATGGATGAAAGAAGAAAGATGAAGCAAAGGTATAACATCTCTCTTTCTATGGAAATTTTTTATGAAAGAGGTTTTTGATTTGGGTGTTTAAAACCCTAAGATCTATGTGATATATATGGATTTATGTATGGATTTACTCATTTTTGATGTTGATTTGGGTGAATCAAAAGAATAAAGAAAATTTATTTTTTAGTTTTGAAATTTCACCGTTTTAAATCTATGACTTCTTTTTGCGATCCGTCAAAAAGGGATGTTAGATATATGTGTTTAGTAGTTAACCCAAGTGATAGTACTCAAAAATGTTGATTTTACATGGGGTAGTGACTGATTTGGTGAAAACAGTTCCGTTTTTATAACCAAAAATGGGCAGATTCGGGGCAGTCAGTAGCGAGGGCAATTTCGTCCAATTTTTTGTGCTTTAAAACTTCTTGGCTTTTGATATGTTGTATTACTCTGTTTTAGCTTTCCATAGACTCCGGAACGGACTAATTCCGACTCCGGATGAGGTAGTTATGGCGTTCGGAAGGTGTATAGCAAAACTGTTCCTCAATTTTTCGAACAGCATTCTTGATGTAATTTTTTGGACTGTTGTGTTCTGATTTTGGAAAACTGTCGTGAGACAAAAGTTGTAGCCCTGGAAATTATCTTCGTGTGGGCTCAAGAATCGCTCAAAAATGTTTTAAAACGCGAGAGTTATGGCCGTTTTAGCGAGGCTGGGTAAAATTTTCAAAAATCAAAAGTGTCCAAAAATAGGAATAATGTGATTTATGACGTGAGACCCTTGAGCATGGTTTATGCAAGTTTGTTATGAAGTTTTGGGTCGGGTTTAAAGTGTTATGATGTTTATGACATTTTAGAATGTTTAAACAAGTTTATTAATTACAGAAATGAAAAACAATTGAAATAAATTATTTATTAATGTGATTAATGACTTAAGTTATTTTTATATGACTAATAATATTGTACTGAGATATTATTAGTAGTATTGATTGGAATGATATTAAAAGGTTGATAACCTTAGCGTAAAATATTATTACATGATTAATAATATTCGACGAGAGATTTAATGAGAGATTTATGTTATTTTTCAATGTAATTGTTGAAATTGATATTCAATGAAGTATATTATGTGTTTGGGCAAATGATAGAGAAATAATAAGTCATAATAATCTAATAAAGTCTTATGGGGCGTAATTTGGCTATAAGTGATATTTTATGCTGAGAAACTTTCTTTCAGACATAAATAAAGCAATAAAAATATGTAATAAATATAAATTACATATTTAAGCGAAATATATATATATATATAGTTGCCTATAAAAATTATTTTGTGGTGCAACAAAGAATGTAAAACCTTTGAAATATTGTATTAATCATAAAAATGATATTTTGAGATTTTCGGTGCTCAAAATAAAGTTTTTGAGCTGAGATTTATGTAGCATAATATATATATATATATATATATATATATATATATATATATATATATATATATATATATGAAACAAAAATGCGAATAATCGTAAAATGAAAAAAATAAAGTGAATGTGCTAGCGAGATAAAAGTTTTATATATGAGGCAACTGTCGGTGTTGACTCGTGAATGGACAAAGTGATGTAAAAATTATTTAAATTAAAGAAATAATATAGTAAATTGAGTTTTACTATAAAAAGTTATGCACTAGCTGTTTAAACTCCGTACTTGCGAGTAAAGGTAAAAGATATTTCTGAAATAAAATTTAAATGGTTTAAGCTTCAAGATGTAAAATATCTGCATCTTAAAATGTGTGAGACCTTTACTATTTATAAAATAAGTAAAATATTATTACATGATTAATAATATTAGATGGTTATTAAAATATTATTAAATGATTAATAATATTAGTAAAGGATCTAAATATTATTAAATGATTAATAATATTTGTGAATGAGAAATGTTCTATAAAAAAATAGTAAACAGAAGTTCAAGATAATGGTTAGGTGATAGTAATATTATTAAGGGATAATAATATTACTAATGAGTTAAAAAATTATTCAATGTTTAATTATGTGGCTACATGTTAGCTAATTTATTATTTGAGTAATAGTGTTGTGAGATAAAAAGTATGATATGCTGATTGAAAGATCAATCTTATGATTGATTGGTCTTACAAAAGAAGTTAACTAAAATTGCATAGTAATAGTCAACGAATTAGGCAAGTTTTTCCTTAACTCAAACTCGAGTTATATTACAAAGCATGTTAGTAAATGAATATTGATTATTATTCACGTCTATACTGATTATTGATTCGCACTTAGTGCATGTTGCATATGTTCATCAGGTATGAATGGCTGATCACCTTCATTACCATATGTTTCAGTTAAACTTGTTCATGTTAATTGTTGACATCCAATATTATTGGTTCAGTCATTCAATCGTTGAAAATTGATTCATGTTCTTTCACAATTATCATATTGTTGAAAACTTGAAAGTTTATTCATTCTATTCAATCATGATATATATCTCCATTGTATGTAACACTTGCTGGGCAAATTTGTTGCTCACCCTTGCTATATCATGATAAAATTTTTAGATTAAGATGAAAGCTTGAATAAGGATAGAGGCAAAGTCAGAGTACAAGGTTTAATTATGTTGCAGTTAGATTTATTAAATTTTATGATGAAAATAGCATTGTAAATCTTCTAAGATATTGAAGGTATGTATTAAGTTAAGGTTGGAGACCTTGGGAATGATGTGTAAAAGTTTAATGTATAAACAATGTATGTTTATATCTTCCGCATTAGTGATAGAATTAGCGTACCGGATCCGCGACGATTTGGGACCCGGATTCGGGGATGCTACATGAGTGTTTCATATTCAGACCTTTGCATATTTCCTGGTGTTCATTATCCAGAGAAGTTCAAGACTCCTGACTTTAAAAAGTATGATGAGTCGGGGGATCCTTACACACATTTGAAGGTATTCATTAGAGAATTTGGATCTTATGCCGAGGATGAAAAGCTCAGAATGCAGCTGTTTCAGAAAAGTCTGACTTGAGAATTCAGAGCATGGTATACCAGATTAGACAACTCCAAGATTTATAGCTGGGAGGAGCTAGCCCATGCTTTCCTCAGCTAGTACAGTTTCCAAACTCAGATGGCTCTAGACTAGTACCAAATTACCAAGGTCAAGAAACAAGCCAATGAGTCTTTCAGAGAGTATGCCCAAAGATGGAGGCGCCTTGCTGCTCAAGTTATTCAATCTTTGACTGAGTCTGAATTAGTGATGACCTTCATAGACATTCAAGAAGCTCCCTTCTACGACAGAGTCTTATCTGGCATAGGTAAACCATTCTCTGAAATGATCAAACATTGAGAAATTACTGAGATGGGATTGATGTCTGGGAAGATTCAAGACCTTGCTACATTAAAAGTTATGGCTAAACACATCTAGTTTGGAAGTTATGGAAACAAACCCAGGAGGGTCCATAAGAAGAAAGAGGAGGATGTTTCCTTATACTACAAGGACAAAAAGGAAGTCAGAACATGCCTATTCAGAGGAAAAACTACTCCCCTTTCCAAGCACAGTTTTTAAACCCGCCATTGCCAAAAGGTGGAGAAGTCAGACGCACTCAAGTGTTCACACCCTTAGGGGACTCACTAGAGAACATTCTTAAACTTCTGATAACTCAGAAGAAAATTACCAATCTTTTTCAACCAGCCAACCCGAGTGGAAAGGGTTTTAATACTAGCAGGAAGTGCGATTATCATGCTGGAGCTCCGGGACATGACACCTAGGATTATTGGGCCCTAAAGCACAAAATCCAGGATTTAATTGAAAATGGTGAGATCGTGGTAACTAAACCCGACCAACCCCATGTGCAAGACAACCCTGTCCCTGAACACAAGGAAGAAAAGGTTAACATGATTAGTTGGAGCAGTGTACAGAGTTCCCATTATGTTGGTGGATCATCCCAAACTAGCAAGGACGATGTTGACAAATGGGATTATGCACAGTTCCAGTTTATGATGGAACAAAAAATAAAGGCTCTTAATGAGCAAGTCAACCAATTAGCAGAACTGATGATCCATCAGCACCAAGTCACATGTAACAACCCGATATTTTCTATATAAATAAATCAAAAATTTTGCGTATAATTTTTTTTTATTTTATTAAAATAAATATGAGGAATATGTGCCAAGATAATGTGTAT
This sequence comes from Panax japonicus, assembly GCA_020205505.1. Classification (NCBI taxonomy): domain Eukaryota; kingdom Viridiplantae; phylum Streptophyta; class Magnoliopsida; order Apiales; family Araliaceae; genus Panax; species Panax japonicus. The sequence goes on along the minus strand of CM035102.1, from coordinate 38,411,276 downwards.
ATGTATTTATGCGATAAATAAAAAAATATTTATTTCATGAATTATTACAAATAATTTTTATGTTACAATTATTAATCATTATAAATTATATTCTTATAATAATTAATTTTATAGTAGAAATGTTTTTATTAATTATTTTCCATGAAAATATAATTATATATTATTTAAATAATATATGAAATGATTATTAGAATAATTAATTTCTTCTATTATGTGAATTTATTTCAGATTAGTTAAGTTAATTTTTTTAACTTAATTAATGATGATATATATGGCAGATAAATCGGATATGGAATCCAAACCATAATTTTGAATTTTTATCAAGGAATGAGAATAATAATATAATATTAATTGTATTTTGATTTTTCAGTACTATAAATATGTACTGTATGTATAGACTAACAATGGTTGGTCAATTATGGTGTATTATATCAAACCCTAGTATTGTTGTGAAAAACCCTAATTTGAAACTCAAATTAGAGTTCAAGATTGTTATGTAATCATAATAATGTGATTAATGATTGGAATTATAGATATTAACCTTAATGAGGAAAGCCCTAATTTTTTTGAAAACCCTAATTAATGTTTATAACCTCTATTTTTTATAATTAGAACCCTAATTGCTAATTTAGAATGTTTACTACTAATTAGTGGATTTTAAACCCTAGTATTCATATATAATGTAATTAGAAACCCTAATTATAAATTGTTAATCCTATTTATTAAGTTGTTAATCCTAATTATTAAGTTATCAACCCTAACTGCTAAATGGGTAACCCTAATTACTAAATATAAGCCCTAATGCAAATTATTGGATTATAAAACTTAATTTGTGGGTCTAAGTATTTAGAAAACCCAAACTAATCAAGAAATTATAATTTTTATTTTTAGAAACTAAATTTTTTATTTTAAACCCTAATTAGAAATCCTATCATTTTTGTGCTAAACCTTAGGGTTAAACCCTAAGGGTCAAACCCTAAGGGGTTGTCAAGTTACATTAGTGCCATTAAAATCGCAAGCTGATTGACTATTTTAACCTTCTTATATAATTAAAGATAACTTGTAAATCTAGCCAGATTTATAGTTGATAACCAAACTAGATTACACGTGTGCTCTATATCTCAACAATTCAGCCTTGTGTGGACACATATACCAGCATTATTCATTGCATCTAAGTTGTATATATAGATTGGAGAGAAAAAAAAATCATTTGCTCACTTATTTTTGCCAAACTCTCATCCTTGAGCTTCTCTCTCTAAAACCTCCGAAAATATAAAGTATTTCAGTCCCAAAACAAAGCCCCACAAACACCCTTAGCAAATCATAAGCATAGAATCAAAGATTGATCAAAGTAAAGTATAAACCTAACTTATAATCTGATCTTGATCAATGTGTTTGATGTTATTGTTTTTGTGTTAAACATGTTATATGTAGTCTAGTTAAGTGATCTTGGTTGGCACATGGTAGATCTATAACACCTAAGTGCTCAAAATTGAAAATTTCAAAAATCTGGAAAATTTTGTTTTGTGTTCTGACAACCACATGTCAGACCTTGTAGATATCTTTCTGTGTTTAGTGTTTGTGCTTTGAAGGATGATAGTTGTAGTATGTCATGATATCTATACTCTGGAACTTGAATCAAAGTCATTGCATTAACCGATTGCAAGTTATTGACTGTGAGACCCCAAATTTTATGAATAAAGATTTAAATTTCTCGAAATATTTTTTTGAATATTATGGTGTGGATTTGGTATAATTTTATAGTTGTGGGTAATATTTATAAATTTTACAAAGTATTCAAGTTGTTATAAAATATTCGTTTGGTCGGGGAATATTCTTTTTGTCAGGGAATATTCGTACGATGACATAATCATTGGTGGACCCCATAACGGAAGTATTGTCGTAGTTAGAAAACGACAGAATTATCTTTTTATAAAAATAACGGTGGAAGTGTTACCGTTAAAACAGTTGAACTACCTGGTAGTAAAAGTACAGTAATACGCGTGGTTGCATAGTAGCACATGGTATTGATTATTGATGCTTACGTGAGAAGTCACTTAGTTATACTCAATTATTGCTACAGTAATTGTTGCATTATATCTCTCATATTATTGATTCGATTATTGTCACAGTATCATCGACATAATATTTTATATAGTAGATCAATAATTGAGACGACAAAGTTATTCATATTATTAAATTAAAATATTTACAATGTCTAGAAGTTCTGTCAAGGAGAGGTTTGGTCATCTAATTGCGCGCCAATAAGGAGAAATCCTTATCGGAAAGCCCCCTCTTTCTTGGGAACGACCTGGTTAATAAATATTGTGAGTTAGAATATTAATGTTGATTAAGTTCGTGTTGATGAAAGATGAAATTGATAGTTTCATTGTGTTGGAATTATTAGTGTTAGTGGAAATCGACATCTATTCCGATGATAATTGATGTCTGGGGTTATATTGATAAATCGGGTAATTAATCGGATAAATGAGCAATTAATTGCTACTAATTCACATGATTATAACTATTTGTTCACATGTGTGTACTATTGATTCATATTCTTGTACTATTAGGGGAGTTGGTGCAAGATTGATAATACTTGCATGACTAAGTTAAAAATGGAGGTATAGATGGATGTACTATACTGTAATTCATATTTTCACATGATTATAACTATTGATTCACATGATTGAACTATTGATTCACATTATTTACTATTAGGGGAGGTGGTGCAAGCTTGATAATACTTGCAGGACTAAATTAAAAATGAAAGAAACGTTAAGGTATTGTATTATAATATTTTGACCCCCAAAATGTGTAATTATCGAAACTATATTTTACTATAAATAGAATCCCATTCTTCCTTCATTTCTCACCAATTCACTAAAGCTATAGAGTAATTATTATAGAGAGAAATTATAGAGAGAAAGAAGAAGAAAAGTCTGCTACCTCTCTACTCCAGTATCCAGTTTCTTTCTAAGGTAAGGAGTATTATTTCTTTCGTATTCATGAAGAGAGTTATTGTTATTCCATTCCTTATTATTATGTTGGAATAATCTGTCTATGTAAAGTACTGCATACATGGTGAAATTCTTCTATTATTCCATTCTTTATTATACTGTTGGAATAATTTGTTTGTGCGGTCTATCGCATGTCTGGTGAATTCTGTTGTTATTCCATTCTTTATTATTCCGTTGGAATATCCTGTCTGTGCGGTTTACGCATGACCTGGTTCCATTCTTTATTATTCTGTTGGAATATCCTGTCTGTTCTGTTTATGCATGACCTGGTTCCATTCTTTATTATTCTGTTGGAATATCCTGTCTGTGCGGTTTATGCATGACCTGGTTCCATTCTTTATTATTCTATTGAGAATAACCTGTCTATACGGTCTATCGCATGAATGGTGAATTCTTCTGTTATTCCATTCTTTATTATTCAGTTGGGAATAACTTGTCTTTGCGGTCTATCGCATGCATGGCGAATGATCCTTTGTATTCATTCCTTATTAAATTGTAGAAATGATCTGTCTACGTGGACCGCATGGCGGGTGAAAAATCCGTTTGCAGTTTCATAATTTTTCTGAATTTCAAAAATTCTGGAAAAATTTGAAATGATAATTTGATGAGGTTTCTATATTGTGTCCAAAGATGACGATTTTTAGATGTATAGATTAAAAGTTATGGATTTTATGGGAAAAACTATTTTAAAAGTAAACTCTTATAACTCCTTGTGGTTAACTCCAAAATTAGTGAGATCTTTATTGGGTGTACATGTATATAACAAGAGTATACCTTGTAAATTTCGGAATTTTTGGACGAAAGTTCAATTTATGATAAATGTTTAAATATTTGGCAGTTTTGGCCATATGAAAAATAGTAAATAAATTTTAAAAATTACGAGAAAAATATATGTTCAATATGAGACTATATTATGCTAAATCCCAGAAAAGAAATATTTTTGGGACTGATTTGGTATTTTTCATGAAAATAAACTAGTTATGAGTAAATGAATTAAATATGTTATGTGAAGTAAAAAAATTAGAAAATAGGATTTTATGACTTGAGAATCCTATATAGGGTATATGCAGATTTTTGATGAGGGATTTGATCATTGGTGATGAAATCTTATGAGTATGACATTTTTGAATGATTAAAATGCATTAATTGGTAAAGTGTAAACAATTGAAATAATCTATTTCTAAGTTTAAGAAGTGATTAAAATATTATTATAATATTAATAATATTAGATTATGAGTTTATTAAGTGAATGATAATATTTGGATAAATTTAAAGTCTTTAATATTTATCCTTGATTTCGTTTGATTTGATTTCGTTTGATTATTGCTTATATCATTGTCATTTTCTCATGCTTATATTGTGATGAAAGTCATCTTTGGCTTACGTGCATAGATGGACTTGGTATGATTATGACTAGGGATTATTCGGTATAATCATGACCGCAATATAACGAATGATGTGGTAAAAGTCCTCATTGGCCGGTAGTGCATTGATGGACAGTTTTTGGTATGATTCTGACCAGGGATTATTCGGTATAGTCATGACCATTGATGATTTAATGAATATCCTTAGCCCGTAGTGCAGGGATGATTCGATGATGTGGTTTATTTATTAAGCTGAGTCTCAATGATAAAAATTGATGAAAACATTTTAAATCATAGAAGATAGTAGATATCATGCTCTACTTGACTCTTCTAATGGATTGCTTATTCCGCTGCAGTTAAACTTGATGTCTATTGTATTTTATCAGTTTAAAATTGTTAAAGGCTAATGATAATTTATTCCGCATTATCTTTGTCATAATATTTCTTACTGGACTAGTTGAGCTCACCCTTTCTTTCACTGTTCTCTTCAATAAATGAGAACGTAGTCAGGACTAGTCGGGGAACAGAGTGACAATCCAGATGATAGCATTAGTAGTCCTCATTATTCAGTTAAATACTGTGATAATAAATGTAATGAGGACTCCATTGAGTGTGGATATTGTATAGATGACAATATTTGTATTAAAACTCATAGCATATGTTTTGTCGTATTTTACACGACAGTTGTATAATTAAGTTTTTATTTGTATTTTGTACCATGTATTTGGCGACTTAAGATGGGTGATGTATACCTATTTTGGGGGCGTCACAGTTGGTATCAAAGCTTAGGGATATGATCCTGGATGAGATGTGAGACAAGAACTAGAAGGGGAGAGACGGGGAATTCCTTCGCTAGTATGACCTAACTAAGTTTATTTGGTATTTAATTGGTCGGTCAGAGTATAGGGATAATATGTGATATGTTAATTAACCCTTATTTTGTGACAGTGTTTGAAAATGGCATCTGAAAATGTTGAGATCAATAATGAAGCACATGAGACCGTTGAGTCACCAACGATCAATACCCAGGATAATGTGCAACAGGAACATAATAATCCTCAGGTAAATAACAACACCGATCAAATGATGAACGATGGGATGTTTAGAGGCTTTATGCAATTCATGCAACATCAAGAAAGAGCGGCTCTTATCCAAAATGCAGGTGAAAATACTGACAACTCTCGGACGGTCATCGCTAAGCAGTTCAAGGAACTGGGACCACCAGATTTTTTAGAGAGCCAAAACCACTTAAGGCGGAGACGTGGATAAAGTAGATCAACAAGATATTTGATGTCTTGGGATGCTCCGAGGAGCAAAAGGTTTCATTTGCCACCTTCATGTTACGAGCAGAGGCAGATTACTAGTGGGAATCTGTAAAGCATACTCAACCTGCCGCACTGAAGATGACTTGGGAAAAGTTCCAAGAATTATTCTACGACAAGTACTTTCCCGAAAGTATTCGTCACATGAAAGAAGTAGAGTTCATCAAGCTGGAGCAAAAAAACATGACCGTGTCGCAGTATGAAGTCAAGTTTGCCGAGTTCTCCCGGTTTGCATCCCATTTGGTTGATAATGAGGAGAGAATGACGCGAATGTTTCTAAGAGGTTTGAAACTCGAGATACGTCAATATCTTATCTCTCATAAACTGTGTTTGTATTCAGATGTTGTTAATAGGGCTCAGTTATTGGAGCGCAATAATGAGTCTACCAAACCAAAAGAGAGCAGTCGGCAAAATGATAATACCAGTGGTAGCAGTCATCGAAGCGATGACAATAAGCGTAGAGGGAATCAACATGCCAGAAATGGTAACCACTTCGGTGGGAATCATGGCCAAAACAATAAGAATGGACATTTCAAAAAGAGGAGATTCAACAATGATGGAAAGACGTCAGCATCAACACATGTTGTTAAAGAAGGAGAACGACCACCGGTCGTATATTACAAATGTGGAGGGGAAGGGCACATAAGTCTAAACTGCACAATGTAGTCCAAAGCATGTTACAATTGTTGAAAAGATGGTCACCTAGCCCGATTTTTTCGTGCACCAAAGTCAAGTCCAGCTGGGACGGTCGCACTAAAGGCAGATATGGACAAAACAAAGTCGGTGGTTTTAGGAAGAGCATTTTTCGTGACTAATCAAAAAGTGAGTAACCCAAACAAAGTTAGCACGGGTTAGTTAAATATAAATTTTTGCGAAGTCTATACCTTATTAGATACCGGTTCTACCCATTCTTTTATCTCTCTTGCTTGCGTTCAACGTTTAAATTTGACTCCGGAGAGATTAGACTTTGACTTATCGATTGAAACTTTGTTAGGAGAAACCTTCGTTACCTCCACTATTTATAAATCCTATTTGATTCAAATCGACACTTTCACGTTACCTGTCGATCTTATTTCCTTGAAAATACTTGTCTTTGATGTAATTTTAGGAATCGATTGGTTAACTACTCATCATGCTTTTCGTAAGGTTGTTAGCTTTCATATTTTAACCAACCTGTTATGCGAATTCAAGCAATCAAACCACTAAAGTTAATCACTATTATATCAAGCCATGAGTAAAGAGCCCCAATCCTTTCCTTGTTGAATTCCTTGTGTGTAATGTACCGAAGCCAGATTTCTGTAGGGGACGCTGTGAATGACGGTGGCAAGTTGATAGGTATAAATGTGACGTGCTATCTAAGTCTTGGATGAGGGTCACAGTTTTGAATGATATTTCTATCATTAATAAATTTCCTGACGTATTCTCGAAGAACTTCCTGGCCTACCCTAGAGCGTGAAATCAAATTTTGTATTGACCCTAGTACAAAACCGATTTCTAAAACCCTTAATTATTTCTTCAACCAAAACGAACGTATAATGCGCCAAAGATGTTGGCTCGAGCTGTTGAAGATTATGACTATACCATTCAATATCATTGTGGAAGATCGAATGTGGTAGCTGACGCATTGAGTAGAAGATCGTATACGTTTATGAGTGCGATATTGTTAACACAAAAACCTATTTCGTATAACTTACAAATGATGAAGATAGAGTTAAAGACTCTAGGGACCCATGTGAAGATTACGAATATACGAGTAGAATCAACCTTAATCGATAAAGTTAAAAGCCGTTCAAGCTACAGATCCGGAGCTGATGAATACGAAGAAGAAGGTTCAAAACGGCGTTATTCTAGAAGCAAGAGTCGATGAAGAGAGGAAATCTCAACCCTTGATTTAATTAGCCAATTTGAAATCCTCGATCGAGTAGGAACTGTAGCCTATAGACTTGTTTTACCACCAAGTATGTCGCGTGTTCATAACGTTTTTCACGTATTGATGTTACGTAAATATGTGAACGACCCGAACTACATTATTGAATTGGAACTAGACGAGATAGCAGAAGATTTATTGTATGAGGAGATACGTGCTAAAATCTTGGATAAAAATGATCGTATTCAACACTCAAAGTTTATACCTCAAGAGTTAGAATTTGAAATGAAGTCAAGGTATCCTCATCTCTTCGGCATACCAGGTACATACGTAAAGTTTGAGGGCAAAATTTCATAATGAGGGGAGATTGTGAGACCCCAAATTTTATGAATAAAGATTTAAATTTCTCGAAATATATTTTTTTGAATATTATGGTGTGGATTTGGTATAATGTTATAGTTGTGGGTAATATTTATAAATTTTTCAAAGTATACAAGTTGTTATAAAATATTCGTTTGGTCAGGGAATATTCTTTTTGTCGAGGAATATCCGTACGACGGCACAATTATTGGTGGACCCCACAACAGAAGTATTGTCGTAGTTAGAAAACGGCAGAATTATCTTTTTATAAAAATAACAGCAGAAGTGTTACCGTTAAAACTGTTGAACAACCCGGTAGTAACAGTACAGTAATACGCGTAGTTGCATAGTAGCACACGGTATTGATTATTAATACTTACGTGAGAAGTCACTCAATTATACTCAATTATTGCATCAGTAATTGCTGCATCATATCTCTAATATTATTGATTCGATTATTGTCACAGTATCATCTGCATAATATTTTATATATTAAATCAATAATTGAGATGAAAAAGTTATTCATATTATTAAATTACAATATTTACAATGTCTAGAAGTTCTATCAAGGAGATGTTTGGTCATCTAATTTCGCGCCAATAAGGAGAAATCCTTATCAGATAGCCCCCTCTTTCCTGGGAACGACCTGGTTGTTAAATATTGTGAGTTATAATATTAATAATGAATAAGTTCGTGTTGATTAAAGATGAAATTGATAGTTCCATTGTGTTGGAATTATTAGTGTTAGTGGAAATTGACATCTATTCCGATGATAATTGATGTCTGGGGGTTATATTGATAAATCGGGTAATTAATCAGATAAATGAGCAATTAATTGCTACTAATTCACATGATTATAACTATTTGTTCACATGTGTGTACTATTGATTCACATTCTTTTACTATTAGGGGAGTTGGTACAAGATTGATAATACTTGCATGACTAAGTTTAAAATGGAGGTATTATACTATAATTCGTATTTTCACATGATTATAACTATTGATTTACATGATTGAACTATTGATTCACATTATTTACTATTAGGGAAGGTGGTGCAAGTTTGATAATACTTGTAGGACTAAATTAAAAATGAAAGAAAAATTGAAGGTATTGTACTGTAATATTTCGAGCCCTAAAACGTGCAATTATCGAAACTATATTTTTCTATAAATAGAAGCTCATTCTTCCTTCATTTCTCACCAATTCACTAAAGCTATAGAGCAATTATTATAGAGAGAAATTATAGAGAGAAAGAAGAAGAGAAGTCTGCTACCTCTCTACTCCAGTATCCAGTTTCTTTCTAAGTTAAGGGGTATTATTTCTTTCGTATTCATGAAGAGAGCTATTGTTATTCCATTACTTATTATTATGTTGGAATAAACTGTCTATACGAAGTACTGCATACATGGTGAAATCTTTAATTATTCTTTGGAATAACCTGTCTGTGCGGTCTATCGCATGCCTGGTGAATTCTGTTGTTATTCCATTCTTTATTATTCTGTAGGAATATCCTGTTTGTGTGGATTACGCATGACCTGGTTCCATTCTTTATTATTCAGTTGTGAATAACTTGTCTGTGCGGTCTATCGCATGCATGTCGAATGATCCTTTGTATCCATTCCTTATTAGATTGTAGAAATGATATGTCTACGTCGATTACTGCATAGCGGGTGAAAAATCCATTTGCAGTTTCGTAATTTTTTTGACCCTCAAAAATTCTGAAAAAATTTAAAATGATAATTTGATGAGTTTTCTATATTGTGTTCAAAGATGACGATTTTTGGATGTATAGATTAAGAGTTATGAATTTTATGGGACAAAACTATTTTAAAAGTAAACCCTTATAACTTCTTGTGATTAACTCCAAAATTGGTAAAATTCTTATTGGGAGTACATGTATATAATAGGAGTATACCCTGTAAATTTCAGAATTTTTGGACGAAAATACAATTTATGATACATGTTTAAATATTTGGCAGTTTTGGCCATATGAAAAATAGTAAATAAATTTTAAAAATTACGAGAAAAATATATGTTCAATATGAGACTATATTATGCTAAATCCCAGAAAAAAAATATTTTTGGGACTGATTTGGTATTTTTCATGAAAATAAACTAGTTATGAGTAAATGAATTAAATATGTTATGTGAAGTAACAAAATTAGAAAATAGGATTTTATGACTTGAGAATCCTATATAGGGTATATGCAGATTTTTGATGAGGGATTTGATCATTGGTGATGAAATCTTATGAGTATGACATTTTTGAATGATTAAAATGCATTAATTGGTAAAGTGTAAAAAATTGAAATAATCTATTTCTAAGTTTAAGAAGTGATTAAAATATTATTATAATATTAATAATATTAGATTTTGAGTTTATTAAGTGAATGATAATATTTGGATAAATTTAAAGTCTTTAATATTTATCCTTGATTTCGTTTGATTTGATTTCGTTTGATTATTGCTTCTATCATTGTCATTTTCTCATGCTTATATTGTGATGAAAGTCATCTTTGGCTTACGTGCATAGATGGACTTGGTATGATTATGACTAGGAATTATTCGGTATAATCATGACCGTAATGTAACGAATGATGTGGTAAAAGTCCTCATTTCCCAGTAATGCATTGATGGACAGTTTTTGGTATGATTATGACTAGGGATTATTCGGTATAGTAATGACCATTGATGATTTAATGAATATCCTTGGCCCGTAGTGCAGGGATGATTCGATGATGCGGTTTATTTATTAAGCCGAGTCTCAGCGATAAAAATTGATGAAAACATTTTAAATCATATAAGATAGTAGATATCATGCTCTACTTGACTCTTCTAATGGATTTCTTTTTTCGCTGCAGTTAAACTTTACGTCTATTGTATTTTATCAGTTTAAAATTGTTGAAGGCTAATGATAATTTATTCTACATTATCTTAGTCATAATATTTCTTACTGGGCTAGTTGAGTTCACCCTTTCTTTCATTGTTCTCTTCAGGAAATGAGAATATAGTTGGACGAGTCTGGGAACGGAGTGACAGTCCAGATGATAGCATTAGTAGTCATCACTATTCTATTAAATAGTGTGATAATAAATGTAATGAGAACTTCATTGAGTGTTGATATTGTCTAGATGACAATATTTCTATTAAAACTCATAGCATATGTTTTGTCGTATTTTACACGATTGTTGTATAATTAAGTTTTTATTTGTATTTTGTACCATGTATTTGGCGACTCAAGATGGGTGATGTATACCTATTTTGGGGGCATCACATTGACGGTCAAAGATCGTTGACCGACCATGACTGGGCCATTTCTGGGCAACCCAGAAAGTATAAGATCGTGTCTGACAAGTTTTTATGGCTCCAGATCTGACAGTGTTTTGATGTTTTGCTATGGATCTTGAATCTAAGTTGTAGTATGTTATGTTAACTTTAGATTCATGCTTTTAGAACCTCCATATATCAAATATACTGGATTCAGTGACCGGTCAAAGTAGCTCAGTTGATCACAATCCATGTTTTTTGGGTAACCCAGAAAACGTTTGAACGTGTCCTCTGACATGGTTCGATCGGGCTATATCTACTTGATGTATTGTTGTTAGATGTGTTTTATGTATTAGATCTCTTCATATACATGCTGACTACAACCTGGAAGCATTTGATCACGAAAGCATTGCATGAACAACACGTTATGGAAGCCCAAAGTGGACTGATCGAATTGTTCTTCATTTAATTTCTGGGTAACCCAGAAAATGAAGAACAGTTCTGACAGTAACTTTGAAGGCTTAAATCTACTTATTGTGATGTTGTTTGATCATGTTTGTTGTTGGGCCTTGTAGTGTTGCATTTGTACTACACGATTTGACCAAAAACAAGTCCAGAAACTACATGATCAGTGTTTAATCATTGGTAAAAGTAGCCAACTCGGTTACTGCACATGAGTTTCTAGGATTAGCCAAGAACATGAAGAACACCTATAGTGACGGTTCCGTCGCTATAGGCAGTCTTTAGAGACAGTTTATTTCTAAAATTAATTGCTTTTATTAAATAAATAGAAAAATTAGTTTTTAATTATTAAAAATACAAAATAAATTATTAAAAATTATTTTAAAGTCTAAAAATTAGTTTTTAATAATTTTTAATATATTTCATAAATATTTAATATTTTTGAAATATTAAAGATATTTAATTTATTTAATTAGTATATTAAATAAATTATTTAAAAATAATTTTAATACTTGAAAAATCATTTAAAATTATATTATGGTATAAGAAAATATTTTAAGTTATTTTTAATGACTTTTAATATTTTGTGATGAAATTCATTAATAAATTAATATTAATGATAATTAAGTTATTTAATAAATGAATTAAATAAATAGAAAAATGATTTTTTTATTTTAAAAATCATTTTGAATAATAATAAGGTATTTAAAAATATTTTAAGTTATAAAATATAACTTTCAATATTTAAAGGTAAATTTCATTAATTTATTATTAATAATAATATTAAATTTATTTAATAATTATATTAAATAATTTAGTTTAAAAATTATTTTATTATTATAAATATCATTTTAAATGAAAATAAGGTGTTTAAAGATATTTTAAGTTATAAAATATAACTTTTAATATTTAAAGGATAATTTCATTAATAATTTAATATTAATATTAAATTTATTTAATAATTATATTAAATAAATGGTTTAAAAATGGTTTTATTATTTTAAAAATCATTTAAAAAGGATATAAATGAATTAAAAATATTTTAAGTTATACTTAATGACTTTTAATATTTTAAAGAATAGTACATTAATATTTTAAATGTTTTAAAAATCATTTAAGGGTAATATAAATGTTTTAAAATTTTTTTGAGTTATTCTAAATAACTTTAATATTTTGGCAATGGTTTCATTAATAGTTTAATATTAATTAAATTTTAATGATAATAGAATTGTTTAATATTTAAATAATTTATTAATGATTCCGATGTTTGAAAATTTATGATAAATTATAATAAATGTTTAAACATTATTTTAAGTCATTTAAAAATAATATGACTGATACTTACAGATATTGAACTTCAGAATAGAGTCTTAGACTCGATAATTACCCGATAAAGCTGTCGGTACACCGACATGTTTCAGAAATTGATCTGGACTTAGATATTTTGACTGTATTAATGTTTGTTTGTGATTCAACGACTGTTGAACATGTGTGGCAATGTGATAGGTTATGTCCTAACTGCAATAAACAGTATTATTTACTACGATATGTTATTCTAATCAGTAAAATGATCTTATTATTGATAGGTTATTATACGAAAGATAAAAACTAAGTTACATAACTGTAAGCAGTAGACCAGACAAGTATCCTACCTTTGCATTTCCTTTATGCAATGGACAAAAGTAAGAAAGGTTTAGAATTATATTATTATTGTACCAGATTATTAACCCTATTGTTATATATATTTTAACTGATCATTGATTATCAACATGGTATTACATTATTATTCAGATATTTATTCTGTTCGTTAATTTCTAATTATGGTTATACAAGTGTCCCCACTAGGATAATCATTGTATTTAATCATATATTAATATATATATATATATATATATATATATATATATATATATATATATATATATATATATATAAGGATCAGGTCCGGACCTCCCGGACGGGAGAAAATTCGGACCTGTTTTTTTTTTTTTTTGTAGAACAACTAAAAAAAAAAAAATTATGGAACTGAAATTTTTCAATAATACAGTGTTTTGGGTGTGTTTTTAATACCTACACCAACCAATGTATGTACAGTCTGCCCAGACTGTACAGACATGTTTTGTTATAGGCATCCAAATCACGCCCAAAACACTGTATAATGTAAAAATTCCAATTCCATAATTTTTTTTTAATTGTTTCAAAAAAAAAAGCAAAAAAAAAAGGTCCGGATTTTAACAAAATCCGGGAGTCCAGACCTGATCCGGACTATATATATATATATATATATATATATATATATATATATATATATATATATATATATATATATATATATATATATATACCTATTGATTGCCAGTATGCATACAGTAAGTAAAAGTCATCTAAGCTATTTGATCAGCTAGAGACAAATTTAGAAATATCGTTGAATATGATAAAACCTTTTTGTATCCAATCAAATTGTTTTGGTTCGAATTCCCGACTAAGTATGAACATCCCGAACATGAGAAAACTTTTATGCGCCCAAGGCGGACAGAGTTAACGATAATATCGTTCTTGCATGTAGTATTGATCAATACAGGGCATAACGAGCTGATCACCCCCTGTGCCCGTAAGTTATGATGGTTTACGGATGAAGTTCTACTAAACCTATTCAAAAATTGAAAATAATGTTCATAGTATGTCACCTTAACCCTATTTATAGTCAGTACGTAGTTTCAAAATTTTGATAGAGAGTTGTTATGTTATTATTATCGGTTCAGATTACTTCACAACTATTGATTTGTTGTAGAAGGGTAGTACAAAGAAAACATTTAATCCTTTTAGCTAATATTTATAATTGTTATTACTTGCTGGGCACTCAAATGCTCATCCTTGCTTAATTTAAATATTTTCAGCTAAGTGTGAACAACCAGAAGGCTCTATCAAGAACAAAGGAAAAGAGAAAGTTGCTGAATGAGTGTTATGTTATATATTATGTAATAGTTGGTTTTATTAAGATGAGAATGATATATATTATCTATCATGTATTGCAATGAATGTTTAAAGGTTGTGTACTTGGGAATAAACTCTGATATGTAAATTAAGTTTAATATTTATATTTATATTATTATTATTAGTATTATTCCGCTCATAGAAATGGTATCGTGAAGCACCGAGTTCGAATTTCAAGTACCTTAATTTGGGGGCTTTACATCACACGTCAATTATTCAGCCAGAAGCATGCTAGCCTCCTTCCTCTTATTACAAGTACTCCACCGCTTACTCCAGAAGGTGAAACCTTGGAGGATAAAATTGCAAAAAGAGAAAAAGCTAAAGCCCGTTGGGACTTCGCTAATAAAAGGGAATTCACCTATTTAGGCCAATCGATGGAAGAGATATTACAAATGCTAATCAATGAAAGAAGAATCACAACTTTGTTCCCTCCAATCAGCTCTCACTCAAGATGGTTTGATTCTAATGGAGTATGCCAATACCACTGTCACTCTCGCGGTCACAACATTGAGGAATGCTGGGCACTCCGCTATCTTATCAAGAACTTGATTGACAGCGGTGTCCTACAGATGGCAGACAATGACGCTGTATTACTTGATAATGGGGACACATTTCCTACAAAATGGAAGGATGTCGTAGCAGTTATATCCTCTGAGGAAGATTTGGCTGCCACACCACGTATAATACAACTAATTTAGCTCAAAAGTTGAAAATCCTTTGAAAGTGGCTGCGCCAAAGCCAATCATATTGCCATTCTGGCCATAATATCCTGTTGTTAGTCTCAAAAAAGTGCCATGGAATTATGGAGAGGCTGAAGGATCCACATCCAATACAACTGCGTTAGTGTCAAAATATAATCCACTGTACCTTCCTCAATGGGTAATAAAGTCTACCATCAAGTCAAAGGGGAAAGTTCCAATGGAGAAGATTGAATAATTCCTCCATACTATGGGACAAAATGAAGCTAAGGTGGTTTTAAGCTTGAAAGAAGCTCCACAACAGATTTCTATACTAGACTTGGTTTTCTCTTTAGAAGATCATAAGAAGGTCTTACTGAGAGTCATAGAAGAAGCCCACTTACCAAAAACATTGGATGTTAAAGAGTTCCATCATCTAGTTAATCACATATTCAATAGTAATGTGATATCTTTCACCGATGATGACATACCTCCCGAAGGGACGGGTCACTACAAACCATTGCACATAGTGGTTATGTCCTCTGGATACATGGTAGGAGGAGTTCTTATAGATGGGGGATCATCCTTAAACAAAATGAACATCAATCTTAACACGATCCGAAGCATCCATGTAGACACTCAAAATTTTCTACACACCTGTTACTAACATTGCAGGAGGGCAGATTCATCTTTCAGAGATAACCATGGAAGACAGCTCACATCCATTCCGGATACCACCAGAAGTTCAGTCTCAACCCCGGAACACACACCGGGATTATCAGTTCCAAACTCGAAGATAACCCCAAGTTTCATCCTTGGAGATAACCCCAAGGAATGTCGTTTCAGTTTCGGCGATAACCCTAGAAATGCTTATTTTAAATGCATGCAATCAGCTTTAATCTCAAAACTCCCATTGAGGCACTCATTCCAAAGACCTGAAGCTAACATCGGGAAGACAGACACACTTAAAGATGACCCTGCGAAATTCAAACACTTGCAACATTCTAATCTCAAAGATAACCCTAAGCAATGTCTACTTTATCAACCCAAACCGGAGATGTGAAATCCCCAAATCTGGGTCCCAAATCACCGCAGATCTGGTACAATCATTCTATAACTATTGCGAAAGATATAAATATAAATTGTTTATACAATACACTTTATACACTTTTCTCCAAAATCGAGTAACCTTAACTTATACACAATTCATAAACTATCTAACACATAACCTTATTATCAAACTATACTATTACAAATTAGCTACACATTTTATTCCAAGTTGAGCTTGGCATTATCCTTTTCCTGTATCCGAACGCATTCGCCTTATCTGCAATGTTTATCATGATATAACAAGGGTGAACATGAAAGTTTCCCATCAAGTTTAAATTTATTTCAGGATATATCATGATTGAAAGAGTCTGAATAATAATCTGGCTATAATTCCACAATATAGTTATGAATTAGCACGAACAAATTTTTGACTGAACAAGTATTAAACATGAACAAATATATCTGGACCAACCGGTAATGAAGGTGATTAGTCTTTCTTACCTGACTTATACATGCAATATGTACATAGTACAAATTCTACATGGCAATCAACAATGATTAACCATAAGCATATCCGAATGAAACAACTCTTAGTAGAGTTAAGAAAAACTTGCCTAAACCGTTGATTTCCTCTACGTAATTTATATTTCTTTATCCGAAGACCTATTGTTAGTAATATAGATCTCCAATATTAGAATAATATCATCACAGTATAATACTATTATATTTATATACATAAAATAACTTAAACACATAGTACATAAACCTATCAGTCTATTCAGCACATGAAACTTAGCATCAAGTCAGACTATTTAATTCTGAGTTGAATCTGACACAATTATATCATCCCGACGGTCTAGTCGGATAAATATCGAGTTTAAGTTCAATTAAACTCTGCCTAAACACTTAACAATATCTTAGATAATTTTCATATCAGTCAAAACATTATTCATATGGTTATAATAATTTTCAGATAATTATTACCATTTATCATGATTTTTAAATCATTTATATCGTATTTAAATGAATTAAATACCACATAATTCCTTAATCATTAATATTTATTTAATATTAAATATTAATGAAAATCATAACATAATATTATAATATATTTATAATATAACAAAGTATTTTTAATACTTTAAAATCATATTTATATGATTTTTAAACACTTAAATCCATTATCCGATAATTGATATTAATATTAAAATATTAATATTTTTAGGTCAAAATATCAAAAGTTATATTTTATAACTTAATATATTTTTATAACACTTATATCATTTTTATATGATTTTTAAATCATTAATTCTAATTTTCCACAATTTATTTAATATATTTATTAAATAAATCAATTACCATTAATAATAAATTATTAATGAAATTCACCACAAAATATCAAAAGTTATCAAAAATAACTTAAAATATTTTCTAATATCATAATATAATTTTTCTTGATTTTTTATTAATTAAAACCATTTTTAAAATATTTATTTAATATTAAAATTAAATAAATAAATACCTTTTATATTCCAAAAATATTAAATATTTTTGAAATATAGTCAAAATAATTAAAAACTATTTTTCAGGCTTTAAAATAATTTTTCATAATTTATTATATATTTTTAATAATTAAAAACTATTTTTATCTATTTATTAATTAAAATAAATAAATTTCTGAATTTAATTGTCGCTAAAGGTGGCTTTAGTGACAAAACTGTCGCTGGTTGTGTTCTTCAGTGAACCCAGAAACTCATACTCAGTTTTCAGGTTAGTAGTTTGACCAGCAATAGATTCGTGTTCTTGATATTTTCTGGGTGGCATAATGTGATAATGTTGTAGTACTAATGTAGTACTACAACCCTAAACAAATTACATGGCCAAAACATGAACAACCTGCAAGATCTAAGCTACAGAAACACTTGTCAGACATGTTCTTGAGTTTCTGGGCTGCCCAGAAACTCAAGCAGTTCGAAGGGTACAACTTTGCAGCCTTGAATCTTTGCTTTCATGACTTGCTTAATGTGTTATAAAAGTTCAATCATGTAGTATATATGTCAGTTTTCAATTCTATAACAATCGATCAACATAACAACAACTAATTCTAAGAGATCATGGCTGGTCAAACTTGGACAGAATTCACGTTCTTGAAGATTCTGGGTTTTCCAGAATCTTCATCAAGGTAATCGGTCAACGATGGTTTGACCTTGATTAATTTTGGTTATATAATAGATCTAGGTGTTCTACTGACTTTTATGTGTAGTTCACCTACCAATCTACATTATAATAACAACAACTTGTCCAAACTAGTAAACAACATCAAGATCAATGGCTTAGAAAATGACTGTCAGACGAAATCTGGAAATCTGGGCTGCCCAGATTTCAGTTTTCGTTGTCGGTAAACTGATTTTGACCACTCATAACTTGTGATCTAGGTATGATCTGAGCTTGATTCAAGTCTCAGATCAAAGCCCTTACTACAATGAACAGATCTATAACATCAAATACACTAAACATCAAACACACAGATTTACGAGCCCTGACATTACACTGTCAGACGAGTCATGAAGGTTCAAGAACAGTTTCTATAAACTTTAATTTCGAGCATCAAAATGATATGGATCTAAGTTTTATCAACCAAATCATCAAATGTCACCCTCTAATATAACTTATAACAACAAACAACATCATCTAATATAAGATCATATGATTTGCAAGTTTAGGGCTTTTATACCTTTCTAACACTTGATCTTGAATTTGATCCTCGTGACCTGATCTTTGTATTCTAACACATGATTTTGGCTTAACCTAGCACTCCCTTTCACCCTCATACTCGAATTTTAGAGAGAGAAGTTGGTTTGGATAGCTTGGAAAATAAAGTAAGAGATTTTTCTTACTTTTTGACATTTAAATCTTGGGTTCAATAAATTGGTATGATATAGCTGCTGATTAAATGATATAGAGCACATGGCTAGGCTTAGGGTTGGTGAACAACCAAACTAGGACATAACTTACAAGTTAGCTAAATAAAGAATGCAATAAGGGCATTTTAGTCATTTGCTTTCTAATTTTAATGGCAACATAGTCATTGAATCCAACCTTTAGGGTTTAACCCTTAGGGTTAAAACCTAAGGTTTTCAAAAATCAAATTTAGTATTTCCAAATTAGGGTTTTAAAAAATGGAAAATTAAGCTTTCTAATTTAAAATTAGTATTTTATAATTACATTAAACTTTACTAATTACATTCAAGCGAAATGATTAGGATTAATATTTCCTAATTATAATTGCTAATTTCGCAATTAAGTCCATAATTGTATATTAGGGTCTCTAACGTAACACTTAGGGTTTAAAAAATTTAAAAACTAGGGTTTACTAATTAATTAAGCTTTACCCTAATTAATATTATAATTAATAGCACTTAATCATTATAATTCTTTGTTAAGTTCCCGGATTAGGATTTCAAATTATCAAAATCTAAAATTAGAGCTTCCAGATCTGGTATTAGGGTTTTCTAATAATCAATTAGGGTTTCAAGTAATTCTTTAGGGTTTTCCCTAATTAAGTTATAATTAATAACGTTTAAACCTTATACCATCATTTGCATTTTCAATCTAGGGTTTTAAATTTCTAAATTAGGGTTTCAGACTCCCGAAACTGAGATTAGGATTTCCAGAACCGGTTTCTAGGGTTTCTTATCTATTGCTAGGGTTTTCTAACTGAACGTTGACGTTCTTAATATACAATTAAGGTTTGACACAGATATAATTTATCTAGTCAACCCTCGACCCATAACCACATTCTGAACACATACAATACCATAATCACAGAATATATACACATATATACTTAATCCTGAATAATTCAGCAAAATCCTACATAGAATTTTGAAATCCTCAAAATTCCTTCCCAAAAATATCAAACGCATACACTTATTTTCTGTCTAGGTCTATTATTTGACCTTAAATCAATCATTAAAGATTTTAATAAATTGTCTGAATTCTCGGGTTGTCACAGGAGATAACCCAAGTGAGGGAAACAATTGTCATCTTGCCACCTCAACCCCACATTGCGCCGTCTCAACATCTCATACATTAATTTCTACACAGTAATGTCCCACAAGAGCCAAGTAATTACAATCTCGAGTGATTATTGCGCAGGGCAGCACACCAAATAGAATTTGAAGCATGGGCATGGTCCATTCTTCCTGACTTCATACAACCTCTAATCCCATGTCATTACGAAACTCTCGACAAAAGCGGTCCGAGAAAGGTCTTGTACACCTCATTCGGATGCTCGGATTGAAGTTCTGCAAGTTCAAGCGGACATCATAGTGCACGAGTGCACGTACTTCGAGATGGCTGGACCCATAGAGCCCGGGACACCCCGGGCAGCTGCAAGTGCATCTGCGGTTGCCACAAGTACACCTGCGACCACCAGCTCTATAAATATTGATCTTGGGGTGGCCATATTAAAAGAGGAAAAGGAGAGGAAGCCCTGTCAAATTTTCTCTGTACACACCCCGATATATTGAGTGCTTTCTCATTTTAAACACCTGTTAGCTCACATATAGCTATATTTTTTATCGGTGGGAGCTGAGTGTTCATCCATTTATAGTCATAGAAGTCTTCTTTGGCAGCCCACTGTAAGCCTTCTTACACATTCTAAAGCCTTTCTCTTCATCTTTGCGCACACTATTCTTCACATTAAGAGTCGTGTTATGTGTGTATGCCCGGACTTCGGTCTGTGGTTTTCATTTCTTTCTGTATATACATACTTATATATGCATATATTTATATATATGGACTAACATTATCGAGTTATGCCTCGATTGAGCCTAGACTTATGTCTGGAGCATTTAGTTGCTTTTATATATCTATATACTTATATATATGAACTGTTGTCGGATTATGTCCGATGAGCCTGGATTTTATATCCGAAGAGTTTAATGCTTATATATATATATATATATATATATATATATAAAATCCAGGCTCATCGAATAGATTTCGTCAACAGTTCATATATATATATTCACATTTCTCTCAGACCTGGAGTTTACTTCGTGGCCTTTTACTGCTTTATTTATATTCCATCCCGCTTAGAGTTTACTTCGTGGCGGTTGATCGCATTTATTGCTTTATTTACATTTCTAATCCCCCATGGAGGTGCTTCATGGTGGTTGATCATGTCTCTATATATATATTTACCGCTTTTATATATTTACATTTCTGATCAACAACGGAGGTGCTTCGTGGTGGTTGATCATGTCTGTATATATATATATATATATAAATATATATTTACAGCTTATATATATATATAACTGCTTACTTCTTTTCATATAAACTGCGGCATCATGTGAGCCTAAGAATCATGTGATCACAGATCCAGTCTACTGAATCTAGATTCGGTTCCCGTGATGGACATTTTCAGCTGTAAGCAGCTTGAAAATTTTTCACGGTGTTTGCATTTCCTTAGATGGCTTTCATGCCCATGAGGAGTTTGGCACTGCTATATATTATTTTCTCGAAGATGCTTTACATCTCGAAAAATAAAAGCAAACAAGTCGAACATTTAATAATAAAATGAAAGTATGAAAAGGTCTCAATTACTATTGAGCACAGGGTTTGAAAAACATCTTTTACAAAAATTCAATGCTGTATCATGTTTAAAATTGAATTTTTATATAAATTCAAACCCTTTGTATATATGTGCGAACGAGGCCTCACACTACTTCCAAATAAATTGCACATTGATCCATACACACACACACACATATTCATATAACAGTTTCTTAAAAAGTGGCGGTCACCGTGCTAACACGGATGTCGGGGGGGGGGGGTGCCTAACACCTTCCCTTTGCATAATCAAGCCCCTGAACCCAAATGAATCTCGGTTTCATAGATCCGTTTAGCAGTGTCACATCACTGGGTTAATGTGCAAACCTTTTCTTGGTTCCGTTGGTGCAACTAGTTAAAAACACCAACTGGCGACTCTTACAGTCAAATCGTCGACATATACATGTCAGACCTTTTTCACTTGTTTTTTCAAACAAATCTCACATAACATGAGAACACCAAAGAACAAGAACAGAAAAGGGATAAATAAAAATCCCGACGTCGACTGGTGGCGACTCTGCTGGGGACACCAGTAAGAGGGCTTAAGCTGCTACTACAAGTTTTTCAAAACTGTTATATGCTTGTGTGTGAATGTTGCATTTATATTTATGATGAATGTGTACGAATGTATTTACTTATTGCACTACAATAGATCTATCTGTGATATTAGTGCTCTGCACATATCATCATTTTTATAAACGGTGAGACACTGTTGTATGTGAATGTATGTTGTGTGGTTTATCCACCAGGAGGATATCTTGTCGGTGTTTGATTATTGGACTCGTAGGGAGACTAATTCCAACGAGGCTCAGAAAAGGCACGAAAAGGCACGAAAAGGCACAACCCAGATTCGCTCCAATTGAAAGACCAGATTAACTTCCCGTCAAGTAGATTGCGATGATCTGGGAACCTTCATGCCAAAAAGCCGCGAGAGTAACCCTAAGATAGGTCAGCCTCTGATAAACAAAACGAGAAGGAAAGTCTCTTCATGTTTTACATTTTTCTATTACTTGTAAAAGCATTTACTTGTAATTTTATTCCATGTTCATATTTATGTAATGGAAAATATGAAAAATATTTGCACATACATGACATGCTATCAAATGGAACCCGTTTTTGCAGGATAATATTCCTAAAATGCACACATTATGATATCATGTAAACATTTACATTATCCCCAAGACTAAACTACATAAGTTTTTTGTAGGGAAACAATTGGGTCTGTTACTCGTTCAAAATCCAAAAAGGCCACGAGCCTACAGCCAATCATGTCTTCTTCTGACTAGTCTAATCCCGTTTCTCGAGAAGAATTTAACGGATTAAGTAAACAAATTACAAATTTGGATGTTCTGCTTAAAGAATTGCATCAGTCTACTCATGGCTCAAAGATGCCTACACATACAGAATCCTCTACACAAGGAGGAACTCAAGGTTTGGATAATACAAATCTAGAACCTCAGTTGGATACGACCAACAAAGACCCTAAAAACACTCATCTCAAATGATATTCAGACACATGTGATATCAGGAAGAAGGTCCTTCAAATGGAAGAAACCATCCATTCTCTCAAAGGGATTGGAGCACATGGGAGTGTTTCATATGTTGACCTTTGAATATTCCCTGGTGTTCATTATCCAGAGAAGTTCAAAACCCCTGAATTTGAAAAGTATGATGGATGAGGGTATCCTTACAAACATTTGAAGGTGTTCATTGGAGAACTTAGAACTTATGCAGAAAACGAGAAGCTTAGAATGCAGTTGTTTCAGAAGAGTCCGACTGGAGAAGCCTGTTTATGGTATACCAGATTAGACAACTCAAAGATCCATAGTTGGGAAGAGCTAGCTCATGCCTTCCTCACTCAGTACAGCTTTCAATCTCAGATGGCTTCTGACCGGTACCAAATTACCAAGATCAAGAAACCGTCTTATGAGTCTTTCAGAGAGTACACTTAAAGTTGGAGGCGCCTTGCTGCTCAAGTTATTCCTTCCATGACGGAATCAGAAATGGTCATAACTTTCATAGACATACAAGAAGATCCTTTCTATGAGAGAGTCTTAGCTGGTATTGGCAAACCATTTTATGAAATGATCAAACACGGAGAGATGGTTGAGATGGGGTAGAAGTCAAGAAAGATTCAAGACCTAGCAGCTTTTAAAGCAGTTGCTAAGCACATCTAGTCCAAAACTTATGAAAACAACCCCTGAAGGGTCCATAAAAAGAAAGAGGAGGATGTTTCCTTGATACTACAAGGTCAAAAAGGTAATCAGAATATGCCTATATAGAGGAGAAACTACTCCCCTTTTCAAGCACAGTCTTCAAACCCTCCATTTCCTAAAAGTGGAGAAGCAAAGCGCCCTCAAACGTTCACACCCTTAGGGGACTCGCTCGAGAATATTCTTTCTCTTCTGACTACTCAGAAAAAAATCACGTATCTTTTTCCACCACCCAACCCTAATGGGAGGGGTTTCAATGCTACTCGGAAGTGTATTTATCATTCCTGGGGCACCTGGACATGATACTCAAGATTATTGGGCCTTAAAACACAAGATCCAAGATTTGATAGACAATGGTGATATCGTGGTTACCAAACCAGATCAACCTCATGTGCAAGACAACCCTCTTCCTCAACATAAAGAAGAAAAGGTCAATATGATTAGTTGGAGCAGTGGACAGAGTTCCAATTTTAATGGTGAATCATCCCAGACCATCAAAGATGGTGTTGATAGATGGGATTACATAAAGTTTCAATTTGCTATAGAACAAAAGATGAAAGTTCTTTGTAAGCAAGTTGAACAATTGGCAGAACTGGTGATCCATCAACATCAAGTCACATGCCAGTTAGTCAGCCACGAGCATGACTGTCTCCTTCTTTTAGTTATGAATGCTCCATCATCACCTTCAGAAAGTGAAGCACTGGATGACAAGGTTATGAAGAGAGCAAGTGATAAAGCCCGCCAGGATTTTGCCAATAGAAGGAAATTTACATACCTGAGCCAACCTATGGGGGAGATATTTCAGATGCTAATCAACAAAGGAAGAATCACCTCCCTTTTACCTCCAATCAATCCCCGTTCAAGATGGTTCAACTCTGATGAAGTATGTCAATATCATTCAAATTCTCGCAGTCACAACACAGAAGAATGCTAGGTAGTCCGCCACCTTATTCAGAATTTAATTGACAGCGGTGTCCTGCAATTGGCAGACGATGACACTGTGCTACTCGAGAGTGGGAATACATGTCCTACCAAATGGAAGATATTAGTAGCAGTTATATCCGTTGAGGCTGATGAGACTATCGGGCCATTTCCCTTACAAGCAATTCCACTCAAAGGTGGTGATAATCCTTTGAAAGTGGCTGCACCAGAGCCAATTTCTTTACCCTTCAGACCACAGTATCCTGTTATCAGCCTACACAAAGTCCCATGGAATTATTGAGAAAATGAAGGATCCATGTCTCATACTACTGCTACAGTGTCGAAGAAAAATCCACTGTATCTTCCTTAGAGGGTGATGAAGCCCACCATAAAAGCAAAGGGGAAGATTCCCATGGAGAAGATTGAGAAATTCCTCCACACTATGGGCCATACTGAAGCCAAGGAGGTTCTAAGCTTAATAGAAGCTCCACATCAAATCTCAATACTGGACTTGGTTTCCTCTTCTGAGGATCACAGGAAGATCTTATTGAAGGTTTTGGAAGAAGCCTACTTACCAAAATCAGTGGATGTGAAAAAATTTCAACATCTGGTTGATCACATTTTTAACAACAATGTGATATCCTTCACTGATGATGACATACCGCCCAAAGGGACCGGTCATTACAAGCCATTACATATTACAGTTTTGTCCTCCGGGTATATGTTAGCTGGAGTTTTGATAGATGGAGGTTCATCTATGAATATCTGTCCTTATGCCAATTTGGTGAAGATGAACGCCAATCTCAAGCGGATCCGGAGTAGCCATACGGTTATTAAAGATTTTGATGGATCCCGACGAAATTATGTCGGAGAGATTGAGCTGCTAGTGGAGATTGGTCCAAATACATTCAATGTATCCTTTCACGTCCTCAAGATAGATTCAGGATATAACCTGCTATTAGAGAGACCATGGATCCACATGGTTGGAGTCGTCCCTTATACACTTTATCAACAACTAAAATACATTGTCAACAATAGTGTAGTCACTGTGAACACTGACCCGAAATGTCCTGAACAAGGAGACATACCACTCATCAGCTTCAATTCAGAAGTTGAGCCGGCCAATTTTCATAATTTGGAAGTGAACAACACACAATACCATCCTATTGGAGTGTCGCTTCCCGTACCCAAGATTTCTGCTAAAGTGATGGCAGATACCCAAGAAATGATGTCATTGGGTTATCAGCCTGTATAAGGGCTGGGTAAAAATTAACAGGGTATTAAGCACCCAATTCGAATGTCCAGTCAAACCAGGACAACCGGATTAGGCTATTCTTCCGGTTCCAGTCATATGAATCCTCATAAACATAAGAGGATTCCTCAAGCTTCTGCCACACGATGATTTTCTCCACCTGCAACTCCTGAGCTGATATAGTCTCCGGTAAAGGTGTCAGCCCATGTTATGGCTATGTTATTTCCTAAACCAGTACTGTTTAAAGCAAAAGAGGTCCTGATTCCTAATCCCGAAGTGGAAGAAAGGGAACAGAAACGTAAAAATGACATCGCCCTAATGATGTCAAGCATACGCATCATTGTCCATGATTAACATACAACCAGATACACCCCAGACGATGATTGCCAAGATGTTATGGTCATTATTCTGGAAAAGGAGGACGATGACAACCCCTCCATTACTGTAGTCCATCAGGACTTTACCCTTGATAATTGGAGCAGCACTCCATGCATTGGTTGATGAGGGTTAAACAGGTAGAAATTCGTCTGCCCTGTAGATAACTTTAATTGCTTAATTTTCTGCACAGTATTAGCAGTTATTTTATCAGTACATGCTAACACTTTTGTATGATTAAACAGTTTCATATATTAAGTGAAATCATATTTTGTTTTAGGACTCTTAATTTAGATGTGCCTGTACTTGCTGATGAGGTGCCTTTTCTCCACAAGGACTATAACTTTGATGAAAAGTTGGACTCAAATTTGATGGAAATCCAAGAGGACATTTAGATACCTCAGGAGATCAAAGAATGGGTCGAAGACAAACCTAACCCTAATCTTGATCAAACTTTTTCTTTCAATCTCGGAACCTTAGAAAGCACTAAGTTAATCCAGATTGGTTCAGACCTCACCCCAAACCAACAGAATGACATGGTTACGCTACTAACTCAATTCTAGGATGTGTTTGCATGGTTTTATGAAGACATGGTGGGTTTTTCCACTGACATTGTTCTTCATCGCCTTCCCATTAAAGAGAGATTCAATCTAGTCAGGTAGAAGCTCAGGCGATTGAAACCTGAGTGAAGTTTAAAGGTAAAAGAAGAAATTGTGAAACAATTTCAAGCTGGCATTATCATGGTGTCTACATATCTGTAATGTATATCCAACATAGTTCCCGTGCCTAAACCAGGAGGAAAGGTGCGAGTTTGCACGGATTACCAGGATCTGAATAAAGCTTGCCTTAAAGATAGCTTTATCGTGCCCTTTATCCACATTCTCATTGATAATACTGCTCAATACAACATGTACTCATTTTCGGATTGCTTCGCGGGGTATCATCAGATTATGTCTGCTAAGGAAGGCGTGAGAAAACTACTTTTATCACGCCTTGGGGAACCTTCTGCTATAGACGATTACCATTTTGCCTCATTAATGCTGGAGCAACCTATCAGCGAGCTATGATGGCTCTTTTCCACGATTAATGCACAAGGAGATAGAGATCTATGTGGATGACATCATTGTCAAGTCCCGAAGGGAGGAAGACCACTTAAACCATCTCAAAAAGCTCTTTAACAGCTTGCATAAGTACAACTTGAAGTTGAATCCAACCAAGTGTGCCTTTGTCGTAAAATTAGGCAAGTTGCTAGGTTTCCTAGTCAGCCACAAAGGGATTGAGTTGGATCCCACCAAAATTCAGGCCATAAAGGAAATTGCCATTCCTCAACCAGAGAATGAAATACGGGGATTTTTGGGAAGAATCAATTTCATTAGCAGGTTTATCTCTCAACTCACAGCAATCTTTGAGCCCATCTTCAAATTATTAAGGGAAAACTCCTCCATAAAATGGAATGATGAGTGTCAAAAAGCCTTCCTTACAATCAAAGAGCAGCTGGTTAACCCTCCTGTTTTGGTACCTCCCAGGAATGATGTTCCCATGTTCATGTACCTGTCCATTAATGACAATGCTATGGGTTGCATGCTGAGATAGAAAGACGATAGAGGCCAAGAGCGAGCTATCTATTACCTTGGCAAAAGATTTAGCAGCAGTGAACACAAGTACACTCTGATTGAGAAGACTTGTTGTGCTTTAGCATGGGCTTCCATGAGGTTACAACATTACCTCTATGGTCACACAACCCATGTGGATCCTCTCAAGTACGTGTTCAGTAAACCCTTAATAAATTGTCGATTGTCCAGATGGTAGTTGATCCTACAATAATTTAGCATCGTCTACATGACGCAAAAGTTTATCAAATGTCAAGGAATTGTGGATCAACTAGTTGCCGCACACGCAGGGGATTATAAACCCTTGGAAACATATTTCCCCGATGAAGGGGTCATGACAATTCAGCAACACCATTAGTACGACGCATGTCGTACATGGAAAATGTATTTTGATGGAGCTGTTAACACAGAAGGCTTTGGAGCTGGAGCAGTTCTAGTATACGGTACGGGGGAGCAGTATCCCTTCGCCATCAAATTATAGTTTGTCAGCACCAACAACACAGCTGAGTATGAAGGCTGTATCACGGGGCTAAAACTTATCCATTCAATGGGGATCAGGCAGTTAACTGTCTTTGGGGATTCCGAGTTGGTAATCAAACAATCCACGAGAATTTATCAAACCAAAGAACTACATTTGCTGCCTTACCATCGGCAAGTTTTATAGATGGCTTTGGAGTTCGAAGAAATCTCCTTTTCACACATTCCTCGTAATAGGAATGATTTTGCGGATGCACTAACAACATTGGCCTCCTTGATTCACATACCTGACAAGGAAAACATGACAAGCATCACATTTGCCCCGCAAAAGGCCCCAGCCTATGTGAACTATGTTGGAAAAGTATCGGATGAGCTACCTCCTGTCCACAACCCTCGGTATCAATATATCAAGGAGTATCTACGAGATGGATCTACACCCGCTGAGTCGAGTCCTTCTGAAAGAAAGTGGATCCATCGAATGTTTATGAAATTCTACCTAAGCTGAGATGCACTCCACAAAAGAGATGCAAGATTAGGTCTCCTTAGATGTCTGGACAAGGACCAAGCTCAGAGGCTCATGGATGAGATCCATGGTGGAGTATGTGGCCCAAACATGAGCGCCCCCCTACTTGTTAAGAAAATCCTCAAAACAGGGCATTATTGGCTTACGCTCAAAGTTGACTGTGATGATCACGTCAAGAGGTGCTATCAATGCCAAATTCATAGAAATGCTATCCACGTCCCTCCAAGGGAACTCCATAACATGAGTTCACTTGGCCCTTCTCAATGTGGGGAATGGACGTGATCGGGCCCATTTAGCCCAAAGTTAGTAATGGACATCGGTTTATCTTCACCATGATTGACTACTTCACCAAGTGGGTAGAAGCAGCCTCCTTCCCTAGGGTTACTAAATAAGTCATCATTGCTTTCATCAGAAATAATGTCCTTTGTCGATATGAACAACCAAAGGTAATTCTGTCAAACAATCCTAAGAACCTCAACAACAAAATGATGGAAGAGTTATGTAGTAAATTCCACGTCAAACACCTTAACTCCGTCATCTACCGTCCAAATATGAATGGTGTTGTTGAAGCGACTAATAAAAACATCATGAAAATCATGCAAAAAATGTCTGTCAATCACAAAGGATGGCATGACCTCTTGTCTCTGACTTTATTAGCCTACAGAACTTCAATGCGTACTTCTATTGGGGCAACCCCATACTCATTAGCCTATGGGATGGAAGCATTGCTCCCCATAGAGGTGGAAATGGAATCCCTCAGAGTGTTTATGGACGCTCAGCTGGATGAAGACCAATGGGTACAAGATAAGTATCACCAATTATCTCTAATAGACAAAAGGCGAACTACGGCTATCTTCCATGGTCAGTTATATCAACAAATGATCGTAAGATCCTACAATAGAAAAGTCCAGCTACGGCAGTTTAAAACACATGACTTGGTTTTGAAGAAGATCATTGACAACCAAGATCAATCCAAGGGAAAATTCGCTCCTAATTGGGAAGGCCCGTTTGTTGTCAATGAGGTATTGACAGGAGGCGCTCTCAGACTACAGGAAATGGACGGCGATGAATTTCCACAGCTTATCAACTCGGACACCATGAAACGATACTATATCTGAGGTTACCATCAAGAAAACATCCTGGCTTTGGATCATTAGGTCACCAGTCATTCCAATTTTCTAACCTTTTTTACATACTCTTCTGCCCCTCAGGGAAACATACACTTCAAACCAACAGCCTGGTTTCACCCCATTTCAAACCTTTCATACAATTTGGGTTATCCCCCCAAGGATTAAACATTTCACACCTGCAGTTTGTCCTGAAGACGGGATCAAACTTTTTCACACCTTCAATTTCTCCCAAGCATGGGATCAAACTTTCTTTTCCCCGCAGTATAGCCTGCACATGGGATTTAGACTTCTCTTCGGCTGCAAATCGTCCTGAGGGGTGAACTACGTCGACCTGATCTCTTTAATATCCGCGAGTATGCAGACAACCATATGCTATATGGGCTGGTCGCAATAAAAAAATAACAAAATCATTTATGCCCTTTCTCTATAAAAACAAACAAAAACACTTCTACCCTTCACTACATAAACAAAAACCACAAAAATACTTCTGCATCCTTCTTCATCAATAAAACTTCTACACCCATATACACATTTCACATTCAGCGTTGAACCTCTTACATCAGGTTCGAACTACGCAGACTTGATCTCCACTTCAATAGGAGTACGTAGACAGTCATTTATGGTTCGGTCTAACCCCCATACCAAAACACAAATACTTGTCACATGGTATTGGGATCAAACTTCAATCTACCATATTTCATCGGCTTCAAACCAAAGGGATGGAACTACCTAACCTCTCCTCACAATTAGGAGATTCGGCAACCATCTAAACTGCGGTTGTGCCTCAAAGAGAAACACCAATCCATAAGGGATGGAATTAACTAGGCTCCTCTTAAATAGGAGTACTGGCGACCATCTGTGGTGTGGTCAATCTCAGAGAGGAAAATCCACACTCCTCTCCATATTTACATATAGAAACCAGTCCCAAGGCACCAAAGATGGTAGGGATACACACAGATCAATTATCCTTTCTGAAAGATCCTGCGACGTCTCAATGTCCACACATCAAGGATGAGTTCAGAATGCATCAAGATCACAAGCTCTGGAGAAACAGGCAAATATCAAGCAAGTATCAAGGTACAACCGAGAGGGAAGTGAATCAAAATATATTTCCCTGCCATATATAATACTGTTTGATATATATAATATGTATTCTACATAACAAAATGGCTAAGCTAGTCTGTGTAGGAAAATACAAGTCTATCTATGGATCTATATGTATACGTACTATCAGATCTAACATAGCATTTCTCTCCGAAGAAGGAGGTAACGCTGCAAGATCCTGCCCAATGGTATCTACACGAGATAGCAAATCCGAGGCTAACTGCATGGCGACATGATGCTCATCAATGTATGCACTCATATCAGTAAGGTTGCCAGTCGTAAGGGATCTCACTGAAGTGCTATCTGTGACGGCCTTAACCCGGGCAGATAGGGCAGCATCCCGCTCTATAATCAATGAATCTCTGGATGATCTGGCCTCATCTCTCTCTAATAGAGTTGCGTCTCTCCCATCAAGAGCTGTCAATATCAAGGCCCTAGCCTGATCTCTCTCAAAGGTCATCAGATGTAGACTCTTCTCCAGATACTGTGCTGAATGCTGAATCATTGTAGCACTCATAGTGGGAGAATCCATCACAAATACTGGCAACCCAATAGTCAAATCCTCATCGATGGGAATATCAGTCTCCTATATAGGCTACTCATCGTTGGAATCAGTCCCTTGCACTATGGATACTACCACAGCTGATGCAGTCTCTGTCTCTATCCATGCAAAATACTCTGTAGAACAATTCGGATGGCTGAAAAAAAATCAGCTAATTCACGCTGATCCCAACAGGCATACAACCTGGATCTATCCTCTGCTGATAAGTGGCGAGAAGCGAAACGCTGAATCAATGCCCCTCAAAAGGATGAAAATCTTGTAACTGGTCAAACTGACACATCACGGCCAGTGGGTGGTAAGTAATCATGCCTTTCAAACTAGCTAGAGGGAGATAATCTATGCCCAAAGCATGACTGATGAAGTTGTAGGGTGAGCTGAGCCCTGTACACGACAATATATCAAAAAGATCTCCGATCCCTACCAGGAAAGCTGACCAAGATGCAACATCTATACACTCCGCAGGCTGAAAGGAGTATGACATGGATATATCATGGGTGAAACAATACCTATGCCATCTAAAAGTGTCAATCCATCTCAAGTGTGACATAAACCACACGTACAACATGACCGAGCTGCCTGTAAACACTCCTGTTGGATAAGTGCAACAGTATGTAGCCGACCTCAGAGTCTCTGCTATAATCATCGGTATGATGGTGTGACTATCCCTAAGAGCTCTCAATGCCACGATAATTCCTATATCCAACTCATCCATGTACCGTGGCATGTAGACATATGACAGTATAAACAATAGCAGTACATCCACTCTGGCCAAACGCCAATGATCCTCTAGTGTGGTAAAGACCCCGGAATGCCGTGTATAACTATCCTCAGAGCCAAATATGCCAAACAAAAAAAATTGGGATATAACGTGACCGGATGTGAGCTCATCCTGCACCACCCTATGCCTCAATCCAGTGAGGGTCATGAATTTTCGACTCATATCTCCAATCGCCATATGAACGCAAGGTCTGTCTAGTGGCATCATTGTCAAACGTGCATACTCCTCCAGTGTATGAGTCAACTCCTGGGTCACAAATCAGAAAACCTTCCTCTCCGATACCTAATGTTCCAACATTCCCTTTACGAATCCTGCGGAAACCTGAAACATCAACACGGTCATAGTATGCTACAATAGCTGATCTATAGTCACCCTGTCTGATGGTGACATTCTATCATACCACGATCGCATACCAGATACCACAAATAATGGTGGGGTATGATCAATACGGCTAACTTAGAGGAAGACATCTATACGGGCCATATCATAAGACCATCCAGGGGTCAATGCTGAATATCTCTGGACATAAGTACATATGCATAACATAATAACATACATGATACAATAGATGTCAATATGATATAGGGAATGGAAAACTGTACATATATTCCTAAGTATATCATCATCTAATACATCTCTGTACAGCTAAAATACAGGGAAATGGGGCAAAACTGCCCTACAACTAACAAAGGCCTATCAAAAGATATAGCGAGAATGGCGTGAAGCTACCCAATGTCTAACAAAGGCCTATCAAAAAAGATAATGATAATATACATCAGAAGAAGACAATGGTGTCAATGTTTACATCGTCAATCCTATCCACCTGATGTAACTCCTCCTGAGTCACTGGATCTCTATCCACAGGGATGTCAGGCCTCTACAAAGGATGATCTACACCGGCAAAACCATATGGGTAACCGGAGGGGCCAGCACCAGAGCTGGAAGGATCAAAAGTATCTGCCTCTAATGGATCTCTACCCAAGTGCCGGATAAAGAAATGTGCCCGGTCCAACTACCAGGTAAAACTGTCAATCTATGTCAAATGAGTCAGATCTCAGACACAGACTAGCCAATCCGTCATCATCACAGATCCTGGAACCATATCCCCCATGAACTGAGTGGCGCGGGTCTGGGCTCCAATAGTACGAGGGAACCACCACTGCTGGAACATCTCCTGATTCCAGGGACCCTCAAATAGTGCAAAACCATTAACACCCAACAATGGGATATCAATGATGGGTGACTACAAAATAGGCCAGTAATGCCTGGTAGGAGGAAAGATCGATATACGAAACTCTCCTGTGGTGCTCCTGATAGCACGCTCTCTTAAGTAGAGCTCCCATCCTCCATATGTGAAGAGAGAAATCCTACGAGTGGAAATCATGTGCTCAACTCCTGTCGGGTACCCATCCTCAAATCCACTGCTCAAATGCTCCCTAGAGTAGGGAACCCACGTGATGACATCCGCTGTCAACAACTCCAACTGTAGGAGACAATGAGTAAATCCCTCCACAACAGGAACCTCTGCCAGTATGGAATGTTGCCATCTCCGTCCTCGTGGATAGGTATCTAAGCCTAACACACTCCCAGGACGCAAACATAGGAGCCTCTTATAGGCCCAAAACTTCCAACACAAAGGCAAACATTTGCTGTCAGTCAACGCTCTTAACCTGTACATGGGAAAAGATAAGAGAAATACTCACCAGTAGAAATGGGTAGAATCCTAGCCAAGCCTCGGTCAAGCCCTGCGAGCGCATGTGCATTCCCCTGAGGAAGTAGGCAAAGGTATAGGAATCCCAAATATACTCTCAAATATGGGCCACTCGCTGATCAAAGCGTAGGACACCATAGAAGAGTTATCTGCTATGAAGCAGCCCCTAATGATCATCAGGAATAATCGTCAAAGAATGCGATCCCTTACTCTCATATCATCGGGTATGGGCTCACTCAACAGCTCGCTCATACCATCTACACTCAAAGGACCTGTACATATAATCCTTCCCCTGAGCGCCTCCGCCGGAACTCCTAAAAAGGATCTGATGGCAGTCGGGGTAATATCCACCGTACAAGGCACTGGTACCCCTCCAAACTCCATACCTGTGATAAATCACCAATCCATTGGCGTTATCATCACCTCACAATCTAGCAAATGGAGTGACTGAGTCTGGTGAAACCAGCGCTCAGACAATACCATGAGGTAACCCCAGGGATAACGGCGGGGAAGAATGGAAAAGAACGTCCCAAATCCCCAGCTATGTACAATCGCTCTATAGTCATCATGCAAAGCCTGATACATAGAGTGGATGCTGAACCAGTTCCCTCGAGGCTGTGTAAAGCCGAGAACCTACATCGAATACAGATTAACATCAGAATCCTTTACTCCTTATCAATAGAAAAGAAGGAAGATTAAGATCTAACTTTATACCTCGTTTGCGTGCTGATAAACTGAAGGGTGTCAACTCAAATCACCTAGAAGCTCTGGGTTTGCCACCTGAATGCCTGGTAAATTCCTACGGGGAACAGATACAGCAAGAGCGGGAGCCTCAACCGGTACAATTTCTCCTCATGCTCGATGTCTGGCACATCAACCTAGACTGGATGTATCACCACCTCCACCAAACGACGAGGCTGTCTAACAAAAGGGGGTTGAGGAACTTCAGAAGCCCTTTGCCGTATACTTGATAGGTAGAGAACGATAAGGGTGTGGTAAATTCTGACCTGAAGCTTTCCAAAAACATTTATAAAACTACATGCATGCATGCACTATTTTAACATACATCTACAGTAGAGTTAAAAATGCATGAATACCGAATGCCTAAATATTAGAAAATTTTTCCATAGTCCCCTTTGTAAAAAGGACTATCCACATGCACATAGGCATAACTAGGTGGCCATTCAGTAGCACACCTACCCACAGTCATTTACATCCTCCATGCATTAATACATCATAGAAAAAATCCATAAGCGTGTTCTAATTATCAGGATTATTTTGCTTTTCCACCTTTACTCATTTGTCCTCAAATAGGATAAGAAATGACAGTAAAAGGTGTCAATTTGACTGTTTCAAAAGTTAAATTTTTTCACATCATTACGTTCAACATGGTTTAATACTAACATTTACTATGTTGAATATTTTTTATAAAGTCATAATAGCATGCATATTCACTACTATGTGTCTAGATACATTTAATGTGATAAGTCATTTTCCATAGGATAGAAACTGGAAAAGAATACGTGCATACGTTACCAGGACAGTGTAGAACACTTGTACATTAGCAGAATTTACAGAAAGTCGCCCGAACTCAGCAGATCTGAAGAAGAGCTCTCGAATTTCCTTCACGGCGCAACTTAAAAGTGACTTATGAAAGCAATATGCATGCTTTACATATTCACAGTTGGTTGCAGGTCCACCTGAGGCAGCCTTACATGGGTCCCACCCCTCCAGCTCAATACGGTTCGAGTTACAAAGGAGGTCTCACAAGCTGAAAAGGCCAAATTAGGAATAAAAATGTTACGCGATTGAGCCGAATAACTTGGAATCCTGGTTGTTACAAGTCAAATTATGGCTTCACATGTCACTCATTGATATTCGCCTAAATACAAGGTACACTATACTGATGAGCTCAACTTTTGCAAATCATAATCGGCAATGCCTTACACAAGTTTGATGTCGCCAAATACATGGTCGTAGCCCTAAACAGTACCCCCGGTGGGGGTTACAACGCCGATATCATTGATAAAGTACTCCTAGTGAGGGTCACAATGCAGATTTTCATTCATCCATGTATCCCCGGCGGGGGTTACAACACATTCTTTGTTTATGAATGAATCCCTGATGGGGTTTACAATGAAATTAAACCATTGATACACACATTAATGAAGGTTAAGCAGCCTTTAATGTTCAGCTAACAGGGATCTATCTGTTGATACACACATCAATGAAGGTCAAGCAACCTTGACAGTTCACCCAACAGGGATTTATCCAGTGATACACACATCAGTGAAGGTTAAGCAGCCCTGACAATACATACTGTTAGCAGTAACTCCAATAGGACAGTGGTATATACTGGTTACACAAACCTGAGAAGACCATCCTCATTGGAGAGGACCGATGATGGAATATGTTATACACATTCTCAAACAGACAAAGCTTTATCCCCACAGATCTCTTGAACACGAGAGGCACATCTTCAGAGTAAAGTCTGTATCAAGGATTCAGGACTTTGGTGATAACCCCAACATCAACATCTTGGAAGACTTTGATCGCATGTCCAAGACATCAATGATTGTCATCCCTGGCAGGATTAACAGGGAACCGATAATCATCCCATCATGTTGGAAAATAATCCAACAAAACACGTGCATCATGCATTTGCATCATGTTGCTGCACATGGCATCATGTTTATCATGTTGCATTTCAAGTGTATAGGATTCTTTATCCTATACATGCCTTGTATTTCATGAATATGACAAAGAGGGGCATCTGTAGACACTCAAAATTTTCTGCACACCTGTTACTAACATTGCAGGAGGGCAGATTCGTCTTTCAGAGATAACCCTAGAAGACAGTTCACATCCATTTCGAATACAACCAAAAGTTCAGTCTCAACCCCGGAACACACACAAGGATTATCAGTTCCAAACTCGGAGATAACCCCGAGTTTCATCCTTGGAGATAACCCCAAGGAATGTCGTTGCAGTTCCAGCGATAACCCCAGAAATGCTTGTTTCAAATGCATGCAATCATCTTCAACCTTGGAACTCTCACTAAGGCACTCATTCCAAAGACCCGGAGTTAACACCGGGAAGACATGCACACTTAAAGATGACCCTGCAGAATTTAAACACTTGCAACATTCCAATCTTAGAGATAACCTTGAGCAACGTCTGCTTTATCATCCCAAACCGGAGATAACCCCGGTGAGGGAAAAAATCATCATCTTTCTACCTCAACCCCACATTGCACCGTCTAAACATCACATACATACATTTTACACAACAATGTCCCACAAGAGCCAAGGAATTACAATCCCGAGTGACTATTACGCAGGGCAGCACACCGGATATAATTTGAAGCTTGAAGATCATTGGCATGGTCCCATCTTCCTGACTTCGTACAACCTCTAATCCCATGTCATTGCGTAACTCTGGATAAAAGCGGTATGAGAAAGGTCTTGTACACCGCATTCGGATGCTCAAATTGAAGTTCTGCAAGTTCGAGTAGATATCACAGTGCATGAGTGCACGTACTTCGAGATGATGGGACCTGCAGAGCAACATGTGAGCCTAAGAATAATGTGATCACAGATTCAGTCCACTGAATCTAGATTCAGTTCCCGTGATGGACATTTTTAGCTATAAACAGCTTGTAAATTATTCACGGTGTTTGAATTTCCTTAGATGGCTTTCATGCCCATGAGAAGTTTGGCACTACTATATATTATTTTCTCGAAGATGGTTTGCATCTCGAAAAATAAAAGCAAACAAGCCAAAATTAAATAATAAAATGGAAGTACGAAAAGGTCTCAATTACTATTGAGCACAGGGTTTGGAAAACCTCTTTTACAAAACTTCACTACTATATCATGTTTAAAGCTAAATTTTTATATAAATTCAAACCCTTTGTATATAGGTGCGAACGAGGCCTCGCACTACTTTCAAATAAATTGCACATTGATCCACACACACACACACACACAAAAATTCATATAACAGTTTCTTGAAAAGTGGCGGTCACTGTGGTAACACGGATGTCGGGGGGTGCCTAACACCTTCCCTCCGCATAATCAAGCCCCCGAACCCAAATGAATCTCGGTTTCATAGACCCGTTTAGTGTCACATAACTGGGTTAATGTGCAAACATTTTCTAGATTGCGTTGGTGCAATCAGTTAAAAACACTAACCGACAACTCTTACAGTCAAATTGTCGACATATACATGTCAGAACTTTTTCACTTGCTTTTTTTAAACAAATATCACATAACATGAGAACACCAAAGAACAAGAACTGAAAAGGGACAAATAAAAATCCCGACATTGACAAGCCATACAATTATCAAAGGTTTTGATGGATCCCGATGAAATGTTGTCGGAGAGATTAAACTACCTGTGGAAATTGGTCCACATACATTCTGTGTATCCTTCCATGTCCTCAAAATAGCTACAGGTTATAACCTACTTTTGGGAAGACCATGGATTCACATGGCTGGAGCCGTCCCTTCCATCCTTCATCAGCAGCTCAAATACATCATTAACAGTAGCCTGGTCACTGTTAATACTGAGCTAAAATGTCTTGTACAAGGTGACATACCACTAAGCAGTTTCAATGCAGAAGTTAAGCCTGTCATCTTCCAGGCCTTTGAAGTGAGCAACACTCACTATCAACCCATTGGGGCACCACCTCTGAAACCCAGAGTTCATACCGAGGTAATATCGGCAAGTCAAGATATGATATCTTTGGATTTTCAACCTGGATAAGGGTTAGGAAAGGATCATAAGGGCATCAAGCGCCCAATTCAAATTCCCAGTCAAACAGGGACAGCCGGGCTAGGCTATTATTCTGGGTCCACTCATAGGAATCCTCACAAGCACAAACAGGTTCCTTCATCTTCAGCCACACGGTGATTGCCTATACCTATAGATGTTGAGCCTGTATGGACTTGATTAAAGGTTCCTGCCCGTGTGGTAGCTATGTTGTTTCCTAAGCCGATACCAGTCAAAGGAAAGGAAGTCTTGACTCCAGATCCAGAGGTGGAAGAAAGGAATTGAAGGCGCAAAGAAGAGATATATTAACATCTGTCAAACATTCGCGTCATAGTCCATACAGAGGGTATAAATAGGGACATTTCTGATGATGATTGTCTAGACATTATGGTCATCATTCAGAAGAAGGAGGATGATAACAACCCCTTCATCACTGTTGTCCATCAGGAATTCACCCTTGGCAATTAGAGCAACACTCCTTGCATTTGCTGACTAGGGTAAAAAGGGCAGAAACTCCCTCTGCCCTGTAGATAACTATAACTGCTTACTTTGGCTGTAAAGTATCAGTAGTTATTTTTTGTCATTTCACGCTAACACTTTATATGATTGAACAATTTCATATATTAAGTTAAAGCATTTTATTTCAGGACTCTAAAGTTAGATGTGCCTAAACTTGCTGATGAGGTGCCTATTCTCCACAAGGATTATAACTTTGATGTAAAGTTGGACTCAGTCTTAATGGAAATACAAGAGGACTATGAGATACCTCAGGAGATTAAAGAATGGGTCGAAGACAAACCCAAGCAAAATCTTGATCAAACCACCTCTTTTAACCTTAGAACCTCAGAAAACCCCAAACAAATCCAGATTGGTACGGACCTTACTACAAACCAAAGGAATGACATGGTTACTCTATTAACCCAATTTCAGGATGTGTTTACATAGTCTCATGAAGACATGGTCAGTCTGTCAACTGACATTATCATCCACCGTCTCCCCATCAGAGAGGGATTTCAACCAGTCAAGCAAAAGCTCAGGCGATTAAAACTTGAATGAAGTTTAAAAGTTAAGGAAGAAATTATGAAACAATTTCAAGCCAGCATCATCATTGTAAGACCCCAAATTTTATGAATAAATATTTAATTTTCTTGAAATATTTTTTTTAATATTAAGGTGTGGATTTGATATAACATTTGATATAATGTTATAGATGTGGGTAGTATTTATAAATTTTGCAAAGTACGCAAGTTGTCATAAAATATTCGATTGGTCGGGAAATATTCATTTTATCAGGGAATATTCATACGACGACACAATCATTGGTGGACCCCACAAAGGAATTACTATCGGAATGAGAAAACGACAGAAATATCTTTTTATAAAAATAACGGCAAAAGTTTTATCGTTAAACTGTTGAAATACCCAGTGATAAAAGTACAGTAATACGCGTGGTTGCATAGTAGCACATGGTATTGATTATTGATGCTTACGTGAGAAGTTACTCAGTTATACTCAATTATTGCTACAATAATTGCTGCATAATATCTCTCATATTATTGATTCAATTATTGTAACAGTATCATCAACAAAATATTTTATATTATTAAATCAATTATTGAGACCACAAAGTTATTCATATTATTATTTACAATATTGACGATGTCTAGAAAGTTCTGTCGAGGAAAGGGGTTTGGTCACCTAATTTTGCGCCAATAGACAGAAATCCTTATCAGAAAGCCCCCTCTTTCCTGGGAATGATCTGGTTGTTAAATATTGTGAGTTATAATATTAATGAAGAATAAGTTCATGTTGATTAAAGATGAAATAAATATTTCTATTGTGTTGGGATTATTAGTATTAATGGGAATCAACATTTATTTCGATAATAATTGATTTCTGGAGATTAATTTGTCCAATCGGGTAATTAATCGGATAAATGAGCAATTAATTGCTATTAGTTCACATGAATATAACTATTTGTTCACATGAATGGAACTATTGATTCACATGATGTACTATTAGGGGAGGTGGTGCAAGTTTAATAATACTTGTAGGACTAAATTAAAAATGGAGGAAAAGATGAAGGTACTATACTGTAATAATTTGAGCCCCAAAACGTGCAATTATCAACACTATGTTTTCCTATAAATAACCAATTCACTAAGACTCACAAGAGCAATTATAGAGAGAGAATCTATAGAGTGAAAGAAGAAGAGTATTCTACTACTTCACTATTACAGTATTCAACCTTCTACTATGGTAAGGGGTATTATTTCTTTCGTATTCGTAAGAGATATTTTTTTTAGTATTCGTAAGAAATAATATTTTCTTTCATACTTTGTAGTATGTGAGTAATATTATTTCATTTTTTATTCTTAATTCTACACTCATTCTGTTAAAGTATTGCTTCTATACTCTGTGAAATTAGTAGAATATCCTTGAAATTTGCTCTTCATCTAGTATCGTTTCACAATGATATTTTTCTAAAAATTCTTGTTAAATTTTAAGCTTTTCATGCTGGAGTCTTGTTAACGAAATACTATTCACAAAGTACTATTCACGGGGTACTATTTATAAAGTACTATTTATTGGGTACTATTCACAGAGTACTATTCATGGGGTACTATTCACTCGGGTACTATTCACCCGAAGTACTATTCATTACAAAAATTGATTTCTTTTCGGTCCAAATCATTTTTGATACAATGTTATTCTTGAATTTTACTCCATAAAGCAGTATCATGTTGACAATTTGGATATTATTGAATTATGGATAAATTAAATTATAAATCTTTAAATTTATCCTTGCTTTCATTTAATTGAATTCTTATATCATTGTCATCATCCTCATGCTTATATTGTGATAAAAGTCATCTTTGGCTGTAGTGCATAGATGGACTGTTGATTGATATGATTATGACCAGGGATTATTTGGTATAATCATGACCCTGTAATGTTACAAATGATATGGTAAGAGTCCTCATTGGCCCGTAGTGCATTGATGGACAAATGTTGGTATGATCATTACCATGCGTTCTCTTCGGCCAACGGTGAAAAGATGAATTGTTGTTTGACATGATCATGACCATTGGTGAAAACACAAATATCCTTGGCCCGTAGTGTATGGATAATTCATGGTCGTGAAACTAATGAATATCATTGGCTTGTAGTGCATGGATAATTCAGTGATGCGGATTATTTATTAAGCTGAGTTCCAGCGATAAAATTGATGACAAACTTTTAAATCATAGAAGATAATAGATATCATGCTCTACTTGACTCTTCTAATGGATTGCTTATTCAGCTGCAGTTACTGATCTAAAACTTGTTGTCTATTGTATTCTATCATTTGTTATACTGTTGAAGGCTAAGGATAATTTATTCTGCATTATCTTAGTCATAATATTTCTTACTGGGCTAGTTGAGCTCACCCTTTTCTTTTATTTTTCTCTTCAGGAACTGAGAACGTAGCTGGGACTAGTCTGAGAATGGAGTGATGGTCCAGGATAAATGGCTATAGTAGTCCACACTATTATATGAAATAGTGTGATAATAATTGTAATAAGGACTCCATTGAGTGTGGATATTGTCTAAAAGACAATATTCGTGTTAAACCTCTCAGCTTATGTTTTGTCGTATTGTACACGACAATTGTATTTGTATTCTGTACCAAGTATTTGGCGACCCAAGATGGGTGATGTATACCTATTTTGGGGGCATCACAGTTGGTATCAAAACTTAGGGATATGATCCCTGCCTGAGATGTGAGACTAAAACTAGGAGGGGAGAGGCAGGTAATCAGTGGTTGATTTGACCTACCTAAGTTATTTGTTATTTAATTGGTCGGTCAAAGTATATGGATAATATGTGGTATGTCAATTAACCCTTATTTTGAAACAGTGTTTGAGAATGACATCTGAAAATGTTGAGATAAGCAATGAAGCACATGAGACCGTTGAGTCACCACCGATCAATAACCATGATAATGTGCATTAAGAAGGCAATAATCCTCATGTAAATAACAACACCGACCAAATGATGAACGATGGTATGTTTAGGAACTTTTTAGAATTCATGCAACATCAAACGAGAGAGACTCATGTTCATAATGCAGGTGGAAACACTGACAACTCACGGCTGGTCATCGCTAAGCAATTTAAGGAGCTGGGACTGCTGGAGTTTTTGGGAAAGCCAGAACCACTTAAGGCAGAGATGTGGATAAAGCAGATCACTAAGATATTTGATGTCTTGGAATGCTCAGAGGAGCAAAAGGTTCCCTTCACCACCTTTATATTGCGTGCAGAAGTAGATTATTGGTGGAAATCTGTAAAACGTACTCATCTTTCCACACTAAAGATGTCTTGGGAGAAGTTCCAAGAATTGTTCAACGACAAGTACTTTTCTGAAAATATTTGTTACATGAAGGAGGTGGAATTCATCAAGTTGGAGAAAAATAATATGACCATGTCGCAGTACGAGGCTAAGTTTACGGATTTATCCCGGTTTGCATTCATTTGGTTGATAATGAGGAGCGAATGACGCGAATGTTTCTGCGAGGTTTGAAACCTGAAATATGTCAATACCTCATTTCTCAAAAACTTTGTTTATATTCAGATGTTGTGTATAGGGCTAAGTTATTGGAGCACGATAATGAGCTAACCCAATCAAAAGACAACTACCAACAACATGATACTAATCGTACCGGTGGCAACGACCATCAAAACAACGATAACCATTGTGAAGGAAATTATCAGGCAAGAAATGGTAACCACTTTGGTGGTAATCATGGCCAAGATAATAGGAAAGGTGAACTAAGTGGGAATAAGTTTAAGAAGAGAAGATTCAACAATGACGAAAAGACG
Organism: Panax japonicus; assembly: GCA_020205505.1. Lineage (NCBI taxonomy): Eukaryota > Viridiplantae > Streptophyta > Magnoliopsida > Apiales > Araliaceae > Panax > Panax japonicus. The sequence goes on along the minus strand of CM035102.1, from coordinate 38,366,982 downwards.
TCGGTAGCAGCACCAACACCCTTTTCAAAGGAAGAAGAACAACCATCGGTCGTATGTTTCAAATGCGGACAGGAGGGACACATCCGTCCAAACTATACGTAGCAACCCAAAGCGTGTTTAAATTGTGGAAGAGAAGGTCACCTAGCTCAATTTTGTCATGTAGTGAAGTCAAGTCCAACTGGGATGGTGATGTCAAAGGATGTCCAAGATAAGTCAAAGCCGATATTTTAAGTGAGGGCATTTGTTAAGGAACCTGAATGAAGTTATTACGGGTAAGTTAATCATAAACTCTTGCTAAGTCTATCCCTTATTCGATACCAGTTCTACGCATTCTTTTATTTCTCCTACTTGCGCTCAACGTTCAAATTTAACTCCGGAGAAATTAGACTTTGACTTATCTGTTGAAACTTTGTTAGGAGAAACCTTCGTTACATCCACTGTTTATAAATCTTGTTTGATTCAAACTGGCAGCCTGATGTTACCTATCGATCTTATCTCTTTGAAAATACTTGCATTTGATGTGGTTTTAGGAATCGATTGGTTAACTACTCATCATGCTAAAATTAATTATTTTCATAAGGTTGTTAGCCTTCTTAACCAACCTGTTATGCGAATTCAAGTAACCAAACAACTAATGTCAATCATTGTCATATTAAGCCATAAGTAAAGAACCCTGAGCCTTTCACTGGTGACTTCTAAGTCTTGGAATGCACCAAAGCCGAACTTTTTGTAGGGGGACATCGTGAATAGTGGTAATAAGTTGATAGGTATCAATGTGAGGTGCTATCCAAGTCTTGGATGAGAGTTACAGTTTTGAATGATATTTCTATCGTTAATAAATTTCCAGATGTATTCCCTGAAGAACTTCTTAGCCTACCCCAGAGCGTGAAATTAAATTTTGTATTGACCCCAGTACAAGACCCATATCTAAAACCTCAAATATTTCTTCAACTAAAATGAACGTATCATGCGCCAAAAGACGTTGGCTCGAGCTGCTGAAAGATTGCGATAATAGCATTTAATACCATCGTTGAAAAAGCGAATGTAGTAGCTGATGCATTAAGTAGAAGATCATATGCGGTTACGAGTATAATGTTGTTAAACACAAAGACCCATTTCGTACTACTTATAAAAGATGGAGATAGAGTTAAAGACTCTAAGAACCTACATGAAGATAGCTAATATACGAGTAAAATCGACTTTAATCGATAAAGTTAAAGCCGCTGAAGCTATAGACACAGAGCTGATGAATGTGAAGAAGAAGGTGCAAGAAGGCGTTATTCTAGAAGTAAGAATCGATGAAGAGAGAAAATCTCAACCCTTAAATTAATTGGTCTATTTGAAATACTAGATCGAGTAGGAACTGTGGCCTATAGACTCTCTTTACCACTAAGTATGTCTCTTGTTCACAACGTTTTTCATGTATTGATGTTACATAAATATGTGGATGAACCGAACCACATTATTGAATTAGAACTAGACGAGATAGCAGAAGATTGAACGTATGAGGGGATACTTGTTGGAGTCTTAGATAAGAAGGATCATATTCTACCCTCAAAGGTTATACCTCAAGAGTTAGAATCTAAACAAGGTATCCTCACCTCTTCGGTATACCAGGTACGTACATAAATTTTGAGGGTGAAATTTCATACGAAGGGGAGGTTGTAAGACCCCAAATTTTATGAATAAAGATTTAATTTTCTCGAAATATTTTTTTTAATATTAAGGTGTGGATTTGATATAATGTTATAGTTGTGGGTAGTATTTATAAATTTTGTAAAGTATACAAGTTATCATAAAATATTCGATTAGTTGGAGAATATTCATTTTATCAGGGAATATTCGTACGACGACACAATCATTAGTGGACCCATAACGGAATTACTATCGGAATGAGAAAACGACATAAATATGTTTTTATAAAAATAACGGCTAAAGTTTTACCGTTAAACTGTTGAAATACCCGGTGGTAAAAGTACAGTAATACGCATGGTTGCATAGCAGAACATGGTATTGATTATTGATGCTTACGTGAGAAGTCACTCAGTTATACTCAATTATTGCTACAGTAATTGCTGCATAATATCTCTTATATTATTGATTCAATTATTGTCACAGTATCATCTGCATAATATTTTATATTATTAAATCAATAATTGAGACGACAAAGTTATTCATATTATTACTTGCAATATTGATGATGTCTAAAAAGTTCTGTCAAGGAAAGGGGTTTGGCCACCTAATTACACGCTAATAGGGAGAAATCCTTATTGGAAAGCCCATTTCTTAGTTCCCAAAGGCACAATAGATATCTAGAAGGGGGGGTTGAATAGGTAATTAAAAACTTTTCTTATAAACTAGTTAGTATGATTGTGATTAATGTATAGCGGAATGTGTATATGATAAATCTTCTTTTAGATATCTTGCATTAATGAGAGTGAGACAGTTATGACAGTTATAGCAGTTATAGCAGTTATAGTAGTTATAATGGACATAGTAGTTTTAAGTGGTTTAGATCACTTAAAGCTCCTATTTTTATAATCATAGTTAAATAAAGTTAAAGTTAAATAAAAATAAAATTAAATAATCCAAAAAAAATTAAATTTTATTTTAAGTATATAATATTAATCCAAAAAAGTCTTTTGGAGATTAATGTAAAGTAACTTTTTTTTGATATTATATTTAATATTCAGTTAAATAACAATTTGGGAGGGCTTTAATTAAGAAAGACTTTTGGAATATTTAATTTTATTTTTAATTAGTTCAGTACACTTTATTTATTCGAAGTACAATACTGTGCGTGACTCGTACGAGAAAGGGAAGCAAGCTAGATAGGGAAGCAAGCCAGATCAAGGTTTTGCTCAATCTTTTGCTAAAATTGAAGTTTCAACAAGATAGATGCTAGGTCTCTACCAATTTGGTTTCCCCTATCTTCCTTAGCCATAGTTTAGGCCGGAGAAATAAAAAATTAGCACCATATTTTGCCACAATTAGCAAGATCGAGATTTGATTGTGTGAATAATGTTTTGTACGAGTAAAGGGATTATCATTAATCCCAAAATTTTACCCCAAAATTCATCTTTGTATCTTCAAATCTGCACTTTCTATCCCAATTGTAAAAGCCCTAACTGCGAAGACCCAAAGTCCCAATTTGTTTGAAGGTATTTTTTCCAACAACTTTGTTCATCCGTATTCTATTAGTTGTTGTAATGATTCATATATACCGATATATATGTATGTGTGTATTTGTTTGTGTAAGAGACGCTATTCTTATACTTTTTAATGTCTTCGGCTTCGGCGAAGGCTGCTGCGGTGGAGAATTCCTATTTCTGGAATGCAGATCCGTGAGACTCTAAACAGGAGCCACCGAAGTTGCTCTCTGTGCATTGAACAAGAGCGACGTTGCAGGTAAGCGAATAAAGCTTGAACCAAGCCTTCCTGGTGGTAATATACGGTGAGATTGTTCAAGAACAATTCTTGTTGTTGTCAAGATCGTTGTTCCTCACACTTGCTTTGGCCCTCATCTGAATGAAATAAGATTTAAGATGCCTGAAGTCTAGTTCCAGATTATATAGGAGTTTTTTACATCTGGGAATGCTAAAATATTTCAGATGCTAACTTAGACTTCTACATCCCATTTCCTTCTATATAACTTGTATTACATTAGTAACTTCTCAACTCAAATTGTGATGTTACTTTCTAGGCCTATGTATTAGGAGCAGTGCAGTCATTTTCCATTACTCATCTCTCTATGTGTCTCATCGCCATCGCCTATTTGACTTCCTCGTCTAATTTGGTACCTTACTAACCAATTTCCCTTTAATTTTCCTTATCAGATCTAATTTCATCTTCAATCTCTCTTTACTTTATGAAATTCGAGACCGACATAAAATCTCATGCTGATTTGTATACCAAACTACCTATTTTGTTTTGTTTTTGTGCTTGGTTGACTTTGAATTGATTATTACTAATGTGTACATATAACTCTCTGATGTCCTTTTGATTTCACTTTTTGGACTAGTCAGAGGCTTATCATCCCTAACTAGTTTCTTCGATCAATTAAAGAATGTTCCTTTCCCTGAAAAATATATTTTGTCAGGTTCTGGATTTTACACTGTTGGATTTTTCATGTTTAATAGTTCTTGTGATAAACAGACAAGAGTTCTGCTTAATGATGCCACTGGGGTTATGGATTCATACTATGATGGATCAATTTCCCTTGGGCTTGGTTGTATCCATCGAAGGTAATGCTTCTTCTTTTGCTGAAAAGTATTTGTGAAGTTTGTTCCATTTTTTATCTTTCCTTATAAAGGTGCCATTTTATTGTGTTCCATGTAGGATAAACTCATGTTATGTGCTTATAGGAGACCATTATGTACCTTTTCTTGGATTCGTTTGACCTTTCTTTGCATACAGGAGAAGGCTCGACTATATAACTCCAAGTCCTTAACGGACTTCCCAAAACTCTAGCACAGTAAAGAAGGAAAAAGAGAGCCGACTGAGAGTGAGAATAGAAGAATTCGGCTAGAGAATGAGGAGGAACTAGAAAGCTCAAGCCATTGGTGACTTTTGAATCATCAAGTAAGTTATTCTGGCCGTCATAATCCCTTGTTCCTGTTCCTTTAAGTGTTAGCAATTCGACTATTACTGGCTGGGTGAGGTTGTCTTGAATGACTGCACAAGAATGATTAGGTAATTAAAACTAGTATTATTAATTGATACCTGTGAATGAAAGCATGTGTCCACCTTAATGATAATTGATTAACTACTATGTGTTGCTTTATTCTGTTTATTGTTTTAAAGCCATAAGGTTGGTAACACTAAGCTAATAACATAAGTAAAATAAAGAAATGTAGACTGCCCACCAGCTATTTGATGAAATGCTCATGAGAAGGCTATTAGTGTCAACTGTGTTGAATAAGAGTAAAAACAAGACTAATCCTATGCCAATAATCTATATTGAAATTCTAAAAATACAAATATGCTTAAGTGTCAGTTTTTGCCTTAGCTTGAGATGGCTATAACATGTTATTCGAATGCCATGCATAGAATGTCTAAGATAGATTAACTCTTGAGCAAAGCAAGTAAAATGGACTGGGATAATGAGCTCCATATTGACTGCTATTTGAAGCTTAACTTGCAATGCCTATCCCTTGCTTCTAATATGGTTAATACACTATAACATGATGTTTATAATTTCAGACCACTAATACTAATACTTGTAAAGTTTAAGTATGTTAGTTTCAATAAATAAAAGTCGGTCCTTCTGACTGTTATTGAATGTTTCTTATGGTTAGCATGCTTTGCTTCTAATACATTATATACATAGACAGTCCTTGTTTTTCCTTGTTGCCTAATCATGCTACCTTGTATTACTTTAAGGCCTATGAGGGGGCTGTTTTAAACCCAAAGCTAAAAGCCTTGCATTTAGGTTCTTAAATCATGAACATATATTATATAGTATGTGCACGCTGTGAAAATCCTTGTGTTGGAAGCTTACAGACTATTTTGGCAACTTCGTATCATACCTTGCCAAAAAGGCTTGAAATGGGCATAAAAGACTATCCTGTACTTTAAAATTTGCTAACTGTTGTGTGCCAAAATGACTGCTATGATATATTGCTATTGTGCTATGTTGATGTGTTGACTGGCTGTGAGCAACATCCTTGTGCTATAATGACTGTTAGTACAATATGACTGGACTGGTATGTTGTGTTATACCACTTTGGACTGAAATAGTTAGTTTTGACAAAATGTTGTGGAAGACTATTTTGGAAATAATGATACCTTGTATGCAAGTTTTTAAATTATGAATATATAGTATATATCAAGTACATAAAGTTATAACTCTTGCGATTAAGAGATTGAGGGGTTGTTTTAATTTAAAACATAAGGACCTTGCCTCTAGATGCTTTAAAATCATGGATATGGTAAATAAAAGGTTAATGTTTTAGAAAGACATATATGTCCATGCTTGCTACTATTTTGGTGTGATAAACCATGACCAAATTGCTAGTCTAAAATTGTTATAGTGTTAAGACAGGCTGGCTAGGAATGGAGTCCAAAACGTGTTTAATTTCTCTTAAAAAGTGTAGTTATGCTTCAAATAACCTCTATGCTTATGCACAACATGTATTGGTGTAACGATTGAGCAAAACAAAATAACAAGGACTGAAAAGGTGAACTCTTTGTTAACTATTTTGTAAACCTGTCTCTGGATAGTTATACCTTGTATTGGGGTCTTTAAATCATGAAACATAGTAAGTACATTATGTTATAACACTAGTGTTAAGAGATTTGAAGGACTGTTTTCTGTTTTATGCTATGTTACTGCTATATACTCAAATGACTGTTATGCTATGGTTAATGTTATAGTGATTGTCATGCCCAACTGTTGTTAAGTAGTTACTATTATTGCTTGGCTTAGGCACAATGAGACATGTTGGCTGAGGTGTTATAAGGACTTAATTGAGTTATGGAGCAAGCAAATAGTTATGACACGAGTAGTTTTAAACTGTCCACACCATGTGTTCGACAAAAGTCCCAAGTGGACTACCTTATCTAAAAGTCAGGTATTAAGCACACATAAGGTTGGGGATTGAATGTTGTATTACTAGTAATGAAAATTAGAAGGTTTAAACACACTAAATGTAAGCAGGAAGTGAACTTTAAATAAAACCAAATTAGCATGTCAAGCCTTTGTGGGCACTGTTTTGGGCCAGTACAGTTAACCTTGTTTGAATATTGTTTTGAGCCTAACTTCCTTACTAAGTAGGTTGCTATAACATCTAAGTTATACTAAGAATGGAATAACAACGCATTAGAGTATCAAAAAAATTGCAAGGTGGTAAGAAAAATGGAGAATCTGATTTGGCTTTTGGGGCTGCTGCAAACAGCTGCAGCCAGCGCCCAGCGCTGCACTGCACCGCACTGCAGAGCCAGTCAGTGGGCTTAGGCTCCAATTGAGTTTGGGTTAAAAGTTAGATTTGGTTGCAAGTTTTCTTATTATAGCAATTTGAGGGTTGGGTTGAGGTGTAAGAACGGCTGTCTGTGACAGCAGTGGTTGCCACAGCACAGATGAAAAACCTTAGCAAAACTGAAGCTATGGACTTACTGGACTTGTCAGGGCTGCTGCAGGGCCAGATAATCATCTGGGCATAGCAGTGCCTTGCACATCTTGATTAATTAGTATACTATTGTTTTGCAGTCTTGGAAAAGCCATTTTTGGCTTTATGGTGCAACTCAAAAACTTGCCCATCAAGTTCAAAATTTAAATAAACAAGTGTGTGGGACATGTCTCAAAATTATATAAGCAAGTAAAGAGAAAGGAAGTGAAGCTACTACCTTTAGGCAGAAGCAGGTCACAAAGCAAACAAACTGCTATGACAGTTTTAATTAGCTAATTGGCCTTGAAATTAAAATGTGAAGAATTAGGCATAGAATGATGTTGGAATTACCAAAGTGACCTTGTGACCAAGCTTGACTAAGCCCCAAATGGCCAAACAAAGCTTTGACTGCCACAAGTTGATCAAGTTTGGACTGTTTTGGCATAGAGAGGAAAAATTAAGAATGTTCCACTTTAATATGAAAGAATAACCTATAAAGTTTTATAAGAATTATAAAATGGTAGATGCTTGCCTCCCCTATTTTCCAGTGGTCTTCGCTTTCCTATTTTATTCGTTGGAGTCATAATGCATCGTTTTTTGTTAACCTGGAGTGTGATTTCTTATTCCTCATCTTATTGAAATTGAATTTTGGTGTTTCTTTTACAGCAGGAAATTTACATATCCAACCTTGATTTTCTTGAAGAAAATGATGATGAAGTGGACCTAACATGATGTACACTTCATTCTATCTAGTTCGTTGTTATTCTTTCAGTTTTCTTGTGTTAGTTATTAAATATTGTAAGTACTATGATCTTTGGGAGATCAAGACATAATAATAAATTTTGTACTTATCGTGACTTGAGCATTATCTATTTATATATGGAGTATTAGTTTTAATTATTGGCTCTTTATGCATTAGTTTATTAATTAGTTTGAAATAGGTATGATATTTATATTAACTTGAAATATTAAATTTAAAATTTATTATAGCAATTACTAAAAATAATAGTAATAATAATAAATATGAAATCATTGATTTGAAAAAATTAATTATAATTTTCAATGAATTTTGATTATTTAGCAATTAATTTTTTATTTACAAATTTATAATTTATGAAGGAATTTTTCTCTCACTAATTTGAAAAAAGATTCTCAATTTATAATTAGTGAAGGAAAATATTCTCTAGTTAAATAAATTTGTTCTTCACAATATATTATTTGTGAGGGAATCAAGTTATTCACTAATTTCATATAGTCCTTCTTAAAATATTATTTGTGAAGGAAACCAATCTTTCACTAAATAACAATATTCCATTACTAAATACAATTTGTGAAGGAATATGTTATTCACAATATATCCTTCATAAAAAACATTTAGTTACTACTTAGCGAAGGGTACCCAATTGCAAGGAGGTCTAATGCGAGCACTCGTGTGAAGAAAATATTTCTTCGCAATAACTCACTTGTGAGAGATATAGGGCCTCTAGTGAAGGATTTGTCCTTCACTAGAGGCCATTTTTGGTGTAGTGAGTTTACATATCATGCTATAAAGATCAAACAACAATTTGACTTAATCATTTAAACATAGTAAGATCTAAGGACTTGAAAAGCTTGTTAGAGATTTCTGGAAATCTGGGGATTTTCTGGGTTGCCCAGAAACGGTTTTTGTGCTTGGTCAACCCCTTTTGACCGCTTATAACTTTTAATCTACACTTGATCTGGACTTGATTAAAGTTCTAGATCAGAGTCCTTACAACATACTACAAGTACAAACTCTTAAAACACATAAACAATTAACAAAAAAGGATCTGTGAACCCTGACATTCAGCTGTCATGCCATGTTTTAGGGTTCATAGATCAGTTCTAAAAACTTTAATTTCGAGCATCAAAATGATATGGATCTAAGTTTTAGCAACCCAGATCATCAAATGACACCCTCTAACATGACTTATAACAACAAATTACAACATATAATGTGATAACCCAATATTTTATATTTAAATAAATTATAAATTTTACGTATAATTTTTTTTTATTTATAAAAATAAATATGAATGATATGTGCCAAGGTAATGTGTAATTATAATTATATGTGTGATAAATAAAATTTATTTATTACATTAAGTATTGCAAATAAATTTATTTTTTTAGAATTATTGATTATTATCAATTATAATTTTTATACTAATTAATTCCTTATTGGATATGTTTTATTAATTTTTTTTTTCAAGGAAAATATAATCTTATATTATTTAAATAATATATGAAATGATTTTAGAATAATTATAATGATTATTTCATTATATGAATTTGTTCAGGATGTTAAATTAAATATTTTAACTTAATTAAGAATGTTATTTATGCAAGATAAATCAGATATGGAATCCAAACCTTAATTCTGGGTTTTGATCAAGGAATGAGAATAATAATATAATATTATTATTTGTCAGTGTTATAGATATGTATGGTTAGGTGTGCAATGTTAATGTGTGGAACAGTTTTATTATATTACAACTAAACCTTAATAATATTTTATAAACCCTATTTCTGGTTCTGGAATAAGGAATGGCGATAAAAATATAATATTCTTTATATTTTGATTTATCAGTGCTATAGATATGTACTGTATGTATGTGAGCTAGTAATGATTGAGTAATTGTGGTGCAGTATTTGAAAACCCTAGTTTTACTGTGAGAAACCCTAATTTGAAACTCCATTATGAGTGCGGGGTTATTATATAACTATGTTATATGATTAAGGTTATGTGTTACATAATGTCATACTAATTATGAAAACCCTAATTTTAGAAATTAGAAACCCTAATGGCGTATTAGTAATCCTAATTTAATTTCTAGAAACCCTAATTATCGAAATTTTAACCCTAATTGATATAATTAGCAAAGTTAATTGTGATTAAGGGTAATAAACCCTAATGTCCCTATATAATTTAATTATTAACTTAATATAATTAACAAATTTATTTTTCAAAAGTTTTACAAACAAAAATTAATTTATTTTTGTGCAACCCCTAATTGCTAAAAATAATTTATGTTAAGTACTAAACCTTAGGGTTGAACCCTAAGGGTCAAACCCTAAGAATTTGTGCAAATGACAAGAAAGCAATTAATTGTATTTTAGAAATGACCAAAATACCCTTGTGAGTGTTTTAGTAAGCTAACTTGCAAAGTTGGCAATATCTTTAGTTGTTCAACCACTATCTTGACTTGGGAACATTTTTACCAGCCAACTTAATCTCCATTTGACAGCCAATATCAGATCTTACATGAATCTAGCAATATATAAGAGATTTAGAGAGAGAAAAATCATAATAATTGCTCATTTTTATTGTTGCTCTCACCAACTCTCTCTAACCTAAACCTCCGAAATATTATAGTAGATCAGGCATATAATCAGCCCCTAGGACAACCAATAACATATTGGAGGATTAAATCAAGAATTGGAAGCTAGAAAGGTATAAATCAAATTTCATTTTTAATCCAAGTTGCTAAGAAAAATTTTGTGTTTTTAAGTTTAATCTAGTGTTAAAATATGTTTTTAGTTGATATATGTTGATCCATCATGGATCCATAGCATCAAAGCGCTTTAATTTAGTGTTTTTCAAAAACTGTCCAAGAACATTTTCTGTGGTCTGACAAGCTAATGTCAGGAGCCACAGATTCTTGTTCGTTTGTTGTTTGTGTTGTTTTAAAGCTTTAAAATGTAGCCTGGTATATGGTCTTTATGATTCAAGTGGTAGAATAGCTATTTGATGTCTGGAATCAAAGTTATTTAAGGTCAAAACCCATTGACCGACATTGACTGCACGAAATTATGGGCAGCCCAGAACCTAAAAATCTCGTCTGACAGCTTTTTGAACAACCCATATTTGACTGATTGGTTTTTGTTTGATGGTGTTTTTGTAATCAATGTATAGATTAACATATGTAATTTATGTGTATAGCGTTAGATCATGTTAATAATCAATAGGATGAGTGTGATTTTTGGTCAAAGTTGGCCGATCGGCCATGATTTCACTTTCTGGGAAAAACCCAGAAATTTTAGGAGTAAGATTCTGACATGCATTGACCGGCTTGTACTAGCTTGATTATTTGTTGTTATGGTTATGTTTTGTAATAGATCTGTAATGTTACATGTGGGCTAGAATCTAGAAGTCATATATCTCTAAAATAGTACACGAACAGATTGTAGTGGAAGCTCAAAGTAAGTATGTTGCACTGTTCTTCATTTCTGGGCAAACCCAGAAATGAAGAACAGCTCTGACAGCAGTTTTGGACGCTTAGATTTTTCTTGTTATGAGTTATTTGATCTTGATTATGGTTGGATCTGGTAGTGTTGCAATTTTACTACACGATCTGAGTAACAAAATGTCTAGAAACACTTTGTGTAAGGAATTAATCTTGGTCAAACGGGGTCACTCGGTATCTGGCATGTTTTCTGGGTTTGCATGAAGAACACCTATAGCGACGGTTCTGTCGCTATAGGTGGTCTTTAGCGACAGATAATAAATAATTTTTTGGAAATTAATAAATAAATAGAAAAAAATAGTTTTTAATTATTAAAAATATAAAATAAATTATTAAAAATTATTTTAAATTCTAAAAATTAGTTTTTAATTATTTTAAATATATTTCATAAATATTTAATATTTTTGGAAAATTAAAAGTATTTAATTTATTTAATTATAATATTAAATAAATTATTTAAAAATGATTTTAATATTTGAAAAATCATTTAAAACTATATTATGATATAAGAAAATAATTTATAATATTATTTGATAATTTTCATTAATAAATTAATATTAATGATAATTAAGTTATTTATTAAATGAATTAAATAAATGAACTAAAAATGATTTTTATTATATTAAAAATCATTTTAAATAATAATAAGGTATTTAAGAATATTTTAAGTCATAAAATATAACTTTTAATATTTAATAGTTAATTTCATTAATTAATAATTATTAATGATATTAAAGTTATTTAATAATTATATTAAATAAATTAGTTTAAAAATAATTTTAATATTATAATAATCATTTTAAATGAAAATAAAGTGTTTAAAGATATTTTAAGTTATAAACTATAACTTTTAATATTTAAAGGATAATTTCATTAATAATTTAATATTAATGATATATTAATGATATTAAGTTTATTTAATAATTATATTAAATAAATAGTTTTAAAATGATTTTATTTATTTAAAAATCATTTAACAGGGGATATAAATGAATTAAAAATATTTTAAGTTATAATTAATGACTTTTAATATTTAGATAATAGTTCATTAATATTTAAATATTAATGGTAATTATTTAATAATGATTTTAGATGTTTTAAAAATTATTTAAGGGTAATATAAGTACTTTAAAAATATTTTGAGTTATTATAAATAACTTTAATATTTTGGCAATGGTTTCATTAATAGTTTAATATTAATTAAATATTAATGATAATAGAATTGTTTAATATTTAAATCATTTAATAATGATTCTGATATTTCAAAAATTATGGTGAATGGTAATAATTATTTTATAATTATTATAAGGTCATGAAGCATAATACGATTGTTGTTTAAGTTATTTATTTGGATATTGAGATACAGAATAGAGTCTCAGACTCGATAATTATTTGATATGACTGTCGATACGCCAACATGTTTTAGAAATTAATCTGAACTTAGATAATTTAACTAGTTAACTGTTTATTTGTGATTCAATGGTTGTTAAGGTTATGTGACTATGTGATTAGGAATGAGTTGCTGTTAGTTTGTGAAGCAATGATTGTTGAACATATGTGATAAGGTGATTAGGTTATGTGATGACTGCGAACTGCAGTACTATGTGTTAAATTATATTGTTCTAATCGAACGAATGATTTGATTAATGATAGGTTGTGATAGAAAAGGGTAGAACTAAGTTGAGAATTGTAAGCAGCGCATCGGACAAGTATCTAAACATGAGGATGATGACAATGATATAAGAATTCAATAAAATAAGTTCAAGAATTAATTTATCCATGAACCAATAACGTCTAAATTGTCAGCATGATACTGCTTTGTGAGGTAAAACTCAAGAATTGCTCAGAAGAATATTTCCATGAAAAGATACTGGATGAAGCTCAAATATCAAAGATATTCCACTAATTTCATGGAGTATAAAAGTCAAAACTTTAAACAACTGGGTATAATAAAGAATGGAACAACAAAAGAAATCACCAGGCATGCGATAGACCGCACAGACAGGTTATTCTAACAGAATAATAAATAACGGAACCAGGTCATGCGTAAACACACAGACAGGATATTCTAATAGAATAATAAATAACAAAACCAGGTCATGCATAAACGCACATAAAGGATATTCCAACAGAATAATAAATAATGGAACCAGGTCATGCGTAAATGCACAAACAGGATATTCCAACAGAATAATAAATAACGGAACCATGTCATGCGTAAGAGCACAGATAGGATATTCCAATAGAATAATAAATAATGGAACCAGGTCATGCATAAAAGCACGTACATGATGTTCCAACAGAATAATAAAAAATGGAATAACAACAAAATTTCACCATGTATGAGGTACTTCGCATAGACAGGTTATTCCAACATAATAATAAAGAATGGAATAACAGAAGCTCTCTTCATGAATACGAAAGAAATAATACCCCTTACCTTAGAAGAACTGGATATTGGAAAAGTGAGGTAGCAGACTTCTCTTCTTCTTTCTCTCTATAATTTCTCCCTCTAGAGTTTCAGTTAATTCGTAAGAAATAATAAAGGAATGAGCTTCTATTTATAGGAGAATAAACTGAATAGTAACTAATTCATGAACGATCCAGATTGATTTACTTTTAAACGGACGGTCCATATTAATTTACTATGCAGTATAAATAAAATATTCTAATAAAATAAAATATTTTAAATAAAATATAATATATTTTATTTATAGTCTAATAAAACAAATAACTTTATAAAAGTATTATGTTTTATATAAAAAGATTTTACTATGCAAACACTATGCAGGCACTATGCAAACACTATGCATAATAAAAAATAATATATTCTTATTATTGTCTAATAAAACAAATAACTTTATAAAAGTATTCTGTTTTATATAAAAAGATTTTACTATGCAAAACACTATGCAGGCACTATACAAATACTATGCATAATAAAATATAATATATTCTAATTATTGTTTAATAAAATAATTAACTTTATAAAAGTATTCTGTTTTATATAAAAAGCTTTTTTATTTTATTACATTAATAATACTAATAAAACAAAATTTATATATAATATATATATAAACTTCCGTGACTTCATAAAAAGACACCTCAATATATTTAACAATATTTATCATCATTATTATAATTCACAATATTAATCGACTAGGTCGTTCCTAGGAAATAGGGGGCTTTCTAATAAGGATTTCTCCCTATTGGCACGCAATTAGGTGACCAAACCTCTCCTTGGAAGAACTTCTAGACATCGTTAATATTGCAAATAATAATATTAATAACTATGTCATCTCAATTATTGATTTAATAATATATAAAATATCGACAATAATTGAATCAAATAACGTGAGATACTATGCAACAATTACTATAGCATTAATTGAACAAAACTGATTGATTTCTCACGTAAGCATCAATAATCAATACCTTGTGCTACTATGCAACCACGCGTATTACTGTACTTTTACTACCGAGTGGTTCAACAGTTTTAACAGTAAAACTTTCGCCGTTATTTTCATAAAAATATTTTTGTCGTTTTCTCAATCCGACAATAATTCTGTTGTGTGGTCCACCAATGATTGTGCCGTCGTACGAATATTCTCTGTTAAAACGAATATTCCCCAACCAATCGAATATTATATAATAACTTGCATATTTTGAAAAATTTATAAATATTACCCACAACTATAACATTATATCAAATCCACACCATACTTTTTAAAAAAAATATTTTGAGAAATTTAAATCTTTATTCATAAAATTTGGGGTCTCACAATTAATATTCAAATAAATAGTAATATTAATGAAAAATATGTCAATTTATCAAAAGTTAATTTTTATAACTTATAATAATTTTAAAAACTGATTTTGTAATTTTTGGAAATTTATTTCTATTTTTAATGAAATTTTTAGAAATTAGAAAACAAAATTAATTAAATCTGTCGCTAAAGGCTATAAGCGACAATTTTTGTCACGATAGGTGTTTTTGAGGCTTAAGAACACTAACAGTTAGTGTTCATGGTGCCTACTTTGACCATCTGTAACTTGCTGGTCATGTTGTTTCTAGGCAATCTTAAGTATTGATCATGTAGTATTTATGTAGTACTACATGAATCAAGCATTATCTAATTCATACAAGCACATAGCATGAAGATCTGGCCTTGTAAAATCATTGTCAGAGCTTTCTGGGTTTTCCAGAAACCCTGTCAGCTTCAAGGGTCCATTTTGAGGCTTAAAATTCTATAGGGTTTGGTTATTGTTAATGTGATATAATGGATTAGATTTGTAGTATACATGACAGAGTAAATATATCAATCATCAAATCATTCAAACTACATCAAAATCATAAGCTAGCATTCGGTCAAAGCATGTCAAAAATAATATTCTTGAGTTTTCTGGGTTTTCCAAAAAACTGCCACCATGATCGAGTTAGCTAGTTTGACCTTACATAATTTTCATTTTGTTGGTTAACTAAGTGATTTAGGAGCATGAATATGTAGCACACATACAAGACTATAGTCTAGATACATTAACACAAACAAAACATCAAACATATGCAAGATCTGGGACCTTGAACATCTTGTCAGACACTAAAAAACCAATTTTGGGTTACCCAGAATTTAAAAGTCAATGCCAAGTAGGCTACTTTGACCATCCACTACTTACAATCTGTTGATTATTTGAGTGATTTAAAGACATGGATCTAGAGTCTATCTAACAGGCTACAAACTAGATACAACAACATCAACAAAACACTTAACACCTGACAGATAAGAGCCTTGGAAAATCTTGTCAGACACTGATTTTGAGTTTTTGGGTTGCCCAGTAACTCTTGGTCATGCTCGGTTAACTTAGTTTGATCATCAATATCTTTCATTCTGCACATGATCTAAGCATGATTTCAATTCCAGATCAAAGTCCTTACAGCAAACTACAAGTCTAAAACATCAAACATTCAAAATCATTAACAGACAATAATCTACAGCCTTTGACTTATGCTTGTCAGACACACAATTAGGGTTCATGGAAGTTTTGAAAAACTTTAATTTTAAGGCATTTTGAGGTTATAGATCTATGATGTAACATCATAGATCATCATATAACATCCTCTAGCATGCATCTAAACACTTAAGTATAAAATTTATTCTAACATATAAGATCAAATAGGACTAGGGTTTTATACCTCTTTCTTGATAATCTTTGATCTAGCTCTACACAACTGATTTGGGTGTTCTAGAGAGTTGTTTAGGAGCTGAATAACTTAAAGATTTCAGGGATTTAGAGAGATATAGGCTAGGTTGAGTGTTAGATAGTAAATGAGCAACTTTGGTAAACTTTTCCTTTCTTTAATCCTTTATAATTTGATTCAATATAGCTAGACTTGCAAGGTGTCAAAAGAGATACGATTTGGCTGAGATTTTAGAGCACATGGGATATCTAACATGGTGAGTCACAACATTCTTGAAAACCGTTTAGCTTACAAGTTAAGTAAAAGGGTAATTTGGTCATTTTACTCATTAAAGGGTATTTTGGTCTTTTCCACTTAAATTTTAAGGGTAGTTTGATAATTTTATATATTTCCTATAACTTTTAATCTTAAGATTTGATAAATACCATTACGGCTTACTAATCACCAATTAGGGTTTTAAAATTAGGTTTAGGGCTTCTCGGAAATTAAATTAGGGTTTCTAACTTAGCATTTAGGGTTTCTTGATAATCATTAGGGTTTCCCGTAATTAGATTCATAATCACTAATATATCTCCTTGATCACATAAACCTAATTAATAATTAGTCTTAGTTTTCTATTTAAGGTTTGAATTAGGGTTTTCTAATACTATGTTATATCTGATCAACATTAAACCATACATACATATAGTACATACATATTGCATTGAAATATAATTATTATATATTAATATTCTCATTCCTTGTTCATAATCCATGAAATAGGGTTCTGAACCATATCCGACTTAATTTTCATTATCCATCAACTTAAAAATTTAAATTGACTATGCTGCTAAATCCATATCGTATATATTCAAAATATTATTTATATAAAAAAATTATTCATAAAAATACAGGTATAATTATTCAAAAATGTATGGGTCTTTACATGAATAGTAACCCATGAATAGTACCCCGGGTGAAAATATTGATATTTAATAAGAAAATTCATATCAATATTCCAATGAAACGAAACTGGATGAAGCGCAAAACTCAAGAACATTCCACTAATTTCAAGGATTATAGAAGCAATACTTACTATAGTAAGTTTAGATTTAAGAATATGAAAAGAAATAACATACGAAACTGCAAATGGATTTTCACCTGCCATACGGTACGTAATCCGCGTAGACAGGTTATTCCGACATATTAAAGGACAAATACGAAAAATAGTATTCCTTATGAATACGAAAGAAATAATACCCCTTACGAATACAACAAATAATATCCCTTACCAAACGAAAATAGCATCCCTTACCAAACGAAAATAACATCCATTACCAAACGAAAATAACATCCCTTACCTTAGTAGAAGGCTAGATACTGCAAAAGTGAAGTAGCAGAATACTCTTCTTCTTGCTCTATATAGTTTCTCTCTCTATAGTTTCTCTTGTGAGTCTCAGTGAATTGGTGAGAATGAAAGAAGAATTAAGCTTCTATTTATAGGAGAATGGACTAAATAGTAACTAATTCATGAATGGTCCAGATTGATTCATTATTAGAACGGATGGTCCATATTGATTACTATTAAAACCACAACCTACGGTCCAGATTGATTTATTTTTAAAACCACCACCGACGGTCCAGATTGATTTACTTTTAAAACCACCACCGACGGTCCAGATTGATTTACTATTAAAACCACCACCAATGGTCCAGATTGATTTACTATTAAAAATAGTATCAATGGTCCAAATTGATTTACTATTACAACCACCATCAATGGTCTAGATTGATTAACTATTAAAACCACCATCAATGGTCCAGATTGGTTATTTATTAAAACCACCATCGACGGTCCATAAAATTAATAAATCTTCCCATAGAATACTAAGTCAAACTTACAACAAATGCCTCATAACAATCCTTATATTTATATCAAAAATTGAATAAATATTTATCACAAATTATTTAACTTTAATAAACATATTTTTAATCTATTAACAATTATTCATCATTAATATTACAACTCACAATTTTAACAACCAGATCGTTCCCCGAAAAGAGGGGGCTTTCCGATAAAGATTTCTCCCTATTGGCGCGCAATTAGGTGATCAAACCTCTCCTCGACAGAACTTTCTAGACATCGTCAATATTGCAAATAATAATATGAATAACTTTATCGTCTCAATTATTGATTTAATAATATAAAATATTAATACTGTGACAATAATTGAATAAAATAACGTGAGATACTATACAGTAATTACTGTAGCAATAATTGAGTATAACTGAGTGACTTCTCATGTAAGCATCATTAATCAATATCGTGTGCTAATATGCAACCACGCGTATTACTGTACTTTTACCACCGAGTAGTTCAACAGTTTAACGGTAAAAATTTTGCCGTTATTTTTATAAAAAGATATTCCTGTCATTTTTTAACTACAACAATACTTCCGTTGTGGGGTCAACCAATGATTGTACTTTCGTACGAATATTCCCTATTAAAATGAATATTCCCCGACCAATCGAATATTCCTCGACACAACGAATATTTTATATCAACTTGCTTACTTTGTAAAATTTTTAAATATCACCATTAACTTTAACCTTTTATTAATTTAACCATTTACTAAATAAAATAATAATTATAAGAAAATTGAATATTTTTATTTCATAAAATTTAGGGTCTTACATGCCAGCTTGAAATTATTTCGCAATTTTTTCTTTAACCTTTAAACTCCACTTAGGTTTTAATCGCATGAGCTTCTGCCTGACTGGCTTGAATCCCTCTTTAATGGGAAGGCAATGGATGATGATATCCATGGACAAACCCACCATGTCTTTGTGAGACCATGCAAACACATCCTGGAATTGGGTTAATAGCGTAACCATGTCATTCCTTTGGTTTGGAGTGAGTTTTGTACCAATCATGATCAACCTAGGGCTTTCTAAGGTTCCGTGATTGAATGAGGTGGTTTGATCAAGATTTGGTTTGGGTTTGTCTTCGACCCATTCCTTGATCCCCTAAGGTATCTCAATGTCCTCTTGTATTTCCATCAAGTCTGAGTCCAACTTTTTATCAAAGTTACAGTCCTTGGGGAGAAAAGGCATCTCATCAGCAAGTACAGGCACATCTAAAATCAGAGTCCTGAAACAAATATACTTTCACTTAATATATAAAACTGTTCAATCATACAAAGTGTTAGCATGTACTAATGAAATAACTGCTAATACTATACAGTAAATTAAGCATTTAAAGTTATCTATAGGGCAAATTGATTCTGCCCTTTTTACCCTTGGCGACAAATGCAAGGAGTGTTGCTCCAATTGTCAAGGGTGAAGTCCTGGTGGATGGCAGTAACAAAGTGACGATTAATGTCATCCTTCTATCGAATGATGACCATAATGTCGGGATAATCATCATTTGGAGTGTATCTATTTATGTGTTCGTCATGAAAAAGGATGCGTAGATGAGATAAATTCATGCCGATGTCTTGTTTACATCTCCGTTTCCCCCCTTCCACTTTGGGATCAGGAATCAGGACCATTTTTTCTTTAACCGATATCGGTTTGGGAAATAGCATAGCCATAACACGGGCTGGAACCTTTACCGGAGACTGTATAGGCTCAGGATCGATAGGAGGAGATAATCGTCGTATAAGTGAAGATGAAGGAATATGTTTGTGCTTGTGAGGATTCCTATTACTGGAGCTAGCAGAATAACCTAATCTAGATGTCCCTGTTGACTGAAAACTTGAATTAGGCGCTTAATGCCCTGATGATCTTTGCCTAACCCTTGTCCAAGTTGATGACCCAATGACATCATCTCTTGAGTGGCCGACATTACCTTAGCAGAAATCTTGGGTGTGAGAGTTGGTGCCCCAATGGGATGGTAATGAGTGTTGCTCACTTCTAGGGCATGGAAACTAATCGGCTCAACTTTTGAATTGAAGATGATGAGTGGTATGTCACCTTGTTCAGGACATTTTGGCTCAGCATTAATAGTGATTAGGCTATTATTGATAACATACTTGAGTTACTGATGAAGGGTAGAAGGGACGACTCTAGCCATATGAATCCATGGTCTTCCCAAAAGCAGATTGTATCCTGTAGCTATTCTGAGCACGTGAAAGGATACATTGAATGTATACGGACCAATCTCCACTTGTAGTTTAATTTCTCCAATGGCATTTCGTCAGGACCCATCAAAAGCTTTGACAACTGTATGGCTACTTTTGATCCTCTTGGGGTTGATATTCATCTTCTCCAAGGTAGCATAAGGACTGATATTCAGAGATGAACCTCCATCTATCAAGACTCCTCCCACCATGTATCCGGAGGATAAAACCGCTATGTGCAACGATTTGCAATGACCAGTCCCTTCAGCGGGTATGTCGTCATCAGTGAAAGATATAACATTGTTGTTAAAAATGTGATCAACCAGATGTTGTAATTTTTCCACATCCACTGATTTTGGTAAATGGGCTTCTTCCAAGACCCTTAGCAAGATCTTCCTAAGATCTTCAAAAGAGAAAACCAAGTCCAGTATGGATATTTGTTGCGGAGCTTCTCTCAAGCTTAAAACCACCTTGGCTTCGTTATGGACCATGGTACGAAGGAACTCTTTAATTTTCTCTATGGGAACTTTCCCATTTGACCTGATGGTAGGCTTCATCACCCGATGGGGAAGATATAGTGGATTCTCCTTTGACACTACAGCAGTTATATGTGATGTAGATACTTCAGCCTGCCCATAATTCCATGGGATTTTTTTCAAGCTGACAACAGGATACTATGGCCTAGATGGCAAGAGAATTGGCTCTGGTGCAGCCACTTTCAAAGGATTGTCAACACCCTTGATTTGAATTGATTGTATTATGGGTGGTTTGCAGCCAGATCATCCTCAGCAGATATAACTACTACACCATCCTTCCATTTTGTAGGACACGTTTTCCCACTCACGAGTAACAAAGTGTTATCGTCTACCATTTATAGGACACCATTGTCAATTAAATTCTAAATGAGGTGGCGGAGTGCCCAGCATTCTTTTGTACTATGACCGTAAGAATGGGAGTGATATTGGCATACTCCATTGGAATTGAACCGTCTGGAACGGGGATTGATTGGACGTAGAAGGGATGTAATTCTTCCTTCATTAATCAGCATATAAAATATATGCTCCATAGGTTGGCTAAGGTATGTAAATTCTCTCTTTTAGGCAAAATCCCGACGGGCTTTGGCACTTGCTCTTTTTGCAACATTATCCTCCAGTGTTTCACTTTCTGAAGGCGATGATGTAGTATTCATGACAAAAAGGAAGGATACTAGCATGCTCCTGACTGACTAATTGGCGTGTGACTTGGTGTTGATGGATCACCAGTTCTGCCAATTGGTCTACTTGCTTACAAAGAGCCTTAATCTTTCATTCCATCATGAATTTGAACTGTGTGTAATCCCATTTGTCAGCACCATCTTTGCTGGTCTAGGAAGATTTAATAATGAAATTAGAACTTTGTCCACTGCTCCAATTAATCATATTGACCTCTTCTTCTTTGTGTTGAGGAAGAGGGTTGTCTTGCCCATATGGTTGGTCGGGTTTAGTCACCACAATCTCTCCATTGTAGATTAAGTCTTGGATCTTGTATTTCAATGCCTAGAAATCCTGAGTGTCACGTCCTGGTGCCCCGACATGATAAGTACACTTTCGTGTAGCATTGTAACCTTTCCCATTCGGGTTGGTTGGTGGAAGAAGATGTGTAATTTTTTTTAAGTTGTCAGAAGATTGAGAACATTCTCGATCGAATCCCCTGGGGGTGTGAACACTCGATTGCGTCGGACTTCTCCACCCTTTGGCAATGTGGGGTTGGAAGACTGTGCTGGAAAAAGGGAGTAGTTTCTCCTCTGGATAGGCATATTCTGACTGCCTTTTTGACCTTTTAGTATCAAGGAAACATCCCCCTCTTTCTTTTTATGGAACCTCCGGGGGTTATTTCCATAAGTTCTGGACTGGATGTACTCAGCAACAGCTTTTAGAGGGGCTAGGTCTTGAATTTTTCCTGACTTCAATCCCATCTCTCCATGTTTAATCATTTTAGAAAATGGTTTACCAATGCCAGCTAAGACTCTCTCATAGAAAGGAGCTTATTGTATGTCTATGAAGGTCATCACCATTTCTAACTCCGTCATAGAAGGAATAACTTGAGCAGTAAGGCGCCTCTACCTCTGAGCATACTCTCTAAATGACTCATTGGACTGTTTCTTAACCTTGGTAATTTGCTACCGGTCAGGAGCCATCTGAGACTGGAAGCTATACTGAGTGAGGAAGGCATGAGCTAACTCTTTCCAGCTATGTATTTTATAATTGTCTAATCTGGTATACCATGATCGGGCTTCTCTAGTTAGACTCTTTTGAAATAACTGCATTCTGAGATTCTCATTCTCAGCATAAGATCCGAGTACTCCTATGAATACCTTCAAATGTGTGTAAGGATCTCCTAACCCACCATACTTTTCAAAGTCATGGGTCTTAAACTTCTCTGGATAATGAACACCAGGGAATATACAAAGATCAGCATAGGAAACACTCCCGTGTGCACCAATCCCTTTTATAGACCGAATGGTCTCTTTCATTTGAAGGACCTTTTTCATGATATCACCGGTGTCTAGATCTTCTTTGAGATGGGTGTTTTCAAAAATTTTATTGGTCATATCCAACTGAAGTTCCAGAATTTTTTTATCCAAACCTTGTGTTCCTCTTTGTGCAGAGGATTCTGTATGTACGAGTATTCGCTAACACTGAGTAGATTGGTGTAGTTCTTTAAGTAGAACATCCAAATCTATAATTTCCTTGCTTAATCCATCAAACTCTTCTCAGGAGACAGGAGTAGGATTAGACTGGTCAGATGAAGACATAATTGGTTGTAGGCTCGTGGCCTTTTTAGACTTTGAACGGGTAACAGGCCCAATTATTTCCCTATAAAAACTTATGTAGTTTAGTCTTAGGGAATGTATAAAATGTTTACATGCTATCATAATGTGTCCATTTTAGGAATATTATCCTGTAAAACGGGTGTCAGTTGATAGCATGTCAAGCTTTAATATGCATGTACACATATTCTTCATATTTTCCATTACATAGAGATTAATATGGAATGAAATTACAAGTAATTATCTTTACAGGTAATTTAAAAAAGAAAGAATGAAGAGACTTTCCTCCACGTTCGGTTTATCAGAGGCTGGCCTATCTTAGGTTACTCTCGCGGCTTTTTGGTATGAAGGTTCCCAGATCATCGCAATTTACTTTGGCATGCAACATCCACACACAAGCATATAATAGTTTTAAAAAGCTTGTAATAGCGGCTTAAGCCCTCTTATTGGAGTCCCAAGTAGAGTTACCACATGTCAATGTCAAGATTTTTACTTTCCCTTTTTTGTTCTTGTCTTTTGGTGTTCTCATTTTAGTTGAGATTTATTTGAAAAAATAAGTTATGAAAAGGTCTGACATTTATATGTCAAAAATTGGACTGTAAGAATCGTCAGTTGGTATTTTTAAATGGTTTCACCAACTCAACTGAGAAAAGGTTTGCACATTTACCTAGTGATGTAACACTGCTTAACTAGTCTGTGAAACTGAGATTCGTTAGGGTCCAAGGGCTTGTCTATACGGAAAGAAGGTGTTAGGCACCCCCCGACATCCGTGTTACCACGGTGATAGCCACTTTTCAATTTAAACTATTATATGAATTTGTGTGGGGGGGGGGGTCAATGTGCAATTATCTGGAAGTAGTGCTTTGCCTCGTTTGCACCTATATACAAAGGGTTTTAATTTTGTATAAAAGTTCAATTTTAACAAGATATAGCAGTGATGTTATGTAAAAGAGGTTTTTCAAACCCTTATGCTCAATAGTAATTGAGGCCTTTGATACTTCCATTTTATTATGTGTTTGGCTTAATTGCTTTTATTTTTGAGATGCGAGGCATCTTCGAGAAAATAAGATATATAGTAGTGCCGAATTCCTTGTGGGCATGAGATCCATCTAAAGAAATGCAAACACTATGAATAATTTAAAAGCTGGATACAGTCAAAAATGTCCATCACCGGAACCGAATCTAGATTCAGAACACTGAATCTGTGATCACATGAAAGCTGTAAGCAGTTATATATATAAAAGCTGAGATTTGTTTGAAAAAATAAGTTATGAAAAGGTCCGACATTTATATGTCGAAGATTTGACTGTAAGAGTAGCCAGTTGGTTTTTTAAATGGTTGTACCAATACAACAGAAAAAAGGTTTGCACATTGACCCAGTGATGTAACACTGCTAAACAAGTCTGTTAAATCGAGATTCATTAGGCTCAGGGTTATCTCTGAGATTGGGCTGCTGCAAGTACTGGATGTCCTCAGGGTTGTCTCTAAGGTGTGCTTAACCTCTCGGGGTTATCTCTTGGTTTGGAGCTGAGTGCCTCAGGGTTATCTCCGAGGTTGAAGCTGACTGCATAGGTTGAAACGAGCATCTCCAAGGTTATCTCTAGTATCTTGGGGTTATCTCCAAGATGAAACGGGCTTTTCCGTTGTGATTTCTGGTATTAAGCTGCATGCCTCGGAGTTATCTCCGAGGTTGAAACTCACAATTCTGGCATTATTTCTGGGATTGAGTTGAGCTGTCCTCCAGGGTTATCTCTGAAAGATGATTCTGCCCTCCTGCAATGTTAGTAACAAGTATGCAGAAAATTTAGTGTGTTTACATATATATATATAAAGAAATAAAAAACCACGGACCGAAGTTCGGGCATACGCACAAAACACGACTCTCAACGTAAATAACTGTGGGTGCAAAAAGTTGAGAAAGGCTTTAAGAAATGTAAGAAGTCTTGCAGTGGGCTCCCAAGAAGACTTCAAATGACTTTAAATTAATGAACACCCATTTTCCACCGATAAAATATGACAAAGTACAAAGTGTTTGAAAAGAGAAAGTACTAGTTTATAGTGTGTACAAAGCAAAATGGATAGGGCTTCCTCGCCTTTTCTCTTCTTAAAATGGCCACCCCCAAGCCCTCTATTTATAGAGGGGGGAACCGCAGGTGTACCTGTGGCTACCCGGGGTGCCCCAGGCTTTGTGGACCCCACTGTCTTGAAATACGTGCACGCAAGCAACGTGTTGTCTACTCGAACCTTCATAACTTTCAATCTGGGCATCCGATTGAGGTGTATAATACATTTCCAGAATGTTGTTGTCGAGAGCTGCACAATGACATGGTATAGGAAGTTGTACGAAGTCGGGAAGATAGGACCATTTCTAGATCTTTGGGTCTTCAAATTCCATTTGGTGTGTTGTCTTGTGGTGTAGTCACTCGAGATTTAAGCTATGGTTCTTATAGGACACTTCTATGTAGAATGTATGTTGAACTACTGTTAAGATGGCACAAATGTGGGATCGAGGTGTCAAGATGATAATTTTGCCCCTCACCGGGGTTATCTCTGATTTGGGCTGATTTAGCAGTTGTTGCTCAGGGTTATCTCTGAGATTGGGCTGCTATAAGTGTTGGATGTCCTCAGGGTTGTTGATGAGTGTGTTTTATATACACAAATTAGGTACTTTTGAGTTTGATAATTTTTAAATCCTAAGCTAGTTTATTTGGTTTTCATGTGTTTTCATTGTATTGTTGTGTAATATAGTTTTATATTGCTTTTATGTATATTTGTATTAGTTTTATGTGTTTTTACTTTGTTTTGTAGGAATTGGATGGAATGTCATTTGGGTCGATGGTTGGAATCGCCAAATTCTCATTTTCGGTTTGCCATTGACGTAGCAGTCCCGTAAAGCCCAATTGTAGCCATGATCCGGTCATTATCTGTCCAAACTTCAAGAATGGAAGTTGTAGATCAACGTCTCCTCTTTCCGGATCATCTTGAATCGCCTCAATCGGAGTTCGGATACGAGAGTTATGGCCATTTTCCCAACGGGTGTCAAATCTGGAAACTACCAACTGCTATTTGAATAACAGTCACTTCAAGGCCAATTTGAGCATTGATATAGCCATTATTTCGAAGAACTCAAAGAATGAAAGTTGTAGATCTACTTCTCCTCTTTCCGGATCATCTTGAATTGCCTCAATCGGAGTTCGTATGAAGAAGTTATGGCCATTTTCCCAACAGATGTCCGAGCAGAAAATGGCCCGGCGCCGCAGCGCGAGTTGCTAGTGTATTTGCGGCGCCGCGGCGCCACTTAGCAGTACCCAGCCCCTTCTTCCGCGCCGTAGCGCCCCGTTCAAGCCAAATCATGGCGCCGCGGCGCCAGACACGAATTTTGGACAGATTTCAGCTATTAAATGCTCAACCTAATGACCAAAACAACCAATCCTTCACTTCTACTTGCAACCTAGAGGAGAAATAGAGAGAGGTGGTGGCTTGGAGAAGAGGGAAGCCATGGCTCTTGGCCATGGTTCTTCAAGAGCTTCAAGGAGCATCAATGGTGGGAGCTTCAACAACATCAATGGAAGAGCTTCAACCAACAACTAAGGGAAGCCATCATTTCTTTCTTCCTTTTTCCTCTAGTGGCTAGAACTCATTCTTGGGGATCTAGTGCAAACATTTGTAACACCTATGGAGGCAAGGAATTGAATTAAACTTCTAGCTTTTCTTTGATACTTGTATGATCCATTGGATGATTACCTAATATTTGGAATAGTTTGATTTATTTATTATGAATTAAACTTCTAATTTGCTTTCTTTATGATTGGTGTCATGCGAATAGCTTCAACCAACAACTAAGGGAAGCCATCATTTCTTTCTTCCTTTTTCCTCTAGTGGCTAGAACTCATTCTTGGGGATCTAGTGCAAACATTTGTAACACCTATGGAGGCAAGGAATTGAATTAAACTTCTAGCTTTTCTTTGATACTTGTATGATCCATTGGATGATTACCTAATATTTGGAATAGTTTGATTTATTTATTATGAATTAAACTTCTAATTTGCTTTCTTTTTGATTGGTGTCATGCAAATTGGTTCTTTATGTGATTATGTATATGCATAATTTATGTATTGCCAATTCATAGTGGCCGCCATGATCATAAAAAAGAGTTAAGAGATTTGAACAAAGTGATGCACGCCAAGTGTTTGACAAAATGCTTGTGTGTGGATATTGTGTTCTTAGCTCTTTATCTATCTATCTATGTTATGTTTTTCTGTTATTTTGATTAATTATAATCATAATTTATCGTTTCAATTAAATGTTTAAATAAGACTGAGGCGATTTAAAGTTAGTACTTGGTTAATCATTAGTGATAATTCCTCGTGGGTTCGACAACTCTCTTATCATTATATTACTTGTTGACCGCGTATACTTGCGCGTGTTTATCGGTTGCGAAATCGACCAACAAGTTTTTGGCGCCGTTGCCGGGGAATTACTATTCTAATATTGTCCAATATTGATTTCAATCAATGTAGTCTTAATTTGAACGTTTATTTATCTGTTATTTGTTTGATCTTTATTTTCACGTGTTTTCTAATTGCGATAAATAGGCTGACAAGACTGTACGTAAATGCAGCTCTTGTGTAAGACTTGGCGTAAGCTGGGGCCTTACAGTTCTGTTTATTGTTATCATTTGTGAGATTGGATTTGACAAGACTGTATGTAAATATAGCTCTTGTGCAAGACTTGGTTTAAGCTGGGGCCTTACAATTCTATTTTGCATGACACATTTTTATTAAACTTATTCTTTCTATTTAAATAAAGTCGGGCCGAAGACTATAAACCAAGCGCTTGTTGGGAGGCAACCCAAAGTGTAAAGTTTTGTGTTTCTTTAAGGTACCGAGTATCGCGCAACAAGTTTGGCACTCCCGACTTGGAGGACTTGGAGGAAGATGTCGATGACGATTAACATATTCTCAGGGAAGTCCTCTAGTTTTAATTTTATCTATCTTTACATTGAGGACAATGTTCTTCTTAAGTTTGGGGGTACTTGTGATATTCTTGGTACTTGAGTTGGTATTATATTATTATGTCAGTTATTTGGATGTTTTTATGTTTAGTAGTGCATATTAGTTAAAATTTTGAAAATTTTCCATTTTATGTTATATCTTAGCAAATAGTAGACGTCGGTTGCGGAAGGCGACAACTGATAAATGATCACGGAAGTTCTTTGCATTGAATTCTTTTATTGCGTTTAGTAAGGACATTGTCAGTTTCAAGTTTGGGGGTCTTCTACGTTTTGTTTTGATATGTTTTATTTTATTTTATTTTGTGGGCTTAATTGCATTTCTAGTATAGGTTATCTCTTGAGCATTGATTTTATTTGAATTGAGCTATAATATATGATCAGGCAAATGATTGTTAAGGTTATAACTCATGAAAAATGGATAAATGTTGCTTAGTTTGGGTGATTGACCTATTGTTGGTTATTGCTTTGCTTATGACTCCTACTTTTGAGCACTCATCCATTTGTAATGAACTAGATGTATACTTAGAGAAGGCTTACATGACCGAATGCTTATGAGAGATATCAATAAACTCTAGAACTCGTTTAAACATCACTCGAAGCAATATACTTAGGTTTGATTAATTGGTCATGTGGTGGGTTGAGATGGAGCGTAAAACGCACTCGCCCATAAAAGCATACTTAGGGTGAGATGGAGCGTAAAACGCACTCACCTATGAAAAAAAAAAAGAAATAAAAATATATCGAGAATCTTGTGGTGGGTTGAGATGGAACGTAAAACGCACTCGCCCATAAAAGCATACTTAGGGTGAGATGGAGCGTAAAACGCACTCACCTATGAAAAAAAAAGAAATAAAAATATATCGAGAATCTAGCGATGGGTTGAGATGGAGCGTAAAACGCACTCGCCCATAAAAGCAGACTTAGGGTGAGATGGAGCGTAAAGCGCACTCGCCCATAAAAGCGGACTTAGGGTAAGATGGAGCATAAAATGCACTCACCTAAGAGTCCTTTGATATCAAATTTTTGGAATGTTTGATTTGTCTACAATTACGATGAGTGATGTGTTAAGCATGTAGTTTTTGAAGTTTAGTTCTTTCATAAGGTAATATGGTTGCATAAGCTAATCCGAGCTATAATTGGTTTAGTGTAAATGGATACACACACACACAGAGAAAGGATCTAAAGCAAGGTATGACTAATAAACAAGTTGAAATCCTAGACGTTGTGACATTTTGAAAGTTTTCTAGAGTTATCATGTTTTGATATCTTTAAGGCCATTGTTCAAACTTATTGATTCATTGCTCAAGTAGTTGATTGTTAGAATTTATTTTTATAGTTTTTGTTCTTAGTGTTTTGCTTGAGGACAAGCAAAGATTCAAGTTTGGGGGTATTTGATGAGTGTGTTTTATATACACAAATTAGGTACTTTTGAGTTTGATAATTTTTAAATCCTAAGCTAGTTTGTTTGGTTTTCATGTGTTTTCATTGTATTGTTGTGTAATATAGTTTTATATTGCTTTTATGTATATTTGTATTAGTTTTATGTGTTTTTACTTTGTTTTGTAGGAATTGGATGGAATGTCATTTGGGTCGATGGTTGGAATCGCCAAATTCTCATTTTCGGTTTGCCATTGACGTAGCAGTCCCGTAAAGCCCAATTGTAGCCATGATCCGGTCATTATCTGTCCAAACTTCAAGAATGGAAGTTGTAGATCAACGTCTCCTCTTTCCGGATCATCTTGAATCGCCTCAATCGGAGTTCGGATACGAGAGTTATGGCCATTTTCCCAACGGGTGTCAAATCTGGAAACTACCAACTGCTATTTGAATAACAGTCACTTCAAGGCCAATTTGAGCATTGATATAGCCATTATTTCGAAGAACTCAAAGAATGAAAGTTGTAGATCTACTTCTCCTCTTTCCGGATCATCTTGAATTGCCTCAATCGGAGTTCGTATGAAGAAGTTATGGCCATTTTCCCAACAGATGTCCGAGCAGAAAATGGCCCGGCGCCGCAGCGCGAGTTGCTAGTGTATTTGCGGCGCCGCGGCGCCACTTAGCAGTACCCAGCCCCTTCTTCCGCGCCGCAGCGCCCCGTTCAAGCCAAATCATGGCGCCGCGGCGCCAGACACGAATTTTGGACAGATTTCAGCTATTAAATGCTCAACCTAATGACCAAAACAACCAATCCTTCACTTCTACTTGCAACCTAGAGGAGAAATAGAGAGAGGTGGTGGCTTGGAGAAGAGGGAAGCCATGGCTCTTGGCCATGGTTCTTCAAGAGCTTCAAGGAGCATCAATGGTGGGAGCTTCAACAACATCAATGGAAGAGCTTCAACCAACAACTAAGGGAAGCCATCATTTCTTTCTTCCTTTTTCCTCTAGTGGCTAGAACTCATTCTTGGGGATCTAGTGCAAACATTTGTAACACCTATGGAGGCAAGGAATTGAATTAAACTTCTAGCTTTTCTTTGATACTTGTATGATCCATTGGATGATTACCTAATATTTGGAATAGTTTGATTTATTTATTATGAATTAAACTTCTAATTTGCTTTCTTTTTGATTGGTGTCATGCAAATTGGTTCTTTATGTGATTATGTATATGCATAATTTATGTATTGCCAATTCATAGTGGCCGCCATGATCATAAAAAAGAGTTAAGAGATTTGAACAAAGTGATGCACGCCAAGTGTTTGATAAAATGCTTGTGTGTGGATATTGTGTTCTTAGCTCTTTATCTATCTATCTATGTTATGTTTTTCTGTTATTTTGATTAATTATAATCATAATTTATCGTTTCAATTAAATGTTTAAATAAGACTGAGGCGATTTAAAGTTAGTACTTGGTTAATCATTAGTGATAATTCCTCGTGGGTTCGACAACTCTCTTATCATTATATTACTTGTTGACCGCGTATACTTGCGCGTGTTTATCGGTTGCGAAATCGACCAACAGTTGTCTCTGAGGTGTGCCTGACCTCCTCGGGTTGTTCCGGGATTGAAACTGAGTGCCTCGGGGTTATCTCCGAGGTTGAAGCTTACTGCAAGGGGTTGAAATAAGCTTTTTCGGGGTTATCTCCGAAACTGCAACTGCAATCCTTGTGACGCCCCCAAATCCAGGTACTTGAAACCCGAACTCGGTACTTCACGATACCATTTTTATGAGCGGAATAATACTAATAATAATAACAATAATATAGATTTTCAAGTTTAATTTACATATTATCAGAGTTTAGTTCCCAAGTACGAAACCTTTAACATTCGTTACATGATCATAATAATAATATTTATTATCCTTATCATAAAATCAGGCTATTACATAAAATAACTTAAACATTTAATCAGCAACTTTCCCTTTTCCCTTGTTCTTGGCAGATCCTTCGGGTTGTTCACACTTAGCTGAAAACATTTAAAATTAAGCAAGAATGAGCATTCAAGTGCCCAGCAAGTAATAGCAACAATAATAGTTAACTGAAAGGATTAAATGTTTTGTTTGAAAGATACTTCTACAACGGATCAACAGTTGTGAAGTAAACTGAACCAATCAACAACATGTCATTGTGATTTCAAATTTTTAAAACTACGTATTGACTATAAATGAGAATCAGTTGACAGACTATGAACATTATTTTCTATTTTCAAAAAGGTTTAAATAGAAATTCATTTGTAAACCGTCATTGCTTACGGGCACGGGGGTGATCAGCCCGTTATGCCCTGTATTGATCAATACTACATTGCTAGAACGATATTATCGTTCATCCTTTGTCCACCGTAGCGCATAAAAATTTCCCATGATTGGGATGTTCATAACAGTCTTGAATCCATACCAAAACAATTTGGTTGGATAAGTTTTATCTTGTTCAACAATAACTTTAAATATATGTCTAGCTGGATCAAATACCTTAGACGACTTTTATTTCAAGGTATACATACTAAGCAACTATAAGTATGTATCAATATGTGATAAAATATAATGATTATCCAAGTGGGGACACTTGTATAACAATGTTATAGAAATTAACGAACAGAATAAATAACTTGATCAATATTAACATGATAAAGGAAATTGTACAACAATTATTGCTTAATAGCTTGCTTATACAGAATCATTGCATAAGTATATACAAAGGTTGAAATATTTGAACAGTTCAGATATTATCTTACGCATGTCCTTAGCATAAAGTAAATGCAAAGGGTTAGATACTTGCCTTGTCTACTGCTTACACAACTTAGATATATCTTTTCTATCAAGTCCTATCATTAAATAGATCATTGTCTGATTAGAATAATATATTATATCATATAATACTGCTTATTGCAGTCAGCACATTCCTAATCACATTGTCACATAACTTTAACACCATTGAATCACAAATAAACAGTTATACAGTTAATCTAGCTAAGTCCTGATCAATTTCGAAAATATGTTGGTCTACCGACAACTTTATCGGGTAATTATCGAGTCTATGACTCTATACAGTAATACAATATCCGCTTAGATATCTTAAACAACCGTTACAACATTTTTCATGAAGTTATAATAATTATAAAATAATTATTACCATTTACCATAATTTTTGAAATATCAAAATCATTGTTAAATGATTTAAATATCAAACAATTCTATTATCATTAATATTTAATTAATATTAAACTATTAATGAAATCATTGCCAAAATATTAAAGTCATTAATAACTTAAAATAATTTTAAAACATTTATATTACCCTTAAATGATTTTTAAAACATTTAAAATCATCATTAAATAATTACCATTTAAATATTAATTTATCATTATCCAAATATTAAAAGTTATTAATTACAACTTAAAATATTTTTAATTTATTTATATCCTTTTTAAATGATTTTTAAATAAATAAAACCATTTTTAAACTATTTATTTAATATAATTATTAAATAAATTTAATATCATTAATCATTAAATAAATATCATTAATATTTAATTATTAATGAAATTATCCTTTAAATATTAAAAGTTATAGTTTATAACTTAAAATATCTTTAAATACTTTATTTTCATTTAAAATGATTATTATAATATTAAAATCATTTTTAAACTAAATTATCTAATATAATTATTAAATAACTTTAATATCATTAATAATAATTAATTAATGAAATTTTTCTTTAAATATTAAAAGTTATATTTTATAACTTAAAATATTTTTAAATACCTTATTCTTATTTAAAATAATTTTTAATTTAATAAAATCATTTTAAGTTCATTTATTTAATTCATTTAATAAATAACTTAATTATCATTAATATTAATTTATTAATGAAAATTTATCACATAATATTAAAAGTTATCAAAAATAACTTTAATTATTTTCTTTTACCATAATATAATTTGAAATGATTTTTCAAATATTAAAATCATTTTTAAATAATTTATTTAATATTATAATTAAATAAATTAAATACTTTTTATATTCCAAAAATATTAAATATTTATGAAATATATTTAAAATAATTAAAAACTAGTTTTCAGAATTTAAAATAATTTTTAATAATTTATTTTGTATTTTTAATAATTAAAAACTATTTTTTCTATTTATTTAATAATTTTTGAAAATTTAAATAATATCTGTCGCTAAAGACCACCTATAGCGACAGAACCGTCGCTATAGGTGTTCTTGGTGTTCTTCATGCCAACCCAGAAAACGTGACAGTGGCTAGGCTTGCTAGTTTGACCGACTGTAATTTCGTGTGTGAGGTGTTTCTGGGCTCGGTTTTGGTCATATCATGTAGAGAAATTGTAAGACTACAATATCCAGCAACAAATATGCTTATAACATGCATAACCAACGAGATCTGAGCCCTTAAAGTGGTTGTCAGACCTGTTCTTCATTTTCTGGGTTACCCAGAAATGAAGAACAGTTCATCCATCCTCTTTTGGGCTTCCACAACTTGCAAGATATGATCTGTTTTAGTGATTTAAAAGTTGCAGTATATAAAACACATGTAACACTATAGATCCATAATAAAACATCACTAAAACAACCATAGAACAGCCAGATCCGACACGGTCAAACCATGTCAGAAATAAACTAAAAAAATTTCTGGGAATTTTCCAGAAACAGAAATCATAATCGGATGGTCTACTTTGACCATCCACTACATTCGATCCTTATACTTTTAAGGAGATTTTAAGGCATAAAAATGTAGTCCATATACAAGACTACAACATAGATCCAACAAATAAACAAAACAATTAACAACAAGCAAGATCTGAGCCGTTGAACTTTCTGTCAGACGAATCTCGGCAAGTTCTTGACTGCCCAGAAAGTTCCGGTCAATGCCGGTCAATGGTATTTGACCATGAATAACTTAAAATATACACATCCCATGACCCTGATTCCATTTTCAGACTAAAGAACACATACACGACTACAACTACAAGCTTTCAAAGCACAAAAAAACTTTACAGATCACATAGATATAGGGACTGACATTCGCTGTCAGAAGACAAAAAATTATTTTTTCCAGTTTTTGTAATATGCCTAATCCGAGCCTCTAGATGTTATGGATTCAACATCTAGCAACCCAGATCATCATTAGACATTATAACTAACATGTTTTAAAAAAAATTTCAACCATCAAACAACCGAAATTTGGACAGAATTTAAGCTAGGGTTTTATACCTTTGATGTCCAAAATCTGATTTTGTGTTGCTGTTTTGGTTATGGATGATGGTGGGGATTGGATTGGGGACTGAAATACTAGAGATTTTCGTTGGCTTTAGAGAGAGAAGGTCTAGGATGAGAGTTGAACAAAATTAGTGCATAAAAATGATTTTCTCTTTCCTTAAATCTATTTATAGGCAACTTGATGCATGAATGGCTGGTAATGAGACTTGTTGCTGTCAATCTATAGCATGTGGAGTTGGTATGAGTTTGGTGAACAACTCCTCCTAATGTCAAACCCTAAATGTAGCTTCTTTAATGCTAAAAAGGGCATAATAGTCTTTTAATTTCTAATTTAATGGTAAAAATGGAAATTGACAAACCCTTAGGGTTTGGCCCTTAGGGTTTAACCCTTAGGGTTTAACCCTTAGGTTTAGTACATAGCATTTGTAGGATTTAGCAATTAGGATTTATGCCAAAAATAAAATAAATAAATAAATAAAATTATTTTAGTTTATAAAATTAAAAATTAAGATTGTTAATTAGATTAGGTTAATACTTATATTATACATGAACATTAGGGTTTAGTACCCCTAATCATAATTACCCTTCCAATTTGGCAATTAGTGATTACAATTATTAATAATTAGGCTACTAAAATATATAATTAGAGTTTCTATTAATTAAATTAGGGTTCTTGATATAAATTAAATGGACATTAGGGTATTATAACGTAATTAACTTTACCACTTGAATAATTAGTGCTTAAAATTAATAATTAGGGTTCAAAGAAATATCGATTAAGGTTTCGATTTCACAATTAGGGTTTCGCGACAAAATTAGGGTCTCGCGACAAAATTAGGGTTTTTCCTAATCAGCGTTCCATGAAGTAATACGTAAACATATATCATATAACACAGATATTTAATAATCTTAAATTTTCCATTTAAATTGATAAATAGGGTTAAATCAATTAATGATAGGGTTTGGTCAATATACCATAATTGACCATCCATCAACAGTATAATCTTTACAGTACATATTAATAGCACTGAAAATCAAAATATCATAATATTATATTATTATTATCATTCCTTGATCAAAACCATAAATTAGGGTTTGGATTCCATATCTGATTTTATCCGCCATAATTAACCTTATAATTAAGTAAAAATAATCTACTTAATAACTTAAACAAAATTCTTATAATAAAATAATTATTATAATTATTCAAAATCATTTCATGTATTATTTGAATAATATAAACATATAATTTCATGAAAAAAATAATTAATAATACATTTCTAATATAGAATTAATTACTATAAAAATATCATTTATAATAACCAATATTTCTAAAATAAATTTACTTACAATTAATAATGTAATAAATAAATTTTATTTATCACACAAATAATTATAATTACACATTACCTTGACACATATCATTCATATTTATTTTTAAATAGATAAAAAAAAATTATACTCAAAATTTAAGATTTATTTATATAGAAAATATCGGGTTGTCACAGTCCTCGGGGTTGTCTCTGAGATTGAAACTAAATATCCCGGGGTTGTTTCCAGGATGGGATAGAGTATCTCAAGGTTGTCTCCGAGATGGAAAAACTGATAATTCAGGGGTTATCTCCGGAACTGGAATTGCATTCCTCGGGGTTCTCTCCGAGGTTGGAATTAAAACTCTCAAGGTTGTCTCCAGAACTGGACTGAGCATCTTAGGGTTATCTCTGAGATTGAAAATTGGGAATTCTGTGGTTATCTCGGTAACTGGAACTGCTTTGTCTTCCAGGGTTATCTCTAAAAGATAATTAAGCCCTCATACAATGTTAGTAACAGAAATTCGAAAATTTCGAGTGTCTACAAGGCAAAATCATCATTTTGCCACCTTGATCCTACATTTACGCCCTATCAACAACATTTCAACATACATTCTACACAGAACATGTCCTACAAGAACCATAGCTCAAAATCCTGAGTGACTACTACACAAGACATCACACCGGATAGAATTTAAAGACCTGAAGATCTTGTCATGGACCCTTTTTTCCAGCTTTGTACAACCTCTTATCCCATGTCATTATGTAACTCTCAACAATAGCATTCTGGAAAGGTATATATGCCTCAATCGAATTCCTGAATTGAAAGTTATGAAGGTTCAAGCGGACAACGGGTTGTATGCATGCACGTACTTCGAGACGGCGAGGCCCACGGAGTCCGAGGCACCCCAGGTAGCTGCAGGTGGACCTGCGGCTGCCGCAGGTACACCTGTGGCTCCCCCCCCCCTCTGTAAATAGAGGGCTTGGGGTGGCCATTTTGAAGAGATAAAAGGCGAGGAAGCTATGTCCATTTTGCTTTGTACACACTTTAAACGGAGTGCTTTCTCTTTCCAAACACCTGTGAGCTTGTGTTTTGCTATATTTTATCGATTGAAACCGAGTATTCATTCATTTAAAGCCATTTTAAGTCTTCTTGGCAGCCTACTGTAAGACATCTCACATTTTTCACATTTATGTTCTGAGTTACAAAGATATATTCCACCTTAAAGAAACACAGATGGCTTGCAGGCTAACAAAAGACTTAAGCACCAACCCAAATAGCATCCAGATTGAGTTGTGAAGCCATTCAAGATGTAGTCTTCCACAAGTAGATCAAAATAAGTCTTCAGTAAAAGTGTCTGACTAAGGAAAGTCAGCAGATGCAGTAGCTGTTAAAAGAAAAGAAGATAACGATCTTGGAGTTAACCAGGATCGTAGTGTTTGCCAAATAAAGCAGGAAATGATGCAGTTTACATAGAGATATTGGTTAGTTTTTGAAGAATAAGACAAAAGTGATTAAGCATGGATCAGTCCATTAATGATAAGTGAACATGAGATAACAAGGAGAAAGCGAGTTGGTCATGTCATAAATCTGATGTGTCTTGCTATTCAGAAGAGACCAGAACAAGGAGTCAAGCTATCAGTTCCTGAGATCAGTCGAGGCAAACAAAAGTGTTGAAGCACTACACAAGTGAAGGAAGAGGTGTTCTAAATTGAAGATCCAATGAACACTCTTCAGGATCGTAGTGTTGTCTCAATCAGTCAATGAGCAACATTCAACAAGACACACTACGATCAGGTCCAAGAATTTATGCATCAGAATCGTGGAGTTTGATCATCTGAAGATTGAAGCATTGGCAACGGTTCAATCTGAAGACTAATATTTAAACATTGCTAATTGAGAGCATCGATGCAAAAGGATAATTTTTGATGTTCTAATCGAGAAGTAAGAAAGAAGAAATAAAGATGACTACCTGCCTAACATGGAAAGGTTGTGACGCCCCCAAATCTGGGTATCTTCCAACCCGACATATGGTGCTCCACGGTGCTACAGTTCACACAAACATTCAATTGAAAAGCCTCACAAGAACGAATATGTCTTATATATATTGTAAATCAATATTACCATTTCCTCAGGTTCTTATAACCGTTACATTTGTTCTTGTCATAATATCAAATATTATCATTACAAAAATATACTATTACAAAGTAATCTACAGGTTCGCCTTAGCCTTTCCTTTATCCTTGCCGGATCCTTCGGTCCATTCTGTGACACCCCCGAATCCGGGTCCTCAGACCCCGGTTCGATCGTCACGATAAAATACAAACATCCACCTCTAAACAACATACGATAACTAAAATGTTGAATATAATAAACGTACGTCGTTCATTCAAAAGGTGTTACAAGTCCCAACATACGATAACCTTAATATCATCTTACAATCATACCCTAAAATAAATATTAGGATTCACATTACATAATCGTAATTTAAACTAAGCATAAGATAACTTTTGCTTCTCGCAATTATCCAACATCATCCCTTTACCCTTGTCCTTTCTTGAGGTCTCGGGCTTAGCTACAATATAATTCATGATATAGCAAGAATGAGCAACAAGTTTGCTCAACAAGTTTAAATACAACAATAAAGATATAACATGATGAATGGAAAAATATCTGGCAATGGATTCAATAATATGAATATCTGAAGGATTAAACAATATGAATATTATAAGCAAAGACAATGATTGCTTTTAGAATAACTGCTAGTCAAGTAGACTTTGAACTATAACACTCCAATGAAATCAATAGCTAATTGACTGTAACGCCCCGAAATCCGGTCTATTTTCACTTCCGAATTCCGTACGTCACGATCCCATCTTCTTTGGAACATACATCATTATATAGCTAAATATAACAACATACATCCTCAAATCTCAGGTTCTTAAAACCTCTTTCATTACAAATAATGATAATTACATTATTCTTTATATCTTGTACAACTGACTTTTATCCGCCACCAAGGATACATAACGTTCATTAAACTATTCTATAGTTTAATTCTATCATTCTAAATTACAAGTCTTCGCTTGATCATCACGCTCATTCATCTAATGAATGGCACTTCTTCTGGATACCAATCAGCTTGATCTTTACGGGATCCTTAAATTCTTTTTAACATCGTTCGCTGAAAATATTTTTATTTAAAGCAAGTGTGAGCATTCAATTACTCTGCAAGTCATAGAAGTTGAACAAACAACTTCAAGAGTTCAAACATTCCTTTAAGACTTCAATAATCGAACAAAGGTTATGAAGCAGCTTGAATAATAGGAATAATCTCGATTCCTATCATTTTAAAACATTAAACATATTCACTTAGAAATACTCTCATTCTCTACTTTCTTTCATTCATATTCTGTCTGGCTAGAATCAATAGAACAGACTTAACAATAACAGTTCATGTATAAATAGAACATGCTCATATTTCACAGTTTAATCACAGAACATTTCATATCATAAAAACACCGAAGTGTTCACATTGTGGCACAAGGCCTCATATATTCTAACACCTTGTACAAATATCACAAATTTGCACATAGACAGAACTTCTCAAGTTCAACATCTGAGAAGTTTTAGAAACTAACATTCATTTGAAATATGAATGAAGTTAGGAAACTTGCCTTACGCACAGCTACAGCTTATAGTTTACACTGAACTGCTTATTCCAATTCCTATGTAGCACATAAGGAAATAACACATGTACCAATTAGTCATATACTTGACTTACGCATTGGTTTACTTAACTTTATTTCTTAGAGTTCGCATTCTTACAAACTAAGTTTACGCGACCAACTTCCTTTACCGGGTAACGGCTTCATGACATACGGAGATGTCGTACTTAATACGTTCATCATCTTTGATGATTTACATTCTTATCTTCTTCTTATAACTCTCCTAGGAAACAACACACATCGTGTCTCTACTAGTAGTCCATATGGTACTCTGAGTGGTTTCCCATAAACAACTAACAAATAAGTTCCCGTCTCATCTCAACTACCCATAACAGTGAGTTAGATCGGTTGCCAGTTTTGTATATACCTTTACTCCCTGAAGGAATTGTTTAGCCCAGCTCCCATATGTCAACCATCAAAGGTTACGATTATACTATAACCTAACTTATCCGAACTATTAAACTATAATGTTCGTTAAGTCAAATTCTTATTCCTTATGGCTTTCTGGCAACTAAATGTCATACCTCAGGATTTATTCATCATCGTCTAAGTCATACAGTCTTTTGTATACTTAGAACAATCATTTCATATTCATTCTACGCATTTATAGCGTTAAGCATTTTACGTTACCTTATTCTTATCTTACAACATCCGATTCATTCGACTCGGAACGTTATCCAAGTTATAAACATTAACCCGGCTTCCTTTACGTTATATGTACTTGTCTTTGATTCAAATTCTTTACTGCTCACAGGTTTAACCATTGATCTTCATTACCTTACGGTCAAACCATACACGGGGTGTAGGTTCTACCCGTTTAATATTCGCGTACACTCAACTTTTACGCCGGTTCAAGTGTTCAACGCTTACATTCCATTCTAACATTCTCCTCTGATTCACATTCGGCTTCTGGCAAACTTCTTAACATTCTCTATGGCTTTCTAGATACTAATCGTATCTTACTTACTACCATCAACAACATCTAAGTTATACAACCAGGGTGCACTT
The DNA here is from genome assembly GCA_020205505.1 of Panax japonicus. Classification (NCBI taxonomy): domain Eukaryota; kingdom Viridiplantae; phylum Streptophyta; class Magnoliopsida; order Apiales; family Araliaceae; genus Panax; species Panax japonicus. Next base: position 38,325,771 of record CM035102.1, on the reverse strand, counting down.
AGAACGTTCGTCCGACGTGAATACAATTCACGAGGATTGTTTACATATTCAACGTTTACGTTGATCGTCTATTAATCACTCATTTAACCTTTACTCAAGGCTTCAATCACTTTCCATCGTTATCCATCCCATGAACCCTATGTTCACTATTCTTTCTTAATGTCGAAGCCATACTATTCATTGTATGCTAAGACCGATCTTTCATCGCAACAATGTTGCGTTCACAGCGTCTATACGCTTTACATTCATCTCGCATTACTATGACCTAACATCAAAATGTTATTCATTACCCTCATCAATCAACGTCTAAGGAATCACAATTATAGCAATCCCTCACGTTCGATTATCGCGACTACGGTCCGCGGATATTGGTTACGCAACCCGCATTCACCTTCTTTTAATCTCATTTAATCTTTTCATTCAACCTTAATTAATGGTTTATACACTTGATTAAGTGTTAAATTAGTTGAATTACATATTCATATTTTTTTCTTGCACATCCCCCGAGAAATTGAGCAGTTAAAATACATTTTTGGGTATTGCACTGGCGCCACGGCGTCGTGCACTTCTCTTTCTTTCGCACCGCAGAGCCACTTTTTAGTAGTTAATGGCCCAAACTCGCGTTGTGGTACCAGCCCCCAAGGCACGACTCACGCTGCGGCGCCAAGCATGAAACTTAGAAAAATTTTCTAAGTCTTTTACAAGCTTGAGACGCTGACTTTGAAATCTCATATCTTATTCGTTATAACTCGGAACGAGGTCGTTCTAAAGACATTTTCTTCCTTATCTTAGGTACTTCGATTACCCTCAAACAAAAATTCATTTTGAATCCATTAAAATGCCATTCAATTGTCTTAATCTACTCTCTTTGTTCGTTTTACGCTTTTAACGTTCTTCGTTCGGTCGTTCGTAATTCGGTCGTCCATAATTCGGTCATCCGAACTCGAAATTCATTTGTTCTTAAGTCCACAACTCACGTTTTCTATGCTCTCTTACATTCTTATGAAACCCTAAATGTTTGGGTTCATTTACTAACTTTCAAATTCTCGTTCATCTTTTACGAAAATTTTGCCATTACTTCGTTATAGCTCAGTTTTAATCCATTCTTCATGAATGTTTCTAACGTTCTTAACCAAGAAATAAGCAACTAACTTATACACAATAGTTTTAAACTTTTCCATCAACAACAATTATCCTACGATGGTTTTAAATTTGTCCATCAATAACATCCTTCGCGTTCTTCGCGTGTTCTTCATTTTTAATCGATATTTTGAATTACGATTTTACTATTCTTGGAATTTGATGTTATAGAACATCATTCCTTACTTATTAGACCTACTCATTCATAAGATTCATTCGGATCGCTCAAAATCCTTACGAATCTTAAACTTCCTTAAGAAATTTATAAACTAAATTCCTAATTCTTATTTCTTCATTTTCTCATGAATTCAACTATATGAAATCATTCTTAACTTCATCTACTTCTTATCTTCATTAAGTTATGTTTTTGAACATATAAACTTAATGAAAATTTGAAGAAACTAGGATTCGGATTACCATTCATCCTTAATTTCCTTCCATCGGACAAAGCGTGCATTCGAGCTAGCATTTCCTCATTCTCCTTTTCATCTTCCATCCGAACTCTCTCTCTTTCTCTCTCAAGTATAGGATTTTTCAAAATTCGAATTAAATTAAATGAGCTATCTATTTATAGAAAACCAAGACTAGGGGTATTTTGGTCATTTGGCACCCTTAACCTCCTTACTATTCATTTGCTTAGCCACCAAGTTTACTTGGTGGCCAAGTGGCCGCCCCACCTCCTTAGGTAGCTTCCTTTGGAAGCTTCGTGCTTCCGTCTTTCGGATTTCTTCCGACAGTTTGAAAACTGTTATTCTCGGAATCCAAATATTTTTGGATATTTCGTCTTTCCTTTACCGATTGAATATTACGTATTCTTCGGTTCTCCGAAAAACTGAAAAACACTTTTCTATGATAAGCGTTTTCCTTCACGTTTTCCCCTAACGTAGTTAAATGAATGAAAAGTACATAACAGTACTTTTTGTCATTTTTATTTTGTCCGATTTTTGCACGTTTTTCGAGAAAAACTTTTATCGGTTTACTTAACTTTTCACGACATATTATCGTCAAATCTTTCGACGAAATGTCATTCTAACATACCGAACTCTCAGAACGGCTTAGGTTATTCAAACCCTAACCCTTAGGTTTCGTCGAGTAAATAATGCCTATTTCGTCTTTTTCCCCGGAAATATTTTGTCTTCGGAAAAATTTTATTTTCGTCTTGAAAATTCTTACTCATTCAGTCTAGCTCGTAGCTAGAATCCACTCGATTAATAATCATCCTAAGTTATAGAACAATTAATAAACACATAGCACAGAATAGTATTAATAAAAATTCATTTTATTAATAATTAATTCTTTAAACTTAAATTTTGAACAATCCAATTTTTCGGTTTGTCACATTTTTCCTCCCTTATAAAAATTACGTCCTCTGAATTTCTTAAAACCAAACCCTTACCCGGGTTCTCACATTCTCCCCTTCTTCAAAGAATTTCGTCCTCAAAATTTTAGCTTACTCATCTTCTCAATCTTCTCTTCAAAGAAGTTATTATCTTTTCATCATTCCTAACCTCCATATCCTATCAAGAATCATGAAGTGAAAGGAATAAATAGGAATATAAAGATTCCTTTAAAATATTTCATACTTTTGCTGAGGGGTCAAATCGACCATGAACTCATACTAGGTTAAACAGCCTCTGCCGTAAACCTTTATTACATGGTAAGTTTACGATCACAAAGAAGGTAAACTACCTCTTCCATACGTAGGTGATCAACCTAACGTATCACCCCATTTCAAAGTATGTTCACCTCAAACTTAGATTCCGCACCAAAACAATTTTGTTCGGCATAGCTCTTCAAAGAAAGCTTGATTTTCTTTTACTCATGACATACCATTCATCTTAGCCAAATCAAGTATCTTAGACCATACCAATAAATTGGGCATCAACTTGAAACATTCGTCTAGTCAACTCGCTTGACATCGACCAATTCTTTAAATTCTTTTGCAATACATCCAAACGTTTCATGACGTCATGATACCGCACTCTTCACAGTACGTTGAGGACTTCGTCAGTTTATGACTTCATCATTATGCGTCATATCATAACGGGTTGTTGATCCTAAGATCACTTCCAACACTAGGTTCAATTGTATTAATAACTCCATCCTTTTACCATCTTTGCATCAAATGCACTGATGATATAAAATTCATTTTGATATTTTAAATCAATTTTTGTCTAGCCGAATCAACTAGCATAGACATATCAAAAATAGTTCTTTTAAAATCCATTGGTTCCAAAAGTTGAACCAATTCTTTCATTTTCAAAACGCTCACATTAGCACGATTTCAAGAAATTTCAAAATCTAGCATAGCTAGATGACTTGGAATATCATATTCTCCATCTTCCTTCATTGTCTTACTTGTGACAATACTTAATCTTCTCTAGCACCTTCAATGCTAAGCCTACTAAAAATAACTCGTTTCAGTCTAAACATTCCTATACCATAATACAGTCCATCAACTTACCACACATTATGAGTTCAGGAACTTTCCACAATAATATGAGTTTAAGAACTATCCCAGACAGACCATAAGCATCCATTCGCTGAGAAGTTCAAAAACATACCATATCATTATGAGTCACGAACGTACCATAAGTATGAGTTTCAAGAACTCGCACCTACCTTATCGTTCTCTACCTATCAAGCATATATATGAGAAAAGATTCACTTTCTTATCATATACATGTTGATAGTGTGACCAATTCCAATGATTATCACTGTAATAAACTGAGTGGTTGTTAAACTAAGCACAAACCTCTGCCCATATAAAGATTCATACAACTCAGCTATCACATGAGTCCTCAATTGAAATCTTACAACTTCTAGATCTCTCTTTACTAAATATGAATTTTCTTTAATTCGTATGTCATCCTTTACAACTTAATTTGAGTTATTCTTTCCGTACTACTTCGTAGTGTCATTCATTCATAGCATTAGCTATAAATCATTCATCGTTTAAGAGCTCGCCTATTACTACGATTTACTATGATCACGTTGTGATCCTCTTATCCTTTTCTCTAAGATTATAGTCTTAGGTACTTATGCCTAAGATTTATAACCTATCAGCTTTGATACCAACATGTAATGCCCCGAAATTCGGTCTATTTTAACTTTCGGATTTTGTACGTCACGATCCCATCTTCTTTGGAACATACATCATTATATAGCTAAATATAACAACATACATCCTCAAATCCCAGGTTCTTAAAACCTTAAAACCTCTTTCATTACAAATAATGATAATTACATTATTCTTTACATCTTGTACAACTGACTTTTATCCGCCACCAAGGATACATAACGTTCATTAAACTATTCTATAGTTTAATTCTATCATTCTAAATTACAAGTCTTCGTTTGATCAACACGCTCTTTCATCTAATGAATGGCACTTCTTCTGGATAACGATCAACTTGATCTTTATGGGATCCTTAAATTCTTTCTGACATCGTTCGCTGAAAATGTTTTTATTTAAAGCAAGTGTGAGCATTCAATTGCTCAGCAAGTCATAGCAGTTGAACAAACAACTTCAAGAATTCAAACATTCCTTTAAGACTTCAATAACCGAACAAAGGTTATGAAGTAGCTTGGATAATAGGAATAATCTCGATTCCTATCATTTTAAAACATTAAACATATTCACTTAGAAATACTCTCATTCTCTACTTTCTTTCATTCACATTTTGTCTGGCTAAAATCAATAGCACAGGCTTAACAATAATGGATCATGTATAAATAGAACATGCTCATATTGAACAGTTCAATCACAGAACTGTTCATATCATAGAAACACCGAAGTGTTCACATTATGGTACAAGGCCTCATATATTCTAACACCTTGTACAAATATCACACATTTGCACATAGACAGAACTTCTCACGTTCAACATCTGAGAAGTTTTAGAAACTAGCATTCATTTGAAATATGAATGAAGTTAGGAAACTTGCCTTACGCACAGCTACAACTTATAGTTTACGCTGAACTGCTCATTCCAATTCCTATGTAGCACATAAAGAAATAACACATGTACCAATTAGTCATATACTTGACTTACGCATTGGTTTACTTAACTTTACTTCTTAGAGTTCGCGTTCTTACAAACTAAGTTTACGCGACCAACTTCCTTTACCGGTTAACGGCTTCATGACATACGGAGATGTCTTACTTAATACATTCATCATCATTGATGATTTATATTCTTATCTTCTTCTTATAACTCTCCTAGGATACAGCACACATCGTGTCTCTGCTAGTAGTCCGTATGGTCCTCTTAGTGGTTTCCCACAAACAACCAACAAACAAGTTCCCATCTCATCTCAACTGCCCATAACAGTGAGTTAGATCGGTTTCCAGTTTTGTATATACCTTCGCTCTTTGAAGAAATTGTTTAGCTCAGCTCCCATATGTCAACCATCAAAGGTTACGATTGTACGATAACCTAACTTATCTTAATTTATCCGAACTATTAAACTATAGTGTTCGTTAAGTCAAATTCTTATTCCTTATGGCTTTCTGGCAACTAAATGCCATACCTCAGGATTTATTCATCATCGTCTAAGTCATATAGTCTTTTGTATACTCAGAACGATCATTCCATATTCATTCTACGCATTTATATCGTTAAGAATTTTACGTTACCTTATTCTTATCTTACAATATTCGATTCATTCGACTCGGAACATTATCCAAGTTATAAACATTAACTAGGCTTCCTTTACATTATACGTACCTGTCTTTGATTCAGCTTCTTTACTGCTCACAGGTTTACCCATTGATCTACATTACCTTCCGATCAAACCATACACGGGGTGTAGGTTCTACCCTTTTAATATTCACGTACACTCAACCTTTACGCCGGTTCAATTGTTCAATTCTTAAATTCCATTCTAACATTCTCCTCCGATTCACATTCAGCTTCTGATAAACTTCTCATCGTTCACCACGGCTTTCTAGATACTAATCGTATCTTACTTACTACCTTCGACAACGTCTAAGTCATACAACCAAGGTATACTTTGAACATTCATCCGACATGAATATGATTCATTAGGATCATTTACGTTTTCAATGTTTACGTTGCTCGTCTCTTAATCTCTCATTTAACCTTTACTGAAGGCTTCAATCACTTTCCATCGTTATCCATCCCATGAACCCCATGTTCACTATTCTTTCTTAATGTCGAAGCCATACTATTCATTGTATGCTAAGACCGATCGTTCATCGCAACAACATTACATTCACAACGTCTATACGCTTTACATTCTTCTCGCATTACTATGACATAACATCGAAATGTTATTCATTACCCTCATTAATCAATGTCTAAGGAATCACAATTATAGCTTCGATTATCGCGACTATAGTCCCCGGATATCGGTTACGTATCCCGCGTTGACCTTCTTTTAATATCATTTAATCTTTTCATTCAACCTTAATTAAAGGTTTAATAAACTTGATTAAGTGTTAAATTAGTTGAATTACATATTCATATTTCTTTCTTGCACATCCCCCGAGAAATTGAGCAGTTAAAATCTCATTTCTGGGTATTGCCCTGCACTGGTGTCGTGCCCTTCTGTTTCTTTCGCGCTGTGGCACCACTTAGCAGTAGCTAATGGCCCGATCTCGCGCTGCGACACCAGCCCCCAAGGTACGACTCGCGCTGCGGTGCCAAGCATGAAACTTAAAAAAATTCTAAGTCTTTTACAAGCTTGAGACGCTGACTTTGAAATCTGATATCTTATTCGTTATAACTCAGAACAAGGTCGTTCCAAAGCCATTTTCTTCCTTATGTTACGTACTTTGATTACCCTTGAATAGAAATTCATTCTGAATCCGTTAACATGCCATTCAATTGGCTTAATCTATGCTCTTTGTTCGTTTTACGCTTTTAACGTTCTTCGTTCGTTCGTCCGTAATTCGTTCGTTCTTGAGTCTACAACTCACGTTTACTACATTCTCTTACATCCTTATGAAACCCTAAACATTCGGGTTCATTTACTAACTTTCAAATTCTCGTTCATCTTTATTGAAAATTTCTCCATAACTTCGTTATAGCTTAGTTTTAATCCGTTCTTCATGAATGTTTCTAACGTTCCTAACCAAGCAATAAGCAACTAACTTATACACAATGGTTTTAAACTTGTCCATCAACAACAATTATCCTATGATGATTTTAAATTTGTTCATCAACAATATCCTTCGCGTTCTTCGCGTGTTCTTCGCGTTCTTCGCTCGTTCTTCATTTTTAATCGATATTTTGGATTACGATTTTACTATTCTTGGAATTTGATGTTATAGAACATCATTCCTTACTTATTAGACCTACTCATTCATAAGATTCATTCGAATCGCTCAAAATCCTTACGAATCTTATACTTCCTTAAGAAATTTATAAACTAAATTCCTAATTCTTATTTCTTCATTTTCTCATGAATTCAACTATATGAAATCATTCTTAACTTCATCAACTTCTTATCTTCATTAAGTTATGTTTTTGAACATATAAACTTAAAGAAAATTTAAAGAAACTAGGATTCGGATTATAGTTCATCCTTAATTTCCTTCCGTTGGACAAAGCGTGCATTCGAGCTAGCTTTTCCTTTTTCTCCTTTTCATCTTCCATCCAAACTCTCTCTTTGTCTCTCAAGTATCGAATTTTTCAAAATCCAAATTAAATGAAATGAGCTCTCTATTTATAAAAAACCAAGGCTAGGGGTATTTTGGTCATTTCGCACCCTTAACTTCTTTACTATTCCTTTGCTTAGCCACCAAGTTTACTTGGTGGCCAAGTGGCCGCCCCACCTCCTTAGGTAGCTTCCCTTGGAAGCTTTGTGATTTCTTCTTTTGGATTTCGTCTGATAGTTCAAAAACTGCTATTCTCGGAATTCAAATATTTTTGGATATTTCATCTTTCCTTTATCGATTGAATATTACGTATTCTTCGGATCTCCAAAAAATTGAAAAATACTTTTCCACAATAAGCGTTTTCCTTCACGTTTTCCCCTAACGTAGCTAAACAAATAAAAAGTGCATAACAGTACTTTTCGTCGTTTTTATTTTGTCTGATTTCTGCACGTTTTTTGAGAAAACATTTTATCGGCTTACATAACTTTTCACGACATATTATCGTCAAATCTTTTGACGGAATGTCATTCTGACATACCGAACTCTCAAAACGGCTTAGGTTATTCAAACCCTAACCCTTAGGTTTCGTCGAGTGAATAGTGCTTATTTCGTCTTTTTCCCTGGAAATATTTTGTCCCCGAAAAAAAATTATTTTTGTCTTGAAAATTCTTACTCGTTCAATCTAGCTCGTAGCCAGAATCCTCCCAATTAATAATCATCCTAAGTTATAGAACGATTAATAAACGCATAGCACAAAATTGTATTAATAAAAATTCATTTTATTAATAACTAATTCTTTAAACTTAAATTCTGGACAATCAGATTTTTCGGGTTGTCACATTGACCCTTTGGTTACTGGCCACAGAATAAGTACTTGAGGGGATCAGCCTCACGTACACTATGTATATGCATAACATTTAAATCTGCTCTATTGTATCTTATATTAGATACCTGGGGTACTCCCCTATCATAAGAGGGGTGTTCTTTCAGTCTAAGAATCATTACCATCAATTGGTTTGGATAGCTTTTATAAAACTTCATACGGTTGTCTGACCGAACAATGGTTCAGACTTTATTTACCACAGTTCAAGAATTATTGAACTTTAAATGACGTACAAGTGCAAGACTGTATGAACTCAAGTGCACTAAGTTTGAATATCAATGACATCGATGTGGAATAATTGTAAAGTAATTAGACCACTTAATAGCATGCTTGGAAACAAGATTTCAAGCTTAAATGAATAACTTTCAATTCAACAATATCCTGCTCAATGCAATATGAGAAGGATAGGAAAACTTTCACAAACTCAAAGTTGTGTAAGTTTGGAAACTTGCAACAAAATAAATTCGGATACTTGCTCAATATATTTTAGGGTAAGTTTAGGAAAACTTGCTTAAAAAAGTAGGGTTCAAGGAACTTGCACAATCAAACATTGAAGTTCAAAGAAAACTTGCTTACGATATGCGTCGAATAAAGTACTGCAAGGGTTTAGGATACATGCCTGCTTGCTCAGCTACAATATAATTCTAGCTTTAATTATTTGCGTTGAAACGACCTAATATTAATAAGTCGGTCTTTTCAATTAGTATGTGTAAACTAGTACGAGTCTACAATTAAAGAATCAAATCATCACAAGCATGCTTCTATACATGTATCATTATATTACTCGATTAGTTTATAACTACGTCATAGTTGAAATCACCATTTACTAATTCATCATAGGATTCTTTCAATCAATAACATGCTTATTATCATATGACTACTATACAGGACATGTATTACATATTAGAGCAACCATATAAGCATGCATCAGTTCTCAATTTATTAACAAAACTCAGACCTCACTGCAGACTGGTGCGACCGCTGGTGTGCTGTCGCGAGCAACCAAAAATAAAACCTTACTACAAAAGATAATAATGTAGCAGTGCTAGTAAGAGTCGATCCCACAGAGAATGATTAGTCTTATTTTATGCTTTGTTTACCAAAGGGGGGGGGTTATAATTTGATTTCACTAATTAACAAGAACAGAATTTAAAGTTATAAGAATTACCAATGAATTAAAGATTTCAGTTCTTCCGATTCAGTATCACCTTTTTACAACAATAGAATAATTAAGTAAAGCAGTATTTATCCTTCAATGAAATTAATAGCCCTAGATAGCAACAATCTCTACTATCCGAAACTCCCCTTAGATTATCACTTAATGAAATAAGCTCTTCACAAGATTCTAACTATTACATAACCTAGAACAAGCTCTCTAGATTTAATATAATAGCAGCATTAAGAACTAGGGAATTAGACTAATCCAAGCAACAATCACACAAGCTCAGATTATTTACTTGTCTTCCGATAATCATAGCAATATTCAAAAGCTTGACCACAATCATGTATCATTAATTGCTATTTATGATTAGGAACAATATCAATTACACGTAATAGTGTCCCTTAATCTAGCAGTTGAGATTAATCAAATTGACTTAACCGATCACATTAAACCAATCAGAATAAATATCATTCAACAGTTAAAATAGATTATCAAGAATGAACTTCATGTAAGAAGGAATAAATAGTTTATACTTAATCAAACCATTACCTGTAAACAAGGTTCAACATCCCCTTCGAACTAAATAAAGGAACTAGCCTAACATAATAAGTCCAATGAATACATTCTTGAATTATAAAAGGGGTGAGGACAACAACCTCACTATGGAGGTGATCCTCTTTCCCTACTAAATTATGAAAGGGGTGAGGACAACAACCTTACTATGGAGGTGATCCTCTTTCCCTACAAAATACACTAGAATTTGGAGAAGATGGAGAATGGTGTGTGAATTAATGTGTGAATTCCCCCTAGCTTCACTTGGTATTTATAGGCACTCAAGTATACAAGATAGTCAAGATCCAACAACTAATCTTGGTCATGTGCATCAGCCATCTAAGGCAAATAACATCCCAAAAACGTTCCCATGTGATGTGCTAAAAGTCCAAAATTGACAACTAAACTGATCAGCACCTTGTAAGCCAAATTTGAATCCGCAGACCACCGATTTTGGACTTGGGAAAAGAACAAAGGTTGTAGCCCTGGATTTTCTAATGAATTTGGGCTTTTGAATCACCTGATTTGGAGTTGGGAAGCTCGCGTTATGGCCCAAATACTCCAACTAGTCCGAACAGGAATCCAGTCCATGCGGGATTCGGGTCAGCTATCTAAAAAGCAATATTTGGAGGCCCAAATGAACTCGGATTTTTGCTCACCATACCATTCTGGAAAGCTTGAGAAGTCCACTAAAAACTTCAAGAATACCACATTCTCATTTGGAAACTCTAACAGAATTCAAATCGCAAGCGAAGGCCCAGAGGTCAATCTGTCAAGAAGCCAAACAATCTGAAATTTTTAGCTTCGATGTCCGTCGGTAAAATGGTCAGAACTTTCTCACCCGCGCTCTGATTTAGGCGTTTCAAGATGATCCGGAAAGCTAAGAAATAGATCTACAACTTTCTTTCTTTGAGCTTTGAGAGATATTGGTTGGACGAAGGACAAAATTGAGCCTCAAGTGGATGGACTGATTTCAAAACAATCCAAAAGTGCGAAAATAACTCATTTTTCATTTAATAGCTCCATTTACAACCTAAATAAAAATATAAGAACAGTGAGTACATTTAGGTGCCAAATAAGTATAAAAGACTAGAAATTAAGAGATAAAAACATAACATATTTTATACTTATCAGCCGCGCTTGATTTGTACTAATGAGTGGCGCGGCCGCGCTGCTCCTGGTGCAAACCAAGACATGGCTGCTTCTACAGTAAGCCAGTGCGCACACAACTTGCACATAAATGAACAATCATGCAAAACAGACATGTTATTATATGAATAACTAACTTTTAACCCTTCATCAAACATATCAAAGGTCATTATTCATTTTCACTTAATCAAGACTTCACATGGTAAGCTAACAAGGTCGATCATGTCTAGTCACTATACATATGCTACATGGTCATTTAGCCTCAACTATACATCCATATGCTAGATATCAAAAGCATACTTACAAGTTCTCAACTTATAGTTTATCAAATTTATTTTCAAAACTTTAAGTCTCCATAGTAAATTCATTCAAACATGCAAGGTGAGTTTGCATAGTCTAAATCATGCTTTTATAATCACATAATAAAACACATTAACATCTCTTTTAAGTTCAAAAACTTAGTGTATACATAGTTCGTTTATACATAGCCAATATAGTCCTTATTCTTGAAATTCTTATCTTAATCATGCTTGAATATCTTATAATATCTTCAACCATGTAACTAACATATTGACCCATGTCAAGACATATCAGAACGTAATACACTTGCATCCGAGGTTAGAACTTGTGTTGCAAAAAGGTTTATCAAAACTATTTTCAAACTCTTTAAGCCCTCTTTGAATAATCCAATTAAAATCAACTAACATGGCTTACTATATACATAACTACCTTAGTCCACAAGTTCAGGTAATTTGTATGCATATAGTAATCAAAGTAACATGCTCAGAATATCTTAAGGAGCTAACATGAGCAACTGAGATCTGCTACCCACTCGGCCGCGCGGTGAAAGGCAAGGGAAGTGGCGCGGCCGCGCCACTTTGACCAGACAAAAAAATGGCCTCTACTTCTGCAGAGACTCAACTCAAACCAATGCCAAACATCTTATGTAGCAATTCAACTACTTCGAATACTTCTAAGCATGCATACTAACTTAGATAACACACCCTTAAGCCAATTCATACCACATTACAAGGAATTCATGAAAATTACAAGAATTTGCCAAAAACCCAATTCAAGAACATAAATTAGATTTTCATACCTCTTAAGCTTGAATTGATTTCCCTCTCTTCTCTAACAATTCTCCCTAATAGGTCAACAACTAACACACTCAAATGCACAATCTCAGCAACAAGGAATGAGAAGAGAAGTGTTCTATTTATAGAAAGTTTATTGACCTTGCTAAGCCATTATTCAAGAATTTAAATCAAGGGATGGATGAAGAATTTATTGGATTAAGAGAGTTTGGTAAGAGTTGGTGATTCCAATCATAAATCCCACTCTAATTGTTCTAGGTTGGTTGAATTTGAGATGAAGCGAGAGTAGGCTTGCTAGCTTGTTCATGTGAAATGAAATGGGACAAAGAAAAATCCCAGCATTTGCAACATGTGAAATAAGTGCAACCCTTGGCTTATACCATATATACACATAACATAATTTGGTTATACACTATGTACACTCAATTTATTTCATATAACATAGGTTATAATGAGTTAAAGAGTATACATTGTATTTCCTAATTACAAGGTATCAAGTAGTGCACATACATATAATTCATGTACATTTTCAATTACCATGACTGTTAATATCATAATAACATAATGAAATCATTATTAATTTAACAATTGATATTATTATATGTCAATAGGATATACATGAATGTTTACCCATACACTCCATATCTTATAACAATATTATTATACAACTCACATGAATGTAAATAATTCATTACTATATAATCTATATATATAGACATATTAATGTGCCACCTGTACTATATAAAATATATAGTTAACTACCATATAATAAACGTTTACTATATTGTACCAATTAATCAAGTAAACATATAATCATTTTATAAACTTTTAAACTATTACACATTAACTATTATTTATTCATAATAAATATTAATTAACACATTATCAATTAATTACTCATAATTACAATTAATCAATATGTTCAACTCTTGCTACTATATTCAAATAACTTGAATATTTAATTAATACTCTTATCAAGTATTTGATATTAGAATCTTAGGGTTAGTCCACTAATTTAAATCAACTATTAGTGACTCCCTTTAATCCTTTCGTAATTTCAAATAACCACTTAAGGTTTAAATAAACTCACAAAACTAACTTGTTAAAATTAAATCATATATTTAATTAATAATGAGTTTAAAATTCATGGTCGTTACACGTTCGGTCTTAGCTGCATTCATATGGTTCAAGCAAGAGTGAGCATAACTAGCTCAGCAAGTACAACAATTCCATTTATCAATATGCTTGAATCATACAAATTATATATCTCCAATAACTGAACAATAGTTATGAAGTACTATCAATAATTCAAAATAACACTTCTCTTTTCTTAAAACATTTTACAATGACAACATTAAATAAAACCTCAATTCCGGTCCAAGACTTTGAGCATTTCATACTTTCTTTGAAAAGGATATCCTAGCACTAAGTCCGTAAGTCTGGCATTACTTACGAGCATGTCTAGGTGATCAGCCTATAGTACTCTATGTTGATCATCAATACATTCTTTAAACATATGTACATTTAAGTTATGGCAACCTCACGTGCCTGTTGTTTGATGACAAAACATTTTAGCATACTCAATCTTTATTTGAAAACCATACCAACATAGTTTGGGAAAACATTGACCATACGTCGATAGATTATAAGAAATCCAACATATCTTAAGTCTAGCCGAAAGAATTGTCTTTAACTTCATCATACATCAATTCATGTGTAAGAATACATGAATCACAAAGCATGTCTAGGTTGAACATAGACAAGGGTTAGAATACTTGCCTTCAGCGTCTGCTACTGTTATTACACGTTCACTTTAAGTCTTTAAGGTCTCTACAATATATGATCACATAACATAACACATTAAGTCATGAATAAACGTACAGGGTTCCTAATGAATCTTACCCTTCTTCTTAATGTAATCATGTATTAGATTCATTACTATTGGCTCCGACTTTCCGTTATAGTTTACATCGTCATTACGTTCATGTTCAATTGATTAACTTCAACCTTTAGTTATCATACTTAAGGTGTAAAATACTTTCAACAATGCTACATTAAGTTAATTAATGTTGTAATTTACCATTAACCAACTACCTTTCCTTTTTAACTTCATAACTTTTCTTACTGTCAAAACCCTAAGGCTGGCGCTGCGGTGCCAGCTTCTCTTCTTTGTGTCGCGCTGCAGCACAAGTTAGCAATGGCAAGGGTCAAGGTTCGGTGCTGCGGCGTGAGTCCTTGTTCAATGGACCGTGCTGTGGCGCCACTCTTCAGTGCCTAACTTCCAGACTCGGCACTGCGGCGCGAGTCTTAGTACTATATGTCACGCTGTGGTGCGACTCCTCAGTAGGTCTAGACACTGCACACGACACTGCAGCGCCACCATTATGCCCAGGGCTGGCGCCGCGGTGTCAGCTGTGTGCACCAGACAGTTAGAAATTTTGTTTTGCATAACGAACTTCTCGGACTCTAAATTTGATCATTTTAAGTCTGAATTGGCTCGTAAAAAAGCCATTAGCTCACAAATAATATGTTCTACATGTTTATACAAGAATTTTATATTTTTGACTTTGTTAATTCAAAATTCACCAATTGGTTCATTTTTAACAAAAACGATAAACGTTCGTGAACGTTCAACGCTCGTTTCTTCGTTCTAAATCGGAATTCGACCATTTTTGAGTCTGCAACTCTATAATGCCATATAAGATTTGTTCCCATCAAAAACCAACACTTCCAAGCTCAATATCAAAATTTAACTTCTAATCCGAGAATTTCACGAATTCGACGATTATCGTCCAATCGTGAGAATTCCGGCATAACTTCGTTACTTATGATTTGTTCATTGTTTCAAATGGATTCTATCCATCATGTTGACATCTTAACCTACATATTACATCAACTTATTTACATGATAAGTTATTAATTATTCCTCATGAGTTTATAACTTATCTAAGTATAAACTACATATAATTTCATTTCTCATGACTTATGATGGTTTAAGTCTTCTAACCAACATCCTTACATCTTCTTAACATATAAAACTCATTCATGTAAACATGTTACAAGTCTTACAAGTTCTTCCTTAGTTCATAGCTTATCTATGAACAAAGTGCTTATTCACGGCTTATTAAGACTTAATTCCTTAGATTATTCATTCTTATCATTTCTTGGCATACATGTCAATTAATCAACACTTCTCTTATCAACCTACAATGGTAGAGATGGAAGACTAATGACATAGGAGGCTTTCCCTTGATGATCAAGCTTTCTTCTTCTTTTCTTCTTAATGCAAGTTTAGATTATTCTTACTTATTCTCTCTATCAATTAAATTAAAAGTTTTGGATGAAAGTTAACAACCAACAATGAAATCCAAGCTTCTCTAGTTATAGGAAAACCAAAGTTAGGGCATATTAGACAATAAACCAATCTCACCTCTTTACTATTCATTACCTATGCATTAAGTTAACTTGTTTATCACCTTAATTACTTGGCAACCACATTATTTTCTTGGCCACCAAGATTAACCATAAGATCATGGGTTGCCCCATGGGTCACCCAAACCCATTGGATCAATAGTTTGGGCTTTAGGTTTAATTTGCTTAACTTAAGCTTTTGAGCTTGTATTAATCCACTTTGGACTTTATGTAGCAGCCCCGAATCCGGGCCCCGAATCGCCGCGGATCCGGTATACTATTTCTATAACTATTTGCGGAAGATATAAACATAAATTGTTTATACATTAAACTTTACAAATAATCCACAAGGTCGAGTAACCTTAACTTATACACAATTCATAAACTATTTATAATACAACACATTTATCAAAATACGCTATTACAAACTAGCCGCACTTTATATCCCAAGCTGAACTTGGCCTTAACCTTTTCCTGTATCCGAACGCATTCGCCTTATCTGCAATGTTTTATCATGATATAGCAAGGGTGAGCATGAAAGTTGCCCAACAAGTTTAAGTTCAACAATATAACGATATATCATGATTGAAGAGTAAAAATAATAAGATGGCTATAATTCATCAATATAATTGAGAACTAGCACGAACAAATTTTTGACTGAACAAGTTTTAAACATAAACAAACATTTCTGAACCAACTGGTAACGAAGGTGATCAGTCTTTCATACCTGACTTATACATGCAAGATGTATAGAGTACAATTTTCGTGGCAATCAGCAATGATTAACCATAAGCTTGAATAAAATACTCTTATTAGAGTTAAGTACAAAGAAACTTGCTTGAACCGTTGATTACCGCAACGCAATTTATAACGCTTTACCCGAATACCTAATATTAATATATAGATATCCAATAATTAGAATAATATCATCACAGTATAATACTGTTATATATACATATCCATAGAATAACCTAAACACATAGCACATAAGCCTATCAATCTATACAACACATAAGACTTGGTATTAGGTCAAACTAATTCAGTTTGACTTGAAATCGACACAATTCTATCATCCCGACGGTCTAGTCGGACGAATATCGAGTTTAAGTTCAATTAAACTCTGCCTAAACACTTAACAATTATCACAGATAATTATTTTAGCAGTCAAAATAATTTTCATTGACTTAAAATAATTTTCAGATAATTAATATCATTTATCAACATTTTTCGATCATTAAAACCGTATTTAAATGAATTAAATACCACATAATTCCTGAATCATTAATATTTATTTAATATAAAATATTAATGAAAATCATTACATAATATTATAATATAATTATAATATTTCAAAATATTTTTAATACCTTAAAATCATAATTATATGATTTTTAAACACTTAAATCCATTATCCGATAATTGATATTAATATTAAAATATTAATATTTTCATGTCAAAATATCAAAAGTAATATTTTATAACTTAAAATATTTTTATAACACTTAAATCATTTTATATGATTTTTAAAACATTAATTCTATTTTTCCATAATTTATTTAATATATTTATTAAATAAACTAATTACCGTTAATAATAAATTATTAATGAAATTCATCACAAAATATCAAAAGTCATCAAAAATAACTTCAAATATTTTCTAACACCATAATAAAATTTTTCATGATTTTTCATGAATTAAAACCATTTTTAAATAATTTATCTAATATTTTAATTAAATAAATATATACCAATTATATTCCAAAAATATTAAATATATTCGAAATATACTCCAAATAGTTAAAAACTATTTTTCAAGCTTTAAAATAATTTTTTAGAATTTATTATGAATTTTTAATAATTAAAAACTATTTTTTCTAATTTTTAATCATTTTTCGGAAAATCAGAAAATAAAATAAATAGAAACTGTCGCTAAAGGGGGCCTATAGCGACAGAACCGTCGCTATAGGTGTTCTTGGCCATTTTCCAGAAATCGTAACAGTGGTCGAGGTAGCTAGTTTGACCAAGATTTAAACAATGTTCTGAATGTGTTCTGGGCTTGTAAAAACTTTCAGATTGTAGTAATTATGTAATACTACAACAAGAAAACAAGTTCATGATCATCACATATCATAACAGAGAGATCTAAGTTCTCAAAAAGTGTTGTCAGACCTGTTCTTCAAATTCTGGGTTTTCTAGATTTGAAAAACAGCCTTAGGTACCTACTTTGATTCCTTGTAACTTTCAGTCTGAGCATTTTTCGTGTGATCTAAAGGTTTAAACTTGTAGTCCTGATGTCAGAGTATAACTTCATAACATCATATTAGTCTAACAACATCACCAACTCAAGATTTAAACCGGTCAAAGGGCGTGCCAGGACTGTTCTTGGCCGAATTCTGGGTTTTCCCAGAATTCTTCAAAACCGATGGTCAACAGTAGTTTGACCAGGAATAACTTTGGTTCTATAATCGATCTAAGTGTTCTAAAGGCTTTATATCGTAGTCATTGTACCAGAATACATGTACATAACGAAAACGTTGCCAAAACACTTGTCAGTGAGAAGATCAAAGGCTTGGAAAAGCTTGTCAGACTTTCAGAAATCTGGGCATTTTCTGGGTTTTTTTCCAGATTTTTGGTTTTGTGATCGGTCAACGACGTTTGACCGTGTATAGATTTTTATCTAGACAAGATCTGGACTTGATTCAAGTTCCATAATGAAGAAAACATAACATACTACAGATTCATTACATAAAACACATAAAACAGCTAACACACACGAATCTATAGGCCTTGACTTTCGGCTGCTAGACAACTTTTGAAAAATTTCCAGATTTTCTAAAATTTCAAAACCGTGCACTTTGATGTTATGGGTTCATGATTTATCAACCCAGATCATCAATTGACACCCTATTACACAACTTTGAACAATCAATTGCAACATTTAACAACAAATCAAAGGATTTCTAAAATTAGGATTTTTATACCTTTTGAGCTTTAATTTTGATTCTTGATCTTGTGATCTAATCTAGGCTTGCTATGAAATGATCCTGGCTTTAGTTTCTCACTCATTTTCACTCCCAAACCCGAATTTCTAGAGAGAGAAATGGCTTGGTTGGTTTGAGAAATAAAGTAAGGGATTTTTCTTTTCTTACTTTTCTCTATTTAATCCAATTGAATGATGTGATTCAATGCATGTTGCTGATTTTCTAGCAATGTAGGCTGATTTGCTGGATATATAGGCCATACAAAGTCAATATTAGGTCACCAAATAAAGTGGATAGCAATTTCTACAAGTTAGCTCATTTAAAATATAAAAAGGGCATTTTGGTCTTTTCTTTTTATTTCTAGAATTTGCCATTTGTGACAAACCCTTAGGGTTTAGGGTTTGGATAAATCTAGAGTTTAGGTTTTGACCCTTAAATATATAGCAACTTGGATTTCAAAAATTTTCTAATTAAATTTTAAAATAGAAAATCTTGATTTCTAACTTATAATTAAGGCTTCTTAATTATAATATAATTTCCTAATTACAAATCAATCTTTGCTAATTAGGACTAATTTTATCTTAATTAAAATTGCTAATTTAGCACTTAGGGCCACAATTGTACATTAGGTTTCAAAACCATATTTTAGGGTTTTAAATAGAAAAATAATATTTCAATTTTAGAAATTAGATTTCCTAATTAGATTAGGGTTTCTAATAACTTGACAATTAGGATTTATATTTCCTAATTAACATTACTAATATAGCAATTAAATCCACCACTGTACAATTATGGTTCAAAAATTGGAAATTAGGATTTTCAATCCCACAAATTAGGGTTTGCTAATTAATTAAGCGTTACCCTAATTAATATTATTATTACTTGCACTAAAGCATTATAATTCTCCATTAATTTCCCTGATTAGGGTTTCAAATTACCGAAATCTGAAATTAGGGTTTCCAGATCTGGTATTAGAGTTTTCTTAATAATCAATTAGGATTTCAAATGGTTCATTAGTGTTTTCCCTAATTAAGTATAATTAATAAAGTTTAACCTTATATATAGCATGTGCATTCCCGATCTAGGGTTTTCAATATCCGATTTAGGATTTCGGACTCCCGGAACTGAAACTAGGATTTCCAGAATCAGTTTCTTAGATTTCTTATTAATCACTAGGGTTTTCTAACCGAACGTTAAAGTTCTTAATATATAATTAGGGTTTGACACATATATAATTAATCTGGTCAACCCTTGACCCTTAACCACATTCAGCACACATACATAACCATATTCACAGAACTTAATCACATAAATCCTTAATCCTGAATAATTAATCTATATCCTTCATAGAATTTTGAAATCATCAAAATTTCACCTTAATAATATCAAACGCATACACTTATTTTCTGTTTAGGTCTATTATTTGACCGTAAATCAATCATTTAAGATTTTAATAAATTGTCCAAATTCTCGGGTTGTCACACTTTACATTCACAACCACTTGGGCTTTAATATTACTCACACATGGCTTGCACATTAACTTCAATTGGAATTTATAAATTGCTACACAATCCCATAAGTCCATTTCATTTGGCTAAAAGCCTTATAACGTATTGTTTACGTATTATTCTTGTATTCTAACTCATATACTATTCCATAATATACGATATACTATCATTCATACATACTCGTATAATACTTCGTATCATACTCGTATTCATTACCTCGTACAATACCTATGTATCATACGATCATTACATTAACTTCTTAACGCTTTATTTTCCCTAATGTTCCTAAATTAAGTCCGCGTGCGAAAAATTACATTTTCCATACTTGAATTATTATTATATAATCCCTTTCACCTCGATATTCTATCGTTACGTATTTCTCGGAAGTTCAAAAATAATTCCCAAGCAGAAATCGATGAATAATGTTTTTCAAAAAAATTCTCGAAAAACTTTTATTTTCGTCTTTAAAATTCAAACACTTTAATTCCTTCACATACTCAAAATACTACAACGTTCCGACGTTTCTAGGTTATAGAACGACATGCATCTTACTAACATATAATAATAACAAATAATATAATTTTATTCTTTATTTAATTAAATAAAATTATTTTATAATAGATCTGAATATCTCGGTCGTTACAAAGGTGACAACTCTAAGGCGATTGGTAAGGTAGCAGACTGTTGGTCAGAAAACTGATCACTAAACACGTGCAAGTATTTGAGGTCTAACAAGTAATATAGTGATAAGGAAAATGTCGAACCCAGGAGGAACTATCACTAATATTTACCAAGTACGGACTTTGTATCGTTAAAGTCTTATTCGAATAGTAATTAATAGAAGTGTGATTAATCTAAGTATAACTAATTATCAAAGCAAGTAAATGGATAACGAATGGTAATCAAAGGAATTACAAGCTAAGGTTACAACTTCTCCCCACACAGGCATTCTGTCAAACACCTTGCGTGCTATGCTTCATCAGACTTCCTACCCTTCTCTCTTTGGTCTTAATGGTCATGACAATTTGTCGACCGAGAACACACAAGTGCTCATACACCTCTATCGAGGTATGCACGAACATATCATTTCCAGATCCACCCGATAGGGAATAGAACAGAAAAGAACGTCCAAGCTAGATACAATCCTACATATGTCTATGTGAATTAATCATAACAAAGATTTAAGCATAAGTTCTCAAATAGGTCGCACGTGGCGCATAGATATATGTTTATTCTACGCGCAACTTATGTAGTCGAAACCCATAATCACATGTCAATATATTTAGGTGTAAATATACAATCCTTCTTTCAATATCATGTAGATTACCAAAATCATCAATAATGTTTTAGCGAGATTCATTAAGCATGAATATATTAAACCAAACCATATAGTGCTAACCAAAGAGATAAGACAGTCGATTTAAATAAAAAAAGGGTTCCATTATAACCTTAGAGCCAATACTCAGTTCATAGCTATTGAACAAAATATAAGTAGCAATAAAGACAACATTTATGGATTACAAAATCAGATGAAATAAATGGATAAGAGGAAACTATGTCAAGGCCCTTTAGTCTCCAAGCATTCCTCTCAAATCAAGCTTTTCAATCCGTGTTGCTCACTGCTTTTGTCGCTCCAAGGAAATCCTAGACTTCTCCCTTATCTATATTTACAGACATTAACTAAGAACTAAAGAGAGAAATTACAAAAAAAGGAAGAAAAACTAAATTATTCTATCCTAAGCTATATGATTCTATATGATGTATATTTTATATGTATTGCAGAGGCTTGCCTTTCTTCTTATATCAGTCCCCTCTTTTGCTAGGTCAAAATCAAGCCTTCTCTGCCTGGACATCGGAGCTCGCACTACGATGCGAAGTCTAAGGCTAAGGGTGGCGCTGCAGCACCACGTCAGCACCAAGAGACCGTAGGTCGCGCTGCAGCGCGAGCCCATAAAGGACCAGTCGCGTTGCGGTGCCAAGGTGACATCAGGCTGGACAGATGGTTGGCGCTGCGGTGTGAGATTAAGGTATGGCATTGGCGCCACCGCGCGAGTGTATGCAAAATGCCCATTTTGTCCCTGAAAGCTGGAAAAGTCCTGTAAAGCCCTACAATACTTTCGTTAAGCATAATAATACAATAATCATATAAAACTATATAAAATCTACGAAGATCAAGCAACTATTTAAGCCATAAAGTATCCAATTCGTGAGTATAAATCTCACTCATCAAATACCCCCAAACTTAAGTCTTTGTTTGTCCTCGAGCAAACTGTCTAACACAAAACTAAAAATAGTAAAACACACGCGAAAGAAAAATAAAAATGTATACTAGTATCATGGCTTCTAATCTCGATCATAGCTACTCCCAGAAAACAGGGCAAACACAGATATGAATAAGGTTTCATTCTATTTCAAGCATAAGATTGTATTCGATCCATTTTATGTGTGTGTGGAGACCAACCATCCTAAGTAATCATAGCTCAACTAAGTTCACAAAGTCGGTTGTTAATACTAATATGCACACTCCATAACTTAAACATTCAACAAGCATTAAGAAAAAGACACAAGTGCGGGAAATGATTAAAAGGTTCTAGCATGAAGAAAGTAAAATCTTACTCGGACAATCCTTAATTACCTTAGGCTATTCAGAATTACCCATTAATGAGCTTTTTATCAATGACTCCTAAGTCAGACGACTTTAGGGCACTAGGTGTATAACACCCCTATGAATCTAATAACTCGAGCAGCAAAGGCCATGTAATCAACATAAGCCAAATGAGACTTTACAAAAATCAAAGATTATTAGGCAAGTGCATTTTATGCTTTATCTCAATATCGGTCCTACGTTTATGGGTGAGTGCATTTTACGCTCCATCTCGACCCACCGTAAGACTTTTGATATTCAATCTTCTTATCTTTTTATTCTTTTGTTACTTCTTTTTTTTATATGTCAATATGCCAGAAACCTAGATCTGAAACTGTATAAACGTCAAAGACTTTTATTACCTTGTAAAAATGAAAGTATTATAAGAATGAACATACTCTCAAAGCAATAAACATGAGAACTAAAATTGAAAAAATAACTAGTTAACATAGTTGGTCGGTGCTTGCTAAAAAGGACGGATCAATAACAGTCTCAACTTATCGAAAGAACAACCTCTAGTTCACACATGTTTGACACGATTCTAAGAGATAGACATAATTACTTGGCTCTTGTCATTGGCCACAATCAAAAATTAATGATAAATATAACACCCTTGCTTAATAGCAGCTCAAAATAGGGTAATAAGGCCATTCACATGGCACAATCATCTAAATCTATAAAAGTCCCAAAAATGGCTATAAACCACAAACATGCCAATTATAATCAAAGCATTAATAAATAATAACCAAAAACAGTTCATGGCATCCATAATAATAAAAATCCAAAACATAATCCCGCAGTTCAAAATGATTGCACCACAATACTGAAAGAAACAAAAGCAAAGTACTAAATATGGAAACCTAACATGGCAGTAGACAGAAATAAAAAAAGATAATAAAACTATAACACCCCCAAACTTAAGGTGGGAAATGCCCTCATTGCTAAACATATATCAATCTATACAAGAGGGCTTCCCTGAAGATGACTCACTTGGCAGCAGCATCATCCTCATCAGCTTCGGCGGGCAGTGATGGTGGAGGGTATGGTGGGAAGACAGGAGGCTCTGGGAACTGGTATGGCTTGAACTCAGCATTCTTTCCACAATAATCGGTGTATATGCTCTACATCCTGTTGACCAGCTCAGCCTGATACTGCATCGCTATGTCCTTCCTCTGGACCACTGCTGCAATGTGCCTCTACTGTCTCCGAGCCTCGGCGTCGTGCTTCTGATGCAGCAAGGTGAGGGATGCCATGATCTTGCCCGTATCCTTCGCCTCTGACATGAGAAGCTGCCCCATCCCACACATTGAAGCGTGAGATGGTCTGATGGTCAATAACTGACATGGGCAGCAAGGCTATCTCTTCTGGCCCCCAATGAATACCTGTCTTCTTGCACAGCCAAGTGATCAAGGAAAGATGTGGAAGTCTCAAAGCGGTGGTGCTCTTGATCGCCTTCATGATGGGCTCATATATGAGAACTCTGATATCTATGTTCAGGCCCGTGACAATGGCGAATAAGAAGATCGCTCTATCCATAGTCACGTTGCTCAGGTGACGAGTCGGGATCATGTTGGCATAAATAAAGTTGAACCACGCCTTCTCATAGCGACTGAGCGCAGCATGCGGGAAACTGGTCCTCTCACCCGTGTAGTCATTTTTCTTCCATGTAGTCTCGGGCTTGCAGAGCCTCCTAATAATATTCTCGAGGTCATAGCTGCGGAGTCCCGGCTCCATATAGTCCTGACCCTCAAAATCAGGCATTACAAAAAGTTCATTGATGGCTTGGCTTCCTAATGCCACTGACCGCCCCCTAACTTGGACAACAGGAGGACCCTCGGGACTAGCGTTTGCATAAAATTCATGGACTACAGACATTATGGCTGACTCAGGTGGCTTAGTGAAATGAACCCGTTGGCGTCCCGCAATCATAGCCACCAACTCGCCATCTTTTATCTTGTCGGGCCTCAAACCTCGCTCAGGAATCAAATTGTGTGCAGCAAAAGAGCTTTTGTACCTTTTCCATGTCTCCTCGTTCATAAATTTGGTGTTGTCCCATGTTGATAGTGTTACGGACGATGACCATCCGACGCTCAATCGTTGTCATTTTGAAGCCATTCAGATTTCACAGTAATTGGCTTGAATACAAACAGAAGACCCAATTCAAACTCCCCCAAACTTTTTACAGATAAACCCCAATGAAATTCTAATGACAAAACAGCCCAAACAGTCAAGTTGTTCTTTCAGGAAATTTATCAAACACCTAGAGTGCATTCTTCAAAACCAACTAGGACAGCCATTTGATTGTGAGTGCTCTAACCAAATTTTCGGCAATGGAAATCACCCAAACAAACAAGAAGAACACAACAATTTGATCAAAGTCTTTTTCTAATTGAATGAAATCTTAAAAATACCTTGAGTGGGAAAACCCTAGATGAGAAATAGAGTGGGCACGAACTCTGACAAGCAATCGATGGAGTCTCTCGGTTTGTTTTGGTAGTTTGAGATGAGAAACGATCACTGCTAGGACTTTTTCGGAGTGAAAAGGCTGATGGGATGCTTGGGTTCTTTTGTGCTGAATTGTCAAGAGAGATGTGTTGAAACTGTCGAGAGATGATGGGCGAGTGTGCTTGGCTGCCAGCTTAAAACTATTTTTTAAAACAAATTTTCGCTACCGGCGCTGCAGTGCGGCCTGGCCTTCTTTGCTTGGCACCGCGGCTTGAATTAGCAGTAGGTCGTGCCATATGGTGGCACTACGGCGCGAGAGCTAGGCTTCTTCACGGCGCTGCAATGCGAGTTTCCAGTGGGCGAGGCTTGTTGATGGCGCTGCGGTGCGAGGCCCCATTTCTTCCTTGACACTGCTGCGCGAGGTGGAAAATTTGGTTATTGAACATGGAGCTGTGGCGCGAAGTCCAATGAATATGTTGGCGCTGCGGTGCCAGTGTTGTATCTGAGTTTTTCCTGCACAAACTGTAAAAACCCAAAACCCTAATAAGACTCGTATTTGTAAAATTCAGTTACATCAATAAAATTTCTTCGTTCTGAATGTATTATGTGTTACTATATACTCTGTTTAACAAATTTGACCAAATAAATTTTTGTCCGAAAAATGTCATACTTGACACCCCGTGCTTAAAATTTTTCTTCCGTGAACGGACTTTTCGATATAATTGTTTTGACAAGTTACTTTGTCGTGCTTACACTGACAAAACGCTTTATCGTGCTTATTAGGATTAGCAAGAAATCTAGGTTAGTAACCCTAGATTAATAAATCCTAACCCTAATTAGAAAAACCCTAACCCTAATTTGTAAACCTAACCCTAAATAGCTAATTTAACCCTAATTAGATTATCTTAACACCTAATCATGGTTAGTAAACTTCAATTAGGTACTAATAAACATAACTTAACAATCCTAATCATTAAAAACAAAACTCTAATCATGTTTAGTGAATATTAAAGCATAATTAAGCTACTACACTAACCTAACTAGCTCACAAGTAGGTTAGGAGTCACCATTCAAGTCCCTAGGCTGCACATGACATGCTTGTAACTCCCAAGCATGACAATAGTCATCAGATAAGATAGGAACCTTAGGGTTGAGCAAACGAACAAAATTTCTAAGCCATTATACACTTACTTACTTACCAAAACCAGCCTGGGTGATAACAGCAACTAAATCAGAAGCTAGAATCAAAAATCAATCAAGAAAAGGTACAAACCCTAGTTCATAGCTGGCTCTTTGATCCTTTGTTATTTTTGTTGTTTAGATGTTTAGAAATATGTATTAGTATGTTAGAAAGTATGTTAGATTGGTAGAACACGTTTTCATAACATCTAGATGCCTTAATTAAGTGTTTTTAGAAATATGGAAAATTTGAAAATCAAGTCTGGCAGTCGAATGTCAGGGCTTGTAGATTCATTTGTGTTTATGGTTAGGTCTGTTAATAGTATGTTACTTGTAGCCTGTTAGTAGGTCTTTAATCTGGAAATGAAAATAGGTTCATTAGAATCATAGATTACAGGTTATGATTTGTCAAATTGGGTTGATCGTTCACGGATTGCAGTTTTCTGGGTTACCCAAAACACTTAAGAATAGTCGAACCGGCTACTTTGACCAAACCTTTTGATCGCTTTCTGATTGTTGTTTTTGTAATGTTTTGTATTAAATTAACACCCTGATATATGTACTACATATCTATGATCTTAAATTGCACAAACAACGTATAGGATTACTGGAATTAATAGTCAAAATCCATTGACCGAGCTTGACCAAGTTTTCTGGGTTGCCCAGAAAACTAAAGAACACGAAGAACAGCGTTTGGCTGTACTTTGACCAGCATAATTAGAGGTCTTAGAAATAATCTTTGTTCCAGTTAGTGATATATATATGTACCCTGACATATATACTACATGTTACAGCAAACACAAGACACATCTAATACACAGAATTAAAGATATTTAAGCCACAAAACCGTTGACCGGCCATGACCACTGTTCTGGGTTACCCAGAAACTCAAGAACAGTTTTGACAGTCACTTTGAACCTCTATAACTTCTTGTTATATATAGGTTAAAGCCTGAAATTTGATTCATGATGTACTACTGTAAAAGTACTATAACATCAAAGCTTGATCAAACCCAAAATCATAACCAGTAGCTGAATAATTCGTGGTCAAACTGGTCACTCGACCATGACCGAACTATTGCCCAGAAACTCAAGAACACCTACAACGACACTGTTTGTCACTGAAGGGCTTTAGCGAAAGACAGAAATTGATTTTTTCTAAAAATAAATTATAAAAATTAGAAATAATTAATAAATAAATATAAATAAATACGAAAAACGGTTTTAAAAATTATATTAAATAATTATGATTCAATTATGATATTTTTATATAAATTCAATAAATATTTTATTTTATTTGGATATTATTAATAATTAACTTAATAATAAAGTAATTAGAATAATTATTTATAAATACCAAATAATTATTGAAAAATAATATTAATGATATAAAAATCATAATAAATGATTATAAATTATTTAAAAATAATAAACAATGTTTTTGTAAAATTTTAAGTAAATATTAATTACCTAAAAATAGAAATAAATGATTTAAAAATGATTTAAAGGATAAATAAATGTTTTAAAAATATTCTAAAATTTCTAAAATTATTATAAAGGATAAATAAATTATCTAAAAATATAATAAAATTTTATAAATAAGATTTAGTCTATTTATCAACTTTGGTAAAGACTTTGTACATCGAAACCTTATCGAATCTAACCCAATCTTATATAAATGTTATATTTGAGTATTCTTATCAATACTAACGTGCTAGATTTATATATATGAACATCGTAGGTATTTATTAAACGAATTGATTAGCATAACTTGCCAGATCTACGCTGAGGCAACTTTCCTATACCCAAGTTATTACTTTCGCAAGTTCTTCTTAAACTTTGAATTATTTATGCAAATTTTTTGAACCTATTTACTCGTTGAACAAGATTTATACCTTGATATTCTGTTGATATAATATACTACACCTACATTTGAATTACCTCTTATTGTAAGGTTATTGCTATAGCTTCAGCATAACTAAGAAATGAATTGTTTATTCATATTGATTGTTAAGCTTAATTTGTTGTGTCAAACCAAATTGTTTGGTAAGACATCCTAAACTGAAGTTGGGTATCCCGTATAGGATCTTTCGATCTATAATATATTGACACTAAGTTAGGTGCATTTGAGCACTGGTAGGATGAGATTCATACTCCTAAGATGTTAATAGGTTGATCCCCTATCTCATATCTAAACAAAATTTCTAAGTCCGTGTGACTGACAGAAATATAAATCCATAAGTGAAATGGTAACAACTATCAGTCGAAGTTTGAATTGTTGTATTTCTTCAAATCATATATTGTTATAAATACAAAACTTGATGAGCATGTCATAGCTCACCCTTGCAAATTATTCTCTTTGCAGTGTTAGATGGTAACCCTGGAACATCTGGAGTACATAAAGGGAAGCGTCCTTGTTTAGATTAGATTATATTCTTATCTATTTGGATACTTTATAATAAGAAACTCAATATGAGAATCATGTAATCGAATCTTAATATTATGATATATATATATAACATCTTTTATTTCCGCAACCGTGTTTTCTTACATATATAGATGTAAAGTTAGAATTCTTCGAATCTAGTTGAGATCCTTGGGAACTATTTATCTGAGTGAAGGTATTCATAGCATGGACTATTCATGTTGTTATTGATACTCTGGATTTCAGATAGATAGTTACTATCGATACGATAGTATAAATTTGCTTGGCATAGACTATACATCTAGGTGAGGGTATTGGTAATATGGACTGTTCATGTTATTACTGATACTCTAAATTTTTGATAGATAGACTCTAGTCACAGATACAGTTCATATATCCAAGTGAGGGTATCCAAACACAGTAATAGTTTTCTTGAGAATTTATATATGTTATGGGATACTATGAATTTTGGATCTATGGGAATTATATCTGATAGTCCCTCTATTTAATGTAATCTTGTAATCAGATACCATGGGTGTATAGATTTAAATGTATTATATTAATTCGTTGAAAACACCATATTAGATACCATGGGAGTATAGACATGGGGGCATTACAATTTTGGTATCAAAGCTATAAGCATGAATTTGCGAAGAGCCCTGAGCCTTTTGCTAGTGGCATCCCTTTAAGGGAATGCACCGAAGCCAGACTTTCTGTAGGGGACGTCGAGCGAGTCGGTGGCAAATTGATAGGTACCTTTGTAAGGTGATATGGTTGAAAGTACAATGAGTGTTACAAGTTTGGTATCAAAGCTTCAAGGTTATAGATATAAGGAAGAGAAATCTTAGTATATAGTCTTCGAGTCCATAAAAATTTTAAAATACATATAAAATATAGCATTAAAAATATTATGTTGTGTAAATTTCTATATCAGTATTAAGTGAGTTTTCTTTTATAGATGGCCAACTCCAATGCTGAAGAAATAATAATAATAGCCAATAATCCACCACAAATTGAGTCATATATAGCCAGTGATGCAGAAGATGAGGAATTGCTTCATGATCAACAACTATTAGATGCTGAGGAAGAGGAAGATCCAGTGGCAGGACTATTAATGAGAATTGATGAGCATGATGAAGTAATGGCATCACTGATAAAGATAACAGAATATGAGAAAATGAAGTTTAGGGCTGATATAGCTAAGGGAATGCAACAGCATGAGAGGGGACATAGTCAACGACTAAAAGTACAACTGCACCATGCACAAAGGGGCAGAAAGGAAATTTAGTCAAGACTTTTTAAAACATCTCTGGGTGTTTGAGATACTTTTAATGATTTGCAGCACCGTGTAGTTCAATATCTGGTAGAGGAGAAGAAAACTGCTTATCTCATCGATCGATCTGTGGTTTGTCACATGATTCAGGATTCCTTTGATGATATAAATGAATTCTAGAGAGTAGTATAGGTGGTTGAATGCATAATATTAGTATAAATAAAAAAGTATTCAAATTTTGTATTATAACCAGTGTTTGTAAGATAGTAGTATGTTTAACTACTAAGTTGTTGTGAACGACCGTTGTGATATATAAAATAAACAATATGTTGTGTTATTCAAATTCTTATGTGAATTTTGTTATTATTTTATATAGAACCATGCCACCAACCAGAAGACCCCAAAGAGAAATGAATAATGAAGATAATTCTACCCAACAGTTAGTAGACCTTATGTTAAGAGCTATGAATAGACCAACAAGCCAAAACACATCTTTTAAAGATTTTAAATTAGTTGGACCACCGGAATTTAAAGGTACATCAGAACATGTCGAGGCATAAATTTGGATTTCGGAGATAGAGAATTTTTTCTTAGTAACTAATGTCAATAATAATCAAAAGACAACTTTTGCAACCTTTTTCTTGAAAGGTGAGGCTAATTATTAGTGGGAATCAACTAAAGGTCAGGTAGAAACTGAAATTGTTCTTTGGGATAGATTCAAAGAGTTGTTCTTTGAAAACTATTTTTCCCGATCTCTGAAAGATCGCATGGAGATAAAATTTCTAGATTTGAAATAAGGAGACCTGACGGTAACCTAGTATACAGCCAAGTTTAATGAACTATTCAGGTTTACTTCTCATCAAGTAACCACTAAACTTAGAAAGACTCGTAGGTTTCAGGAGGGTTTAAAACCTCATATTCGAAGTAGGTTGTAAGTACTTCAAATTAAGACTTTCTCTAAAATACTGGAGAAAGCTACTATAGCCGAAAGTGAGAATGAAAGTCTTGCTAAATTTCACCAGGACAAGAAAAGTCAGAATGAGAAAGGGAAATTTAAGATAAAACCCAGTTTAGGTGGGTTTATAACAAACGAAAATCGGATAATACTTTTTCTAACAACCTGGGGAAAAAGATAGGTAATACTAATAATAATTTTAGTAATAACATCATTAAACCTTGTCCTACTTGTGGAAGAAACATAACAAATGTTTTAATTGTGGATAGTCGGGACATTTTTCTTCACAGTGTCTTCTTCCAAATAAAAATAAATGTTTTAATTGTGGTTCGTTGGACCATTTTTCAAAGAATTGTCCCAAACCTAAGAACCAAGGAGGAAAGGAGAATAGAGTACAAGAGAATAATCAATCAACAGTAGCTGCAGTTGGGGATCAGAATTGACCTATCGCGAGAACATTTAATATTTCGGTGAGGGATGTTGTTGCTTCAAAGGACGTGCCGAGAGGTATCATCCCTATCAACACTTTAAATGCATATATGTTATTCGATTCTGGTGTATCATATTTTTTGTGTCAAATTTTTTTTCTACAAACTTGAATATACCTTGTGAAAATTTAGACAAACCATTCTGTGTAGAAATTGCTAATAATGAAAGGATTCCAATTAAAACCATATACAAGATCTGTAATGTGGTAATAAAAGGACATAATTTTAAAGTAGATTTAATACCAATTCAGTTGGGAGAATTTGATGTAATTTTAGGAATGGATTGGTTAGTTAATCATAATGCGATGATTGATTGTCATCAAAAATGTATAAACCTTCTAACTGCATCGAAGTCAAGGGTAGTGTTCAACGGTAGTTGTTCACCTAAGTAATCTCGATGTTTGACTATTGTTTAGGTAGAAAGATTACTTAGAAAGGGTTGTTTAGGGTATTTGGCCTATATAGTTGATACTCTACAGGAAGGAGTAAAACTAGATCAAATACCAATAGTTAGCGATTTTCCTGATGTATTTCCAGATGACTTACCAGGTTTACCTCCAGATAGGGAAATTGAGTTCGTCATTGATCTTGCACCAGAAACGACACCAGTTTCTAAGGCACCGTATAGAATGGCACCTATAAAACTGAAATGTCTTTTGGATTGACTAATGCACCGGCAGCATTTATAGATTTAATGAATCGAGTGTTTAAACCATGCTTGGACAAATTTGTTATATTGTTTATCGACGATATTCTGGTATACTCAAAAACATGGGAAGAGCATACTGAACACTTTAGAGTCGTTTTGGACATTTTACAAAAGGAACAACTTTATGCAAAGTTTTCCAAGTGTGAATTCTGGTTAGAGAGAGTTCAATTTTTAGGTCATGTAATTGACAAGAATGGAATATCTGTAGATCCAGCTAAGATCGAAACGATTGTGAATTGGGAACAACTAACAACTCCAACAGAAGTAAGAAGTTTTCTCGGTTTGGCGGGTTATTATCGACGGTTTATAAAAGATTTTTCAAAAATAGCAACCCCATTAACCAATTTAACTCGAAAGATGGTGAAATACGTCTGGACAGATAAATGTGAGGAAATCTTCAAATAGTTGAATAAGCGACTGAGCATGGCTCCAGTGTTATCTTTACCAGATGATACACGAGGCCTTGTAGTATATAGTGACGCATCACACAAATGTTTAGGGTGTGTGTTGATGCAACATGGGAAAGTGATAACTTATGCATCACGACAACTCAAAGATTATGAGAAGAGGTATCCTACTCATAACCTAGAGTTAGTTGCGGTAGTTTTTGCTCTAAAAATTTGGAGACATTATTTGTACGGGGAGAAGTGTGAGATATATATAGATCATAAAAGTCTAAAATATATTTTTTACACAAAAGGAATTAAATTTAAGACATAGAAGATGGTTAGAACTGATAAAGGATTTTGACTATGAAATCTTATATCATCCCGGTAAAGCCAATGTCGTAGCTGATGCGTTAAGTAGAAAGAATCAGGAAAAGTTGAATGTATTAACCACCAATGATAGGTTAATAAAAGATTTTGAAAATTTAGAAATTGAGGTAGAATATCTAACTATCTCTACCCAAAAATTATACATTTTAGAAGGAGTTTCATCTCTGTTTAACAAAGTCAAAGAGATACAAGAAAAGGATGAAGAATGTTAGAAGTATAAGTTTAATTCAACTCAAAACAAGTATAACAAATTTAAAATAGATAAGGATGGAATAATAAGATATGAAGATAGAATCTGGGTTCCGTTAAACCAAGCCTTAAAAGATGAAATTTTGGACGAAGCTCATAATTCTAAATTTGCCATACATCCTGGCAGTAAAAAATGTATAAGGATTTAATCGACACTTTTAGTGGTCAAATATGAAAGAGAAATAGTTGAATGGGTAAGCAAATGTCTCACATGTCAAAGGGTTAAGGTTGAGCATCAAAAGCCGAGTGGTTTACTTCAACCCTTACCGATTCCCGAGTTGAAGTGGGAACATATAACCATGGACTTTGTTATTGGCCTTCCAGCTACACAAAAGGGCCATAATGCCATTTGGGTAATAGTCGACCGTTTAACTAAATCAGCTCACTTTTTACCTATTAAAATTTCTCACAACTTAGATCACATTGCCAAACTATACATCAACGAAATTATCTCTAGGCATGGAGTCCCTGTTTCCATAGTATCCGATCGAGATCCATGTTTTACTTCAAATTTTTGGAAAAGCCTTTAGAAACACTTAGGAACACAATTAAGATTGAGTACAACTTATCATCCTTAGACTGATGGACAAAGTGAGAGAACCATACAAACATTAGAGGATATGTTAAGAACATGTATCATATACTTCAAAGGAAGTTGGGAAAATTAGTTACCTTTAGTCGAATTTGCTTATAACAATAGTTATCATGCTAGCATAGGTATGCCACCCTATGAAGCCTTATATGGGAGGAAGTGTTGAACACCTTTATGTTGGGATGAAGTTGGGGAAAGACAAATGTTAGGACCTGAAATAATTCAACAAACAATTAAAACCATCAGAATTATTTGTCAATGATAACAAGCATCTCAAGATCGACAAAAAAATACGTTGATCCACATCTTCAACAATGAAACTTTAATGTAGGAAGCCACGTATTCTTGAAGGTATCTCCTTGGAAGGGCAAGATACGATTTGGCAAAAAAGGAAAATTATGTCCGAGATTTATTGGACCTTTTGAAATTTTGAGGAGGGTTGGTGAAGTTGCTTATGAAATAGCATTACCTCCTGTGTTGAATCATATCCATAATATGTTTCATGTGTCCGTATTATGACCATACAAACCTGATTATAAACACGTTATAAATTATAAACCAATCCAAATAGAAGATCTTTCTTATGTAGAAGAACATGTGCAGATCGTCGACCGTAAAGAGCAAGTCCTGAGAAATAAAGTGATAGCATCGGTCAAAGTAATCTGGAGAAATCAGAACATTGAAGAGGCTACATGGGAACTTGAAGATAAAATGCGAGTGAATTATCCTTAATTATTTACTTAACCTATACTGTAATTTCGAGGACGAAATTCTTATTAGAGGGGGTGAATGTAAAAACCCAAAACCCTAATAAGACTTATATTTGTAAAATTTAGGTATATCAATAAAATTTCTTCATTCTGAATGTGTTATGTGTTACTATATACTCTGTTTGAAAAATTTGACCAAATAAATTTTTATATGAAAAACGTCATGCTTGACACCTCGTGCTTAAAATTTTTCATCCGTAAACGGACTTTTCGGTATAATTATTTTGACAAGTTGCTTTGTCGTGCTTACACTAACAAAACACTTTGTCGTGCTTGTTAGGATTAACAAGAAATCTAGGTTAGTAACCCTAGATTAACAAACCCTAACCCTAATTAGTAAAACCCTAACCTTAATTTGTAAACCTAAGACTAAATAGCTAATTTAACCCTAATTAGATTATCTTACCACCTAATCATGGATAGTTGTAACGATCCAAAATTTTAAGTTGTAATAATAAATATTTATTGAATAATATAAATATTTATTTCATGTGTCTATTATTGAATTGATGGAATAAATAATTATTGATGTGATGGTTGTTAATAAATATTTGTAAATCTAAATTTATTAGATAAATTCTAAATTTAATTAATTTATAATTTAGAGATTTGTATTATAACATGAGATGTTATATTGTGACTAGTAATTTAAATGATATATTAAATTATTAAATAAAGTTATAATGAAAAGTATAATTTTGTGACATTTGTTAAAATGTTATATTTAATTAAAATATAGTGTGTGATTAATGTAATGGGTTAGTGTTGGATATGAAAATTCAAATAAATAATATGTGATTATAATTATAAATTAAAGTGTTTATTAAAATAAATTAAAAAGGATTTAAATTATTTTTTGCCAAAAAAGGCTTAAAAGTATTTTAATTCTTTAAAATTTAAATGGTTTGCCAAACAAGCCTGATGGCTTTTGATATATCTAATTTTTGAAATCTAATAAAATAAACAAAATAAATAAAATAATAAAAATAATATATACGTTATTTTGATAACTGATATAGCTATTAAGGCCATATCAGTTTTGTGTTTTACTATTACGCATACTAATTGGATATTAGCCTAGCTCTTGTTTTTACGCATTCTTGTTTGCAAAGATTGAGAGTTGAGAGAATTTGAGAGAAAAGGATTTTATAGCAGCAAATTCCAGTGATTTTTTTAGCAAGGATTATTTTAGAAATTAAAGGTATGTTCCATAATCTCTATATTATAAGCATGTATATTAGTTTTACGATAATAATTTTCATACTCTGTAAATTTTATAGAATTGATGTTCTTGAATTAGTTATGATGATTTCATGTGTCTATGTTGATTAGATATTACGTTTAAACAATAATTGCATGCTAAGTTTGGTTTACAGTAGAAGAAAATTTTTCACATTATATGTATGTTTTAATATGTAGCTATGTAAGTATCAATTTTGATGGTCAAATTACATGCTAAGATGTTAATTAATGTTTGTTAATGCTAGTTTGTTGAGATACGAACATAACATAATTTGAATGAGATGATTTGGTCATGTATTGAATTCACAGTGATGATTTTTAGGATGAATGTCAAGAAAATTGAGTTTTTCATGAAAACATGAAAAATTAAGAAAATTAAAATAGTTTTAGTTGTTGTTAAATTATGCTAAGTGGTTGTATATGTTAACAATCATGTTTATGATAGTTGTATATTTATTTTACGTGTTATCGTCACTGTTTGGTTGTTGAAATTCGTGTTAGTTGGCTTAAGAAAAGTGCCGAAGTTTGTTCTGCAAAACTGAGTTTTGTGCGTCGCGCGGCCGCGCAGCCCTTAGGCGCGGGCGCTCAGCTGCCGCGCGAGCGCGCTGCATCCTAGTATAAAACTGGCACGGCCGCGCCAGTGCCCATTTTATGACACTAAAGTTTGCTTATTCTGCAAACTTTGGTCGTTTTTTGTAGCTTAATTTAAGGTTATGGTAATTTTTCCAACATGTAACAACAAGGATAAAACAGAGTTGTGTGATGGAGTTAGTGAATTCAAAGTGGTATAAATGATCAGTAAATTTCGAACGCATTATGTGATAACTTAGTATACACAATGAATGTTAGGCAAGTGTTGTGAAGTAAACACTTGGAATTTTTGAAATGAAAATTGTAAAGAAAGACTTGTGAAAAAATGGTAAGTGTAGCTAGAAATGTATATGTTATGGTATGTTAGCGTATCTAATAAATAATGTGGTTCTAAACTAATGTGTAGGTGAACGTGAGTTTAATATTGTAGATTACGCTCGAGGCAAGTTTCTAAACCCTATCTTTTTACATTGAGAAAGTTTTAAACTCTACACTTTCGTTGAGTAAGTTTTATTAATATATTGTGTAACTTTATTCTTTTTATTGAGCAAGCTTTCTATCTTAGCTATTGTTGAATAAGTCATTTGTTCCTAAAATATATTCAAGTAAACTTTAACTCTAATATTATTTGAAATTCTCATTTGGTTGATTCATTCTAACTTGTTTATAGTTAAGCAAGTTTTTTAATTTCTATTATTGTATAATGAACGTAACTTTTGAACTCTCGTCTCTATTACTGAACTATTTTTAATCCTTGCATGAATTAATATCATGTTGGGCAAGTTTTTAGTTTCCAGCTTGCTACCAGTTAATGTATGTTCAGTAATTTCATTTCTAATGTTATAAGATTCTAACCTTAGCTTATTTATTGTTCAAGCAAAGTTTTACCATTTTATTCATTTTGTTGAATACTTATGTTTTATAGTTATTTCAGGCATGAATTTAATATGTATAATCAGTTCATTTATGATTCTCAACTATTCTATGTTATGTTGTTATTAAACATCTGTTGTGATTATCAAACACTATTGATTCAACTAGTCCTCTAGTTGATGTTCATTAAACTTTAAATTACCCTTGAAAGCTTATCCAAACCAAACTCTCTTTGGTGCAGACTTGTACTCTAAATACTGAGATGAACAACCCTATTATTATTAGGGGATACTTTACGCTTAGTGTTAAAATGTTTGTGCACAATACATTGTACGAAGGGCTGATCTCCCTAAGTACGAAGAGTCCTTATAGTCTTATGACTGTTAAAGTTGGCGTTGAAAGATTACTCGCAATTGTGGACATAGTTCATGGTCTTATGACCCTCAGTTAGATATATTCCATATTTTGGATTCAAGTTTTTGATTATCATTGTTAGAGTACTATCCAGTTTTGATGAGCCTATTATTGATAATTATTATTGTTATTCTCCTGTTGATTCATTATTATATCTAGTGAGCAATTATTTTGCTCACTCTTGCATATTTATATACTCATTGCAGCTAAAGTTGAGAAGGTAGATGAGCCTCCAACTAACAAAGGAAAGGGAAAAATGTACATGTGATGCTGATTTGTACTTTTGATTTCTGTTATGGCCATAGACTTTTTAATAATGATGTAATGTAATAATTTAATTCCGTACTTGAATGATGTTTAAAGGTTAGATAACCTGGGATGTTTTGAATTTATTAATGTAACCTTAATAAAGGGAGGATTATGGTTTAAATATTATTTATTTGGGTAGATAATGTGAATGTATGGATAGTGTGTACCAAATCCTGTGGGAATGAAGTACCTAGATTTGGGGGTGTCACAGGTTGGTATTAAAGCTTTAGGTTATGAACCTTAGGTGGGGAAAAGCCTTAGAAAGTAACCTTTGAAAAGATAGTGATGATAAGCTCTTATCGAGTTTTAGGAAAGAGAAAGTAATAAAACACTTATGTGCTTATGTGATTACAACCTATGTGCTCGTGAGTGTTGAATAGTAATAATTAGTAATTAAAACTTAAACTTTGGTTGACAAGATGACTAATATAGGAG
This sequence comes from Panax japonicus, assembly GCA_020205505.1. Classification (NCBI taxonomy): domain Eukaryota; kingdom Viridiplantae; phylum Streptophyta; class Magnoliopsida; order Apiales; family Araliaceae; genus Panax; species Panax japonicus. Next base: position 38,286,898 of record CM035102.1, on the reverse strand, counting down.
GATCCAGTCAGGCTAGAGAGGAGGAGCCTCGAGATATTCAGGTGATTTGGGAACAACTATTGCCACGGGAACCAGTTCTGTCGGTCACAGTAGTTGAGCAAGAGAGAGTACACTACAAGAAAAAGGCCTAACAACGACCAAGACTATCAGCGACCGCATATCCGGTCGCAGATAATACTTATAGTGACTAACATCAGCGACCGTAATTTAATCTAGTCACTATTTACTATCAGCGACCGTATGCGGTCGCTGATCGATCGCTGACATTAATTTCCCTCCCAAAAATTGGTGCGAAAAGTTGGCGCGTTTATTTTTTGCGACCAATATACTGAAGGCGGTCGCTGATCAACTAAAACTTATTCAGACTCAGGCGTTCGGTCTTTCAGCAGACAAGAGAAAGAAAACGAGGGAGAATAGAATAGGGAGAAGAGGGAGAAGGGGGAGAAGAGAAGAGGGAGGGAGACCGTGGCCACTCGCCGTCACTGTCCACTGCCATCGCCACCGCCATAGGTAACCCTAATTCTCTTTATTTCTGATTTGGATATAGATTGGGTGTTATTCTATTGATAGAATCCATTATATTTTTCTTCTAGTTTGGGTATTCTACCTTATTGGTAGTATGTAATTTATTTCATATACATGCCACATTGACATAATTGATAACTCATGCCATTATGCCCCCATTACAAAAGCTGCTGCGAAAATTGGGGCAAAAATTACAATAAGATGCTGAGTGATTATTTTAAATTTACTTCCATTTTAAAATTAAAAATCAACAAGGAAAAGTGAGCACATTTACTTGTATACACCATCTATTTGCTGAAAGTAAAGCATTCTACTTCTCCATTATTTGGGTATTCACCTTCACTTGATTATTATTATCCTTATGATTGCTTAAGTGCCTACAACTTGTACATTTCTGGTGTGGCTTATGTCCTGGTTTTGTCATAAGAAATTAGTTAAATGCTTGGAGGATAATGACTCAATTCTGAGGGTGAAATTCTTTCTGTTAAATGCTTGGGTCAAAATTATTTCTGTTAAACAAAATGAACCCTCACTTGGGTGCAAATTGTAATTCTATAAATTATTTTTGTATGTTGCCTGACGGTGAGAAATTACCTGGTAACTATTACTTTTGTAAGAAAATGGTGAAGAAGTTAGGACTTGGATACCAAAAGATCGATGCATGTCCCAACGATTGCATGTTATTTTATAAGGAAAATGAACAGATGACAAGGTGCACGTTTTGCAGTCATGATCGGTTTAGGCCTAATAAAGAGGGTGTGACTACAAAAAAATCAAGTATACCGTTTAAGATTCTAAGGTATTTTCCAATAACACATTGGCTAAAAAGATTGTACATGTCTTCAAGAATAGCTGAACATATTAGTTGGCATGCGAAATCTCCAGCTAAAGATGGAGAACTAAATCATCCCGCGGATGGGCAGGCTTGGAAAGATTTCAACTTAGCATATCCTGGATTTACATTGAAACCTAGAAATGAGAGGCTTGGATTGTCCACCGATGGTTTCAATCCGTTTGGCCACTCAGCTGTTTCGTACTCATGTTGGCCTGTGATTGTTACTCCGTACAACTTGCCTCCTTGGATGTGTATGAAACAGTCATACTTGTTTCTTTCACTCGTGGTTCCTGGTCCTAAGAGTCCTGGAAAGAATGTAGATGTTTATTTAAGACCTCTTATAGACGAGTTGAAGGTATTGTGGGAGGATGGAGTACAGACTTGGGATGTTGCAACGAAAACAAATTTCAACCTTAGGGCAGCGGTTATGTGGACTATAAGTAACTTCCCAGCTTATGGTATGTTAGCTGGATGGAGTACACACGAGAAGTTGGCTTATCCGTATTGTATGGAGCACACAAAGTCATTTAATTTATCAAAAGGTTGAAAGCCTTGTTGGTTTGACTGTCATCGTCAGTTCTTACCGGTAGATCACCCGTTTTGAAGAAATATAGAACACTTCAGGAAAGGGAAAATAGACAATGATATGCCTGCACCGCGATTGTCGGGAACGGAGATGCGAGATCGTGTGATGAGATTGTCGATTATCCCATTTGGTAAGGTTGATGCCATAAACATAATCAATGGGTTTGGCGAATCTCATAACTGGGTTCGGAGAAGCATCTTTTGGGAACTGCCTTATTGGTCTACAAATTTGATTCGTCATAATCTAGATGTGATGCATATTGAGAAGAATGTGTTTGACAATGTGTTTAACACTGTGATGAATGTTACGGGGAAGACAAAGGATAACGATAAGGCACATTTGGACATGAAAGATATTTGTAAGCGTCCCAGATTAGAACTTTATGAATCTCCTAATGGTAAGATTGTCAAACCGCATGCAAGGTACACATTGTCCAAAAAGCAAGTTGAAGATGTGTGCACATGGGTTAAGTCTCTGAAACTACCAGATGGATATGCGTCAAACATTGCAAGGTGTGTTACGGGTGGAAAATTGCAAGGGATGAAGAGTCATGACTGTCATGTGTTGACAGACATGGAATCATCGATATTGACCTCCATAGGTCTGCGTACTCCAACAAAACGTTTGTTTTACCAACTCAAACAGTACAAGTATACTACACTCCTAGTCCTGTAAGGAAAAGGGATAGACCGCCTACAGATTGGCAAGTTATAATTCATACTCCCACGCGTAGTCGTGTAGAATTAGTTGATGGGGAGATTTACCAAGAGTAGATGCTTCATAGTCAAACTATAATAAATGTGGAGGACGACAATGAAGTAATCCAGTTAGATGGTGGAGATAAACCACATGAATTAGATCCTGAGTCAATACTTGTGTCAGATGACATCGATATTGAGGAGGAAGAGTTATTGACTGAATCTGACACTGAATCTGAAGCAGATGATGGTTATGAATCTGCAACACGTATACAAGATGATTTTGAATCAGACATTGACACTTGAACAAATGAAATTTATGTTTAGCATTACATGTTTTTTATATCATTGTCATGTTTATGTACTAAACTATTTAAATGCAATTTTTGTTTATTGTCATTTTATATTCATATATATACATGTTTATATCACTGTCATGTTTATGTACTAAACTATTTAAATGCAACTTTTGTTTAATGTTATTTTATATTCATATATATACATGTTTATATCACTATCATGTTTATTGTCATATATACATGTAATCAAACATGACTCATAATAACATCTTAAAATTTGTAATATACAGATGGCTTCTGAAGCAGCGCAGAAAAAGTGTGGCTTGGGTAGGGGGCCTAATCATATGCCCAAGGCCCCTACTAATCTGGATGATCGGATTCTTATTCAGATTCGCCCTCCTCCGAATAGCACCTATGTCCCGCATATATCATTTATATATAAGCATTTAAGATTCCATTTATTGTATATTGGTAATGTTTTGATTGATATTATATTGGTAATGTATATGGGTCTGAATTTTTTACTACTTTAATTTGTATTCAATCGTTATTATTTTGGTCTTATTGTATTGAAAATTTGTATATTTATCTTGGTTTGTGTCTTGGGTTCCTAGAAATGTCCATATATGTATGCCGTCGTGCATGTGGCTAGTCTATATTATAGGGGAGACTCTGGCGATTTTTTTTAAGTATTATAAGTATAAGTTTGAAAAATGTTCATAAGTATTATAACTTAGATGTAAATTGCTTTAATATATGTTAATTGATGTTGTATATTATAGTGATTTTTCAGATAATAAGATCGTCAAGTGCATATCACAGCTGTGTTTACAGAATTGGCCTACACCTGTGATTATGTGGGCGAGCACACCTATCGCCCACAAGGATGCTGTTTAGGCAGAATTTCAGGTATGTTTTTTTTAATTATGACAGATAATATTAATATAATATTTAAAGGATAATTATTTAGTAATGTTATTATTGTTATTTTATTTGCAGAAACGGTATAGATGGGAGGACGCGCAGGCTTCAGTGATACAGACATTATTCTGGCAGAAGTGTACGGTCCGCACCAAAGACAATTTAAATAAAGAAAGACAAAAAGTCCTTCACAATGCCGAGATCGACCATCCAGGCCAGGGAGAAGATTACATGCACGAGCATAGTCCCTGGTGGTGCACCCAGGCCATATGGGCTAAGATGTGTGCCCAATGGAGAGCTGAGAGCTGGGTGAAAAGACGAAAGACTGCCGCCAGCAACAGATCCTCGGGTGTACCCGATGGCGAAAAGGCTAAAGGGACATACAAGGGCGGTAGTATTTCATAGTTGCATCATATCATTGTCAGGATACATATTTACAAGTTTTAATATGTTTACAATCATGAATTATAGAAAATATATCACATTTTTACTTAGTAATATTATGCTATTTTTTGTATAGGAGTCTCAGTCTCAAGGTCAGCCTATCCATTGGATGGATGTGTACGTGGCCACCCGTGATGGTCTGCCTGAGGCTATCCAGATAGCGGTAATAAATTTTAAGAACTTGATCTTGTTTATCAATGCTTACATAATTAATTTATTTTTAACTATTTAATTGTTAACATGATGACAGGTGTGACGCCCCCAAAATAGGTCCATTCCATCCAACCCATTCTGAGTCGTCGAATACATGGTACAGAAATAACTACAACTTTATTAAAACATTTGTCGTGCAAAATACGACAACATATATACTGTGAGTTTAAATACAAATATTGCCATCTAGACAATATCCACATACAAATAAATCCCCATCATAATTATTGATACATTATTTTACAAAAATGGTGAGGACTACTAAACAACTCTCTCTAGAACCATCATTACATCCCCCGACTCGTACTCGTTACATTCTCGCCTCCTGAGAAGAAAAATAGAACAACAAGAAAAAAGGGTGAGCTCAACTAGCCTAGTAAATAATATTATGACTAAGATAATGTACAACAAATTATCCTTAGTCTTCAACAGGGAAAAATCTGATAGAATACAATAGACAACAAGTTTAAGATCAACAACTGCAGCGGAAACAACAATTCATTAGAAGAGTTAAGTAGAGAATAAAATCTACTAACATCTATGAATTTAAAAGTCCATCATCAATATTTTATCCCTGTAACATCAATCAATATATATCTCAAATCAAATCAAATATTCATCTTTGCACTACAGGCCAAAGATATTCATCAGTTGGTCATGTTCATCTCAACACATGTTTATCTTTGCACTACGGGCCAAAGATATTCATCAATTGTTAATGTTCATCTCAACACTTGTACATCTTTGCACTACGGGCCAAAGATATTCATCATAAAATCAACCATCTTTGCACTACAGGCCAAAGATATTCAGTAACACCATCATTTAGGACTGAGGATGATGAAAAATATTTTAAAGGAAACGAATCCAGTGAAACAAAATAACAAGTATTAAGGATTCGTACTCTAAACAATCCGAGTTCAAAAATACTTCATAAATAATCATACTGAAGTAAAATTCAAGAATGATCAAAACATGGATACAATCAAAGCTAGTATCCAGAATAGATATTTTGGACAAAAAGAAGAAATTTCATTTTTCGGTGAATAATGCCGTATTCGTGAATAGTAACTCCAACACCAAAAGATAGAAATTTCACAAAAAACATCATCACGTTTCGTGAATAGTACTCGTGAATAGTAACTCGTGAATAGTAACTCATGAATAGTAACTCGTGAATAGTAACTCATGAATAGTAACCCCGACATGAAAAAGTTCCAACCAATATTTTAGCATAATGATATTGAAGAAATAATATCATTTGAGAAGAAAATAACATCTCTTACCTCGAAAGACAGTACTTCTAGTTGAAACATCGGATATAGGCTATGACTTGAACTTGCACCGTATAGCAATACTCAAAGTATACTCAAAATACTCACAAGAATATGCTCGATAAGATAGAGAGAGAAAACTTCAGTTTCTGGTGTGATTTTCAATTCTAACCTAAGCACCTATTTATAGGAAATTGCATAGAACACCAAAGCAGAAAATTTAATATAATATTAATATATTATATAAATTCCTACGCACCCAATTTTTGCCCAACATCAGCCACCAACCCACATGTTAAATGAGTTCAACAATGAAAAAAACGTTTTTTATATTTAAAATATTTTAAACTTCCAAAAATCAATTATTTCGGAACTCCGGAAATTTGAATCTCGTGAGTTTCTATAGGAAATTCAATTCTCTACAACTTTGCAGAAGAAATTTTTTCCAAATTCCAAACAGAAATTAACCGAAATCCACAAACAGACGATTTTACAGGCTATAATCAAATTTCAGTCAATAAATGGGGTCCACCAACATGAAAAACATGTTTTAAATATTTTTGGTAACAAATATACTCCTCCTCCACATATACTCATATATCCCACATTCATCGTAAAAATATCATCATTATTATATTATTAAAATATAATAATATATTTAAATGAATTATTTTATCATAAAAAGATAAAATTTCAATTTTCAACAATTGTCACTATAAAAATTTTCTCCATCTATATCCACATAAAATCAATATTTTCCTCATCATATGAATCAATAATTAATTATTCACAAATAATATTACAGAATCACAATATTGACAACCAGGCAGTTCCCAGGAAAGAGGGGGCTTTCCAATAAAGATTTCTCCTTACTGGCGCGCAATTAGGTGACCAAACCTCTCCTTAGACAGAACTTTCTAGACATTGCCAATAATGTTATCTAATAATATTATTCAGATAATATGAATTATTGCTTCGATAATGAAAAATACTGTGTAGTGACAATTATTGAAACAACAGTAATATAAAATATCAATGCAGCAATTATTGAATCAATAACATAAAATACTGAACAGTAATTACTGTAACAATTATTGAGTAGTGCCTTCTTACGTAAGAATCAATAATTGGTGCAATATCGTGTGCTACTGTGCAACAACGCGTATTACTGTGTTTTAACCACCGGGTATTCCAACAGTATTAACGGTAACAACTACGTTGTTTTTTTATAAACAACTTATACTCGTCGTTTTCTTCATCCAATCGCTTTCCGTTATGGGGCCCACAAAAGACTGCGCCGTCGTACGAATATTCCCCGACAGCAAGAATATTCCACGACCAAACGAATATTCCCCGACAACGATGAATATTTTATAACCACTTGCTTATTCGAAATATTTGCGTATTTTACCCATAACTATCCGCATTAATCAAATCAACCCTTACTATTTCAAAATAATAAATAGAGGAAAATAAATTTCATTTATTAATAATTTGGGGTCTTACAACCTCCCCTCCTTATGAAATTTGGTCCTCGAAATTGACGTACGTACATGGTGTTTCGAAAAGATGAGAATACTTCGCTTTCATTTTCGTTTCCAACTCCCAAGTCATTTCCTCAATAGCATGGTTTCTCCACAAAACTTTAACTTGTGGTATGACCTTCATACGTAGGACATGCTCCTTCCTATCCAAAATCTTGACAGGTACCTCCTCGTACGTTAAGTCTTCGGCTATCTCGTCCGTTTCTAACTCAATGACGTGGTTCGGGTCGTCCACATATTTACGTAATATCGGTACGAAAAAAAATGTTATAAACACGCGACATACTTGGCGGTAAAACGAGTCTATAGGCCACAGTTCCTATTCGATCGAGAATTTCAAATGGATTAATAAATCAAAGGTTTGAGCTTTGCTCACATCGCCAATTCTCGCTTTTGGAATAAGAACTTCTTGTACCTGCTTCTTCATATTCACCAGCTCCGGTGTGTAGCTTGAACAACTTTAACTTTATCGATTAAAGTCGATTTTACTCGTATATCATCACACGGATACCTAGAGTTTTTATCTACATCTCTATTATTTATAAATTATACGAAATTAGTCTTTGACAATATCGTACTCATACTTGTATACGATCTTCTACTCAACACGTCAGCTACCGCGTTCGCTTTTCCAGGATGGCATGGTCAGAACATGTGCTGAAATGAGTCTCCTCTTGAGTTCTTCGAAGCTCTTCCCACATTCCTTGCTCCATTCGAATTTTGTATCTCTACGAGTCAGCTGCGTTAATGGAATAGCGATTCGAGAATATCCTTCAACGAATCTCCGATAATAATCAACTAAGCCTAGAAAGCTACGTATTTCAATTACCGACTTAGGTTGTTCTTAACTGTGACTTGTTGGTCGATTTCGCAACCGATAAACACGCGCAAGTATACGCGGTCTAACAAGTAATACAGTGATAAGAGAGTGTCGAACCCACGAGGACAAAGATTTAACAGGAAACAACTACTAAGGTAAAGTCGTTACTAATCTTATCTAAACAAAAGAAATAGATGGTTGGTTAAACAATTTCTATAGGACAATCAAATTGCGAGAAGAAACAGCTCTAAGAAATGAAGATAGGATTACAACTCCCCTAATGCTTCGCCTAATCTTCTAACTCTCCGTAATATAAACAAATCAAGGAATGGCCAACCGAGATTAAAGTAAGCATAAGCTTCTGTCGAAGGTCAAATGCTCATCCTTGACAAGCTAGAACACAATATGTCTATTGGAGAATCTAATTTGACCAAGGTCTTTATGCTCAACTCCAAGGTCACACAAGGCAAGTGAGGATATGTCTATCCTACTAGCACAATAAGCCCACAATTAAATGTCAGGACAAAACAGGTGTCATTTTATTTAAAGGAAGACAGTAATATCCATTTATCAATTTCCACTACTATCAGAACCTATTTCTTTATCAAGAAATCAGACATTATAAGCAAAATACAACAACCCATTCCAAAATGCTTCATTATATAAAACGAGAGAGAAAGTCGATTAAGCTATTCAAAAAGTTACATTGCAATCCTAACAATGGAGTTAGTTCATAACTATGGGACTAACACAAAGTTCTAATACACTACCCATTTCAGACAAATACAATAAATAGAAGATTTGAAATAAGAAAAACCCCTATAGAAAGGAGTAATCTTCAGTCAAACAATCTCTTCACGCGCACGATCTGAAAATATGGAGAGCAGTGGATCTCTTTGTTACAAGCTTTTTCCTTCCTTCTTGTATATTTCCTAGCTTTTTCTTCTCCCCCCTTTATCAGCCGCCTCCTCCTTCCTTTATCCTATCATTTTGCTAGGTCAAACAATTCTTGTCTGCCTGGGAACCGGAGGTGGTGCCGCGGCGCGGGCCACTAAGCCTTGAGTCGCGCTGCGGCGCTGCATAAGGAACTGGGACACGGAGCTCGCGCTGCAGCGCGAGTCTGAATAGGATAAGTGGCGCCGCGGCGTGGCTATCGTCAGCGTGGGCCAGATTGTGGCGCTGCGGCGCGGCCAATGACCCTGGCATTGGCGCCGCGGCGTGGGAAAGCGCAAAATGACAGTTTTGCCCCTTCAAGGCAGCACAAACACTGCGAAGCTCTGTAATGCAATGATTAAACACAAAAACACTATATTCCCAATAAAACTATATAAATAACTATGAATCTAGGCAAGTATTTAAGGCAGAAAATATCTGATTCGCAGGTTTAAATCCCACTCATCAAATACCCCCAAACTTAAGTCTTTGCTTATCCTCGAGCAAACTATCTAACACAATAATAACAGTAGATACTAAGAATGCGAAAGGAAAATAACAATATACACTAGCATCACAGCTATGATTATCTATAAAAACTACCCCCAAAAGAATAAGTCAAACACGGGGATGAACAAGAATTCATTCTATTTCAAGCATAAGACTGCAATCGATCCAATCTGTGCACGTGTGTGAAGATCAACCGTCCTGACTAATCATAGCTCAAATAAGCTTGCATAGTCGATTGCTAAAACCAAGCACACTCCGCAACTTAAACATTCAACAAGCATTAAGAACAAGACGCAAATGCAGGAAAAGATCAAAAGGTTTTAGCAAGCCGACAGAAAAATCAGACTCGGACAGTACTTAATTACCTTAGGCTAATCAGAACTACCCATGAATGAGCTTTTGATCAGCGACTCCCAAGCCAGACGACTTTAGGGCACTAGGTGTAGAACACCCCTAAGAATCTAATAACTCGAGCAGTAAAGGCCACGTAATCAACATAAGCCAACGGAGACTTCACAACAAGAACGAATTTTTATTAGCGAGTGCATTTTATGCTCCATCTCGATATCGGCTCTGCGTTTATAGGAGAGTGCGTTTTACGCTCCATCTCGACCCACCGCACAACTTTCGATATAAACACTTTTTTTTTAAAACGAGTGCATTTTATGCTCCATCTCGATATCGGCTCTGCGTTTATGGGCGAGTGCGTTTTACGCTCCATCTCGACCCATCGCACAAATTTCGATATAAACACCCTTAGCTAGAAACCAAGATCTAAAATTGCATAAACACCCAAGTCTTTTATTACCTTGCACAAATGAAAGTTTATAAGAGTGAACAACTAGTCAACACAATAAACACACAAACTAAATTCGAAGAATAACTAGTTAACACAGCTGGTCAGAGCTTGCTAGAAGGACGGATCAATAACAGTCTAAACTTGTCAATTCATAAACCCCTAGTACAAGGCAAGCTTGACACAACTCTACGAGAAATATACTCATTTGGCGCTAGACATAGCCACAATCAAACAAAAATTAGCAATGATAAATATAACACCCTTGCTAAATAGCAGCTCAAAATAGGGTGAAAAGGCCATTAACATAGCACAAACATCTGAATCTGTATAAGCCCCAAAAAGATGGCTAGAAACCACAATCATGCTAAATAAAATCAAAATAAAACCAAAAACAGTTAAGGCATCCATAATGATAAAGATAATCAACCAAATCCCGCAGTTCAAAAGACTGCACCAAAAACTGATAAATCCAAACATAATAAAGAAATAAAGTCAGACAGTAGTCCTAACATGGCAGCACTAAGATAAACAGATAAAAATCAAAAGCAACACCCCCAAACTTTAGGAGAGCAATGCCCCCATTGCTAAAACGTAATGCAGTGAATACACAAGAGGGCTTCCCTGGAGATTGCTCACTCCGCAGCAGTCTCAGTTTCATCTTCATCAGCGCCGTCAGCTTCGGTGGGCGATGATGGAGGAGGGTATGGTGGAAAGATGGGAGGATCGGGAAACTGGTATGGCATGAACTCAATGCCCTCGCCACAGTAATCAGTGTAGATCCCTTGCATAATGTTCACCAGCTCAGCCTGGTACTGCATCGCTATTTCCTGCCTTTGAGCCACAGCAGCGATATGCCTCCGCTGCCTCTGTGCCTTGGCGTCCTGTTTCTGATGCAGCAGGGTGAGGGATGCCATGATGTCTGTCAAAAGACCCTGACTAGCCGGTCCTGCCTCAGGTGCTTGAGGAGGCTCTATTTCGGCGGAAGGAGGAGGTGCTGTAGGCGGTCCGTACCCTTCGCCCCTTAAATGAGATTCTGCCCCGTCCCAAACAGTGAAGCGTTTGATCGTCAGATGGTCAATTACAGTCATGGGCGGTGAAACTGTCTTATCAAGCCCCCACTGTACCCCTGCATGCTTGCACAATGTCGTGATCACTGATGGATGGGGAAGTCCCGAAACGACTGTACTCTTGATTACCTTAATGATCGAGTCGTGGATGAGAACTCCTATATCCACGTTCAAGCCCGTGACAATGGCGAAAAGCAAAATCGCCCTGTCTTTAGTCACATCGCTTAGGTGACGGGTCGGTAGCATGGAGGCGCAAATGAAGCTGTACCACGCCTTCCCATAGCGACTGAGCGCAGCAGCCGGGAAGCTGGTCTTTTCACCGGTATAATCATTTTTCTTCCAAGCCGTTCCGGGCTTGCAGAGCCTTCTGATAATATCCTCCTGGTCATAACTGCGGAGTCCCAGCTGCATATAATCATTACCCGCGTAGTCGGGTGCCTCGAACAGTGCATTGATTGTTTTATTGTCAAATGACACCGGCCTACCCCTGACTATAACCACAGCAGGACCATCAAGACTGGCGTTAGCATAGAATTCCCGAACCACGGGCACAACAGCAGATACGGGCGGTTTGGTGAAGTTTACCCACTTCCGTTCGATAATCATATTCATGAGCTCCCCGTCATTTCTATCGGGCCGCAACCCCCGTTCAGGAAGTAAATTGCGCTTGCCAAAGGAGTCTCTGTACCGCTTCCAAGTTGCCTCACTGACAAACTTGGCGGGGTTCCAAGCCTGTAGTGGTGCCGCGGCAGAAGACGAAGATCCACCGACACTAAGACGCTGCCTTTTTGGTGCCATGGTAACAGTAGGCTTGATTCAAACTCTATAGTAACGACCCTCGAAGCACTGCCAATCTCAACCCTAACGCAAACCCAGCGAAAAATAAGCCAAGACAGCCCCAATTGGCCTACACTTTTGGTTCAGGCAATTTCTCAAACACCTTGCGTACGATATCCAAACAACACTTGGACAGCCCTTAATTGAAATTGCTCTAACGACTTCCGTCAGTGGAAATCACCCCAAATCACACAAGAAGAAGAACATAGAAAAGAAATTAAACAAAATCTCTGATCGAAAGAAAACCCTCAAAAATTACCTTTGGAAGTAAACCCTAGCACTTGAGTGGGGAAGCCTTTGATGAGAAATTGATGCTCAAATCAGATTTTATAGGATGAGTAGAGACACGACCGATGGATGCAGTGATATGGCTGATGGGTCGTATGCGTGCAGGCTGCCAAGAGGGAGAGGGCTGAGATGGTTGAGAAATAATGGAGACTTGGCCGATCTGCTTGCTTTATAAAGCAACTGGAAAAACAAAAACTCGCTAATGGCGCCGCGGCGCGAGGGATTGCCCATTGCTCTGCGCCGCGGCGCGAGTTAGCAGTAGCTGGGCACTTCTTGTGGCGCCGCGGCGCGAGATCCTCTTTGTTGGATGGCGCCGCGGCGCGAGTTAGCAGTAGCTGGGCACTTCTTGTGGCGCCGCGGCGCGAGATCCTCTTTGTTGGATGGCGCCGCGGCGCGAGTGCTGAACTCTGAGCCCTTTTTTTTCATCTTTTATCTGCACAGACCAAAACAAGCACAACAACTACACTACACAAGCAAACATACATTGTTAAAAACACAGTAAACACTATTATATATGATTATCATACAAAACATGTTGCCTGAAAATGAGAGACACAAAACATAAAAGCTATCAGCTAAGCTAAGTAATAAAATGAACAATCACTAAGTAAACTTGGAATCAGTGAAGAAACAAATAAAATTTATACCGAGATGGGGGTGCCTCCCCACCAAGCGCGTGTTTTATAGTCGTCGGCTTGACTATTCATCCCGACTTAGATCGGGTCTCCAAGTGTAATGGAGGTATTTTGACGGTCAACCTCGCCGCCCCAGTAGTGCTTTAAACGTTGCCCATTCACCTTGAATGTGGAATCGGAATTTGGATCCTTAAGCTCTATTGCTCCATGTGGAAAACCTTAGCTACAGTGAAGGGGCCCGACCATCGGGACTTTAGCTTCCCGGGAAACAATTTTAGACGGGAGTTAAACAGAAGAACTTGCTGACCCGGTTCAAAATGCCTCTTAAGGATCTTCTTGTCATGCCACTTCTTGGTCTTTTCCTTGTACAACTTGGCGTTTTCATATGCCTGCAGACGAAATTCATCTGCTTCATTCAGTTGTAACAGCCGCTTTTCGCCGGCTGCCTCAAGATCAAAGTTAAGCTTTTGAATCGCCCAGTAAGCGTTGTGCTCCAATTCGACCGGGAGATGACAAGCTTTTCCATAAATTAGCCGGTAAGGGGACATTCCGATGGGCGTTTTATAAGCTGTGCGGTAGGCCCATAATGCATCATCAAGCTTCTTCGACCAATCCTTACGGGTTGGGTTAACGATCTTTTCCAGGATTCGTTTCACCTCTCGGTTCGAAATTTTAACTTGGCCGCTGGTCTGAGGGTGGTAAGCAGTGGCTATTTTATGAGTTACCCCATACTTGGCTAGAAGTGCTTCAAAATACTTATTGCAGAAGTGCGACCCTTCATCGCTAATTATGGCCCGAGGTGTGCCAAAACGGGTGAAAATATTCTTTTTGAGGAACTGAAGCACCACCTTCGCATCATTTGTCGGCAAGGCAACTGCTTCCACCCACTTTGAGACATAGTCAACTGCCACCAGGATGTAGAGATTGTTGAACGAGGAAGGGAATGGTCCCATAAAATCAATGCCCCAGACATCAAACAACTCTACTTCCAGAATATTTTGCAGCGGTAGTTCATGCCGCTTCGAAATAGAGCCCACCCGTTGGCATCTGTCAAAATGCATCACATGCGCGTGAGCATCTTTAAAAAGGGTGGGCCAATAAAATCCTGACTGTAGCACTTTAGCGGCAGTTCGCTGGCCTCCGAAATGACCTCCATAATTAGACGAATGGCAATGATGCAACACGTCTTCAATTTCTTCTTCAGGCAAACATCTACGCAAGATCTGATCCGAACACTGTTTGAATAGGAAGGGCTCATTCCAAAAATATTGCTTGGTATCTTTAAGGAATTTCTTCCTTTGTTGGAAACTCAGGCCTTGAAGGATAACTTGGCAAGCGACATAATTTGTGAAGTCCGCATACCACGGGGCTTTGCCATGTACCAATAAGAGCTGCTCGTCTGGAAAAAAATCATTTATAGCCCTATCGGCTTCAGTAGACGATGTAGTGTTTTCCAATCTACTTAAATGGTCGGCAACTTGATTCTCAGTTCCCTTCTTATCTCTGATTTCTAAGTCAAATTCTTGTATGAGCAAAACCCACCGTATCAATCTCGGCTTAGCATCCTTCTTTTCAATCAAATACTTGATTGCCGAGTGATCGGTGTATAAGATCACCTTCGTCCCAATGAGGTATGAACGGAACTTATCAAAAGCATACACTACTGCCAGCAGCTCCTTCTCAGTGGTAGTATAGTTTAACTGAGCGTCCGTCAGTGTCTTGCTGGCATAGTAGATAGTGTGGAAGACGTTCTCCCTTCTCTGGCCTAAAACTACCCCTATAGCAAAATCACTAGCATCGCACATAAGCTCAAAATGGTAGGTCCAGTTAGGAGCTACCACAATAGGTGCTATGACAAGTCTTGTCTTTAAGGATTCAAAAGCGCTCAAACAGGCGGCATCAAAGTGGAAGGGCTGATCTTTTTCCAGCAGGGTGCACAACGGTTTGGTAATGCGCGAAAAGTCCTGGATGAACCTTCTGTAAAATCCGGCGTGCCCGAGAAAACTCCTTACCCCTTTTACTGAGGTGGGCAGGGGAAGGTTGTTGATAACATCTATCTTGGCCTTATCAACTTCAATACCTCCAGCAGAAATCCGATGACCCAAAATAATGCCCTCTTCAACTATGAAGTGACACTTCTCCCAATTTAGCACTAGGTTGGTTTCAGCGCAGCGATGGAGAACTGCAGTCAGATTTGTTAGGCAGTTATCAAACGAGCTCCCAAACACAGAGAAGTCGTCCATGAAGACCTCCAGGGTCTTTTCAACCATGTCAGAGAAGACTGACATCATACACCGCTGAAACGTAGCGGGGGCATTGCACAGCCCGAAAGACATCTTCCGAAAGGCAAAAGTCCTATATGGAGATGTGAATGTCGTCTTCTCCTGATCTTCCGGGGCAATAGAAATCTGATTGTACCCCGAGTACCTATCCAGTAAACAGTAGTATTCATGTCCCGTCAACCGATCGAGCATTTGATCAATGAAAGGAAGAGGAAAGTGATCCTTACTGGTTGCTTTGTTCAGTTTCCTGTAATCCATGCACACTCTCCACCCAGTCACCGTCCTGGTGGGAATAAGTTCATTATTCTCATTGGGCACAACTGTCATGCCTCCTTTCTTGGGCACACACTGGATCGGACTAACCCACGGACTATCGGAGATGGGGTAGATAATGCCCGCATCAAGCAATTTAATGATTTCTTTCCTGACGACCTCCTTCATTATCGGATTTAGCCGCCTCTGGTGCTCTATAGAAGGTTTTGAGCCTTCCTCCAATAGGATCTTGTGCATGCAAAGAGTTGGACTGACCCCTTTTATGTCAGCAATCGACCATCCCAAGGTCGTTTTGTACTTCTTTAGCACAAGGAGCAACTTCTCTTCCTGACACTTGGTTAGAGAAGCAGAAATTATCACAGGTAATGAAAGAGAATTTCCCAAATATGCATACCTTAGATGGTTAGGCAACGGTTTTAGCTCAAGAACTTGAGGCTCAATGATTGACGGCAAACCCTTGGAAGTTGATGCCTCATCATCTTTAAGAGACTCGAATTGGCTTAGCGAATGCCTTGATCTTAGCGGATCATCAAGCCACATGGCACATTCAATATGCGATGTCTCTTCCGTAGTACTCGCCCCTGTTAGTGTAGCTTCTAGAGAATCTTTAATGCATGTTTCTGAGAATACCCCATTCACTGATTCAGCAATCGTAGTGACCTGGAAGCAATCCTCAGGGGTGTTAGGATATTTCAGAGCACAGAAAACATTGAATGTCACCTCTTGGTCTTGAACTCTCATTGTTAGCTCCCCTTTTTGGACGTCGATCAGGGTCCTTCCAGTTGCCAAAAATGGCCTTCCCAATATTATCGGGATTTCCCTATCTTCCTCAAAATCAAGAACTATGAAATCTGCCGGAAATATGAACTTGTCCACCTTCACTAGCACATCCTCCACAATTCCCTTCGGATAAGTTAAAGATCTGTCAGCCAATTGCAGGGTGATGCTAGTCGGCTTGGCTTCATTAAGACCCAATTTTTTGTAAATGGAAAGGGGCATCAAGTTTATGCTGGCCCCTAGGTCACACAGAGCCTTTCCAATGAATTGGTCCCCAATTGTGCACGGGATTGTAAAACTTCCCGGATCTTTGAGCTTAGGCGGAAGTTTGTTTTGGAGGATAGCACTACATTCTTCAGTTAAAGCCACCGTCTCATAGTCTCCCAATTTCCGCTTCTTGGACAAAATGTCATTCATAAACTTTACGTAACTGGGCATTCCTTCCAACGCCTCTGCAAATGGAATGTTTATGTGCAGTCTTTTGAACACCTCTAAGAATTTGGAAAACTGCTTATCTAGTTTCTGCTTTTGCATCCGCTGGGGAAAGGGTAATTGAGGGAGAGGCCGATGTATTGCAGTCATTGGAGGAGATGGTGTTGGGGGTCTGTCTTGACCACTTGCATCACCCCCATTTTTCTCAGAAATCTCCGTTGCAGGAGTTGCCTCTTCAGTCGCCCCATTGTCGTCCACAGGAATTTCCTCACCACTTTGTACTTGAGTGGTTCTCCCACTTCTGAGGGTTACTGCTTTACACTGTTCCTTGCCTTCCCGTTTAAGGTTGACATCAATGTCACTAGGCAATGCGCCTTGTGGCCGACTGTTTAATGAAGTAGCCAACTGACCCATTTGTACTTCAAGATTCCTAATGGAGGCCTCTTGATTGTACTTCTGGTTTCGTTCTGGGCTATGTACCTAGAAAGCAGATCTTCTAAACTTGGTTTTCTCTTCTGTTGAGGGGGAGGATGGTGAAACTGATTCTGAATGCTCTAAGGTTGTGGGTTGAACTGAGCTGTAGGTTGGAATCCAGGAGGGTTAGCATAACTCTGCCTGGTAGATGGAGGTTGTGGTTGGTTGGGGTTATTGCTGTTGTTGTTGTTATTGCTCCATGAAAAATTTGGATGATTTCGCAACCCCGGATGGTAATGAGTGGGAAGATTTGAGTTTTGTTGCCGCCCGTAGTTGGAAACAAATTGCACCGATTCAGGGATAGTAGCACACAGATCGGTCGGGTGACTTCCTTGACATAATTCACACTGGACCATGACACTCTGCACATTTTGAACTGCAGAAGGTCCCAAGGTGTCAAGCCTTTTTGTTAGCGTCGCTACCTGAGCTGCTAACGATGTGAACGAGTCCACTTCATAAACCCCTGCTGCTCTTCTCGGAGCTTGCCTATCATTAGGCCACTGGTAATTGTTGGCCGCCATTGTCTCCACCAGCTCATACCCCGCTGTGTGATGTTTGGACATGAATGCCCCTCCAGATGAGGCATCAATACTCGAACGAGTAGATCCGGATAATCCATTGTAAAAGGTCTGGATCGGAAGCCACTCCGGCAGACCATGGTGCGGGCATTTTCTCAAGAGATCCTTAAATCGCTCCCATGAGTCGTATAAGGATTCGGATTCAAATTGCACAAAGGACGTGATATCGTGCCTGAGCCTAGCTGTTTTGGCAGGCGGAAAGAACTTCGCTATGAATTTCTGCGCCAAGTCAGCCCATGTTGTAATGGAGCCAGTCGGCAGTGAATGAAGCCAGCTCTTGGCTTTGTCCCTTAATGTAAACGGGAACAGCTGGAGCCTGATGGCTTTGTCGGACACTCCGTTGCATTTGAAGGTGTCACAGATTTCCACAAAATTAATCAGGTGATCATTGGGGTCGTCATTAGGCATTCCCCCAAACTGAAAGTTTGTGTACATTTGAATAGGACCCGGCTTTATCTCGAAATTATTAGCCTGAATGGCGGGCCTTAAAATGCTCTCCTGGAGATCATCAACACGAGGCATAGCATAATCCCTCAGAGACTTCTGAAGCTCCTCAGCCATTATGACAGGCACAGGTATGTCCTCGGGTGTGTCCACAAAATTTTCTCTCAACAGTCGTCTGAAGGTCCTTTCAACCTCGGGATCAAGAGGTATTGTATTCTGCCCCTTTCGAGGTGGCATAAACAATGAAGACTACCTGAAGAGAGAGTTAAACAAATCGGTTTAAAGTAAGATTGTAATGACTTA
Source organism: Panax japonicus (assembly GCA_020205505.1). NCBI lineage: Eukaryota > Viridiplantae > Streptophyta > Magnoliopsida > Apiales > Araliaceae > Panax > Panax japonicus. The sequence goes on along the minus strand of CM035102.1, from coordinate 38,268,107 downwards.
GATTTAATATTGCAAAACAATTAATTCTTAAGTCCCCGGCAACAGCGCCAAAAACTTGTTGGTCGATTTTGCAACTGATAAACACGCGCAAGTATACGCAGTCTAACAAGTAATACAGTGATAAGAGAGTGTCGAACCCACGAGGACAAAGATTTAACAGGAAATAACTACTAAGGTAAAGTCGTTACTAATCTTATCTAAACAAAAGAAATAGATGGTTGGTTAAACAATTTCTATAGGACAATCAAATTGCGAGAAGAAACAACTCTAAGAAATGAAGATAGGATTACAACTCCCCTAATGCTTCGCCTAATCTTCTAACTCTCCGTAATATAACTAAATCAAGGAATGGCCAACCGAGATTAAAGTAAGCATAAGCTTCTGTCGAAGGTCAAATGCTCATCATTGACAAGCTAGAACACAATATGTCTATTGGTGAATTTAATTTGACCAAGGTCTTTATGCTCAACTCCAAGGTCACACAAGGAAAGTGAGGATATGTTTATCCTACTAGCACAATAAGCCCACAATTAAATGTCAGGACAAAACAGGTGTCATTTTATTTAAAGGAAGACAGTAATATCCATTTATCAATTTCCACTACTATTAGAACCTATTTCTTTATCAAGAAATCAGACATTATAAGCAAAATACAACAACCCATTCCAAAATGCTTCATTATATAAAACGAGAGAGAAAGTCGATTAAGCTATTCAAAAAGTTACATTGCAATCCTAACAATGGAGTTAGTTCATAACTATGGGACTAACACAAAGTTCTAATACACTACCCATTTCAGACAAATACAATAAATAGAATATTTGAAATAAGAAAAACCCCTATAGAAAGGAGTAATCTTCAGTCAAACAATCTCTTCACGCGCACGATCTGAAAATATGGAGAGCAATGGATCTCTTTGTTACAAGCTTTTTCCTTCCTTCTTGTATATTTCCTAGCTTTTTCTTCTCCCCCCTTTATCAGCCGCCTCCTCCTTCCTTTATCCTATCATTTTGCTAGGTCAAACAATTCCTGTCTGCCTGGGAACCGGGGGTGGCGCCGCGGCGCGGGCCACTAAGCCTTGAGTCGCGCTGCGGCGCTGCATAAGGAACTGGGACACGGAGCTCGCGCTACAGCGAAAGTCTGAATAGGATAAGTGGCGCCGCGGCGCGGCTATCGTCAGCGTGGGCCAGATTGTGGCGCTGCGGCGCGGCCAATGACCCTGACATTGGCGCCGCGGCGCGGGAAAGCGCAAAATGATAGTTTTGCCCCTTCAAGGCAGCACAAACACTGCGAAGCTCTGCAATGCAACGATTAAACACAAAAACACTATATTCCCAATAAAACTATATAAATAACTATGAATCCAGGCAAGTATTTAAGGCAGAAAATATCTGATTCGTAGGTTTAAATCCCACTCATCATGACTCATATCCCAACCTTGGATAGCACGTTACAATGACACCTATCAGTTTACTATCGCACGAATATTGTGTCCCCTACGAAGAGTCTGGCTTCGGTGCATTCCACAAAGGAAGTCACCAGATAAAGGCTCGGGTATCAACTTCTATAGTTAAATTTTTAACTCCTGAAGTTCAATAGGAGCCATGAGATTTTAGAAATGGGTTTTGTACCGGGTTCAAAGTCGATACAAAATGCACTATCACACTTTGGGAGTAAGCCAAGAAATTCTTCAGGAAATACATCAGGAAATTTACTAACAACAGAGATATCATTTAAATCTGATGTACTTTTGTTCAAGTCCATGACATGGGCTAAGAAAACATGACATCCATTTTTCAATAAACGAATGACTTCATGGCTTGTTATAAAAATGTTTGACTTCAATGGTTTGATTGCTTGAGTTCGAATATCAGGTTGCTTAGGAATATGAAAACTAACAACCTTACAAAAGCAATTAATTTTGGCATGATGAGTAGTTAACCTTAAAATCACATCAAAAGCAAATATCTCTATAGAAATAAGGTTAACAGGTAATGTGATAGTGCCAACTTGAATCAAGCAAGATTTCTAAACAACGGATGTAATGAAAGTTTCTCCTAACGGAGTCTCCATAAATAGGTCAAAGTCTAATTTCTCCGTAGTCAAGTTCAAACATTGAGCGCAAGTAAGAGAGATAAAAGAATGGGTAGAACCAGTACCTAGTAAGGTATAAAATTCGCAAGAATTATAATTAACTAACCCGTGCTAACTTCGTTCGGGTTCCTCGCATTTTGACCGGTCACGACAAACGCTCTTCCAGGAACCGTTGACTTTAACTTTTCTGGGACAACCTTTTGAATCACCATCCCCGCTGGAATTGGTTTCGCTACCGTACACTCTCGAGCGATATGTCCTTCCTTTCCACAATTATAGCATACCTTGAACTGTTGTGGGCAGTTTGGGCTGATATGTCCCTCTTTCCCGCATTTATAACATACGACCGGTGGTCTTTCTCCTCCCTTGGAACCAGTTGCTGCTGGCACTGTCGTCTTCACATGGTCGTTGTTAAATCTCCTCTTTTTAAAATCTCCTCCCGACTCGCTTCTTCTATTTTCATGGCCACAATTACCACCAGAGTGGTTACCGCCTTTGTCCATATTCTTCTTTCTCCGCTGTTTATCGTTATTCTGATGACTGCTATCTTCGGTATGATCCTGGTTATGATCCCTCGGTTGAACGTAGTCGTTATCTCGCTCTAACAACTGAGCCCTGTTGACAACATCTGAATAGATAGAAAATTTATGAGAAATGAGATACTGACGTATGTCGGGTTTCAAACCTCTCAGAAACATCCGCGTCATACGTTCCTCATTCTCCACCAAATGAGGTGCAAACCTGGATAACTCTGCGAACTTCACCTCGTACTGGGACACCGTCATGTTATTCTGCTCTAGTCTAATAAACTCTACCTCCTTCATATTGCGAATAATTTCAGGAAAGTATTTTTCATTGAAACGTTTCTGAAACGTTTCCCAAGACATGCTGAGTGCAGCTGGATGGGTACGCTTCATAGATTCCCACCAGTAATCTGCCTCACCACGGAACATAAAGGTGGCGAATGGAACCTTCTGTTCCTCCGTGCATCCCAAGACATCGAATATCTTGGTAATTTGTTTGACCCATGTTTCCGCCATGATCGGATTTGGCTTTCCCTTAAATTCTGGTGGTCCTAACTCTTTGAACTGCTTGGCTGTGACCACCCGTGAATTGCTATCATTTCCTCCTATATTTTGAACACGAGTCTCCCTCGTCTGGTTTTGCATGAACTGCAAAAAGCTCTTAAACATTCAGTCGTTCATCGTCTGCTCAGTGGTGTTGTTCACAGGAGGAACATTGCCAGCCTGTTGCACGTTCTCCTCGTTGGTAAGTACAGGCATCTCCACGGTCTCATTTACTCCACTGTTAATATTCTCTGTCGACATTCTCAAATACTGTCATAAAACAAGGGTTAATTAAGGAAATCAATATATCACATAATATCCCTATATAGTGACCAACTAACAAATAAGCTTAGGTAGGACATACTAGCGAAGGATTTACTCGTCTATCCCCTCCTAGTTCTATTCCCCGATCTCCGCCAGAGATCATATCCCTAACCTCTGATACCAACTGTGACGCCCCCAAAATAGGTCTATTCCATCCAACCCATTCTGAGTCGCCGAATACATGGTACAGAAATAACTACAACTTTATTAATACATTTGTCGTGCAAAATACGACAACATATATACTGTGAGTTTAAATACAGATATTGCCATCTAGACAATATCCACATACAAATAAATCCCCATCATAATTATTGATACATTATTTTACAAAAATGGTGAGGACTACTAAACAACTCTCTCTAGAACCATCATTACATCCCCCGACTCGTACTCGCTACATTCTCGCCTCCTCAGAAGAAAAATAGAACAATAAGAAAAAAGGGTGAGCTCAACTAGCCCAGTAAATAATATTATGACTAAGATAATGTACAACAAATTATCCTTAGTCTTCAACAGGGAAAAATCTGATAGAATACAATAGACAACAAGTTTTAGATCAACAACTGCAGCGGAAACAACAATTCATTAGAAGAGTTAAGTAGAGAATAAAATCTACTAACATCTATGAATTTAAAAGTCCATCATCAATATTTTATCCTTGTAACATCAATCAATATATATCTCAAATCAAATCAAATATTCATCTTTGCACTACAGGCCAAAGATATTCATCAGTTGGTCATGTTCATCTCAACACCTGTTTATCTTTGCACTACGGGCCAAAGATATTCATCAATTGTTCATGTTAATCTCAACACTTGTACATCTTTGCACTACAGGCCAAAGATATTCATAATAAAATCAACCATCTTTGCACTACAGGCCAAAGATATTCAGTAACACCATCATTTAGGACTGAGGATGATTAAAAATATTTTAAAGGAAACGAATCCAGTGAAACAAAATAACAAGTATTAAGGATTCGTACTCTAAACAATCCGAGTTCAAAAATACTTCATAAATAATCATACTGAAATAAAATTCAAGAATGATCAAAACATAGATACAATCAAAACTAGTATCCAGAATAGATATTTTGGACAAAAAAAAAATTTCATTTTTCGGTGAATAATGCCGTATTCGTGAATAGTAACTCCGACACCAAAAGATAGAAATTTCACAAAAAACATCATCACGTTTCGTGAATAGTACTCATGAATAGTAACTCGTGAATAGTAACTCATGAATAGTAACTCGTGAATAGTAATCCTGACATAAAAAAGTTCCAAAAAAGTTCCAACCAATATTTCAGCATAATGATATTGAAGAAATAATATCATTTGAGAAGAAAATAACATCCCTTACCTCGAAAGACAGTACTTCTAGTTGAAACACCGGATATAGGCTATGACTTGAACTTGCACCGTATAGCAATACTCAAAGTATACTCAAAATACTCACAAGAATACGCTCGATAAGATAGAGAGAGAAAACTTCAGTTTCTGGTGTGATTTTCAATTCTAACCTAAGCACCTATTTATAGGAAATTGCTTAGAACACCAAAGCAGAAAATTTAATATAATATTAATATATTATATAAATTCCTACGCACCCAATTTTTGCCCAACATCAGCCACCAACCCACATATTAAATGAGTTCAACAATGAAAAAAATGTTTTTTATATTTAAAATATTTTAAACTTCCAAAAATCAATTATTTCGGAACTCCGGAACTTCAATAATTCATAATAAATAGCCCTTTTATCAGAAAATTTGAATCTCGCGAGTTTTTATAGGAAATTTAATTCTCTACTAATTTGCAGAAGAAATTTTTTCCAAATTCCAAACAGAAATTATCCGAAATCCACAAACAGGCGATTTTACAGGCTATAATCAAATTTCAGTCAATAAATGGGGTCCACCAACATGAAAAACATGTTTTAAATATTTTTGGTAAGAAAAATACTCCTCCTCCACATATACTCATATATCCCACATTCATCGTAAAAATATCATCATTATTATATTATTAAAATATAATAATATATTTAAATGAATTATTTTATCAGAAAAAGATAAAATTTCAATTTTCAACAATTGTCACTATAAAAATTTTCTCCATCTATATCCACATAAAATCAATATTTTCCTCATCATATGAATCAATAATTAATTATTCACAAATAATATTACAGAATTACAATATTGACAACCAGGCAGTTCCTAGGAAAGAGGAGGCTTTCTAATAAAGATTTCTCCTTACTGGCGCGCAATTAGGTGACCAAACCTCTCCTTAGACAGAACTTTCTAGACATTGCCAATACTGTTATCTAATAATATTATTCAGATAATATGAATTATTGCTTCGATAATGAAAAATACTTTGTAGTGACAATTATTGAAACAACAGTAATATAAAATATCAATGCAGCAATTATTGAATCAATAACATAAAATACTGAACAGTAATTACTGTAACAATTATTGAGTAGTGCCTTCTTACGTAAGAATCAATAATTGGTGCAATACCGTGTGCTACTGTGCAACAACGCGTATTACTGTGTTTTAACCACCGGGTATTCCAACAGTATTAACGGTAATAATTACGCCATTTTTTATAAACAACTTATACTTGTCGTTTTCTTCATCCAATCGCTTTCCGTTATGGGGCCCACAAAAGACTGCGCAGTCGTACGAATATTCCCCGACAGCAAGAATATTCCACGACCAAATGACTATTCCCCAACAACAATGAATATTTTATAACCACTTGCTTATTCGAAATATTTGCGTATTTTACCCATAACAATCCGCATTAATCAAATCAACCCTTACTATTTCAAAATAATAAATAGAGGAAAATAAATTTCATTTATTAATAATTTGGGGTCTTACAACAGGACACTTATAAACTTTTATTGAATGAGCGTTATCCTGAAGGCACACCACGTCCACCTATTGATCAAGAGTTGTGGGAGATGGCGTCTGTTGTGAAGAAGAACTACATTAAAGGAAAAGGACAACGACGACGCCCATCCTTCAGTGGCTCAGGCTGCTCTTCTACCCAGTCTACACAGTCATCGATCCATCCAGTTGTTCATACTCCGGCTGACTGTGTGAGAGCTATATGTCGAGATCGCGATCTTCTAAAGATACTGGGCGGGCATCTAGGGGCTCTGAGTGCTGAGGAGTTAGCTGAAGCAATAGCGGTAGCAGCAGCATCACAACACCGGGATGGCGACGAGGTATAAAATCAATTTGTTGTATATATTTTCGTAATATACCAATATTAACATAGTTAGTATATATTTGTAACTTGTTTTTATTATTTTGTTAATTACAGGGTGATCAAGGAGGCGATGATGGTTGACGTACCTGCTTTAGATTAGTTTTGTACTTGTATATTCATTCTCTGGATGTTTGTATATTACTTAAATAATTTTTGAAATGTTATTATATTTATTCAAATCATATTGGTTTTTAAAGGTTTATATACTAGTTTGGTGTATGTGTTTGTGGATGATGGATGTTTATATTGTTGTGTATGCTGTTGTTGGGTATGTGTGTTGGGGTAAAGCAGGTACAAAATAGGTACAGGTTTTTGGGAATTCTGTAAAACAACAAAAATCTATTTTTTATTTTTTTTTCAAGATCAACGACCGCATGCGGTCGCTGATCGTTATTAGCGACGCCTAAATATTTGAGGCTATCAGCGACCGCATCCAATTGCTAATACCGGTCGCTACCACGTGGACCACGTCAGCTTTGGCCCTGGACCATGCTGACTCAGCTTAGCGACCGGATTTGTCATTTCGGTCGCTCATATCGGTCGTAGATATTTCGGTCGCTAATAGTGGTCGTTGATTTGCATCCCAGCGACCAGATTTTGTGCGACGACTATCAACGACAGGATGCAGTCGCTGATGGCTATCTGCAACTCGGGGCGGTCACTGATAAACCTTTTTCTTGTAGTGGTACCTGATGAGGATGATGAGATAGAGACAGATGAGGAGGACCCCGTGGAGCTGCCACAGTCGGATGAGGAGGACGAGGAGGAAGAGCTTCCACTTAACTCGATAGCTGCCCGTACGTATGATGAGGTGTATGACTGCAATGTAGAACTTCAAGACACTGTCGAGGAGTTACAGGAGATAGTAGCTGAATAACAGACCTTGATGGCACAGTAGGACGACGAGATCCAAGATCGAGAGGAGCGACTGAACAACGTTGAAGAGAAGCGGGTTCACACCGAAGGAGAGAACGAGCGTATGATAGCAGAGATTTCAGAGTTGAAGAACAAGTTGAAAGAGGAATCTACTAAGAGGGAAAGAGCTGAAGATGCATACGAGGAAACTTATCAAAGAGCCGAAACGGTAGAGAGGGACGCACAAGCAAAGAGGAGGAAGATGGAAGAGATGAACAATGTATTCAACACCGTGATCAATCGAGCTCAAGATCGAGTCATGGGTAATCCGATTCAGTTCGAGATGCTACAATCATACATATTGGATCGCAGAACAATGTTCCAAAATATGGAAGAAGAGCATCGTAAGTCTACGCAGTATCTTAGTAGGACATTGTAGAAAATGTAATTGGTAGGTGATTTGAAAATAAACGAAATGTTAATCCCGGGTATGATACAACCAATGGGATAGATGATGATGAAGTAATCCTGTAACATTTATAGTTCAGGAGAGTAGTGTAAATAGAAGTGATGCTATTGTTTTGAGGTTTTTTTTTAGATGATGAATGAATAAAAGTTATTGTTTTATTCAAAGTGTTAAGTGTTATGTGATAAACTTTAATGATGTGCAACTTAAGTATACAATACTTAAAAGATTGAATAGAAGCTAATGGATGTATTTTAACAGAAAATGTCTCCAAGACGTCAACAACCACGACAGAGAACCGTTGAGGAAAATAACAACAACAATGTGGAAGGAAACCCAGTTCAGCAACTAGTGACATTACTGACGGGTGCTTTACAGAATCAACCTCAGAACGAAGGTACTACGTTTAAGGATTTTAAGGCGGTTGGACCACCAGAATTTCGTGGGTTCATGAATCTAGCTGAGGCACAGACCTGGATCATGGAAATCGAGAAGGTTTTTGATGTTTCTAGGGTAGAGGATAATCAGAAGATTTCTTTTGCAATGTTTATGTTGAAAGCAGGGGAGAGTAATTGGTGGAAGGCCAATAAAACCCGAGGAGGACCAGGAATTATGTCTTGGGAAAGGTTCAAGGAAGTATTCTTTGAGACCAATTTTCCAGAAAGTTCGAAGAGTCAGCTGGAAGTACAGTTCTTGGAATTGAAGTAGGGAGCGATGTCGGTGTCTAAGTATGCTGCAAGATTCAACGAATTAGCGAGATTTGTGCCATACTAAGTCAGTACAGACGAGCGCAAGGCAAGGTGGTTTGAAAAGGGACTGAAACACTGGTTGTATAGTAGGGTTTCCCTGTTCTAGTTGAAGACGTTTGCAGCGGTAATGGAGAAAGCAATTCTCACTAAGAGTGGAGGTGAGGCTGTAACAAAACACAATCAAGATTAGATGAAGAAGAAAAGTGAAGGTGAAGCTAAGAGTGGTGGTATTAATGGTTGAAATGGCAACAATTTGAAGAGGAAATGGAATGGGAATGGGGGAGCTGGAAATCAGCAAAGAAACCAGCAAAATAAGAAGTTTGAAGCATGCGTTACTTGTGGAAAGTTTCACAAGGGTGTGTGATTGATGGGGAAATGAGTATGCTTCAATTGTGGCCAGGAGGGTCACATCGCCCCAAATTTCACTCAAGATAAGAAGAATGTATGCTTCATGTGCGGATCCAAGGATCACTTTGCTCGTGAATGCCCTAAGAAGAGATCTGGTGAGACAAATGGGAGCAAGGGAAATGCTAGTGGAGGTGCGCTGGCTATTGCTGGACCAACAACAACAAATAAGCCCACAGCCAGAACTTTCAACATGACGGTTCAGGACGAGGTGCAATCAAAAGATGTCGTGTCAGGTATTATCTTAATTAATGATATAGATGCATATGTATTATTTGATTCGGGTGCTACTTGCTCTTTTATATCTGACAAATTTGTTAAGAAGTTAGAAATACCTTATGAAGAGTTAAAATTCCCTTTAAACATAGAAATTGTGTATAGGAAAGTGATTCCTATTAGGTTCGTATACAAGAACTGTAGGGTGAACATTAAGGGGAATGTTATGAAAGTAGATTTAATCCCGATAAAACTCGGCGAGTTCAATGTTATTTTGGGAATGGATTGGCTATTTAATTATGGAGCGATAATTGACTGCCAAAAGAAGTGTGTAAACCTTATGACTTTGTCAAAGGTAGTTTTTTATGGTAGCAAATCGCCTAGACAAATGAAATTTTTGACGATGATACATGCCAAAAAGTTATTGAGTTGGGGCTGTGTAGGGTATTTAGCTTACATAATCGATACTCAAAAGGAGAAGGGTATGAAATTGGAAGAAATACCAGTGGTTAGGGAGTTCGTCGATGTGTTTCCAGAGGATTTTACAAGACTTCCGCCTGACCGAGAAATTGAGTTCGTGATCGAATTAGCGCAGGGAACCAATCCAATATCGAAGGCCCCGTATAGAATGGCTCCAGTGGAAATGAAGGAACTAATGGTGCAACTGCAAGAGCTGTTAGACAAGAAGTATATTCAACCGAGTGTGTCACCGTGGGAAGCCCTGGTGTTATTTGTGAAGAAGAAGGATGGGTCAATGCGTCTTTGCATTCATTATAGGGAATTGAACAAGGTCACTATTAAGAACAAATATCTGTTTCCAAGGATAGATGACTTGTTTAATCAATTGAAGGGTGCTAGATATTTCTCGAAAATAGATTTGAGAAGTGGATATCACCAATTGAAAGTAAGGAAGGAGGATGTACCGAAGACGGCATTCCGAACTCAGTATGGACATTATGAATTTTTGGTGATGTCTTTTGGTTTGACAAACGCCCCTGCAGCGTTCATAGGACTTGATGAACAGGGTGTTTAAACCATTTTTGGACAAATTTGTGGTGGTGTTCATCGATGATATTTTGGTGTACTCTAAAACTCAAGAGGAACACGTGGAACACTTACGTCTGACGTTGGAAACATTAAGAAAAGAAAATTTGTACGTGAAATTCTCTAAATGTGAATTTTGGATGGAACGTGTATAATTTCTTATGTAATCGATAAAGATGGGATTTTCGTGGATCCATCAAAAGTTAAAGCTGTGATAAATTGGGAACAACCAAGAACTCCATCAAAAGTGAGAAGTTTCTTGGGATTGGCAGGGTATTACAGACTGTTTATTCAGGATTTTTCCAAGATTGCCAATTCGTTGACAAATTTGACAAGAAAATCTGTAAAATTTGTTTGGACGAAGAAGTGTGAAGAAAGTTTTCAAGAATTGAAGAAGAAGCTCAGTGTGGCACCTGTGTTGTTGCTACCAGATAGTACAGGAAACTTTGTGGTGTATAGTGATGCTTCACACAAAGGTTTGGATTGTGTCCTTATGCAGAACGACAAGGTTAATGCATATGCATCAAGGCAACTGAAAGACTACAAAAAAAGGTATACAACTCATGATTTAGAGTTGGCAAAGGTTGTATTCGCACTGAAGATATGGAGACACTATCTCTACAGTGAGAAATGTGAGATCTACACTGACCATAAAAGTCTGAAGTATATTTTCACACAGAAGGACCTGAACATGCGGCAAAGGAGATGGATGGAATTGATAAAGGATTATGATTGTGAGATCTTTTATCATCCAGGCAAAGCAAACGTAGTTGCAGATGCCTTGAGTAGGAAAGGCAGAGAAAAGTTGCAGATACATTGAGTAGGAAATCAAATTTCTAGAAGAATCCGATGAAAAATTGTTCCAGATGGAAGCTAGTCCAACTTTGGTGGACAAAGTGAAAAACGTTCAGTTACAGGATGAAGAATTCAAGAAAAGAAAGTAAGGTGTAGTCGAGGGTAAAGAAGCGAAGTATCAGGTCGATACTGCGAAAATGGTAAGATTCGAGGGACGAATTTGGGTTCCAGCAGTTCAGGATATTAAAAAAGAAATCTTGATGGAAGCACATAGCTCAAGATATTCAATTCATCCAGGAAGTACAAAAATGTATCAACATTTGCGGCGCCATTTTTGGTGGCTGAAAATGAAAAGAGATGTTGCAGAATGCGTTGCAAAGTGCTTGACATGTTAGAAAGTGATGGCCGAGAATCAAAGACCAAGCGGATTACTTCAACCGTTGGAGATATCGAAATGGAAGTGGGAGCATATTACCATGGATTTTCTGGTAGGTCTTCTAATGACTCAGAAAGGATACGATGCGATATGGATGATAGTGGACAGATTAACAAAATCTGCACACTTTTTGATAATAAAGATTAGATTTAATCTTGATCAGCTTGCAAAATTATACGTTAAAGAGATCGTCTCAAGACATGGAGTTCCGGTATCAATTTCATCAGATAGAGATCCGAGGTTCACATCAAATTTCTGGAAGAAACTTCAAGAATGTATGGGAACGCAACTGAAAATGAGTACAGCATATCATCCGCAAACCGATGGGCAAAGCGAAAGAACGATCCAGACGCTTGAAGATATGCTCAGAGCGTGCATCATGGATTTCAAAGGAAACAGGGATGATCATCTACCGTTGGTGGAATTTGCATACAGCAACAGTTACCATGCAAGCATTGGTATGCCGCCGTACGAGGCATTATACGGCAGAAAGTACAGAACTCCACTATGCTGGGATGAAGTTGGAGAACGACAACTGTTAGGCCCAGAACTGGTTCAGCAAACTGCTGAAGTTATCAAACTCATCAGAGCAAGACTGGTAGCTGCTCAAGATCGACAGAAAAAGTATGCTGATCAACACAGGTAGAGTCGTGAGTTTGAAGCAGGAAGTTTCGTATTCCTAAAAGTTTCTCCTTGGAAGGTGAAGATTCGTTTCGGCAAGAAAGGCAAGCTCAGCTCGATGTTTATTGGACCTTTCGAAATATTGCGAAGAGTGGGAGAGGTTGCTTACGAAGTAACTTTACCTCCAGAATTAGAGCATATGCACAATGTTTTTCATGTGTCGGTGTTGCGACCGTATAAACCCGATTACAAGCATGTGATTGAGTATAAACCGTTGTAATTCAGTAAAGATTTGTCTTACGAAGAGATTCTTATCCAGATAGTTGACAGGAAAGAACAATTGCTCAGGAATAAAGTGATACCTTCTTTAAAGGTAACCACAATATCGAAGAGGCTACGTGGGAACTCGAAGCTGATATGATAAAGAATTGTCCTGAGTTATTTGTTTAGTATGTGTCTTTGATTCGGGGGTCAGAATCTTTGTAAGTAAGGGAGAATGTGACGATTTGATTATTTAAATTGTGATTCTGGGAAGAGAATCCTTGTAAGAAGGGAATGATGTAACGATTTGAAATTTCAAGTTGTAATATTAAATATTTATTGAATAATATAAATATTTATTTGATGTGTCTATTATTGAATTGATGGAATAAATAATTATTGATGTGATGGTCATTAATAAATATTTATAAATCTAAATTTATTAGATAAATTCTAAATTTAATTAATTTATAATTTAGAGATTTGTATTATAACATGAGATGTTATATTGTGACTAGTACTTTAAATGATATATTAAATTATTAAATGAAGTTATAATGAAAAGAATAATTTTGAGATATTTGTTAAAATGCCATATTTAATTAAAATATAGTGTGTGATTAATGTAATGGGTTAGTGTTGAATATGGAAATTCAAATAAATAATATGTGATTATAATTATAAATTAAAATGTTTATTAAAATAAATTAAAAAGGATTTAAATTAGTTTTTTCCAAACAAGGCTCAAAAGTATTTTAATTCTTTAAAATTTAAATGGTTTGCCAAACAAGCCTGATGGCTTTTGATATTTCTAATTTTTTAAATTTAATAAAATTAATAAAATTAATAAAATAATAAATGTTATGGTACATGTTATGGTAAGTTTAGCTAGAAATGTACATGTTATGGTATGTTAGCGTATATAATAGATAATGTGGTTTTAAACCAATGTGTAGGTGAAGGTGAGTTTAATATTGTAGCTTACGCTCGAGGAAAGTTTCGAAACCCTATCTTTTTATATTGAGAAAGTTTCAAACTCTACACTTTCGTTGAGTAAGTTTTATTACTATATTGGGTAACTTTGTTCTTTTTATTGAGCAAGCTTTCTATCTTAGCTATTGTTGAATAAGTCATGTGTTCCTAAAATATATTCAAGTAAACTTTAACTCTAATGTTATTTGAAATTCTCATTTGGTTGATTCATTCTAACTTGTTTATAGTTAAGAAAGTTTCTTAAGTTCTATTATTGTATAATGAATGTAACTTTTGAACTCTCGTCTCTATTATTGAATTATTTTTAATCCTTGCATGAATTAATATCATGTTCGGCAAGTTTTTAGTTTCCAGCTTGCTACCAGTTAATGTATGTTCAGTAATTTTATTTCTAATGTTATAAGATTCTAACCTTCGCTTATTTACTGTTCAAACAAAGGTTTACCATTTTATTCATTTTTTTGAATACTTATGCTTTATAGTTATTTCAAGCATAAGTTTAATATGTATAATCAGTTCATTTATGATTCTCAACTATTCTATGTTATGTTGTTATTAAACATCTGTTGTGATTATCAAACACTATTGATTCAACTAGTCCTCTAGTTGATGTTCGTTAAACTTCAAATTACCCTTGAAAGCTTATCCAAACCAAACTCTCTTTGGTGCGAACTTGTACTCTAAACACTGAGATGAACAACCCTATTATTATTAGGGGATACTTTACGCTTAGCATTAAATTATTTTTGCACAATACATTGTACGAAGGGTTGATCTCCCTAAGTACGAGGAGTCCTTATAGTCTTATGACTGTTAAAGTTGGAGTTGAAAGATTACTCATAACTGTGGACATAGTTCATGGTCTTATGACCCTCAGTTAGATATATTCTATATTTTGGATTCCAGTTTTTGATTATCATCGTTAGAGTACTATCCTATTTTGATGAGCCTATTATTGACAATTATTATTTTTATTCTCCTGTTGATTCATTATTATATCTAGTGAGCAATTGTTTTGCTCACTCTTGCATATTTATATACTCATTGCAGCTAAAGTTGAGAAGGTAGATGAGCCTTAAACTAGCAAAAGAAAAGGGAAAATGTACAAGTGATGTTGTTTTGTACTTTTGATTTCTGTTATGATCATAGACTTTTTAATAATGATGTAATGTAATAATTTAATTCCGCACTTGAATGATGTTTAAAGGTTAAAAAACCTGGGATGTTTTGAACTTATTAATGTAACCTTAATAAAGGGAGGATTATGGTTTAAATATTATTTATTTGGGTAGATAGTGTGAATGTATGGATAGTGAGCACCAAATCTTGTAGGAATGAAGTACCTAAATTTGGGGGTGTCACATTAGTAAACTTCAATTAGGTACTAATAAACATCAGTTAACAATCCTAATCATTAAAAACAAAACTCTAATCAAGATTAGTGAAGATTAAAGCATAATTAAGCTACTAAACTAACCTAACTAGCTCACAAGTAGGTTAGGAGTCACCATTCAAGTCCCTAGGTTGCACATGACATGCTTGTAACTCCCAAGCATGACAATAGTCATCAGATCATATATTTATGGAGACAAGTTGCTCAAAAATGACCAAAAAGCCAAGTTGAAAAATTTTATAAATAGGAACCTAAGGGCTGAGCAAACTCACGAAATTCCTAAGCCATTATAAACTTACTTACTTACTAAAACTTGCATGGGTGATAATAGTAACCAAATCAGAAGCTAGAATCAAAAATCAATCAAGAAAAGGTATAAACCCTAGTTCATAGCTAGCTCTTTGATCCTTTGTTATTTTTGTTATTTAGATGATTAGAAATATGTATTAGTATGTTAGAAAGTATGTTAGATTGGTAGAACATATTTTCATAACATCTAGATGCCTTAATTAAGTGTTTTTAGAAATATGGAAATTTTGAAAATCAAGTCTGACAGCCGAATGTCAGGGCTTGTAGATTCATTTGTGTTTATGTTTAGGTCTGTTAATTGTATGTTACTTGTAGCCTGTTAGTAGGTCTTTAATCTAGAAAAGAAAACATGTTCATTAGAACCATAGATTACAAGTTATGATTGGTCAAAGTGGGTTGACCGTTCACGGATTGAAGTTTTCTGGGTTACCCAGAAAACTCAAGAACAATCGAACCGACTACTTTGACCAAACATTTTGATCGCTTTCTGATTGTTGTTTTTGTAATGTTGTGTATTAAATTAACACCCTGATATATGTACTACATATCTATGATCTTAAATTGCACAAACAACGTATAGGATTACTGGAATTAATGGTAAAAATTCGTTGACCGAGCTTGACGAAGTTTTTTGGGTTGCCCAGAAAACTGAAGAACACGAAAAACGGCGTTTGGCTGTACTTTGACCAGCATAATTAGAGGCCTTAGAAATAAGTTTTGTTCCATTTAGTGATATATATATATATATATATATATATATATATATATATATATATGTACCCTGACATATATACTACATGTTACAACAAACACAACACACATCTAATACACAGAATTAAAGCTATTCAAGTCAGAAAACTGTTGACCGGCCATGACCACTGTTCTGGGTTACCCAGAAACTCAAGAAGAGTTCTGACAGTCACTTTGAGCCTCTATAACTTCTTTTTATATGTAGGTTAAAGCCTGAAATTTGATTCATGATGTACTACTGTAAAAGTACTATAACATCAAAGCTTTGATCAAGCCCAAAATCATAACCAGTAGCTGAATAATTCATGGTCAAACTGGTCACTCGACCATGAACGAACTATTGCCCAGAAACTCAAGAACACCTACAGTGACACTTTCTATCACTGAAGGGCTTTAGCGACAGACAGAAATTGATTTTTCTAAAAATAAATTATAAAAATTAGAAATAATTTATAAATAAATACAAAAATAGTTTTAAAAATTATATTAAATAATTATGATTAAATTCTGATATTTTTATATAAATTCAATAAATAATTTATTTTATTTGGTTATTATTAATAATTAACTTAATAATAAAGTAATTAAAATAATTATTTATAAATACCAAATAATTATTTAAAAATAATATTAATGATATAAAAATCATAATAAATGATTATTTAAAAATAATAAACAATGTTTTTGTAAAATTTTAAGTAAATATTAATTACCTAAAAATAGAAATAAATGATTTAAAAATAATTTAAAGGATAAATAAATGTTTTAAAAATATTCTAAAATTTCTAAAAATTATTATAAAGGATAAATAAATTATCTAAAAATATAATATAATTTTATAAATAAGATTTAGTCTATTTATCAACTTAGTTAAAGACTTTGTACATCGAAACCTTATCGAATCTAACCCAATCTTATATAAATATTATATTTGAGTATTGTTATCAATACTAACGTGTTAGATTTATATATATGAACATCGTAGGTATTTATTAAATGAATTGATTAGCATAACTTAACTGATCTACGCTCAGGCAAGTTTCCTATACCCAAGTTATTACTTTCACAAGTTTTTCTTAAACTTTAAAATATTTATGCAAATTTCTTGAACCTATTTACTCGTTGAACAAGATTTCTATTTGATATGCTGTTGATATAATATACTATACCTACATTTGAATTACCTCTTATTGTAAGGTTATTGCTATAGCTTCAGTATAACTAAGAAATGAATTGTTTATTCATATTGATTGTTAAGCTTAATTTGTTGTGTCAAACCAAATTGTTTGGTAAGACATCCTGAACTGAAGTTGACTATCCCGTATAGGATCTTTCGGTCAATAATATATTGACACTAAGTTGGGTGCATTTAAGCACTGGTAGGATGAGATGCATATTCCTAAGATGTTGAATAGTTTGATCCCATATCTCATATCTGAACAAAATTTTTAAGTCTGTGTGACTGACAGAAATATAAATCCATAAGTGAAATGGTAACAACTATCAGTCGAAGTTTGAATTGTTGTATTTCTACAAATCATATATTGTTATAAATACAATGTGACGCCCCCAAAATTAGGTATACATCACCCATCTTGGGTCGTCAGATACATGGTACATAATTCAAATACAACTTACTAATACAACTGTCGTGTACAATACGACAAAACATAACTGTGAGTTTGAATACAATTATTGTCTACTAGAGATTATACAAACTCAAAAAGAGTCCTCATTACAATTATTAATACACTGTTTCAGAGAATAGTGGGGACTACTAATGCTATCCTCTGGACCGTCACTCTGTTTTCTGACTAGTCCCTGCTATGTTCTCATTTCCTGAAGAGAACAGTGAAATAAAGGGTGAGCTCAACTAGCCCAGTAATAAATATTATGACTAAGATAATGCAGAATAAATTATCATTAGCCTCCAACAATGTTAAACTGATAAAATACAATAGACATCAAGTTTAACTGCAGCGGAACAAGCAATCCATTAAAAGAGTCAAGTAGAGAATAGAATCTACTATCTTTTATGATTTAAAAAGTTTTTCATCACTTTTATCGCTGAGACTCAGCTCAATAAATAATCCACATCATTAAATCATCCCTGCACTACAGGCCAAGGATATTCTTTAGTATCACGACCACGAATTATCCATGCACTACGGGCCAAAGATAATCGTGTTTTCATTAACGATCCTGATCATGCCATAAAATAATTCATCTTTGCACTACGGCCAAAGAGAATCCATAGCCATAATCATACCAAAAACTGTCCATCAATGCTCTAAGGGCCAATGATGACTTTTAATTTTTCACATCATTTGTAACATTACGGTCATGATTACACCGCATAATCCCTGGTCATAATCATACCAAGTTCATTTATGCACTACAGGCCACAGATGACTTTCAAAATAATATAAACATGAGGATGATGACAATGATATAAGAATTCAATAAAACAAGTTCAAGAATTAATTTATCCATGAACCAATAATGTCCAAATTGTCAACATGATACTGCTTTGTAGAGTAAAATTCAAGAATGCTCAGAAGAATATTTTCACGAAAAGATACTGGATGAAGCGCAAATATTAAGGATATTCCACTAATTTCATGGAGTATAGAAGTCAAAACTTTAACCAACTGAGTATAATAAAGAATGGAATAACAACAAAAATCACCATGCATGCGGTACTTCGCATAGACAGGTTATTCCAACAGAATAATAATAAAGGAACCAGGTCAGGCAAAATTTGCACCGACAGGATGTTCCAACAGAATAATAAATGCGGAATAGTAAATGATGGAACCAGGTCCGGCGTATAGCACAGACAGGATATTCCGACAGAAATGTAAAGATGGAATATTAAATGGAACCAGGTCCGGCGTATAGCACAGACAGGATATTCCGACAGAAATGTAAAGACGGAATAGTAAATGGATGTCACCAAGTATAGGGTATTCCGCGTATACAGGTTATTCCAACAGAATAATAATGAATGGAATAACATAAGTTCTCTTCAAGAAGAAAGAATAACACCCCTTACCGTAAAAGAAACTGGATATAGAAGTAGTAAAGTAGCAGAATACTCTTCTTCTTTCTCTCTATAATTTCTCTCTCTAGAGTTTCAGTGAATTCGTAAGAAAATAATGAAGGAATGAGCTTCTATTTATAGGAAAATGGAATGCATAGTAACTAATCCATGAACGGTCCAGATTGATTTACTTTAATCTAACGGTCCATATTTAAAGAAAAATCTTTTAAATAAAATATAATATATTCTATTTATATAAAAAGATTTTCACTATGCAAACATTATGTAACACTATGCAAGACACTATGCAACACTATGCATAATAAAATATAATATATTCTATTTATAGAATAACTTTAATAAAGTATTCTGTTTTATATAAAAAGATGTTTCTGTTTTATTACGTTAATAATACGAATAAAACAAAACGTCATCATCGCTATAATAATTCATATTATTAATCGACAATAATTGAATCAAACTGAGCGACTTCTCACATAAATATCAATAATCAATACCGTGTGCTACTATGCAACAACGCGTATTACTGTACTTTTACTACCCAGTAGTTCAACAGTATCAACGGTAAAACTTCCGCCGTTATTTTCAATAAAATATTTTTGTCGTTTTCTCAATCCGACAATAATTCCGTTGTGGGGTCCACCAATAATTGTACCGTCGTACGAATATTTTCCGACATAAAGAATATTCCCTGACCAATCGAATATAATATAACAACTTGCATACTTTGCAAAATTTATAAATACTACCCACAACTATAATATTATCTCAAATTCACACCATAATATAAAAAAATTATTTCGAGAAAATTAATTCTTTATTTATAAAATCTGGGGTTTCACATACAAAACTTGCTGAGCATGTCATAGCTCACCCTTTCAAATTATTCCATTTGCAGTGTTAGATGGTAACCCTGGAACATCTGGAGTAGATAAAGAGAAGCGTCCCTATTTAGATTAGATTATATTCTTGTCTATTTGGATACTTTGTAATAAGAAACTCAATATGAGAATCATGTAATCGAATCTTAATATTATGATATATATATATATATATATATAACAACTTTTATTTCTGCAATCGTGTTTTCTTACATATATAGATGTAAAGTTAGAATTCTTCGAATCTAGTTGAGATCCTTGGGAACTATTTATCAGAGTGAGGGTATTAATAGCATAGACTATTTATGTTATTATTGATACTCTAGATTTTGGATAGATAGTTACTATCAATACGATAGTATAAATTCGCTCGGCATAGACTATACATCTGGGTGAGGGTATTGGTAATATGGACTGTTTATGTTATTACTGATACTCTGAATTTTAGATAGATAGACTCTAGTCACAGATACAATTCATATATCCAAGTAAGGGTATCCAAACACAGTAATAGTTCTCTTGAGAATTGACATCTGTTATGGGATACTGTGAATTTTGGATCTATGGGAATTATATCTGATAGTCCCTCTATTTAATGTAATCTTCTAATCAGATACCATGGGTGTATAGATTTAAATGCATTATATTAATTCATTGTAAACACCATATCGGATACCATGGGAGTATAGATATGGGGGCATTACACAAACTAAACCATGTATTAGCCGTCATATTAACAACTATATATACCTATACTAATCCACATGATAAATATCTTAACTATAATACTATAGATATTGTAGACACTCAAAATTTTCTGCACACCTTTTACTGACATTGCACGAGGGCAGATTCATCTTTCGGAGATAACCCTGGAATATAGCTCGTATCCATTCTAGATACTATCGAAAGTTCAGTCTCAACCCCGGAACACACACCGAGAGTATCAATTCCAACCTCAGAGATAACCCTGAGTTTCGTCCTTGGCAATAACCCCAATGAATGTTGTTGTAGTTTCGGAGATAACTCCGGAAATGCTTGTTTTAAATGCATGCAATCAGCTTCAATCTCAAACCTCCTGCCGAGGCACTCATACTCAAGAAACAGAGCTAACACCGGGAAGACAAGCACACGTATAGATGACCTTGCAAAATTCAAACACTTGCAGCAGTTCAATCTCAGATGTAACCCTGAGCAATGTCTATGCTGAAACCGGAGATAACCCCGGTGAGGAGCCAAAAGGTCATCTTTCCACCTTAACCCTAGCACGCCGTCTCAATATTTCATACATACATACATACAACAATGTCCCACAAGAGCTAAGGAGTTCCAATCCCAAGTGACTATTACGCGTGGCAACACACCGGATAGAATTTGAAGCTTGAAGACCATGGGCATGGTCCCCTCTTCCTGACTTTGTAAAACCTCTAATCCCATGTCATTGCATAACTCTCGACAAAAGCGGTCTGAAGATGATCTTTTACACCTCGTTCGGATGCTCGGATTAAAGTTCTACAAGTTTGAGCAGACATCATAGTGTACGAGTGCACGTATTTCGAGACGACGGGACCCGCAGATCCCGGGGCACCCCGGGCAGCCGCAGGTGCATCTGTGGCTCCCCCCTCTATAAATAGAGGGCTTAGGGTGGCCATTTGTAAGAGAAAGAGAAGTGAGGAAGCCTTGTCCAATTTACTCTGTACACACCCCATATTGAGTGTTTCCTCATTTTAAACACCTGTTAGCTCACATATAGCTATATTTTTACCGGCGAAAGCTGAGTGTTTATCCATCTAGAGTCATAGAAGCCTGCTTTGGCAGCCCACTGTAAGCCTTATCACACTCTATAAATCATTTCTCTTCATCTTTGCAAACACTATTCTTCACATTGAGAGTCGTGTTATGTGTGTATGCCTGGACTTCGGTCCGTGGTTTTAATTTCTGTCTATATATATACTTATATATGTATATATTTATATATGGACTAACATTATCGTGTTATGCCTCGATTGAGCCTAGACTTATGTTTGGAGCGTTTATTTGCTTTTATATATATATATATATATATATATATATATATATATATATATATATATATATATATATATAAACTATTGTTAGACTTTGTCTGATGAGCCTGGATTTTACATCCAGAGCGTTTATTGTTTTTATATATATTTATATATATACTGTCGTAAGACATATCCAATGAGCCTGGGTTTTATATCCATTGCGTTTACTTCTTATATATATATATATGTATATATATATATATGTGTACATTTCTGTCAGACCTAAAGTTTACTTCGAGGCCTTTTACTGCTTTCTTTACATTTAGTCCCGCCTGGAGTTTACTTCGTGGCGGTTGATCGTATTTACTGCTTTATTTACATTTAGTCCCGCCTGGAGTTTACTTCATGGCGGTTGATCGTCTTTTAAAGCTTTACTTACATTTCTGATCCCCCATGGAGGTGCTTCGTGGTGGTTGATCATATATATATATATATATATATATATATATATATATATATATATATATATATATATATATATATATATATATATATTTACAGCTTTTATATATATAACTGCTTACTGTTTTCATATAAACTGTGACGCCCCCGAATCCAGGTACTTGAAACCCGAACTCGGTGCTTCACGATACCATTTCTATGAGCGGAATAATACTAATAATAATAACAATAATATAGATTTTCAAACTTAATTTACATATTATCAGAGTTTAGTTCCCAAGTACGAAACCTTTAAACATTCGTTACATGATAATAATAATATTTATTATCCTTATCATAAAGTCAGACTATTACATAGAATAGCTTAAATATTTAGTCAGCAACTTTCCCTTTCCCCTTGTTCTTGGCAGATCCTTCGGGTTGTTCACACTTATCTGAAAACATTTAAAATTAAGCAAGAATGAGCATTCGAGTACCCAGCAAGTAATAGAAACAATAGTAGTTAACTGAAAGGATTAAATATTTTCTTTGAAAGATACTTCTACAACGGATCAACAGTTGTGAAGTAACCTGAACCAATAATCAACAACATGTCATTTCGATTTCAAATTTTTGAAACTACGAATTGACTATAAATGAGAATCAGTTGACAGACTATGAACATTATTTTCTATTTTCGAAAAGGTTTAAACAGAAATTCATCTGTAAACCATCATTGCTTACGGGCACGGGGGTGATCAGCCCGTTATGCCCTGTATTGATCAATACTACATTGCTAGAACGATATTATCGTTCATCCTTTGTCCGCCTTAGCGCATAAAAATTTCCCATAATTGGGATGTTCATAACAGTCTTGAATCCAAACCAAAATAATTCGGTTGGATAACAGTAAAGTTTTATCTTGTTCAACAACAACTTTAAATTTATGTCTAGCTGGATCAAATATCTTAGACGACTTTTATTTCAATATATACATACTAGGCAAATATAAGTATGTATCAACATGTGATAAAATATAATGATTATCCAAGTGGGAACACTTGTATAACCATGTTATAGAAATTAACTGTAGCATCCCCGAATCCGGGTCCCAAATCGCCGCGGATCCGGTATACTAATTCTATCGCTATTTGCGGAAGATATAAACATAAATTGTTTATACATTAAACTTACACATAATCCCCAAGGTCGAGTAACCTTAACTTAATACATACCTTCAATATTAAAAAGGTTTACAATACTATTTTCGTTAGAAAATTTAATTCATTTAACTGCAACGTAATTTAACCTTGCACTCTGACTTCTCTTCTGCCTTTATTCGAGCTTTCATCTAAATCTGAAAATTTTATCATGATATAGCAAGAGTGAGCAACAAATTTGCCCAGCAAGTTTTACATACAATGA
The DNA here is from genome assembly GCA_020205505.1 of Panax japonicus. Lineage (NCBI taxonomy): Eukaryota > Viridiplantae > Streptophyta > Magnoliopsida > Apiales > Araliaceae > Panax > Panax japonicus. The sequence continues at coordinate 38,244,216 of CM035102.1, read as the reverse complement.
AGATATATATCATGATTGAAAAGAATGAATAAGCTTTCAAGTTTTCAACAATATGATAATTGTAAAATAACATGAGTCAAGTTTCAACGATTGAATGACTGAACCAATAACATTGGATGTCAACAATTAACATGAACAAGTTTAACTGAAACCTATGGTAATGAAGGTGATCAGCCTTTCATACCTGATGAACATAAACAACATGCACAATGTGCGAATCAATAATTTATTAACGTGGTATAATCAACAATAATTAACCACTAACATGCTTTGAATTAACAACTCAAGTTGAGTTAGGAAACTTGCACCATAATTAGAAGTTCAAGTTTAGGAACTTGCCTGATTCGTTGACTACTGCTACGCAATTTAATTTAACTTCTTTTGTAAGACCTATCAATATAAGATCGATCCTTCAATTAGCATAATACATTTTATCTCTCAACACGATTACTCAAATAATAAATTAGCTAACATTTAGCCACATAATTAAACATTGAGTAATTCTTTAACTCCTTAGTAATATTATTATCCCTTAATAATATTACTATCACTTAACCATTATCTTAAACTTTTGTCTATTTTTTTTTATAGAATATTTATCATTTACAAATATTATTAATCATTTAATAATATTTAAATCCTTTACTAATATTATTAATCATTTAATAATATTGCAATCACTTTCTAATATTATTAATCATGTAATAATATTTTACTGTTTCATAAATAATAAAGGTCTCACACCTTTTAAGATACAAATATTCTACATCTTGAAACTTAAACCATTTAAATTCATTTCAGAAATATCTTTTATCTCTACTCGCAAACATGGAGTTTAAACAGCTAATGCATGTCTTTTATAGTAAAACTCAATTTACTATATTATTTTTCTATCGTTTGCCCAAACACATGATATACTTCATGGAATATCATTTTCAACAATTACATAGAAAAATAACATAAATCTCTCATTTTAATCTCTCGTCGAATATTATTAATATATAATAATATTTTACACTAAGGTTATCAACCTTTTAATAACATTCTAGTCCAATACTACTAATAATATCTCAATACAATATTATTAGTCACATAAAAATAATAATTTATGACATTAATCACATAAATAAACTCGTTTAAACATTCTAAAATGTCATAAACATCATAACACTTTATACCCGACCCAAACATCCATTACAAACTGGCATAAGTCATACTCAAGGGTCTCATGTCATAAATCGCATTATTCCTATTTTTGGACATTTTGATTTTCGAAATATTTTACCCAGCCTCGCTAAAACAGTCATAACTCTCTCGTTTTAAAACATTTTTGATCGATTCTTGCGCCCACGCGAAGCTAACTTCTGGGGCCACAACTTTCGTTCATGGACCAACTTCAAATTCCAAGCACAAAATTCCAGAAAATCCGTGCAAGAGGACTGCACCGAATTTGTTGGACAGATTTGACACAACTACTTTGAAAAGTCATAACTCCTTGCTCCGAAGTCGGAATTAGTCCGTTCCGGAGTCTATGGAAAGCTTATTCAGTATACTATAATAACCCAAAAGCCCATAACTTTCTAGAAACTGAAGGTAGTACTGAATTCTGTCTTTAGGGTCAGCAGTTCACAGTTTTTTTTTCTTTTCGGTTTCTAACATGATTGCTTACGATTTTCATATCTCACTCAAAATATCTTCGATTCAAACGAAATTTGGACATGTTATACCCCATTCTACAAAATATTTTACAAAATTATTACATGCACCAAATGGATTATCTAAGACATGATTTCGAGTGACCAAAAATCCTAAAAAAAATCATGCAAACTAGTTTAACCCAACTTTTGAGAAAATCATGATTTTGATTCTAGCATGCATGTGTTTGATTCCGATTATCCAGACCACTTCTAATAACATATATATACATGTTACAACAATTCATTTATCTAACTTTTCATATTTTGATCAAATTAGCAACTAAGAGGCATAATATCAAACACTTAGCATGCATGGCATAACTCTTTGGATTTTTAAAGCATACATGGCATGATTTGTCCAGAACTTATGTTCTTATTACACCATAACAATCAGACCACAATTACACAACATCACATACTCCAAAACAAACCATTTATAAAGGTCTCTTATGCATATTCTCTCATAGTTTTGGAAGAACATAGAGAATGGGTTCATAGTTTACCTCTTTGACGAATTCCTCTTGATTTAATCTGTTAGTGACTCACTCCTTTCTTGCTTAGACTCTCCAAAATCTCCAGAAATCACAACATCTATTACTCTCAATATTTTCTTCTCTTTTCTTTATTTTTGCTCTCTAGTTAGAAAGTTGTTGTGAAAGGAAGAAGAGGCTCAGATGGAATGTATATACCTCATATATAATGTAATGAAACTGAAATCTCCAGCCCATTACAACTCCCCCATGATCAGATATCATTACTCTTACAATTCATTAGGCTAATTATGAGTAGGAGTTAAGAAAATGAAAGGTTTTTGTTTAATAACACAAGAGTAACCCCCTCCCTCAATAATCCTTATAGTACGAATACTCCCTCCCTTGTCCCATATAGATTGCCACAAGAACTCCCAGCAACTGAACTTCATGTAAATAAAAACATTATTTTAATCATTTAATCAATTAACAAGTCATTTTGACCATTTTGCCCTCCGTAGTCAAACGTGTCAATACTTATATCGATTCCTACTAAAGTCGACGTCCCGGACATCATGGAACTCTCCGTTTCGTCAAACACAACTTCAAAATTCGTAGTTGACAATTCGTCGCTCCAAAGTGTGTTTGGGCTAAATTTAAGATAATATTATATCTAATAAAGTTTCAAGAGAATAGATTTGACTGTATGTGATATTTTACGTCATGAAACTTCCAAGTCCATATATCTATAAATAAGAGCATTGTAAAAGAGAATGATGGATATATAAAAATATTATAAGGCATGTCTCATTTTCGTGATACATTTTCGTGGTTACAGTCTATCCTGCCTATTTTCGACGTTTCGGACTCAAATACGCAGACCGCGTCTCTAAATTCCGCTCCAAACTCAAACTCATATTTGTAAGTCATCCCACGAAATTAATTAGAATTAATTCCATCCTTAACCAATTTAAATAAGTGGCCTAACCGTAACAACCATTAATATGCATCTTATCACATAACATATAATAAAATAAATAATTCATCTAAAAATAATTGTCACATAAGAATTTCACATAAGTTTGTTTATTGAAATTGTTTAATTACATGGAAAAATCTAGGATATTACATTCACCCTCCCTTATAAGGATTCCGTTCTCGGAATCACCGAAACCCTACCTTACCCAGGTTTTCATCAAATCTCTTCGTTGAATAACTTCAACACATTAACTTAATATAGGTTTTATATTTCCTACTCCCACCATTCTTGATAATAAATTTTTATACGTTTTATTTCATAACATTTACTTAGACTCAATTATATTTGAGTATTACATATTCTTTGACCCGTTCATTATCTTTCCCTAAGGATCATTATCATATACTATATTCTCAAACTCTTGGGACATTACATTCACCCCTTCTTCTAAGAATTTCGTCCTCGAAATTATTTTTTTGACTTACTAATTTTCATTCATTCCATTTATCAAAATAGATTTTATTTTAATATCTATTTATTCCTTAGGTTCTGCAACCAAATTCTTTCTCTATGGATCTTTCTAAGATCATCATATTCCTTACCTCTTCCTCTTTTAAGAGTTTTACATTTCTCTTCTTTCTGAAATTTCATTCTTTCTTGAAATTTTTATGCTTTGCTTAATTGTCTCATCCTTTCCACTTTCACATTTCAGAATAACAAGAATCTTCCTCAATTGCTCAATAATTGGGAAGCGATATGAATAAAAGGAATTTAAAAGTTTCCAAATCATGCTGAGGGGTCATAAGACCTTGAACTACGTCCCTAGGTTATCAAGTATCTCGACTTGAACCTTTAACAGTCATAAGACTATACGGACCTTGAACTCTTCTCTAGGTTTAACAGTGCATCACCACCATAAACCATCTTTAACAGAATGTTTAGCAATCACACAGACTGAAAACACTCTCTGCAAGTACTCTAGGTGATCAGCCTATCGTACCCCTACGTCGTGCACAACGTATTACATCTTAACTTCGTAACGACTATATGCATTCTTTTCGGAACCATTGTCTCCGATAACATGTCCCCTTTTTACAGGGTTGTTCACCTCAGCTTTTCAACATCTGAATCCGCACAAAAATAATTTAGTTTGGCATAACTTCTCAAGAAATACTTGAATTTCATGAACATATTTCAATACTCGTCTAGCTGAATCAAATAGCATAGACTTCTACAATAATTCGGACATCAATCGAAATATACATATACTCGAATATATATATTCTCATATCTTAAAGAAACCTAAAAAATCTTTTTATGACGTCGTGATACCGCACTGTATTTATACTCCGTTTGAGAATTCCGTCATTTTGTGACTTTGTCATACTACATCATACCATAGTGGGCTGATGATCGTTAGATCACATCCAACACTAGGTAATACTGCATTGATGACTCCATCGTTTTTATCATCTTTGCACCAGGTTACATGATGCATTAATGATATAAAATACATTTTGAAATATTACAAATCATTTTTGTCTAGCCGAAGCAATTAGCATAGACATACGAATAACAGTATTGTTGTTAAAACTCATTGGTTCCATCATTTGATCCAATGTTTTTCAAGAAAATAGAAGTGTAAACATCAGCACGAAGTCAATAAATTTCGAAAGTCTAGCATAGCTAGTAGATTTAGAGTACCTATGCTTCCACCATCAACTCCACTTTCTATAATGATTCATTGCTTAATAGGTCTATCTATTTTTATCATCCTCAATACTCCATTTACACTTATCTATACCCAGTTCGTCAAACTTACCACACGTTATGAGTTCAGGAACTTGCCACAATCATATGAGTTTAAGAACTTATCCTAGTCAGACCATAGGCGTCCATTCGCTGAGGGGTTCAAAAACATACCATATAATTATGAGTCACGAACCTACCATAAGTATGAGTTTTAAGAACTCGCAACTTAACCTTATATCCTCTACCTATTCGTTATACACATGAGAAAAGAATCACCTTCTCAACATACATATAGCAAATAGCGTGACATTAGGTTCCAATGATTATCAATGTCAGAAACTAAGTGGTTGTTAAACCAAACTCGGCCACTAATCAATATAGGAAGCTAAGCGGACAATTTCCCGCCCATACAAAGAATTTGTCAACCTAACCACTCTATCAACCAGGAAGCTAAGTGATTCTAAAACCAAGTACAAATTCCCCGCCCATACAAGGAATCATACAACTCAGCTACTGATCTGAGTCCTCAATTGAAAACTCACATACTCTTAACTTTCTCTTTTCTTAATACGGATTTTTTTTAATCCGTATCTTAACATTTACCACTCTTTTCTGAGTTTACATTGTACCACTTCATAGTACCTTGTCTTTATAACATAAAGCTATATCATTCCAATCACTTAACATATTATATGTTATTCAATGATTTAATCTGATCACGTGGTGATCTTATTTTTGTAATCATTTCCCCTTATGCTTACGATCGTTTTATTTTACGATCTTCTTATTCTTCTCCTTAGTCATATTATATTATGATTTTATTTGCACTTTTCATCTTATAGACATAGTCTATTTATTTTCACTTTTCATCTCTATTACTGGAGTTAGGTAACTCCATATTCTTATCCTTATAACTCTTTAAGATTCTTCTTTGAATCTTCTTTATCTTTCTCTTTACTAAATGATGAATTTCCAAAAATTCATCTCTTATCGCTTAAACTCTATTTGAGTTTATTACTTATCATCTTTATGGTTATAGCCTAAGGTACACCTACCTAAGGTTTATAACCTACAGCTCTGATACCAACTTGTAGCATCCCCGAATCCGGGTCCCAAATCGCCGCGGATCCGGTATACTAATTCTATCGCTATTTGCGGAAGATATAAACATAAATTGTTTATACATTAAACTTACACATAATCCCCAAGGTCGAGTAACCTTAACTTAATACATACCTTCAATATTAAAAAGGTTTACAATACTATTTTCGTTAGAAAATTTAATTCATTTAACTGCAACGTAATTTAACCTTGCACTCTGACTTCTCTTCTGCCTTTATTCGAGCTTTCATCTAAATCTGAAAATTTTATCATGATATAGCAAGAGTGAGCAACAAATTTGCCCAGCAAGTTTTACATACAATGAAGATATATATCATGATTGAAAAGAATGAATAAGCTTTCAAGTTTTCAACAATATGATAATTGTAAAATAACATGAGTCAAGTTTCAACGATTGAATGACTGAACCAATAACATTGGATGTCAACAATTAACATGAACAAGTTTAACTGAAACCTATGGTAATGAAGGTGATCAGCCTTTCATACCTGATGAACATAAACAACATGCACAATGTGCGAATCAATAATTTATTAACGTGGTATAATCAACAATAATTAACCACTAACATGCTTTGAATTAACAACTCAAGTTGAGTTAGGAAACTTGCACCATAATTAGAAGTTCAAGTTTAGGAACTTGCCTGATTCGTTGACTACTGCTACGCAATTTAATTTAACTTCTTTTGTAAGACCTATCAATATAAGATCGATCCTTCAATTAGCATAATACATTTTATCTCTCAACACGATTACTCAAATAATAAATTAGCTAACATTTAGCCACATAATTAAACATTGAGTAATTCTTTAACTCCTTAGTAATATTATTATCCCTTAATAATATTACTATCACTTAACCATTATCTTAAACTTTTATCTATTTTTTTTTATAGAATATTTATCATTTACAAATATTATTAATCATTTAATAATATTTAAATCCTTTACTAATATTATTAATCATTTAATAATATTGCAATCACTTTCTAATATTATTAATCATGTAATAATATTTTACTTGTTTCATAAATAATAAAGGTCTCACACCTTTTAAGATACAAATATTCTACATCTTGAAACTTAAACCATTTAAATTCATTTCAGAAATATCTTTTATCTCTACTCGCAAACATGGAGTTTAAACAGCTAATGCATGTCTTTTATAGTAAAACTCAATTTACTATATTATTTTTCTATCGTTTGCCCAAACACATGATATACTTCATTGAATATCATTTTCAACAATTACATAGAAAAATAACATAAATCTCTCATTTTAATCTCTCGTCGAATATTATTAATATATAATAATATTTTACACTAAGGTTATCAACCTTTTAATAACATTCTAGTCCAATACTACTAATAATATCTCAATACAATATTATTAGTCACATAAAAATATTAATTTATGACATTAATCACATAAATAAACTCGTTTAAACATTCTAAAATGTCATAAACATCATAACACTTTATACCCGACCCAAACATCCATTACAAACTGGCATAAGTCATACTCAAGGGTCTCATGTCATAAATCGCATTATTCCTATTTTTGGACATTTTGATTTTCGAAATATTTTACCCAGCCTCGCTAAAACAGTCATAACACAAGAGTAACCCCCTCCCTCAATAATCCTTATAGTACGAATACTCCCTCCCTTGTCCCATATAGATTGCCACAAGAACTCCCAGCAACTGAACTTCATGTAAATAAAAACATTATTTTAATCATTTAATCAATTAACAAGTCATTTTGACCATTTTGCCCTCCGTAGTCAAACGTGTCAATACTTATATCGATTCCTACTAAAGTCGACGTCCCGGACATCATGGAACTCTCCGTTTCGTCAAACACAACTTCAAAATTCGTAGTTGACAATTCGTCGCTCCAAAGTGTGTTTGGGCTAAATTTAAGATAATATTATATCTAATAAAGTTTCAAGAGAATAGATTTGACTGTATGTGATATTTTACGTCATGAAACTTCCAAGTCCATATATCTATAAATAAGAGCATTGTAAAAGAGAATGATGGATATATAAAAATATTATAAGGCATGTCTCATTTTCGTGATACATTTTCGTGGTTACAGTCTATCCTGCCTATTTTCGACGTTTCGGACTCAAATACGCAGACCGCGTCTCTAAATTCCGCTCCAAACTCAAACTCATATTTGTAAGTCATCCCACGAAATTAATTAGAATTAATTCCATCCTTAACCAATTTAAATAAGTGGCCTAACCGTAACAACCATTAATATGCATCTTATCACATAACATATAATAAAATAAATAATTCATCTAAAAATAATTGTCACATAAGAATTTCACATAAGTTTGTTTATTGAAATTGTTTAATTACATGGAAAAATCTAGGATATTACATTCACCCTCCCTTATAAGGATTCCGTTCTCGGAATCACCGAAACCCTACCTTACCCAGGTTTTCATCAAATCTCTTCGTTGAATAACTTCAACACATTAACTTAATATAGGTTTTATATTTCCTACTCCCACCATTCTTGATAATAAATTTTTATACGTTTTATTTCATAACATTTACTTAGACTCAATTATATTTGAGTATTACATATTCTTTGACCCGTTCATTATCTTTCCCTAAGGATCATTATCATATACTATATTCTCAAACTCTTGGGACATTACATTAACGAACAGGATAAATAACTTGATCAATATTAACAGGATAAAGGAAATTGTACAACAATTATTGCTTAATAGCTTACTTATACAGAATCATTGCATAAGTATATACAAAGGTTGAAATATTTGAACAGTTCAGATATTATCTTACGCATGTCCTTAGCATAAAGTAAATGCAAAGGGTTAGATACTTGCCTTGTCTGCTGCTTACACAACTTAGATATATCTTTTCTATCAAGTCCTATCATAAATAGATCATTGTCTAATTAGAATCATATATTATATCATATAATACTGCTTATTGCAGTCAGCACATTCCTAATCACATTGTCACATAACTTTAACACCATTGAATCACAAATAATTCACTTATCAAGTCAATCTATCTAAGTCCAGATCAATTTCTGAAATATGTCGGTCTACCGACAACTTTATCAGGTAATTATCGAGTCTATGACTCTATACAGTTATACAATATCCACTTAGATATCTTAAACACCAGTTATAACATTTTTCACGACCTTATAATAATTTTTAAATAATTATTATCATTTATCATAATTTTTGAAATATCAAAATCATTATTAAATAATTTAAATATTAAACAATTCTTTTATCATTAATATTTAATTAATAATAAACTATTAATGAAACCATTGCCAAATATTAAAGTCATTAATAATAACTTAAAATATTTTTAAAACATTTATATTACCCTTAAATGATTTTTAAAATATTTAAAAATCATTATTAAATAACTACCATTTATATTTATATATTAATTTATCATTATCCAAATATTAAAAGGTATTAATTACAACTTAAAATATTTTTTAATTCACTTATATCCTTTTTAAATGATTTTTAAATAAATAAAACCATTTTTAAACTATTTATTTAATATAATTATTAAATAAATTTAATATCATTAATATATCATTAATATTAAATTATTAATGAAATTATCCTTTAAATATTAAAAGTTATAGTTTATAACTTAAATATCTTTAAAACTTTATTTTCATTTAAAATGATTATTATAATATTAAAATCATTTTTAAACTAAATTATTTAATATAATTATTAAATAACTTTAGTATCATTAATAATCACTAATTAATGAATTTAACCTTTAAATATTAAAAGTTATATTTTATAATTTAAAATATCTTTAAATACTTTATTATTATTTAAAATGATTTTTAAAATAATAAAATCATTTTTAATTTAATTATTAAATTCATTTAACAAATAACTTAATAATCATTAATAATAATTTTTTTAATGAAAATTATCAAATAATATTAAAAGTTATTAAAAATAACTTAAAATATTTTCTTATATCATAATATAATTTTAAATGATTTTTCAAATATTAAAATCATTATTAAATAATTTATTTAATATTCTAATTAAATAAATTAAATACTTTTAATATTCCAAAAATATTAAATATTTATGAAATATATTTAAATTAATCAAAGACTAATTTTCGGAATTTAAAATATTTTTTAATAATTTATTTTGTATTTTTAATAATTAAAAACTATTTTTTTCTATTTATTAACTAATTTCCGAAAAATAAATTACTATCTGTCGCTAAAGACTAGCTATAGCGACAGAACCGTCGCTATAGGTGTTCTTCATGTTCTTCATACAACCCAGAAATTCATATGCAGTTGACGAGGTGCTCACTTTGACCAAGCTTAATTTAGTGTGTGTTGTGTTTTTGGGTCTGCTGATTGTCAGATCATGTAATAAAAATACAAGACTACACGATGCAACAATAAACATCAGCATAACTTGAATAAACAATGAGATCTGAGCCCTTAAAGTGGCTGTCAGACCTGTTCTTCATTTTCTGGGTTACCCAGAAATGAAGAACAGTTCGTCCATCCTATTTTGGGCTTCCACAAATTGCAATTCGTGCACTATTTTTGCGATATAAAGTATCCAGTGTGTACCCAACATGACAAGGAAGAGATCTAACACCACAACTCATTAAATAATCAACACAATTAGAAGATTCAGCCTAGTCAAACGTTGTCAGTCATCGCGTTCTTGAGTTTTCTGGGTTTTCCAGAAAACTCAATTCGTGATCATCTGTCTTGGTTTGACCAACTACTGATTTCGATCCGTTTATGAAATAAGTGATATTAAGGCATGATTATGTAGTCTAACAAACATACTACAATCTAAATGCAAGAACCATAACGATACATCAAACCACTGTCAGATCCAAGCCCTTGAAGAACTTGTCAGAGCTTTCTAGGCTCATTCTGGGTTACCCAGAAATGGCCCGGTCATGCCCGGTCAACGAGTTTTGACCGTTTAAAAAATGAAATCCATACATCATTGAACCTTGATTCTTATACCAGAGTAAAGATCTCATACTATACTACAAAAGTAAACACTTAAACAACAAAAATACCAAATATACTAAGATCTACACGGTCTGACATTCATTGTCAGACCATAACAAGAACTTTTTCCAAAAAATTGAAAATCAACGATTTGAATATTTAGATGTTATGGACTTGTAATATACCAACCCAGATCGTCATGGTAAACTACAAACAACATATTCTAACAACAAAAACTAACAACTAACACAAATTTTTTGGACAGAAATTCAAGGTAGGTTTTATACCTTTCTTTGATTTAATTTCTGATTTTGGCTTCTGATGTTGTTAGGAATTTCGTGGGGCTGGATTCTGAGACTGATTTGCTAATAATTTCGAAGGTTAGAGAGAGAGAGCTTAGGTTGAGAGTTTGGAGAAAAATGATCTAAATGATGACTTTTTCTCTCTCTTGATCTATATATACTAATGTATGATGCATGTATGTCTGATGCATTAGCTGATTTGCTGTCATTTTGTGTCTCAATTGTCAAATAAGTTGGTCACCCACCCATCCTATTGTCAAAACCTAGTTTGTAGCTTCAATTATACAAGAGGGGCATTTTTGTCATTTGGTAAATTATTTTAATGGCAACATTGTAATCTTGCAAACCCTTAGGGTTTGACCCTTAGGGTTTAACCCTAAGGTTTAGCACAAAACAAATCTAGGATTTAGCAATTAGGGTTTGCACAAAAATAAAAAATTAAATAACTTTTAGTTTCTAAAATTCACAAATTAGGATTTCTAAATTAGTTTAGATTTCCTAATCACATATACTTAAAAATTAGATTTAAGTTTTTACTAATTATAATAAAGATCAGTAATTAGCAATTAAGGCATTAATTTGGTAATTAGGGTTAATAATTTAGTAATTAGGATTAACAATTTAATAATTAGGGTAAAAAAACTTGTAATTAGGATTTCTAATTACATTAATCATGATCATTAGAGTTTAAATAACATAATTAACCTTGCCACCTAAGCAATTAAGGTTTACAATTATCAATTAGGGTTCACAAATATCAGTTAGGGTTTTAATTTTCAAATTAGGGTTTCCTAATTAGCATACCATGAAATTACACACAACATATATCATATAATACAAATATTTAATAATCACAAAAATTTCCCATTTAAATTGATAAATATGGTTAAATCAATTAATGATAGGGTTTGGTCAATATACCATAATTGACGAACCATCAACAGTACAATTTTTTTTTACATATATATTATAATATTATTATCATTCCTTGATCAAAATCTAAAATTAGGGTTTGGATTCCATATCTGATTTTATCTGCCATAATTAACCTTATAATTAAGTTAAAATAATTAACTTAATAACCTGAATAAAATTTATATAATAAAATAATTATTATAATTATTCAAAAAAAATCATATCATATATTATTTAAATAATATGCACATATAATTTCATGGAAAGATAATTAATAAAACTTTTCTAATATAACCTTAATTATTGTAAAAATATAATTTATAATAATCAACATTTTTTTTAAATAATTTTTATTTGCAACTATTGATGTAATAAATAAATTTTATTTATCACACATATAATTATAATTACACATTATCTTGGCACATATCATTCATATTTATTTTAAATAATAAAAAAAATTATACATAAAATTTATGATTTATTTATATAGAAAATATCGAGTTGTCACATTCACCCTCCCTTATAAAGATTCCGTCCCCGGAATCACCACTTTAAAACCTATACCTACCAGGGTACATGACATTCACAATCGTTGCAGGTAGATGTCGATCAACTTTGATCAGACTGATCTTTAACTATTTACTTAAAGCTTGCCTTTCTGATTATACGGAAATTTGATTTCTAAAGAAACTCAAATTCCTCCTTCAAAATTTCCTTATAAAATAATTTACTATAAATAGGAAAATCATATATAAGAAAATAAAAATTATAAGAAAAGTACCTGGAGTTCCACTGCCAGCTGCCACCGTGTCTTGGACTGTCATGTTGAAGACTCATGCGGTAGATTTCGTCGGCTTGCTGGATGAAGTTGGTCCCGTGATTGCCAAAGTTCCTGAAAGTAGTATGTACACAAGCCAATCATGTTTGATGATAAAGCATATACTTTGTAACAATCTTATTCATTTATTAATAAAAAGTATTAATTTATTAAAGGCTTTTAATTATCTACATGATACTGTTTTATAATATGTGATAAACCCATAGTTTTAAGCAATGCTTTTAGAATAATGATGATGATCATTCTAATGAGATCTAAATTCTTAGAAAGCTTAAAACTAAAATAGTTCCCAATCGTTGGATTACTAAATTGGGGATTAGTGAATCCGGATAGATTGGTACATACGTTGCTTGCTCATTGGATGAGGATGATTGATCTCATGATCATTTGTGTGGAGACACTAAAGCAAGTATGTAGGTGCTTATTAGAGAATAAGTTCACTGAACGTGACTCGCTAAGGAATATCTAATGGAGTTTTACTTGCATGTCAATAGGAATTCCTGTAGTGATAGTAGTACAAGTGATCCTTGGACTTGAGATCATCATAGTATCTTGTGTATGATGAGTTATACTTTGACTTATTCCTTAAGACCCTTAGGGTATATCAAAGGGTATGCTTGGGTATAATAAATTATACATGGAGATAATGTATAATCAATAAAGAATCTACCACTTCTAGTAAAAGAAGAGAAATGTCCTATGTGATTCGATAAATGACAACCCAGTAGTCCTTGGCCAAGGCAGAATGAAATTAGAAAGGAGTTTCTAATTTGCATTATTTGGGGTTGTGCATTTAAGAGTCGAAATATATATAATTAAATAAAATAAGACTTGACAGTAATTCTATGTCTTATATTTAATTGGGACATTGTATGGTGGAATGATTGAATTGTACGGTAACTATTTACTCAAAGGTTCTTTTATGATTAATGTTGAAATCTATATTATCTGGAAAGTCGTTGATCGCTAGGGAGGCTTATCCCTATTGTAGAATAAATATTATTTATTTAAATAAATTAATAATTTAATTTATTTATTTAAATAAGATTAGAATTGTTCTAATTGATTTATTCACAACCGGTTTAATATGGAGAACCTAAAGGGTCACACCATAAAAGGAAGAATAATTATTTAAGAAGTTAATGGCATAATCGTAATAATAAGTTAATTATATTTAATTTAATCTATGGTGATAGAATAAATTAAATAGCTTAATATTTATTATTTAATATTTTGGAAATATTAAATATAAATTAATAAGAGGAGTCTTATTATTATTACTATTATTATTATTTATTTTCTAAAGGAGTTTGGGAATTAATTAATAAAAGTACTCTCGTATATCCTAATAAGATTAGGAGGCCAATTAATTAAAAGAGTTTAATTAATTATTCCTAATAAGATTGGGAACCTAATTAATTAAAGGAATTTTAATTAATTAAAATAAAATTCAATTCCTTAATTGTTAAGGAGGGTTGCCTACATCTATAAATAAGAGGAGTCTTATTATGGGTGATGGGGTTGTTGACTTTTACAACATACGTAATTTCAATAGTTGGAGAGTACGCCTTTTCTATAGAGATAGAAAATTAGGGTTTTGCCAAATACCCATCTTCTTGAATCTCTATTCTTTCTTGGTGGATCACCTCTAGAGGCCAAACACTTGGGTGGCTAACGTTGATCAAAGGAAGGAACCAAACCCGGTGGATTCAAGTTGAACGCGAAAAGGATTGGAGGTGAACTTGTACCTGAGGAAGCTCGGATCTTCAAGGGTATAGTTCTTATTCTTTCTTTTTCGTTTAATTAATAATTGTGCATAAAGGGTGATCCGGGTTTATGGTTTGTAAATTTTTTAAACTCTGATTTTATACGTTTCCGCATATTTTGTGCAATTTGATTGCGTTCATGAATATTACAAACCTAACAGTTCCGCCGCTTTTCCCCATGTTCACACTTGCTGTCTCCGCTTTCCTTTTCGGACAGTATCCTTATGGTCCTTTGATCCACACAGAAAACACCCACCAATTGTCTTAGAATTGGGGCAGTTGGGAGAGATATGGCCCTCCTGCCCGCACTTGAAACATGCGAATTTTCCCTTCTGGTTCAGAGCTGCACATGATTTGTTGCTTTTAGCTCCTATTTGGTCAATTTGGATTTTAAGCTTATCTTTTTCTTCCATTATTTCAATTAATGCTTTCCGCAGTTGGCTATTTAGTAATTTTTCTATTTCCCACAATCGTTCCAAAGAGGAAACCTGGTCCCGCAGATTCTGCACTTCGGTTGATGCTTGGTTAGCTCCAACTTCAGTGTCTGAATCGTTTCGGTTAGTTCCACCATTTCCGGAATCTGGTACGACATTCTCCACAATAACCACCTCATCGAGGTTGCTTTCACTTTGAGCCTCTATTTCAGCTATTGGCTTTGATATCAGCTTCTTCTTTACGATCCAAGGGTATCCTATTCCTTTTTCACCTGACATCTACACACAAATTATCTTGATTATCATAGAATATATACACATAACACATAAAGGTTTTATATAAGTTATCTTTTAGTTTATTTAACGATGAATTTATCCGATTCATCTATTTTTAAACTCTATATGAGTTATTTATATTTTTAACGTTTCCCTCTGTTCTAAGGTTATAGCCTAAGGTTTATCCCACCTAAGATTTCTAACCCTATAGCTCTGATACCATTCTGTGACGCCCCCGAATCCAGGTACTTGAAACTCGAACTCGGTGCTTCACGATACCATTTCTATGAGCGGAATAATACTAATAATAACAATAATATAGATTTTCAAACTTAATTTACATATTATCAGAGTTTAGTTCCCAAGTACGAAACCTTTAAACATTCGTTACATGATAATAATAATAATAATATTTATTATCCTTATCATAAAGTCAGACTATTACATATAATAGCTTAAACATTTAGTCAGCAACTTTCCCTTTCCCCTTGTTCTTGGCAGATCCTTCGGGTTGTTCACATTTAGCTGAAAACATTTAAAATTAAGCAAGAATGAGCATTCGAGTGCCCAGCAAGTAATAGAAACAATAGTAGTTAACTGAAAGGATTAAATATTTTCTTTAAAAGATACTTCTACAACGGATCAATAGTTGTGAAATAAGCTGAACCAATAATCAACATGTCATTTCAATTTCAAATTTTTGAAACTACTTATTGACTATAATGAGAATCAGTTGACAGACTATGAACATTATTTTCTATTTTCGAAAAGGTTTAAACAGAAATTCATCTGTAAACCGTCATTGCTTACGGGCACGGGGGTGATCAGCCCGTTATGCCCTGTATTGATCAGTACTACATTGCTAGAACGATATTATCGTTCATCCTTTGTCCGCCTTAGCGCATAAAAATTTCCCATAATTGGGATGTTCATAACAGTCTTGAATCCAAACCAAAACAATTCGGTTGGATAACAGTAAAGTTTTATCTTTTTCAACAACAACTTTAAATTTATGTCTAGCTGGATCAAATAGCTTAGACGACTTTTATTTCAATGTATACATACTAGGCAACTATAAGTATGTATCAACATGTGATAAAATATAATGATTATCCAAGTGGGAACACTTGTATAACCATGTTATAGAAATTAACGAACAGAATAAATAACTTGATCAATATTAACAGGATAAAGGAAATTGTACAACAATTATTGCTTAATAGCTTACTTATACAGAATCATTGCATAAGTATATACAAAGGTTGAAATATTTGAACAGTTCAGATATTATCTTACGCATGTCCTTAGCATAAAGTAAATGCGAAGGGTTAGATACTTGTCTTGTCTGCTGCTTACACAACTTAGATATATCTTTTTTATCAAGTCCTATCATTAAATAGATCATTGTCTGATTAGAATCATATATTATATCATATAATACTGCTTATTGTAGTCAGTACATTCCTAATCACATTGTCACATAACTTTAACACCATTGAATCACAAATAATTCACTTATCAAGTCAATCTATCTAAGTCCAGATCAATTTCTGAAATATGTCGGTCTACCGACAACTTTATCGGGTAATTATCGAGTCTATGACTCTATACAGTTATACAATATCCACTTAGATATCTTAAACACCAGTTATAACATTTTTCACGACCTTATAATAATTTTTAAATAATTATTATCATTTATCATAATTTTTGAAATATCAAAATCATTATTAAATAATTTAAATATTAAACAATTCTATTATCATTAATATTTAATTAATAATAAACTATTAATGAAACCATTGCCAAATATTAAAGTCATTAATAATAACTTAAAATATTTTTAAAACATTTATATTACCCTTAAATGATTTTTAAAATATTTAAAAATCATTATTAAATAACTACCATTTATATTTATATATTAATTTATCATTATCCAAATATTAAAAGGTATTAATTACAACTTAAAATATTTTTTAATTCACTTATATCCTTTTTAAATGATTTTTAAATAAATAAAACCTATTTTTAAATCTATTTATTTAATATAATTATTAAATAAATTTAATATCATTAATATATCATTAATATTAAATTATTAATGAAATTATCCTTTAAATATTAAAAGTTATAGTTTATAACTTAAATATCTTTAAAACTTTATTTTCATTTAAAATGATTATTATAATATTAAAATCATTTTTAAACTAAATTATTTAATATAATTATTAAATAACTTTAGTATCATTAATAATCACTAATTAATGAATTTAACCTTTAAATATTAAAAGTTATATTTTATAATTTAAAATATCTTTAAATACTTTATTATTATTTAAAATGATTTTTAAAATAATAAAATCATTTTTAATTTAATTATTAAATTCATTTAACAAATAACTTAATAATCATTAATATTAATTTTTTTAATGAAAATTATCAAATAATATTAAAAGTTATTAAAAATAACTTAAAATATTTTCTTATATCATAATATAATTTTAAATGATTTTTCAAATATTAAAATCATTATTAAATAATTTATTTAATATTCTAATTAAATAAATTAAATACTTTTAATATTCCAAAAATATTAAATATTTATGAAATATATTTAAATTAATCAAAGACTAATTTTCGGAATTTAAAATATTTTTTAATAATTTATTTTGTATTTTTAATAATTAAAAACTATTTTTTTCTATTTATTAACTAATTTCCGAAAAATAAATTACTATCTGTCGCTAAAGACTAGCTATAGCGACAGAACCGTCGCTATAGGTGTTCTTCATGTTCTTCATACAACCCATAAATTCATATGCAGTTGACGAGGTGCTCACTTTGACCAAGCTTAATTTAGTGTGTGTTGTGTTTTTGGGTCTGCTGATTGTCAGATCATGTAATAAAAATACAAGACTACACGATGCAACAATAAACATCAGCATAACTTGAATAAACAATGAGATCTGAGCCCTTAAAGTGGCTGTCAGACCTGTTCTTCATTTTCTGGGTTACCCAGAAATGAAGAACAGTTCGTCCATCCTATTTTGGGCTTCCACAACTTGCAATTCGTGCACTATTTTTGCGATATAAAGTATCCAGTGTGTACCCAACATGACAAGGAAGAGATCTAACACCACAACTCATTAAATAATCAACACAATTAGAAGATTCAGCCTAGTCAAACGTTGTCAGTCATCGCGTTCTTGAGTTTTCTGGGTTTTCCAGAAAACTCAATTCGTGATCATCTGTCTTGGTTTGACCAACTACTGATTTCGATCCGTTTATGAAATAAGTGATATTAAGGCATGATTATGTAGTCTAACAAACATACTACAATCTAAATGCAAGAACCATAACGATACATCAAACCACTGTCAGATCCAAGCCCTTGAAGAACTTGTCAGAGCTTTCTAGGCTCATTCTGGGTTACCCAGAAATGGCCCGGTCATGCCCGGTCAACGAGTTTTGACCGTTTAAAAAATGAAATCCATACATCATTGAACCTTGATTCTTATACCAGAGTAAAGATCTCATACTATACTACAAAAGTAAACACTTAAACAACAAAAATACCAAATATACTAAGATCTACACGGTCTGACATTCATTGTCAGACCATAACAAGAACTTTTTCCAAAAAATTGAAAATCAACGATTTGAATATTTAGATGTTATGGACTTGTAATATACCAACCCAGATCGTCATGGTAAACTACAAACAACATATTCTAACAACAAAAACTAACAACTAACACAAATTTTTTGGACAGAAATTCAAGGTAGGTTTTATACCTTTCTTTGATTTAATTTCTGATTTTGGCTTCTGATGTTGTTAGGAATTTCGTGGGGCTGGATTCTGAGACTGATTTGCTAATAATTTCGAAGGTTAGAGAGAGAGAGAGAGCTTAGGTTGAGAGTTTGGAGAAAAATGATCTAAATGATGACTTTTTCTCTCTCTTGATCTATATATACTAATGTCTGATGCATTAGCTGATTTGCTGTCATTTTGTGTCTCAATTGTCAAATAAGTTGGTCACCCACCCATCCTATTGTCAAAACCTAGTTTGTAGCTTCAATTATACAAGAGGGGCATTTTTGTCATTTGGTAAATTATTTTAATGGCAACATTGTAATCTTGCAAACCCTTAGGGTTTGACCCTTAGGGTTTAACCCTAAGGTTTAGCACAAAACAAATCTAGGATTTAGCAATTAGGGTTTGCACAAAAATAAAAAATTAAATAACTTTTAGTTTCTAAAATTCACAAATTAGGATTTCTAAATTAGTTTAGATTTCCTAATCACATATACTTAAAAATTAGGTTTAAGGATTTACTAATTATAATAAAGATCAGTAATTAGCAATTAAGGCATTAATTTGGTAATTAGGGTTAATAATTTAGTAATTAGGATTAACAATTTAATAATTAGGGTAAAAAAAACTTGTAATTAGGATTTCTAATTACATTAATCATGATCATTAGAGTTTAAATAACATAATTAACCTTGCCACCTAAGCAATTAAGGTTTACAATTATCAATTAGGGTTCACAAATATTAGTTAGGGTTTTAATTTTCAAATTAGGGTTTCCTAATTAGCATACCACGAAATTACACACAACATATATCATATAATACAAATATTTAATAATCACAAAAATTTTCCATTTAAATTGATAAATATTGTTAAATCAATTAATGATAGGGTTTGGTCAATATACCATAATTGACGAACCATCAACAGAACAATTTTTTTTACATATCAAAATATTATAATATTATTATCATTCTTTTATCAAAATCCAAAATTAGGGTTTGGATTCCATATCTGATTTTATCTGCCATAATTAACCTTATAATTAAGTTAAAATAATTAACTTAATAACCTGAATAAAATTTATATAATAAAATAATTATTATAATTATTCAAAAAAAATCATATCATATATTATTTAAATAATATGCACATATAATTTCATGGAAAGATAATTAATAAACCATTTCTAATATAACCTTAATTATTCTAAAAATATAATTTATAATAATCAACATTTTTTTTAAATAATTTTTATTTGCAACTATTGATGTAATAAATAAATTTTATTTATCACACATATAATTATAATTACACATTATCTTGGCACATATCATTCATATTTATTTTAAATAATAAAAAAAATTATACATAAAATTTATGATTTATTTATATAAAAAATATCGAGTTGTCACATAAACTGCGGCATCATGTGAGCCTAGGAATCATGTGATCACAGATTCAGTCTACTGAATCTAGATTCGGTTCCCGTGATTGACATTTTTAGCTGTAAGCAGCTTGTACACTATTTATGGTGTCTGAATTTCCTTGGATGGTTGTCATGCCCATGAGGAGTTCGGCACTGATGTATATTATTTTCTCGAAGATACCTCGCATCTCAAAAATAAAAGCAAATCAACCGAACATTTAATAATAAAATGGAAGTATGAAGAGGTCTCAATTCCTATTGAGCACAAGGTTTGAAAAACCTCTTTTACAAAACTTCATTGCTATATTATGTTTAAAATTAAATTTTTCTATAAATTCAAACCCTTTGTATATAGGTGCGAACGAGGCCTCGCACAACTTCCAAATAATTGCACATTGATCCACACACATACACACACATTCAAATAACAGTTTCTTGAAAAGTGGTGGTCACCATTGCAACACGGATATCGGGGGTGCCTAACACCTTCCCTCCGCATAATCAATCCCCCAAACCCAAATGAATCTCGGTTTCACAGACCCGTTTAGTAGTGTCACATCACTCGGTTAATGTGCAAACCTTTTTCGGTTGCGTTGATGCACCCATTTAAAAACACCAACTGGCAACTCTTAAAGTCAAATCGTCGACATTACACATGTCGGACCTTTTTCACTTGTTTTCTCAAACAAATCTCACATAACATGAGAACATCAAAGAACAAGTAACGAAAAGGGACAAATAAAAATCCCGACATCGACAGATACCATAGCAACACCAAAGAGAAACATATTGTCTGCATTCTATGGCCACAAAAACATGCATATGAGGTTATAATTAAACAGGCAGCAATGTTAACAAACTAAAGCGAAAAGACTCAATATAAACTAGACATAAGTAAGGAAAAATAGATAGAATTTTATACTGTGATGGGGGTGCCTCCCCACCAAGAGCTTGTTTTAAAGTCGTCAGCTTGACTGTACCCATGCCGCTCAATCTGGCTCATAAGCGAAAATGACCATTTTATGCCGCCTATTTGTTAATTCCTTTAAATTTTTGGCCGACATGGATGATTGGCCATTCCCCTTGTCTTCATCCGTCGGCACGAAGAATCTTTCACCACTAAAATTATCCATTAATTCACCTTTGTCATCAAGTTAAAAGCGTTCTTTGTGCGTTAGTGGGCCCTCCAGGGTTTCCACAGTCGTGAGTGTGGTTTCTGATTGTTGATTAGTCTTGACAGTACAACCACTGTTGATCCTCTTTTCTCCAACTTTAGACTCCACCGGTTGGATAGTTTGTACCATGACATCCCCCTCAACCACTGTGCGAGAATCATTGCCTTCTCCTTGCGTATCCACCATGCAGTGCTCTACTTCTTCATCGTTGAGATCAATTATGATCGGTAGATTTCCTTACAATGGATTTCTGATGGCATTAACGAGTTGTCCCAATTGATTTTCAAAGCTTTGTATTGCGGCTTCTTGGCTTGTCATCTGAACCTCATTTCTCTCAATAAATTTGGTGAGAAACTCTTCAAGCCCATTCTCTTTTTCTCATGTTGAGTACTTAGAAAAGCTCTCATTGGGTCAAGACGTCACCTCATATTACGGCGGAGACTGATAGTCAAAGTGATTTGGATAGGAGTAATTCGGATCATTATATTGCTCTTAACTGTAGTCCTAAGAGTTTGGATAACCCTGACAGTTTGGATGAAAGGGATTCGGTTCAAAGTCAGCTCGTTCCTGACAGTAGGCAGTCTGAGTGGACTGACACTCAAGATTGTCAGAAAACCTTAAGACATTTGCAATTTGAACTTGTAATTGCTCGAGTCCTTCTTCTGAGCTTGGTTGTGTCGTCCTCTCATAAGGCCATTGATAACAATGATCATCCATAACCTGTAAACATAAAAACAAAAAGAAAGATCAAACAAATAAAAGATATATATATATATATATATACGTTCAAATTAAGACTAAATTGATTTAAATCAATATTAGACAATATTAGAATAATAGTTCCCCAACAA
Source organism: Panax japonicus (assembly GCA_020205505.1). NCBI lineage: Eukaryota > Viridiplantae > Streptophyta > Magnoliopsida > Apiales > Araliaceae > Panax > Panax japonicus. Next base: position 38,221,356 of record CM035102.1, on the reverse strand, counting down.
TGGCGCCAAAAACTTGTTGGTCAGAAAACCGATCACTAAATATGCACAAATATATGCGGTCTAACAAGTAATACAGTGATAAGGAAAGTGTCGAACCCACGAGGAACTATCACTAATATTTACCAAGTACCGACTTTATATCGCTAAAGTCTTATTCAAACAACAATTAATGAAAGTGTGATTAATCTAAGTATAACTAATTATCAAAGCAAGTAAATGGTTAATGAATGGTAATCAAATGAATTACAAGCTAAGGTTATAACCTCACCCCACACAGGCATTTTGTCGAACACCTGGCGTGCTATGCTTCATCAAACTACCTCCCCTTCTCTCTTTGGTCTTAATGGTCACGACAATTTGTCGACCGAGAACACACAGGTGCTCATACACCTCTGTCGAGGTATGCACGAACATATCCTTTCCAGATCCACCCGATAGGGAATAGAACAGAAAAGAACGTCCAAGCTAGATATAATCCTACACATGTCTATGTGAATTAATCATAACAAGGATTTAAGCATAAGTTCTCAAATAGGTCGCATGTGGCACATAGATATATGTTTATTCTACGCACAACTTATGCAGTCGAAACCCATAATCACATGTCAATATATTTAGGTGTAAATCTATAATCCTTCTTTCAATATCATTTAGATTACAAAAATCATCACTAATGTCTTAGCGAGAATCATTAAGCATGAATATATTAAACCAAACCATATGGTGCCAACCAAAGAGATAAGACAGCCGATTTAAATAACAAAGGGTTCCATTATAACCTTAGAGCCAATACTCAGTTCATAGCTATTGAACAAAATATAAGTAGCAATAAAGAAAATATTTATGGATTACAAAATCAGAGGAAATAAATGGATAAGAGGAAACTCTGTCAAGGCCCTTCAGTCTCCAAGCATTTCGCTCAAATCAAGCTTTCCAATATGTGTAGCTCACTGCTCTGGTCGCTCCAAGGAAATCCCAGAATTTTCCCTAATCTATATTTACAGACATTAACTAAGAACTAGAGAGAGAAATTACAAAAGACGAAGAAAAACTAAACTATTCTATCATAAGCTATATGATGTATATTTTATATATATTGTAGAGGCTTACTTCTCTTCTTATATCAGTCCCCTCTTTTGCTAGGTCAAAAGCAAGCCTTCTATGCCTGGACACCGGAGGTCGCACTACGGCGCGAAGTCTAAGACTAAGGATGGCGCTGCAGCGCCACATCAGGACCAAGAGACCGGAGGTCGCACTACAACGTGAGCCAATAAAGGACCAGTGGCGCTGCGTCACCAAGGTGACGTCAGGCTGGACAAGTGGTTGGCACTGCATTGCGAGATTAAGGTATGGCGTTGGCGCCGCTGCGCGAGTGTATGCAAAATGACCATTTTGTCCCTGAAAGCTAGAAAAGTCATGTAAAGCCCTGCAATACTTCCGTTAAGCATATTAATACAATAATCATATAAAACTATATAAGATCTACGAAGATTAGACAACTATTTAAGCCATAAAGTATCCGATTCGTGGGTATAAATCACACTCATCACATACTGTTGTGTCAGTTAAGTCATAAAGGAGCAGTCATGTCATATCAAGCAGTCTGCACCAAATAACTAGAGATCTACGAAGCAATTCATATAGCTTTCAACGATTAAATTCCAACGGGAAGATTGGGAAGGAGTATATATCAGCCAGAGCTTCAAAGATCAAGAGTTGCAGAGTTGAAAGGATCGTTGAGTTATTGGAATGCTATATTGTTGACTCTACAAAGTTCCACCAGAACTGAATAGAACAAGTCTCAGTGGCAGTGAGACTACGAAGGTGTAAGTGAAGTAGATTTGAAGGAGGATTTGAATAGACTAAAGCTTCACTCAACAAGGATGAGAATGCCGCTGAAGATGGCAGCTAAGCTGAGAGCCGAGAAGGCCAAGAAGATAGCATTCAGAAAAGTGGTAGAGCACAAAGAAGATCCATAGAGCCACTCTACGAATCACCATAAACTAAAAGCTACAATTAAACAGATGCATAATCATGTCTGCAAACCATTCAAGAAGGTTTCAGGGAATGCTAAGTGCCAGACAAAGACTACTAAAAGCCCAAACACTTAGTAACCCTAAATGGTGATGGTGCACAGCTGAAATCAGATGAAGATGAGTAGAAAAGAATGAAGATCAACTGCACCAAAGAAGAAGTGGTTCAGACTCTACGCAGAATACAAAAAGGACCACACCAAGCTGCTAAGTATAAAAGATGTTCAAGCTTAAAGACATATTAACAGCTCAGCACCAACAACAACAACACCAATAACAACAAGTAGCCTGGGCCTGAGGGGTCCTTTTCTGGAGGGACTAAATGAAGTTTTAAGCCTACTAGGCTTAACGAGTTCCTAGGGACCTAGAGGAGTTCCAAGCCTGCTAGGCTTGAAGAGTTCTTAGTGAACTAAAGTGCCAAGGCTACTGGCCTTGAAGGAATCTTAGTGATTCAGGGTACTGCCCTTCCTTAGTGGAATTCCTGCTCGTTAAAGTAGAAGAATAGATTAGGAGCTTGAGTCTCTGAACCACTTAAAATCCCTTGTGTCTTTTAAATTCAGTCATTTACTTTCAGTCATTTACATTATATACCTAACTGTTATAAATGCTATGTATGTATTAACTGATTATAACTTAACTAACTCTACGAACAATATATGTATATTCATGAATATATTTATGAAGGGGATCTTTTGTTTATTCCGCTGTGCTTGAAAAGATTCTTATGTTTGATATGTGCTAATTCATTAGCAATACAAAATGAACAAGAAAAGTATTTGAAAATAAAAAGGATCTATTCAACCCCCCCCCCCCCTTCTAGATCTATTGTGTGCCTACTGGGAACTAACATAACCAACGTAGAGTCAGAAGATGAGAAAGGAACTGAAAGCTTCAAGAATGAACCCTCAAAGAGTAAGTCCAGCAATGAGAAGGATGTTGAATTTACGAAAGAAATAGCTAAATCTGATGGTGAAGAAGAATCTACAAGCCCTATGGCTAATGCTCAGAGTAGCAACTATGATGCTAAAGAAAGTTTGAAAGTTGAAACAACTGCATCTCATACTGATAATGTCCCAACAAGTTCATCTGATGGGTCAAAAGATGTTGAGTCCAAAGAAGAAGGACCTGCCCCTACTGTTGTTGAACATCTACGAAGTTTATCTGATGATACAAAGGCTTCAGTTTCTGAAGAAGAAAAAGAATCTGAAACTCCTATAGCTGAACCTCAAAGGAGAAGAAAGAGCAACAGACTGCTTGCTAAATCTATCTCAAAGAAGACAGGAGAACCCTCTACTGCAATTATTGAATTGAGTGATGATAAGTCTTAATCCAAGGGAGAAGATGTTGAAGAAAGTACTAGTAATGAAAATCAGCAGGAAGGATTCACTGATGAATCAGATGAAAGAAGTCAGCATGATTCAAGCTCAGAAGGTGAAGAGATGGAAAAAGACTCTAGTTCTACAAATCAGGAATCAGAGGAACAAACTGATGAGTTTGTTGAAGGAAGTCTACACAGGTCTAACTTCAGTTCCGAACAGAATGAAGGTGGAAAAGACTTCAGCTCTGCAACAGAAGAGTCAAAAAAATTTGGCATTCCTTATCCTGTAAATCGCAAGAGAAAAATTGTAGTGGAAATTGAAGAATCACTAGATGTGCGTCCCAGCAGATGGATTAATCATGGGAATGAAAAGCTAAAGGTGGTGATGATGACCGCGAAAAATGAGCTCAATAATCGTAAGGCTATGAAGCTGGACACCTCAATTGTGATATATGAGCCTGAAGTTAAGAATCATGCAATAAGGTGGTTTCACTCCAAATATGCCATGGGTAAAGGCATCTCTCACTAAAGACAATAGTTATCACACATGGGTCTTCTCTCATCTTCCCAACATAAAGATGGTGGCATAGAACTTTTTAAGGGTAAAGAAGTTTGCAACTAAGATGATCAAAGACCAGTCTCACTTCAAAGTTTATCGACATACTGGTAACCACTATATTCCTTACGATAGTAGAGTCGGTTCTGATGGAAGAAGGATTATACCCAAGTGCATGTTCATAGAGTCCCTTCACTCTACCACTAAAGATGATCAAGTGAAGTTTGAAAAGCATCCCTCTGTCCAAGCACAATTGTCTACAATTCCTTCATCCTCCAACAGTGATTGGCACTTAACGATTTCTCAGATTTTCACTGCTTCCAAAAAATTATCCGAGAATGAAAATCGTAGAGTCGAATCTGAAGCTCAACAAGAGTTTGCCCAACCAAATGACCAAACTCCTACAGAGCAGGAGTTACTGAAGAATTCTGATGAGTTGATCAAAAAGATATCTATCATCACTGAAGAATCAAAGATGTTGACAAAAGCTAGAGATAATGTGGTTCAAGACAGACTCCAAGCCACTATGTCTGATATGTCTCTCAAAATCAAAGAGAGAGATCAAATATATCTGAAGGCTATGAATGATCAGAAGGAAGAAGCTCTACGAGCACAGAAAGCTAATGAAGAGTAAATTCTCTGTCTCTCCGACAAGATTGACAATCTGAATCAATCTCTCTCCCTATAGCTTGAGTTAAGCCAACAAGAACTCAAAATTGAGGTTGGTAACTCATCTTACCTGATGGAGCAACTTATGTCAAATGTGGAGTAGCTTTCCTAAGTGATTAATGTCAAAAAGGGGGAGAAAAAGAGACACGAAAAGAGACACTCAAGGAGGAGTAAGGAGAAAAGAAGAAAAGAAGACCAAGAGAAAAAGAAGACCAAGAGAAAGGCAAGGGAACAAAATAAGAAGACAACAGCAGTAGAAGCAGAATCATCATCTGAGGGGGAGCCAAAGGATGATGATCTCATGAATACAGAGTCTGAGGGGGAGTAGAGAAAAGAAATAAAGTCACCATCCCAGGGGGAGCAAGAGCAAAAAGATGAATAGAAGAGTAGCTGATCAACAAATGTCCTGGAGAAACACATGGAGCCAAAAAGGTATAAAAGGTATATCTCTATCTAGTTAGGTATGTTTTGGATCCAGAATGTAGAGTGTCAGAGTCTATGAAATTTCATATTATTATCAATGACATTCATCCTTATCTGTTTTAGAAATACAGTTGCTCACTATATATAAGATTCATGCATATGCATTAAGTGTTTTTATCATAATCAAATAGGGGGATATTGTTAGGAATATACATGAGAATGATATTCCTATTTATATATGATTTGATTATGATATTGATGAATGAATATGCAAGTATGTTTGCATTGAGAAAAGCTTGTAAAATCCTTTGATAGATAATAGGAACATTTGTATAAGGACTTAGAATGAATTGATCAAATATATTAGGTTGATCCTACATAAGTAAAACATCTTTGTAAAGTCTTTAAAAAGAAATGATGTACAAGGACTATAAATATAAAAAGATCAAGCTTGTTAGATTGATCTTATAATGTAATAGATAGGCATGTCTGATCGTCGAGCACTGCACTAGAAATCGTAGTCTGCCGGGAGAGTTAAGGAAAGCTCGAGAACTATCAAGGCGGAATCGTAGTCTGCAAGATAGTAGATCTCTGAGTTCTTAGAGTTCTAGGAGAGACGAAGATGGATCGTAGTATGTCGAGAAGAACTTCCTCAAAGTTGTAGTTTGTTGAGGAAGTCATATTCAGAATTATAAAGACAACATATCTAAGAGCCGAACGAGCATCTACCAAAGCTAAGTCCAGAATCGTAGACCACAATCAGAGTCGTAGAGTCTATTGATCATATCAAAGGGAAAAATCATAGTCGAGCCAGATCAGACAAAGATAGCAAGCTTAAAGACAGAAATCATAGAGTGTCAAGATCTGATCTCAGAGTCGTAGTGTCTGCAGAACCCAAGCTAAATCGTAGAGTGCAGAACTAAGGCTTCAACAGAAATGCTTACAACGCTAAGGCAGAATCATAGAGTAAAAATGATTCTCAACAAATGAGCACTCCCAGAATATCCAAAGGACGAAGCCTCTAGTCTAAGTTGCAAAGATACATTCCACCTTAAGGAAACCAGAGAGCACTCAACAGATGGCTTGCAAGCTAACAGAAGACTTAAGCACCAACCCAATCAACATCCAGATTGAGTTGTGAAGCCATTCAAGATGAAGTCTTCCATAAGTAGATCAAAAGGAGACTTCAATAAAAGTGTCTGACTAAGGAAAGTCAGCAGATGCAGTAGCTAACAAGAGAACAGAAGACAACGATCTTGGAATCAACCAAGATCGTAGTGTTTGCCAAATAAAGCAGGAACTAATACAGTTTACATAGAGATACTGGTCAGCTTCTGAAGAACATGGCGAAAGTGATTAAGCATTGGTTTATCTATTGATGATAAGTGAACGGGAGATAACAAAGAGAAAGTGAGCTGGGCATGCCACAAATCTGATGTGTCTTGTTATTCAGAATAGACCAGAACAAGGAGTCAAGCTATCAGTTCCTGAGATCAGTCGAGGCAAACAGAAGTGTTGAAGCACTGAACAAGTGAAGGAAGTGGTGTTCTAAATTGAAGATCCAATGAACACTCTTCAGGATCGTAGTGTTGTCTCAATCAGTCAATGAGCAACATTCAACAAGACACATTACGATCAAGTCCAATAACTTATTCATCAGAATCATAGAGTTCGTTCATCTGAAGATTGAAGCATTGGCAACGATTCAATCTAAAGACTGATATTTGAACATTTTTAATTGAGAGCATCGATGCAAAAGAAAATTTTTGATGTTCTAATCGAGAAGTCAGAAAGAAGAAATAAAGATGACTATCTGCCTGACATAGAAAGGTGACAACTCTAAGGCGATAGGTAAGGTAGCAGACTGCTGTGTCGGTTAAGTCATAAAGGAGCAGTCATGTCACATCAAGTAGTATGCACCAAATAACTCGAGATCTACGAAGCAATTCAAATAGCTTTCAACGATTAAATTCCAATAGGAAGATTGGGAAGGAGTATATATCAGCTAGAGCTTCAAAGATCAAGAGTTGCAGAGTTGAAAGTATCATTAAGTTGTTGGAATACTATATTGTTGACTCTACAAAGTTCCACCAGAACTGAATAGAACAAGTCTCAGTGGCAGTGAGATTACGAAGGTGGAAGTGAAGCAAATTTGAAGGAGGATTTGAATAGACTAAAGCTTCACTCAACAAGGATGAGAATGCCACTGAAGATGGCAGCTAAGCTGAGAGCCGAGAAGGCCAAGAAGATAGCATTCAGAAAAGTGGCAGAGCATAAAGAAGATCCAGAGAGCCACTCTACGAATCACCATAAACTAAAAGCTGCAATTAAACAGATGCATAATCATGTCTACAAACCATTTAAGAAGGGTTCAGGGAATGCTAAGTGCCATACAAAGTCTACCAAAAGCTCAAACACTTAGCAAACCTAAAAGGTGATGGTGCACAGCTGACATCAGATGAAGATGAGTAGAAACGAATGAAGATCAACTGCACCAAAGAAGAAGTGGTCCAGACTCTATGCAGAATACAAAGAGAACCACACCAAGCTTCTAAGTACAAAATATGTTCAAGCTTAAAGACATCTTAGCAGCTTAGCACCAACAACAACAACACCACCAACAACAGGTAGCCAGGGCCTGAGGGGTCCTTGTCCGGAGGGACTAAATAAAGTTTCAAGCTTTCTGGGCTTGATGAGTTCCTAGGGAACTAGAGGAGTTCCAAGCCTGCTAGTCTTGAAGAGTTCTTAGTGAACTAAAGTTCCAAGGCTGCTGGCCTTGAAGGAATCTAAGTCATTCTGGGTGCTTCCCTTCCGTAGTGGAATTCCTGCTCGTTAAAGCAGAAGAGTAGATTAGGAGCTTGAGTCTCTGAACCACTTAAAACCCCTTGTGTCTTTTACATTCAGTCATTTACTTTATGTCATTTACATTATGTACCTAACTGCTATAAATACTAAGTATGTATTAACTTCTTATAACTTAACTAACTCTACGAACATTGCATGCATGTTCATAAATATATTAATGAAGGGGATCTTTTGTTTATTCCGCTGTACTTGAAAAGATTCTTATGTTCTTCATATGCTAATTCATTAGCAATACAAAATGAACAAGAAAAGTATTTGAAAATAAAAAAGATCTATTCAACCCCCCTTCTAGATCTATTGTGTTCCTACTAGGAACTAACATAATTGTTTACAGCTTTTTTTCACATATTGCTTCATCATGTGAGCCTAGGAATCATGTGATTACAGATTCAGTTTCTGAATCTAGATTTGGTTCTCGTGATGGACATTTTTCGTTGATACCAGCTTGTAAATTATTCACGGTGTTTGAATATCCTTAGATAGCTCTCATACCCACAAGGAGTTCAGCACTGCTATGTACAATATTTTCTTGAAGATGCTTCGCATCTCAAAAATAATAAAACTAAACAAGCCGAACACACAATAAAATGAAAGTATCAAAGGCTTCAATTACTATTGAGCACAAGGGTTTAAAAAACTTATTTTACAAAACATCATTGCTATATCTTGTTAAAATTTAACTTTTATAAAAAATTCAAACCCTTTGTATATAGGTGCAAACGAGACATAGCACTACTTCCAGACAACAGCACATAGACCTATACACACACACATTTAGATAAAAGTTTAAATTGAAAAGTGGTGGTCACCGTGTCACCACGGAAGTCGAGGGGTGCCTAACACAGACCAGTTAAGCAACCCCCGGACCCTAACGATTTTTGATTTCACAGACCAGTTAAGCAATGTTACATCACTAGGCCTATGTGCAAAACATTTCTCAGTTGAGTTGGTGCAACCATTTAAAAATACCAACTGGCGATTATTACAGTTCAATCATCTACATATACATGTCGGATCTTTTCAAACTTGTTTTTTCAAACAAATCTCACCTAACATGAAAACACCAAAAGACAAGAACAGAAAGGGATAAATAAAAATCCCGACGTCGACAAATAATTTGTTTTTTGAAAAAAATCATAAAAGTCTTTTGTTTTAAAAAAATTAATTAAGATAATCAAAAACAATGAGTGAAAGTTAACATTCCAAGTGACGTTGAATTTGAATTCACTATCCCAACGCCACTTCAAATTGGTTTTAGCTTATTTTCAGAAATAGTGAACAAAATGGATGTAAAGGAAAAATTTAAACGTTTTTAGGCTATTTTCAAAAAATACTCCACAAAGAAAACCTCCATAACCACTACTCAACACAAAATTTGTGAGTTAGTGCTTGATTTTGGATGCACGCTGGAGAATTTTTTTGAAGGGGAATGGATTGATCGAGATGATGAGTGTAAAGAGGGAGAGATTGAATGGATTTTTTGAAGTTAAAGGTCTTTCCTCTTGCGTTTCTGATAACAGATCTGCGTCACGGATTGCTTAGCAATTGATCAAAGTTTATCTTCTTCCTTCAATAGAGGTGTACGTATGTACATCTCAGAACTAAATGATTTTATCAAATTGATAGATGTTATTTAAAAATTCTCAGGAAGAAGAATCAAATGTTGGTACTCAATTTGTCTAAATAACATTATCAATTTGACATATTTTATGCACAAATCTGATTTGGGGTTGTTAATGGGTTTAGAAACTTAATTGCTATTTTCAATTTGGGTTCATATATTGTATGTTGAGGTGACATAGCTAGGTTGATGTTTATGGTACGGTGATGGATAATTGTTCTTACAGTGGTTATGGAGGAAGACAAGAAGTTGGGTTGTTAAATAGGAATAAGAGAATGAAAAGGGAAAAAATCTATTTTCATGTCATCGTTTCAAGTTCTTTTATTATTTTATTTGCTACATATTTTATGATTTAATTTTTATTATTTCTTTACGTTGCCACATAGGTAAATATTAGACGTATATTCCATCAATTTGACAAAATGAGGTAATTTCAAAATTTTAATGAGATAATTTCAAATTTTTATTAAGTTCAATCAGATAATTATATTTTTTAACTGTCCAACCGAGCTACATGATGTAGTTATAAATGAGACAATATAAAATTTATTTATACAAGTTTCTCCATTTAAATCAAAAAAAGAAAAGATAAATAAGTGATAAACCTCATATGTGCTTGATAAATATTTCGAATGAAGAAGACATAAATATAATGTTGTATGATTAGAATACTAGCACCTAGATCTTTGCACTGTGCTTGATAAATACATCAGAACACTATTTCTATTCTTTTCATGTTTTTTAAACTAAAAGGTTTGTTATATGGAAATACTTATTAATTCTTAGCACACAACAAATTTTATCTTTTAATGTTAATAGTAAGAAATCATAAGTAAGCTTATTTGTAAGTAACAGACTTAACAGGGAAATGAACCCCCAAAAAAATCACATGGAAACAAATAGTAAATAAAATTCCAAAATTAGGGGGAAAATAATAAACAAAGTTTGTTATTTATCTCCAGAAATGGATAATTGGTTATGTGAATAAATTATTTCAAGATGTTAGTTGACTATATTATGTGAGGATTTTATCTCATTAAGCCACTTGAATCTATAATGTGAGGCAATTAGCTAATGTTACCATCATACAAGAGCAGGTACCAACTTAGAATATTATAATACAAACTCAACTTTATGAATAATTGTTAAAACATGTCATGGAAACAAACTAAAATTTCCATTAACCAACCAAATTTCTACCAAGTCAAATCATTCAGTACAAGCTCTATAACAATAATAGAACCAATTTGCACTACACTTCAAACAAAAAACAACCAGTTTATGTCGTACAACTTGAAATCTTAATTAAAATCAACCAAAACAAGTCATTCATTACAACCAAAATAATAATCACATAAAGGCACGTATTAGTAATCTGTGACTTTTGACACTCCTAAGTGCCACTTGTTTTTCCTATTTCACTCTTATGGACTTTAGCTTAATATGTACGCAAGAACCAACTCTTATACCACTTGTTATTTCTCAAAGGTGCAATGGATCTCTATAAGGGGGGTGAGGTTGAATAGATCTTTAAAACTTTTGCTTGTTTAAAGATTTTTTACTAGATAATTAATTTGTTCAATTAATCTTGGCACATCAGAATATTAGTTTGGAAAAATCACTTTAAAGATTGAAAGAAATCTCAGTTCTAAATTTAGTTCTATAGTTAGCAAATATATAACAGGTATAACGGATATTGCAGTTATATGACTGAAAGTAAATAACACAAGATCTTTTAAAGTGGTTCGGAGTACAAATAACTCCTAGTCCACTCTTCTATTTTATTAAGTAGGATATCTACTAAGAATGGGTCACTAAAACCAAATAACTAAGATTTATTACAACTGAACCACTAAGGTTCCTTCGAGTCACTGAGTCTTGACAGTTCGATCACATAGTCCAGGTCACTCAGACCTCTAAATCACTTAGATTCATTCGAGTCACTTAGTTTCGGTAGAATAGTCAGTGAGACCAAGTTGAATCACAACCGAATGTTGATTGGTTGAGGTGCTACTAATATTTGCAATGAGTCTTGATCTCTTCAAGTACTTAGCAATTTTGAACAAGTTTTTCAGAATCGTAGAGTAGAGCTTTGAATATTTTGATAGAGGTTCAGCTTTGTAGTGTGTGATTCGTACTTGGATTTGAATCATTGTACACCTTTTATAGACCTCTGAATGTTCTCCGATGTTGACTTATAGACTGGCTTAGTAGGATTACTTTTGGCTCTAGTCAGGTCACATCAGACAACAGGCTCAAATACCACATGTTAGTGGTGTCATATCTTCTATATGGCGGTTTAGACTTGTGACACCCCCAAATCCGGGTACTCCATTCCCACAGAATTTGGAGCTCATTATCCAAAACTATTAAATCTAAATACCCATAATAAAGGATAAAGACATAATTTAAATAACTTAAATAATAATCTTTCCTATTAAAGGGTTACATCAACTTTAAACAATCCAAGGTAATCTAACCTTAAATTATTACATAAGTCTGCGGAATACATTACAAAATAAATTAAGTCTTATAACATAATTCATTCAAATAAATTCTCATAGATCTTCAATACTTGGACATCTTGCTCTTTCCTTTGTTGGAAGATGGCTTATCGACTTTCTTGACTTTAGTTGCAATGTTAATTCCAAGAGTTAGAAAACAATTGCTCACTGATATAAAGAATGATAATGGCAACCACATAAGGTTAAACATTGAATACTGAATAATACCGAACTTGTTCTACGAATCAAGTATAGGAAACAAATTCAAGATTTACATCTGAGGGTCTTTGAGACCATGAACTATGTCCCGACGTTATTAAGTATTTCTACTTTCACCTTTAACAGTCGTTAGACTATACTGACCTTAACCTTCGTACTTATGGGGATCAGCCCTTTGTACCATGTATTGTGCACAAACATCTAAACGCTAACGCGTACATAATCCCCTATATTAGGGTTGTTCATCTCAGTTTGACTTTAGGATTTCTGCACTAATGAAATTTTAGTTTGGAACTAGCTTATCAATGGTTCTAGAATTTTAGAACATTCATCATATAGATTAATCAATAAAAGTTTGCTTATTGTTTAAAGGTTTAGCTCAACAACATAAGTTTGAACAACAATAACTAAGTCAAGATTGAATATCAACAACTTACGATGGAATAGACATGGTATATACAAAGTGTTACATCCAAAGAAATTAGAAAATCTCATTTAAAACAATGAACTAAAATAGTTTATGCTTTGAAGAGCAAGCAATAAAGTTAGGAATTTGATCAACACAAGACTAAAGTTTAGGAAACGTGCATAATGATAAATTATGGTTAGAAAGTTTGCTTGACTGCAAAAAGTTAAACACGGTTATGAAACTTGCATTCGTTATATAGAGAATGAAGTTAGAGAACTTACCTCGTGTGTAAGTTACACAAATATAATAAATGTTTGCCAATTACCCTACATATACCATTAGAACCACAATACCAATTAGTTATATTAACATTAACTTCATGGGTTCACTTCTCATTTTAGTCGAGTCTATAATCTCTAGCTTAAGACCTGATTATTCTACTCAATCACTTAACACGAAACTAAATTCCCAATTATATTATAGTATCCGACATGGTTGTTATAGAAAAACACCAATTCCAATGACATCACATTCCAAACTCTCACAATTTATTAACTCGTAACTTTTGGTTTCAATGTTGTGATTACAATATGTTGTTATGTCTTATAACATGTTTTAGGTCTTTTTATAATCATCAAAATATGTTAAGTTAACATCTCCAAATTATGATGTTAGCAGTCATTACTGGGTCTGACTGACCACTGGCGCGGTCGCGCCATAACTACTTATGAATCTAGCGCGCCCGTGCTAAACACCAGAATCAGTTTTGCATAACACAAATTTAGACTATGCTCTTAAGCCAAAATTCCAATTTTCCCAATTCTACAACAACTTAGAAAACCCAAAACCACATAATATGTACAACCAACTATTTTAACACCTAAAACATCATAACAACCAAATTTTTAATGAATAAAACCATATTTTTGATGTTTTCTTTATTTTCAACACATTTAGCGAATTCAACGGCTAAATCCTTGTCTCTTAACCAAATTACAGCATTCCAACTACGTTATTTTTGTTTCTTGATATACTAACACAATATGCAATCAATTTGCAGATTCTATCAAGTATTAGACATCAAATTTTGGACTTACACAAGCCATATTCATATATACATAACACTGTTACTTTAATTTTCTTCTACAACCCAATTTCATGTATTTGATCACCAAATAATACTTATATATGATGATTAACATATTTTGCAAGACCATTCATCCATATATACAACAATCCATAAAATTTCTAAATCATATAGAATAGATACTACAAAAACTAAGAGTTAAAATTAGGAATAGATTATACCTTAAATCCTTGATTTAGCAATCCCTTCTCTTCCTCTTTGACCAACTCCCGGCAAAACTGTAGCAGTTCCGAATCCATGCCCCAAATCGCCGCGGATCCGGTATACTATTTCTATAACTATTTGCGGAAGATATAAACATAATTTGTTTATACATTAAACTTTACACACTTATCCCCAAGTTCGAGTAACCTTAACTTATACACAATTCATAAACTATCTAAAATACAACACATTTATCAAAATACGCTATTACAAACTAGCCGCACTTTATATCCCAAGTTGAACTTGGCTTTAACCTTTTTTCTGTATCGAACGCATTCGCCTTATCTGCAATGTTTTATCATGATATAGCGAGGATGAGCATGAAAGTTTCCCAGCAAGTTTAAATACAATAATATAACGATATATCATGATTGAAGAGTATGAATAATAAGCTGGCTATAATTCATTAATATAATTGAGAACTAGCACGAACAAACTTTTGACTGAACAAGTTTTTAACATGAACAAACATTTCTGAACCAACTGGTAATGAAGGTGATCAGCCTTTCATACCTGACTTATACATGCAGGATGTACAGAGTACAATTTTCATGGCAATCAGCAATGATTAACCATAACTTGAATAAAATACTCTTATTAGAGTTAAGTACAAAGAAACTTGCCTGAACCGTTGATTACCGCAACGTAATTTATAACGCTTTACCCGAAGACCTAATATTAGTAATATAGATCTCCAATATTAGAATAATGTCATCACAGTATAATACTGTTATATATATATATATATATATATATATATATATATATATATATATATACATAGAATAACTTAAACACATAGCACATAACCCTATCAGTCTATAACACACATAAGACTAGGTATCAAGTCAAACTATTGCAGTCAAAGTTGAACCCGACACAATTTTAACATCCCGACGGTCTAGTCGGACTTTTATCGAGTTTTAGTTCAATTAAACTCTGACTTAACAGTTAACAATTATCACGGATAATTTTCTAAGCAGTCAAAATAATTTTCATTGACTTATAATCATTTTTAGATAATTAATATCATTTATCGCGTATTTTTAATCATTAATAACGTATTTAAATGAATTAAATACCACTTAATTTCTTAATCGTTAATATTCATTTAATATAAAATATTAATGAAAATCATAACATAATATTATAATATAATTATAATATATCAAAGTATTTTTAATACCTTAAAATCATAATTATATGATTTTTAAACACTTAAATCTATTATCCGATAATTAATATTAATATTAAAATATTAATATTTTCATGACTAAATATCAAAAGTTATATTTTATAACTTAAAATATTTTATAACACTTAAATCATTTTTATATGATTTTTAAAATATTAATTCTATTTTTCAATAATTTATTAAATATATTTATTAAATAAACTAATTACCATTAATAATAAATTATTAATGAAATTCATCACAAAATATCAAAAGTCATCGAAAATAACTTCAAATATTTTCTAACACCATAATATAATTTTTCATGATTTTTCATGAATTAAAACCATTTTTAAATAATTTTTCTAATATTTTAATTAAATAAATAAATACAAATTATATTCCAAAAATATTAAATATATTCAAAATATACTCAAAATAGTTAAAAACTATTTTTCAAGCTTTAAAATAATTTTCCAGAATTTATTATGTATTTTTAATAATTAAAAACTATTTTTTCTAATTTTTAATCATTTTTCAGAAAATCAGAAAATAAAATAAATAGAAACTGTCGCTAAAGGGGCCCTATAGCGACAGAACCGTCGCTATAGGTGTTCTTCACCCTCAAGAACACTGACAAGGCTGCGTGCGAGGGGGCTGGTTTGATCTCAATTAAAACAGTGTTATTGATGATTTCTAGGATTGATCTAACACTATTGTTGTATTATTAATGACATACTACCACTTTAATCACTTTTCATGGCCAAAACATAACAAAGTTGTGAGATCTAAGCTTCAGAATTCATTGTCAGACCTGTTCTTCAAATTCTGGGTTTTCCGGATTTGAAGAACAGCCTTAGGTGCCTACTTTTATTCCTTGTAACTTGCAGTCTGGTCATTAATTTTGTGATATAAAAGTTTAAACATGAAGTACACATAACAATTGTGACGCCCCCAAAATTAGGTATACATCACCCATCTTGAGTCGTCAGATACATGGTACAGAATTCAAATACAACTTACTAATACCACTATCGTGTATAATACGACAAAATACAACTGTGAGTTTGAATACAATAATTGTCTACTAGAGATCATACAAACTCAAAAGGAGTCCTCAATACAATTATTGTCACACTATTTAACAGAATAATGAGGACTACTAATACTATTCTTTGGTCCATCACTCCGTTCCCCGACTCGTCCCAGCTATATTCTCATTTCCTGAAGAGAACAATGAAAGAAAGGGTGAGCTCAACTAGCCCAGTAAGAAATATTATGACTAAGATAATGCAGAATAAATTATCATTAGCCTTCAACAGTGTTAAACTGATAAAATATAATAACATCAAGTTTAACAGCAGCGGATCAAGCAATCCATTAAAAGAGTCAAGTAGAGAATGAAATCTACTATCTTTTATGATTTAAAAAGTTTTTAATCACTTTTATCGCTGAGACTCAGCTTAATAAATAATCCACATCATCCCTGCACTACGGCCAAGGATACTCATTAGGGTCACGACCACAAATTCCATGCACTACGGGCCAAGGATATTTGTGTATTCATCAATGGTCATGATCATGCCAACAACTGTCCATCAATGCACTACGGCAAATGAGACTTTTACCACATCATTTGTAACATTACGGTCATGATTACACCGAATAATCCCTGGTCATAATCATACCAAGTCCATCCATGCTCTACAGGCCACAGATGACTTTCAAAAATATAAATAAGAGGATGATGACAATGATATAAGAATTCAATAAAACAAGTTCAAGAATTATTTTATCCAGGAATTATTAACGTCCAAATTGTCAACACGATACTATTTTGTGGTGTAAAATTCAAGAATGATCAGAAGAATATTTCCATGAAAGGATACTGGATGAAGCGCAAATGTCAAGGATATTCTACTAATTTCATGGAGTATAGAAGTCAAAACTTTAATCAACTGAGTATAATAAAGAATGGAATAACAAAAGAAATCACCATGCATGCAGAACTTTGCATAGACAGGTTATTCTAACAGAATACTAAATAACGGAACCAGGTCAGGTGAAATTCACACTGACAGGATGTTCCAACAGAATAATAAATGCGAAATAATAAATGATGGAACCAGGTCCGGCATATAGCACAGACAGGATATTCCGACAGAATAATAAAGACTGAATAATAAAAATGGAACCAGGTCCGGCGTATAGCACAGACAGGATGTTCCAACGGAATAATAATAAAGACGGAACCAGGTCCGGTGTAAAACACACAGACAGGATGTTCCAACAGAATGATAGAAGAATGTCACCAAGTATAGGGTAGACCGCGTATACAGGTTATTCCAACAGAATAATAAGAAATGGAATAACAACAGTTCTCTTCATGAATAAGAAAGAATAACACCCCTTACCGTAACAGAAACTGGATATGGGAAAAGAAAAGTTAAGTAGCAGAAAGCTTTTCTTCTATCTCTCTATAGTTTCTCTCTCTAGAGTTCAGTGAATTCGTAAGAAAATAATGAAGGAATGAGCTTCTATTTATAGGAAAATGGAATGCATAGTAACTAATCCATGAACGGTCCAGATTGATTTACTTTAATCTGACGGTCCATATTTAAAGAAAAATCTTTTAAATAAAATATAATATATTCTATTTATATAAAAAGATTTTTACTATGCAAACATTATGCAACACTATGCAAAACACTATGCAACACTATGCATAATAAAATATAATATATTCTATTTATAAAATAACTTTAATAAAGTATTCTGTTTTATATAAAAAGATGTTTCCGTTTTATTACGTTAATAATACGAATAAAACAAAACGTCATTATCGCTATAATAATTCATATTATTAATCGATAATAATTGAATCAAACTGAGCGACTTCTCACATAAATATCAATAATCAATACCGTGTGCTACTATGCAACAACGCGTATTACTGTACTTTTACTACCCAGTAGTTCAACAGTATCAACGGTAAAACTTCCGCCGTTATTTTTAATAAAATATTTTTGTCGTTTTCTCAATCCGACAATAATTCTGTTGTGGGGTCCACCAATAATTTTGCTGTCGTACGAATATTCCCCGACAAAAAGAATATTCCCCGACCAAACGAATATTATATGACAACTTGCATACTTTGCAAAATTTATAAATATTACCCACAACTATAACATTATATTAAATTCATTCCATAATATTCAAAAATGATAATTATAGAAAATCCATTTTTATTTAAAAGTTGGGTTCTTACAACAATGTATAATTCTATAACAACTGATCAATATAATAACAACATATGCACAAGATCCAAGCCGGTCAAACTATGGTTCAAGAACTGCTCTTGAACAAATCTGGGTTTTCCAGATTGTTCTTGAAGCAGTTCGGTCAACTACATTTGACCATAAATATATTCTATTCTAACAGGTATCTTAGTGATATAAAGACTTCAGTATGTAGTATTCATGTCAGGCTACATGATCAAACCAACGAAATATCATAAACACTAAAAGACAGCAAGATCCGAGCCTTCAAAAATGGTTGTCAGAGTTTCTGGAAAAATCTGGGTTACCCAGAAACCAGACTTTGTGTTCGGTCAACGCTGTTTGACCGATCATAACATTCGACCTACACTTGATTTGACACTGTTTTTAGTTTCCAATCAAAGCCTACATAACATAGAATAGAACCATAACTTAAAACACCATAAACAAGTAACAATGACGGATCTAAGGTCTCTGACATTAGGCTGTCAGGTGACCTTTACAAAATTTTCCATATTTATGAAAAATGCAATTTCGAGAACATTGATGTTATAGATCCATGTTCTATCAACCCAGATCACTTACTAACACCATAATACACAACTTTAACCAACAAATTATAACATCTAACACAAGATCACTGATTTTCAAAATTTAGGGTTCATACCACCTTGAGCTTTGATCCATGATTTCTGACTTCTGATCATGCTTTTAATGATCAAGAGACTTGTTTAGAGACTAAAATACTTTGTATTTTCGGAGGTTGGGAGATAGAGAGAGTTGTTAGGAGCTTGGGAGAAAAATGACCAACTTTTTATGACTTTCTCTCTCTAATTTTCTAATATATCTATTGGTGCAATGAATTCAGCTGATAAGGTGACTGAATGCTGTGAATTAAGTCACATGCTAATGCTAGGGTTGGTCACCAACTCACACTAGGGCAAGACTTGCAAGTTACATCCAATAATACACTTAAGGGCATTTAAGTCTTTTTCCATTTAATTTAATAGCATTCTTGTAATTGGCCCAAACCCTTAGGGTTTAGGGTTTGGAGCATTTAGGGTTTAGATTTTAACCCTTAACTTCCAAATTAAATTTCTAAAATTTCTAATTTAGATTTTCAAAAATAGAAAAATTAATATTTCTCAATTATAATTAGGATTCTATAATTATAATTAAGATTTCCTAATTATAAATTCAATCTTGCTAATTAGTTTTAGCATTTCATAATTACCATCGTTAATTATGCAATTAGGTTCAAAATGGTCATTAGGATTTATAAACCACTAATTAGGGTTTCTAATAGAAAAATAAATTTTCTAATTTAGATATTAAATTTTCGTAATTAGATTAGGCTTTCTAATTACTATAACTTGAAAAATTAGGATTAAAGTTTCCTAATTAACATTAAAATTATTAAATTAACACTTTTGTTTTCCCTAACTATAAAATTAAGGTTTCAAATCCCGAAATTAGGGTTTTCTAAATTTGAAACCAGGGTTTGCTAATAATTAAGTTTTTCCCTAATTAATAGTATAATTAATACCACATAAGCATTATAATTATCCTTTCTATTCCCAGATTAGGGCTTCAATTTATCAGAATCTGAAACAAGGATTTTCAGATCAAGTATTAGGGTTTTCTAATAATCAATCAGGATTTCCAACAATTCATTAGGGTTTTCCCTAATTAATTTATAATTAATGACGTTTAACCTTATACATATCATTGCATTCCCAATCTAGGGTTTTTAATATCCGAATTAGGGTTCTAAATCCCCGGAACCAAAATTAGGGTTTCAGAACCGGTTTCTAGGATTTCTTATCAGACGTTTGGGTTTTCTAACTGAACGTTGGCGTTCTTAATATACGATTAGGGTTTGACACATATATAATGAATCTGGTCAACCCTTGACCCTTAACCACATTCAGTACACATACATAACCATATTCACATAACATAGTCACTCAAATCCTTAATCCTGAATAATTCACCTAAAAGCCTTCACGAAATTTCGAAATCCTCAAAATTCCATCCCAATAACATCAAACGCATACACTCATTTTCTGTCTAGATCTATTATTTGACCTTAAATCAATCATTTAAGATTTTAATAAATTTTCTAATTTCTCGGGTTGTCACATTCCCCCCTCCTTATAAGAATTTTGTCCCCGAAATTCACCTTACACCTTACACCTTACACCGTGCACCTTACACCATTTATAATGAGCGATCACACAAGATATTGAACTTATTTTCTCGGGTATCCATCAAAGATACTCAAACTTCTCGGGTATCTATCAAATATACTCAAATTTCTCGGTTATCTATCAAAGATACTCAAACTTCTCGGGTATCTATCAAAGATACTCAAACTTCTCGGGTATCTATCAAAGATACTCAAAACGCACGTAAAGGTCAAATTCACACTAAGTATTCTTGTATTTACAACTCCATCACATTTTTATCATCTCTGCACCAGGTTACATGGTACATGAGTGATAATTAAAAACAAATTTTGATATTTCAAATCATTGCTTAAACATTCTATCTGTTCCTATAATCCTCATACTCCATTCACACACCACAATACCCAGTTCATAAAACCACACTTATGAGTTCATAACCTGGCCACAATTATATGAGTTTACGAACTTACCCTAGTCTGACTTTTGGCGTCCGTTCGCTGAGGGGCTCATAAACATTTCATATAACTATGAGTTAAGAATGTCACATAAGTATGAGTTCTAAGAACTCGTACTTAATCCTATATTCTCTAGCTATGACTTATTTATCTGTATATAACAACTAGCGTGACACAACATTTCAATGGTTACCAATGCCACCAGCTAAGTAGTTTTTACACCAAGTACAATTCCCCGCCCATACAAGAAATCATACAACTCAGTTGCCGACACGAGTCCTCATTGAAATCCCCACCTAATACTTAACCCCCTTTTTTTAATACGAATTCTATTCGTATTCATAATCCATAACTCTTTCATGAGTTTTCAAAGTACAATTTCATTTTACAACTGATACACAGCATCTTGCTGTAAACTTTTCAATTATCATATTGATTCTTTCTGGCTGTCATAACCTTATCAGATCACGGGGTGATCTTATCGTATATATTACGATTCAATTCCATGCACTATGATCGTTTTGTTTTACGATCTCCTATCCCTGCACTTTCAGTCTTTTAGACTCGATCTATTCACTGTTACTGTCCAACTTTATTATCAGAGTTAGGGAACTCTGTGATTTACACTCGTCGAGATTCATCTTTAAATCTTACTGATACACTAACTCGATTTGAGTTAATACTTAATCCTAATCACTGCGGTTATTGGTCTCAGGTATTACTACCTAAGCTTCATAACCAACAGCTCTGATACCAACTGTAGCAGCCCCAAATCCAGGCCCCAAATCGCCGCGGATCCGGTATACTATTTCTATAACTATTTGCGGAAGATATAAACATAATTTGTTTATACATTAAACTTTACACACTTATCCCCAAGGTCGAGTAACCTTAACTTATACACAATTTATAAACTATCTAAAATACAACACATTTATCAAAATACGTTATTACAAACTAGCCGCACTTTATATCCTAAGCTGAACTTGGCTTTAACCTTTTTTCTGTATCGAATGCATTCGCCTTATCTGCAATGTTTTATAATGATATAGCAAGGATGAGCATGAAAGTTGCCCAGCAAGTTTAAATACAATAATATAACGATATATCATGATTGAAGAGTATGAATAATAAGCTGGCTATAATTCATCAATATAATTGAGAACTAGCACGAACAAACTTTTGACTGAACAAGTTTTTAACATGAACAAACATTTCTGAACCAACTGGTAATGAAGGTGATCAACCTTTCATACCTGACTTATACAAGCAGGATGTACAGAGTACAATTTTCATGGAAATCAGCAATGATTAACCATAAGCTTGAATAAAATACTCTTAATAGAGTTAAGTTCAAAGAAACTTGCCTGAACCGTTGATTACCGCAACGCAATTTATAACGCTTTACCCGAAGACCTAATATTAGAAATATAGATCTCCAATATTAAAATAATATCATCACAGTATAATACTGTTATATATATATACATAGAATAACCTAAACACATAGCACATAACTCTATCAGTCTATAACACACATAAGACTAGGTATCAAGTCAAACTATTGCAGTCTGAGTTGAACCCGACACAATTTTAACATCCCGACGGTCTAGTCGGACTTTTATCGAGTTTAAGTTCAATTAAACTCTGACTTAGCAGTTAACAATTATCACGGATAATTTTCTAAGCAGTCAAAATAATTTTCATTGACTTATAATCATTTTTAGATAATTAATATCATTTATCGTGTATTTTTAATCATTAATAACGTATTTAAATGAATTAAATACTACTTAATTTCTTAATCATTAATATTTATTTAATATAAAATATTAATGAAAATCATAACATAATATTATAATATAATTGTAATATATCAAAGTATTTTTAATACCTTAAAATCAAAATTATATGATTTTTAAACACTTAAATCCATTATCCGATAATTAATATTAATATTAAAATATTAATATTTTCATGACTAAATATCAAAAGTTATATTTTATAACTTAAAATATTTTATAACACTTAAATCATTTTTATATGATTTTTAAAACATTAATTCTATTTTTCCATATATTTATTAAATAAACTAATTACCATTAATAATAAATTATTAATGAAATTCTTCACAAAATATCGAAAGTCATCAAAAATAACTTCAAATATTTTTTAACACCATAATATAATTTTTCATGATTTTTCATGAATTAAAACCATTTTTAAATAATTTATCTAATATTTTAGTTAAATAAATAAATATAAATTATATTCCAAAAATATTAAATATATTCAAAATATACTCAAAATAGTTAAAAACTATTTTTCAAGCTTTAAAATAATTTTCCAGAATTTATTATGTATTTTTAATAATTAAAAACTATTTTTTCTAATTTTTAATCATTTTTCAGAAAATTAGAAAATAAAATAAATAGAAACTGTCGCTAAAGGGGCCCTATAGCGACAGAACCGTCGCTATAGGTGTTCTTCACCTCAAGAACACTGACAAGGCTGCGTGCGAGTGGGCTTGTTTGACCTCAATTAAAACAGTGTTGTTGATGATTTCTAGGATCGATCTAACACTATTGTTGTATTATTAATGACATACTACCACTTTATCACTTTTCATGGCCAAAACATAACAAAGTTGTGAGATCTAAGCTTCAGAATTCATTGTCAGACCTGTTCTTCAAATTCTGGGTTTTCCAGATTTGAAGAACAGCCTTAGGTGCCTACTTTTATTCCTTGTAACTTGCAGTCTGGTCATTAATTTTGTGATATAAAAGTTTAAACATGAAGTAAACATAACAATGTATAATTCTATAACAACTGATCAATATAATAACAACATATGCACAAGATCCAAGCCGGTCAAACTATGGTTCAAGAACTGCTCTTGAACAAATCTGGGTTTTCCAGATTGTTCTTGAAGCAGTTCGGTCAACTATATTTGACCATAAATATATTCTATTCTAACAGGTATCTTAGTGATATAAAGACTTCAATATGTAGTATTCATGTCAGGCTACATGATCAAACCAAAGAAATATCATAAACACTAACAGACAGCAAGATCCGAGCCTTCACAAATGGTTGTCAGAGTTTCTGGAAAAATCTGGGTTACCCATAAACCAGACTTTGTGTTCGGTCAACGTTGTTTGACCGATCATAACATTCGACCTACACTTGATTTGACACTGTTTTTAGTTTCCAATCAAAGCCTACATAACATAGAATAGAACCATAACTTAAAACACCATAAACAAGTAACAGTGACGGATCTAAGGTCTCTGACATTAGGCTTTCAGGCGACCTTTACAAAATTTTCCATATTTATGAAAAATGCAATTTCGAGAACATTGATGTTATAAATCCATGTTCTATCAACCCAGATCACTTACTAAAATCATAATACACAACTTTAACCAACAAATTATAACATCTAACATAAGATCACTGATTTTTAAAATTTAGGGTTCATACCACCTTGAGCTTTGATCCATGATTTCTGACTTCTGATCATGCTTTTAATGATCAAGAGACTTGTTTAGAGACTGAAATACTTTGTATTTTCGGAGGTTGGGAGATAGAGAGAGTTGTTAGGAGCTTGGGAGAAAAATAACCAACTTTTTATGACTTTCTCTCTCTAATTCTCTAATATATCTATTGGTGCAATGAATTCGGCTGATAAGGTGGCTGAATGCTGTGAATTAAGTCACATGCTAATGCTAGGGTTGGTCACCAACTCACACTAGGGCAAGACTTGCAAGTTACATCCAATAATACACTTAAGAGCATTTAAGTCTTTTTCTATTTAATTTAATGGCATTCTTGTAATTGGCCCAAACCCTTAGGGTTTAGGGTTTGGTTAGGGTTTAGGGTTTGGAGCATTTAGGGTTTAGATTTTAACCCTTAACTTCCAAATTAAATTTTTAAAATTTCCAATTTAGATTTTCAAAAATAGAAAAATTAATATTTCTCAATTATAATTAGGATTCTATAATTATAATAAAGATTTCCTAATTATAAATTCAATCTTGCTAATTAGGATTAGCATTTCATATTTACCATCGCTAATTAAGCAATTAGGGTCAAAATGGTCATTAGAATTTATAAACCACTAATTAGGGTTTCTAATAGAAAAATAAATTTTCTAATTTAGATATTAAATTTTCGTAATTAGATTAGGCTTTCTAATTACTATAACTTGAAAATTAGGATTACGATTTCTTAATTAACATTAAAATTATTAAATTAACACTTTTGTTTTTCCTAACTATAAAATTAGGGTTTCAAATCCCAAAATTAGGGTTTTCTAAATTTGAAATCAGGGTTTGCAATAATTAAGCTTTTCCCTAATTAATAGTATAATTAATACCACATAAATATTATAATTATCCTTTCTATTCCCAGATTAGGGCTTCAATTTATCAGAATCTGAAACTAGGATTTTCAGATCAAGTATTAGGGTTTTCTAATAATCAATCAGGATTTCTAGCAATTCATTAGGGTTTTCCCTAATTAATTTATAATTAATGACGTTTAACCTTATACATATCATTGCATTCCCAATCTAGGGTTTTTAATATCCGAATTAGGGTTCTAAATCCCCGGAACCAAAATTAGGGTTTCAGAACCAGTTTCTAGGATTTCTTATCAGACGTTAGGGTTTTCTAACTGAACGTTGGCGTTCTTAATATACGATTAGGGTTTGACACATATATAATGAATCTGGTCAACTCTTGACCCTTAACCACATTCAGTACACATACATAACCATATTCACAGAACATAGTCACATAAATCCTTAATCCTGAATAATTCACCTAAAATCCTTCACGAAATTTTGAAATCCTCAAAATTCCATCCCAATAACATCAAACGCATACACTCATTTCATGTCTAGATCTATTATTTGACCTTAAATCAATCATTTAAGATTTTAATAAATTGTCTAATTTCTCGGGTTGTCACATCTACCCCTCCGTATAAGAATTTCGTCACCGAAATTCACCTTACACCTTACACCGTGCACCTTACACCATTTATACTGAGCGATCACACAAGATCTTGAAGTTATTTTCTCGGGTATCCATCAAAGATACTCAAACTTCTCGGGTATCTGTCAAAGATACTCAAATTTCTCGGGTATCTATCAAAGATACTCAAACTTCTCGGGTATCTATCAAAGATACTCAAACTTCTCGGGTATTTATCAACGATACTCAAACTTCTCGGGTATCTATCAAAGATACTCAAAACGCACGTAAAGGTCAAATTCACACTAAGTATTCCTGTATTTACAACTCCATCACATTTTTATCATCTCTCCACCAGGTTACATGGTACATGAGTGATAATTAAAAACAAATTTTGATATTTTAAATCATTGCTTAAACATTCTATCTGTTCCTATAATCCTTAATACTCCATTCACACACAACTATACCCAGTTCATAAAACCACACTTATGAGTTCATAACCTGGCCACAATTATATGAGTTTACGAACTTACCCTAGTCTGACCTTTGGCGTCCGTTCGCTGAGGGGCTCATAAACATTTCATATAACTATGAGTCAAGAATGTTACATAAGTATGATTTCTAAGAACTCGTATTTAATCCTATATTCTCTAGCTATGACTTATTTATCTGTATATAACAACTAGCGTGACACAACATTTCAATGGTTACCAATGCCACCAACTAAGTAGTTTTTACACCAAGTACAATTCACCGCCCATACAAGAAATCATACAACTCAGTTGCCGACACGAGTCCTCATTGAAATCCCCACCTAATACTTAATGTAAGACCCCAGTTTCTATAAATAAAGATGAATTTTCATAATTATTATTTTTGGAATATTATGGAATAAATTTGATATAATTTTATAGTTGTGGGTAATATTTATAAATTTTGCAAAGTACGCAAGTTGTTATAAAATATTCATTTGGTCGGGGAATATTCTTTTTATCGGGGAATATTCGTACGACGGCACAATCATTGGTGGACCCCACAACGGAAGTATTGTCATAGATAGAAAACGACAAAATTATCTTTCTATAAAATAACGGCGGAGGTGTGACCGTTAAAAACTGTTGAACTACTCGGTAGTAAAAGTACAGTAATACGCGTTGTTGCATAGTAGCACACGGTATTGATTATTGATGCTTACGTGAGAAGTCACTCAGCTATACTCAATTATTGCTACAGTAATTGCTGCATCATATCTCTTATATTATTGATTCAATTATTGTCACAGTATCATCTGTATAATATGTTATATTATTTAAATAATAATTGAGACGACAAGTTATAAATGATTAATAATTGTTGAAAGATTAAATATGTGTTAAAATGATTTTTGGTAATTTTTATTCAATCCTTGATGTATATAAAGAGTCTATTATTAGACGTTTGTGGTAAGTTGAATTATTTATGGGGGGCCATATGTCATCATCTAAGAGTCTCTTTCATAAATAGTAATTACTTTCGTAAATAGTAATTACCATCGTAAATAGTAATTACTTTCGTAAATAGTAATTACCTTCGTAAATAGTAATTATTTTCGTAAATAGTAATTACCTTCGTCAATAGTAATTACCTTCGTAAATAGTAAATACTTTCGTAAATAGTAATAAATCTTCTATAAATAGAGGCCTAGGGCTTCATTATTTTTCACGAATTCGTTCAAGCTATAGAGAGAGAAAGTATAGAGAGAGTAAGAGAGAAAGAAGAAGAGTATTCGGTTATTACACGACTGCAGTATTCAATCTCTTAATACGGTAAGGGGTGTTATTCTTTCTTCTTGAAGAGAACTTATGTTCTTCCGTTCTTTGTTATTCTGTTGGAATAACCTGTAAAAGTGGCATACCCTATACATGACCTGTATACGCGGTACACCCTATACTTGGTGAAATCCTTATGTTATTCCATTCATTATTATTCTGTTGGAATAACCGGTATACGCGGAATACCCTATACTTGGTGACATCCATTTACTATCCTGTCTTTATATTTCTGTCGGAATATCCTGTCTGTGTGTTTTACACCGGACCTGGTTCCATTCTTTATTATTCTGTTGGAATATCCTGTCTGTGTGTTTTACACCGGACCTGGTTCCATTATTTATTATTCTGTTGGAATATCCTGTCTGTGTGTTTTACACCGGACCTGGTTCCATTCTTTATTATTCTGTTGGAACATCCTGTCGGTGTGAATTTCACCTGACCTGGTTCCATTATTATTATTCTGCTGGAATAACCTGTCTGTGCGGTCTATCGCATGCATGGTGATTTCTTTTGTTATTCCATTCTTTATTATACTCAGTTGGATAAAACTTTGACTTCTATGCTCCATGAAATTAGTGGAATATCCTTGATATTTGCGCTTCATCCAGTATCCTTTCATAGAAATATTCTTCTGATCATTCTTGAATTTTACACCACAAAACAGTATCGTGTTGACAAATTTGAACGTTAATAATTCCTGGATAAAATAATTCTTGAACTTGTTTTATTGAATTCTTATATCATTGTCATCATCCTCATGTTTATATTTTGTCGAAAGTCATCTGTGGCCTGTAGTGCATAGATGGACTTGGTATGATTATGACCAGGGATATTCGGTGTAATCATGACCGTAATGTTACAAATGATGTAAAAATTAAAAATCCTCATTGGCCCGTAGTGCATTGATGGACAGTTGTTGGCATGATCATGACCATTGATGAATACACAAATATTCTTGGTTGTAGTGCATGAATAATTGTGGTCGTGATACTAAAGAATATCCTTGGCCGTAGTGCGGGGGTGATTCGATGATGTGGAATATTTATTAAGCTGAGTCTCAGCTATAACGATGATGAAAAACCTTTTAAATCATAAAAGATAGTAGATTTTATTTTCTACTTGACTCTTTTAATGGATTGCTGGTTCCGCTGTAGTTAAACTTGATGTTTATTGTATTTTATCAGTTTAACACTGTTGAAGGCTAATGATAACTTATTCTGCATTATCTTAGTCATAATATTTCTTACTGGGCTAGTTGAGCTCACCCTTTCTTTCATTGTTCTCTTCAGGAAATGAGAATATAGCTAGGACGAGTCGGGGAACGGAGTGATGGACCAGAGAATAGTATTAGTAGTCCTCACTATTCTGTTAAATAGTGTGACAATAATTGTATTGAGGACACCTTTTGAGTTTGTATGCTCTCTAGTAGACAATAATTGTATTCAAACTCACAGTTATGTTTTGTCGTATTGTACACGACAGTTGTATTAGTAAGTTGTATTTGAATTCTGTACCATGTATCTGGCGACGCAAGATGGGTGATGTATACCTAATTTTGGGGGCGTCACAGTTGGTATCAAAGCTTAGGGATATGATCCCTGGCTAAGATGTGAGAATAGTACTAGGAGGGGAGAGACGGGGAATTCCTTCGCTAGTATGACCTACCTAAGTTTATGTGCTATTTTATTGGTCGGTCAGAATATAGGGATAATATGTTACATGTCAATTAACCTTTTGTTTTGTGGCAGTATCTGAAAATGACATCTGAGAATGTTGAGATTGGCAATGGAGCACAGGCGATCGTTGATTCACCACATATCAATAATCAGGATAATGTGCACCAGGAAGGCGAAAATCCTCATGCAAACAACAACACTGACCAAATGACGAATGATCAAATGTTCAGAGGTTTTATGCAATTCATGCAACAGCAGGCGAGAGCAACTCCTGTCCAAAACGTAGATGGAAACGCGGGAAACTCTCGGGCGGTCACCGCTAAACAGTTCAAGGAGCTGGGACCACCGGAGTTTAAGGGAGAGCCAAAACCACTTATGGCGGAAACATGGATAAAGCAGATGACCAAGATATTTGATGTCTTGGGATGCTCCGAGGAGCAAAAGGTTCCCTTTGCCGCCTTTATGTTGCGCGGAGAGGCAGATTACTGGTGGGAATCGGTAAAACGTACTCAACCTGCCGTACTGAAGATGTCTTGGGAGAAGTTCCAGGAGCTGTTCAATGATAAATACTTTCCCGAAAGTATTCGCCACATGAAGGAGGTGGAGTTTATTAAGTTGGAACAAAATAATATGACCGTGTCGCAATACGAGGCAAAATTTGCAGAGTTATCACGGTTTGCGTCCCATTTGGTGGATAATGAAGAGAGAATGGCGCGAATGTTTTTAAGAGGTTTGAAGCCGGAGATACGTCAACATCTTATTTCTCATAAACTGTGTTTGTATTCTGATGTTGTAAATAGGGCTCAGTTGGTAGAGCGCGATAACGAGTCAACGCAATCAAAAGAGAGCAGCCGGCAAAATGATAATACCTAGTGAGAGCAGTCATCGAAGCGGTGACAACAAGCGTGGAGGACATCATCAGGCCAGAAATGGTAACCACTTCGGTGGTAATCAGGGCCAAAACAATAAGAATGGACATTTCAAAAAGAGGAGATTCAACAATGATGGAAAGACGTCAGCACCAGCACCCGTTGTTAAGGAAGGAGAAAGACCACCTATCATATGCTTCAAATGCGGAGGGGAGGGACACATCAGTCCAAATTGCGCGATGCCGTCCAAAGCATGTTATAATTGTGGAAGAGAAGGTCATTTGGCCCGATTTTGTCGTTTACCAAAGACCAATTCAACTAGGGTGGAGGCACCAAAGGCCGTCCCAGAAAGGTCAAAGCCGGTAGTGCAAGGGAGAGCGTTTGTTGTGACCTCCCAGAAAGCAAGGAACCCGAATGAGGTCATCACGGGTAAGCTTATCATAAACTCTAACGAAGTCTATACTTTATTCGATACCGGTTCTACCCATTCTTTTATTTCTCCTACTTGCGCTCATCGATTAAATTTGACTCCGGAGAAATTGGACTTTGACTTATCTGTAGAAACTCCGTTGGGAGAAACCTTTATTACATCCACTGTTTATAAGTCTTGTTTGGTTCAAATCGGTACCCTCACATTACCTGTAGATCTTATTTCATTGAAAATACTTGCATTTGACGTGATTCTAGGGATTGATTGGTTAACTACTTATCATGCAAAAATTGATTGTTTCCATAAGGTTGTTATCTTTCATATTCCTAATCAACCTATTATGCGAATTCAAGCGACCAAACCATTAAAATCAATCACGGTCATCTCAAGCCATAAAGCTATTCGTTTATTGAAAAACGGATGTCAAGCTTTCTTAGCTCATGTCACAGATTTAAACAAAAATACGTCAGTTTTGAACGATATTTCTATTGTTAATGAATTTCCTGACGTTTTCCCCGAAGAACTTCCTGGCCTACCCCCAGAGCGTGAGATTGAATTTTGTATCGACCTTGAACCCGGTACAAAACCCATTTCTAAAGCCCCATATCGAATGGCTCCTATTGAACTTCAGGAGTTAAAAACCCAACTGCAGGAATTATTAGACATTGGCTTTATTCGTCCTAGTACTTCTCCTTGGGGTGCTCCTGTTCTATTAGTGAAGAAGAAAGATGGGAGTATGCGACTTTGTATTGATTATCGGGAGTTAAATCATGTCACCATCAAAAATAGGTATCCATTGCCACGAATTGATGATCTATTTGACCAGTTGCAAGGAGCCAAATTCTTTTCAAAGATCGATCTTCGTTCCGGGTATCACCAATTAAAGATTAGAACCGATGACATTCCAAAGACGGCTTTCAGAAGTCGGTACGGGCATTATGAATTCTTAGTCATGTCCTTTGGATTGACTAATGCTCCTGCTGCCTTCATGGATATGATGAACTGAGTATTCAAGGAATATTTGGATCATTTTGTGGTCGTCTTTATTGACGACATCCTTATTTATTCCAAAAGCCGTGAAGATCATGAGCAACACTTGAGGCTGACACTCCAAAAGCTTCGTGAATATAAGCTTTATGCCAAGTTAAAGAAATGCGAGTTCTGGCTTGAGGAAGTAGCATTCCTTGGGCACGTGGTATCAAGTCATGGAATATCTGTTGACCCAGCAAAGATTGAAGCTATTCAAAGCTGGGAGCAACCTAAATCAGTGACCGAAGTACGTAGCTTTCTCGGTTTAGCTGGTTATTATCGAAGATTCGTGGAAGGATTTTCTCGAATCGCTACTCCATTGACTCAGCTGACTCGGAAAGATACAAAGTTCGGTTGGAGCGAAGAATGTGAGAAGAGTTTTCAAGAACTCAAGAGGAGACTCATTTCAGCACCTGTTCTGACAATACCGTCTGGCTCGGAGGGATTTGTCATCTACAGTGATGCTTCGGGCAAAGGGCTGGGATGTGTTCTCATGCAACATGGAAAAGTCATAGCCTATGCCTCGCGACAACTCAAAGAATATGAGAAGAATTATCCTACTCATGATCTAGAGTTGGCAGCTGTTGTCTTTGCACTTAAAATTTGGAGGCATTACTTGTATGGGGAGAAAGTGGAGATCTTTACGGATCATAAAAGCCTCAAATATTTCTTCACTCAAAAGGAACTCAACATGCGACAACGACGTTGGCTTGAACTGTTGAAAGATTATGATCATACCATCCAATACCATCCTGGAAAAGCAAACGTGGTAGCTGACGCATTGAGTAGAAGATCACATGCAAGTACGAGTGCGATATTGTCAACGCAAGGGCCCATTTTGTGTGACTTGCAAAGGATGGGGATAGAGTTAAAGACTTCAGGGACGCATGTGATGATGGCGAATATACGAGTAGAACCGACTTTAATCGATAAAGTTAAAGTTGCTCAAGCTACAGACCTGGAGCTGATGCGTATGAAGAAGAAAGTGCAAGAAGGTGCTATGCCGGAAGCAAGAATCGATGAAGAAGGAATACTTCGAGTCAACTCTAGACTTTGTGTTCCTAACGACCCTGATTTAAAGTATAAAATCATGATGGAGGCGCACAATACACCGTTTGCAATCCATCCTGGGAGTACCAAAATGTATCATGATATTCGTCATACATTTTGGTGGAGTAATATGAAGAGAGAGATAGCGTTGTTTATCTCAAGGTGTCTAACTTGTCAACGAGTTAAAGCGGAGCATCAAGTACCAAAAGGTCCATTGCAACCACTTGAAATTCCAGAATGGAAGTGGGAACACATTACCATGGATTTCGTTACCGGTCTTCCAAAGGTTTCTCAAGGCATAGATGCGATTTGGGTTATTGTTGATAGATTGACCAAGTCTGCTCATTTCTTACCGATACGAGAAACTTATACACTTGAACGTCTTGCTCGTATGTATATAAACGAGATTGTAAGACTGCATGGTATGCCGGTATCCATAGTTTCTGATCTAGACCCAAGATTTACTTCACGATTTTGGGTTAGTTTGCAAAAAGCTATGGGCACAGACTTACGATTTAGCTCGGCATATCATCCTCAGACGGACGGACAGTCGGAGAGGACTATTCAAACTCTCGAAGATCTATTAAGACTCTGTGTCCTTGATTTCAAGGGAAGTTGGGACAAGTTCTTACCATTGGTGGAGTTTTCCTACAACAACAGTTATCAAGCAAGTATTGGCATGGCTCCATTCGAAGCGTTGTATGGAAGAAAGTGTCGTTCTCCAGTATGCTGGGATGAGGTGGGTGAAGTAACGTTGTTAGGACCGGAGTTGGTACGTATGACTACGGAAAAGATTCAAACGATCCGACAACGTATAAAAACCTCACAAAGTCAACAAAAGAGTTATGTTGATCTTCATCGAAAGGATGTGGAATTCAATATAGGAGATCATGTGTTGTTACGTGTTACTCCATGGAAAGGAGTTACAAGATTTGGAAAGAGAGGAAAACTCAATCCTCGATTCATCGGTCCATTTTTAATCCTCGATCGAATAGGAACTGTGGCCTATAGACTCGCTTTACCGCCAAGTATGTCTCGTGTTCATAACGTTTTTCACATATCCATGTTACGAAAATATGTGAAAGACCCGAACCACATTATTGAGTTAGAACCGGACGAAATAGCGGAAGATCTGACGTATGAAGAGATTCCTATTCAAATCTTGGATAAGAAGGAACATATTCTACGCTCCAAGGTTATACCTCAAGTCAAAGTTTTGTGGAGAAACCACGATGTTGAGGAAATGACTTGGGAGTTAGAATCTGAAATGAAATCAAGGTATCCTTACCTCTTTGACATACCAGGTACGTACCCTAATTTCGACGGCGAAATTTCATAAGAAGGGGAGGTTGTAAGACCCCAGTTTCTATAAATAAAGATGAATTTTCATAATTATTATTTTTGGAATATTATGGAATAAATTTGATATAATTTTATAGTTGTGGGTAATATTTATAAATTTTGCAAAGTACGCAAGTTGTTATAAAATATTCATTTGGTCGGGGAATATTCTTTTTGTCGGGGAATATTCGTACGACGGCACAATCATTGGTGGACCCCACAACGGAAGTATTGTCATAGTTAGAAAACGACAAAATTATCTTTCTATAAAATAACGGCGGAGGTGTGACCGTTAAAAACTGTTGAACTACTGGGTAGTAAAAGTACAGTAATACGCGTTGTTGCATAGTAGCACACGGTATTGATTATTGATGCTTACGTGAGAAGTCACTCAGCTATACTCAATTATTGCTACAGTAATTGCTGCATCATATCTCTTATATTATTGATTCAATTATTGTCACAATATCATCTGTATAATATGTTATATTATTTAAATAATAATTGAGACGACAAGTTATAAATGATTAATAATTGTTGAAAGATTAAATATGTGTTAAAATGATTTTGGTAATTTTTATTCAATCCTTGATGTATATAAAGAGTCTATTATTAGACGTTTGTGGTAAGTTGAATTATTTATGGGGGGCCATATGTCATCATCTAAGAGTCTCTTTCATAAATAGTAATTACTTTCGTAAATAGTAATTACCTTCGTAAATAGTAATTATTTTCGTAAATAGTAATTACCTTCGTCAATAGTAATTACCTTCGTAAATAGTAAATACTTTCGTAAATAGTAATAAATCTTCTATAAATAGAGGCCTAGGGCTTCATTATTTTTCACGAATTCATTCAAGCTATAGAGAGAGAAAGTATAGAGAGAGTAAGAGAGAAAGAAGAAGAGTATTCGGTTATTACACGACTGCAGTATTCAATCTCTTAATACGGTAAGGGGTGTTATTCTTTCTTCTTGAAGAGAACTTATGTTCTTCCGTTCTTTGTTATTCTGTTGGAATAACCTGTAAAAGTGGCATACCCTATACATGACCTGTATACGCGGTACACCCTATACTTGGTGAAATCCTTATGTTATTCCATTCATTATTATTCTGTTGGAATAACCGGTATACGCGGAATACCCTATACTTGGTGACATCCATTTACTATCCTGTCTTTATATTTCTGTCGGAATATCCTGTCTGTGTGTTTTACACCGGAACTGGTTCCATTCTTTATTATTCTGTTGGAATATCCTGTCTGTGTGTTTTACACCGGACCTGGTTCCATTATTTATTATTCTGTTGGAATATCCTGTCTGTGTGTTTTATACCGGACCTGGTTCCATTCTTTATTATTCTGTTGGAACATCCTGTCGGTGTGAATTTCACCTGACCTGGTTCCATTATTATTATTCTGCTGGAATAACCTGTCTGTGCGGTCTATCGCATGCATGGTGATTTCTTTTGTTATTCCATTCTTTATTATACTCAGTTGGATAAAACTTTGACTTCTATGCTCCATGAAATTAGTGGAATATCCTTGATATTTGCGCTTCATCCAGTATCCTTTCATAGAAATATTCTTCTGATCATTCTTGAATTTTACACCACAAAACAGTATCGTGTTGACAAATTTGAACGTTAATAATTCCTGGATAAAATAATTCTTGAACTTGTTTTATTGAATTCTTATATCATTGTCATCATCCTCATGTTTATATTTTGTCGAAAGTCATCTGTGGCCTGTAGTGCATAGATGGACTTGGTATGATTATGACCAGGGATTATTCGGTGTAATCATGACCGTAATGTTACAAATGATGTAAAAATTAAAAATCCTCATTGGCCCGTAGTGCATTGATGGACAGTTGTTGGCATGATCATGACCATTGATGAATACACAAATATTTTTGGCTGTAGTGCATGAATAATTGTGGTCGTGATACTAAAGAATATCCTTGGCCGTAGTGCGGGGGTGATTCGATGATGTGGAATATTTATTAAGCTGAGTCTCAGCTATAACGATGATGAAAAACCTTTTAAATCATAAAAGATAGTAGATTTTATTTTCTACTTGACTCTTTTAATGGATTGCTGGTTCCGCTGTAGTTAAACTTGATGTTTATTGTATTTTATCAGTTTAACACTGTTGAAGGCTAATGATAATTTATTCTGCATTATCTTAGTCATAATATTTCTTACTGGGCTAGTTGAGCTCACCCTTTCTTTCATTGTTCTCTTCAGGAAATGAGAATATAGCTAGGACGAGTCGGGGAACGGAGTGATGGACCAGAGAATAGTATTAGTAGTCCTCACTATTCTGTTAAATAGTGTGACAATAATTGTATTGAGGACACCTTTTGAGTTTGTATGCTCTCTAGTAGACAATAATTGTATTCAAACTCACAGTTATGTTTTGTCGTATTGTACACGACAGTTGTATTAGTAAGTTGTATTTGAATTCTGTACCATGTATCTGGCGACTCAAGATGGGTGATGTATACCTAATTTTGGGGGCGTCACACTTAACCCCCTTTTTTCAATACGAATTCTATTCTTATTCATAATCCATAACTCTTTCATGAGTTTTCATGGTACAATTTCATAGTACAACTGATACACAGCATCTTGCTGTAAACTTTACAATCATCAGATTGATTCTTTCTAGTTTTCATAACCTTATCAGATCACGGGGTGATCTTATCGTATATATTATGATTAAATTCCATGCACTATGATCGTTTTGTTTTACGATTTCCTATCCCTGCACTTTCAGTCTTTTAGACTCGATCTATTCACCGTTACTGTTCAACTTTATTATCAGAGTTAGGGAACTCTGTGCTTTACACTCGCCGAGATTCATCTTTGAATCTTACCGATACACTAACTCGATTTGAGTTAATACTTAATCTTAATCACTGCGGTTATTGGTCTCAGGTATTACTACCTAAGCTTCATAACCAACAGCTCTGATACCAACTGTAGCAGCCCTGAATCCAGGCCCCAAATCGCCGCGGATCCGGTATAATATTTCTATAACTATTTGCGGAAGATATAAACATAATTTGTTTATACATTAAACTTTACACACTTATCCCCAAGGTCGAGTAACCTTAACTTATACACAATTCATAAACTATCTAAAATACAACACATTTATCAAAATACGCTATTACAAACTAGCCGCACTTTATATCCCAATCTGAACTTGGCTTTAACCTTTTTCCTGTATCGAACGCATTCGCCTTATCTGCAATGTTTTATCATGATATAGCAAGGATGAGCATGAAATTTGCCCAGCAAGTTTAAATACAATAATATAACGATATATCATGATTGAAGAGTATGAATAATAAGCTGGCAATAATTTATCAATATAATTGAGAACTAGCATGAACAAACTTTTGACTGAACAAGTTTTTAACATGAACAAACATTTCTGAACCAACTGGTAATGAAGGTGATCAGCCTTTCATACCTGACTTATACATGCAGGATGTACAGAGTACAATTTTCATGGAAATCAGCAATTATTAACCATAAGCTTGAATAAAATACTCTTATTAGAGTTAAGTACAAAAAAACTTGCCTGAACCGTTGATTACCGCATCGCAATTTATAACGCTTTACCCGAAGACCTAATATTAGTAATATAGATCTCCAATATTAGAATAATATCATCACAGTATAATACTGTTATATATATATATACATAGAATAACCTAAACACATAGCACATAACCCTATCAGTCTATAACACACATAAGACTAGGTATCAAGTCAAACTATTGCAGTCTGAGTTGAACCCGACACAATTTTAACATCCCGACGGTCTAGTCGGACTTTTATCGAGTTTAAGTTCAATTAAACTCTGACTTAACAGTTAACAATTATCACGGATAATTTTCTATGCAGTCAAAATAATTTTCATTGATTTATAATCATTTTTAGATAATTAATATCATTTATCAAGTATTTTTAATCATTAATAACGTATTTAAATGAATTAAAAACCACTTAATTTCTTAATCTTTAATATTCATTTAATATAAAATATTAATGAAAATAGTAACATAATATTATAATATAATTATAATATATCAAAGTATTTTTAATACCTTAAAATCATAAATATATGATTTTTAAACTCTTAAATCCATTATCCGATAGTTAATATTAATATTAAAATATTAATATTTTCATGACTAAATATCAAAAGTTATATTTTATAATTTAAAATATTTTATAACACTTAAATCATTTTTATACGATTTTTAAAACATTAATTCTATTTTTCCATAATTTATTTAATATATTTATTAAATAAACTAATTACCATTAATAATAAATTATTAATGAAATTCATCACAAAATATCGAAAGACATCAAAAATAACTTCAAATATTTTTTAACACCATAATATAATTTTTCATGATTTTTCATGAATTAAAACCATTTTTAAATAATTTATCTAATATTGTAATTAAATAAATAAATACTAATTATATTCCAAAAATATTAAATATATTCAAAATATACTCAAAATAGTTAAAAACTATTTTTCAAGCTTTAAAATAATTTTTCAGAATTTATTATGTTTTTTTAATAATTAAAAACTATTTTTTCTAATTTTTAATCATTTTTCGGAAAATCAAAAAATAAAATAAATAGAAATTGTCGTTAAAGGGGCCCTATAGCGACAGAACCGTCGCTATAGGTGTTCTTCACCCTCATGAACACTGACAAGGCTGCGTGCGAGGGGGCTGGTTTGACATCAATTAAAAAAGTGTAGTTGATGATTTCTAGGATCGATCTAACACTATTGTTGTATTATTAATGACATACTACCACTTTAATCACTTTTCATGGCCAAAACATAACAAGGTTGTGAGATCTAAGCTTCAGAATTCATTGTCAGACCTGTTCTTCAAATTCTGGGTTTTCCAGATTTGAAGAACAGCCTTAGGTGTCTACTTTTATTCCTTGTAGCTTGCAGTCTGGTCATTAATTTTGTGATATAAAAGTTTAAACATGAAGTACACATAACAATGTATAATTTTATAACAACTGATCAATATAATAACAACATATGCACAAGATCCAAGTCGGTCAAACTATGGTTCAAGAACTGCTCTTGAACAAATCTGGGTTTTCCAGATTGTTCTTGAAGCAGTTCGGTCAACTACATTTGACCATAAATATATTCTATTCTAACAGGTATCTTAGTGATATAAAGACTTCAGTATGTAGTATTCATGTCAGGCTACATGATCAAACCAACGAAATATCATAAACACTAAAAGACAGCAAGATCCGAGCCTTCAAAAATGGTTGTCAGAGTTTCTGGAAAAATCTGGGTTACCCAGAAACCAGACTTTGTGTTCGGTCAACGCTGTTTGACCGATCATAACATTCGACCTACACTTGATTTGACACTGTTTTTAGTTTCCAATCAAAATCTACATAACATAGAATAGAACCATAACTTAAAACACCATAAACAAGTAACAATGACGGATCTAAGGTCTCTGACATTAGGCTGTCAGGTGACCTTTACAAAATTTTCCATATTTATGAAAAATGCAATTTCGAGAACATTGATGTTATAGATCCATGTTCTATCAACCCAGATCACTTACTAACTCCATAATACACAACTTTAACCAACAAATTTTAACATCTAACACAAGATCACTGATTTTCAAAATTTAGGGTTCATACCACCTTGAGCTTTGATCCATGATTTCTGACTTCTGATCAAGCTTTTGATGATCAAGAGACTTGTTTATAGACTGAAATACTTTGTATTTTCGGAGGTTGAGAGATAGAGAGAGTTGTTAGGAACTTGGGAGAAAAATGACCAACTTTTTATGACTTTCTCTCTCTAATTCTCCAATATATCTATTGGTGTAATGAATTCAGCTAATAAGGTGGCTGAATGCTGTGAATTAAGTCACGTGGTAATGCTAGGGTTGGTTACCAACTCACACTAGGGCAAGACTTGCAAGTTACATCCAATAATACACTTAAGGGCATTTAAGTCTTTTTCCATTTAATTTAATGACATTCTTGTAATTGGCCCAAACCCTTAGGGTTTAGGGTTTGGTTAGAGTTTAGGGTTTGGAGCATTTAGGGTTTAGATTTTAACCCTTAACTTCCAAATTAAATTTCTAAAATTTCCAATTTAGATTTTCAAAAAATAGAAAAATTAATATTTCTCTCTTATAATTAGGATTCTATAATTATAATTAAGATTTCCTAATTATAAATTTAATCTTGCTAATTAGGATTAGCATTAAATAATTACCATCGCTAAATAAGTAATTAGGGTCAAAATGGTCATTAGGGTTTATAAACCACTAATTAGGGTTTCTAATAGAAAAATAAATTTTCTAATTTAGATATTAAATTTTCGTAATTAGATTAGGCTTTCTAATTACTATAACTTGAAAATTAGGATTAAGGTTTCCTAATTAACATTAAAATTATTAAATTAACACTTTTGTTTTCCCTAACTATAAAATTTGGGTTTCTAATCCCGTAATTAGGGTTTTCTAAATTTGAAATCGGGGTTTGCTAATAATTAAGCTTTTCCCTAATTAATAGTATAATTAATACCACATAAACATTATAATTATCCTTTCTATTCCCAGATTAGGGCTTCAATTTATCAGAATCTGAAACTAGGATTTTTAGATCAAGTATTAGGGTTTTCTAATAATCAATCAGGATTTCCAGCAATTCATTAGGGTTTTCCCTAATTAATTTATAATTAATGACGTTTAACCTTATACATATCATTGCATTCCCAATCTAGGGATTTTTAATATCCGAATTAGGGTTCTAAATCCCCGAAACCAAAATTAGGGTTTCAGAACCGGTTTCTAGGATTTCTTATCAGACTTTAGGGTTTTCTAACTGAACGTTGGCGTTCTTAATATACGATTAGCGTTTGACACATATATAATGAATCTGGTCAACCCTTGACCCTTAACCACATTCAGTACACATACATAACCATATTCACAGAACATAGTCACA
The DNA here is from genome assembly GCA_020205505.1 of Panax japonicus. Classification (NCBI taxonomy): domain Eukaryota; kingdom Viridiplantae; phylum Streptophyta; class Magnoliopsida; order Apiales; family Araliaceae; genus Panax; species Panax japonicus. The sequence goes on along the minus strand of CM035102.1, from coordinate 38,180,061 downwards.
TAAATCCTTAATCCTGAATAATTCACCTAAAAGCCTTCACGAAATTTTGAAATCCTCAAAATTCCATCTCAATAACATCAAACGCATACACTCATTTTCTGTCTAGATCTATTATTTGACCTTAAATCAATCATTTAAGATTTTAATAAATTGTTTAATTTCTCGGGTTGTCACATTCACCCCTCCTTATAAGAATTTCGTCCCCGAAATTTATCTTACACCTTACACCGTGCACCTTACACCATTTATACTGAGCGATCACACAAGATCTTGAACTTATTTTCTCGGGTATCCATAAAATATACTCAAACTTCTCGGGTATCTATCAAAGATACTCAAATTTCTCGGGTATCTATCAAAGATACTCAAACTCCTCGGGTATCTATCAAAGATACTCAAACTTCTCGGGTATCTATCAACGATACTCAAAACGCACGTAAAGGTCAAATTCACACTAAGTATTCCTGTATTTACAACTCCATCACATTTTTATCATCTCAGCACCAGGTTACATGGTACATGAGTGATAATTAAAAAAAAATTGATATTTCAAATCATTGCTTAAACATTCTATCTGTTTCTATAATCCTTAATACTCCATTCACACACAACTATACCCAGTTCATAAAACCAAACTTATGAGTTCATAACCTGGCCACAATTATATGAGTTTACGAACTTACCCTAGTCTGACCTTTGGCGTCCGTTCGCTGAGGGGCTCATAAACATTTCATATAACTATGAGTCAAGAATGTCACATAAGTATGAGTTCTAAGAACTCGTACTTAATCCTATATTCTCTAGGTATGACTTATTTATCTGTATATAACAACTAGCGTGACACAACATTTCAATGGTTACCAATGCCACCAACTAAGTAGTTTTTACACCAAGTACAATTCCCAGCCCATATAAGAAATCATAAAACTCAGTTGCCGACACGAGCCCTCATTGAAATCCCCACCTAATATTTAACCCCCTTTTTTCAATACGAATTCTATTCATATTCATAATCCATAACTCTTTCATGAGTTTTCATAGTACAATTTCATAGTACAACTGATACACAGCATCTTGCTGTAAACTTTTCAATCATCAGATTAATTCTTTCCGGCTGTCATAACCTTATCAGATCACGGGGTGATCTTATCGTATATATTACGATTTAATTCCATGCACTATGATCGTTTTGTTTTACGATTTCCTATCCCTTCACTTTCAGTCTTTTAGACTCGATCTATTCACCGTTACTTTTCAACTTTATTATCAGAGTTAGGGAACTCTGTGCTTTACACTCACCGAGGTTCATCTTTGAATCTTACCGATACACTAACTCGATTTGAGTTAATACTTAATCCTAATCACTGCAGTTATTAGTCTCAAGTATTACTACCTAAGCTTCATAACCAACAGCTCTGATACCAACTGTAGCAGCCCCGAATCCAGGCCCCAAATCGTCGCGGATCCGGTATACTATTTCTATAACTATTTGCGGAAGATATAAACATAATTTTTTATACGTTAAACTTTACACACTTATCCCCAAGGTCGAGTAACCTTAACTTATACACAATTTATAAACTATCTAAAATACAACACATTTATCAAAATACGCTATTACAAACTAGCTGCACTTTATATCCCAAGCTGAACTTGGCTTTAACCTTTTTCCTGTATCGAACGCATCCGCCTTATCTACAATGTTTTATCATGATATAGCAAGGATGAGCTTGATGTTATAGATCCATGTTCTATCAACCCAGATCACTTACTAACACCATAATACACAACTTTAACCAACAAATTATAACATCTAACACAAGATCACTGATTTTCGAAGTTTAGGGTTCATACCACCTTGAGCTTTGATCCATGATTTCTGACTTCTGATCATGTTTTTGATGATCAAGAGACTTGTTTAGAGATTGAAATACTTTGTATTTTTGGAGGTTGGGAGATTGAGAGAGTTGTTAGGAGCTTGGGAAAAAATGACCAACTTTTTATGACTTTCTCTCTCTAATTCTCTAATATATCTATTGGTGCAATGAATTCAGCTGATAAGGTGGCTGAATGCTGTGAATTAAGTCACATGGTAATGCTAGGGTTGGTCACCAACTCACACTAGGGCAAGACTTGCAAGTTACATCCAATAATACACTTAAGGGCATTTAAGTCTTTTTCCATTTAATTTAATGGCATTCTTGTAATTGGCCCAAACCCTTAGGGTTTAGGGTTTGGTTAGGGTTTAGGGTTTAGATTTTAACCCTTAACTTCCAAATTAAATTTCTAAAATTTCCAATTTAGATTTTCAAAAATAAAAAAAGTAATATTTCTCAATTATAATTAGGATTCTATAATTATAATTAAGATTTCCTAATTATAAATTTAATCTTGCTAATTAGGATTAGCATTTCATAATTACCATCGCTAATTAAGCAATTAGGGTCAAAATGGTTATTAGGGTTTATAAACCAATAATTAGGGTTTCTAATAGAAAAATAAATTTTCTAATTTAGATATTAAATTTTCGTAATTAGATTAGGCTTTCTAATTACTATAACTTGAAAATTAGGATTAAGGTTTCCTAATTAATATTAAAATTATTAAATTAACACTTTCGTTTTCCCTAACTATAAAATTAGGGTTTCAAATCCCGAAATTAGGGTTTTCTAAATTTGAAATCAGGGTTTGCTAATAATTAAGCTTTTCCCTAATTAATAGTATAATTAATACCACATAAGCATTATAATTATCCTTTCTATTCCCTGATTAGGGCTTTAATTTATCAGAATCTGAAACTAGGATTTTCAGATCAAGTATTAGGGTTTTCTAATAATCAATCAGGATTTCTAGCAATTCATTAGGGTTTTCCCTAATTAATTTATAATTAATGACGTTTAACCTTATACATATCATTGCATTCCCAATCTAGGGTTTTTAATATCCGAATTAGGGGTTCTAAATCCCCGGAACCAAAATTAGGGTTTCAGAACCGGTTTCTAGGATTTCTTATCAGACGTTAGGGTTTTCTAACTGAACGTTGGCGTTCTTAATATACGATTAGGGTTTGACACATATATAATGAATCTGGTCAACCCTTGACCCTTAACCACATTCAGTACACATACATAACCATATTCACAGAACATAGTCACATAAATCCTTAATCCTGAATAATTCACCTAAAAGCCTTCATGAAATTTTGAAATCCTCAAAATTCCATCCCAATAACATCAAACGCATACACTCATTTTCTGTATAGATCTATTATTTGACCTTAAATCAATCATTTAGGATTTTAATAAATTGTCTAATTTCTCGAGTTGTCACAAAAACCCTCAATTCACTCTCTCTTTTTCACTGTGTTCTCTCTTTCTCACCAAACTCTCTGTATTTCTCTGTTATCTAGCCTTAGGGAAAAACATGCGTAATATAATTGGCCTTGGCCTCTCTCCCACGTACGTCAGGTAACAAACCCAACAGGTTGCGCCAGTTAAAATAAGCCAAATGCCACAAGGCCTTGCTTGGCTACACAACTCTCCATCTAGTTTATTTTAATAATATTTATATTATATGATTCCATGTGTTACACTTTAATTTAGTTAATTTAAATTACTTACAATAATAATAATAATAATAATAATTATAATTATACTTTATACTTAATAAATCATGACATATCTAATTTAAATATGAAATTAGACTAGAACGTCATTATATTTAATTTAATTATTTTCTTAAATATTAAACAATTCATTTAATTTAATTATCTCATTAAATTAAATCTTCAAATAATAAAATTACCATTATTTTAATTTAGTTAACATACACACTTAACTAAATTATTTTACCACAATTTCATGAAATATTTATTTATCTCAATAAATAAATTAATTAAAATATTTGTTTAATTCAACAAATATTTAAGATTAATTACAAAATTCTCGACCGTTACATCCTTCCCTCCTTAAAAGGGTTCTATCCCTAGAATCACAACTCGATAAATTTATTTGTTACATTCTTCCTTCCTTAACAGGATTCTGTCCCCAGAATCGCTATAAAAGATTAATAAATAACTGAGGATAATTTTTCATCATAACATCTTCAAGTTCTTACGTATCTTCTTCAGTATTGTGGTTTCTCCCGATTACCTTAACAGAAGGTATCACATTATTCCTTAGTACTTGCTCTTTTCTGTCGATAATTTGAACAGAGACTTCTTCATATGACAAGTGTGACGCCCCCAAAATAGGTATACAACACCCATTCTGAGTCGCTAAATACATGGTACAGAAAGCAAACTACAACTTTAATAATACAGATGTCGTGTAGAATACGACAATACAAACTGTGAGTTTAAATACAAATATTGTCTTCTAGACAATATCCACACGCAAATAAGTCCTCATTACAATTATTCAAACACTATTTTATAGAAATAATGAGGACTGCTAAAACATCTTCCTAGAACCATCACTCCATACCCCGACTCGATCCTGCTATGTTCTGACCTCCTGAGAAGAAAAATGGAACAAAAAAAAAGGGTGAGCTCAACTAGCCCAGTAAAGAATATTATGACTAAGATAATATACAACAAATTATCGTTAGTCTTCAACAGAAAAAAATGTGATAAAATATAATAGACAACAAGTTTTAGATCAACAAATGCAACGGAAACAGCAATCCATTAGAAGAGTCACGTAGAGAATGAATTCTACTGTCTTCTAAGATTTAAAAGTCCATCATCAATATTTCATCCCTGTAACAACAATCAATATACATCTTTAATCATCTTTGCACTACAGGCCAAAGATATTCATTTATATCACCGGTTGGTCATGTTCATCTCAACACATGTTCATCTTTGCACTACGGGCAAAAGATATTCATCAGTAATCATTTATCTTTGCACTACAGGCCAAAGATATTCAATAATATCATCATTAAGGACTGAGGATGATGAAAAATATTTTTAAGAACGAATCCAGCGAGATAGAAGGACAAATATTAGGGATTCGTATAACAGTTTTATCTAAGATCAATAATATTCCATAATAACCAATTCTGAAGCAGAATTCAAAAATAACGATCAAAACATGGATACAATCAAAGATAGTAGCCAAAATAGACATCTTGGACAAAAAGGAAAATTTTCATTTTTCGATGAATAGTGTCGTATTCGTGAATAGTGTCGTATACGTGAATAGTGTCGTATACGTGAATAATAACTCTGACACAAAAAGTTCCAAATTTGATAAAAAAAAGTTCACCAATATTTCGGCATAATGATATTTAAGAAAATAATATCATTTAAAAAGAAAATAACATCTCTTACCTCAAAATAACCGTATTTCTGACTGAATTTCGGGTATATTGTTGACAGAAACTCGCACCGTATAGCAACACTCAAAGTATACTCACAAGAATATACTCGATAATATAGAGAGAGAAAGAGAGAAAACTTTATTTCTGGTGTGATTTTCAATTCTAACTTAGCCCTCTATTTATAGGAAAATGCTAGAACGCCAAAGGAGACTAAATTAATAAAATATTAATATAATTATATAATTTTCCTTAGCCAACCATTTTGACCAAAGAAATCAGCCACAACACATGTTTCATGCAGCCCACCAAGCAAGAAAACGTTTTTTTTGAAAATAATAATTAAAACTTCCAAAAATCAATTATTTCGGAACTCCAGAACTTTAATAATTCATAATAAATAGTTCTTTTATCAGAAAATTCAAATCTCACGACTATTTATAGGAATTTCAATTCTCTACAACTTTACAGAAGAAAATTTTTCCAAATTCCAAACAGAAATAATCCGAAATCCACAAACGGGCGATTTTACAGTCTATAATCAATTTTCGGTCAAGAATTGTGTCCACCGACACATAAAATATGTGTTAAACATTTAATGCCACAAAAATACTCTTCCTCCTCATAAACTCATATATCCCACATTCATTGTAAAAATATCACCGTTAATATATTATTAAAATAATATATTTAAATGAATTATTTTATCAGAAAAAGATAAAATATTAATTTTTAACAATTATCACATTAAAAAATTTCTCCATCTATATCCACATAAAATGAATATTTTCTTTATCATAATAATCAATAATTAATTATTTAAAAATATTATAGAATCACAGTACTGACAACCAGGTCGTTCCTAGGAAAGATGGGGCTTTCCAATAAGGATTTCTCCTTACTGGCGCGCAATTAGGTGACCAAACCTCTCCTTAGACATAACTTTCTATACATTGCCAATAATGTTATCTGATAATATTATTCAAATAATATGAATTATTGATCTGATAATGGAAAATACTGTGCAGTGACAATTATTGAAACAATAATAATATAAATATCAACGCAGCAATTATTGAATCAATAAAATAAAATAATGAACAGTAATTACTGTAACAATTATTGATTAGTGCCTTCTTACGTACGAATCAATAATTCAACAATACTGTGCAATACCGTGTGCTACTGTGCAACCACGCATATTACTGTATTTTAACCACCAGGTAACCCAACAGTGTTAACGGTAACAATTTACGTCGTTATTTATAAAAACCTAAATTTGTCGTTTTCTTCATCTGAAAGTTATTCTGTTATGGGGCCCACAAATGACTACGCCGTCGTACGAATATTCCCCGACAACAAGAATATTCCACGACCAAACGAATATTCCCCGACAACAATGATTATTTTATAACCAATTGCTTATTTTGCAAAATTTGCACATTTCACCCATAATCAGATAATTATATCAAATTAATACATTATTATTCTCAATAATAATTAGAGGAAATTCGATTTTATATATAATAAGTTGGGGTATTACAACCTCCCTTCCTTATAAAATTTCGTCCTCGAATTTGACGTACGTACCTGGTATTTCGAACAGGTGAGGGTACCTCGCTTTCATTTCTGATTCCAACTCCCATGTCATTTCCTCAATTGCATGGTTTCTCCACAAAATCTTAACTTATGGTATAACATTCGTGCGTAAGACATGCTCTTTCCTATCCAAAATCTCAACAAGTATCTCCTCGTATGCTAAATCTTCAGCTATCTCGTCTGGTTCTAACGCAATAATGTGGTTCGGGTCTTTCACATATTTAGGAAGCATAGATATTTGGAATACATTGTAAACTCGAGACATACTTAGAGGTAACGCGAGTCTATAGGCTACGTTTCCTATTCGGTCAAGAATCTCAAATGGACAACCAAATCTTGGATTGAGCTTTCCTCTCTTTCTAAATCTTGTAACTCCCTTCCATGGAGCAACACGTAACAATATATGATCTCCAATATTAAACTCCACGTCCTTTCTATGAAGATCAATAAAACTATTTTGTCGATCTTGTGAGGTTTGAACACGTTGTCAAATCATTTGGATCTTTTCTGTAGTCATGCGTACTAATTCTGGTCCAAACAATGTTGCTTCTCCCACCTCGTCCCAGCATACTGGAGATTGACACTTTCGTCCATACAACGCCTCAAATGGAGCCATGCCTATACTTGCTTGATAACTGTTGTTGTAGGAGAATTCTACTAGTGGCAAGTACTTATCCCAACTTCCTTTAAAATCTAGGACATGGAGTCTTAATAGATCTTCAAGGGTTTGAATAGTCCACTCTGATTGTCTGTCCGTTTGAGGATGATATGCTGAACTGAATCGTAAGTCTGTGCCATAGCTTTCTATAAGCTAACCCAAAATCTTGAAGTGAATCTTGGGTCATGATCCGAAACTATGGATACTGGCATGCCATGCAATCTCACAATCTCATTCACGTACATACGAGCAAGACGTTCAAGGGAATAAGTCTCACGTATCGGCAAGAAATGGGCAGACTTGGTTAATCTATCAATAATAACACAAATAGCATTTATGCCTTGAGAAATCGTGGGAAGACCTGTAACGAAATCCATTGTAATGTGTTCCCACTTCCATTTCGGAATCTCATGGTTGCAATGGACCCTTTGGATGCTCCGCATTTACTCGTTAAGAAGTTAAACACCTCGAGATAAACCACGCGATCTCTCTCTTCATATTATTCCACCAAAATGTATGTCGAATATCATGATACATTTTGGTACTCCCAGGATGGATTGCAAATGGGGTGTTGTGTGCCTCCATCATGATTCTATGCTTCAAGTCAGAATCGTTCAGAACGCAAAGTCGAGAGTTGAATCAAAGTATTCCTTCTTCATCGATTCTTGCTTCCGGAATAGCTCCTTCTTTTACTTTCTTCTTCATACTCATCAGCTCCGGTGTGTAGCTTGAGCAGCTTTAACTTTATCGATTAAAGTCGGTTCTACTCGTATATTCGCCATCATCACGTGGGTACCTAGAGTTTTCATTTCCATCTCTATTATTTGTAAGTTATACGAAATGAGTCTTTGACAATATCGTACTCGTACTCGTATACGATCTTTTTACTCAACACGTTAGCTACCACGTTCGCTTTTCTAGGATGGTATGGTCAGAACATGTGCCGAAATGAGTTTCATCTTGAGTTCTTCGAAGCTCTTCCTACATTCCTCGCTTCATTCGAATTTTGTATCTTTACGAGTCAGCTGAGTTAATGGAGTAGCGATTTGAGAAAATCTTTCCACGAATCTTCGATAATAACCAACTAAGCCTAAAAAGCTACGTATTTCGATTACTGACTTAGGTTGCTCTCAACTGTGACTCATATCCCTATCTTGGATAGCACATCACAATAGCACCTATCAGTTTACTACCGCACGAATATGGCGTCCCCTACGGAGAGTTTGGCTTCGGTGCATTCCATAAAGGAAGTCATAAGATAGAGGCTCGGGTATAAACTTATATAGTTGGGTTTTTAACTCCTGAAGTTCCATAGGAGTCATTCGATATGAGATTTTAGAAATGGGTTTTGTACCGGATTTAAAGTCGATACAAATTCAATATCACGCTCTGGGAGTAGGCCAAGAAATTCTTCAGGAAATACGTCAGGAAATTCATTAACAACAAAAATATCATTCAAATCTGACGTATTATTGTTCAAGTCCATAGCATGGCTAAGAAAGCTTGACATTCATTTTTCAATAAACAAATAGCTTTGTGGTTTGATATGACAGTGACTGATTTTAGTGGTTTAGTGGTTTGAATTCGTATGACAGGTTGGTTAGGAATATGAAAACTAACAACCTTATGAAAACAATCAATTTTGGCATGATGAGTGGTTAACCAATTAATTCCTAAAATCACATGAAAAGCAAGTATCTTTAAAGAAATAAGGTCAACAGGTAATGCGATGGTGCCAACTTGGATCAAACAAGATTTATAAACAGATGATGTAACAAACGTTTCTCATAACAAAGTTTCAACAAATAAATCAAAGTCTAATTTTCTTCGGAGTCAAGTTTAAACGTTGAGTATAAGCAAGAGAGATAAATGAATGGGTAGAACCGGTATCTAATAAGGTATAAACTTCGTAAGAATTTATAATTAACTAACCCGTGCTAACTTCGTTCGGGTTCCTCGCATTCTGACCAGTCACGAAAAATGCTCTTCCAGGAACCGCTGATTTCGACTTATCCGGGACAGCCCTTGGAATCACCACTCCCGCTGAACTTGGTTTCGTTATAGTACAATCTCGAGCGATGTGGCCTTCCTTTCCACAGTTGTAACATACCTTGGATTGTTGTGGACAGTTTCGGCTGATATATCCCTCCTTCCCGCATTTGTAATATCTAACTGGCGGTCGTTCTCCTCCCCTGGAATTTGTTGTTGATGTTGGTGCCGCTGCTGATGTCTTCCCGTCGTTGTTGAATCTTCTCTTTCTGAAATTTCCACTTGACTCACCTCTCCTATTATCATGTCCACGATTACTACCTGAGTGGTTACCGCCTTTGTCCGTATTCTTTCCTCCTCGCTGGTAATCATCGTTCTGATGACAGCTGTCACCGATATGACCCTGGTTGTGGTCCCTCGGTTGAGTATACTCACTATCTCGCTCTAATAACTGAGCCCTGTTTACAACATCTGAATACAGAGAAAATTTATGAGATATAAGGTATTGAAAAATCTCGGGTTTTAGACCTCTCAAAAACATTCGCGTCATACGTTCCTCATTCTCCACCAAATGAGGTGCAAACCTGGATAAGTCTGCGAACTTCGCCTCGTACTGAGACACCTTCATGTTATTCTGTTCAAGTCTAATAAACTCTTCCTCTTTCATATGACGAATACTTTCTGGAAAGTACTTGTCATTGAAATTTTTTTGAAATCTTTCCCAAGACATGTTGAGTGCTGCTGGCTGGGTACGCTTCACAGATTCCCACCAGTAATCTGCTTCACCACGAAACATAAAGGTGGCAAATGGAACCTTCTGTTCCTCCGTGCACCCCAAGACATCAAATATCTTGGTAATTTGCTTGACCCATGTTTCTGCCTTGATCGGATCCGGCTTTCCATGGAAATCTGGTGGTCCCAACTCCTTAAACTGCTTATCTGTAACAGACTACGCGTTGCCATCATTTCCACCCGTATTTTGCACACGAGTGTCCCTCGTCTGATTTTGCATGAACTGTAAAAGGTTCCTAAACATTTCATTATTCATCGTTTGCTCGGTAACGTTGTTTACAGGAGTAGTATTGCCTTCCTGTTGCACGTTCTCGTCGTTGGTGAGTACAGACGTCTCCACAGTCTCATTTACTCCACTTTAATATTCTCAGTCGACATTCTCAAATACTGTCATAAAACAAGGGTTAATTAAGGAAATCAACACATGTTCATTTATATCACCGGTTGGTCATGTTCATCTCAACACATGTTCATCTTTGCACTACGGGCAAAAGATATTCATCAGTAATCATTTATCTTTGCACTACAGGCCAAAGATATTCAATAATATCATCATTAAGGACTGAGGATGATGAAAAATATTTTTAAGAACGAATCCAGCGAGATAGAAGGACAAATATTAGGGATTCGTATAACAGTTTTATCTAAGATTAATAATACTCCATAATAACCAATTTTGAAGCAGAATTCAAAAATAACTATCAAAACATGGATACAATCAAAGATAGTAGTCAAAATAGACATCTTGGACAAAAAGAAAAATTTTTATTTTTCGGTGAATAGTGTCGTATTCGTGAATAGTGTCACCGTTAATATATTATTAAAATAATATATTTAAATGAATTATTTTATCAGAAAAAGATAAAATATCAATTTTTAACAATTGTCACATTAAAAATTTTCTCCATCTATATCCACATAAAATGAATATTTTCTTTATCATAATAATAAATAATTAATTATTTAAAAATATTATAGAATCACAGTACTGACAACCAGGTCATTCCTAGGAAAGATGGGGCTTTCCAATAAGGATTTCTCCTTACTGGCGCGCAATTAGGTGACCAAACCTCTCCTTAGACAGAACTTTCTAGACATTGCCAATAATGTTATCGGATAATATTATTCAAATAATATGAATTATTGATCTGATAATGGAAAATACTGTGCAGTGACAATTATTGAAATAATAATAATATAAATATCAACGCAACAATTATTGAATCAATAAAATAAAATAATGAACAGTAATTACTGTAATAATTATTGATTAGTGCCTTCTTACGTACGAATAAATAATTCAACAATATTATACAATACCGTGTGCTACTGTGCAACCACACATATTACTTTGTTTTAACCACCAGGTAACCCAACGGTGTTAACGGTAACAATTTAAGTCGTTATTTATAAAAATCCATATTTGTCATTTTCTTAATTCAAAAGTTATTCTGTTATGGGGCCCATAAATGACTGCGTCGTCGTACGAATATTCCCCGACAACAAGAATATTCCACGACTAAACGAATATTCCTCGACAACAATGATTATTTTATAATCACTTGCTTATTTTGCAAAATTTGCACATTTCACCCATAATCAGATAATTATATCAAATTAATACCTTATTATTCACAATAATAAATAGAGGAAAATCGATTTTATGTATAATAAGTTGGGGTCTTACAACAAGTCTTTTTTAAACTGTAATGGCTCATATTCTATAACATGCTTATAATCAAGCTTATATGGCCTTAATACCGAGATATGGAAAATTTTATGAATATGTTCTAATTCTGGAGGTAAAGCTACCCCGTACGCCACTTCCCCAACTAGTCGAAGCACTTCAAAAGGTTCTATAAACCTAAGGCTTAATTTCCCCTTTTTGCCAAACCGAATTTTCCCCTTCCAGGGAGACACTTTCAAGAAAATAAAACTACCGACATCGAATTCCTGATTTTATCGGTGTTAATCGGCATATTTCTTCTGTCTATCCTGTGCAACTATCAATCTTGCTCGAATCACCTTGATGATCTTGACCGTTTGTTGTACCAACTCTAGACCCAATATCTGACGTTCACCTACCTCGTCCCAGCATAACAGAGTTCTGCATTTCCTGCCGTATAACGCTTCGTAAGGCGGCATGCTAATAATCGGGTGATAACTATTATTATAGGCAAATTCAACCAATGGTAGTTGGTCATCCCAATTTCCCTTGAAATCCATAATACATGCTCTGAGCGTATCCTCTAGTGTCTGGATGGTTCTCTCACTCTATCTGTCGCTTTGAGGATGGTACGCTTTGCTCACTCTCAACTGTATTCCCAAGCATTCTTGTAGCCGTTTCCAGAAATTTGATGTGAAATGTGGATCTCTGTCTGATACAATGGACACCGGTACATCGTGTCTTGAAACAATTTCCTTCACATACAATTTTGCCAACCGATCTAAGTTAAATCTAATCTTGATTGGCAAAAAAGTGTGCTGACTTCGTCAATCGATCGACAATCACCCAGATGGCGTCGAAACCTTACTGAGTTATTGGAAGACCTACCACAAAATCCATTATGATATGCTCCCATTTCAATTCTGGTATCTCCAATGGTTACAACAATACTCTTGTCCATTGATGTTCAACTTTAACTTTCTGACACGTTAAACATTTCACCACACACTCAGCCACGTCCTTTTTCATATTCGGCCACCAAAAATGATGTCTGAGATCCTGCTACATTGTTGTACTTCCAGGGTGAATCGAATATCGTGAGTTATGAGCCTCGCTTAAAATTTCTTCTTTAACTTCCGGTACTAGCGGAACCCAAATTCTCCCTTCGAATCGAAGTAACCCTTCTGAATCGATTTTAAATTTATTTTCCTCACCTTTAGATACTTTTCTTCTTATATCTTCACAGTTCTCATCATGAAGTTGTGCATTCTTCACCTTATCTACCAACATTGAACTATTTCCCATCTGGAACAATTTTTTGTCTGATTCTGTTGGATATTTAATTTTTAACTCCATCTTTGCCATTTCAGATACTAGCTTCTCCTGAGTAGTCAACATCATTAACTTCTCATGTCCCTTCCTACTTAAGGCATCAGCAACCACATTCGCCTTTCCGAGATAGTAGAAAATCTCGCAGTCATAGTCTTTAATCAACTCCAACCATCTTCTTTGTCTCATATTCAAATCTTTCTGTGTAAAGATATACTTCAGACTTTTATGCTCGGTATATATCTCACACCTCTCACCATAAAGATAATGTCTCTAAATCTTTAGAGCAAACACCGCCACAGCCAACTCTAAGTCATGAGTCGGATACCCTTTCTCGTAATCTTTCAATTGATGTAATACATACGCAATAACTTTTTCGTTTTGCATAAGCACACAGCCTAGTCCTGTATACGACGCATCACTATATACCACAAAATTCCATATATCATCAGGAAATGATAACACAGGTGATGAACTCAACATCTTCTTTAATTCTCAAAAACTTTCCTCACACTTCTCCTTCCAAACAAACTTAACCGCCTTCCTAGTTAAATTCGTCAACGGAGTTGCAATCTTGGAAAAGTCTTAAATAAAATGCCTATAGTATCCTGCCAATCCTAAGAAACTTCTTACTTCTGATGGTGTCTTCGGTTGATCCCAGTTTATTACAGCTTCCACTTTTGATGGATCTACTAAAATTATGTCCTTATCAATAACGTGTCCGAGAAACTGTACACGTTCTGACCAAAACTCACATTTTTGAGAATTTAGCGTACAACTTCTCTTTTCTCAATGTCTCCAACGTCACTCTTAAGTGTTCAACATGTTCCTCTTTGGTTTTGGAATTCACCAATATATGATCAATAAACACCACCACAAATTTGTTTAATAATGGTTTAAACACCATGTTCATCAAATCCATGAACGTTGTAGGTGCATTGGTTAAACCAAATGACATAACCAAAAACTCATAATGACCATACTGAGTTCTGAATGTTATTTTCTGTACATCCTTTGGCCTCATCTTCAACTGATGATAACCACCCCTTAATTCTATCTTTGAGAAATATCTTGCCCCTTCAATTGATCAAACAAGTCATCGATTCTTGGTAATGGATACTTATTTTTAATCATGACCTTATTCAATTCTCGATAATCAATGCAGAGCCGCATCGATCCATCTTTCTTCTTAACAAACAACACAGGTGCTTCCCATGGCGATACACTTGGTTGGATATACTTCTTGTCGATTAATTCTTGCAACTGCACCATCAACTCTTTCATCTCTACTGGGGCCTTTCTATATAGAGCTTTAGATATCGATGTCGTTCCTGGTCCCAAATCAATTATGAACTCAATTTCTCGATTTGGCAGTAATCCAGGAAAATCGTCAGCAAATACGTCAGTAAAATCTCTAATGACCGGTATCTCTTCTAACTTCGCACTCTTCTTCTGTGTATCGACTATATAAGCTGAGTATCCTACACATCTTTATCTCAACAACTTCTTAGCTTGCATCACCGTAATACAACTTGCTTGTCGAGGTGGCTTAATGCCATAAAATACTACCTTTGACGGAGTCATAAGGTTAACACATTTCCTTTGGCAATCGATTATTGTTCCGTAATTAAATAACCAATCCATTCCTAGTATTACATCAAACTCCCCAAGTTTAATTGGTATTAAATATACCATCATCTCGTGACCCTTTTATAACCACTCTACAATTCTTATATATGAATCTAACAGGAATTACTTCCATATTCCCAATTTCTATGCTTAAAGGGAAATCTAATTCTTCCTGAGCCAAATTTAAGTTCTGAGCAAATTCGTCGGATATAAATGAACAAGTAGCACCCAAATCAAATAGCACATAAATGTTAATACCATTAATTGGAATGATACCTGACACCACATCCTTTGACTGCACAGCATGTTGCATGGTCATATTAAAAGTCCTCGTAGTAGGTCGGCTAGATTGTGCTAGTCCAGTGATAGTTAATGTACCACCACCGTTGTTTCCCTTTCCTCCACTTGCACTTCCCGCTGTCTTTTTAGGGCAATCACGAGCCATGTGATCCTTCGATCCGTAGGTAAAGCATGCTCCCTTCTTTGGACTAAAACAGTTTGGTGCAATATGACCCTCCTGGCCACAATTAAAACACACCCTTTTACCCTTCAAACACACCCCAATGTGGTTCTTTCTATAAGTAGCACAAGCCTCAAATTTCTTCTTTTGTTGACTTCCTTAATGTCCTCCCGCAATCGAATTCTCACTCCACTTTTTCTTCGGATTGTTACTCACATTATTGCTTCCACCAGCCTTATTTTCACTTCTTTCTCTTCTTCTATTCTTGGTTGTACTTGGTTAAGGCATCGCTTCCACCTTCCATGATAATTGCCTTTTCCAGTACAGCCGCAAATGTATTTAACTAGAACATTGAAACCTTGCTATAAAGCTAGGGCTTCAATCCTTGTTCGAACCTTCTTGCCTTACGCTCATCATATTAACTTGATAAGTGGAAAATCTTGCCAACTCATTAAACTTCGCAGCATATTCTGGCACAGTTATGGTTCCTTGTTTCAAGTCCATAAATTAAACCTCCAACTGATTTTGAGAACTCGCTGGAAAGTATATCTTGAAAAACATCTCTTTAAACCTATCCTGCGCTATTATTCTTTGTCCCCCACGAACCTTATTCGCCTGCCACCAATAATTAGCTTCAGACTTTAACATGAACGTTACGAACGCGGTCTTCTGATCCTCGTTGACTCTGGCAATGTCGAACACATTCTCCATTTCCATGATCCAGGTTTAGGGCTTCAACTGGATTTATAGACCCTTGAAACTCTGGCGGTCCAACCGCTTTGAAGTCCTTGAAGGTCGTGACATGAGCTTGCGGTTGATTCGCAAGTGCCCCAGTCAATAAAGTCACCAACTGTTGAACCGGGTTAGCGTTGGCCTCATTATTATTGTTAGTAGACCCCTCAAGAGGAGGTTATTGACATGGTTGTCTTCTTCTAGGAGGCATTTTCTGTTAAAATATACGCTTAATAGTTCATTACTCAACTTCTTGGATATTTGAGATTTAACTTAAACATTCTAAGATTAAAGCTATAACACATAACATCTCAATAAACTTTAATATTTTATTCATTCATAATCATAATAAGTATAGCATCTCTGCTATCAACATCCATTTTCCTGAACTAAACAAGTTTTAAGATCACATACTCAGACTACCCCTTTATTTATTTCATAATAAGGGACTTACAATTTATTTATTCACATACTTAATCACTTATCATTATTATTCTTATTCTTTCTATATGGGCATATTAAGACGTCGAGAGGTTTCTCTACGCTCTTCCTCCATAATACGATACGTCGTCCTACGATCCATCACGAACCACGGCGAGTCTTCAAACTGAGGTGGGTAATAAAAGACTCGATCCTGGGCCCTATCAATCGCAGAATGAAAGGAATAATCCATTTCATTCATCTTGGCCCTCTTTACTTGGACCTTAGCCTCATCATGATCTTCACGTTGAGTCGCATTCATCCAAGCGTCCTCTGCCCTCGCACGCTTAGCTGACTCCTCCTTCAAGTCATCTTTCAGCTTCTCCACTTCAGTCTTCATCTTCTCATTCTCTGCCAACAGATCCTCTTGCTGACCCTGAACTAGGTCTCACTCTGTGTTTCCAAGGGGTAGGTCGAGTTCCTGAATCTCTACATCCTTATATTCTATAGTAACTTGGCGCATCTCAGCCAACTCCTTCAACTCCTTAACTTTATCTTGTAATTCTATGTTACGGTCGTACAGTGCATCATACATCTCAGCTGATATGGAGTTTGGTGGAAACTTCACGGTCGTATAGTGCATTATTTATCTCAAAGAATTTAGACACCAGAAGGCAGCGCGCTCGCGCTAGACACCGGAATCAGTTTTGCAGAACAAGAATTTAGACTCTGCTCTGAAGCCAAAATTCCAATTTTCCCAATTCTACAACAACTTAGACAAACCCAAAACCATATAATATGTACAACCAACTATTTTAACACCTAAAACATCATAACAACCAAATTTTTAAGGATTAAAACCATATTTTTGTTGTTTTCTCCATTTTCAACACATTTAGCGAATTCAATTGCCAAATTCTTGTTTCTTAACCAAATTACATCATTCCAACTACGTTATTTTTGTTTCTTGATATACTAACACAATATGCAATCAATTTGCAGATTCTATCAAGTATTAGACATCAAATTTTGGACTTACACAAGCCATATTCATATATAGATAACACTGTTACTTTAATTTTCTTCTACAACCCAATTTCATGTATTTGATCACCAAATAATACATATATATAATGATTAACAGATTTTGCAAGACCATTCATGCATATATACAACAATCCATGAAATTTCCAAATCATATAGAATAGATACTACCAAAACTAATAGTTAAAATTAGGAATAGATTATACCTTTAATCCTTGATTTAGCAAAATGATTAGCAATCCCTTCTCTTCCTCTTTACCAACTCACAGCAAAACCCTCAATTCGCGTTCTCCCTTTCACTGTGTTCTCTCTTTCGTATTTCTCTGTTATCTAGCCTTAAGGAAAAACACGCGTAATATAACTGGCCTTGGCCTCTATCCCACGTACGTCAGGTAACAAACCTAACAGGTTGCGTTAGTTAAAATAAGCCAAAGGCCACAAGGCCTTGTTTGGCTACACAACTCTCCATGTAGTTTATTTTAATAATATTTAAATTATATGATTCCATGTGTCACACTTTAATTTAGTTAATTTAAATAACTTACAATAATAATAATAATAATAATAACTTACAATAATAATAATAATAATAATTATTATTATTATTATTATTATTATTATTATAATTTTCATTATAATTATACTTTATACTTAATAAATCATTACATATATAATTTAATTATTAAATTAGACTAGAACATCATTTTATTTTATTTAAATATTAAACAATTCATTTAATTTAATTATCTCATTAAATTAAATCTTCAAATAATAAAATTACCATTATTTTAATTTAGTTAACTTACACACTTAACTAAATTATTATACCACAATTTCATGAATTATTTATTTATCTCAATAAATAAATTAATTAAAATATTCAATAAATAATTAAGATTAATTACAAAATTCTCGATCGTTACAAGACTAAACACACTTGGATCTTCCAATCTAAATTTGAATATGGTGAGAAGTGTCTTAAAATTTTCGCTTGGGGACCCTCTGAAAGTTGTCAGTATGAAGACAGTTCTAACATACTCTACGAAATTGGTTTATGGTAGAGTGGTGAAGAACGTAGAATTGAGCTCTACGTCTTGATCTACGATCTGCTCTACGATGCTCTGTCTTCTGCTCTACGAAACAACACTTGACGATGCTTGAGCAGACTTGTAGATTTTTCTGAATACTCCACAGCTCTACGATGTTGGAGAAAGCTCTACAATCTTGCTATCTCTTTTTAACTTTGCTTCGCTTTGGCTGCTGCTCAACGATAACTAAGTTAACTATGCGAACACTTATAATCTATATAAAATGACAGAGTAACTTTACGATGTTTAACAGTACTATACGATCGATTAGATCCTATTACATATTCATTGAATCAACTCAAATGATCAACCCAACAAGTTTAATTATTCTATTTCTAAGTCCTTGTACATAGATATCTCAGATAAGGACTTCACAAAAACTATTGAAAAAAATTATACATTATATTCACATCATCAAATTTAAATATGCAGAGCATAGTCATTCCTAACATACAATTATTTTATTGTGGGGCCCACCAATGATTAATTGTTTCGACGGCGTCGTACTTTACCTAATATTCTCCGGCAAAGTGAATATTTCCAGACAAAACGAATATTCCCGACATACTTTTCATCTTATAATTTCCACATATCACTCTTAACTTTATCATTTTATCAATTTAATACCTTACTATTTAGAATAAAAATTATAAGAAAATTAATATATATGCATGAAAAGTTTGTGTCTTACCTTTTTAGTAGATCTTCTTTTATTACGTATTTAATTACAACGTGATTATTGGGATTTTGTTATTTTTGTACCATTTGATAAGGAAATATTTTAGTTATAAAACCCGACTTGTGGGCTGAATACAGATGATGAGTTAATTTTTTTGTTATAAACTTAAATATTAGAGAAGTTTATTTGTGTTTTGGGTAATTCTCTTGCGTTCTTTGCCTATACGTTTTTTTGTTAAACTAGCATGAAGAATAATTATTTCTCTATCCGGCTTCATATTGTGATGCAAAGTTACAATTAGGTATGTTACATATTATATTTAATTTTTGTAAGAATTCTTATTGTATACAGATCGATGTACTTTGATTTTCTATATCCATAACTTTTGGATTTGTGGAACTTTTCAGAAATAAATTTAACCTTTTGCAAAAAAAAACATTTTTAGTTTGCAGTACTAGATTTTTTTATACCGTTTTATTGTAGAGACTTATGCTACTAACATGATAAGGGTAAACTTTGAGTGTCAATGCAAGATGATATGCCCATATCATTCTAAAGTAAAACATTGGCTCCCAAGCTATTCTTACCAATATTTTTAGACCTGGATCGGTCATCGAATCAAAAAATTTATCGGGTAGATGGGTAGCTAGTTCAACTAGTTGTTAAACCGTTATTGAACTGGTGACGTCATAAATATTTAAAAATATATATTATTAGTAATTAATAAAAAAAATTAAAAATATCATTTTTATGAACTAAAGCTTAATAAATTTAAGTTACAATATTACTAAAAGCGGTTAATTTTAATATTAAAAAAAATTGGTACGAAAAAACTATTAAAAAATAAAAATAAATCGGTTCACTAGGTTAACTTAATTGGTTGAACCGGTTGACCTATCGGTTCAACCGGTGGTCAACCGGTTCAATCCGGGTTTTGACCAAACTGGTTCAATCGCACCAAACCGAACAGGATATAGAACTGATTCCTAGTTTAACAGGTTAAACTGGTCGTTCTGAGCCTGGTTTGAAAATAGTGATTCTTACTAGGCTCTTTAATCATAGTAGGCTCATTATATCACTAGGTTATGATTATCACTAAGTTGATAGCCAATTTTGTTAATTAACAAAATTACAAATGTATTAACAAGTTTTAAGTAAGATCTTTCTTTTTACTGTGTGGATGATCAAATGTTTGAAGCTATCTAACCTGCAACAAAAATAAACAATGCACTTCATAGTAAAAACAAGTCTTTTTTTAGGGTTTTGCCGAGTTTTACTCTTGATCTCTCTCCCAAATTTTTCGTAGGATTGGAATGTAATATTAGTATAGGTTGTTTAAATAAATAAATTCCAAGTTAAAGTTATTAAAGAAAACAATGACAATTGAAGATGAATCATTCAACAATGAGTAACTACTTTGATTCCGTTTGTAATAATTCAACCTATCTCGAGTTGGATCAAGACTCAATCTATTGTCAACAGAGTAATAATTAAGTCATCTTGATCCAAAAGAGATTTATGACAACTTGGGGTTTGGTTAGTAGAATATTGTTCTGATCCAAAAGAGATTCAATGACTTTCGTAATGGAAGAGCTATGTAATGCAGTAATAATAGCCTATTACTATTATTTTGTCGAGTTCAATCTTGAGATCCGTGCAAAAGTTGTAATTCATTTATATTACATTTTTATCTTGTTTTGAAATTAAACAGGTAATGTTATATCTATTTCACTAAATAAAGTTAAGAAAGTTTTAATAAACTTCATTTCATCCAAATTATACTTCCACTAAAATCACCATAAAGTTAAATTCGAACCCAAAATAATAGAAAATTGATACTAACACGAGAAACACAATTAAAAATATTAACTTTTCTTAGTTAAAACAATAATTTTCAATTATTATATGATAGATATTAATGATTGGCTATATACATCTTGGAGGCTACTGTGTTCCGATTGATTAACCGTTAACATTAGAGCACGATGATGTTACTTGTAGTCTGGACTCATTGGATACCAAATTAATATTCTCCAACTTGAAGTCTTTGCAAGGCTACATTTGATATTTATAGCCACTTTTAAACTTGATGTTCCCCGAATGTTTCTTAGTGTCACGTTGCAAATTTGAACTGCCGATTGGACCTATAAATCAAACCTTATGTTAGTACTTATATATATATATATATATATATATATATATATATATATATATATAGGGAATATATCTTAAGCTCACCCCTTATTCAACTCACCCGAGCTCACCCCCTTTTAGCGACGGACACGACGACGGTTCGATCATACAACCGTCGTCTATACTTATAGCGACACTATATGTTGTCCGTCGCTAAAAGTATAGACGACGGTTGTATGACCGAACCGTCGTCGGGTCCGTCGCTAAATGGAGGGTGAGCTCGGGTGAGTTAGATAAGGGGTGAGCTTAAGATCCGGACCGTATATATATATATATATATATATATATATATATATATATATATATATATATATATATAGCAAAGATCAAATGCATACCTTTTATCTTACTCACCCGTGCTCACCCCCCTCTAACGACGGACTCGACGACGGTTTCGGTCATACAACCGTCGTCTATACTTTTAGCGACGGACAACATATAGCGTCGCTAAAAGTATAAACGACGGTTGTATGACCGAACTGTCGTCGAGTCCGTCGTTAAAGGAGGGTGAGCACGGGTGAGTAAGATAAAGGGTATGCACTTGATCCGGACTGTATATATATATATATATATATATATATATATATATATATATATATATATATATATATATATACACACACAGACACAAAAAAAAAACACAATTAAATAAGAACTTTAGAACATTGACTAAAAATATAGGAGAAAATTTTAGTTAAAAATATGGCACAATTTTATCAAAAAACAATTATTTTTTCTTCCATATCTCTTCATAATATATTAGTATTTGTGGCAAAGTATGTGTGTATAGTGAATTATAAAAATTAATAAGTGAATAAAAATATGGGTTAAAAATAGGCGAAAATTAGAGACAAAATGTGGGAAAACGAAAAAGAAAATAGATTTAATGTGACAAGGCTTAATCAAAACAGTTACTTATGCTCATCTCCCTTAGTAATAATATTAAAAGATGGACAAAAGAATATAAATCACCCATTATGTTGAAACTTGCGTATACACCTTAATTATTGACATATTTTGCTAATAAAACTCTTTTGTGAAACTAGTAGAATACTATTTTTGCTTTACTTCAACTCTTACCAATTCCTGAGTAGGAAGTAGGAACATATAACAATGGACTTCGTGGTAGGCCTTCCAACTACACAGAAGGGCCACAATGCCATTTGGGTAATAGTTGACCGACTTACTAAATCGGCTCACTTCCTACCTTACTTATAACCTAGATAAACTTGCCAAGTTATACATTAATGAAATTATCTCTAGGGATGGAGTACCTATTTCTATAGTGCCAGATCGAGACCCACATTTCACCTCAAATTTTTGGGGAAGCCTTCAAAAATATTTATGAAGACAGTTGAGATTAAGTACAACATATCACCCTCAAACTGATGGGCAAAGTGAGAGAACCATTCAAACATTAGAAGATATGTTAAGAACCTGTATCATAGACTTCAAAGGAAGTTGGGAAGATCAGTTATCATTGGTAAAATTTGCATACAACAACAGTTACCTTGCTAGTATAGGTATGCCACCCTATGAAGCCTTATATGGAAGGAAATGTAGAACACCTTTATGTTGGGATGAGGTCAAGGAAAGACAAATGCTAGGACCTGAGATAATCCAACAAACTACTGAAACAATCCGAGTTATACGTGAACGATTATAAGCATCTCAAGATCGACAAAAGAAATACGTTGATCCACATCGTCAACAACAAAACTTTAGCATAGAATGCCATGTATTCTTGAAAGTGTCCCCTTGGAAGGGAAAGATACATTTTGGAAAGAAAGGAAAATTGAGTCCGAGATTCATTGGACCATTCAAAATTTTGAGGAGGATAAGTGAAGTTGCTTATGAGATAGCACTACCTCCTGAGTTAAATCATATTCATAATGTGTTTCATGTGTCCATTTTACGACTATAAAAACCTGATTATAAGAACGTTATAAACTATGAGCCGATCCAAATCGAAGAAGACCTTTCTTATGTAGAAGAACCTGTGCAGATCATCGACCGTAAAGAGCAAGTCCTGAAAAATAAAGTGATAGCATCGGTCAAAGTGATTTGGAGGCATCAGAACATTGAAGAGGCTACATGGGAGCTCGAGGACAAAATGCAAGAGAACTATACCCAATTATTTACTTAACTTGTACTGTAATTTTGAAGACAAAATTCTTATTAGTATGAGTGAATATGAAACCCTAAAACCCTAATAAGACTCGGTTATGTAAATTCAGTATTATATAATAAAATCTCTCCGTTCTGAAAATCTTTTGTTTTATTAGATACTTTCTTATAAAAATTAGGTCAAATAAAATTTTGTCCAAAAGTTGACGTGCTTAACACATCGTGCTTACACTGACAAAACACTTTGTCGTGCTTGTTAGAATTTGTGAAAAAAATCTAAGTTAAGAACCCTAATATTGAAATCAAGAAACCCTAATCCTAGATTTATAAACCCTAACCCTAATTTACAAATCTTAACCCTAATTGGTTAGACAATAACCTAATTAGGATATCCTAACACCTAATCATGATTGTAAAACTTCAATTAGGTACTAATAAACAACATTAAAAAACCCTAATTATAAAAACCAAAACCCTAATCATGATTAAAGAGGATTAGGGCATAATTAAGATACTAATTTGTATAAACTAGCTCACAAGTAGGATCGTACTCACCAATGCAAGTTCATAGGCTGCACATGATATGCTTGTAACTCCCAAGCTGCACAAGTATCATAGAATCAGATATTTGTAGAGGCAAAAAGGTTAAAATGATATAAAAACCCTAACCTTGCAATTCAATAAATAGCATCACAATTTCAGTTCAAACCTATGAAATTTCTAAGCCTAAAAACTCATATATCATACCTAAACAATCCTTGGTGATAGCAATAACTGAATCAGTAGCCAGAAATCAAAATCAAGCATGAAAAGGTGCAAACCCTAATTTTAATCTAGATCTTTGATGTTATGCTTAATTTATAGTTTAGATGTTTAGATATGTGTAATAACATATTAGTAAGTATGCTAAGTTGATAGAACATGTTTACATAACATCTAGATGTATCAAATTGATGGTTTAAGCAAACTGGAAATTCTAGAAAAATAGGTATGACAGTCGAATGTCAGAGCCTGTAGATTCATGTATGTTAATAGTTAGGTCTGTTAATTGTATGCTAGTTGTAGTATTACATGAGGTCTTTAATTTGGAAAAGAAAATAGGTCCATTAGAATTATATATTGCAAGATATAAGTGGTAAAAAGTGGTTGACCGATCACGAAGTTCTGATTTCTGGGTTACCCAAAAATCTCAAGAACAGATTGAGCTGGCTACTTTGACCAACCATTAATTTGTTTTCTATTTGTTGTTAGGATGTCAAATGTGTTATGAATTGATACCCTGATATACATACTACATATCTATGACACTCAAACGCTTAATCGATTCATAGGATTACTAGAATTAATGGTCAAAAGTCATTGACTGAGCATGACTGTGTTTTCTGGGTTACACAGAAAATTGAAGAACATGAAGAACAGCCATTGGCTGTACTTTGACCAACATAGATCTAGACCTTAGATTCTTACTATGTCTAAAAAAGTGTAACATATATGTACCTTGATATATAGA
Organism: Panax japonicus; assembly: GCA_020205505.1. Classification (NCBI taxonomy): domain Eukaryota; kingdom Viridiplantae; phylum Streptophyta; class Magnoliopsida; order Apiales; family Araliaceae; genus Panax; species Panax japonicus. The sequence continues at coordinate 38,154,824 of CM035102.1, read as the reverse complement.
CTACAGATTACAACAATCAAAACATAAATCTATCATACGAATTAAAAGATCTAGAAGCCACAAAATCGTTGACTGGCCATGACCACTGTTCTGGGTTACCCAGAAACCCAAGAAAATCTCTGACAGTGACTTTAAGCCTCTATAACTTCTTGTTATATGTAGGTTAAAGCATGAAATTGGTATATTGTTGTACTACTACATGAGTACTATAACACTCATACACTTACAAACCCAAAATCATCTATCGATGTCGAGATTTTTATTTGTCCCTTTTCTTTTCTTGTTCTTTATTGTTCTCATATTATGTGAGATTTGTTTGAAAAAACAAGTGAAAATAGTCCGACATGTATCATGTCGACGATTTGACTGTAAGAGTCGCCAGTTGGTGTTTTTAACTGGTTGCACCAACGCAACCGAGAAAAGGTTTGCACATTGACCCAGTGATGTGACACTGCTAAACGGGTCTGTGAAACCGAGTTTCATTTAGGTTCGGGGGTTTGATTATGCGGAGAGAAGGTGTTCTCCTTGTTGCCGCGGTGACCGCCACTTTTCAAGAAACTGTTATATGAATGTGTGTGTGTGTGTGTGTATATATATGTGTGGATCAATATGTAATTTATTTGGAAGTAGTACGAGGCCCCGTTCGCACCTATATACAAAGGGTTTGAATTTGTATGAAAAAAAACAATTTTAAACATGATATACAGTGAAGTTTTTGTAAAAGAGGTTTTTCAAACCCTGTGCTCAATAGCAATTGAGACCTTTTCATACTTCCATTTTATTATTAAGTGTTCGGCTGTTTTGCTTTTATTTTTGAGATTCGAAGCATCTTCGAGAAAATAATATATAGTGGTGCCGAACTTCTCATTGGCATGACAGCCATTTAAGGAAATTCAAACACCGTGAATAATTTACAAGCTACTTACAGCTAAAAAAGTCCACCACGGGAACCGAATCTAGATTCAGTAGACTGAATCTGTGATCACATGATTCCTAGGCTCACATGATGTCGTAGTTTATATGAAAAGCGGTAAGCAGTTATATATATATAAGTTGTAAATATATATATATATACAGACATGATCAACCACCACGAAGCACCTCCATAGGGGATCAGAAATGTAAATAAAGCAGTAAATGCGATCAACCGCCGCGAAGTAAACTCTAGGCGAGACTAAATGTAAATAAAGCAGTAAAGACGATCAACCGCCACGAAGTAAACTCCAGACGGGACGAAATGTAAATAAAGCAGAAAAAGGCCATGAAGTAAACTTCAGGCCTGACAGAAATATAAATATATATATATAAGCAATAAACGCACAGGATTATTCTCAATCCCAGCTCGGTTTATCATTTCAGCGATTTGTCACTATATATATATATATATATATATATATATATATATATATATATATATATATATATATATAAGCAGTAAACGCACCAGATATAAAATCCAGGCTCATCGAACAGAGTTCAACAACAGTTCATATATATAAGTGTATGTGTGTGTGTATATATATATATATATATATATCTGAGATTGAAGCTGATTACATGCATTTAAAACAAGTCTTTTCGGACTTATCGCCGGAACTGCAACAGCATTCCTTGGGGTTATCTCCAAGGATGAAACTCAGGGTTATCTCCGAGGTTGGGATTGATACTCCCGGTGTGTGTTCCGGGTTTGAAACTGAACTTCCGGTAGTATCCGGAATAGATGTGAGCTGTCTTCCGGGGTTATCACCGAAAGATGAATTTGCCCTCCTGCAATGTTCGTAACAGGTGTGTAGAAAATTTCGAGTGTCTACAGATGCCCCTCTTTATCATATTCATGCAGTGCAAGGCATGGATAGAATAAAGAATCCTAGACACTTGAAATGCAACAAGATAAACATGATGCTATGTGCAGCAACATGATGCATATGCATGATGCGTGTATGTTATTTGATTATTTTCCAACATGATGGAATGATTGCCAGTTCCCTGTTAATCCTGCTAGGGATGACAATCAATGATGTCTTAAATGTGCGATCCAAGTCTTCAAGGATGTTGACGTCGTAGTTATCATCAAAGTCCTGGATCCTTGATACAGACTTTACTCCGAAGATGTGTCTCTCGTGTGCAAGAGATCTGTGGGGATAAATCTTTTTTTGTTTGAGGATGTGTATAACATATTCTATCATCGGTCCTCTCTGATGAGGATGGTCTTCTCTAGTTTGTGTTACCAGCATATACCACGATCCTGTCGAAGTTACTGCCAACAGTATGTATTGTCAGGGTTGCCTGATCTTCGCTGATGTGTGTATCATCGGATAGATCACTGCTGGGTGAACTATCAAGGCTGTTTGACCTTCATTGATGTGTGTATCAACGGTTGCATTACGTTGTAACCCCCACCGGGGAAGGTTGTGGATAAGTGCACCGATGGATAAGATCATCGAATGGCCTCCGATGCTTCGATGGGTTTACTTGCCATCAGTTGAAATGACATCAAGGCTGCCTGACCTTCATTGACACGTACATTAATGGTTGAATTGCGTTGTAACCCCCGTCGGGGATTCGTTCATAGACGAATAATGTGTTTTAACCCCCACTGGGGATACGTGAATGAGTGAAAATCTGTGTTGTGACCCCCACTAGGGATACTTTATCAATGTTTGAAATCGGCGTTGTGACCCCGTCGGGGAACACGTCTTTTAGGGTTACGACCCTGTGTTTGGCGGCATCAGACCTGTGTGAGGCATTGCCTAGCATGATTTGCAAAAGATGAGGTCATTGGTATAGTATACCTTGCATTCAGGCGAATAACAATGAGTGACATGTGAAGCCAAAGTTTGGCCCATGAAAACCAAGATTTTAGGCTACTCCGCTCAATAGCGTAGTATTTTTATTCCTGATTTGGCCTTTTCAGCTTGTGAAACCTCCTTTGCAACTCGAACTAAACTGAGCCAGAGGGGTGGGATGTGACAACCCGATATTTTCTATATAAATAAATCATAAATTTTGCGTATAAATTTTTTATTATTATTATTTATTAAAATAAATATGAATGATATGTGTCAAGGTAATGTGTAATTATAATTTTTTGTGTGATAAATAAAATTTAATTATTACATTAAATATTGCAATAAAATTTATTTTAGAATTATTGATTATTATCAATTATATTTTTGTATTAATTAATTCCCTATTGGAAATGTTTTATTAATTATTTTTAAGGAAAATATAATCTTATTTTATTTAAGTAATATATGAAATAATTTTAGAATAATTATTTATTTTAAAGGTAAGAATGCGTGAAAGGAATTATGTATGTATTTATGTGATGAATATAAAATATATTTATTACATGAATGGTTATGAATAATTTTATTTTAGAATTATTGCTCATTATAAATTATATTCTAATAATAATTAGTTTTATAGTAAAAATGTTTTTAATGTTTATTTTCCAAGAAAATAGGATAATTATATTATTTAAATAATATATGATATGATTATAGAATTATTATAATAATTATTTATTATATGAAATTATTTTATAATAGTTAAGTAAATTATTTTTACTTAATTAATAAGGTTATATATGAAAGATAATTTAGATATGGAATCCAAACCCTAATTCTGGGTTTTGATCAAGGAATAAAAATAATAATATTATATTATTATTTGTCAGTGTTATAAATAAGTATGGTTGTGTGTAATGTTAATGTGAGGAATAGTTATGATGAAACAGTTTTATTGTTAATGATAAACCCTAATTTTGGTTATGGGATAAGGAATAATGATAATAATATTATAATATTATAATATTTTGATTTTTCAGTGCTATAAATATGTACTGTATATTTATGGACTGACAATGGTTGGTTAATTATGGTGTATTATGACCAAATCCTAGTATTATTGATAAACCCTAGTTTTGCAATCAAATAAGACTTTAAAATCTGTTAAGTCACTGTATTATATGAATAATGACATGTATTATTAGAATTTAATTTTAATTAGGAAAAAACACTAATTATTATGTGGAAAACCCTAATTAATAATTTAAAACCCTCAATTTCTAGATTTGAAAACCCTGAATTAAAACTCAATTTGAGTTCGAAACTGCTATGTAACTGTGTGATTACGATTATGGTGAAGTATTATATAATTCTATATTGATTAGGTAAACCCTAATTAATATTTAAAAATATTAATTTCTAGAAACCCTAATATTTATTTTATAAATCCTAAATTATTTAAATTGTAAACCCTAATTGTTAATTTGGAAAGCTTAATGCTAATTAGGGTATCTTAAACCTAATTAGTAAGGTGTTAATTAATTAAAAACTTAATTAATTAAGAAACCTTAATTTTTTATTTTAGAAACTAAAATTTTATTATTTTATTTATTTATTATATTTTTTGTGCAAATCCTAATTTTGGAAATTCTTGAAATTATTGTTAAACCCTAAAATGGTTCAAACCATAAACCCTAAACCCTAAGGGTTTGCCAAATGACTAGAATGCCATTAAATTGAAAAACCAAATGACATTTTTGCCCCTCTTGTATTATTAAGCTAGAATGTGTAGGTTTTGACCTTAGGGGAAGTTGGTGACCAAATCCAACCACCCCATGTGACAAATACCAACTGATCAGTTGCAAATCCCAGCCAAATCCATTGCATTCATAACTTATATAAGGAGCAAGAGAGAGAAAAGTCCATTATTTTAGTCATTTGTTCATTATATGCTCAAGCAACTCTCCCTCTCTCCAAACCCACGAAAAATATTAGCTTACCAATCCCAAAACCGAGCCCCACCATCACCCTTAACACATCTAAAGTTCAGATTCAAGAATCGATGCATAAAGGTATAAAACCTAATCATAAATTTCGAACTTTGATCCTCTGTTAAAAGTTATGTTTAAGTGTTAATATATGTTGTATGTAGTGTTATTAAGTGATCTGGGTTGATAGATGTTGGATCCATAACATCTATAAGCTCAGATCTAGTGTTTTTGCAAATCTAGAAAATTTCATTTTTATGTCTGACAGCCAAATTCCAGACCCTTTAAATCTTTGGTTGTTAATGATTTTGTGTGTTTTATGTTTTATATTTGTAGTATGTCATTGGATCTTTGTTCTGAAGCTTGAATCAGGTCCATATCTGTTATGGATTAAAAGTTATAGGCAGTCAAAGTGGGTTGACCGACCAGGACCATGTGAAAATCTGGGTAACCCAGATTACTAAGAACACTCTGACAACGTTTTTCAGAGCTTTGATCTCGCTGATTGTTAATTATTTATGTTATGTTATTACTTTGATGTTGTAGAATGGTATATGGAGTACACATTAAAGTCATTATAACACTTAGATCGTGGCCAGGGTGAAATATAATCACAGTCAAACTTGGGTTGACCATCTGCCGAAGAACATTTCTAGAAAACCCAGAAATGTTCAAAGACAGTTTTTATGGCACTCCTTGACCAACATATATCTTCTGATTTGGTTGTTTTTAGATGTGTTTTATATGTTATATCTCTTCATTTCCATACTGTCTATAACCTGGAAGCATTAGATCACAAAAATAGTTCATGTGTTGCAAGTTATTATCGATCAAAAGTGGTCACTCGAACTGTTCTTCATTTCTGGGTAAACCCAGAAATGAAGAACAGCTCTGACAGTTGGTTTATGGCACAAGATCTCACTCCTGTTGTAATGTTTGTTCATTTTTATTGTTGAATCTTATAGTCTTATATCTGTACTACATGATCGGATCAACAACTTATCCATAAACACTTTGAGTGAGAATTAATTCGCGGTCAAACTAGGCCACTCGGTTACTACTGCCTTTTCAGATTCTGGGCAGCTCGAGAACACCTATAGCGACGGTTTCGTCGCTATAGGCCCCTTTAGCGACAGTTTTATTTCTAATTTCCAGAAATTAATAAAAAAACTAATAAAAATGGTTTTTAATTATTAAAAATACATAATAAATTGTGAAAAATTATTTTAAAGTCTGAAAAATATTTTTTAATTATTTTGGGTATATTTCGAAAATATTTAATATTTTTGGAATATAAATGGTATTTATTTATTTAATTTCAATATTAGATAAATTATTTTAAAAATATTTTAATTCATGAAAAATCATGAAAAATTATATTATTGTGTTAGAAAATATTTTTGAGTTATTTTGATAACTTTTAATATTTTGTGATAATTTTCATTAATAAATTAATATTAATGATAATTAAGTTATTTATTAAATGAATTAAATAAATGAATTAAAATTATTTTAAATAATAATAATGTATTTAAAAATATTTTAAGTTATAAAATATAACTTTTAATATTTAATGGTTAATTTCATTTATTAATGATTAATAATGATATTAAAGTTATTTAGTTATTATATTAAATAAATTAGTTTAAAATGATTTTTATTATTTTAAAAATCATTTTAAATGAAAATAAAGTGTTTAAAGATATTTTAAGTTATAAAATATAACTTTTAATATTTAAGGGATATTTTCATTAATAATTTAATATTAATGATATTTATTTAATGATTAATGATATTAAATTTATTTAATAATTATATTAAATAAATAGTTTAAAAATGGTTTTATTTATTTAAAAATCATTTAAAAATGATGATTAATAACTTTTAATATTTAGATAATAGTTCATTAATATTTAAATATTAATGGTAATTATTTAATAATGATTTTTAAATGTTTTAAAAATCATTTAAGGGTAATGTTAATACTTTAAAAGTATTTTTAGTTATTATAAATAACTTTAACCTTTTGGCAATGGTTTCATTAATCTATTAATATTTATTAAATGTTAATGATAATAGAATTGATTAGTATTTAAATCACTTAATAATGATTCTGATATTTCAAAAATTATGGTAAATGGTAATAATTATTTTATAATTATTATAAGGTCATGAAAAATGATATGACTGTTATTTAATTAGTCTAAATGGATATTGAACAACTGTTTAGAGTCTTAGACTCGATAATTACCCGATAAAGATGTCGGTAGACCGACATGGTTCAGAAATTGATCTGGACTTAGAAATTTAGTTAGTTAATTATTTTATTTGTGATTCAATGGTGGATAAAGTTGTGTGACAATGTGATTAGGAATGAGTTGATGTTTGTTTGTCATAACATAATTGTTGAACATGTATGACAATGTGATTATGTTATGTGCTGACTGCAATAAGCAGTACTATGTGTTATGATATGTGATTCTAATTGATAGAATGATCTTATTAATGATAGGTTTTGGTATAACAAATAGATCTAAGTTGCGTAATTGTAAGCGGCGCATCAGGCAAGTATCCTACCTTTGCATTTTCTTTATGCATTGGACAAGTGTAGGAATGTTTCAAAGTTATATTATTACTGTACAGATTGTTAAGCCTATATTATATACGCCCATTGATTATCAACATATTAGTATATGATAATTCAGTTATTATATTTTGTTCGTTAATTTCTATAAATGATTATACAAGTGTCCCCATTTGGATAATTATTGTATTTAATCACATGTTGATACACCTTTGATATACATATATGTTGAATTATATAAGACCTTTGTAATGAAAACCCGACAGGTATGAACATCCCGAACATGGGAAAATTTTTATGCGCTACGGCGGACAAAGGATGAACGATAATATCGTTCTAGCAATGTAGTATTGATCAATACAGGGCCTATGGGATATACACCCTCGTGCCCATAAGCAATGGCCAGTTTACAGATGAATTTCTGTTTAAACCCTTTCGAAAATGAAAACAATGTTCATAATGTGTCACAGAAACCCTATGTATAGACAATATATAGTTTCAAAAATTTGAAAGAGGGTTGTTATGTTATTGTTATTGGTACAGATTACTTCACACCCATTGACCGGTTGTAGAATAATATTATAAAGAAAATATTTAAATTCTTTCAGCTTATATATAATACTTGTCGGGCACTCAAATGCTCATCCTTGCTTTATTTAAATATTTTCAGCTAAGTGTGAACAGCTAGAAGGCTCGGCCAGAAACAAGTGAAAAGAAAAGTAAATAGAATGTTATTAGTATTATTTGTAATAGATAGACTGTATTAAGTTAATGATATGTATTATATAACATGTAAAGAATGTAGTAAAGGTTGCGTACTTGGGATTAAACTCTGATAAATATAAGTTAAGTTTGAAATTTATATTATTGGTATTATTATTAGTAATTATTCCGCTCATAGAAATGGTATCGTGAAGTACCAAATTCGGGTTTCAAGTATCCGGGTTCGGGGACTTTACATGGGACCCATGCTTGCTATATATTTTGATAGGCCTCTATTAGTAACTGGGCGTCTGTGCCCCATTTCCCTATATTTCTAGTTGTACAGAGATGTATTAGATGATGATATACTTAGGAATGTATGTACAGTTTTCTATTCCCTATATCATATTACCATCTATTGTATCATGCATGTTATTATGTTATGGATATATATGTATATCCAGAGATATTCAGCATTGACCCCTGGATGGTCTAATGACATGGCCCGTACAGATGTCTTCTTCGACAGTTAGCCGTATTGATCATACCCCACCATTTTTGGTGGCATCTGGTATGGGATCGTGGTATGATAGCATGTCACCATCAGACAGGGTGACTGTAGATCATCTATTGCAGCATACTATGACCCTGTTGATGTTTCAAGTTCCCACAGGATTCGTGGAGGACATGTTGGAGCATTGGGTATCGGATAGGTAGGTTTTTTGACTTGGGACCCAGGAGTTGACTCCTACTTTGGAGGAGTATGCACATTTGACGATGCTTCCAATGGACAGACTTTGCGTGCATATGGCGATTGGAGACATGAGTAGGCAGTTCATGACCCTCACTGGTTTGAGGCGTAGGATGAGCTCACATCCGGCCACGTTATATCCCAGAGTTTTTTGCTTAACAGATTTGGCTCTGAGGATAGTTATACACGACATTCCGGGGATTTCACCACACTAGAGGATCATTGGTGTTTAGCCAGAGTAGATGTAATGCTATTGTGCATACTATCGTATGTTTACATGCCACGGTACATGGATGAGTTGGACATAGGAGTCATCATGGAAGTGAGAGCTCTTAGGGAGGGTCACACCATCATACCGATGATCATAGCAAAGACACTGAGGTCAGCCACATATTGCTGCACTTATCCGACGGGAGTGTTTACAGGCAGCTCGGTCATCCTGTACGTGTGGTTTATGTCACACTTGAGACCAATTGGCACTTTTAGACGGCATGGGTATTATTTCACCCATGATATAGCCATGTCATACTCCTTTCAGCCTGCAGAGTGTATAGATGTTGCATCTTGGTCAGCTTTCCTGGTAGGGATCGGAGATCCGTTTGCTATATTACCATGTATAAGGCTCGGTTCACCCTATAGCTTCATTACTCATGCTCCAGGTATGGATTATCTTCCTCTGGCTAGTTTGAGAGGGATGATCACCTACCATTAATTGGCCTTGATGTGTCAGTTTGACCAGTTCTAAGACTTCCATCCTTTTGAGGAGGCATCGAGTTAGCGCTTCACTTCTCGTCACTTATCAACAGAGGATAGATCCAGGTTTTATGCCTGTTGGGAATAGCGAGAGCTAGCTGAGTTTTTCGTCAACTATCCGGGTTGTTCTACAGAGTATTTTGCATGGATGGAGACAATGACTGCATCGGCTGTGGTAGTATCCATAGTGCAGAGGATTGATTCCGACGATGAGGATTTGACTGTTGGGTTGCCAGCATTTGTGATGGATTCTCCCATTATGAGTACTACTGAGACTCAGCATTCAACATAGTATTTGGAGCAGAGTCTACATATAATGACCATTGAGAGAGATCAGGCTAGGGCCTTGATGTTAATAGCTCTTGATGGGAGAGATGCAGCTCTATTAGAGAGAGATGAGAATAGATCAGCCAGAGATGCATTGATTGTAGAGCAAGATGCTGCCCTATCTACCCAGGATGTGCCTGTCACAGACAGTACTTAATTGAGATCCCTTACGACTGGCATCCTTGCCGATATGAGTGCATACATTGATGAGCATAATGCCACCATGCAGTTAGCCTCGGATTTACTAGCTCGTGTAGATACCATTGGGTAGGAGCTTACAGAGTTACCTCCTTCTTTGGAGAGGGATGTTATGTTAGATCTGATAGTCAGCACACACACAGATCTGTAGATAGACTTGTATTTTTCTGCACAGACTAGCTTAGCCATTTTGTCATGTACAGCACATATTTTATATATAAAACTGTATTATATATGGCAGGGAAATATATTTTGATTCACTTCCCTTTCAGTTGTGCCTTCATATGTGCTTGATATTTGCCTGTTTCTTCAGGGCTTGTGATCTTGATGTATTCTGAACTCATCCTTGATGTATGGACATTGAGACATCGCAAGATCTTTTAGAACGGATCATTGATCTGTGTGTATCCCTACCATTTTTGGTATCTTGGGACTGGTTTCTGTATGTAGATGTGGAGAAGAGTGTGGCTTTTCCTCTCTGAGATTGACCGCACCACAGATGGTCGCCAGTACTCCTATTTGAGAGGAGCCTAGTTACTTCCATCTCTTATGGATTGGTGTTGCTCTTTGAGGCACAACCACTGCTTAGATGGTCGCTGAATCTCCTATTTGTAAGGAGAGGTTAGGTAATTCCATCCCTTTGGTCTGAAGCCGATGAAATGTGGTGGATTGAAGTTTGATCCCAGTACTGTGTGACAAGTATTTTTGTTCTGGTAGGGGGTTAGACTAAACCATAAATGGCTACCTTCGTACTCCTATTGAAGAGGAGATTAGGTCTGCGTAGTTCGAACCTGGTGTAAGAGGTTCAACGCTGAATGTGAAAGGCAGATGGGTGTAGAAGCTTTATTGATGAAGAAGGGTGTAGAAGTGTTTTTGTGGTTTTTTTTTATAGAAAAAGGGAAGAAATGTTTTTGTTATTTTTTTATTGTGACCGGCCCATATAGAATATGGTTGCCTACGTACTCACGGGTATCAGGGGGATCAGGTCGACATATTTCGCCCCTCAGGACGATTTGCAGCCGAAGAGAAGTATGAATCCCATGTGCAAGCTATATTGTGGGGAAAAGAAAGTTTGATCCCATGCTTGGGACAAACTACAAGTGTGAAAAAGTTTGATCCCGTCTTCAGGACAAACTGTAAGCGTAGAAAAGTTTAATCCCGTCTTCAGGATAAACTGCATGTGTGAAAGGTTCAATCCTTGGGGGGATAACCGAAATTGTGTGGAAAGTTTGAAATGAGGTGAAACCAGGCTGCTGGTTTGAAGTGTATGTTTCCCTAAGGGGAAGAAGAGTATGTAAAAAGGGTTAAAAAACCAGAATGACTGGTGATCTGATGATCCAAAACCAGGTTGTTTGCTTGATAGAAACCTCAGACATAGTACCGTTTCACGGTGTCCGAGTTGATAAGCTGTGGAAATTCATCGTCATTCATTTCCTATAGTCTGAGAGCGATTCCTGTCAATACCTCCTTGACAACAAACGGGCCTTCCCAGAGCGAAGCGAATTTTCCCTTAGATTGATCTTGGTTGTCAATGATCTTCTTCAAAACCAAGTCATGTTATTTAAAATACTGTAGCCAGACTTTCCTGTTGTAGGATTTTGCGATCCTTTGCTGATATAACCGACCATGGAAGATAGTCGCGGTTCGCCTTTCATCTATTAAAGAGAATTGGTGATACCTGTCTTGTACCCATTGGTCTTCATCCAGCTGAGCATCCATTAACACTCTAAGGGATTCCATTTCCACCTCTATGGGAAGCACTGCTTCCATCCCATAGGCTAATGAGTAGGGGGTTGCCCCAGTGGAAGTACGCATTGAAGTTCTGTAGGCTAATAAAGTCAGAGGCAAGAGGTCAGGCCATCCTTTGTGATTGGCAGACATTTTCTGCATGATCTTCTTAATGTTTTTATTATCCGCTTCAACAGCACCATTCATCTTTGGACGATAGATTCCAGAGTTAAGGTGTTTGATGTGGAATTTACAACATAACTCCTCCATCATTTTGTTGTGGAGGTTTTTAGCATTATCTAACACAATGACCTCTGGTTGTCCATATCGACAGACGATATTGTTTCTGATGAAATCAATGATGACTTCTTTGATAACCCTAGGGAAGGAGGTTACTTCTACCCATTTGATGAACTAGTCAGTCATGGTGAATATGAATCGATGTCCATTACTGGCTTTGGGCTCGATAGGCCCGATCATGTCCATTCCCCACATTGAGAAGGGACATGGCAAACTCATATTGCTGAGTTCCCTTGGAAGGGCGTGGATAGCATTCCCATGAATCTTGCATTGATAGCACCTCTTGACGTGATCATCACAATCAGCTTAAGCGTAAGCCAATAATGCCCTATTCTAAGGATTTTCTTAACAAGTAGGGGTCCGCTCATGTGTGGGCCACATACTCCACCATGGATCTCATTCATGAGTCTCTGAGCTTGGTCTTTGTTCAGACATCTGAGGAGACCTAATCCTTCATCTCTTTTATAGAGTGCATCTCCGCTCGGGTAGAATTTCATAGCAAGTCGATGGATCCGCTTCTTTTTAGTCAGGCTCGCCTCAGCGAGTGTAGATCTATCTCGCAGATACTCCTTGATATGTTGATACCAAGGGTTGTGGATGGGAGGTAGCTGATCTGATACTTCTCCAACATAGTTCCCATAAGATGGGGCCTTTTGCAGGGCAAATATGATGTTTGGCATGTTTTCCTTGTCAGGTATGAGAATCAAGGAGGACAACGTTGCTAGTGCATCCGTAAAATCATTCCTATTACGAGGAATGTGTAGAAAGGAGATTTCTTCGAACTCCAAAGCCATCTGTAGAACTTACCGATGATAAGGGAGTAGATGTAGTTCTTTGGTTTGATAGATTCATGTGGATTATTTGATTACCAATTCGGAATCCCCAAAGACAGTTAACCGCCTAATACCTATTGAACGGGTAAGTTTTAGCCCCATGATACAGCCTTCATACTCAGCTATGTTGTTGGTGCTGACAAACTGTAATTTGACTGCGACGGGATACTGCTCCCTCGTACCGGATACTAGAACTGCTCCAGCTCTAGAACATTCTATGTTAACAGCTCCATCGAAATACATTTTCCATGTGTGGCATGCATCGTACTGATGGTGTTGTTGAACTTCCATTACCCCTTCATCGGGGAAATATGTTTCCAAGGGTTTGTAATCCCCTGCAGGTGCGACGGCCAGTTGATCCACAATTCCTTGAACTTTGACACTCTTTTGCATCACATAGATGATGTCAAATTGCTATAGGATCAATTGCCATCTAGACAGCCGACAATTCAGTATGGGCTTACTGAACACATACTTGAGAGGATCCACGCGGGATATGAGATGGGTTGTGTGACCATGGAGGTAATGTTGTAGCCTCATGGAATCCCATTTTAAAGCACAACAAGTCTTCTCAAACAGAATGTACTTGTGTTCACTACTGCTGAATCTTTTGTTGAGGTAATAGATAGCTCGTTCTTGGCCTCTATCGTCTTTTTGCCCCAGCATGCAGCCCATAGCATTGTCATTAATGGACAGGTATATGAACAGGGGAACATCATCCCTGAGAGGTACCAAAACAGGAACGTTAACTAGCTGCTCTTTAATTGTTAGGAAGGCTTTCTGACACTCATCGTTCCATTTCATGGAGGAGTTCTTCCTTAACAGCTTAAAGATAGGCTCACAGGTTGTTGTGAGTTAAGAGATAAATCTGCTAATGAAGTTGATTCTTCCCAAAAATCCCTATATTTCCTTCTCTGTCTGAGGAATGGGCATTTCCTTGATGGCCTGGATTTTGGTGGGATCCAGCTCAATCCCTTTGTGGCTAACTAAAAAACCTAGCAACTTTCTTGATTTAACGCCAAAGGCGCACTTGGCTGGATTCAACTTCAAGTTGTAGTTATGCAACTGATTGAAGAGCTTTTTGAGATTGTCTAAATGGTCTTCTTCCCTTTAGGACTTGACAATGATGTCATCCACATAGATCTCTATCTCTTTGTGCATTAAATCATGGAAAAGAGCCATCATAGCTCGTTGATAGGTTGTCCCGGCATTGATGAGGCCGAATGAAAACCGTCTGTAGCAGAAGGTTCCCCAAGGCGTGATGAAAGCAATTTTCTCACAATCCTCCTCAGCGACCATAAGCAAAGCAATTAAGAAAGGATTACATGTCGTATTGAGCAGTTTTGTCAATAAGAATATGGATAAAGGGCACGGGAAAGATATCTTTAAGGCAAGTTTTGTTTAGATCCCGGTAATCCACGCAAACTCGCACCTTTCCTCTTGGTTTAGGCACGGGAACAATGTTGGATATTCATTCCAGATATGTGGACACCATGATAATGTCAGCTTGAAATTGTTTCACAATTTCTTCTTTCACCTTTAAACTCCATTCAGGTTTCAATCATCTGAGCTTCTGCCTAACTGGCTTAAATCCTTCCTTAATAGGAAGGCGATGAAGGACAATGTCAGTGGACAAACCCACCATATCTTCGTGAGACCATGCAAACACATTCTGGAATTGGGTTAATAGCGCAACCATGTCATTCTGTTGGTTTGGGGTTAGGTCTGAACCAATCTGGATTAGCTTAAGGCTTTCCAAGGTTCCAAGATTAAAAGAAGTGGTTTGGTCAAGGTTGGGTTTAGGTTTATCTTTGACCCATTCCTTAATCTCTTGAGGTGTCTCAATGTCCTCTTGGATTTCCATCAAGTCTGAGTCCAACTTTTCATCAAATTTATAGTCCTTGTGGAAAAAAGGCACCTCATCAGCAAGTACAGGCACATCTAAATTCAGAGTCCTGAAACAAAATATGCTTTCACTTAATATATGACACTATTTAATCATACAAAAGTGTTAGCATGTACTGATAAAATAATTGCTAATACTGAACAGAAAAGTAAGCAATTAAAGTTATCTACAGGGCATAGGGATTTCTGCCCGTTTTACCCTCGTCGACCAATGCATGGAGTGCTGCTCTAATTATCGAGGGTAAAGTCCTGATGGACTGCAGTGATGGAGGGGCTGTCATCGTCATCCTTTTCCCAAATGATCACCATAACATCTAGGCAATCCTCATTTGGGGTATATCTGTTTGTATGTTCATCATGGACAATGATGTGTATGCCTGACATCATCAGGGAGATGTCATATTTACGTTTATGTTCCCTTTCTTCCACTTTGGGATCAGGAATCAAGACCTCTTTTTCTTTGAATGGTACTGGTTTGGGAAACAGTATAGACATAACATGGGTTGGCAACTTTACCAGAGACTGTATCAGCTCATGAGGTGCAGGTGGAGAAAATCATTGTGTGGCAGAAGCTTGAGGAATCTGCTTGTGATTATGAGGATTCCTATGACTGGAACTGGCAGAATAGCCTAGTCCGGAAGTCCCAGTTTGACTGGACACTTGAATTGGGTGCTTAATACCCTGCTGATCTTTACCAAGCCTTTGTCCAGGCTGATGACCCAATGACATCATTTCTTGAGTGACCAACATAACCTCGGCAGAAATCTTGGGTACGGGAAGTAGTACTCAAATAGGATGGTATTGCGTGTTACTCACTTCCAAAGTATAAAAACTGACCGACTCAACTTCTGAATTGAAGTTGATGAGAGGTAGGTTTCCTTATTCAGGACATTTCGGCTCATTGTTGACAGTGACTAGGCTATTATTGACAATGTATTTAATTTATTGATGTAGTATAGAAGGAACGGCTCCAGCCATGTGGATCCATGGTCTCCCCAATAGCAGGTTGTATCCTGAATATATCTTGAGGATGTGGAAGGATACATTGAATGTATTTGGACCAATCTCAATTAGCAGCTCAATCTCTCTAATAAAATTTCGTCAGGGACCCATCAAAAGCTTTGATAATTGTATGGCTGCTTCGAATCCGTTTGATATTGACGTTCATCTTTATAAAGGTGGCATAAGGACAGATATTCAGAGACGAGCCTCCATCTATCAAAACTCTAGCTAACATATACCCGGAGGTCAAAACTGCAATGTGTAATGGCTTGCAATGACCGGTCCCTTTGGGCATTATGTCATCATCAGTGAAGGATATCACATTGTTGTTAAAAATATGATCAATTAAATGTTGAAATTTTTCCACATCCACTGATTTCGGTAAGTAGGCTTCTTTCAAAACCTTCAATAAGATCTTCCTGTAATCCTCGGAAGAGAAAACTAAGTCCAGTATTGAGATCTGATGTGGAGCTTCTCTTAAGCTTAGAACCACCTTGGCTTCATTATGGCTTATAGTGCGGAGGAATTTCTCAATTTTCTCCATGGGAATCTTCCCCTTTGCTTTTATGGCAGGCTTCATCACCCTCTAAGGAAGATACAGTGGATTTTCCTTTGATACTATAGCAATAGTATAAGATGTGGATCCTTCAGCTTCTCCATAATTCCATGGGACTTTGTGTAAGCTAATAATAGGATATTGTGGTCTGAAGGGTAAAGAAATTGGCTCTGGTGCAGCCACTTTCAAAGGATTGTTAGCTCCTTTGAGTTGAATTGCTTGTATGGGAAATGGTTTGACAGTCTCATCAGCCTCAGCGGATATAATTACTACTTGCCCCTTCTATTTGGTAGGACATGTATTCCCACTCTCGAGTAGCACAGTGTCATCGTATGCCAATTACAGGACACCACTGTCAATTAGATTCTGAATAAGGTGGCGGAGTGCCCAACATTCTTCTGTGATGTGACCACGAGAATGTGAATGATATTGACATACTCCATCAGAGTCGAACCATCTTGAACGGGGATTGATTAGAGGTAGAAGGGAGGTAATTCTTCCTTCGTTGATTAGCATCTAAAATATCTCCTCCATAGATTGGACCAGGTATATAAATTCCCTTTTATTGGCAAAATCCCGACTGGCCTTAGCACTTGCTCTCATCGCAACCTTATCCTCCAGAGCTTCACTTTCTGAAGGTGATGATGGAGCATTCATAACAAAAAGAAGGAGACATGCATGCTCCTGGCTAACTAACTGACGCGTGACTTGATGTTAATGGGTCACCAGTTCTGCCAATTGTTCAATTTGCTTACAAAGAGCTTTCATCTTTCGTTCCATAGCAAATTGGAACTTTGTATAATCCCATCTGTTAACACAATCTTTGATGGTTTGGGATGATTCACTGTTAAAATTGGAACTCTGTCCAGTGCTCCAACTAATCATGTTGACCTCTTCTTCTTTGTGTTGAGGAAGAGGGTTGTCTTGAACATGAGGTTGATCTGGTTTGGTAACCACGATCTCACTGTTGTCTATCAAATCTTGGATCTTGTGTTTTAAGGCCCAACAATCTTGAGTATCATGTCCAGGTGCTTCGGCATGATTAGCACACTTTCAAGTAGCATTAAAACCCCTCCCATTAGGGTTGGCTGGTGGAAGAAGATATGTGATTTTCTTCTGAGTAGTCAGAAGAGCAAGAATATTCTCGTGCGAGTCCCCTAAGGGTGTGGACGTTCGAGGCCGCTTTGCATCTCCACTTTTAGGTAATGGAGGGTTTGAAGACTGTGCTTAAAAAGGGGAATAATTTCTCCTTTGTATAGGCATGTTCTGACTGCCTTTTTGACCTTGTAGTATCAAGGAAATATCCTCCTCTTTCTTTTTATGGACCCTCAGGGGGTTATTTCCATAAAATCTGGATTAGATGTGCTCAGCAACTACTTTAAGAGCGGCTAGGTCTTGAATCTTTCCTGACTTCAACCCCATCTCAGCCATCTCTCCGTGCTTGATCATTTCAGAAAATGGTTTGCCAATACCAGCTAAGACTCTCTCATAAAAAGGAGCTTCTTGTGTGTCTGTAAAAGTCATGACCATTTCTGACTCTGTCATAGAAGGAATAACTTGAGCAGCAAGGCGCCTCCACCTTTGAGCGTACTCTCTGAAAGACTCATTAGACTGTTTCTTGACCTTGGTAATTTGGTACCAGTCAGGAGCCATCTGAGATTGAAAACTGTACTGAGTGAGGAAGGCATGAGCTAACTCTTCCCATCTATGGATCTTTGAGTTGTCTAATCTGGTATACCATGAACGGGCTTCTCTAGTCAGACTCTTCTGGAACAGCTGCATTCTGAGCTTCTCGTTTTCTGCATAAGATCCAAATTCTCCAATGAACACCTTCAAATGTGTGTAAGGATCCCCAAATCTGTCATACTTTTCAAAGTCAGGGGTTTTGAATTTCTCTGGATAATGAACACCAGGGAATATATAAAGGTCAGAATATGAAACACTTTCATGTGTTCTAATCCCTTTGAGAGAACGGATAGTTTCTTTCATTTGAAGGACCTTCTTCCTGATATCACCGGTGTCTGGATCTCCTTTGAGATGGGTGTTTTCAAGGTCTTTGTTGGTCGTATCCAACTGAGGTTCTGGATTTGTTTTATCCAAACCTTGTGTTCCTCCTTGCGTAGAGGATTCTGTATGTGTAGGCATTTTTGAGCCCTGAGTAGACTGATGCAATTCTTTAAGCATAACAGCCAAATCTGTAATTTGTTTACTTAATCCGTCAAATTCTTCTTGAGAAAAGGCATTAGACTGGTCAGAAGAAGACATGATTGGTTGTAGGCTCGTGGCCTTTTTAGATTTTGAGCGGGTAACAGGCCCAATTGTTTTCCTACAAAAACTTATGTAGTTTAGTCTTAGGGATAATGTAAATGTTTACATGTTATGTGATATACCCGTGTTAGGACTATTATCCTGCAAAACGGATGTTAATTGATAGCATGTCATGTATGTGCAAATATCCTTCATATTTTCCATTACATAAAGATGAACATGGAATAAAACTACAAGTAAATGCTTTTACAAGTAATAGAAAATGGAAAACATAAAGAGACTTGATAAGTGAATTTTATATACACTTATCCGATAGCTTTTACTTGAATTATTTGTTTATATTCATGTGTCTTAGTTACTTTTCATGCATTTTGTGTTCATTTTGTAGGTTATACGTTTGGGAGCGGTGTGAGTGACTATTTGTAAAGAAAAGCGAAGAAAATGCAAAGAAAAGCAAATTGAGCATCGTTTGGGCTTTCATGTTCTTGGTTTGTAATTTGTCTTACATTGTAGAGCTTCTTCTTAGCTTTCCAGAACATCTTGGATCATTCTAATTGGAGTTCGGATGCAAGAGTTATGATCGTTGTACCAACGGACGTCGAATGTCATTGTTTTGGGTGGTCATTTTCATAGCAGTCACTTCCAGCTCAATTTCAACCTTCATCCGGCCAGAATTGCTCAATCCTCAAAGAATGAAAGTTATAGAGCTCGTCGATATCTTCTATTTGATAGGTGATAGGCCTCGTAACTCCTCCCGGATCAAAAGTTATGGACGTTTTACCAGAGGAAACTGTGACAGAAAAATGATGCCCGCTGGGGCGGGCTTTTCCTTAGTAAAACCCCCGCCGGGGCAGGGGTACCAGTTGCAAAAAGTACTATATCCCGTCGGGGTGGGCCATTGACAAGCCTAGACCCCCGTCAGGGCGGGGGTACGCATAGAAACTACGTTTTTTGGCCAAATTTGACTTTGGGAAGGATTGTTTCGATCCAATTGACTCAAGGACTTCCAAGAGGACTTAAAAACATGTACAAAGGCTTATAAAAGGAGGAGAATAACAAGGATTAGAGGGGAGATTAGAGAGATTAGAGATATTGGGAGAGAGCATTCCATTATATTAGATTAGAGTAAATTAGATCAAAACACTAGTTCTAAATAGTTTTGGAGATTGAAGCAACTTGGAGATCATTGAAGATCAAGAGCAGGAGCTTGATGAAGATGGAGATTTGCTGACAACAGATTCAATTCTTTACTCTACTCTTATTTTTATCTTTTAATGTTATTTCAAGTGTGGATTCTTAGTTTTAATTCAATAATCATGAACTAATTCTTTGTTTGAGATTACAATGGATCTTATTGTCTAGTTTATTTTAATATACTTCACTATCAATTATTATGTTCTATCGTGAGAATTGTCTATTGTGGTTTGGACTTAATTGTTTAATTGACTGGACATCAATTACCGTGATAATCTATTTGTACTCGAGAGATGAAGTATAGATTTAGATCTGATCATGATAGCATGTGTTTAGGATTTTGTTAGTAGATTAAACTTGATGAGTGTTAAGGTTGAGATATGCTTGACATCGCATGTAATCGGATAGAGAACGTGTTCTAAACCTTCTTCAATTGTAATTCACATAGAGATATAGTGGGTTAGTTGATTAAGGTGTTTAATGGATTTCTATCTTAATTGTGGATTGACATTAATACGGTATTAGTTCATCGAGTGGTGGTTAATACTACTTTAGTGTTCTTGATTAACAATTTTGGATAAAGAATAATTGATGAGAAGTGTGTTAACTTAAATGAAGCAATAAGTGAAGTTGTGATCTTAAATCTCCATAGTCTTAATTTAATTAGTGGAATTTAATAGTAGTTTAATTTATATAATTTGAAATTCATTCGTTTAAATAAGATTGAGTTGGTTACAGGTTAGTACTTGGTGATTTTTATTAACTAAATCTCTGTGGGAACGATACTCAAGTTATCACTTTATTACTTGTTGACCATGTATACTTGCATGTTGTGCGTAATTAGATTCTACCCAACAAGTTTTTGGTGTCATTGCCGGAGAATTAGTTTAATATTTTTTACCAATATTAATTTTAATCAAATTAGTCTTAATTTAAACATTTTTTATTTTTTTTTATTTTTAATTCTCTTCCTATATTTCTCTATTTTCAGGTACCATGGATGACTTTGCGGATCAATGGCCATACACAAACATGACTCAGCCAAGGGGAGCGGAGATTGACAGACACTCGACACTTTCTACAATGTCAGCACAGATTGAAGAACTTTCAAGGAGATTAGACGTTATCACAGCCCAACAGAGTCGAAAGATGGCAGTTATGTGTGACTATTATGCTGACAATCACCCGAGTAATCAATGCACCATCAATCTTGGGCCGGTACAGTATGGTGGTAACTACCTTAATCAGTATGCATATGATAATTATGATCAAGTTTGGGGGTATCACCCAGATTCTTCATGGAGCTATACTTATGAAGACCAATACTATGCTCCAAATCCAACATACACACTGGAATTTTCATATCCACCTCCAAGGCGACAAGAAGTCAGTTCAGAGTTTGAGGAATCCATGTTAAGGAGTATAGCAGAAACAGAAGAGCTAATAAGGAGTCAGGAGCTGTCAACCCAAAATTTTAATAAATGGATGGAACAAGTTTTTGTCACAACCTCAACCAATGGTCCTCAATACATGGCTTCCGAGACTGAAACAAAAAATTCAAGGCTGGGGGAATTATTGTTTAAGTTCATAGTAGATGAGGAGAAGATGAGTAATCAAGCGTGGGAAAGTCAAAATCTTGCGGATCAGATAGAGCAAATGACCAAAGACAAAAGCAACCTTCCTCCAAACACTTGGCTTTATGACATGGATAACAAAATTGACGGAGAACCCGAACCAAATCTACAACTGGATGAGCCTCAAGATGTTGAAAAATAGGAGACAAGTGGGGATAATGACAACAAGGTCGGTGAAGAGCTAACTATGAGTACTAACGAGGATGAGCCGATGTTGTTAATGCCTCAAGTGCCTTCTCCGCCAAAGTTCAAGAATCCGGTTAGATTTGCAAAACCTTGTCCGCTAGGTTGTCATATCGTTGGCAATACTCCTTGTGACGTAAAAGCGAGTACAACTTTAACGGATTTCTATCTTAATTGTGGATTGACGTTAATACGGTATTAGTGCATCGAGAGGTGGTTAATACTACTTTAGTGTTCTTGATTAACAATTCGGGATAGAGAATAATTGATGAGAAGTGTGTTAACTTAAATGAAGCAATAGATGAAGTTGTGATCTTAAATCTCCATAGTCTTAATTTAATTAGTGGAATTTAATAGTAGTTTAATTTATATAATTTTAAATTCATTCGTTTAAATAATATTGAGTTGGTTACGGGTTAGTACTTGGTGATTTTTATTAACTAGTTCTCTGTGGGAATGATACTCAACTTATCACTTTATTACTTGTTGACCACGTATACTTGCGTGTTGTGCGTAATTAGATTTTACCCAACAAGACTTTCCTCCGCATTTGGTTTATCAGAGGCTAACCTATCTTAGGGTTATTCTCGCAGATTTTTGGCATGAAGGTTCCCAGATCATCGCAATCTACTTAACGGGAAGTTAATCCGGTCTTTCAACTGGTGCGAATCTGGGTGGTGCTTTTCCTGAGCCTCGTTGGAATTAGTCTCCCTACGAGTCCAGTAATCAAACACCGACATGATAGTCTCCTGGTGGAGGAACCACACAACATACATTCACATACAACGTGTCTCGCCGTTTATGAAAATGATGACATGTGCGAAGCACTAATATCACAGATAGATATATTGCAGTGCAGTAAGTAAAATGCATTTGTACATATTCATCATACATGTAAATGTAACATTCACACACAAACATATAATAGTTTTGAAAAGCTTGTAGTAGCGGCTTAAACCCTCTTACTAGTGTCCCCAGCAGAGTCGCCACCTGTCGATGTCGGGTTTTTTATTTGTCTCTTTTCTATTCTTGTTCTTTGGTGTTCTCATATTATGTGAGATTTGTTTGAAAAAAACAAGTGAAAAAGGTCCGACATGTATCATGTCGACGATTTGACTGTAAGAGTCGCCAGTTGGTGTTTTTAACTGGTTGCACCAACGCAACCGAGAAAAGGTTTGCACATTGACCCAATGATGTGACATTGCTAAACGGGTCTATGAAATCGAGATTCATTTAGGTTTGGGAGTTTGATTATGCGGAGGGAAGGTGTTAGGCACCCCCCGACATCTGTGTTGCCACGGTGACCGCCACTTTTCAAGAAACTATTATATGAATGTGTGTATGTGTGTGGATCAATGTGCAATTTATTTGGAAGTAGTGTGAGGCCTTGTTCGCACCTATATACAAAGGGTTTGAATTTGTATGAAAAAATTAATTTTAAACATAATATAGCAGTGAAGTTTTTTGTAAAAGAGGTTTTTCAAACCCTGTGCTCAATAGTAATTGAGACCTTTTCATACTTCCATTTTATTATTAAGTGTTCGGCTTGTTTGCTTTTATTTTCGAGATGCGAAGCATCTTCGAGAAAATAATATATAGCGGTGCTGAACTCCTCATAGGCATGACAACCATCAAAGAAAATTCAAACACAGTGAATAATTTACAAGCTGCTTACAGCTGAAAAAGTCCATCACAGGAACCGAATCTAGATTCAGTACACTGAATCTGTGATCACATGATTCCTAGGCTCACATGATGCCGCAGTTTATATGAAAAGCAGTAAGCAGTTATATATATATAAGCTGTAAATATATATATACAGACATGATCAACCACCACGAAACACCTCCATGGGGGATCGAAAATATAAATATATAAAAGCGGTAAATATATATATAGAGACAAGATCAACCACCACAAAGCACCTCCATAGGGGATCAGAAATGTAAATAAAGCAGTAAATGTGATCAACTGCCACGAAGTAAACTCCAGACGGGACTAAATATAAATAAAGCAATAAAGACGATCAACCGCCATAAAGTAAACTTCATGCGGGGCGAAATGTAAATAAAGCAGTAAAAGGCCATGAAGTAAACTCCAGGCCTGACAGAAATGTAAATATATATATATATATAAGCGGTAAACGCACAGGATGTTTCTCAATCCTGGCTTGGTTTATCATTTCAGCGATTTATCGCTATATATATATATATATATATATATATATATATATATATATATATATATATATATATAAGCAGGTAAACGCTCCAGACATAAGTCTAGGCTCAATCGAGGTATAACTCGATAATGTTAGTCCATATATAAAAATATATACATATATAAGTGTATATATATATATATTGACAAAAATGAACACCATGGACCAAAGTTCGGGCATACACACACAACACGACTCTCAATGTGAAGAATAGTGTGTGCAAAGATGAAGAGAAAGACTTTATAAAGTGTGAGAAGGCTTACAGTGGGCTGCCAAGGCAGGCTTCTATGACTCTAGATGGATAAACACTCAGCTCCCGCCGGTAAAATATAGCTATATGTGAGCTAGCATGTGTTTAAAATGAGAAAGCACTCAATATGGGGTATGTACAGAGCAAATTGGAAAGGGCTTCCTCGCCTCTTTTTTTTCTTAAATTGACCACCCCAAGATCTATATTTATAGAGCTGGTGGCCGCAGATGCACCTGTGGCAGCCGCAGATGCACCTGCGGCTGCCTGGGGTGCCCCGGGCTCCGTGGATCCTGCCATTTCGAAGTATGTGCACGTGTGCACTGTGATGTCAGCTCGAACGTGCAGAACTTCAATCCGAACATCCAAACGAGGTGTACAAGACCTTTTTCGGAATGCTTTTGTCCAGAGTTACGCAATGACATGGGATTAGAGGTTGTACGAAGTCAGGAAGATGGGACCATGCCCATGGTCTTCAAGCTTCAAATTCTATTTGGTGTGCTGCCACGCGTAATAGTCTCTCGGGATTGGAACTCCTTGGCTCTTGTGGGACATTGTTGTGTAGAAATGTATGTATGAAATGTTGAGACGGCGCGCTGGGGTTGAGGTGGCAGGATGATGATTTGGTCCCTCACCAGGGTTATCTCTGGTTTAGGCTGATAGCAGACGTTGCTCGGGGTTACATCTGAGATTGGACTGCTGCAAGTGTTTGAATTTCACAGGGTCATCTTTAAGTGTGCCTGTCTTCCCGGTATTTTCTCCGGGTCTTTGGAATGAGTGCCTCGGCAAGAGGTCTGAGATTGAAGCTGATTGCATGCATTTGAAACAAGCATTTTCGAAGTTATCGCCGGAACTGCAACGGCATTCCTTGGGGTTATGTCCAAGGATGA
This sequence comes from Panax japonicus, assembly GCA_020205505.1. Taxonomy (NCBI): domain Eukaryota; kingdom Viridiplantae; phylum Streptophyta; class Magnoliopsida; order Apiales; family Araliaceae; genus Panax; species Panax japonicus. Next base: position 38,129,771 of record CM035102.1, on the reverse strand, counting down.
AACTCGGGATTATCTCCGAGGTTGGGATTGATACTCCTGGTGTGTGTTCTGGGTTTGAAACTGAACTTCCGGTAGTATTCGGAATGGATGTGAGATTTCTTCCAGGGTTATCTCCGAAAGACGAATCTGCCCTCCTGCAATGTTAGTAATAGGTGTGCAGAAAATTTCGAGTGTCTACAATAAATAGTAAGGAATTAAGCTAAGGTCAAAGTGACCTCTAAGCCATGACCAACTGATTCCCAGAAACTCAAGAACACCTATAGCAACAATTTATGTCGCTATAAGGCTTTAGCGATAGATAGAATATAATTTCTAATAAATTAATTAATAAAAATTAGAAATAATTAATAAATAAATATAAATAATTATAAAAATAGTTTTAAAAATTATTTTAAGTTATAATAATTAACTTTTAATATTTTTACATAAATTCAATAAATATTTTATTTATTTGGATATTATTAATAATTAAGTTAATAATAAAGTAATTAGAATAATTATTTATAAATAATAAATAATTATTTAAAAATGATATTAATTATTTAAAAATCATATTAAATGGTTATAAATTATTTAAAAATAATATAAAAGATTTTTATAATATTCTAAGTAAATACTAATTATTTAAAAATGGAAATAAATAATTTAAAAATTATTTAATGGATAAATAAATATCTAAAAATTATTATAAGCTTTCGAAAATTATTATAAAGATATATAAATTATCTAAAAATATAATAAAGCTTATAGATAAAGTTTAACCGAGATATTAACTTATTAATTACCGGTAAAGTCTTAGGACACCGAAATCATATCAAACTTAACCCGAACGTGAATAGTTTATGTATTTGAGTATTGTTATAAATACTAATGTGTTAGACTTATATAAATGAACATCTTAGGTGTTTATAGACGAACCAAATAACTTTGCTTAATCGATCTTCGCTCAGGCAAGTTACTAAACCCTATTTTAATTACTTAAGCAAGTCTTCTAACCTATCTTGTTATTTACACAAGTTTCTCGAGCCTTGTTTATTCGTTGAACAAGATTCCTATCTTGAATTGCTTTTGATATGTATTACCAAACCTAAACTTTAATTGCCAATTATTGTAAAGTTATCACTATAGCTTTAGCATAACTAAGAAATGAATTGTTTATTCATATGATATTGTTTATTGAGCATAAACTGTTGTGTCAAACCAAATTTACTTTGGTAAGACATCCTATATTGAGTTGTATATCCCAAGAGGAATAAATGTATGTCAATAAAATAATGACACTTAGTGCAAGGGGGTACGATTAAGATGAGATGCATACTCCTAGGATGTTGAATAGGTTGATCCCATGTCTCACGTCTGAACAAGATTTCAAAGTCTGTGTGACTGACAGAAATAGTAAAAAGTCTAGAAATGGTTGAAATATAAAAATTCCAGACTTGGTAAACAACACTCAGTTGAGAAAAAGTTTTGAACTGTTATACTTCTTCAAATCCTATATTGTGATAAATTATAAAATATGTTGAGCATGTCATGGCTCACTCTTGTAAATCATTCCTTTTGCAGTATTAGATGGTAACCCTGACACATCTGGAGTAAATAAAGGGAAGCGTCCCTGCTTTAGATTAGTTTATATTACTATCTAGCTGAATGTAATACTTTTGTAAATGAGAAATTCTTTATGAAGAATCATGTAATCGAACTTTAATATATGATATATAAAATCTTTTATTTTCGCAACCATGTTTCCTTTACATAAATAGATGTAATTAGAACTTTTAATTTAGTTTACGATCCTTGGGAACTATACATCTGAGTGAGGGTATTGACAACATGGACTGTTCATGTTGTTGTTGATACTCTGAATTTCAGATAGATATGTATTATCGATATGATAGTGTAATCCGCATGATATAGACTATACATCTGGGTGAGGGTATTGGTAATATGGACTATTCATGTTATTACTAGTACTTTGAATTTCAGATAGATAGATACTATTCGTAGATACAGTCTATACATCCAAGTTAGGGTATCCAAATATAGCAATAGTTCTCTAGGGAATTGTTATTTGTTATGGGATACTATAAACCTTGGATCTATGGGAATTGTATCTTGTGATATTTGTATAGTAGTTCAATTAGATATAAGCATAGAATCGGATACCATGGGTGTATAGATTTGAATGTGTTATATTAAATGATTAGTTATAAGCACCATATCGAATACCGTGGAAGTATAGATCTGGGGGCATTACAATTTTGCCTAAGCCAACTGATAAAAAAATAATAATTCTAATTATTAGTCTTCTACTAATATCGGATAACAAAAGTATCCAAACCCCGCACAATAAGTATGAACCTATCAAATGTTAGCCTTTAGGAGTTTGAAACCCTTCTAAATTCAATAATCAAGCATCAGCTACAATTAGAAATCAAAATAATCATTTAAACTTCAAATTCTACCGAGCAAGTGAGGCACACGCGCGTGCTAAAAAGAATAAACGTTGTGGCCTCTCTTGCATAGTCAAGCGTTGCGCCTCTCTTCCTTGTGGCTCCGCGGCTCCAACTTTGTTTTCTGTTTCCTCTTGATTCCTTCAGCTAATCTTTGTTCATATGCTCCTCTTGAAGTCAGCTACTTCATTTTCCTTTCGCCAAACGTCTTTTATCACTTGTAACTACATTATGGCTAAACTTACAATATTTGTATCATTTACACTACCATAAGCTTGAATCAATTATCAACATAAAATTACTAAAATACAATAAATAATACTAAAATACCTGAGAATAAGCAAAATAATTAAGTTAAGACTACCAAATTCATAGATATAAAATCTACTCATCAAATACCATATGAGGAGCAGCCATTTGGATCATCCAAGCATTCCATATTTTCAGTTCAAGTCTTCATCATTTCTTAAGTTATTCAAAGTTTAGAAAGAGTTCAGAATATTTATTTTGGTTCATTGTGTGTGCTAATTGTAGTGTTGTTACATAGTACCAAGTATTAGTCCTAACATATTAATTTTTTTTGGATTTCAACTCTGGTGTATAATAGATAAGATATATATATATATATATATATATATATATGGGAAATGATCTGTAGAATACATTAGCTCTGGACATTGTTTCAACTAACTGTTATCCAACCGTCCAAAATTAGAGTGAATGACTGAGATGAGGGCCCAGCCGCTAGAGGGAGTAGCGGCCAGCAATAATTTGATAAATTTTCTATGTTGGCCGCTAGAGGGACTAGCGGCCAGTCAAAACGTTGTCGTTTTGACAGAGGTCTAACATTTTAGTCCATTCCCATCCAAATCCTAAACAGCTGCAGAAATATAGCTTCGGAGAGAATCTGCTAGTTCTGAAATCACTTGTTTGTGCGATAAATTTTTGGTAAGTCTTCATCAATGGCTTTCATGCCTACTACAAATATATTTTTATCTAGCTCTTCTGGATCTTTTGCTAGTTTATAATGTTGAAATTAATCGGAGTATGTTAATAATGGTGAAAGTAGTAGTACAAAGGCAATGGTTCCTTATGTTGGTCAATTATTTTCTAAATTAGAAGAAGCTAAAAAAATTTATAGAATTTACGCCCAAAAAAGTGAATTTGAGATTAGGATTGCTACGAGCCGTAAACATGCTCACATTAATGATTTGACGTCAAGGTTATATGTATGTAAAAAAACTAGTAGACCAACTGTTGTAAAGAATTCATTAGATAATGAATGTGATAACGATAAGAAAACAAGACAGCGAGACACAATTGGTCGAACACTATGTAAACCTAGAATGTATGTTGTCCACGGTAAGAAAAAAGATAACTGGAGTATTTCGGTTATTGATTTAGATCACAATCATCAGTTAGTGACACCTACCAACATAGATTTGATTGAGACACATAGAAATATTACGCCGATAGCAAGAAAATTAATTGACACATTAAATCAGACGGGTATTGGACCCAGTAGGATGATGAATGTTTTTAGCACAATGGGCGGAGGAATGCAAAATGTAGGTTTTAGTGACAAAGATTTTTGTATTGTAGTTAGGGATTTAAGGTGTGACTCGGAGGATGAAAATGATGCACAAGCAGTAGTTAATTATCTGAAAAAATTTGATTCTAGCAGTGCGAGTAAATTTTTCTTTCGTGTCAAGCCAGGTGAAGACAATCTCATAGCTTGTATCTTGTGGGTAGACGCCCGATCAAGATTTATGTATCAACGTTTCAGAGACGTGGTTACATTTGACACTGCGTATAGGACAAATAGGTATAGTATGCTATTTGTTCCATTTATCGGGGTCAACCGCCATTATCACTCTGTTTTATTTGGATTTGCATTGTTAAGGGATGAGACAGAAGACACTTTTATTTGGGTCTTAGAGACGTGCCTTGAAGCCATGGATTACAAGGCTCCTGTAACCATCATCACTGACCAAGATAAAGCCATGAACAATGTTATTGGTAGGGTACTCCCATCCACTCATCATTTATTGCGTTCTTGGCATATTAGCAATAAATTTTCAAAATAATTACATCATGTTTATGCGGAACACTCGTCGTTCAAAGATGATTTTAACAGGGTACCAACCCATACCTGTTAAACAACTTAATTACCAACATTCAAGGAAATTTCCTCAATATATGTCAATACTGCAAACATGCAAATAATATATATAACAAATTAACCAATTAAAACACATGGTCAATACCAAAATCACCCAATTCAATACCACCATTACTTAAAATATCTTTCATCCAATCCATATAAAAGATTACATGTTCAAGATTAACCTCTAAATAATTTGGTCTCTCGGTATTTCTCTAGCCTTACATTTGAACAATTCATAAGCTATTCTATACCTAAAGACCGGTACATCATCCATTGACCATTTTTATTTGCCAAGATCAATATTTCCCCGCACGAGGTAGTCAACATACTTGCAAACAAATTTGTCGTAATCGTAATAATTATCCTGCATAGGTCGAGCCTTTGTTGTCTGCACCTTTGGGGGTATACGAGGCCAATCACCAAACGGGTTACCCATTCGTAATATCAACGGTATCAATTGTATCTACAATAGCAATAGCATCATTAGTACGTATATATATTGCGGGAAAACTAACTTATTGTATTAAAAAAAACAAAATGTCATGTACTGCAACATCGATATAGTCTTTGTACATTTCGGATAACTTCATGAGTGGTTTGTCATTATATAGCGGGTCGAGAATAGATTCCTTCCATGTTGACACCGAAAAGGTTAACAGTGTGAAATGACTATTACTTGGGATACATATAAGCATGAAAATAAAGTCGCACTGATGTATCGGCGGTCCCACTTGAGGTGTCGCATATGACTGGCAGAAAAGATCTCCACGAATTTTCTCCCCAGTAGACAAGGCACCTTTCCCCGAGTGCATGAAAAAGGAGGGCATGATGCCAAATTTTGCCCATCTCTGTATTCCCTCGCTCTGATATTTGGCTTCTCGATCCCGCAGAAGACACATATATGCGTCCATCACATGCTCGTATATCCAAATTCCGGGTTGCAAAGAATTCATATCTTGGTGAGTCAACGTGTACCAAAGTTGAGGGTGCTCAATGGGAAGTTGAAGATGATTGGGGGGAGTTGGGGAGAAGAAGTTCTCGTTGATCATTCATATCTGGCCGCTACTCCCACTAGCGGCTAGGCCAAATCCCCATACTACCCACGATTGATAAATTTTTTATGTTGGCTCTAGCGGTCGGCATAGAAAATTTATCAAATTATTGTTGGTCGCTACTCCCTCTAGCGGTTGGGTCCTCATCTCAGCCATTCACTCTAATTTTGGAATATTGGATAACAGTTAGTTAAAACAGTGCCCAGAACTAATGTATTCTATGGATCATTTCCCATATATATATATATATATATATATATATATATATATATATATATATATATATATATATATATATATATATATCCACCCTTTGTCAGTTTCATGATATCTCTTTCTATTTTAGGTTCATGATATCTCTTTCTGTTTTAGAGACTAAATTTAGAACACTTCTTATGCTTTTCATAGAATTTATGGATATTATATTCTTATAGTTGAGAGGATTACATAGAGAAAGTTAGTATAAAAATTAGGGAATGAATATAAAAATTATGTCTGAATATGGATTAATATCTTGAATTTTTAATTTTTTTCTACTTTTGGGATTATTTTCTCAATTTTTTTAATTAAGGGATTAAATTTTTAATGTCTATTTTTGAGGATTGCCTTCTCAATTTTTTCTATTAGGGGATTAAACTTTTAATTTTTTTTGATTACGTCTAATTGATAATGTCACGTTAGAAAATTAACGACATGACAGCGATGCGTGACTAAAAAATATTTTTGTGTAATATTGAGTCTCATTTTAACATTTATTCAATTAATTTTTTGTACCAAAAAGGGTAAATGTAAAACCATTATTAATTTTAAAGTATATTATTATTACTATAATTTTAATATAAGACTATTATTAATTTTATAAAGTAAATTTAATGAAAAATTTTTAAAGTAAAATTAATAATGGTCTTATATTAAAATAATAATAATAATAATAATATACTTAAAAATTAATAATGGTCTTATATTTACCTTTTTTGGTACAAAAAATTAATTACATAAATGTTAAAATGAGACTTAATATTATACAAGTATTTTTTTAGTCACGTGTCGCTTGTCATGTCAATAATTTTCTGACGTGACACTATCAATTAGACGTAATAAAAAAAATAAAAATTTAATTCCTTAGTAAAAAAATTGAGAAGACAATCCCAAAGTCGAAAAAAATTTAAAATTTTAAGACGATGAAAAAAAATTAAAAATTTAATCTCTTAATTGAAAAGACAATCCTGAAGGTGGAAAAAAATTAAAAATTCAGAGTATTAATCAATATTTAGGCCTAAAAGTTGGAAAGAAAATGAGAAGGCTGGAGTACAAAAAACAATCTAAGAAAAATTAGTGAAATTTTTATTAGAGAAAAATATCAAAGAATTTTTGGATCATAGGACAAAATTAAAAAATATGAAAAAAATAAGGAACCACATGTATTACGATAAATAACTAATCAAGTGATTCAAGTGCATCTCTCCAAAGGCATTCAAGGTCTAAATGTGTAAAGAGAGTTTGGGAGAAAGTAAACTTCGGTGTTTGATTGTATCTTAATGCTACGTTTGGATCGATAAAATAGGAGGGAGAATGTAATGAATCATTCCATTAAAATGATAAAAATGTTATTTGGTTTGTTTATTCCAACAGAATAATATATTCCTAGTGGAATAGGTGTTAACTTAAAATTATAATTTTTATTCCTGGAAGAGGGCCAGGAATAACGTATTCCATCTATTATTTTTAAGTAATTAACAAATATGTTCCTTAAAAGAAATACTTGTCTTTATTAAAAAAAATACTTATCTTTATTAAAAGAAATACCCCCTTCCCCTTACCCCCCCCCCCACCCCCCCCCCCCCAATTATATGAAAAAGTATAGTAAACAAAAAGAAGAATATAATTATAAAAAATTTTAAAAGAAATATGTGTTAAATTTTTAATATAAATTGAATTTAAGTTAAATTTGAACATTTTGGGATATTTAGGTCACTTTTTAATTATTTATTTCATTCTTAGATATATTCCTAACATCACCCAAACATGTACATGGAATATTAAAAAATCATTCCATTCCCTTCCTTATTCCATTCCCTCATCTATTCCATTCCCTACTCTATTCCATTCCTTCAATCCAAACGTAGCATAAGAGTTTATCTCTCTTTGTATTAAGAAATTTTTTGAATAATTTAGATTCATATTTGTATCTTAATAATTTAGATGCATTCAAAAGAAAAAGTTTTATCCTAATTTCAAACATTAAGATGTACTAAGAGATAAGTTTTTAAGATGCATTAAGATACAATCAAATACCATCCCACTAACCGTATTCAATTCAGTTATAACTGAATACTTAATTTCATACAATTTCACTATCATAAAGTTTTACTATCCGAAATACTCTATACGTCTATTAATATAAGTCGTTTTAGAATTGTGCACAAGTATTAAAGAAATAATTGTATAAAATTAAATATACTATCAATTGCCTAAATTATTATTGCATTGAAAAAAATATGTTATTTATTAGGAAAAAAATAGTGAGAATCAAAATTATATTTAATACGACATATATTAAGAGAAACACTTCTCTAAAACAACTTATATTAATGGATAGAGGGAGTATGTACACCCAAATAACTAAAATAATTCGGTTAAAAATAACAGTGTTCTAAAAATTCTTGCCTAGATCCCCCTTAGCACCCAGCCTAGGCGCTAGGCCCCCCTTAACACTTCGCCTAGGCGTTAGGCCCCCCTGGCTCCTCACCTAAGCTCAAGGCGACAAAAAAATTCCTCAAAAAAATTAGACGAAGTCTAAGAATTTATTTTTTTTTTTATTTAATAACTACCCAAACCAAATCTTAATATATTTATTTTTTTTTAATAATTTACCATATTCATAATACAAGTTGTAACATATCAAATCACAACAAGAAGTGAACAATATCAAATCAAAATGATTAATTTTATTATAATTATAATTTTTTAAACTTATATCAACTTAAAATTATATAAATGATAATACATTTGTAATTAAAATTTTAAATTTTATTATTTAATAACAATCTTGTTTATGAATAAAACTAATACGTTAAAAATATGCTTGAACTTTGAACAATTGCATATTTGTATTTAAACTTTGATATTCACGGTATGAATATGTGTTTGAACTTTAAGCAAATAACTTTATTATCTTTATTATAAATTATTTTACTTTATATTATTGTTTTGTTTAAATAAATATAAGATAAAATATTAAAATTGACTTACAATAAAAAAAATTCGTCTAAATCCGCTAGACCCTCGACCGCCTTCCTTCCAGCGCCTTTTAAAACATTGAAAAATACGATTCAATTCAGACCCATTTTTGGTCAGCCCTACACTGACCGAGATCGTAATACCAGACTGGAACTGATAAATGAACCAACCATTTCAGTCTTTACCGAATGAACAGAATTACCTACCGACAGAGTATGTAGATAAACAGTTTTATCGGATTTTTACTATCAGTCATTATGGTAATTTACAGGTTAAAAACAAATATTTGCACACCCCTAGCTGCCAACAGAGTGCAGATTTTCTGAACATGCCTGTACACGAAAATGTAAAAATGTCGGACTAGTTTGTACCTCATATGTACATATTAACATCTTCCCATTCACTTCGCAGTTTTGGATGGTTCAACCGTTCAAATGACAGGAGCAAATAATTAGCAAAGCTGGGAGCATTACTTTAGCCAAATTTATATCTGCGCAATGATCCGACATCTAATGCTTCAAAGATTAAGTCTACAAAATGGATGGTTCCATCTAATAGGGTGCCCTTCCTTTTCAAAATCACAGAAATAACTAAATGCCAATACATAGCCAATATATAAGACTGATTGTGTCAAAAATGAGTTTCTGAATGACGCAATCATCAACCCATTTTCAGTTTAGGTAACGTCTACAATTCTTTGAATTACAAAAACATGGAATCTTTTTACCTTCATCCTCATGATTAAAATGATAGTCATATGTTATCTCTTCTCCAGGATATATGTCTCTCTCAGCAAAAAATACAACCTGCACGCATAGTTCGGGAACATCACATATATTGGATATTTTCCAAAATAAATGATATTTAGCATTTCAGGATAATTAATTTTAGATCCAGTGAAAGGCACAAGTTTGTCATTTATTTTCTCCTAAAATTCTTAAACTTACAAGGAAGGATATGATAAAGATCAAGTTGCTCTGTTAAAAGCAGACTCAAATTTTGACCAAGGGTAAAAACACATTGGTGAAGACAAAAATTTGTCTATCTTTTAGAAATAACACATCACAAAATTTGTTTTTTTTCTTTTAACAAATAAAGACAACCATGCATTGATGAAGACAACTACCAATTTTAAATCTTCTCTTTCTTAAGAAAACCAGGGAAACCAAGTAAAAGGATTCCACGTTAAAGAATACTTTTACAAAGTGAAAGTCTCAAAATTTTGCTGCACCAACATAATCACCTCTAGATAAAACAGGGCTATCCAAACAAAAGTAAGTGGCTATTTGCATACCACATCTATTTCTAATGATACTAAACAAGACTACAAGCACAAATATCAGGCTCTAAATCTTGTAACCTGGTGAAAGGAGCTGAGATCTTATAGTCTTCTTTTTTATTATTTATTTCTTTAGAGGATTTGCCAAGAAACTCAAATGCAAATTGCAGTCAGAAAATATGCAAACTGGGCCATGGCCATAGTCCATAGAAGTCAATTTGCCAACCAAAGAAATTGCAACATGTGGATCGACGTTCCAAATTAGTTATCACATTAATACGGAAACTATAGCATTACCTTCTTTTCACACCGGATAGAGATTACTTTCGCAACGCAGTTTGGCTGGAAATGCAAATTGACAACATAGAAGAAAATATGAGATCAAGCAGATGAAATTAAGGAAATTTCAGAAACTCTTGTTTCCACAGTTTTAAAGTTGATGAAATCTGAACATTGAATCAAAAATTTCATCAAAATCCTTAATTTATAGCCCCCATCATGTTCCACTAGAAAGTTTATCAAGCTTTCCAAAAACTTAATGGGTAAAAAGGAGTAAGTGGCCAGTTAAACAAACTTTAACAAGGACACAAGGTAATAAAATAGTTCAGAGAAGATAAGTTTTAAGAACTAGGCTGTTATTTTGAGGATTAAAAGTAAAATGGGAGGGGTAAAAAATCTGAATCCTTTAAAATATCTAAATTTAGAGTATCATCAAGTTATGACATGAAGTTACATCACTGTAAACTTAGCTGGTAATGAAATTGTTTCAAGGAAAAGTGAAATAAATATTTGGAAGAGAGATGATTACCATGCAGGAATGGTTAACAAATCGAGCAATTCCACCTTTGCGGGTGGCATCAATGATATTCTCTTTATTTATCCTAAAGAAATAGCATGCACTCTTATACTGCAATTTGCTTTCCAGACTGATAATCCCTTTCTCTTTTATCAGCAACATGGAGCCCAACTATCTCACCAACATACTCAACAACCTACCAAAGGGAAAAATTTACAAGCGAAAAGAAGAAAAATCAGAAAGAAAAAGAGAGGAAAAACTATCACTTGTGTTAACTATAACATGATGGAATCAAACCATTGCACCACGGGAAATGAACTGTGATGTGTAAAGACCAAGACCATGAATGCCCGACTTGTATACTACCAGAGAAGTCCAACCTTTTGACTGCTTATAGCGTGTGTACTCTTTCTGCAAGTGAAAGGAAAAGCCATCACATTAGTACAGTCAGAGAAAAGCTATTGAGGATTCCCACACCTCCCCCTCTCCCAAGGTGGAGGCAAGTTATGAGATAAAAAACAGAAATTTGTGTATGTATTGGCATATGCTTCTTTCACTTTCTTATGCATCAACACTCAACAGCGGTAAAGCAGGAAAACACGAACAGTAACAGACTACTAGATGTAGATTGAACGTGCAAGCATCAAGTTTTTTTAAAAATTAAAATCCCATCCTAATATTCTCAAGACTCGAGAACCCCCAAGTGACTTCAACATACCCGACAATCGTACTCAATATCGGAAGCAGGCAGTTTCTGAAGCCCTTTTATGCATGATTTTTGTTTATTAATATGAAGCCAAGCATTTAACTGCTCATGTGGAACAAGGCATCCACCAACACCATCGGACTGATTAGGAATAGCGTGACGAAATCCGTCCCGTTTACAACCCTTGTAACCCTGATTAGAAAGGAGAAATAAAGAATTAGAATACACAAACATAGATTTCTGGGGTATGAACACAACTTCAATTCATAAATGTAAGACCTCAGTTCGAGCACATTTTAATTCCTTTTGTTCAGGATGATCAGTAACTGCATCGGCAGGATCAGTATCAGAGTTACACTGGTGGTGTGTTGCATGAAGCTCACATCTTCCGTAAAAACCAACATTTTCGTTGTCAACCCCTTCAACCTCACTTTGCAGCAAACCCTGCAACAAGTATAGTTAAAAAGCGAGCAGGCCACCTAGAGAAAACATCGATCCTTTCACAGGAGTTACTACTTTTACTTCGATGCTTGGCAAATTTCTTTCATACTGTCAGAATTGGTGTTTGAGGATTAACTGATCTTTGTCATAATGCCTACACAAGGAACTGCTTCGGAATTATCAAGAATCAGGCCGAGTCTAACCTCAGTTTATGATTTGAATCAGGAGAAACAAGTTCAAGTATGATAAAATCCATGTTTTCGGCATTATTTTCAGCCTCAGTTGACCTGTTCTTCAGTTAATTAAATTTATTTGCAAGGCTGAGAATTAGCCTGATCTGACATATTCCTGTATTTGACTAATTGGGCATACCAAGATATTTAAAATGTAGAATGCAACATTCGGAAGAATCTTGCTAGTTGCTATGGTAAAGCTACTATACAGCATTCATTCACCTACAAGAACTCAATTTGACTAGGATATTCAAGAACTCAATTTGACTTGGATATTCAGTAAGATGAGGATAAATGAAACACTTTCATGATGTCGATCTAGAAAGATAGGATAAATGTAGCACTTTCATCGGGTTCGCCTTCCAGAAGATTGTTAAAAGTATAGCATTGCTATGGTAACGAGTACATGTACCATAATCTTTACAAGTAGAACGAAGAACTTGGGAAGTCTAAATAAGAGCAATATTAATATCTTAAGTTCTTAACTAACAAAATGTGAGCTTAGCTACACATCTAAACAGCAACGAATTGAGTACCAAATGAAATTAGGAAAGAACAAAAGATGTTATTCAAGATGGAGACAGTTTTATAGGACAAGGAACATTAGGAAGTAGGACCTTCTGGCGGGCGCACCAAGGATGAAACTGAATAGAGCAACCCAAAACTCTGCATCGTATGCAAGAACCACCCGAACGGTAACAAATTGAACAAACCTGAAAAAGAGGATAATGTGAAAAAACAGTATTTAATAAATTAAAACCAAATTTGACAAGCTCCAATTCATAAAGTTTCAACCCATGGTTCATTAAGGGATACCGAGTTTCAAGTTTCAATTCTTACCACATTTATTTTAGGACGAGAAGCACCAGATACATCAAAAGCACTCATGGTATTGACATTTGGGCATCGTGTTCCTGGTGTCCAAAGCCCACATACCATATGAACCCATTGCTTAACAGTCGAGCCAAGAACTCCTGCCGTTATGCTGTTGTATACCAGCGAATTACTTGGACCACAAGCTGAACTCTTCACAGAGTCCATTTGCTCCTGCAGACCCATTTTCCACCCAGCTACTGGAGCTGACTTGATATGTGCAGGTCTGAAAACAGGAAGTGAATCGCTCTCAAGTCTAAAGCTTGAGGAAGTAGACGCGTTCAGCCGACCCTCCAAAATGTCAGTATAAGAAAATTGGTTCTTAGGGAGAGTGTCTGTTACAAAATTCCAAGCTTTCAAGAGGCCTTTGACAATGTTTTGACTCTGAAGAGCCAGCGTCATGGCTCCACCTCCATACCCACATAGAACGCAAACCTAGATGCAAAAAAAAACGCAATGACTGATATATTAGATGCATCAGATGGAAAAAATAAACAGTATTTTGACTGTATATAATGGGCTGATCAAATTGAAAATTACCGAACAGTATAGAATTACCCATAGTATATTCATAAGGTGATTTCATTCCGATAATTATGTCACAAATAATTGAGGAACCTTAGCCATACAAATATCACTTCATCAAGACCAGAAAAGCTATCTTGTATTACTTGCTCAAGCCATAAAAGTCATTTTCCAATATCTGTGCCATATTCTATAGTAAATTAGTAAAAATCTTAATTTATGCCATCACATTATAGATATTTCTTTACTTTATATTGGATACTCCAAAATGGTTGATCGACGGGGTTTACTGCATGTGCATTTCAGAGTTAAAAGACAAAATGAATTAAAAGTTAAAAAAAAGAAAATTAGACATCTTTAGATATTCAACTCATGTTTATAATCTAACCTCCGCTTAGCTTTAAACACTAACACATTAACAGCATATGTGGTTTCTTAGAAAACATCATATAAGTATATAGCAATACAATTGCAGAATAATAGTTCTCTAATCTCCACTACTCCCAAAGGTATTGTGTTTATAGGATATAATTGCATCATTACCAACTAGTTTAGTTAGTCTTCAAGTATGTACAAATTGACATGGTTTCCTCACATGTTATTTATACTCATCAATTGGTTCGTTGTGTGATATTCAGAAATTCACACATTTATTTTATTTAAAGCAGTTGTTATGCACAAAAGACATGAAAACCATGAGGATTGGGGTTCCTTGGTAGGAAGATGGTAGAATGATAATTTCTAATAATTGTTGAATCCAACGTTAATGTCATTTTTTTCTTTTTTAAGCTTATTCGGTCATAAGGAAAACAAAAAAATTGCATGTCTGATATCATTGCAAGGTTAATAACTAAGCACTAATTATTCAGTTTAGCAGTTTGAAAAAGAAAGTTTTGAAGCAGTTTAAGATATAATAAATGACAGAATGCATGTATGTCATGCATGCCTCAAACTCAAAGGAGTCCGATTTAAAAAGACTGCCTTTTCATATCCATGAAATCTAGTTACTTTAAATCGTAAAAGTGAAGTGATGAAAAAATTATCCTTGTCTTATAGACTCCATCTATTCAACTATTCACTCCTTTCCCATTAAAGAGGTTCCTTCTTTCATTTTGTAATGAAGAGCCATTTTAGAAAGTTAAGCCAAAAAAATCTAATGAACATTTAAAACCTAGCATAAATTACGTTAATTAAAATAATTCACCTAACTCCTTGGACAACATGTAGACGTGAAAATAATACTCATCTGACTGAAAGATATTATACGGTATAATACCACATCTCAGAAGAGCGTGATAGTAGCACTCTCAACTGCAAAACTTGGCCAAGATGACCAAATTAATGTTTTGTCAACCACAGCATGTTTGTTTGCACTTACAAATATCAATATCTATAAAGGCATATATATCACATAAGATTTACATAGAAATCATACATTACAAATCATAGTAACAATAAGAAAGGCATAATGAAAAACAGCTATATTTATTAAGACGATCATTTTACTTGGTACTTACATTAACACGGAAGATTTACATAGAAATCATACATTACAAAACATAGAAACACTAAGATAGGCATAATGCAAAAACAACTATATTTACTTAGATAATAATCATTTTACTTGGTACTTACATTATTTTTGGAACCTGTCCTGCATGGTCTGCAATACCAATGAGCTTTGGGTACTTTGGCAACACCGTAGCAAGCCTGATGCACCTATTTTATGAAAAAATACTACAGTCTTAATGTGCCTAAGGAGAACTTAAGACTAGCGTGATCCAATTTAGTGCATACCCTAATTAAGCATTGGTTGCACTCTAACAAGCAATTAACTTCATCTTTGTTTGAACTTCCACAAACACAGCAGTGTGCATGCAAATCCGAAATTGATTGGCAATTCAATTCCCCAGCGACTCTGAACCATAAACCATTATGATTAGTCTTTTGAATCAAACTACTGCAGCTCATCTATGGTGACTAAAATATGTGACAAAAAGTACAAAAAAATAATATAAATGACTTGCTTACTTGTTATCACTGTATACATCACTACCATGACCTTCATAACTTTCTGCTTTCCTCATATATCTGCATTGTGTAGGTACTGCAGAGTTTGATTCTTTCACAACAGAACTCTCTCCACAATTTGGATCCTTCCCTAAGCATGAGAAACAACAATGATGTGAAACTACTGCAGATCAGAACTCATAAGAGATCAAGGATAAGAACTATCCCTAAACAAGGTATAGTTAACATATTCTCCCTTTGTCCTAGTTTATGTGCCATGGTTCAAAACCATGCTTGTGGTATGAATTTTAAGCATTCAAAAACACATTTAGAAGTATATTTTGTAATATAATTTTTTTTAGAATCTCCTTGGCATCTGAAGTGCAATTTTAAGTAAAGAGATGTGAATAATATTTAATGGTAAATTTGTGCCACAAACATGGTTTTGAATTACTGCACTCAAACTGGAACAGAGAAAGAATTTCTTTTCTAAGAGCAAAATGTAGTATTCTTTCATCGAGTTTGACCAGCTGAAGCAAAAATATGTAATACATAGTTCGACATCATTTAAAGAACCAATGAGTAGTCGGTGTGTTGCATAGTCTACTACTTCACCTGGCTAACTATGTAACACCAGTATTGGGCAAGGCACCCACCTAAGAAATCTAAGCATTACTCAAAGTTAGATTTAACTTATCTTTAGTTTGACATGGTATCAAAACTGGTTAATTAGTGACTCAGGACGTGTAGGACACTTCTCCTTCATTTGTATGTTGCCTAACAATTTTTTTTATGTTGTTTGACTAAAACTTTTGGAAGACATTTATTTCTGGAGCATGTCTTAGTAGTACTAGACCTTTTACAAAGACGGGGGTATGACCATTATGGTTCCGAGTACTATCAAACACATTAAACATAAAAACCAAGTATAAATATAACTAAATTTTTTCTTATTGCATAAGCATGATTACAACTCTGCTTTATGATTTACTTACAAGGGGCATCCCCTTATATAAGCATTAGTAAGCTAAGCCATGAATACTATTAGACAATGTTGTCAAATGACACTCGAGCATAGCGAGCTGGCCCTCAAGTACCTTGTGGTACCTGTAGCCTACTTTGATGAGACATCCTGCTTTATCGACGTTCTAAAGTTGCCGAGGCTGTTGCCTTATCTAAAGTGTTAGTACACTTAAATCATCATCTAGAAAAGGGTCTACTAATTTGAAGTAGAGGGCATTTCACCCAGATAGTTTTTACTGCTTACATAAAAGAACAAGGAGCTCTATTCTACATTATTTATATGTGAAGAATTTTAGAGAGAGAGTAGGTATAAGGATTTTGAGATATCTCACAAGCATGAGAGAATATCACTGATAAAACCTCAAGGTTGCTCACCTGCATTTCTTTCTTTCCTTTTTCTTTTTGGGTATGACAACTAAGATGACATCAAGAGCTAACCTTAATACTAAGATATTAATAATTGCTTTATTAAATCATGTTGGTAAGACATTACAGAACATCTTAAAAAGTAGGAAGGAAAATGTGATATTGAAGAGCATAGAATAAGTTATGTGTGCTTTCTTTGGTGACTGCATTTGGAGGTTTATAAGCATTAGATAATTGCAAACTCTTGCGATCTGAATGATCACTTATGTTATTTTGTTAAAGCATGATATAAATTGTGGGTCCTCTCTTAGAGCTTGAGCTTTTAGAGGCCAACTGCTCTGGTTATTCAAGGTCCTGCGTTCAAATCTTCCAAAGGTTAGTGTTCTAAAAATCGGCATAGGCGGGGGCCTAGCACCGCGCCTAAGGACAAATCGGTGAAAAAAGCGCTCCAGCCAATTAGACGGCGCCTAGGCGGGAAGGCGAAAAGGCGCCCTAGACGGGGCCTAGGCGGAGATTTTTTTAAAAAAATTACTACCAAAACCAGATCTTGATATATTTATTTTTCTAATGATTTACCATATTCTGAATGCAACTTGTAGCATATCAAATCACAACAAGAAGTGAACAACATAAAGTCAAAATGAATAGTTTTATTATAGTTGTAATTTTTTGAACTTGTACCAACTTTTTATATCAATGATGATACATTTATAATATTTAGTTTAATTCAATATAATTCTTAAATTTATGTTTAGTTTCTTAAGTTTTAATATTGAATTGAATTCTTAAAATTTTAAATTTTATTATTTAATACCAATTTTGTTTATGAATAAAACTAATACATTAAAGATATGTTAGTCATACTTTGTATATAATATTTGTCATTTTCTTTAAGTCCTCAATTTTGAAAATTACATAAATAAAAATAATTTCATATTTAATAATATCAAATGTCTCATTCAATAAACTTCACACTACTTTTTAAAAATAACATTTATTTAAATTTTTGAGGGAGAAGAAGCAAGTATATAATTATATATATGAAGATATCAAGATACTACTTACTAGTTACTACTTACTAGTAACACTAATTCTATAATTTAATTATTTTAAGCAATGGATATATATCTTATTACTTTAGTGCAATTACTACTAATTCTATAATTTAATTATTATCTTTATTATAGATTATTTTGTTTTATATTATTGTTTTGTTAGAATAATGTAAGATAAAATATTAAAATTATCTTAAAATAAAAAAATCCCTCCTAGGCCCCAGGCGTTAGGCCCCCTGGCTGTCCGCTTCCCTCTTCCCGCCTAGCGCCTTTTAAAACATTGCCAAAGGTTTTGGATTCAAATCTTCACACTCACAATGCGGACCCTCTTACGATGTTAGTGTTATTGCACTCGGTAGTTTTGCACTATAATGAACATTCTTTTGTCTATCCACATTCAAGCGAGGGTTTGCATGTGAGTGAGTTTTAAAGCATTGTTGGACTTTCTCTCGAACCGCTTAAGATTTAGTGCAGTTGGCAACTTATAATTATTGACACGAGTTTTTTTTCAATTGTCTATGTTGTTTACATTAATTTTGTTCTTTGTTTAGCATTATTAATCTTTATAAAGATATTACTTGAATTTAAATTATATGGAATATAATAACAATTTCATTTATTTGTAATTGAAAATTAGTGCCTCATTCACTTGGGTTTTGGCCTTTTTTTATGCCTGTCATAGTTATCCATTATAAGATTTTTAGTGCCTTAAGAGCACATTTTATCACTAAATACACTTTTAAGTGAAACTTGTACAGAATTGTTTTTTTGTAGAGGAAATAAAACAAAAGTATGCAATAATAACCAAACTAATAAACACACACACACAAATATATGTTTGTGTTTGTTTGTATATATATGTTTATTCACAATTTCACACGCATAGTATACATTGCTTAATTATTAGCCAGTTTAGTAAAGGTGTAGCTTCCATGACTACCAAGGGTGCTTGCAAGATGGCTTAAGCTAGAACGGAAATTCCTAAACCACACTCATGGTAAATATTTAACTCTTTAAATGCAGAAGGGAATCTAATGCTTCTAAATTATACCTTTAGTTGAAAGCTCATAAAGGCTGCGCTTGCGAACTTCCCTGCTCTTTGGCTTTGACCGGCTAATGGGACAATTGTTGTGATTAGTACGATTTTGCTGACATCTGTCTTGTCTTTCCTCGTCCAACATATATGATGCATCGTCATGCTTATCACCTACTGGGAAGCATACCGAGTCTGCTTTCCTCTCAGAATTATCAGCATCCAATTTGCTACAGACTGCAGCATCTCCATCTGCTTTCTCTCTCTCTTCCTTAAATTTATCATCTGATCCATTGCTTACTCTTTTTTTTCTCTTTTTCAACTCCTTCGCTGAACTCAAATTCAACTTGCTATTGTCACCTAGTGTAGTTCTTCTAGCAGTTTTAAGAATATTCCTAATAGAAAGGATTTTTGCAGGTTTTGAAGCGTCACAACTAGAAATAACCCCATATTTCCCACATACTACAGGCCTTACTTTCCTTTTACAAACATTTACCTGATGACTGGAAGAAGTTATCATCCAATCTGCTGAATTGCACTGCACACTCAATTCAGCATCAGTAAATTTTGGTTCCTGTAACCAGCCCTCCTTGCCAATGGGAGCAGGCCTATCTGATCGTAATATTTTGCCATGTGAAGCTTCATGGGTTTCAAGACAATCATCATTAGTCCTCAATTGTGTCTGCAAACCATCTATCACTTCTCTATCATCATAAAGCCCGTGCCAATCTCTTTTGCGGGAGCTGGTTCTGGGTGAAGGCAATGGAAGCCTTCTGCACTTGCAAGTAGTTCCACTAGAACAAGCACAATTAGGGAATCTTCCGTGGTCAGGCCGAAGCAGATCTAAAGAACCATACTGCTGCTCAAAACTGCTAACACACCTCTGACATTCATCATGAGCTGGTGAAGCCCCAGACGGATGAAATGATTCATCTAGCATTTTCCATTTCTTTGCTTTTTTTCTCTTATCACTTTTTGAGTCTCCCTCACAGTTCTGCAAATAATTGGGCTTCTCATGATCAGTGGGTTCAGTATTGATTTGATTTCGTTTTCTATGCAATCTTAATGAATCTCTGAGCCTAAGCTCGTCAATGAGACTACGAGATGATTGATTAGGAGATGCCTTCAATGATCCTTTATCCATCGAGTTGATTCCACAAGCAAAACCATCAAAGTTGGAACTTCTTTCACTGTCAAGTGCATCATCAGATGACAAAATGTCAATCCCTGAACCTTCATCCACTACAAGATTGCTTGTGGATCTAGTATCCTGCGCATCAACAGTACAAGATTCCCTATTATCAACTCCAACTGATGCCCGAGTAATAGCAGGGGCAGAACATCCAGAAGAAATATTAGACAATTCCTGATCCTTCACGGACTCAGCATCTTGAGCAGATCTGTCAAAGCAATTAGCAGCAGCAACTCGCTCGCTGAAATTGCCATCGAATGAATTGGCTGGTTGATCTTTATATGTCGCATTGCACATCCGCGTCACTTTGTTTGGCACATCTCTCCACTGAAATGCATGACATACCACTCTTTTCGATTCTTGCTTTTTCAGTTCATCACTTTTACCTACAGAAATAACTTTGTCATTTGGGAAATTGCTAACTTCATCAAAATTTGACGCAAATGACATTGAAGCACGACCGCCATGACTCTCGACTTGTTCTCTAAAGGCAGTAGTACGGGAAGTTCCGAGTTTGAAGTCACATTCTTTGCTTGAACGACTAGTGTGAACAGCACAGCAGCACTTCCCTGAGAAATATTCATATGGTACTCTTTGAAAGCATTTTCCAGTGCCGCTTGATGGGGAACTGGTCATTTCACTTCTACCAAGTCTGCAAAGTAGAAAATTTGAGAAAAAAATAGGCTAAAAGTTTACACAGAAAATAGAGCAGAAGATTGCATTGCCATCAAGTGTAAAGATAACACATGTACACAATGCTACCAGAGGTTGCCAAGTTGGTGCACTAAAGACGCATCATTCTAAGAAAAAGCCAAACTAAGAGAAAAATATGCCATAGAAGTAGGGAACAGAAATCAGGAAACTAAAAAAAAGAAGGATAAAAACACAGACACAACTTTCCAAAACGGAGTATATGACAGTAGAGAGGTGCATTCAAATGACGAGGGTCATCTTTTTTTCTTTTCAGCCGAACACATTCAAGAATAATATTCTTCTCAGTTAAAAAGTAGAGGCTTGATACCATGCTAGATCATCCAAACTAAAACCATTTGGTGATGGGTGGATAGTCCAATCATATATACTATACTAGCTTGGGTGACTATCAATGTGGAACAAATCTCTCACACTTACCATTGTAGACCAATAATTTCAAGGACTAGATTTACAGTTGGATTCACTTCTCATTTTTGTTATTTGGATTACTCAGATTATTGAGATAATCCGAGTATCACGATTGCTGAAATAATCAAGAAAACTGCAAGGCTCCGTTAATTCAAAGTTGTTGAAACAAGACAAATAAGCTGACAAACAGTTGAGTAATCTGGATTCTAAAAAAAGCAACTCTCCCACTACTTTTTCAAATATGAAATTATTGGATTGTTTGGACCAAATAAGCGAATCAAAAATCTGTTAGTCAAATTTCTGCTTAAAAATCAATAATTATTTCCAAAAGGTGAATCCAAACATCCTCATAAAAGCCCAGACTCCAATTTTTTTCTTCCCATGCACTCTCTAGAGAATGTTTATGGTAGTCAAAGTTAGGTATGAACTATTGCTAAAATTGTTATGCAAACTGAGTACTAGATGGACTCAATGAAATAACACTGAGCTCCATGTTGCTGGAAACCATCCATAAGAATCATCATCTTACAACTTGCAGCAGCAGCTTTTCCAGCGTATAACATGCCTTTTAGCAGCCACCGTAATTGCATAATATATACTATCTTGTCCAATGAATTTTTCCTTTAAACAGGTGCTGAAGACAAAACTTTGAAAGGCGTTATTAAGAGACCAGGTTTTAATTTTTTCTACTTTCTATTTTTGACAAGTACGAGGTCTTTAGTACATCAAGCTACAGACATCATTCAATTTTTTATTTTATTTTTTATGACGTATAATGTATTCCAACGGCATCAACATTCAGAATAGTTTCTTTCTCTCCCTTTTGCATCTTTCAATTTCCATTTTGAGTTCCCAATCCACCTCAGTCCATGGAGCTCCTTTGCTGTTTTCTTCATAGTAAATTTTCCATGATTAGCTCCTTTTTCATGACCTTCGCTCCTGACCCTTTCTATGAGAAAATTATAAACAACTTGTGTTTGAGGCTCCATCCCTTCCCCAAAACATAAATGCATGAGCCCGACTGAGAACAGAGAAGAGAATAGGTGCACTTATAAGACCTGAATTTGAACTTGCTTTCACTCGATATAAACTCAAAGATAGCATATGATATTCTAAACTGTTCAGAGATTTCTTGTGCCCCAAAAAATATTTACTTAAATTCAGGAACATTCTACAGCGAACAAGCAATAAATATTGCTTTGTTTCACAAATGTTTTAAATCAAATTATGCAAGAAAACACTCCTTATATTAATTAATTTTGGACAAGTCCAGATGTCGGTTCACAAGCAAAGACACTGCAGAGTAGTAAAGTAGGAAGCATATGAAGTCACCTTAGGGAAGGCTGCTCATCCAAGTGAGAATCACACAGGATCTGGCACTGTGTTTCACTATTGGAATGCAATTGAGTTCCTTGTGAGATCACTGAGAAATCACGCCATTTATTTAAATCTAGACGGGCACAGAATTAACAACGATGTTACAACAGCCAACAGGTATACAAGAAATTCAGGAGCAATAAATACGTGTGTGTGTGTGATCATTTCATTGCAAATGAAACAAGTGAAGCATCTACCTGCCAGTGGAGCTAATTTTTCATTATCACCGCCCATACAATGTGTAGCACCAGAGTTGAGTGATGTCTTGGAAACTTCAGGAGCATCATGTTTATGGGAAAGATTGAGTCCACGTCTACATTCTACTGAAGTTGAAGGATCCACAACAGAACCAAGCATTTTGTCACCAAAGCAGTAATCAGATCTTCTTTCATCCTGGTTTGTTAGCAGGGAAGCCATGCCATGGTCTTGATTAGACATTTTCAGGATATGCCCCAAGGTAAGCATTCTCAAATTCTCATTCAGCAAATGCGGGATTGCACCAATGCCTTCTTTAGTTGACAATGATGGGGTTACATTTGGAACAGAAAATGAAGTTGTTCGAGACAACCCTAACGACACTGCTTGCGAAGGAAAAGTTAGTCCAGAATCAATGGGTAAACTGGAAGATCTAAGAGAATCATGATCAGAATTTCCATTGTGCTGAGGGCGAGATACAGTTCCAGAATAGTTGATGGGGTTCCTGACGTCAGACGAGTTACCTGGTACATTATGGAGCTGGAAAGGATGAGAAATCTTGTCAAGAACGGATGAACAAGTGTAACGACCAATTTCACTAATTAATCCATCAGAATTGCTCAAAGTTCCCTTGTATTTTGAATGAAATCCAATGTCTGATTGTGTTGCAACATGTTCACAGTCAACTGTACATCCCACTCCTTTACCTTTCATCAAGTCTTTGTGAATCCCATATTCATTAACACT
The DNA here is from genome assembly GCA_020205505.1 of Panax japonicus. Lineage (NCBI taxonomy): Eukaryota > Viridiplantae > Streptophyta > Magnoliopsida > Apiales > Araliaceae > Panax > Panax japonicus. The sequence continues at coordinate 38,105,889 of CM035102.1, read as the reverse complement.
AAACTGAGTCCCCACTCCATTACCTCTATTCAACGAGAAACTAATTGTGTCACCGTTGCCAATATGAGATTCACCAAGTACTCTTCCAGATAAAATGCAACTACTACTGACCGCAATATCAGTAGCTTTATATTGCATTTTCCCTTCAGAAGAATTTTTAACATCTGAAAGTAGTGTTGGAATAAATGAACATCTATATGCATCACCTTTAAATTCTTCTCTTTGACCAGTATTTGCCCCACTATAAACTCCACATGCACGGTTCCCAAGGCTCAAATTGCTTTGTTCTCTTCTTCTATTGGATGTAGTATCAGCAGCAAAATGAAGATATTGCATGTACTCCTCCATAGCTCTGGAATTTCCTGCTCCATTAGAACCTGGAATAAACATTCAAACAGTCGTTTGCAAAACATATATGGGATGGGGGGTCAGGAGCACGTTTGCATGTCGATTGATATTTTATATGGTATGAATGACGAGCTTAGAGTAAATATTGTTCAACTTACTGTTATGAATCGGCTGCCCTGGAAAAAGTGTTTTCTGGAGATGGTCATGTTTGTCAATTAGATGAGATTTAGGTGATGATAGAACAGGGTTTCCCAAAGTTTTATTCTGCTGAGATGGTTGCCCAAGTCTTAACTCAATGTTGGAAAGAACTGCAGCTCTGTCCACAATATCACCCTCCTTCAAATTGCTGAATCTGACAACATTAGAAACCTTTTCAGGGGGTTTAAAATTCTGCAAATTTGGGAAGGAAAGAAATGAATTTTCGCTCTTGGAGATTGAATCTACGTAAGATGAAATGGACTGGGGACCAGTATCTGGGCTTCTTTTACCAACTAACTTTGACATTGTTGAACTCCTAGATAAAGGGAAATTCATAATCTGGTTCTCTGCTATTGCATGGACAGTATTCCCTGAAGTCCCAACAATGCCATTAAGAAAGTTCCAACCATCCTGAGCATTCATTTGCATAATTCCATTATGTAGCACCCCGTTATCCAGTTTTTGACCTTTAATAGAGGTATTCGAAAATGAGATGTTCCATGGATGAACAGTCTCTACTAAATATCCAGAGCGCCCAACCGAGTTAGACAAGTCGGAACTTCTGGTAATGTTAGGTATAGTAGAACTGCATTTCACCAATCCAGCAGCTGTTGAGAATCCTTCAGGCCAGTCCCATCCATGATCTTCTGGAACCCTAATCTAAAGCATGATAAAAACATCACCACCGAGTGTCTTGGTGCTTCAAAACATGCCAATAAGAAATAAAATGTTCAATTAAAGATAACACAAGTACAAAGTTGGTGGAAAACAATGGCAACAATAACACAGTACAAATAATTTCGACACATGAATCTTCATGTAATCCATATTATTTTCTGTGTATACAAATGTCTCCACGCAGACATGCGTGCTACGCTATCAAATGATAGAAAAAGAAAGTATTGAGGGCAAGAATTTGGTATATACTTATCAAAAAAGTTACAGAGGAAGGAATTGGTATGCATTTCATGGAATATAATTTATTTATTTATTTCACCGTTCTTTACTTGCAGGTAATGTTACGGAACATGTGTCAACACACCTGTTACCCGCACACTCTCATACATATATCCTAGTTGGAGGCAGGAAGCTGAAGTAGCAGCTAGGGTGCAAGAAATAAAAACATGCAGTCATTGAACCCCTTTGTCCCTTGTGTGAGGGGTGGTGATACTAAACTGAGTCTACTGAGTACTGACTATATGTATTGGCGCATATGCAAAGAATCTATGATCACATGGAATCCAGCAAGGGTGTGAGGGACAAGCTTTGGTGTAAAAGTGATGATCGGCTCATCTAGAGATCATTCAAGATCAACTCTTAAGACATTCAAGATCAACTCTTAAGATAAGTAATCCAAGCTTTGATTATATTTTCCAGATCTTTTGCATATTAATAAAGTATCTTAAAGAAAAAGAAAAATATAAGTTAATCAAGCTTGTCCGGAGTGCTTGTAAGAAAAAAGGGGAAAGCTTGAGCTTCAATGTATAGCTAATTAAAGAAACAAGTAGGTTCAAGTCAGTGACAACCCCAAACCTGGAGAGGGTATGAAATACATATCCAACATGTTCCCTTAGTTATGCACCTAGCAAGCATATCTGAAAATCAAGTTTATCATAGAATTGAGAATTGACTTCTCAATATTTTTCTTTGTTGCATGATTGTTTTTGGAAACATCATCCCTAAGAAATTTAAGAAGCATGTAAAGGCACTGATATTAGCCTCGTTACCTCTGATTCAAGAGGCTAGACAAATACGGTTCTTGAACAGATACACAGCCCAACACAAATGCCAAGTCCATATAACATATCACACAAAATGAAAAGAAGTTTTCTACTGGAGCATTTAGTTTTCAGGTATCTCCATAAAACAGAAATTGAATACTTAATGTACAACTTACCCCAAACTTATGAAAGTAGACCACCTTTCGCCACTGAGCTATGGTCTCACCATTGTCCATGCGAACAACATCCCCAGGATTAGCACCTCGTAAACCTGAATGCTGAAAAACAATTGCAATTAGAACAGTTCAGAAACAAGTGTGAATTTGCATAAATGATGATGTGTATCATAGCAAAAAATAGTTAGATAAACACATATCATGTAAACAGACATGAAGGAAATTACAAGTAAAAGAGTAAGAGTAATGTTAGGAGTCTCAAATGTGTCTCAAATGATGTGGACTTGAATAAGACATATTGTACCTTATAAAATAGTCAATCACAAGAGATGTACTCAACCAATGTAATGGGCCCACCTCATTTGATACACTATTTAAGACAAAAAATTGAGACCTCTAACTAATAATGAGTAACTACCTCAGAAAATTTGGAGATAGACATATGCAAACCATGGCACGAGCAAACAACGCCAAGCAGTCCGGTATTGCTGAGAAGCAAATCCCCGCCTTTTGAACATGATCAAAACCACTAGTTAGACTACAAAATATATTATGCAACCATAAATCAGTAAACTAGAGAAAAGTTTTAAATACTCACTTGCACCCAAACAAAATACACGAGGGCAACTACTTGTGAAAGGAGATGGCGGAAGAGGAATAGAAGAGCTTGGTGATGACTGAATATGAGTGTTATGCATCTTCCTAACATGAGAAAGGCTTGGACTAGCAGGCCATCCTCCCCTCAGAGAAGAAAGTTCCTTCATTTTGTCATTGCCGGATACGCTATGATGGGTGACTGCCTTAGCAACTTCGGAGTTTTGACGATTTAAGTTTGCAGCCTCAAGTACATCATGCAGAGAAGCAGCACTGACACATTTTTCTCTTGTGACAGCCCTGGATGAAACATTTTGGGGAAGATCAACTCCAGTTTTTAGATTCTTGCTGTCTATAATTTGTGATCGTAGACCAGTAGGTGCACGTGAAACATCACTTCCAGCAGCCCTGGTCATGATATTGTTAGCATTCACAGGAACTATATTGGAGGTAAAGAATGGCTTTTGATTTGACAATTGTTGCAAGTCACACTGCAGCAATGATGGTGGTCCAGAAAGGAGAGATAAAAATGAACTTCCCAGCTCAGCATGGCCTGAGTTGTGAAAACTTAAATTTGAAGTGCGTGGAAATGTAGGCTCTTGCATGATCCCACGGGCTGATGAGCTTGGTTCTTGCCCAACATGTGAATAGAAATGATAACCTGCATTCAACATCTAGCAGAAGAAAAAGACGTGAAGTCATTAGATCAGGCATAGAGAAGAAAGGAATTTGATAAAGACTTCTCTTTCCGAACACAACATATAAGAAATAAAACATGATAAAGACATTGAAGATAAAACAAAAGAATGTCAACTTGTATATTATGCCTGTTTGTATGCAGGAATTAGTTGTGAGGTTCATATATTTTCTGCTCATCAATCCAAAATCACTCATGTTAAATAATCCTTGATAAGTTGAATCATCCTCATAAATAAGAACCTCACATGATTCTTTCATATCTTATCATCTATCAACAAAGTAATGACTTCTTCTTTTACGAGTAAGAGCGTACTTATATTACAAGGGCAAAAGGGGTGAATCCCATGTACACGTCACACCATGTATAAAAAAGAGTTACCAACCCAAACAAACCTCTAAAAAAAGCAACCCCATAACAAAACACACTTAAATCTCAACAAGTACAACCACACTAAGGTTGGCAATTTTTGACCCAACCCCTGGAGTCACTAACTCCCTCCGTGTTCCAAAATTAAAGATACATTTTCCTTATAGCCCGTGCCATTCAAAAATTAGAGATACATTTCTACTTTTAGAATATAAAGTGTCGTGAAATTCCTATATGTCATTACTTATATTCTAGTTAAATTTAGTACTATCATGCCACCTCTATTAGATTTCTTGCTAGTGTTAAAGATATGTTTCGAAAAATAAAGTTCTTTTCAAATTTGTCGTTCAATAACTGCAACTCTAATTTTGGAATGAAGTAAAAGAAATGGTTGGGGAAGCTGGAAGATATGGGTTTGTTGCAATGTTCGAAAAAGCTAAAATCGGCACGAGGCGTTGTTCTCTGGGCTATGTGAGGCGTAAGCCTCGAGGCGGAGCGAGGCGGAAGCCTTGATGTAAAGACCTAAAAGTCCCCAAAAAATTATGAAAAAATACTAATAAAACCATAAAATTCACTATAATAATACTAATAAAACCATAAACCATATTTCCAAGCTGGATCTTTTATACCCATAATAATAATTCACTGTAATAATAATAAAAAATTGTTATTACATTTTGATAACAAAATTATGGACAACACTAGTCATGTACTCACTGTTCAATAACAAATTATGGACAACACTAATCAAATTTATGTTTGATTGTGATTCAGGGACTGAAAGACAGTGGAATCGGTTCACAAGGCATCACCAACATTATTAACATGATGACCAAGAGTCCAAGATCAAGACCACAAATTTATTAACTTGCCTAACTAATTAACCAGAAAACATTAGCAAATATTTTGGTGATGATCAAATTTATAACAAGAAAACATGATGATCAAGAGTCCAATCCTAAGTCCTAACTAATTATTTTGGTGACATTAGCAAATAGCAATTCATGTACACAAAATTGATATTGTTATTGACAATTTAAAAAACAAAATGGAAGTATCATTTGCTATCTTTGTTCAAAATTCTCTACAAACACTATTGGTAAAATCACAACAAAAACAGAACACAATAAAAACAATGCAGATATATTATTGTACACAACAAAAATTGTTAATGCTATTGTGAATTTCTGATACACTGATATAAAGAACAAAACAGAAGAAATCAGAAAAGAAAAAAGAAAACAGAGGAAGAAACGAACAAGTATTCGTCCATTTACATATTATACGGGACCCAGTCAGAAGGAAACAGAAGGAGCACTAATCGCGATTTGTCTTGACATGAGCAGTAGGAAGAAAAAAGAAAACAAAGGAAGAAACAGTCAGAAGGAGAAGAAGTAGAAGAAGAAGTAGAAGAAGAAAGAGGAGAAGGAAGATAACTAGAGAAAGGAGGAAGTAGCAGTCGCGGTCGAAGAGGAGAAAGGAGAAGTAGCAGTCGCGACGCACGCCTCTTCGGTAAGTCAAGCTGAATATGCTCTATTTAGGGTTTTTTAAAGGCCAAATCGAGGCGCACGCCTCGCGACGCCTTGAGGCTCAACGCCACGAGGCGTAAGCTTCGACTGGAAAAGGCACAATGTTCTACGATTCCAAACTAAGCGGTCGCCTCGTGAACTCCTTCCGCCTCGCTACGAGGCGCGCCTCGAGGTGTACGCCCTGAGTGCTATTTCGAACCTTGGTTTGTTGGGTGCAGAGAAAAAAAAATCAAGTGAGTACAGTTTGTGAACAGGTCAATACTTAAAATACAAAATAAATAACACGACATTGTTACAGTCTCTCTCTCGCTCACTCTTTGACATGTCTCTTTTCCGCTCTTCACTCTCGTTCTTTCCTCATTCATCAATGTCAACAAAAGCTTCAGTTCTTCAACAACAGGAACAAGTATTGGACATGAAAATTTTGTTTAAACCCACATTGCTCTACAGATCTGCAAATACTGAACTTTCTTAGTAAGCTTCTTTTCTGGATTTTATCTTAAGTAAAATTAGCATCTTTTCTGATTTCCTTTGCCTTATCCCATTCCGATTGGCTAGTATTTGTATTTGCTTCAATTTTTGCTTGGTAGGAGGTAAATTATTGTTTTGCCTACACTCTCTGTTATGTTAGCCCAATCAATTACAGCAGTTGTAGATTAAATTCTTCCTCCTTTAATTTTGGGTTTATTAGAACATGTTTGGTGGAATAGATCTCTGATGATATGAAAATGATGGAGATTTAAGTCCTGCAGTGTTAACTTTGGCGCAATTTTCCATTGATCAATAGAGTTTAACCCTTTCTTATTCTAAAAATGACCCAGTTCAAATGACACTAACTCATTTCAGTGAAATGATACAGTAGGAAAAAATGTCCTAGGTAAAAAAGGAACCAAGTTGGAATTTCCTTTTAGGTTCATCTTTGTTTCCTTTCTTCTAAATCATAAATGCACACTTTTCATTGCCAACCTTATCAGTTTGAAGGACCAGTAGTATCTTTGAAATTATTACAGGGTTATAATTCTGATTTATTAGATGGAAAAATAAAACATATCCTACAGAAACATTGAAAGTTAACCACTTTACAGACCACAATCATAAATGCGATTATTCCAGTAAAAACATACAAAAAAGAAAAAAGTAATACTGAGTAATTAGCCAACCTCCGTTCTTTACTTCCCAATTAAAATGAATCCAAGACATGCATGTAATTATCACAAGCTCAAAATGGCAAAAATCAACACCAAAAATTAACCAAACATAAATCAATTTTTACCTGATTTTGAGCCTCCTGAGGTTGAACCTGCGATGATGAACCCACCGCAGGAGTCAAAAACGGCCACATCGAACCACATTTACTCTGCCACGAGTTATCCATTTCAGAACAGCTTAAACCCTAACCTTTCTCTCAATCAAAACCATCCAACAAACTCTCAGATTCCTCGGCTATTCAAATGTGTAACAATAACGATCGATTTCCTCAAAGCACAAAGAATTCCGGCGATTTTAGCTATCGGAAACCCCTAACATTAGCCGGAGAGTGAGAAACAGAGCCGCAGACCTTACACAGAAGGGTGAGAAAAAAAATGTGCGAGCAGAAGAAAGAAAGTGGAGAAAATTATAGTGAGAGGAAGTGTATAAAAGCTAGAAAAACGAGGGATAAAGAATCTCCGTCCAAAAAAAAATGATGTCCAAAAGTTTATTTTTAACATAAAAAAATTGAATCTATATATCTATATAATAAAACAGAACCCATTTTGAATCTTTCATTTGACAAAGCATAAGAACGGTTCAGATTCATTCTAACTTAATTCTTCCAACTTAATCTAAAGGCTCATATTTCTTCCCGCCCAAATCAAATTCACTCATACACCATACTCTTTCTCATGTTCACACACAAAATATTTATTTCTCTTATCTTCTTTACACACACAAACAAATAATAATAATAATTATTATTATTATTATTATTATTATTATTATAATCTATATAATAAAACAGAACCCATTTTGAATCTTTCATTTGACAAAGCACAAGAACGGTTCAGATTCATTCTAACTTAATTCTTTCAACTTAATCTAAAGGCTCATATTTCTTCCCGCCCAAATCAAATTCACTCATACACCATACTCTTTCTCATGTTCACACACAAAATATTTATTTCTCTTCTCTTCTTTACACACACAAACAAATAATAATAATAATAATAATAATTATTATTATTATTATTATTATAATAGTTATAATAATATATATTATTATAATAGTACTAATAATAATAATTACTATTATTATTATTATAAAAATAATTATAATATCTGTATAATAAAATAGAAACCATTTTGAATATTTCATTTGATAAACCACAAGAACGGTTCAGATTTCATCTCAATTCTTCCAACTTAATTTAAATGCTCACATTTCATCTCACACTAAAAATTCCCGCCCCAAATCAAATAACAAAAAAAAATAATAATAATAATAATAATAATAATAATAATTATTATTATTATAATTATAATTATAATTATAATTATAAGGACTGTTCAGATTCAAATTCACCCATACACCATACTCTCTCTCATGTTCACACACAAAATATTTTTTTATCCTCCTTCACACACACAAACAAATAATAATAATAATAATAATTATTATTATTATAATTATAATAAAAATAATTATAATATCTATATAATAAAACAGAAACTATTTTGAATATTTCATTTGACAAACCACAAGAATGGTTCAGATTTCATCTCAATTCTTTCAACTTAATCTAAAGGTTCACATTTCATCTCACATTAAAAATTTCCGCCCAAATCAAATAACAATAATAATAACAATAATGATAATAATAATTATTATTATTATAATAATAATAGTAATAATAATTATTATTATTTTGGTGGTGTGGTGAATTATAAAAATTGTTATTTATGATTTTTAAGTTTTGTAAACATGTTTAGATTTTTTTGGATATTTATTTTTAAAGAAAAATTAATTATTGTGGAGGTTTGGTGAATTATGATAATTGTTATGTCTGATTGTAAATTATTTTAGGTTGCAAAAAGTCTTTAGGTAATGTAATATTTTTCGAATTTTAATCTAATTTTTCTTTACGTCGTGCCTTTAGGCACGGGTAATTACTAGTAGAATTATAAAATAAATCATTATTAAATTATAATTGTGATATATTATATGATATATAAATTAGATTATGTAGAACTTATTTTATTAAATATTTTATTAACATATTATAAATTATAATTATTCGTATAACTCTTAATATATCATTATCTAATTAAAAATATAATTAAATAAGAATTAAATTTTTTATATAAAATTAAACCTATTTAAGTACTTTAAAAGAATACATAATTTTTATATTTTAAATTTAAATTATATACATATTATAATTTTAAATTTGATATAATAATCGCATAAACATGATATATTTTAAAATAAAAATAATTTTATTTAGTATAAATATTTTATTTAATAATTAGTTACAATTTAATTTATTATTTTATATATAATTTTTATAAATATATTTTGTAACTATAGTATTTTTTGAGATATAAACTAAAATAGGACTTTGTATTTATTGTAAGTTATACCCTAAAAATATTAAAATAACAATTACTAAAATGAAATGCGTAACGTGCTATCTGGGTATAGTAGTGGGCGAACTTAAAAAGAGCAGCAGTGGGTCCCCCCTAATTTTACTGTTTGGTTCATGGGGTATTGAGTTTACCTGTCCCGGATTAGTGTTTGTATTGGAATAATTATGTAATTTTTTTTGTAAATTAATTATGTAATTTTTGTCTTTTAAAAAAATTAGCATTCAAGTGGGTGGATACATTAAAATTAAGTAATTCTAATTTCGGACAAAACCAAATCAATTAGCACAATTTTAAAGCATTTTTCAATAATTAAAATACTCCATCTGTCCTTTAAAAGATGAGTCAATAGTTAAAACTAAATTACTCTTACATTTAGGTCTCAGTTCAATTATTATTTAATTGAATTTATTTATTTTTTATGAAAGTTTTTTTTTATGTGAAATTTATTTGTGAATTTGTTTTTTTTTTATTATTGATATTATAATAATGTGATGATATATTTGATTATGATACTTTCTCATGGGGTTTTAAGAAAAAAATGTACAATTTTTTTATCCTCAACCTCAAAGTGATGATAATTAGTATATAAAATAAATCAGTCCGAATCTTAAGTTCACCCCTTATTTAGCTCGCTTTGCTCACTCCCTTTAGCGACGGACCGGGCGACGATTCGGTCCGTCGCTATATAAAGAATCGTCATCATAGCTTTTAGCGACAGACAACATATAACGACGGACAATATATAACGACAGACCAAACATATAGCGACGGACCGAATCGTCGCCCGGTCCGTCGCTAAAGGGGGTGAGCAAGGTGAATTAGATAAATGGTGAATTAAATAAATAGTAAATATATCATTTAGTTGTTTTACTAGTATAAAAAAACTCATAATTTTGTGAGGTTATTAAGAATAAACTTAAAACTTTTTCTACTCTTTTACCTTTATATTTTTATAATATATGTGAAAAACGTATTTCAAACATCTTTTAAAAGATGTAGAGGGTAATTTTTATTTTAAGAATTAATTAGTGATAAATCTAAATTAAATATGAAAAAGTGAAAAAAATAAATATAAGATTTTAATTTCAAATAAGTTGTGGTTTGAGGCATGAATCGAGTCTAGCCTGTCTTTAGAGAGTTATAGATGAGTAATATTTAATTAGAAGAGACGTCTTATTTTTAGAAAAATAAGAATATTTAAGGTAAACTAATTATTATGATAGAAAGTCAAGAATATCAAGAATCGTAGTTTTTTCTCGGAAACGTAGAGTCTATAAATCAAGCAAGCAAAGATCATAGTCTACCAGTGCTTAAGAGAAATCGTAGTATTCTCCTTTATTAGTCCGAATCAAACACGAATGTGAAAAGACATCACGATCATGATCATAGTGCATCATCTGTCTGCATCAGAAGCCATGTTTAGTTTATTGTCGTATTGAAAAATATATTACTTATAAATTATGCATATATGATCACTCTTAAAATGACTGATTTTTCAACCTCATCTATTACAACCGTAGCTAATGCCTTAACTTCTACCTTGGAAGCAACTGAACTTATTGCCTATTAGGATGTCAAGGAAGCCTTAGATAAATGGACAATTCCTAAGATCAAACCAGAAACAATTTATAAAATTGAAACCTTTGATTTTATCTGTAAAAGAATAATTGAAACTTTTGAATATGTTGTCCCTTTACAGAATAATAATGAAATTTTATATTTATTGCATGTTGAAAAATTATATTGTGACGCCCCCAAAATAGGTATACATCACTTATCTTGAGTCGCCAAATACATGGAACAAAATTCAAATACAACTTTATTATACAACAATCGTGTAAAATACGACAAAACATAATCTAAGAGTTTTAATAAGAATATTGTCATCTAGACAATATCCACACTCAATGGAGTCCTCATTACATTTATTATCACACTATTTAACAGAATAGTGAGAACTACTAATGCTATCATTTGAACCGTCACTCCGTTCTCCGACTAGTCCCAACTATATTCTCATTTCCAGAAGAGAACAATGAAAGCAAAGGGTGAGCTCAACTAGTCCAGTAAAAAATATTATGACTAAGATAATGCAGAATAAATTATCCTTAGCCTTCAACAGTATAACAACTGATAAAGTATAATAGACAACAAGTTTTAGATCAACAACTGCAGCGGAATAAGCAATCCATTAGAAGAGTCAAGTAGAGCATAAAATCTACTATCTTCTATGATTTAAAAAGATTTTTATTAACTTTTTTGCTGAGAATCAGCTTAATAAATAAATCACATCATCCCTGCACCATGACCAAGGATATTCATGTAATCATCAATGGTTATGATTATACCGAATAATCCCTAGTCATAATCATACCAACAACTGTCCATCAATGAACTACAGACCAATGAGGACTTTTACCACATCATTCGTCACATTATGGTCATGATTATACCGAATAATCCTTGGTCATAATCATACCAAGTCCATCTATGCACGTAAGCCAAAGATGACTTTAATCACAATATAAGCATGAGGATGATGACAATGACATAATAATTGAATAAAACAAGTTCAAGGATAAATTTTAAAGATTTATAATTTAATTTATCCAGAAATCAATAACGTCCAAATTGTCAACATGATACTGCTTTGTAGAGTAAAATTCAAGAATGCTCAAAAGAATATTTCCATGAAAAGATACTGGATGAAACGCAACTATCCAGGATATTCTACTAATTTCATGGAGTATAGAAGTCAAAACTTTAACCAACTTAATATAATAGAATATATGAACTGCAAGTGGATTTTCGCCCGCCATGCGGTAATCCACGTAGACAGATAATTTCCACAATTTATTAAGGAATGAATACAATGGATCATTCACTATGCATGCGGTGATCCACATAGACAGATTATTTCAACAGAATGATAAAGAATGGAATAACAGGAGAATTCAACATGCATGTGATAAACCGCACAGATATGTTATTCCCAACAGAATAATAAATAATGGAACCAGGTCATGCGTAATCCGCACAGACAGGATATTCCAACAGAATAATAAAGAATGGAATACTAACAGAATTCACCAGGCATGCGATAGTCCGCACAGACAGGTTATTCCAACAGAATAATAAAGAATGGAATAATAGAAGAATTTCACCATATATGCGGTACTTCGCATAGACATGTTATTTCAACATAATAATAAAGAATGGAATAACAATCCTTACGAGTATTGAAAGAAAATAATTCTCTTCATGAATACAGAAGAATAATACCCCTTACCTTAGAAAAAACTGGATACTGGAATAGTAAGGTAGCAGACTTCTCTTCTCCTTTCTCTCTATAATTTCTCTCTATAATAATTGCTCTATAGCTTTAGTGAATTGGTGAGAAATGAAGGAAGAATGAGCTTCTATTTATAGGAAAATATAGTTTTAATAATTGCACATTTTGGGGCTCAAAATATTACAATATAATACCTCCCTCTTTTTCTTCATTTTTAATTTAGTCCTGCAAGTATTATTTATTGACCAGGGGTTATTTATGACTGGTATTTGTAGCAATAACCGGAGGTTATTAAAATAGGATGATATGCATAGTCCTAGGGTGTTTGGTTGAACAAATTAACCCGGGTTGATAAGTCTTTATGACTGAATGAAACTCGTAATATGTGGAGTTTGGTAGATCAAATCTCAGTATATATATGTGGAAAAACTCTGAACTACATGTTTATTCAATTCAGATTCAGTGTGAGTATAAAGTATAACTTGTTTAAAACTTGCTGAGCTTTCTGTAGGACATCCTTGCAAATATTCTTTTCCATTTCCAGTCAAGAATGATGTATCCGGCAGTTTCAGTATTTGTGGATAGGAAATCTTAATTTTATTGTATTAAGACATGGTTATTTTTTTTAAAGACTCTGATGTAATAATTAACTAAATTTAGGTTCTATGTAATTAAATGTTAAGTTTTGTAATATATTATTAATTTTTATACATTGCTTAGTTTTACCATTATAAGGAAAATAGAAAAGGGCACAATATTTATATGAACTATACATCTGAATGAGGGTATTGAATGATCTTAGGAGTTCTGTACGAATTGAGGTTGCACCCCTAGGTTCCAGGAATAATCTTATCATTCATACTGTGAATGTCGGATAGATAGGGATTATTGATATGAAAGAAATATCCGTGATATTATAAATCTATACATCCAAGTGAGGGTATCTATATTATCGATGTCGGGATTTTTACTGTTCCTTTTCTGTTCTTGTCTTTTGGTGTTCTCATGTTAGGTAAGATTTGTTTAAAAAAATAAGTTATGAAAAGGCCCGACATTTATATGTCAACTGATGAGTGAGTTTTATACACATGAATTGGGTACATTCGGACTTAATTTATTGTTATTCTCAAGTCTTTTAGGATGTTTTTATGTGTTTGTGTCTATTCATACATGTTTTATATTGTTTTGTAGGATTTGGGACAAAAGTTACATGGATCGACGTTTGGGGTGGCTAGATTCGCGTTTTTGGCTTGCCATTTACACAGCAGTCACTTCAGAGCCAATTTGACTATATCTCTTGATATAATAATTGGGATAATTGGATAATTGGTTTATAGTTCATAATTGGGGATATTGGAGTCTTAATCTTTATTTATTTGAATTCATTCGTTAAAATCTTAGTTTTAATTATTTAATTTAGTTTTCTTAACTATAAAATTCACAATTTGAGATTGTTTAAATAAAATTAGTTTGGTTAAGAATTAGTACTTGGTGATTTTTATTAAATAATTCCTCGTGGGAACGATACTTTTCTTATCACTTTATTACTTGTTGACCGTGTATACTTGCACGTATTCATTGATTGCGAAATCGATCAACAAGTTTTTTGGCGCCGTTGCCGGGGAATTAATTTAATAATTATTGTCCAATATTAATTTCAATCAAATTAGTCTTAATTTAAACATTTTTATTTTTATTTTTAATTCTCTTTCTATATTTCTCTCTTTTCAGGTACCATGGATGACTTTGTGTATCAATGGCCATACACGAACATGACTCAACCAAGAGGAGCGGAGATTGACAGACTCGAGAAACTTTCTGCATTGTCAGCACAGATTGAGACACTTTCGAGGATGTTTGAAGCTTTTGAAGATCAGCGTCGTCAAAGTATGGCGGTTACTTGTGATTATTGTGCTGGAAATCATATGAGTCATCAATGCGCCATCAGTTTCGAGCCGGTATAATATAGTGGTGATTACCCCAATAATTATGTCTATCCTAACAACTATCATCAGGATTGGGGGTATCACCCGGATTTTTCATGGAGTAACAATCAAGATCAATTTTATGCTCCAAGTCCCACATACCCACATGATTTCTTGTGTCCACCTCCACTACAACAGGAAGAACATTCAAATTGGGAGGAAGCCTTGGAAAAATTTATTAAAGCTTCTGAAAAAAGGAATGAGGAACAAGACAAGAAAATGAATCAAATAGAGCTGAATTTGCAAAGCCAAGGGGCGTTGATCAAGAATCTGGAAAATCAAGTGGAACAGATAGCACATGAGTTGAACAACCGTCCTCAATACACCTGGCCCTATGACACAGATTCCGAGATTGATGGTGAGCCCGAGCCAAATCTACAACTGAATGAGCCACGAGATGAAAAAGAGGAGACAAGTGGGGATAATGACAACAAGTTCAAGAGTCCGGTTAGATTTGCAAAACCTTGTCCGATTGGTAGTCATGTCGTCGGCAATACTCTATGTGATGTAAAAGCAAGTACACCTTCGAAACCATGGTGCGATGAGATGGAGAAGATAGAAGAAGAAATTGTTGTGTCTGACAAGCCTCATTGCCAGAATATATTTGCAGACACAATGGAGAAACCACCTAGATGCTGGACGTTCTTGAATGTGATCTTATCTAAAGAAAGCATGCTAGGTGACTTTAACACAATGGCTATTATAAATGGGAACATACCAAAAGCTATATTATTTCCGATGGATGGAGGGTTCCTCAATTTTCGAAGAGGAATTGGATAGCATTGACCAGACAAAGTCAGACTGAGACTATAAAACAAGCGCTTATTGGGAGGCAACCCAAGTTTAATCTTTATTTTTTATTTTTAGTTTTTATTAAGTTTTATATTAGTAGTTTTGAATTTGCATTTATTTAGGATTTAATAAAATTGCTTCTATCATGATTTTACAGGTTATTCAAGTCAAATTCAAGTGTGGTGCCCAATTTGTTCCATGTGCTTAGCCTATTCTCCAAACTTAGTGGACAAGGAGGAAGATTGTTATATTTTCAGGGAAGTCCTCTGCTTTAATTTTTTCTATTTCAGTCATTGAGGACAATGTCTAGTTTAAGTTTGGGGGCATTTTAGTGTCATATTGCATATAGTTAGTTATTTACATTGTAAGTTCGTTATATTTTCGAGTATTTACATTTAGTTTTCGCATTCTGTTTTTTTTGTTTTAAAAAAAAATTTTAAAATCGCAAAAATAGTAGTTAGTTTACTGTGTTTGTTGCGTTTAGTTTATATTTGAATGATTCCAACTGTTAGATAGTAAAAGTCTATTTTGGCCAATGATGAGACTAGAATTAAGTAGATAAGTATAGTATTGAATATTCAGGCTTTGATGTGATTTCTTATTATGAATTGAATCTTTTCCTGTTTGAAACTGATATAATTAAGGTTAGCACGTTAATAACAGCCATGTTGACTGATTAAGTTTAAATTGATATATAATGGATTTCTTAAGGATAATACTAGTTTGAAGGAATGAAAGACATGAATAGGCGGAGATGGCTAAATTTTGATAAAAACTTAAGTTTGAGGGGAAATTTTGGGGTATATAAGCTTTAAAAAAAACATGTTGAGTCTTGTGGTGGGTTGAGGAGAAACACTCCCCATAAACACAAGCGTGAGATGGAGCGTAAAACGCACTCACCAACCATCTATAAAAAAAAAAGAAAAATAAAAATAAAAAATTTACCGTGGCTAGTTTTGTTTCGGGGCCTTTGTTACTTGAGTAAGTACGCCCGAAGGGGTATCTTAAAACCTAGCGCCCTAAGGTCTCATATGGTCTGGGAGTCATTGGTCGAAAGCTCGCTTAGGGGTGACACTGTTAGCCTAATGGAATGAGACATTGCACAGTCATGGTTAAAAAAAAACAATAAAACGGGAAAAAAGCAAAAAGCCCCCGTAATGAAAAGTAAAGCATAAGTATCTCAGATTGGACTCTTGAACTTGGTGGATGTTTGACTTTAGTTGGATCTAGCTTGTTTGTGAATTTTGTGAGTTTTTACTGTATGATGCCTTCGAAGATATCTATTATGTCTTAAATTTGATGTTATATCAGTTAACATTGTTGTGGAGCACACACGCACTATATCAGTGATAATAGTCTAAGATTTGATGATTGATTGGGAAATTACTGATTTGTTTTAATATGATGTATTATCATGTTTACTTGATTTCTCTAAGGCCGGTTGAATAGACTTGTTTCTGTCATTACTGTTGGATTCGTAGGCATATAGATTAGTTTCATTACATTGCATTGCATAACATTTTGTGTTTTTGCTTGAGGACAAGCAAATGTTTAAGTTTGGGGGTATTTGATGAGTGAGTTTTATACACATGAATTGGGTACATTCGGACTTAATTTATTGTTGTTCTCAAGTCTTTTAGGATGTTTTTATGTGTTTGTGTCTATTCATACATGTTTTATATTGTTTTGTAGGATTTGGGACAAAAGTTACATGGATCGACGTTTGGGGTGGCTAGATTCGCGTTTTTGGCTTGCCATTTACACAGCAGTCACTTCAGAGCCAATTTGACTATATCTCCGGACATTATTTCGAAAAACTTCAAGAATGAAAGTTGTAGATCTACTTCTCCTCTTTCCGGATCATCTTGAATCATCTAAATCAGAGTTCGGACGAAGAAGTTATAGCCATTTTCCCAAAGGACGTCGGAGCAGAAAAAGTCAACTTGTTGACCAGCGCCGGGGCGCTTATTTCTAGTGTATTTCCAGCGCCGGGGCGCTGGGGGCAGAATCCCAGCGCCGTGCCCAGCGCCGGGGCGCTGGGGAAGGGTCTGGTGCGGGCCTGAACGCGTTTTGGGCGAATTTTGACACCTTTTTGACTCCAAATAGGATTGAGTTTGTTCCTAAACTCAAAATTAGACTTGTAATCTATAAATACATGATGTAAGACATAAAATAAGAGGGGATTACATAGCTTAGCTTGGGGATTACATAGCTTAGCTTGGAGATTACATAGCTTAGA
Source organism: Panax japonicus (assembly GCA_020205505.1). Taxonomy (NCBI): domain Eukaryota; kingdom Viridiplantae; phylum Streptophyta; class Magnoliopsida; order Apiales; family Araliaceae; genus Panax; species Panax japonicus. Next base: position 38,088,325 of record CM035102.1, on the reverse strand, counting down.
CTAGATTAAACACTCTATTAGATTAGAACATTAACCCTAGTTCTTATTAGTTTTGGAGATTGAAGCAACTTGGAGACCATTGAAGATCAAGAGCAAGAGCAAGAGGGGAGCATCAGATTTGCTGACAACAGATTCTATTCTCTTCTCTTATCATACTTTTATCTTTTAATGTCTATTCAATTGTGGATTCTTGGTTTTAATTCATTAATTATGAACTAACTTTTTTATTAAGATTTCAATTGAACTTTGTATGGCTATGAATTAGTTATTCATTATATTCCAATTATTTATGTTAAAGTGAATTGTTTATCTTGTCTTGTGCTTATTGCTTAATTATCTGATCAGTAATTACTTTGTTACTCTAGAAGGAATTGGAAGAGGAATTCTAGGGTTAGAACTGGGCATGATATCATGTGACTTAGTTATTTGCAAAGTGAATAATTAGGTTTGTGAATTGAATGGAAATATCTGTTCACCGCATGTAACACATAAGGGATTGGGATTAAAGGAGTTTAATTCACTTATTTTGCATAGGAATATAACAAGATTAATCTGGATTAAATAGAAGTCATTTGATCACTTGGAAAAGGGCTTTTGACATTTGAGAATTCTTGTTAACAATTCAGTATACATAATAATTGGGATAATTGGATAATTGGTTTATAGTTCATAATTGGGGATATTGGAGTCTTAATCTTTATTTATTTGAATTCATTCGTTAAAATCTTAGTTTTAATTATTTAATTTAGTTTTCTTAACTATAAAATTCACAATTTGAGATTGTTTAAATAAAATTAGTTTGGTTAAGAATTAGTACTTGGTGATTTTTATTAAATAATTCCTCGTGGGAACGATACTTTTCTTATCACTTTATTACTTGTTGACCGTGTATACTTGCACGTATTCATTGATTGTGAAATTGATCAACATCAACTATTGGACTGTAAGAGTCGTCAGTTGGTATTTTTAAATGGTTGCACCAACTCAACCGAGAAAAGGTTTGCACATTGACCACAAGATGTAACACTGTTAAACTGGTCTATGAAACCGAGATTCATTAGGGTCCGGAGACTTTCTTATATGGAGGGAAGGTGTTAGGTACCCCCGACATCCGTGTTACCACGGTGACCGCCACTTTTCAATTAAACTATTATACGAATGTGTGTGTGTGTGAGTCAATGTGCAATTATTTGGAAGTAATGCCATGCCTTGTTCGCACCTATATACAAAGGGTTTGAATTTGTGTAAAAATTCAGTTTTAACAAGATATAGCAGTGATCTCGGTTTCACAGACCCGTTTAGCAATGTCAAATCACTGGGTCAATGTGCAAGCCTTTTCGGTTGCGTTGGTGCAACCAGTTAAATACACCAACTGGCGACTCTTAAAGTCCAATCGTCGACATTATACATGTCGGGCCTTTTTCAATTTTTTTCAAACAAATCTCACATTAACATGAGAACACCAAAGAATAAGTAACAAAAAGGGACACTAAAAAATCCCGACGTCGACAGGTGGCGACTCTGCTGGGGATTCCAGTAAGAGGGCTAAGCCGCTATTATAAGCTTTTCAAAATTGTTATATGCTTGTGTGTGAATGTTGCATTTACATTTCTGATGAATGTGTACAAATGCATTTTTAATTACTGCACTGCTAAATATCTATCTGTGATATTAGTGCTTCACACATGTCATCATTTTGCATAAACGGTGAGACACGTTGTATGTGAATGTATGTTGTGTGGTCCCTCCACTAGGAGGCTATCCTGTCGGTGTTTGACTACTGGACTCGTGGGAAGAATGATTTCCCAGGGCTCAGGAAAGGTACCATTCAGATTCGCTCTAGTTAAACGACCGGATTAACTTCCCGTCAAGTAAATTACGATGATCTGGGAACCTTCATGCTGAAAAGCCGCGAGAGAAACCCTAGGATAGGTCAACCTCTGATAAACCAAACGCGGAGGAAATTTTCTTCATGCTTTCCATTTTTAATTACTTGTAAAAGCATTTACTTGTAATTTTATTCCATGTTCATCCATATGTAATGGAAAATATGAAGAATATCTATGAATGCATGACATCTTATCAATTAACAACCGGTTTTGCAGGACAAATTCCTAAAACAGACATGTTATGATAACATTTATATTACCCTAAGACTAAACTACGTAAGTCTTTTGTCGGGAAGAAATTGGGCTTATTACCTGGTCAAAATCCAAAAAGGTTGCGAGCCTACAACTAATCATGTCCTCTTTCGAACAGTCTAATCCTGTTTCCCAGGAAGAATTTGACGGATTGAGTAAACAAATCACAGACTTGGCCATTCTACTAAAAGAATTGCACCAGTCTACTCAAGGTACGAATATACCTACACATATAGAATCCTCTACACAAGGGGAGTTCAAGGTCTGGAAAAAAAATTCCAGAACATCAGTTGGATACAACCAACAAAGACCCTGAAGGAACCCATCTCAAAGGAGATCCAGACACTGGTGACATCAGGAAGAAGGTCCTTCAAATGGAGGAAACCATTCGCGTTCTCAAAGGGATTGGAACACATGGCAGTGTTTCATATACAGACCTTTGCATATTTCCTGGTGTTCAAGATCTAGAGAAATTCAAGACCCCTGATTTTGAAAAGTATCGACTTAGGTGGTTCTCAACTGTGACTCATATCCCAACCTTGGATAGCACGTTACAACAGCACCTATCAGTTTACTACCGCACGAATTTGACGTCCCCTACAAAGAGTCTGGCTTCGGTGCATTCCATAAAAGAAGTCACCAGATAAAGGCTCGGGTACAAACTTCTACAGTTGAATTTTTAACTCCTGAAGTTCAATAGGAGCCATTCGATATGAGATTTTAGAAATGGGTTTTGTACCGGATTTAAAGTCGATACAAATTCAATATCACGCTCTGGGAGTAAGCCAAGAAATTCTTCAGGAAATACATCAGGAAATTTACTAACAACAGAAATATCATTCAAATCTGATGTACTTTTGTTCAAGTCCATGACATGACTAAGAAAGCTTGACATTCGTTTTTCAATAAACGAATGAATTTATGACTTGACATAAAAATGTTTGACTTCAATGGTTTGGTTGCTTGAATTCAAATAACAGGTTGCTTAGGAATATGAAAACTAACAACCTTACGAAAGCAATTAATTTTGGCATGATGAGTAGTTAACCTTAAAATCACATCAAAAGCAAATATCTCTATAGAAATAAGGTTAACAGGTAATGTGATAGTGCCAACCTGAATCAAGCAAGATTTCTAAACAACGGATGTAATGAAAGTTTCTCCTAACGGAGTCTCCATAAATAGGTCAAAGTCTAATTTCTCCGTAGTCAAGTTCAAACGTTGAACGCAAGCAAGAGAGATAAAAGAATGGGTAGAACCGATACCTAGTAAGGTATAAACTTCGCAAGAATTATAATTAACTAACCCGTGCGAACTTCGTTCGAGTTCCTCGCATTTTGACCAGTCACGACAAACGCTCTTCCAGGAACCGTTGACTTTGACTTTTCTGGGACAGCCTTTTGAATCACCATCCCCGCTGGAATTGGTTTCGCTACCGTACACTCTCGAGCGATATGTCCTTCCTTTCCACAATTATAGCATACCTTGAACTGTTGTGGACAGTTTGGGCTGATATGTCCCTCTTTCCCGCATTTGTAACATACGACCGGTGGTCTTTCTCCTCCCTTGGAACCAGTTGCTGCTGGCACTATCGTCTTCACATGGTCGTTGTTAAATCTCCTCTTTTTAAAATCTCCTCCCGACTCGCTTCTTCTATTTTCATGGCCACAATTACCACCAGAGTGGTTACCGCCTTTGTCCATATTCTTCTTTCTCCGCTGGTTATCGTTATTCTGATGACTGCTATCTTCGGTATGATCCTGGTTATGGTCCCTCGGTTGAACGTACTCGTTATCTCGCTCTAACAACTGAGCCCTGTTGACAACATCTGAATAGATAGAAAATTTATGAGAATTGAGATACTGACGTATGCCGGGTTTCCAACCTCTCAAAAACATTCGCGTCATACGTTCCTCATTCTCCACCAAATGAGGTGCAAACCTGGATAACTCCGCAAACTTCGCCTCGTACTGGGACACCGTCATGTTATTCTGCTCTAGTCTAATAAACTCCACTTCCTTCATATGACGAATACTTTCAGGAAAGTATTTTTCGTTAAAAAGTTTCTGAAATGTCTCCCATGACATGCTGAGTGCGACTGGATGTGTACGCTTCACCGACTCCCACCAGTAGTCTGCCTCGCCACGGAACATAAAGGTGGCGAATGGAACCTTCTGTTCCTCCGTGCATCCCAAGACATCGAATATCTTGGTAATTTGCTTGACCCACGTTTCCGCCATGATCGGATCCGGCTTTCCCCAGAATTCTGGTGGTCCCAACTCTTTGAACTGCTTGGCTGTGACAAGCCGCGCGTTGCTATCATTTCCACCCGTATTCTGTACACGAGTCTCCCTCGTCTGATTTTGCATGAACTGCAAAAAGCTCCTAAACATCCCGTCGTTTGTCGTCTGCTCAGTGGCGTTGTTCACAGGAGGAACATTGCCAGCCTGTTGCACATTCTCCTCGTTGGTAAGTACAGGCATCTCCACAGTCTCATTTACTCCACTGTTAATATTCTCAGTCGACATTCTCAAATACTGCCATAAAACAAGGGTTAATTAAACAAATTAATAAATCACATAATACCCCTATATTATGACCGACCACCAAATAAGCTTAGGTAGGACACACTAGAGAAGGATTTACTCGTCTCTCCCCTCCTAGTTCTATTCCCCGATCTCCGCCAGAGATCATATCCCTAAGCTCTGATACCAACTGTGACGCCCCCAAAATAGGTCCATTCCATCCAACCCATTCTGAGTCGCCAAATACATGGTACAGAAACAACTACAACTTTTACAACCCATAAGCTGTGAGTTTGAATACAAACATTGTCATCTAGACAATATCCACATGCAAATAAATCCCCATCATAATTATTGATACATAATTTTACAAAAAAAATGGTGAGGACTACTAAACAACTCTCTCTAGAACCTTCATTCCATACCCCGACTAATACTTGCTACATTCTCGCCTCCTGAGAAAAAAAAATAGAACAACAAGGAAAAGGGTGAGCTCAACTAGCCCAGTAAAGAATATTATGACTAAGATAATGTACAACAAATTATCCTTAGTCTTCAACAGGGAAAAATCTGATAGAATACAATAGACAACAAGTTTTAGATCAACAACTGCAGCGGAAACAACAATTCATTAGAAGAGTTAAGTAGAGAATAAAATCTACTAACATCTATGAATTTAAAAGTCCATCATCAATATTTTATCCCTGTAACATCAATCAATATATATCTCAAATCAAATCAAATATTCATCTTTGCACTACAGGCCAAAGATATTCATCAGTCGGTCATGTTCATCTAAACACCTGTTCATCTTTGCACTACGGGCCAAAGATATTCATCAATTGTTCATGTTCATCTCAACACCTGTTCATCTTTGCACTACGGGCCAAAGATATTCATAATAAAATCAACCATCTTTGCACTACAGGCCAAAGATATTCAGTAACACCATCATTTAGGACTGAGGATGATGAAAAATATTTTAAAGAAAACGAATCCAGTGAAACAAAATATCAAGTATTAAGGATTCGTACTTTAAACAATCCGATTTCAAAAATACTTCATAAATAATCATACTGAAGTAAAATTCAAGAATGATCAAAACATAGATCCAATCAAAACTAGTATCCAGAATAGATATTTTGGACAAAAAGAAGAAATTTCATTTTTCGGTGAATAGTGCTGTATTTGTGAATAGTGCCGTATACGTGAATAGTGACGTATACATGAATAGTAACTCCGACACCAAAAGATAGAAATTTCACAAAAAAAACATCTTCACGCTTCGTGAATAGTACTCGTGAATAGTAACTCGTGAATAGTAACTCATGAATAGTAACTCGTGAATAGTAACTCGTGAATAGTAACTCATGAATAGTAACCCCGACATGAAAAAAATTCCAAATTTGATAAAAACTTCCAACCAATATTTCAGCATCATGATATTGAAGAAATAATATCATTTGAGAAGAAAATAACATCCCTTACCTCGAAAGACAGCACTTCTAGTTAAAACACCGGATATAAGCTATGACTTGAACTTCCACCGTATAGCAATACTCAAAGTATACTCAAAATACTCACAAGAATACGCTCGATAATATAGAGAGAGAAAACTTCAGTTTCTGGTGTGATTTTCAATTCTAACTTAAGCACCTATTTATAGGAAATTGCTTAGAACACCAAAGCAGAAAATTTAATAAAATATTATATATTTTTTAAAAATTCTACGCCCACTCTTTCAGATCTGATTTCAGCAATTAAAACACATGCAAGACCCACACTTTATTGACAAAAAACGTTTTTCTTATTATAAATATTTAAAACTTCCAAAAATCAATTATTTGGAACTCCGAAACTTCAATAATTCATAATAAATAGCCCTTTTTGCCAGAAAATTCGAATCTCGCGAGTTTTTATAGGAAATTCCATTATCTACAACTTTGCAGAAGGAAGTTTTTCCAAATTCCAAACAGAAGTTGACCAAAATCCACAAACGGGTGATTTTACAGGCTATAATCAAATTTCAGTCAATAAATAGGGTCCACCGACACATAAAATATGCTTTAAATATTTTTGGTAACAAAAATACTCTTTCTCCTCATAAACTCATATATCCCACATTCATTATAAATATATTATTAAAATAATATATTTAAATGAATTATTTTATCAGAAAAAGATAAAATATTAATTTTCAATAATTGTCACAATAAAAATTTTCTCCATCTATATCCACATAAAATTAATATTTTTCTCATCATATAAATCAATAATTAATTATTCACAAATAATATTACAGAATCACAGTACTAGCAACCAGGCCGTTCCCAGGAAAGAGGGGGCTTTCCAATAAGAATTTCTCCTTACTGGCGCGCAATTAGGTGACCAAACCTCTCCTTAGACAGAACTTTCTAGACATTGCCAATAATGTTATCAAATAATATTATTCAGATAATATGAATTATTGCTTCGATAATAGAAAATACTGTGTAGTGACAATTATTGAAACAACAGTAATATAAAATATCAATGCAGCAATTATTGAATCAATAAAATAAAATAATGAACAGTAATTACTGTAACCATTATTGAGTAGTGCCTTCTTACGTAAGAATCAATAATTGGTGCAATACCGTGTGCTACTGTTCAACAACGCGTATTACTGTGTTTTAACCACCGAGTATTCCAACAGTATTAACGGTAACAACTACGCCGTTTTTTATAAACAACTTATATTTGTCGTTTTCTTCATCCAATCGCTTTCCGTTATGGGACCCACAAAAGACTGCGCCGTCGTACGAATATTCCCCGACAGCAAGAATATTCCACGACCTAACGAATATTCCCCGACAACAATGAATATTTTATAACCACCTGTTTATTCGAAATATTTGCGCATTTTACCCATAACTTTCCACATTAATCAAATCAACCCTTACTATTTTAAAATAATAAATAAAGGAAATTCCTTTTTATTTAAAAAATTTCGGGGTCTTACACCTATCTCCTTCCATTTGTTATAAATGCTCCATCAACACCTTCAGAAAGCGAAGCTATGGAGGATAAGGTTGCAAAGCGAGCAAGTGCTAAAGCCCATCGGGATTTTGACAATCAAAGGGAATTCACCTATCTGGGCAAGTCTAGGGAGGAGATACTTCAAATGTTGATCAATGAAGGAAGAATCACATTCCTTCTCCCTCCAATCAATCCCCGCTCAGGGCGGTTCAATCCTGATGAAATATGTCAATATCATTCACATTCTCGCGGTCACAACACAGAAGAATGATGGGCACTCTGCCATCTTATTCAGAATCTTATTGATAGCGGCGTCCTGCAAATAGCAGATGATTACAATGTGCAACTCAAGGGTGGGAATGCATGCCCTACCCAATGGAAGGGATCAGTTGCAGTTATCTCCGAAGTGGATGATGAAAATGTCAAAGTATTTCCCATACAACCAATTCAACTCAATTGAGCTGACAATCCTTTGAAAGTGGCTGCACCAGAGCCAATTCCTTTACGTTGCAGACCACAACATCCTGTTGTCAGCTTGCACAAAGTTCCATGGAATTATGGAGAAGCTGAAGGATCCACGTCTCATACTACTGCTATAGTGTCGAAAGAAAATCCACTGTACCTTCCTCAACGGGTTATCAAACCTACTTGCGAAGCAAAGGGGAAATTGCCCATGGAGAAGATTGAAAAATTCCTCCGTACTATGGGTCATAATGAATCCAAAATGGTTTTAAGCTTGCGAGAAGCTCCACACTAGATTTCAATACTGGATTTGGTTTTTTCTTCTGAGGATCATCGAAAGATCTTGTTGAAGGTTTTAGAAGAAGCCTACTTGCGAAAATCAGTGGATGTGGAAAAATTTCAACATTTGGTTGATCACATTTTCAACAACAATGTGATATCCTTCACTGATGATGATATACCTCCCGAACGGACCGGTCATTGCAAGCCATTGCACATCGCAGTGTTGTCTTCTGGGTACATGCTAGCAGGAGTATTGATAGATGGAGGCTCATCTCTAAATATTTGTCCTTATGCCACCTTGGTAAAAATGAATATCAATCTCAAGCGGATCCAAAGCAGCCATACGGTCATCCGAGCTTTTGATGGATCCAGACGAAATGCCGTCGGAAAGATTGAATTGCCAATTAAGATTGGTCCAAATACATTCAATGTATCCTTCCACATCCTCAAGATAGATTCAGGATACAACCTGCTATTGGGGAGACCAAGGATATACACGGCAGGAGCTGTTCCATCCACATTACATCAACAACTCAAATAAATCATCAACAACAGTCTACTCATTGTCAACATTGAGCTGGATTGTCCTGAACAAGGAATTCTACCAATTATCAGCTTCAATTCAGCCGGCCAGTTTCCATACTTTGGAAGTGAGTAACACGTAATATCATTCTATTGGGGTGCCACTTCCCGTACCCAAGATTTCTGCTGAGGTTATGTCGGCCACTCAAGAAATGATGTTATTGGGTCATCAACCTGGATAAGGGCTTGGTAAGGATCAACAGGGTATTAAGCACCCTATCCAAATGTCCAGTTAAATTGGAACAGCCGGGCTAGGCTATTCTTCTAGTTCCAGACACAGGAATCTTCATAAGCACGAGCAGGTTCCTCAAGCTTCCACCGCACGACGATTTTCTATACCTTTACCTCATGAGTTAATGAAATCTCCAGTAAAGGTACCATCCCATGCTGTGGCTATGCTATTTCTGAAACCAGTGCCAGTCAAAGCTAAAGAGGTGCTGATTCCTAGTCCCGAAGTGGAAGAAAAGGAACGAAAACGTAAACATAACCTTGCCTTGATGATGGCAGGCATCCGCGTCATTGTTCATGATGAATATACAAACAGATACACCCCAGACGATGATTACCCAGTTGTCATGGTTATCATTTGGGAGAAGGAAGACACTGACGATCCTTCCATCACTGCAGTCCTTCAGGACTTTGCCCTCGACAATTGGAGCAGCACTCCATGCATTGGTCGACGAGGGTAAAATGAGTAGAAAATCCCTCTGCCCTGTAGATAACTCTAACTGCTTGCTTGTGACAACCAAGATTTTATAATTTAATTTTAATATTTATTGGATTGAATAAATATTTTTCGATGGATTAATTGTTAGATTAAATAATTAATTGATGAAGTTGTGGAAGATTAACGTAATTATATGTGTTACATTTATTTAATTATGTGGAGAATTTTTATTATACGAAGTATATAATTATGTGAGCTTGTTGTATTAAAAGAAATATTTAATAAGCCTATCGTTATTTTAATTAATTTAATTATTAATTAGAGATTTAATAATTTAATATTATTATTAAATGAGAAACGTAATTATGTGACTATGTGAATCAGTGAGAAATTATTATATTTTATTTAAAATAAATTAAACTAGATATTTGATTTATAAATGGTGTGACATTTTTCAAACTATATTATAAAGGTTTTATTAAATTAAATGGTTTTTGAAACCTTTTATTGTCAGCCAAACAAGGCCCTAAGGGGAGTTGAGGGCAATTAACTCATGACTGGGTAACTGACCACCAACGCGTCAGTTCAATTCCTATATTATACGTCTTCCTTCCTTTGTCTGTCATTATTGCTTAAGTATAGAAAAATAGAAACAGAGAGAGATTGAGAAATTTTGAGGGAGAATTGTTAAGTGATTAGTGACTGAAGAACAGTTGAGAAGGAGTCCATCTCTTACAAATTACATTCCACGCTTGGGTAATCTCTTCAACCCAATTCATATATTTTACGTCATTTAGTTTTTATGAATATGGCTCTTAAGACTTCTGTTAAATCTCTGTAAATGGGAAATTTTGTTGTTATATGGATATATGTAATAATATGATTAGCATAACATGTTTTATTGTATATTATATAGGTTTCCATATCATCAATTTCATGAAATTATACAGTAAAAGATTTCAGAGTATGTTATATGGCCATATGGCCTTATACGTGATTTTTAATATGTCAAACATAAAGTGTTCTGCAAAATTTCCACTTGTATATGATTATGCATGCTAAAACGAACAAAACAAAACTTGAATGGTTGGATTTGGTCTTATAATGAATCCGTAGTATTAAATTCTATGTTTTTGTTCAAGAACTTCAAGAACATCAAGAACAGTACAATTTTGCATAAATTAATTCTGTAATTATGTGTTTTAATGGGTTAAATCACTCTATAAATATTGGGTAATGATTATGTATAAATTCTAGCATGTGGGTATGTTTGATTTGGTGAAATTAATGATCATGTAGTGTTTAATTCGCTGAACTCTGTGTTCTTCGCGAACTGGGAATCAAAATTTGGAGTTTCGCGCCACGGCGCAAACTCTAGAACTGAAGTCCCGTGCCGCAACGCCACTGCGCCGCAGTGCCACCGCGCCGCAGTGCCACCGCGCCGCTGCGCCAAGTATCAGGCCGCAACGCCAAGACCCAGTACAATAGTGGCGCCGCAGCGCCACTTAGCAGAATGTCCAGAAAATATTTTTTTAAGTGTTCAAGTATAGAAATGTGATAGCAACTTAATCTAATGATTATAAAAAAAAACTCATTAGACATACAATGAGATATTAAAATAGGTTCTTATCATGTCATTAAGACATTTCATGTTAATTGAATTGTTGATTATGTAATTAGCTTGTTACTTGTATAGTGTAATATTACGTGAAAACAAGTGTGGTAATTTGACTAAGTATAGTAATGAATTCAAGTGATGGTTAGCACGTTATAATTGACTGGTATTGTGAACGTAAATGATATGTAGGATTTAAATCAAATAACGAGTTTTATTAACGTGTAATCTACGCTCGAGGCAAGTTTCCTAACCCTACTTGTTATCGTTATATAAGTTGATTAATTCACTTTTCTACATTGAGCAAGTTCTCATTATTATTGACTACGTCTGTTTTGTTATAAATCTTTTAAGCATGATGCTGTTAGACAATACTTATTCTATTGTATACCTCTTGAGATTGTTATTCAAATTAAGTTATCAGTTATTGTTAAACCTTGTTAGACTAGCGAACCCTTAATGATTCGACTAGTCCATAGTTGATGAACGTTCTAAATTTTAGAACCCTTGATGAATTATCCAAACCAAACTTCCTTTGGTGCGGACTCGAATGTCAAACTGAGATTAACAACCCTGTAAAGGGGATTACTTATGTGTTAGCGTTAAGATATTGTGCACAGTATGGTACTAAGGACTGATCCCCCTAAGTACGAGAAGAAGAGTCCATAGTCTTATGATTGTTAAAGGTTTCAAGTATAAACACTTGACAACCTAGGACATAGTTCAAGGTCTTATGACCCTCAGAATTTCTTTTGATTCTTGTTATTCATTCTTGATTCAAAAGTTGAGCTTTTATATCAGAAGTTGTTAATTTATTCGCATGTTATTATTCATTGTTATATTGTTATACTTGTGGCAATCGTGCTCACTCTTGCGTAATAATAACATTGCAGTTAAGAACGAAAAAGCAGACGAGCCTTCCACTAGTAAAGACAAGGGCAAGATTAGCAAGTAATAAAGACTGTTTATTATTGTGGTTATGTAATGATAATTAGACTTGATGTTACTTAAGATTTATTATTTGTTTATGATTCCGCATAAATGTTTTAAGGTTAGAGCAATCTGGGATTTTATTTATTTTGCAGTTGATGTAACCCCATAAGGGAATATTTATTTATTATTTCTATCTATGGCATGCTTTGCATTATTTATGGGTAGATAGATAGACGATGTTTGTACAGTGAACACCAAATCCTGTGGAAATGGAAGTACCGGATTTGGGGGTGTCACAGGTTGGTATCAAAGCTGTAGGTTATGAACCTTAGGTGGGGTAACAACCTTAGGTAGTAGCCTTGTAGGAGAATGAGAACATAGTAGTGGTAAACTCTTATCGAGTTATAAGAAATGAATTTCTAAAGTCATTGAAGATAATAAAAGACTTTATGTGCTTATGTGTTAATTATGTGTTCGCTAGCACAAATTAGTAACTAAAATTTAAAATTTTATTGTCAGGATGTCTGATGTTGGAGGAGCTAGTCGAGCTGGGGAGGAGGAACCCTGAGTACCCATAGAGGAGGAGCCCCGAGACATTCATGTTGTCAGGGAACAGTTGGTACAGAGAGAGCCATCCCCATTGATCACCGTTGTTGGTCGGGAACATGAGCCTGAGACTGATCTAGAGGAGGATTCAGATGAGGAAGAGGAGTTCCCACTGTGACGAACGAGAATTTTGTAATTAATTTTAATATTTATTGAATTAAATAAATATTTTTCGATGATTTAATTATTATATTAAATAATTAATTAACGCAATTGTGGTAGATTAATTTAATTATATGTGTTACATTTATTAAATTAATCTAGAGAGTTTTTATTATCAAAGTATGTGATTATGTGAGCTTATTGTATTTAAAAAAATATTTAATAAGCATATTGGTATTTTAATTAATTTAATTATTAATTAGAGAATTAATAATTTGACATTATTTATTAATGAGAAAATTATTTATGTGAATATGTGAATTTATGAGAAATTATTATATTTTATTTAAAATATATTAAATAAAATATTGGATTTATTTTATAAGGAGTGTGACATTTTCAAACTATATGATAAAGCTTTATTAAATTAAATGACTTTGAATCAATTAAGGGTTGCCAAACAAGGCCTTAGTAGTGGTTGGATGCAGTTACCCATGTTTGGGTTAACTGACCATTACGCGCATTAGTTCTCTACTCCCTCTGCTATATTATGTCTTCTTTTATTATTATTATTCTAAGTCTGGAAAAGCAGCGAGGCAGAGAGAGTTTGAGAACTTTGAGAGAGATTGCGAATACTGTGATTAAAGGTGAAGAAGTGTGAGAAATTGGGAATTGTTGTCACCCTGTGTAATCTAAGCAGAGTATTCAAGGGTAATCCCTTCTTCCCAAATTTTAAATTTACGTCATTTAGTTTTTATAAAAATGGCTTTCATATATTTTGTAAAATCTCTGTAATTAAAAAAAGGGTTTGATTATGAGTTTATATATGGGTTAAGACATATCAAATCGTATTTGATTATATATATATTATGTGAATTATCATGTCATCAGTTTCATAATACTATGAATTGCTATTTCAAAATTTAAAGAGATTGGGTTTTGGCCATATGGCCTTATACGTGATATTTCATGTATTGAACGTATATTATTCCTAAATTTTACATTCATATGTTGTTATGCATATTGATACGAAGAGAACAAAGTATAAATAAACGGATTCGGTGTTATAAAGATTCCGTAGTGACAATTTTCATTTTTTTTATTTTCAAAACCTTCAAGAACATCAAGAACCGTGGAAGTAAATTTGTTGATTTTGCAAATTATGTGTTGTAACTTGTTAAAAATCATGCTAGATGGGTTAAGTAATGATTATATATGTATTACAATGATTGGGTAAGTCTAAATTTGTATAAAAATAATTAATTGGAAGTTATGGCCATATTCATGTATAATTTTACGTGTGATTGATTTTTGGCCTAATTTGGCCTTGTTATGTTCGCGAACTGCAGAACTGCAGAAACTGCAGAAAATGAGCCTGGGCAACCCCGCCCCCGGCTGGCGTTACCAAACTACATTACCCCGCCCTGGCGGTCAAAAAAAAAATAAAAAATATATTCGATAAAAATTATTATTAAAATATTTATAAAATAAATTAAATATTTTAATTGAGATATTTATGGAATAAAATAAATAATCGATGAAAATTATTATTAAAATATTTATAAAATAAATTAAATATTTTAATTGAGATATTATGGAATAAAATAAATATTTGATGAAAATTATTATTAAAATATTTATAAAATAAATTAAATATTTTAATTGAGATATTTATGGAATAAAATAAATATTCGATGAAAATTATTATTAAAATATTTATAAAATAAAGTAAATATTTTAATTGAGATGTTTATGGAATAAAATAAATATTCGATGGAAATTATTATGAAATAATTTATTCGAGTGTAATAATAGTAAGAGAATGAAAATATTCTAATTTAATTAAGTAATTAAATTAGAAGGGTAATGATTTGTTAAATAAAGTAGAGTTTATATTAAATAATTAAGTGAAAATGTAACTAATGAATGTCGTGAATACATATGATATGTGTGTAGGATTTGTGGTGAACGGAAGTAGTAATCGTTTAGCATACGCATGAGGCAAGTTTCCTAACCCTACTTGTCATTATTATTCAAGTTTATTATTTACCTCGAGTAAATTATCATTACTATTATTCAAGTTCGAATGTTATATTAAAGATTTATTATCTTTTTAAAGTATGATTCAGTTATACAATAATTGTTCTATTGTATACTTCTTTAGATTATTATTCGAATTGAATATCATTATTGTTGAACCTTATTAGACTAGTGAACTTTATTGATTCAGCTAGTCCTTATTTGATAAACGTTCTAAATTTCAGAACCCTTATTGAATTATCCAAACCAAACTTCATTTGGTGCGGATTCGAATGTCAAACTGAGATGAACAACTCTGTAAAGGGATTTACTTATGCGTTAGCGTTAAGATATTGTGCACAGTATTGTACTAAGGGCTGATCCCCCTAAGTACGAGAAGAAAGGTCCATAGTCTTATGACTGTTAAAGGTTTCAAGTATAACCTTTGTTAACCTAGGACATAATTCAAGGTCTTATGACCCTCAGAATTCTTTTGATTCTTGTTATTCATTCTTGATTCAAAAGTTGAACTTTTATTCAGATGTCTTTAATTCACTCGCATGTTATTATACTGTTATTTCATTGTTATACTTGTGGGCAATAGTGCTCACTCTTGCTTTATAATAAGATTGCAGTTAAGAACGAAAGAACTGACGAACCTTCCACTATTAAAGGCAAGGGCAAAGTTAGCAAGTGTTGAAGACTTGTTATTTTATTTGATGATGTATTTATGTTAAACTTGAGTTAATGATGTTGTTTAAGACTTATTGTTTATATTTCTGCACAGATGTTTAAGGTTAATTCAACTTGGGATTATGTTTATGATTCAGATGTTGTAATCCTATAAGGGGGAGATTTTTATTTCTATCTATTGCATGGTTTGCATTTATTATGGGTAGATAGATAGATGATATTTGTACAGTGAACACCAAATCCCATGGATTTGAAGTACCGGATTTGGGGGTGTCACAGGTTGGTATCAAAGCTATAGGGTATGAACCTTAGGTGGGGGAACAACATTAGGTAGTAGCCTTATAGAAAGAAAATAGTGATGGAAAACTCTTATCGAGTTATAAGAAATGAATTTATGTAATTCATTAAAGATAATAAAAGACGTTATGTGTTTATGTGTTAAAGTATGTGTTAGATGATACAACTTAGTAACTAAAACTTAAAATTTTGTTGTCAAGATGTCGAATGTTGGAGAAGCTAGTCAAGCTGGGGAGGAAGAACCCCGAGTACTTATAGTACCTACTGAGGAGGAACCACGTGTACCTATAGTATCGACAGAGGAGGAGCCCCGAGACATTCATGTCGTTAGGGAGCAGCTGGTACAGAGGGAGTCATCTCCATTGATCACCGTTGTTGGTCAGGAGAATGAGCCTGAGACTGATCCTGAGGAGGATCCTGAGGAGGAATTTGTTGAGGAAGAGGAAGAAGAGGAGTTACCATGGTACATCGTTGATGCTGAGATGTATGATAAGTTATACGATCGTAACGTGGAGTTACGAGACGAGGTCCAGGATTTGACTGAGCGAGCGATTATTCAGCATATTACTCTAGAGGAGAAGGAGAGGGAGATTTCGAATCTTCACTCTCGACTGACAAATATAGAATGGGATTTGGTCCATGAGAAGGGTCAAACTGAAGATAAGACCGAGGAGATAGAGAAACTGAAGAAGGAACTGAAGAAAACCTCCGAAAGGCTGAATATAGCAGAGGAAGGCTGGGTAAGAGAATCGCGTCGAGCTGATCGTGCAGAGGATGATAGTCGTGAAAAGAAAGCGAAGATTGGGGAAACATACTCTACACTTAACAAAGCAATGAATGAAACCCAAGATCGAGTTTTGAGGTACCCAATCGAGTTCGAAGGACTACCATTGTACATGATGGATCGCAGGGCGTTGTATCGCATCTTAGAAGAGGAGCGTAGCAAGGCTATTCAGCACCTTAACCGGCAGTGATATGATTTTCTTAATTATGTAAAGAACTTAATTAGTTTTTAGATGTAAATTCTAACGTGTTTATGAACGAAAGAATATTTGAATGTTTTAATCCTGTGGATTCTTTATTCCAGGATAGTTGATGTAAATAGAAGTTATGCTATTGTTTAATGTTAAAACTTTTGATTTGAATGAAAATATATCAAGTTGTTTGAGATGATGTGTTAAATGAATATGTTAAATTGTTATGTAATGCCTTAACTATTTAGAGAAATAAATAAAGTTCTAATAAGCGTTTATTTAACAGAAAAATGCCACCAAGGAGAAGACAACAACGTCACCCGGCTCAGGAAGAGTCAACCAATAATAACAATAATGCCAACGCTAATCTCGTTCAGCAGTTGGTGAACTTACTGACTGGAGCCATGAATAACCAACCTCAAGCTCCACCAAACACAACGTTTAAGGACTTCAAGGCGGTGGGTGTTGGGATTCGGTACAGAAAAACGCAGCGGAAATTGAACAATTCAAAGTAATTTCCGAAACCCCAAAATAGGATCCATGCGAAAATCAATTAATTCAGAGGATAGAAATTTTACCGATTTGATTTGCTAGAATCGATCCGGTCGAATCTCCAACGCAATTCAAGTGGACTGCGTCTCTACGGTATCCACACGAACGCTATGCACGAATCGTCCTACGATCTGCAGAAGAAGGAAGTTGTGGTACTAGCCACCAAGGATGGATTTCTGATTTTTCTCTCTAGTCTCTCTCTAAAGAGTGGCTAGGGTTGGATATGAATGAGTTGTATGTACAAAGTGGAGGCTACATATCATATATATAGCGAAATAAAAACCACTATTCAAAACCCTAATTTGTAAAATCCGAATTTATATATATATATATATATCTTAATTAAGTCTTAATTAATATACCTATATATATAAATTATCCTATTAATTTAAATTCGTAATTTAAATACTATCAATCATATTGATATATTTAAATCCTTTAAATTAATTCCCTTTTAATAACGTTCTATGTGTGTGACCCTATAGGTTATTATTACGTTGGCAATAATTGTAAAATCATAATATAAAATTATAAACAGTGAGCGGCATCTAGTAATGCATCACTGCTACCCAAGTAATAATAAGATCGATGATTCGATGCAACCTTTTCGTGACCAATGTTTCAATGTAATCTAATCCTTTTAACCTTAATATCCAAGATTAAACTCGAGTCATGGAATCTGTCATACTCTTCGTAATTTAATCTGAGTTTTCTTGATCAATGAGTAGACTATATGAAACAAATCACTATTTGAGCATGGCCATGCATTTCATAGTCCTACTCAATCAAGAGGCCTATGGATATCATTACTAATATATAGGAGGGTTAAATTCCATCTAGATCACTCATATTCCTCACACGATTCATGATGTACCCAATAATCACCTTTATAGTCCACCCTGTGAAAGGTGACATTTGATGATATCAAAGTACATAAATTCCCGTGTAGTAATATAGTGATTTCAGGTCGGAGGACCATTACATCATTGTCACTATGAGAATTGCCAATGACATTTTACAAAATATTCCACATAGAATTCTCATGGTGGGTCTGTCCAGTACATCGTTCTCTAACATGTACCTATGCATTGACTTAATATCTCATATATTTATGACCATTGAGATTTAGTCATCAGTCAATCCACATACTAGTCTCAATGCATTATTGTTGTCCCATCAACAATGATACTCGACTAGGGACATTTAAGAACAATGATACTAATAGTAATTATATAATCTCATGTTCAAGTCACATACTTGCAACTATATAATTTGTATCACTATTCTAAGGATTTTTATTATGTTGTCATTTATATAACGCAGTAAATAAAATCATAATAAAAGCATTCATTTATGCAATCAAATATAATATCAAAACGTTAAGCAATTATATCAAATAATTAGCCTCTAGGGCATAATCTCTAACAGTCTCCTACTTGCACTAGAGCCAATCACTCATGTATCTAATACCCATGGAACTAGTGTGATCGTCGTGCTTCTGCTGCGACAAAGCCTTGGTCAGTGGATCTGTAACATTATCATCTGTTGGTACTCTTTCTATATGTACATCTCCTCTATCAATGATTTCAAGGATGAGATGGTACCACCTAAGTATATGCTTGGATCGTTGGTGAGATCTGGGTTCCTTAGCCTGTGCAATGGCTCCATTGTTATCACAGTATAACTTAACTGGATCAACAATAGTTGGAACAACACCTAGTTCAGTGATGAAATTTTTAATCCATACAGCCTCCTTGGCCGCACAAGAAGCAGCAATATACTCAGCCTCTGTTGTAGAATCGGCTACTGTCTCCTGCTTAGAACTTTTCCAGCTAACAACGCCACCATTAAGGCAAAATACAAAACCTGACTGAGATTTATAATCATCATTATCAGTCTAGAAACTAGCATCTGTGTAACCCTTTACAGCTAGTTCGTCTTCACCTCCATATACCAAGAATGAATCCTTAGTCCTTTTAAGGTACTTGAGGATATTCTTGACTGCTGTCCAGTGACCTTCACCTGGATTCGACTGGTATCTGCTCGTCATGCTCAAAGCATACGAGACATCCGAACGAGTACATATCATTGCATACATGATAGATCCAATTGTCGAAGTATAAGGGATCTTTCTCATACGCTCCTCATCATCTTGTGATTGAGGACATTGGGCCTTAGAAATCTTTACACCATGATTCATGGGTAAGTGTCCTCTTTTTGCCTCTTGCATGCTGAACCGTTTCAGCACTTTATCAATATATGTACTCTCACTTAGGCCGATCAATTTTCTCGATCTATCTCGATAGATCTTGATACCTAAAATGTAGGCTGCATTGCCTAAATCTTTCATGGGGAAACATTTTCCTAACCATGTTTTTACAGCTTGTAATGAAGGAATGTCATTCCCAATAATTAATATGTCGTCAACATATAATATTAGGAATACAATGTGACTCCCACTAACCTTTTTATATACACAAGGTTCATCTTCATTTTTAATGAAACCAAACTTTTTGATTGCTTCATCAAATCGAAGATTCCAACTCCGAGAGGCTTGCTTCAATCCATAAATGGATCGTTGCAGCTTACATACCTTTCCAACATCCTTTGGAATGACAAAACCCTCAGGTTGTGTCATGTACACATCCTCAAGGAGATTTCCATTAAGGAAAGCAGTTTTGACATCCATTTGCCAGATTTCGTAATCATAAAAAGCTGCAATAGCAAGTAAGATCCTGATGGATTTAACCATTGCCACTGGAGAGAAGGTTTCATCATAGTCAACACCTTGAATTTGTTTAAAACCTTTTGCTACCAGTCGACATTTATAGGTTTGTACATTACCATCCATGTCGATTTTCTTCTTGAAAACCCATTTGCACCCGATTGGTTTTACCCCTTCGGGTGGATCAACCAAAGTCCATACTTGGTTAGTATACATGGATTCCATTTCAGATCTCATGGCTTCAAGCCATCTCTCAGAATCTGGCCCATTCATAGCTTCTTGGTAGGAAGCAGGATCATCCTGATCTATGAGCATCACATCGCCATTTTGAGTTACAAGATATCCATAATATCTCTCAGGCTCTTGGCGTGTCCTACCAGATCTACGAATTTCTTGTGTAATTTGAGCAGGTTCACTTTCCACAACATTTTGTGGTTCCTGCTCATGTTCCAACTCAAGTTCAATGATATTCTGTTGTTCTTGAATTTCTTCAAGTTCTACTTTCCTCCCACTGTTTCCTTTAGAGACAAATTCTCTTTCTAGAAAAATACCAGTTCGAGCAACAAACACTTTGTTCTCAGAAGGTTTGTAGAAATAATACCCTTTTGTTTCCTTTGGGTATCCCACAAAATTACATTTGTCAGATTTGGGTCCGAGCTTGTCAGAATTCAGACCTTTTACAAATGCCTCGCAACCCCAAATCTTCATGAACGACATACTAGGACGTTTCCCAGTCCACATCTCATGTGGCGTCTTCTGAACCATTTTTTGTAGGAACACGGTTTAGTGTGAATGCAGCTGTCTCTAGGGAATGACCTCAGAAGCTTATTGGAAGATCTGCATGACTCATCATTGATCGTACCATGTCCAACAAGGTTCGATTCCTCCTCTCAGACACACCATTCCAGTGTGGTGTTCTAGGTGGAGTGAGCTGTGATATAATACCACACTCCTTTAGAAGGTCATCAAAGTCTTGGCTTAAGTATTCACCTCCTCGATCAGATCGAAGGGCTTTTATGCTTTTGCCAAATTGGTTTTGAACTTCATTCTTGAATTCCTTAAACTTTTCAAAGGATTCGGATTTGTGTCTCATAAGATATACATATCCGTATCTACTGAAGTCGTCAGTAAATGTAATGAAGTAATAAAACCTACCTCTTGCTAACGAACTCATGGGTCCACATACATCACTATGTATAAGTCCCAATATATCGCTAGCCCGTTCACTGTGTCCAGTGAAAGGGGCTTTAGTCATCTTGCCTAATAAACAAGATTCACATTTTTCATATGATTCAAAATCAAATGAATCCAAAAATCCATCTTTATGGATTTTTGATATGCGTTTCTCATTTATATGGTCTAAACGACAATGCCAGAGATATGTCGGATTTGAATCATTTGATTTAAATCGTTTTGTATTTATATTATAGATAGGCATTTCCAAATCAAGAATATAAAGACCGTTAAACAATTGTGCAACACCATAATAGATATCATTTAAGTAAAACGAACAACGATTGTTCTTAATTACAAATGAAAAACATTTCTTGTCCAAACAAGAAACAGAAATAATGTTTTTGCTTATAGCAGGCACAAAATAACAATCCTCTAATTCTAATACTAGCCCAGTGGGCAAAGATAAATGATAAGTTCCTACGGCCAGTGCAGCAACTTTTGCTCCATTCCCAACACGTAGGTCAACCTCGCCTTTTCCCAAAGTCCTACTTCTTTGAAGTTCCTGCACATTTACACATATGTGAGAACCACATCCAGTATCCAATACCCATGATGTAGAAGTAGACAAGTTAATTTCTATAACATATATACCTGGATCAGAAGTCACACTTCCTTTAGATTTCTTCACTTCTTCCAAATAAGCATGACAATTCCTTTTTCAGTGTCCAAGTTTTCCACAAAAGTGACAATCACCTTCTTTAGCCACCCCACCTTTAGGCTTTAAAGCCTGTTTGGTTCTGGGATTAGGTCTAGCACCAGATTTAGATCCTATCTTTTTCTTGGCCTTCCAATTTCCCTTAGCATTACCATTTTGTACCATCATTATGGTAGCGGGTGCTGCCTTTTTCATGTTGTTCTCAGCAGTTCTTAACATGCTCAACAACTCAGTAATGGGTTTCTCAATTTAATTCATTAGATAATTCATTACAAATTGAGAGTAGCTGCTGTTCAATGATTGTAAGACAAGATCAGTTTGGGCTTCTGCAGTTATTGGAAAACCTAACCTATCAAGGTACTCAATATACCCAATCATTTTTAGCACATGTGGACCAACTGGGTCACGTTCACCCATCTTGCAGTGATACAACGCTTTGCTTGTATCATACCTTTCCTGTCGAGCATGACCTTGAAACAATTTCTTGAGATGCTCGATCATCTCGTAAGCATCCATCAACTCATGTTGCTTCTGAAGCTCAGGGGTCATGGTTGCTAATATGAGACAACTCATGTCCAGAGCATCATCTTGATGCTTCTTGTAAGCATTATGCTCTGCACGTGGTGCAGTGACAACTGGAGCTTCAGGAATCGGTCCATCAAGGACATATAGCTTACGCTTTTGTTTGAGGACAATCCTCAAATTCCTGTGCCAGTCTAGGAAATTAATCCCACTCAGCTTGTCCTTCTCAAGGACTGATCGTAGTGAAAGACTACTTGTATTGTTGATGTTTGCCATTTGATATCTACAATTTATAAGTGCCAAATGATAAGTCAATTTGCAGAGTTGATATTATGTAATTTGATAATAGTATATTCAAAATATACTCCCACTATTTTATTCAAATTAATAACCCTCACCATTAACTCGAAAAGCATTTTTCTATTAAATCTTTCCAGTGAGCCAAGATCCATATTTCATTATGACTTAAGTTAGCTTTGGCTAATCTCTTAAAACACAATTATTTAGGTAGACAACGTTTTTGTCAATTATATCATATATAACTCTTGGATAGTTTGGCAAACAACATTTGTTTCTAGTCCATCTAATGGTACCCACCAAACTCTATGCCTCTAAGTCCTCAATCCTATTGAGATAACTTAGTTAAGTCAGGCCCAATGATTTTAACAGTTTGGATATCACAATTATCCTATCGCATCTTACCAAGATAAATAGGGTACTTTACTTTGGCAAACCTACATCTATTGATCAAAGTCTTGATGAGTGTTTTTCATTGGAAGGCATCTGATTTAGACTTAATAATTTAATGAGGGATTTTATAAATTAATTCAGATCTCACCATTTTTAATCTCATTAAACATGCACATTATTTATCACATCATATCACATACAAGCATAAATAAAGTGCAAAATTAAATGTGTCACAGTTATGGCCCAATCCACTGTCAATCTTTTCAAGCTAATGAAAGATTGAAGGTCAATCTAAGGTGGTAAAAGACTTTAAAATAAAACGCTTCCTCAAGCATGTGCCTCCTCTCCATCAACATCTTTTATCGTGTTCTCCATCTTGACATCTTCATCGATTACAGATTATTACATGACATAAAGAAACCTCGAGTTACATTCGAGTGGATTTAGATGAGAAGAGAATATTACATTAAAGTTTATAGAAAGGCACGACATGCAAGCCGTATTTTAAAACCAAAAACCACTAACCTATGGGTCAAAAGGCCATAACTGTGCACCATGCATATCACAATAAGCACATAACAATTTATATATAATTAAAGAAAACTATATATAACATGTAGGGGTTGTGACGCCCCCAAATCCAGGTTCTCTAACCTCAGATTCAGTGCTCACGATCCAAGGAAAAATCCAAATTTTCAAATATAACCAGAAATTGAAAAATTTAAAATCCATCAAAACCATATATCGTTATTATTGGGGACACGACCATCGTGTGCTACGACAAGGGGGGTCCAGGGGGGTCTCCCCCCTGGCGGTGGTCCGGCTGCACGGTCAGCCGGGTAGGAATTTGTTTTTTAATTACAATCTGTATTGCAGAATTTTTCCTTATATTTAATCCACCAAAACCGTCATAATAACAATGTACTCGGTACATATCATATATGTCCAGATTCAATGAATCATATTAAACCGAATCTGCAAAACAGAATATCATATACTCAATTTTAGATCGGTAAAATCAGATCAGAAAAATTTCAGATCGGTAAAATCAGATAATCATATATCATATATATCGATTCCAATTTCAGATCGGTAAAATCAGATCATCATATATCATATATATCGATTCCAATTTCAGATCGGTAAAATGAGATCGAAAAGTTTCATATCGGTAAAATCAGATCCTCATATATCATATATATCGATTCCAATTTCAGATCGGTAAAATTAGATCGAAAAAATTTCAGATCGAAAAAAATTTTAATCGGCAATTTTTTTTGATCGGAAAACAACATATATCAAATATATCTATTCCAATAAACACGTAATCTGAATCAATCGTTTCGCAAGTAGCTCTGATACCATAGTTGGGATTCGGTACAGAAAAACGCAGCGGAAATTAAACAATTCAAAGTAATTTCTGAAACCCCAAAACAGGATCCATGCGAAAATCAATTAATTCAGAGGATAGAAATTTTACCGATTTGATTTGCTAGAACCGATTCGGTCGAATCTCCAACGCAATTCAAGTGGACTGCGTGTCTCTACGGTATCCACACAAACGCTATGCACGAATCGTCCTACGATCTGCAGAAAAAGGAAGTTGTGGTACTAGCCACCAAGGATGGATTTCTGATTTTTCTCTCTAGTCTCTCTCTAAAGAGTGGCTAGGGTTGGATATGAATGAGTTGTATGTACAAAGTGGAGGATACATATCATATATATAGCGAAATAAAAACCACTATTCAAAACCCTAATTTGTAAAATCCGAATTTATATATATATATATATATATATATATCTTAATTAAGTCTTACTTAATTAATATACCTATATATATAAATTATCCTATTAATTTAAATTCGTAATTTAAATACTATCAATCATATTGATATATTTAAATCCTTTAAATTAATTCCCTTTTAATAACGTTCTATGTGTGTGACCCTATAGGTTATTATTACGTTGGCAATAATTGTAAAATCATAATATAAAATTATAAACAGTGAGCGGCATCTAGTAATGCATCACTGCTACCCAAGTAATAATAAGATCGATGATTCGATGCAACCTTTTCGTGACCAATGTTTCAATGTAATCTAATCCTTTTAACCTTAATATTCAAGATTAAACTCGAGTCATGGAATCTGTCATACTCTTCGTAATTTAATCTGAGTTTTCTTGATCAATGAGTAGACTATATGAAACAAATCACTATTTGAGCATGGCCATGCATTTCATAGTCCTACTCAATCAAGAGGCCTATGGATATCATCACTAATATATAGGAAGGTTAAATTCCATCTAGATCACTCATATTCCTCACACGATTCATGATGTACCCAATAATCACCTTTATATTCCACCCTGTTAAAGGTGACTTTTGATGATATCAAAGTAAATAAATTCCCGTGTAGTAATATAGTGATTTCAGGTCGGAGGACCATTACATCATTGTCACTATGAGAATTGCCAATGACATTTTACAAAATGTTCCATGTAGAATTCTCATGGTGGGTCAGTCCAGTACATCGTTCTCTAACATGTACCTATGCATTGACTTAATATCTCATATATTTATGACCATTGAGATTTGGCCATCAGTCAATCCACATACTAGTCTCAATGCATTATTGTTGTCCCATCAACAATGATACTCGACAAGGGACATTTAAGAACAATGATACTAATAATAATTATATAATCTCATGTTCAAGTCACATACTTGCAACTATATAATTTGTATCACTATTCTAAGGATTTTTATTATGTTGTCATTTATATAACGTAGTAAATAAAATCATAATAAAAGCATTCATTTATGCAATCAAATATAATATCAAAACGTTAAGCAATTATATCAAATAATTGGCCTCTAGGGCATAATCTCTAACAGTGGGACCGCCAGAGTTCAAAGGTTCCATGAACCCAATCGAGGCTCAAACGTGGGTTATGGAGATGGAGAAGGTGTTTGACGTTGCCAGAGTAAGGGAAGACCTGAAGCCAGCTATTGGTGGCAGGCAAACAAAGTACGGGGAGGAGAAGGTGTAATAACCTGGGAGATATTTAAGGAGATGTTTTTCGAGATGTATTTTCCGACTAGTTCGCAAAACTAAATGGAAGTTTAGTTTTTGGAGTTGAAACAAGGGAATATGTCCGTAACAGATTATGCGGCAAGGTTCAACGAATTGGCTAGGTTCGCCACGTATCAAGTGCATACTGACGAGAGAAAGGCAAGACTTTTCGAGCAGGGACTGAAGCCCTAGTTGTATAGTAAGGTGTCAATGTTCCAATTGAACACCTTTGCTGGAGTGTTAGAGAAGGCCATACTCGCTGAAGGTGGAAGCGATGCGGTATCAAATATAATCAGGATCAGAAGAAGAAAAAGAGTGAAAATGAAGGAATTAATAAGACTGGTGGAAGTAACACGGGAGGTAATAATAATCAGAAGAGAAAGTGGTCTGATAACTCATCAGCTGGAAGTCAACAAGGAGGGCAAAAGAAGAAGATTGAAGCATGCTCAACCTGCGAAAAAGCTCATTTGGGAGTTTGCATGAAGGGAAAACGATTATACTACAATTGTGGTCAGGAAGGCCACATAACACCTAACTGTTCTAAACCAAAGAAGGGTGTCTGCTTCACTCGTGGCTCAAAGGATCATCTTGCAAGGGATTGTCCTAATAAGGGATCTGGAGGAACAGGATCAGGAGGGAATAGAGGAAACAACGGTGGAAGCACTCTGACTATCACAGGACCAACTGCAACCAACCGACCGACCGCCAGAACATTCAACATGACAGTTCAGGATGCAGTGCAGTCTCGCGATGTGGTGTCAGGTATCATTCCGATCAACAAAGTTAATGCTTATGTATTATTTGATTCGAGTGCTACTTGTTCATTTATATCCGATGACTTTGCTAAGAACTTAGAATTGCCTAAAGATGAGTTAGAATACCCCATAAACATAGAAATTGCTAATAGAGAAGTGATCCCTGTTAAATACATACACAAGAACTGTAGGGTGGATATTAAGGGTAACATTATGAACGTAGATCTTATCCCTATTCGACTTGGAGAATTCGATGTTATCTTGGGTATGGACTGGTTATCCAATTATGGGGCTGTAATTGATTGCCAAAAGAAGCGTATTAACCTTATGACTCCATCAAAGGTTGTGTTTTATGGTAGCAAGTCGCCTAGACAAGCGAGTTGTCTAACGATGATGCAGGCCAGGAAGTTGTTAAAACAAGGATGTGTAGGATACTTAGCTTACATAGTCGACAGTCGAAAAGAGAATCTGAAGGTAGACAAAATACCGATTGTGAGGGACTTCGTCGACGTATTTCCAGACGATTTACCAGGACTTCCACCAGATAGAGAGGTAGATTTCGTAATCGATTTGGCGCCCAGACTACTCCAATATCGAAGGCACCATACCGAATGGCACCAGTAGAGATGAAGGAATTAATGGTACAACTACAAGAATTGTTGGACAAGAAGTACATTCAACCGAGAGTATTGTCGTGGGGAGCGCCGGTGTTGTTTGTGAAAAAGAAGGATGGATCGATGCGACTCTGCATCGACTACAGAGAACTGAATAAGGTCATGATTAAGAACAGATATCCATTACCGAGGATCGACGACCTATTTGATCAATTGAAGGGAGCGAGATATTTTTCCAAGATAGACTTGAGAAGCGGTTATCATCAATTGAAGGTGAGGCCGGAGGATGTACCAAAGACTGCGTTCAGAACACGATACGGTCACTAAGAATATTTAGTAATGTCGTTTGGTCTTACGAATGCTCCTGCAGCATTTATGGGACTAATGAATGGTGTGTTCAAGCCGTTTTTGGACAAGTTCATAGTGGTATTTATAGATGACATTTTGGTCTATTCGAAAACCAAAGAAGAACATAAAGAGTATTTGAGATTAACGTTGGAAGTATTGAGAAGGGAAAAGTTGTATGCCAAGTTTTCGAAATGCGAATTTTGGATTGAACGAGTGCAATTTCTTGGGCACGTGATCGATAAAAACTGAATTTTGGTAGATCCATCCAAAGTCGAAGCCATGATTAACTGGGATCAGTCGAGGACGCCGTCGGAAGTACGAAGTTTTCTTGGATTGGTAGGATATTATAGAAGGTTCATACAAGACTTTTCCAAGATCACAACTCCGTTAACGAATTTAACTCGAAAAGCTGTGAAATTTGTTTGGATGGATAAGTGTGAGGAAAGTTTTCAAGAATTGAAGAAGAGGTTGAGTACGGCCCCTGTGTTATCTCTTCCGGATGATACATGAAATTTTGTTGTTTATACTGATGCATCACATAAAGGACTTGACTGTGTGCTGATGCAAAACGGCAAAGTCATTGTGTATGCATCACGACAATTGAAGGATTACGAGAAGGGATATCCGACCCATGACTTGGAGTTAGCTGTAGTTGTTTTTGCTTTGAAAATTTGGAGGCATTATCTCTACGGGGAGAAGTGTGAAATATATACGGACCATAAGAGTCTGAAATATATTTTCACCCAGAAGGACTTGAATATGCGTCAAAGAAGGTGGTTGGAGTTAATTAAGGACTACGACTGTGGGATTTTATACCATCCGGGTAAGGCGAATGTCGTTGTCGATGCCTTAAGTAGAAAGGGTCGGGAGAAGTTGATGATGTTGACTGCTCAGGACGAGCTAATTGCAGAAATGGAGAAACTGGAATTGGAAGTGAAGTATCCTATGGAGATTGATGAGAAAATATTTCAGATGTAATATGGTATAACCCCTACTGGATAAAGTTAAGGAGGCTCAGCTTCAGGACAAAGAATGTAAAAATGTGACAAAGAAGATATCTGAAGGAACCGAACCAAGATTTAAGATGGATAAGGAAGGAATACTGAGATTTGATAATAGAATTTGGGTACCGCCAGTTCAAGAGATTAAGGAAGATATTTTAAGCGAGGCTCATAGTTCACGATATTCAATTCATCCTGGTAGTACCAAGATGTACAAGATCTTATACAACATTTCTGGTGGCCGAATTTGAAGCGCGATGTTGCAGAATGTGTTGCCAAGTGTTTGACCTGTCAGAAAGTGAAAGTGAAACATCAGAGACCGAGTGGATTGTTACAACCGTTAGAGATCCCATAATGGAAATTGGAACATATTACAATGGACTTCGTGGTTGGCCTTCCGACGACTCAAAAAGGCTACAACGCAGTATGGGTTATCGTTGACCGACTGACGAAATCTGCACACTTCCTTTCGATCAAAATAAGATTTAACTTAGATCAGTTGGAGAGGCTATACGTAAAAGAGATTGTTTTGAGGCACGGAGTTACAGTATCAATTATTTCAGATAGGGATCCGCGCTTCACATCAAATTTCTGGAAACGTCTTCAGGAATGCATGGGTACGCAATTGCGAATGAGTACAGCTTACCACCCTTAAACAGACAGACAGAGTGAGAGAACGATTTAGACATTAGAAGATATGCTAAGAGCCTGTGTGATGGACTTTAAAAGAAATTGGGATGATCACCTACCATTAGTATAGTTTGGCTACAACAACAGTTACCACGCTAGTATAGGCATGCCGCCTTACGAAGCGTTATACGGCAGAAAGTGCAGAACTCCGCTTTACTGGGATGAAGTTGGTGAAAGACAATTGCTAGAGCCAAAATTGGTACAGCAGACGGGAGAAATAGTCAAAGTGATCTGAGCACGACTGGTAGCGGCTCAAGATCGACAAAAGAAATACGCTAATCCACATCGTAAAAATATGGAGTTTGAATCAGGTAGTTATGTTTTCTTGAAGGTCTCTCCCTGGAAGGTGAAGATCAGGTTCGGAAAGAAAGGGAAATTGAGCCCAAGATTCATTGGACCCTTTGAAGTACTGAGAAGAATCGGAGAAGTTGTGTACGAGGTAGCCTTACCTACAGCACTCGAGAATGTCCACAACGTCTTCCATGTTTCTGTATTATGACCCTATAAGGCCGATTACAACATGTAATTGAATATGAACCCCTACATTTTGAGAAAGACTTATCTTACGAAGAAATTCCTGTCCAAATTGTCGACCGAAAAGAACAAGTTCTCAGAAATAAAGTTATACCTTCTGTTAAGGTAATTTGGAGGAACCACAACGCTGACGAAGCTACGTGGGAACTCGAAAAAAATATGATGAAGAATTACCCTCATTTATTTACTTAATTATGTGTAACCGATTTTGGGGTCAGAATCTTTGTAGGGGGGGGGGGGGAGAATGTAACGGGTCGAATTTATTGAGTCGTGATTCTGGGGACAGAATCCTTTTAAGGGGGGAAAGATGTGACGAACGAGAATTTTGTAATTAATTTTAATATTTATTGAATTAAATAAATATTTTTCGATGATTTAATTATTATATTAAATAATTAATTGACACAATTGTGGTAGATTAATTTAATTATATGTGTTACATTTATTAAATTAATGTAGAGAGTTTTTATTATCAAAGTATGTGATTATGTGAGCTTATTATATTAAAAAAAATATTTAATAAGCATATTGGTATTTTAATTAATTTAATTATTAATTAGAGAATTAATAATTTGACATTATTTATTAATGAGAAAATTATTTATGTGACTATGTGAATTTATGAGAAATTATTATATTTTATTTAAAATATATTAAATAAAATATTGGATTTATTTTATAAGGAGTGTGACATTTTCAAACTATATGATAAAACTTTATTAAATTAAATGACTTTGAATCAATTAAGGGTTGCCAAACAAGGCCATAGTAGTGGTTGGATGCAGTTACCCATGTTCGGGTTAACTGAACATTACGCGCATCAGTTCTCTACTCCCTCTGTTATATTACGTCTTCTTTTATTATTATTATTCTAAGTCTAGAAAAGCAGAGAGGCAGAGAGAGTTTGAGAACTTTGAGAGAGATTGCGAATACTGTGATTAAAGGTGAAGAAGTGTGAGAAATTGGGAATTGTTGTCACCTGGTGTAATCTAAGCAGAGTATTCAAGGGTAATCCCTTCTTCCCAAATTTTAAAGTTACGTCATTTAGTTTTTATAAATATGGCTTTCATATATTTTGTAAAATCTCTGTAATTGAAAAAAGGGTTTGATTATGAGTTTATATATGGGTTAAGATATATCAAATCGTATTTGATTATATATATATTATGTGAATTATCATGTCATCAGTTTCATAATACTATGAATTGTTATTTCAAAATTTACAGAGTTTGGGTTTTGGCCATATGGCCTTATACGTGATATTTCATGTATTGAACGTATATTATCCCTAAATTTTACATTCGTATGTTGTTATGCATGTTGATACGAAGAGACCAAAGTTTAAATAAATGAATTCGGTGTTATAACGAATCCGTAGTGACAATTTTTTTTTCAAAACCTTCAAGAACATCAAGAACAGTGGAAGTAAATGTGTTGATTTTGCAAATTATGTGTTGTAACTTGTTAAAAATCATACTAGATGGGTTAAGTAATGATTATATATGTATTACAATGATTGGGTAAGTCTAAATTCGTATAAAAATAACTAATTGGAAGTTATGGCCATATTCATGTATAATTTTACGTGTGATTGATTTTTGGCCTAATTTGGCCTTGTTATGTTCACGAACTGCAGAACTGCAGAAACTGCAGAAAATGAGCTTGGGTAACCCCGCCCCCGGCGGACGTTACGAAACTACATTACCTCGCCCTGGCGGTCAAAAAAATAAAAATAAAAAAATAAAAAAATAAAAAAATTAAAAATAAAAAAAATTAAATAAATATTCGATGAAAATTATTATTAAAATATTTATAAAATAAATTAAATATTTTAATTGAGATATTTATGGAATAAAATAAATAATCGATGAAAATTATTATTAAAATATTTATAAAATAAATTAAATATTTTAATTGAGATATTATGGAATAAAATAAATATTTGATTAAAATTATTATTAAAATATTTATAAATAAATTAAATCTTTTAATTGAGATATTTATGGAATAAAATAAATATTCAATGAAAATTATTATTAAAATATTTATAAAATAAAGTAAATATTTTAATTGAGATGTTTATGGAATAAAATAAATATTCGATGAAAATTATTATGAAATAATTTATTCGAGTGTAATAATAGTAAGAGAATGAAAATATTCTAATTTAATTGAGTAATTAAATTAGAAGGGTAATGATTTGTTAAATAAAATAGAGTTTATATTAAATAATTAAGTGAAAATGTAACTAATGAATGTCGTGAATACATATGGTATGTGTGTAGGATTTGTGGTGAACGGAAATAGTAATCGTTTAGCCTACGCATGAGGCAAGTTTCCTAACCTTATTTGTCATTATTGTTCAAGTATATTATTTACCTCGAGTAAATTATCATTACTATTATTCAAGTTCGAATGTTATATTAAATATTTATTATATTTTCAAAGCATGATTCAGTTATACAATAATTGTTCTATTGTATACTTCTTTAGATTATTATTCGAATTGAATATCATTATTGTTGAACCTTATTAGACTAATGAACTTTATTGATTCAGCTAGTCCTTAGTTGATGAACGTTCTAAATTTCAGAACCCTTATTGAATTATCCAAACCAAACTTCCTTTGGTGCGAATTCGAATGTCAAACTGATATGAACAACCCTGTAAAGGGATTTACTTATGCGTTAGCGTTAAGATATTGTGCACAGTATGGTACTAAGGGCTGATCCCCCTAAGTACGAGAAGAAATGTCCATAGTCTTATGACTGTTAAAGGTTTCAAGTATAACCCTTGTTAACCTAGGACATAGTTCAAGGTCTTATGACCCTTAGAATTCTTTTGATTCTTGTTATTCATTCTTGATTCAATTGTTGAACTTTTATTCAGATGTCTTTAATTCACTCGCATGTTAGTATACTGTTATTTCATTGTTATACTTGTGGGCAATAGTTCTCACTTTTGCTTTATAATAATATTACAGTTAAGAACGAAAGAACTGACGAACCTTCCACTAGTAAAGGCAAGGGCAAAGTTAGCAAGTGTTGAAGACTTGTTATTTCATTTGACGATGTATTTATGTTAGACTTGAGTTAATGATGTTGTTTAAGACTTATTGTTTATATTTCTACACAGATGTTTAAGGCTAGTTCAACCTGGGATTATGTTTATGATTCAGATGTTGTAACCCTATAAGGGGAAGATTTTTATTTCTATCTATTGCATGGTTTGCATTTATTATGGGTAGATAAATAGATGATATTTGTTCAGTGAACACTAAATCCCGTGGATTCGAAGTATCGGATTTGGGGGTGTCACACCCACCGAACTCCATTGATGCTGAGATGTATGATGCACTTTATGATCGTAACATAGAGTTGCAAGACACTGTTCAGGAGCTGACAGAGAGGACTGTTATGCAGCAGAGTACCATCGAGCAGAAGGATGGGGAAATTGTGACTCTTCACACACGTTTAGGAAACGTGGAGTGGGATTTGGTCCACGAGAAGGGTCAGGCTGAGGAGAAGACTGAAGAAATAGAGAAGTTAAAGAAAGATTTGAAAGAGAGCTCAGAGAGATTGGCATTAGTAGAGGAGGGTTGGGTAAGAGAGTCGCGTCGTGCTGATCTCGCGGAAGAGGATTGCCGTGCAAAGAAGGCTAGACTTGGGGAGACGTATTCTACACTTCACAATTCAATAGATGCGGCCCGGGATCGAGTTATGAAGTACCCAATCCGGTTTGAAGGTCTACCATCATACATGCTTGATCGTAGGACGATGTCTCGTATTATGGAAGAAGAACGTGGCAAGGCTATCTAGCGCCTTAATAGGCAGTGATAGTATTAGTTTAATTATGTGAAAACTATTTGGTAGTTAATGATGTAAATTCCGATGTATTTATAAACAAAGGAATATTTTGATGTTTTAAATCCTGTAGATTCTTTATCTCAGGATAGTGGATGTAAATAGCAGTGATGCTATCTTATGATGTTAAAACTTTTGAATTTAATAAAAATGTCAGAGTTTATTTGAATTGATGTGTTAAGTGAATTATGATTAAATATTTTAGTTAAGTCTTAAATGTTTAAGAGATTAAATAAAGACCTAATAATTGTATATTCTTAACAGAAATATGCCGCCTAGAAGAAGACAAAACCATCAGCAAGCACAAGAGGAACCAATGAATAACAATGACGCCAATGCTAACCCTGTTCAGCAATTGGTGAACCTTTTGGCCGGGGAAATTAACAATCAACCACAAGCTCCACTAAATACCTCATTCAAGGACTTTAAGGCGGTGGGACCACCAGAGTTTAAGGGATCCATAAACCCAATCGAAGCTCAGACTTGGGTAATGGAGATGGAGAAGGTGTTCGATGTCTCTAGAGTAAGGGAAGATCAGAAAAATGCGTATGCAACGTTTATACTGAAGTCTGAAGCCAGTTATTGGTGGCAGGCAAACAAAGTGAGGGGAGGTGAAGGTGTAGTACCCTGGGAATGATTCAAAGAGATGTTCTTCGAGATGTACTTTTCGACTAGTTCACAAAATCAGATAGAAGTTCAGTTTCTAGAGTTGAAACAGGGGAGTATATCAGTAGCTAATTATGCGGCAAGGTTTAACGAGTTGGCTAGGTTCGCCACATACCAAGTGCATACCGATGAGAGGAAAACAAGACGTTTTGAGCAGGAACTGAAGCCCTGGTTGTATAGCAAAGTGTCAATGTTCTAATTGAACACTTTTGCTAGAGTGTTAGAGAAAGCCATACTCGCTGAGGGTGAAAGCGATGCAGTAAAGAAAAATAATCAGGATCAGAAGAAGAAAAAGAGTGAGAATGAAGGTAATAACAAGACTGGTGGGAGTAGCACTGGGGGTAATCACAATCAGAAGAGGAAGTGGTCTGATAACTCGTTAGCTGAAAGTCAACATGGAGGGCAGAAGAAGAAGATCGAAGCGTGCCCAACCTGCGGGAAAACTCATTTGGGAGTTTGTATGAAAGGGAAGCAAGTGTGCTACAATTGTGGTCAGGAAGGCCACATAGCACCAAACTGTTCGAACCCAAAGAAGGGTGCATGTTTCACTTGTGACTCAAAGGACCATCTTGCAAGGGATTGTCCTAAGAAGGGATCTTGAGGGAAGAGTTCAGAGAGGAAATAGATGAAATACCGGTGGAAGCACCCTGACTATCGCAGGACCAACCGCAACCAACAGACCGATAGCCAGAACATTCAATATGACAGTACAGGATGCAGTGCAGTCTCGCGATGTGGTGTCAGGTATCATTCCGATCAATAAAGTTAATGCTTATATATTATTTGATTCGTGTGCTACATGTTCATTTATATCCGATGACTTTGCTAAGAACTTAGAATTGCTTTAGGATGAGTTAGAATACCCCATGAACATAGAAATTGCAAATAGAGAAATAATCCTTGTTAAGTATATACACAAGAACTGTAGAGTGGATATTAAAAGTAATATCATGAACGTAGATCTTATCCCTATTCGACTCGAAGAATTTAACATTATTTTGGGTATGGACTGGTTATCCAATTGTGGGGGCAATAATTGACTGCTAGAAGAAGTGTATTAACCTTATGA
Organism: Panax japonicus; assembly: GCA_020205505.1. Taxonomy (NCBI): domain Eukaryota; kingdom Viridiplantae; phylum Streptophyta; class Magnoliopsida; order Apiales; family Araliaceae; genus Panax; species Panax japonicus. The sequence continues at coordinate 38,052,415 of CM035102.1, read as the reverse complement.
CTCCATCAAAGGTTGTGTTTTATGGTAGCAAGTCGCCTAGACAAGCGAGTTATCTGGCGATGATGCAGGTCAGGAGGTTGTTAAGGTAAGGCTGTGTAGGATATCTAGCTTACATAGTCGATAGTCATAAAGCAAATTCGAAAATAGATAAGATACCAGTAGTGAGAGATTTTGTAGACGTATTTTCGGATGATTTGCCAGGACTTCCTCCAGATAGAGTAGTTGAATTCGTGATTGATTTGGCTCCAGGAACGGCTCCAATATCGAAGGCACCGTACCGAATGGCACTGGTAGAGATGAAAGAATTGATGGTCCAACTACAAGAATTACTGGACAAGAAGTATATTCAACCAAGAGTATCACCGTGGGGAGCACCGATTTTATTTGTAAAGAAGAAGGATGGAACAATGCGACTCTACATTGACTATAGAGAACTGAATAAGGTCACGATTAAGATTAGATATCCATTACCGCGAATCGACGACTTGTTCGATCAGTTTAAGGGAGCAAGATATTTTTTAAAGATAGATTTGAGAAGTGGTTATCATCAACTGAAGGTGAGACCAGAGGATGTATCGAAGACAGCGTTCAGAACACGATACGGTCACTACGAATTTCTGGTAATGTCATTTGGTCTAACAAATGCTCCTGCAGCATTTATGGGGCTTAATGAATGGAGTGTTCAAACCGTTTTGGACAAATTCGTAGTGGTATTCATAGACGACATTTTGGTGTATTTGAAAACCAAGGAAGAAAACGAAGAGCATTTGAAGATGACATTGGATATATTGAGAAGGGAGAAGTTGTATGCCAAGTTTTTGAAATTTGAATTTTTGATTGAAAGAGTACAATTTCTAGGACATGTGATTGATAGGGACAGAATTTCGGTGGATCCCTCCAAAGTCAAAGCTGTGATTAAATGGGATCAGCCGAAGACGCCGTCGGAAGTAAGAAGTTTTCTTGGATTGACAGGTTATTACAGAAGATTCATTCAGGATTTTTCCAAGATCGCAACTTCGTTGACAAATTTTACTAGAAAATCGGTGAAATTTATTTGGACGGAGAAGTGTGAAGAAAGTTTTCAAGAATTAAAGAAGAGGTTGAGTACAGCACCTGTGTTATCTCTTCTAGATGACACCGGGAATTTTGTGGTATATAGTGATGCATCGTATAAAGGACTAGGTTGTGTGCTTATGCATAATGGCAGAGTCATTGCGTACGCATCACGACAACTGAAATATTATGAGAAGGGGTATCCGACCCATGACTTGGAGTTAGCTGCAGTGGTTTTCGCTTTGAAAATCTGGAGGCACTATCTTTACGGGGAGAAGTGTGAAATATATACAGATCACAAGAGTCTGAAATATATTTTTACAAAGAAAGACCTGAACATGCGTCAAAAAAGGTGGTTGGAGTTAATTAAGGATTGCGATTGTGAGATTCTATACCATCCTGGTAAGGCAAATGTGGTTGCTGATGCCTTAAGTAGAGAGGGTCCGGAGACACTGATGATGTTGACCGAACAGGAGGAGTTAATTTCAGCAATGAAGAAGCTAGAATTAGAAGTAAAGTGTTCTATGGAGATCGACGAGAAGCTGTTCCAGATGCAAGCTGGTACAACTTTACTAGATAAAGTTAAGGAGGCTCAACTTCAGGACGAAGAATGTGAAAAAGTGAAAAAGAAGATATTTGAAGGGACTGAACCGAGATTCAAAATAAACGGTGAGGGACTACTAAGATTTGAGAGTAGAATTTGGGCGACGCCAGTATCAGAGATTAAGGAAGAAATTTTGAGCGAGGCTCACAACTCAAGATATTCGATTCACCCTGGTAGCACCAAGATGTACCAAGATCTTCGACAACATTTTTTGTGGCCAAATTTGAAATGAGAGGTTGCAGAATGTGTTGCCAAATACGTGACATGTTAGAAAGTTAAAGTAGAACATCAGAGGCCGAGTGGGTTACTATAACCTTTAGAGATTCCAGAATGGAAATGAGAACATATTACAATGGATTTTGTGGTTGGCCTACCGACAACTCAGAAAGGCTATGACGCAGTATGGGTTATTGTTGACCGATTGACGAAATCTGCACATTTCCTTCCGATCAAAATTAGATTCAACCTAGATCAATTGGCAAGGTTATATGTGAAAGTGATAGTTTTAAGGCACGGAATTCCGGTGTCAATTTTTTTTTGATAGAGATTCGCGTTTTACGTCGAACTTCTGGAAACATCTACAAGAATGCATGGGTACACAATTGCGAATGAGCACGACATATCACCCTCAGACAGATGGACAGAGTGAAAGAATAATTCATACATTGGAAGATATGTTAAGAGCTTGTATAATGGACTTTAAAGGAAATTGGGATGACCATCTACCGTTCGTAGAATTCGGCTATAACAACAGTTATCACGCTAGTATTGGCATGCCACCCTATGAAGCGCTATACGACAGAAAGTGCAGAACTCCGCTATACTGGGATGAAGTTGGTGAAAGACAATTATTAGGCGCGGAATTGGTGCAACAAACATCAGAAATAGTCAAAGTGATCCGAACAAGATTGATAGGAGCTCAAGATAGACAGAAGAAATACGCCGATCCACACCGTAAGAATGTTGAGTTCGAGTCGGGTAGTTATATGTTTTTAAAGGTCTCTCCCTGGAAAGGAAAGATCAGGTTTGGAAAGAAAGGGAAATTAAGCCCAAGATTCATTGGACCCTTTGAAGTTCTACGAAGGGTCAGAGAAGTTGCTTATGAGGTAGCCTTACCTCCAGCTCTAGAAAATGTCCAGAACGTTTTCCATGTCTCAGTCCTACGATCCTACAAACCCGACTACAAACACGTGATTGAATACGAACCCCTACATTTCGATAAAGACTTATCTTACGAAGAAATTCCTGTTCAAATTATCAACTGAAAAGAACAAGTTCTGAGAAATAAAGTATTATCTTCTGTTAAGGTAATTTGGAGGAACCCCAACGCTGAAAAAACTACGTGGGAACTCGAAGAGAATATGATGCAAAATTATCCTTATTTATTTACTTAGATTGTATAAGCGATTCTGGGGACAGAATCTTTGTAAGGGGGGATGGGAGAATGTAACGGGACGAATTGTTGAGTTGTGATTCTGAGGACAAAATTCTTTTAAGAGGGAAAAGATGTGACAACCGAGATTTTATAATTTAATTTTAATATTTATTGGATTGAATAAATATTTTTCGATGAATTAATTGTTAGATTAAATAATTAATTGATGAAGTTGTGGAAGATTAATGTAATTATATGTGTTATATTTATTACATTATGTGGAGAATTTTTATTATACAAACTATATAATTATGTGAGCTTATTAATTTAAAAGAAATATTTAATAAGCCTATCGTTATTTTAATTAATTTAATTATTAATTAGAGATTTAATAATTTAATATTATTATTAAATGAGAAACGTAATTATGTGACTATGTGAATCAGTGAGAAATTATTATATTTTATTTAAAATAAATTAAACTAGATATTTGATTTATAAAGGGTGTGACATTTTTCAAACTATATTATAAAGGTTTTATTAAATTAAATGGTTTTTAAAACCTTTTATTGTCAGCCAAACGAGGCCCTAAAGGGAGTTGAGGGCAGTTAACTCATGACTGGGTAACTGACCACCAACGCGTCAGTTCAATTCCTATATTATACGTCTTCCTTCCTTTGTCTGTCATTATTGCTTAAGTATAGAAAAATAGAAACAGAGAGAGATTGAGAAATTTTGAGGGAGAATTGTTAAGTGATTAGTGACTGAAGAACAGTTGAGAAGGAGTCCATCTCTTACAAATTACATTCCACGCTTGGGTAATCTCTTCAACCCAATTCATATAATTTACGTCATTTAGTTTTTATGAATATGGCTCTTAAGACTTCTGTTAAATCTCTGTAAATGGGAAATTTTGTTGTTATATGGATATATGTAATAATATGATTAGCATAACATGTTTTATTGTATATTATATAGGTTTCCATATCATCAATTTCATGAAATTATGCAGTAAAAGATTTCAGAGTATGATATATGGCCATATGGCCTTATACGTGATTTTTAATATGTCAAACATAAAGTGTTCTGCAAAATTTCCACTTGTATATGATTATGCATGCTAAAACGAACAAAACAAAACTTGAATGGTTGGATTTGGTCTTATAATGAATCCGTACTATTAAATTCTATGTTTTTGTTCAAGAACTTCAAGAACATCAAGAACAATACAATTTTGCATAAATTAATTCTGTAATTATGTGTTTTAATGGGTTAAATCACTCTATAAATGTTGGGTAATGATTATGTATAAATTCTAGCATATGGGTATGTTTGATTTGGTGAAATTAATGATCATGTAGTGTTTAATTTCGCTGAACTCTGTGTTCTTCGCGAACTGGAAATCAAAATCTGGAGTTTCGCGCCACGACGCCAACTCCATAACTGAAGTCCTGCGCCGCAGCGCCAAGTATCAGGCTGCAGCACCGCAGCGCCACGGCGCCGCAGCCCCACGGCGCCGCAGCGCCAAGACCCAGTACAATAGTGGCGCCGTAACGCCACTTAGCAGAATGTCCAGAAAATATTTTTTTTAAGTGTTCAAGTATAGAAATGTGATAGCAACTTAATCTAATGATTATAAAAAAAACTCATTAGACATACAATGAGATATTAAAATAGGTTCTTTTCATGTCATTAAGACATTTACATGTTAATTGAATTGTTGATTATGTAATTAGCTTGTTACTTGTATAGTGTAATATTACGTGAAAACAAGTGTGGTAATTTGACTAAGTATAGTCATGAATTCGAGTGATGGTTAGCACGCTATAATTGATTGGTATTATGAACGTAAATGATATGTAGGATTTAAATCAAAGAACGAGTTTTATTAACGTGTAATCTACGCTCGAGGCAAGTTTCCTAACCCTACTTGTTATCGTTATATAAGTTGATTAATTCAATTTTCTACATTGAGCAAGTTCTCATTATTATTGACTAAGTCTGTTTTGTTATAAATCTTTCAAGCATGATGCTATTATACAATACTTATTCTATTGTATACCTCTTGAGATTGTTATTCAAATTAAGTTATCAGTTATTGTTAAACCTTGTTAGACTAGCGAACCCTTAATGATTCGACTAGTCCATAGTTGATGAGCGTTCTAAATTTCAGAACCCTTGATGAATTATCCAAACCAAACTTCCTTTGGTGTGAACTCGAATGTCAAACTGAGATGAACAACCCTGTAAAGGGGATTACTTATGCGTTAGCGTTAAGATATTGTGCACAGTATGGTACTAAGGGCTGATCCCCTTAAGTACGAGAAGAAGAGTCCATAGTCTTATGACTGTTAAAGGTTTCAAGTATAAACACTTGACAACCTAGGACATAGTTCAAGGTCTTATGACCCTCAGAATTTCATTTGATTCTTGTTATTCATTCTTGATTCAAAAGTTGAGCTTTTATATCAGAAGTTGTTAATTCATTTGCATGTTATTATTCATTGTTATATTGTTATACTTGTGGGCAATCGTGCTCACTCTTGCGTAATAATAACATTGCAGTTAAGAACGAAAAAGCAGACGAGCCTTCCACTAGTAAAGGAAAGGGCAAGATTAACAAGTAATGAAAATTGTTTATTATTATGGTTATGTAATGATAATTAGACTTGATGTTACTTAAGATTTATTATTTGTTTATGATTCCGCATAGATGTTTTAAGGTTAGAGCAATCTGGGATTTTATTTATTTTGCAGTTGATGTAACCCCATAAGGGGATATTTATTTATTATTTCTATCTATGGCATGGTTTGCATTATTTATGGGTAGATAGATAGACGATGTTTGTATAATGAACACCAAATCCTATGGAAATAGAAGTACCGGATTTGGGGGTGTCACATTGCTTTCCTTTACAGCACTAGCAGTTATTTTATTACGTACATGCTAACACTTTTGTATGATCGAACAGTTGCATATATTAAGTGAAAGCATCTTTTGTTTCAGGACTCTGAATTTAGATGTACCTGTACTTGCTGATGAGGTGTCTTCTCTCCACAAGGGCTGTAACTTTGATGCAAAGTTAGACTCAGACTTAATGGACATCCAAGAGGACTTTGAGACACCTCAATAGATTAAGGAATGGGTCGCAGATAAATCCAAACCCAATCTTGATCAAACCACTCCTTTCAACCTTGGAACCTTAGACAACCCTAAGCTAATCTAGATTGGTTCAACCCTTACCACAACTCAGCGGAATGACATGGTTGCACTGTTAACCCCATTCTAGGATGTGTTTACATGGTCTCATGAAGACATGGTGGGTTTTTCCACTGACATCGTTCTTCATCGCCTTCCCATTAAAGAAGGATTCAATCCAGTTAGGCAAAAGCTCAGGCGATTGAAACTTGAGTGGAGTTTAAAGGTTAAAGAAGAAATTATGAAACAATTTCAAGCTGGCATCATCATGGTGTCTACATATCTAGAGTGGATATCCAACATTGTTCCTGTGCCTAAACTAGGGAGAAAGGTGCGATTCTGCGTGGATTATCAGGATTTGAACAAAGCTTGCCTTAAAGATAGCTTTCTCGTGCCCTTTATCCACATTCTTATTGGCAATACTGCTCAATCCGACATGTACTCCTTTGCTGATTGCTTTGCGAGGTACCATCAAATTATGGTCGCTAAGGAAGATCGTGAGAAAACAGCTTTCATCACACCTTGGGGAACTTTTTGCTACAGACGGTTGTCATTCGGCCTCATCAACATCGGGGCAACCTATCAGCGAGCTATGATGGCTCTTTTCCACGATTTAATGTACAAGGAGATAGAGATCTATATGGATGACATCGTTGTCAAAACCCGAAAGGAGGATGACCATTTAGACCATCTCAAAAAGCTTTTAAACAGGTTGCGTAAGTACAACTTAAACTTGAATCCCGCCAAGTGTGCCTTTGGTGTTAAGTCAGGCAAGTTGCTAGGCTTCCTAGTCAGCCACAAAGGGATTGAATTGGATCCTACCAAAATCCAGGCCATCAAGGAAATGTCCATTCCTCTGACATAGAAGGAAATACGGGGATTTTTGGGAAGGATCAACTTCATTGGCAGATTCATTTCTCAACTCACAACAACCTGTGAGCCTATCTTCAAATTGTTAAGGAAGAACTCATCCATGAAATGGAACGATGAGTGTCAGAAAGCCTTCCTCACAATCAAAGAGCAGTTGATTAATGCTTCTGTTTTGGTACCTCCCAGGGATGATGTTCCTCTGTTCTTGTACCTGTCCATAAATGACAATGCTATGGGCTGCATGCTGGGGCAAAAAGACAATAGAGGCCAAGAATGAGCTATCTATTACCTCAACAAAAGATTCAGCATCAGTGAACACAAGTACACTCTGATCGAGAAGACTTGTTGTGCTTTAGCATGGTCACACAACCCATCTCATATCCCACATGGATCCTCTCAAGTATGTGTTTAGTAAACCCATACTGAATTGTCAACTGTCCAGATGGCAGTTGATCCTACAACAATTTGACATCGTCTACGTGACACAAAAGTCTATCAAAGGTCAAGGAATTGCGGATCAACTGGCCGCTGCACCTGCAGGGGATTATAAACCCTCAGAAACGTACTTTCTCGATGAAGGGGTAATGACAGTTCAGTTACAACATCAGTACGATACATGCCGTGAGTGGAAAATGTATTTTGATGGAGCTGTTAATTCAGAAGGCTCCAGAGCTAGAGCAGTCCTAATATCCGGTATGGGGGAGCAGTATCCCGTCGCCGTCAAATTGTAGTTTGTCAGTACCAACAACATAACTGAGTATGAAGGCTATATCATGGGGCTAAAACTTTCCCGTTCAATGGGCATCAGGCAGTTAACTGTCTTTGGGGATTTTGAATTGGTAATCAATCAATCCATAGGAATCTATCAAACCAAAGAATTGCATTTGCTGCCTTACCATCGGTAAGTTTTACAGATGGCTTTGGGGTTCGAGGAAATCTCCTTTCTAAAAATTCCTTGTAATAGAAATGATTTTACAGATGCATTAGCAACGTTGGCCTCCTTGGTTTACATACCTGACAAGAAAAACATGCCAAGCATCACGTTTGCTCTGAAAAAGACCCAATCTATGGGAATTACATTGGAGAAGTATCGGATGAGCTACGTCCCATCCACAACCCTTGGTGCCAACACATCAAGGAGTATCTGCGAGATGGATCTACACCCGCTGAGGCGAGCCTAACTGAGATGAGGCGGATTAATCGACTTGCTATGAAATTCTACCCTGAGCGGAGATGCACTCTACAGAAGAGATGCAAGATTAGGTCTCCTCAAATGTCTGGACAAAGACCAAGTTTAGCGACTCATGGATGAGATCCATGGTGGAGTATGTGGCCCTCACATGAGCGGACCCCTACTTGTCAAGAAAATTCTCAAAACGGGACATTATTGGCTCACACTCAAAGCTGACTGTGATGATCACGTCAAAAGATGCTATCAATGCCAGATTCATGGGAATGCTATCCACGCCCCTCCAAGGGAACTCCAAAATATGAGTTTGCCATGGCCCTTCTCAATGTGGGGAATGGACGTAATCGGGCCCATCGAGCCCAAATCTAGTAATGGACATCGATTCATATTCATCATGATCGACTACTTCACCAAATGGGTAGAAGCAGCTTCCTTCCCCAAGGTTACTAAAGAAGTTATCATTGCTTTTATCAGAAACAATGTCATCTGTCGATATTGACAAACAGAGGTCATTGTGTCAGACAATGCTAAGAACCTCAACAACAAAATGATGGAGGATTTATGCAGAAAATTCCACATCAAACACCTCAACTCCGTCATCTACCGGCCAAAGATGAATGGTGTTGTCGAAGCGGCTAATAAAAACATCAAAAAGATCATGCAGAAAATGTCCGCCAACCACAAAGGATGGCCTGACCTCTTGCATTTGACTTTATTAGCCTACAGAACTTCCATGCGAACTTCCACTGGGGCAACCCCCTACTCATTAGTCTATGGGATGGAAGCAGTGCTCCCCATAGAAGTGGAAATAGAATCCCTCATAGTATTGATGGATGCTCAGTTGGATGAGGACCTATGGGTACAAGACAGGTATCACCAATTGTCTCTGATAGACGAAAGGCGAACCATGACTATCTTCCATGGTCAGTTATATCAACAAAGGATCGCACGATCCTACAACATAAAAGTCCGACTACAGCAATTCAAACAGCATGACTTGGTTTTGAAGAAGATCATTGACAACCAAGATCAATCGAAGGGAAAATTCGCTCCTAACTGGGAAGGCCCATTTATTGTCAAGGAAGTATTGACAGGAAGTGCTCTCAGAATGCAGGAAATGGATGGCGATGAATTTCCACAGCTTATCAACTTGGACACCGTGAAATGGTACTATGTCTGAAGTTACCATCAAACAAAAATCCTGGTTTTGATCATCAAATCACCAGTTATTTCAGTTTTGAACCCTTTCACGCTTTTATATGCTCTTCTGCTCCTCAGGGAAACATACACTTCAAGCCAACAGCCTGGTTTTACCTCAATTCAAACCTTTCATAACCTCGGTTATCCTGAAGACGGGATTGAACCTTTCTCAATTTCGGTTATCCTGAAGACGGGATTAAACTTTTCTACGCTTGTAGTTTGTCCTGAAGACGGGATCAGACTTTTTCCACACTTGTAGTTTATCCCCATTATGGGATTAAACTTTCTTCTCCTCGCAGTATAGCCTGCACATGGGATTCACATTTTTTCTTCAGTTGCGATTCGTCCCGAGGGATGAACTACGTCGACCTGATCTCCCTGATACCCGGGGGTACGTAGGTAACCATATGCTATATGGCCCGGTTGCAATAAAAAAAACAACAAAAACATTTCTGCTCTTTCTCCACAAAAATAAAAAAAACAACAAATATACTTCTACATCCATCTGCCTTCCGCATTTAGCGTTGAACCTCCTACACTAGGTTCGAACTACGCAGACTTGATCTCTTCTTCAATAGGAGTACGTAGGCAGCCATTCATGGTACAGTTTAACCCCTACCAGAACAAATATACTTGTCACACGGTACTGGGATCAACCTTCAATTTACCCCATTTCATCGGTTCCAGATTAAAGGGATGGAATTACCCAACTTCTTCTCACAAATAGAAGATTCGGTGACCATCTAAGCTGCGATCGTGCCTCAAAGAGCAATGGTAATCCATAAGAGATGGAATTAACTAGGCTTCCCATAAATAGAAGTACTGGCGACCATCTGTGGTGCGGTTTATCTCAGAGAGGAAGAAACCACCCTCCTCTCCACTTTTCCATACAGATGCCAGTCCCAAGACACCAAAGATGGTAGGGATTCACAGAAATCAATTATCCGTTCTGAGAGACCTTGCAACGTCTCAATGTCCATCTATCAAGGATAAGTACAGAATGCATCAAGATCACAAGGCCCTGGAGAAACAGGTAAATATCAAGCAAGTATCAAGGCATAACTAAAAGGGAAGTGAATCAAAATATATTTCCCTGCCATACATAATACTGTTTGATATATACATCTGTGCTGTACATGACAAAATGGCTAAGCTAGTCTGTGCAGGAAAATACAAAGCTATCTACAGATCTGTGTGTTTGCGGACTATCAGATCTAACATAACATCCCTCTTTGAAAACGGAGGAAGCAGTGCAAGCTCCTGCCCAAGGGTATCAACACGAGCTAGCAGATCAGAGGCTAACTGCATGGTGGCATAATGCTCATCAATGTAAGCACTCATGTCGGCCAGACTGACAGTTATCTGGGATCTAATGGAAGTGGTATCTACAATGGCCACATCCCAAGCAGATAAGGCGGCATCCCGCTCTCCAATCAATGCATCCCTGGCTGATCTAGCCTCATCCCTCTCCAACAGAGCGGTGTCTCTCTCATCAAGAGCTGTCAACATCGCGGCCCTAACCTGATCTCTATCATAGGTCATCAGATGTAAGCTCTGCTCCAAATGTTGTGCCGAATACTGGGTAACAGTGGCACTCGGGGTGGGAAAATCCATCACAAATGCTAGTAGTCCAGCAGTCAAATCATCGGTGGGAATAACAACCTCCTCTATAGGCTCCTCATTGTCAGAATCAGCCCCCTGTACTGTGGATACTGCCGCTATCGATGCAGTCTCTGTCTCCATCCATGCGTAATACTCTGTAAAACAACCCGAATGACTGACAGAAAACTCAGCCAGCTCCCGCTGATCCCAACAGGCATACAACCTGGATCTGTCCTCCTCTGACAAATGGTGTGACGCAAAATGCTGACTCCCTGCCCCCTCATATGGATGGAAATCCTAAAACTGGTCAAACTGACACATCACGGCCAGTGGGTGGTAAGTGATCATGCCCCTCAATCTAGCCAGATGGAGATAATCCATGCCCAGAGCATGAGTAATGAAGCTGTAGGGTGAATTGAGCCCTGAACATGACAATATATCAAATGGATCCCTAATCCCTGCCAGGAAAGCTGACCACGATGCAACATCTGTACACTCCACAGGCTAGAAGGAATACGTCATGGCTATGTCTTGGGTGAAACAAAATCCATGATGTCTAAATGTGCCAATCGGTCTCAAGTGTGACATAAACCACACATATAACATGACCGAGCTACCTGTGAATACTCCTGCCGGATAAGTGCAGAAGTATGTAGCTGACCTCAAGGTCTCTGCAATGATCATTGGAATAATGGTATGACCCTCCTTGAGAGCTCTCACTGCCATGACGACGCCGGTATCTAGCTCATCCATGTATCGCGGCATGTAGACGTATGACAATAGGCATAGAAGTAATACATCTACTCTGCTGAACGCCAATGATCCTCCGGTGTGGTGAAATCCCCGGAATGCCATGCATAGCTGTCCTCAGAGCCAAACCTGTCAAACAGGAAACGCTGGGATATAACATGATCGGATGTAATCTCGTCCTGCACCACTCTGCACCTCAATCCTGTAAGAGTCATGACCTGTGTACTCATGTCTCCCATCACCATATGCACGCAAGGTCTGTCCAGAGGCAACATCGTCAATCGTGCATACTCCTCCAAAGTAGAAGTCAACTCACGGGTCCAAAATCAGAATACCTGTCTGTCCGGAACCCAGTGCTCTAGCATGCCCTCTATAAATCCTGGAGGAACCTGAAACATCAGTAAGGTCATAGTATGCTGCAGCAAATCATCTACGATCACCATGTCTGATGGTGATATACTATCATACCATGATCACATACCAGCTACCACCACAAATGGCGGGGTATGATCGATACGGCTAACTGTCAAAAAAGACATCTGTGCGGGTCGTGTCATAAGACCATCCAGGGGTCAATGCTGAGTATCTCTGGACATACATATAAATGCATAACATAATAACATGCATGATACAATAGATGGCAATATGATATAGGGAATGGAAAACTGTACATACATTCCTAAGTATATCATCATTTAATACATCTCTGTACAGCTAAAATACAGGGAAATAGGGCGAAGCTACCCAATATACAACAGAGGCCTATCAAAAGATATAGCGAGAATGGGGCGAAGCTACCTAGATGCTAACAGAGGCCTATCAAAAGAGATAATGAGAAATACATCAGAAAAAGTCAATAGTATAGATGTCTACATCATCGATCCTGTCCACCTGATGTAACTCTTCCTGAGTCACTGGATCTCTATCTATAGGGATGTTAGGCCGATACAAAGGAGGATCTGGACTGGCAAAACCATATGGGTCACCTAAGGGACCAGCGCCAGAGTTAGAAGGATCAAAAGTATCTACCTTTGCAGGATCTCTGACCAAATGCCGAATGAAAAGATGTGATTGGTCCAACTGCAGAGTCAGTCTGTCAATCTGGGTCACATGAGTTGGATCTCTGACACAGGCTAGCCAATCCGTTATCATCACGGATCCTGGAACCATATCCCCCATAAACTGTGTGGCGCGGGTCTGAGCTCCAATCGTACGAGGGATCCACCAATGCTGGAACGTCTCCTGAGAATAGGGGCCCTCTAATAATGTAAAACCGTCAATCCCCATCAATGGGATGTCAATGATGGGTGACTGTGAAATAGGCCAATAACGCCTGGCAGGAGGCAAGATCAGTATAAGGATCTCTTCTGTAGTTCTCCTGATAGTACGCTCTCCTAAATAGAGCTCCCATCCTCCATCTGTGAAGAGAGGAATCCTGCGGGTGGAAATGACATACTCTACTCCATTTGGGTACCCATCCTCAAATCCAACTCCCAAATGCTCTCCAGAGTAGGGAATCTATGTGATGACATCAGCTGTCAATAGCTCCAGCTGTAGGCGATAATGAGTGAAACCCTCAGCAACAGGGACCTCCGCCAGTAGGGAATGATGCCATTTCTGTCCTCGTGGATAGGTGTCTAAACCCAACACACTCACATGACACATACAAGGAAGCCTTTCATAGGCCCAAAACTGCCAACACAAAGGCAAACATCTGCTGTCAGTCAACACTCTTAACCCATACATTGGAATAGACAAGAGAAACACTCACCAGCAGAAATGGGCAGAATCCTAACCACGCCTCGGTTAAGCCCTGCGATCTCATATGTATTCCCCTGAAGAAGTAGGCAAAAGTGTAGGAACCTCAACCATACTCTCCTATACGGTCCACGTGTCTAGTGGCGCTAATCAAAACAAAGGACACCGTAGAGGAATTATCTGCTATGAAGCAGCCCCTAATGATCATCAGGAACAATCGCCGAAGAATGCGATCCCTGAATCTCACATCATCGGGTATAGGTTCACTCAGCAGCCCGCTCATAGTATCTACGCTCAAAGGACCTGTACGAACAATCCTGCCCTTGAGCGCCTCCGCCAGAACTCCCAACAAGAATCTGACGGTAGTAGGGGTGATATCCGTCGTGCAAGGCACCGACTCCCCTCCAAACTCCATACCTGTGATAAATCGCAAATCCATCAGCGTCATCATTACCTCGCAATCCAACAAATGGAGTGACTGAGTCTGGTGGTTCCACCGCCCAGACAATGCCCTGAGGTAACCCCAGGGACAACGACGGGGTAGAATGGAGAAGAACCTCCCGAATCCCCAGCCATGGATGATCGCTCTATAGTCATCATGCAAGGCCTGATACATAGAGTGGATGCTATACCAGTTCCCCTGAGGCTGTGTGAAGCTGGGAACCTACATCAAATACAGATCAACATCAGAATCCTTGACTCTTCATCAATAGGAAATAAGGAAGATTAAAGATCTAACTTTATACCTCGTTTGCGTGCAGGTATACTGAAGGATGCCTACTCAAGTCACCCAGAAGATTAGGGTTTGCCACTTGAATACCTGGTAATTCTCTATGGGGAACACGTACAGCAGGAGCAGGAACCTCGATCGGTGCATCCTCCTCCTCGTCTTCGACATTCGGCACCTCAACCCGAATAGGACATACCACTGCCTCTGCCAAACGACGAGGCTGTCTCACGGAATGACGTTGAGGCTCTTCAAAAGCCCTCCTCCGTACACCAGAAGTGGTCCTGCGGGAACTACTCGGCTGATCTGGATCCATGTTATTTGGACAACAAATCTCCAAATCACCTCTGAAATGGTGTGATAAATTCTTAACTTGAGTCTTTTCAAAATGCATTCTATTATTACATGCATACATGTATTACTTTAACATACATCTACAGTAGAGTTAAAAATGCATGACTACCCAATACCTACATTTTGGGAAAATTTTGCCATAACCCCTTTGTAAATGCGACTATCCACATGCACATAGGCATTACTAGGTGGCCATTCAGTAGCAGACCTATACACAGTCATATACATCCTGTATGCATCAATACATTGCAGTAAAAAATCTGTAAGTGTAGTCTAATTACCAGGATTATTTTGCTTGTCTACCTTTACTCATTTGTCTTCATATAGGATAAGAAATGACAGTAAAAGGTGCCAATTTGACTATTTCAAAAGTCAAATTTTTTCACATCATTATGTTCAGCATGGTTTAATATAACATTTTCTTTGTTGAATATTTTTTATCAAGTCATATCAGCATGCATATTCACTACTATGTGTCTAAATGCATTTCATGCGATAAGCCATTTTCCAATGGACAGAAATTGGAGAAAAATACATGCATGTGTTACCAGGACAGTGAATAACGCTTGTACGGTGACAGAATATGCAGAAAGTTGCCCGAACTCAGCAGATCTGAAGAAGAGCTCTTGGATTTCCTTCACTGTGCAACTTGAAAATGACTTATGAAAGCAACCAGCCACCTATACATAGGCACGGCTGGCCGCAGGCTAACCTGCGGCTTCTGCAGGTACACCTGCAGCCCCCCTACATGGGTCCCACACCTCCAGCACGGTCCAATTAGAGTTGCAAAGTTGGTCTCACAAGCTGAAAAGGGCAAATCAGGAATAAAAATGCTACGCAATTGGGCGGATTAGCCTGAAATCTTGGTTTCTTGTCGGTCAGAGTTAAACTCCCGCCGCCTCAATGGTATTCTCCTGAATGCAGGGTATACTATACCAATGAGCTCAACTTTTACAAACCATGCTCGACAATACCCCACAAAGGTCCAATGCCGTCATTTGCAGGGTCACAACCCTAAAAAATCCTTGGCGGGGGTTACAACGTCGAAGTTATCAAGCATCTACATATCCCCGGCGGGGGTCACAACGTGCATCCTTCAAACATCTACGTATCCCTGGTGGGGGTCACAATGCGCATCCTTTAAACTTCTACGTATCCCCGGCGGGGGTCACAACGCAATATAACCATTGATACATACATCAATGAAGGTCAAGCAGCTTTGACGTCATATCAGCCGATGGCAAGTAAACCCATCGATGCTACCTTACCCAGCAAGGGCTATAACACAATGCTACCATTGACACATACATCAATGAAGGTCAAGTAGCCTTGAAAATACACCCAGCAGGGATCTATCCGGTGATACACACATCAACGAAGGTCAAGCGACCCTGGCAGCAACAACACTATTGGTAGTAACTCCGACAGTATGAGGGAACATGTTATACACATCCTCAAACAGACAAAGCCTTATCCCCACAGATCTTTTCCACATAAGAGGTACCTCTATGGAGTATAAACCAGTGTCTAGGATTCAAGACTTTGGTAGTAGTCCCAACGTCAACATCCTTGGAAACTTGGATCGCATATCCAAGTCATCACTAATTGTCATCCCAGCAGGATTACACGACAATTATGCATCATACATTTGCATCATGTTGCTGCACATAACATCATGTTTATCTTACTTGCACTTCAAGTGTCTAGGATTCTTTATCCTATCCATGCCTTGCATTGCATGAATATGATAAAGAGGGGCATCTGTAGACACTCAAAATTTTTTGCACTCCTATTACTAACATTGCAGGAGGGTAGATTCGTCTTTTAGAGATAACCTTGAAAGACAGCTAACATCCATCCCGGATACCACCGAAAGTTCAGTTCCAACCCAGAACACAAACCGGGAATGTCATGTCAACACGGAACACACACCGGGAATGTCATTTCCAATCTAGGAGATAACCCCGAGATATGCAGATCAAAAGACCGGCAACAACACTGGATAGGATAGTTCTGTCTCGGCGATAACACCGCGACGTTCAGTTCCAGTCCCAGAGACAACACTGGGAGTAGCAACACCATCCTTGGTGATAGCCCCAAGGGATGCCATTGCATTTTCGGTTATAACCCCGAAAATGT
Organism: Panax japonicus; assembly: GCA_020205505.1. Lineage (NCBI taxonomy): Eukaryota > Viridiplantae > Streptophyta > Magnoliopsida > Apiales > Araliaceae > Panax > Panax japonicus. The sequence continues at coordinate 38,035,595 of CM035102.1, read as the reverse complement.
TTATGTCGAACATGCTATCATCTTCAATCCAGATGACAGTGAGGCATACAAATAAGTAGCCCAATCTCAGATGTAACCCTGAGCAACATCTGATTTTTTCTTAAACCAGTGATAACCCCGATGAGGAGTCACAATGTCATCTTACCACGTCAATAAGATGATATCGCGGCATACCAACAAGTAGTCCAATCTCAACTGTAACCCTGAGCAACGTCTACTTTCAACTCAAACCGGCGATAACCCCGGCGAGGAATCAAACGTCATCTTGTTCTTTCAACAAATGGCACGTCGTCTCAACACTTCATACATACATCCATCTAATAATGTCCCACAAGAACCGAGGAGTGACAATCCCGAGTGACTATTACGTGTGGCAGTACTTTGGATAGAATTTAAAGCTTGAAGACCATGGGCATAGACCCCTCTTCCTGACTTCGTACAACCTCTAATCCATGTCATTGCGTAACTCTCGACACCAGCGGTCTGAAGAAGGTCAGATATACCTCGTTTAGATGCTCAGATTGAAGTTCTGCAAGTTTAGGCAGACATTACAGTGCATGAGTGCACGCACTACGAGACGATGGGACCCGCGAGGCTCAGATGCATCACAACCAGCCGCAGGTACAACTGCGGCTGTCACAGGTGTACCTGCGGCCATCCGTCTATATATACAAGGCTTGGGTTAGCCATTTGAGAGAGAGGGAGAGAAGGAAAAAGGCGAGGAAGCCCTGTCTATTTTACTCTGCATACACATCTTTTGAGTGTTTTCTCATCTTTAAACACTAGTTAGCTCACATATAGCTATCTTTTATCCGGTGGGAGCTGATTGTCTATCCATTTAAAGTCATAGAAGTCTACTTTGACAGCCCACTGTAGGCCTTCTTATATTTTATAAAGCCTTCTTCTCATATAGCACACACTGTTATACATATTGAGAGTCATGTTGTGTGCATTTGCCCGGACTTTGGTCCGTGGTTTTCATTTCTATTTGTATATATATACTAATATATGTATATATTTCATATATATGGACTAACATTATCGAGTTATGCCTCGATTGAGCCTAGATTTCGGTCTGGAGCGTTTAATTGCTTATATATATATATATATAAGCGAATAAACGCACCGGATGTAAAATTCAGGCTCATCAGACAGAGTCTGACCACAGTTTATATACATATATATACATATATATATATATATATATATATATATATATATATAAAATTATAGTCGGACATATGCGATGAGCCTGGATTTACATCCAGTGCGTTTATTGCTTTTATATATATTTGTACATATATATATATTTACATTCATGTCAGGCCTGGAGTTTACTTCGTGGCCTTTAACATCTTTATTTACATTTTGTCCTGCCTGTAGTTTACTTCGTGGCAGTTGATCGCTTTTATAGCTTTATTTACATTTTGTCCTGCCTGAAGTTTACTTCGTGGCAGTTGATCGCTTTTATAGCTTTATTTATATTTTGTCCCGCCTGGAGTTTACTTCGTGGCGGTTGATCATGTCCATATATATACATTTACCGCTTTTATATATTTACATTTCCGATCACCCATGGAGTTGCTTCATGGTAATTAATCATGTTTGTATATATATATATATATATATATATATATATATATATATATATATATTTACATCTTTTATATATACATATATAACTTCTTACTGCTTTCCATACAAATTGCAGTATCATGTGAGCCTAGGAATCATGTGATCACAGGTTTAGTTTACTGAATCTAGATTCGGTTCCCATGATGGACATTTTTCAGCTGTAAGCAGCTTGTATATTATTTTACAGTGTTTGAATTTTCTTGGATGGATGTCATGCCCATGAGGAGTTCGACACAACTGTATATTATTTTCTCGAGAATGCTTCGCATATCGAAAATAAAAGCAAACAAGCCGAACATTTAATAATAAAATGGAAGTATGAAAAGGTCTCAATTCCTATTGAGCACAGGGTTTGAAAAACCTCTTTTATAAAACGTCATTGCTATATCTTGGTTAAAACAGAATTTTTCTATAAAATTCAAACCTTGTGTATATAGGTACGAACGAGGCCTCACACTACTTTTAAATAATTGCACATTGATCCACACACACACACACACATTCATATAACAATTTCTTTGAAAAGTGGCGGTCACCGTGGTAACATGGATGTCGGGGGGTGCCTAACACCTTCCCTCCATATAATCAAGCCCCCAGATCCAAAATGAATCTCTGTTTCACAGACCCGTTTAGCAGTGTCAAATCACTGGGTCAATGTGCAAGCCTTTTTGGTTGCGTTGGTGAAACCAAGTAAATATACCAACTGGCGACTCTTAAAGTTTAATCGTCGATATTATACATGTCGGACCTTTTTCACTTATTTTTTCAAACAAATCTTACATTAACATGAGAACACCAAAGAATAAGTAACGAAAAGGGACACTAAAAAATCCCGACGTCGACACTAACTATTGTTTCTTAGTAATTAAAATCCAGTACAAGAGAAAATAAATTATTATAATCTTCCATCATCATGTATGAAATTGGGGGAAATGTAATGTTTTGATATAAAGATTAATCCTTGTGAGATTTTAACAGCTAGGCCCGTGGTGTTCAGGTGGTTATATGACGAGGGTTTCAAATGGGAAGTTGCGAGTTTGAATCAGGGGAGAGGCAAAATTTTAAAAAGAATTCGAAGAAGCCACGTCACCGTGCTTTAAAGGCCAAGGGAATGTTTTTTTAATATTGCAAGCCAGCACAACTTGTAGCGGTTGAGTCAATATTTTTTAAGTCTGTCATGCTTGTTACCAAAAAGCTGAGTCATGTATATAATAGGGGAAATGCTAAAAAAAGGCAAAGCCGCTACAACATGTAGCAGTTGGTGTATTAAAAAATAAAAATTCTTTTTGTTTATAAAATCTGACAAGATCAGTATAGTTTGACCATGTGGGGCCCTTATATTAAAATAAAGCGGCTACAATATGTTTTTCGAGCACAGCATATTGTAGCGGCTGGGATGAATTAATTTTTGATCTAAGCCTTCCAATTAATTGACCAACGGTTGTAAAGTGGGTTGTTAGAATAGTGATCATAGCAACTGGTTAGTTATGCCTGAATCATCGATCCGTGGCTTTTTCTCGCTTTAATATATATATATATATATATATATATATATATATATATGTGTGTGTGTGTGTGTGTGTGTATATATATATATATGTATATTAAAGAAAGAGAAAACTTCAAATCTGAAAAATCTTATAGTGTGTTGCAAAGAAGGCTTCATACTACTTTTGGAGCTTGAAAACTCAGTTTCCACCAGTTAAAATTTTATATGTCATAGTATATATGTATACAAGTGTTTAGAAAGAAGAATATTGAGGTTTAGAACACTATAGGAGGGGTTAATAGTTGAAATGGACATGGTTTTCTCTCTTTTTCTCCTTCTTTCTTTTTCTTTATGACTGATGGGGAGTCTATTTATAGACCAAAGTAGCCACTGGTCTTCCTGCTCCTGTCCAGGTGGGCCCGAGCACTGTGGGTCTCGTTGTCTCAACGTACGTGTACTCGAGCTAACGAGCAATCTGCTCGAACCTTCACAACTTTCAATCCGAGAATCCGATGGAGGCGTGCTATACCTTTTCGGAAAGCCCTTGACGAGAGATACACAATAACATATTATTTGAATTTTTTTAAATCCAGGAGGATGGGTCCATGACAAGATCTTTGAGTCTTCACTGTCCATTCGTTGAGCTGTCTTATGCTATTTTCACTCAGGATTGATGTTATGATTCTGCATGACTTCTTTTATAGTGATTTGGGCTGAATTGATGTCGAGTTTGCAAAATTATTATTTTACCCCTTCCGGTTTGGTTCCGGGCTTGATGAAGTTGTAACTATCTTTTCTCAAGGTTGTCTCCGAGATTGGACTGCTGTTGACTTTTGACAGTCCTCATGGTTATTTCTGAGGTTGGTTTGATCCCTAGAGGTTATCTCTGGGCTTTGGCTTGATCTCCTGGGGTTTTCATCAGGGTTTGCATTTGATCTCTTGGGGTTATCACTGGGGTTTGGATTTGATCTCTCAGGGTTGTCTCTAAGGTTTGACTTGATCTCACGGGGTTGTCAGCGGGGTTGGATTCGATCTCCTGGGGTTGCCTCAAGAGCTTGACTTGGTCTCCCGGGGTTGTCACTAGGGCGTGACTTAGTCTCCCATGTTATCACTGGGACTTGACTTGATCTCCTGGGGTTATCATCAGGCTTTGATTTGATAATTTTAACTCCCAGGGATGTCTCTGAGAGATAAAAGATGATTCTACTCTCTTGCATGGTTAGTAACAAGAATGCAAAATTTTGACTGTCTACAGATGCCACTCTTTATCATGTTTATGCAATGTAGTGGCATGATCAGGATTAAGATTACTAGACACTTGAAATATGACAAAATTAAATGATGACATGCAATGCAACATAATATGATGTTATGAATGCTGAATGTTTTTTGTTGGAATTACTTCCAACGGTATTCTATCACTGACTGATCCAGCCATCTGTTGGAGATGGAGTTTTCACTAATGGTATCCACTAAAATGTCTTGATGTCTATATGAATGGTAGTTCATCAAGCTTTCATCACCGAATCTTCCCTGATGCTACGCTGGGGTTGTCACCAACGGTTTGAAATGTCCATCAGTGCTATTGAGACTGATGTGACAACATGTTGTAATGATGTTTTCAAGATCCCTGATGTGGAGGTTTACCTATAATTAAGACCATTGGATTCTGATGTTGAGGTTTTCACCAACAGTTCTTTACCTTTAGATGTGCTTTCTGACTTTATTTTCGCAAAAGATGTTCCTCTCTTTTTTCGAGTGACTCTCTTGGATTATTGATGTTTATCCTGATGATAACTTGCCTTGGTTGCCATGATTGGATTCTTCTTACCGTTATGGTAGGATTGTTACCACCGCCCGGGATTTCTATCAGGTTGATGTTGATAGCTCCACTGGAGATAGATTTTTTACTGCTTGCTTTCACAACATCCTCACAATTCCTACTCAAATTGTAGTTTTGTGAAGGTTGACCATCACTGAATTTCCTCGATGCCTACTTAAACAGTGTTTTACAATGACTGAAAATCACCAAACCTTCGCGGTGTCTTAGCTGGGGATTTATATAACATATTCCGTCATTTGTCTTCCCTGAAAAAGAAAAATTTCCACCATTTTCATCATCAAATCTTTTTTGATGCTACGCTGGAGTTGTCGCCAACAATTTGTAATATCAGATACTCTGCCCTTCGTTGAAACAATTTTTAATGACTTATACCACCGGATCTTTCCCGATGCTATGCTGGAGTTGTCACCAACGGTTTGTACGGTCAATCATTCTAACCTTCGTTGAAGTAGTTTTCAATGGCTTATATTACCGGATCTTTCTCAATGCTATGCTGGAGTTGTCGACAACGGTTTACACTGTCAATCATTCTGACCTTCGTTGAAGTAATTTTTAATGGCTTATATCACCGGATCTTTCCCAATGCTACGCTGGAGTTGTCGTCAACGGTTTACAATGTCATTCATTCTGACCTTCGTTGAAGTAGTTTTCAATGACTTATATCACCAGATCTTTCCTAATGCTACACTGGAGTTGTCGCCAATGGGTTACACTATCAAACATGCATGATATCTCTGCTGGGGATATCTTTCTCACGAATTATACCCTTGAACAAATCTGGATGTTTTGATGCATTCAAGACCAATGGTTCATGACACTGGACCTTCCCGATATTTTGACAAGGGTCATTTTCAATAATCTCTATCATCGGCATTCTAAACCCCACATCTAGGTTAATACCAATGACTTACATGTAGATAAGAAGTTTGGTATCTGAATTCAAGGTTTCAGGCCCTTTTCGCTCAATTGCATAGCACCTTTTCCCTTGATTTGACATTTTAGCTTTTGGTAACTCCGTTGTAAATCAAATTTGATCGAGCTGGGGGGTGGGACCCACCTTGGGTGGCCACATGTAGTCCTACGGCTACCGCGGGTTAACCCGCGGCTCCCCGTGGGTATATCTTCTCCCCCTGTTCCTTTCACAAGTCATTTTCAAGTTGAATTATACTTAAAAATACAAAAATCTTCTTCAGACCTACTGAGTTAGGGCTTATTTTTGCAAAATTCGTAACCATACAAACGTTCTACACTACGCCGTTAATGTTTACATGTTTTCTTTTTTTGATCGTTAGAACGTTAGATTTCATATATAATGCTTCTAAACACAATATAATGAATATGCATGCTTATATGACTTGATAAAAATTATTAAACTTAATAAATGTTCATATTTTACCATGTTGAAAGTATTGATGTGAAAAAAATTAATTTCTGAGACAGTCATTTGGCACCCTTTTTGCTAGTTCACTCATCCTATTTGAGGTCAAATGAGTACAGGTTTTCAAATAAAGCTCTCATGGTAATTTGGCTGCCATGGTGGATTTAATTTTTTTTTCATGCATATGAGATGTTCATGATTTTGGGTTGGTGTCCTACTGAATGGCCACCTAGTCACGCCTATGTGCATGTGGACAGTCCATTTTACAAAGGAGACTCTGACAAAAATTTTCACGAGTCTGATCATTTAATGAACATGTAATTTTAACTCTACTGGGGACTTATGTTAAATTAATGCATGCATTAGGACTTAGATTATGCATGAAGCAATGATTTAAATTTAATAAGCTTTAAGTTTTGAACTTACTGCACCCTTTCTGAGGTGATTTGGAGACTTTGTTCAGATTATGAATCTAGACCAGCCGAGTAGCTCTTGTAGGGCCTCTATAGGTGTGAGGAGGAGAACTTCTGATGTTCCTCAGCCTCACCGAGCCTGACAACCTCGCTGGTTGACTGAGTCAGTGATTCACCCTATCCGTTTTGAGAGGCTCCGCTGTAGATGAAGAGGAGGATGTTTCTATTGTGGATCTTGCTCTTCTTCTACCATTCCCCTCTGGGATCTTCCAGCTATTAACCGTGACAATTCCAGATCTTCTGGATGATTTGAGTCGTCATCCCTCGATTTACCTTTATGCAAATGAGGTAATAATCATTTCCATCTCTACCTTTCTTTTCCCACTTTTGGGGCAAGAGTTTTGATTTTAATTTGCAATTTTATGTAGGTTCCCAGCTTTACTCAGCCCAGGGGGAACTGGTTTAGCATTCACTCTTTATTTAGGCTTTTTTATTTATTCCTCCTCATCGCTGCCCCTAGGATTACCTGAGGGCTTTGTTTGAGCGCTGGTTCCACTAGACCCAGTCTCTCCATTTACAGGATTGTGAGGTGATGATGACACTGATGGACTAGTGGTTCATCATTTGGTTGGATTTTATAGGGGCGCTAATGCCTCTGGTGGTTGACATTTCACTAGCTGCTGTTCGAACCCTTTTAGGAGTTCCTGCCTTGGCCCTCAAGGGTCAAACCGTCCGCTCTGGGCCCTTGAGTGTGGATGCCATGAGTGGGGTTTTGACCAAGCGTTTTCCTGATGATCCGAGGGTTAGAGATCGCATTCTTCGGTGATTATTCCTGATCATCATCAGGGGTTATTTTCTAGTGGATAACTCCTTGATGGTTTCTTTTGCTTTAGTCAGTGCCACTCGTGATGTGAACCATATAAGAGACTCTGATTGGGGCTCATACACCGTTGCCTCTTTCCCTAGAGGGATGCACCTACGCTAATAGGCCGTGAGAAAGGCTTGGCTAGACTTTTTCCCATTTTTGTTGGTGAGTATTTTCTTTATCTTTCATTTTCCCTCGTTTGGGTTGTCAATTTTCATGATTGAGGATATTTGATCTCTGCATTTTCAGCTTAAGGCCTATGAGAGGCTTCCCTGTCTTCGTCCCGTTACTACATTAGGTCTGGAGACCTATCCACGGGGATGGCGATGACATCACTCCAATCTTGTAGAGGTTCTTGTAGCAGAGGGGTTTACCCATTCTTGTTTGTAGTTGGAGTTCTTGACATCCAATAGCATCACATGGGTTCCCTACTCCGAGGAATACTTGACAGTAGGCTTTGAGGATTATTTCTGACTGGGGTCGAGTATGTATTATCCACCCATTGGATTCCTCTCTTGACTGATGGAGGCTGGGAGCTTTATTTAGGAGAGAATGCTATCAGGAGCACCACATGGGAGATTCACATTCCATTTTTTCCTCCTGCTAGGTGACATTGGCCTTTATCTCGGTCGATCACTGAGATTCCCTTGATGGATTTAGATGACTTTATTTTATCAGAGGGTCCTTTTACTCAGGAGGCATTCTATCGCTGGTGGTTCCCTCGCACCATTAGAGCCCAGACTCGCGCCACACAGTTCATAGGGGATATGGTTCATGGGTCTGTTATGATGATAGACTAGATTACCTACGTCTGAGAGCCCACTCATTTGGCACAGATTAACAACTTGGCCTAGAGGTTAGACCAGACACATTTTTTTATTTGGCATTTGGGCAGAGATCCTTCAGAGGAAGATTCTTTCGATCCCTCCAGCTCTGGTGCTATTCCTTTAAGTAGCCCATATTCTGATAACTTTACTGATGCAGACCCCCTTCTCTATTGACCTGACATCCCTTCTGGCAGAGATTCAGTGACTTAGGAGGAGTTACATCAGATGGATCGATTAGATGATATGGACATCATTGATTTGTTCTGATAGTTTTCTCGTTATCTCTTTCGATAGGCCTCTGTTAGATATTGGGCGGTTGTGCCCCATTTCTTGTTATATCTTTTGATAAGCCTCTTATAAGACCCCGACTTTTTATGAATAAAGATTTAATTTTCTCTAATTATTATGCTATAGTTATGAGTGATATGTGCAAATTTTGCAAAGTAAGCAAGTTGTCATAAAATATTCATTTAGTCGGGGAATATTCTTTTTATCAGAGAATATTCATACGACGACACAATCATTGGTGGACTCCAACATATTATTACGTAATATAAAACTGACAAGCATATATTACCCATACTTAATATTAAATTAGTTATGTTTTTTTAAATTCAAAAGCCACTAAGGCTTGTTTGACAAAACTAATTTAAAATAAAGACTTAAAAGCTTTAGACCTTATTTGGTAAAACTAAATTAAAACTCATTTTTAGCTTATTTTAATAATTCACTTACTATATAGTTTATTGTCACACATTATTAAATTAAATTCCCATATTTAAATTAAATTAAATCTAACAACAACTTATTAAATCAAAATGCCACACAAACAAATTGTCACAAAATTATAATTTTTATTATAATTTTATTTAATAAATTAGTACATCACTTTAATTACTAAATTAAATTAAAAAAACATTATAACAATTCATTTAATCTTTATCAACTCTCTCATTTAATTATTAAATTAAATTAGAATATTACCACATAATAATTAATTCATCACTCTTTTATTTTAATTAACTTCAAAATACCAAATTACCGATTATCAATTTAATTAACATATTACACTTAATCAAGTTAATTCCCCACAACTCATGAATTATTTATTTAACTAACAAATAATTAAATTAAACAAATATTTATTTAACAATAAACACATCAACTAAAATATTTATTTAATTCAATAAATATTTAAAATTACATATAAAAATTTTGGATTCTTACATTCTAGGGGAAAGCACGAAAGTTCTTTAAAAAATACGTCAGGAAATTTATTAACAACAGAAATATCATTCAAATCTGACGTATTTGTATTTAAATCGGTGACATGGGCTAAGAAAGCTTGACATTCGTTTTTTAATAAATGAATGGCTTTACGGCTGGAGATGACAAAGATTGATTTCAACGGTTTGGTTGCTTGAATTCTCATAACAGGTTGATTAGGAATATGAAAACTAATGACCTTATGAAAATAATTTATTTTAGCATGATGGTTAGTTAATCAATCAATTCCTAAAATCACATCAAATGCAAGTATTTTCAAAGAGATGAGGTTAATAGGTAATGTGAGGGTGCTGACTTGAATCAAATAAGATTTATTAACAGTAGATGTAATGAAGGTTTCTCCTAATGGAGTTTTAACTGATAAGTCAAAGTCTAATTTCTCAGGAGTCAAGTTCAAACATTGAGCACAAGTAAGTGAAATAAAAGAGTGGGTAAAATCGGTATCTAATAAGGTACAGACTTCGAAAGAGTTTATGCTTAGCTTACCCATGATAACTTCGTTCAGGTTCCTCAATTTTTGGGAATTCACGACAAAAGCTCTCTCCTGAACCTATCAACTTTGACTTGTCCGGGACAGCCTTTGATGTCACCATCCTAGCTAGACTCGACTTCACTATAGGGCACACTCGAGCTATGTAACCTTCCTTTCGGCAACTGTAACACACTTTGGGTTGTTGTGTACAGTTTGGACTAATGTGCCCCTCTTGTCCGCATTTATAACATACGATTGGTGGTCATTCTCCTCCCCTAGAAATGGGTGCTGGTGTTGATGTTGGTGCTAGTGTTGTTGTCGATGTCTTTTCGTCATTGTTAAATCTTCTCTTTTTTAAAGTTATACTTGACTCACTTCTTCAATTATCTTGGCCAGGATTACCGTCGAAGTGGTTACCATTTCTGGCATGATAATTTCCTCCACGCTGGTTATTATTATTCCGATGATTGTTGCCACCGGTACGACTATTATCGTGTTGTCGGTTGATGTCTTTTAGTTATAAAGTCTCATTATCTCGCTCCAATAATTGAGCCATATTCACAACATCTGAATACAAACAAAATTTATGAGAAATGAGGTATTAATGAATTTTAGGTTTTAAACCTCTCAAAAACATTCGTGTCATTCGTTCCTTATTATCCACCAAATGGGATGCAAACCGGGAAAATTTCACAAATATGACCTCATATTGTGATACAATCATATTGTTCTATTCTAGTTTGATGAATTCCACCTTCTTCATATGACGAATACTTTTTGAAAAATACTTGTCGTTGAATAATTCTTGGAGCTTCACCCAAGACATCTTAAGTGCGGAAAGATAAGTATGTTTCACAGATTCTCACCAAAAATCTGCCTCTCCACGTAACATAAAGGTGGCGAAGGGAACCTTTCGCTCGTCTATGCATCCCAAAATATCAAATATTTTGGTGATCTGCTTAATTCAAGCTTTTGCCTTAAGTGATTTTGGTTTTCCCAAAAACTCTGGTGGTCCCAACTCCTTGAATTGCTTGGCAGTGACCAACCGTGAATTACCATTGTTTCCATATATATTTTGAATAGGAGTCTCTCTCGTTTGGTGTTGCATGAATTGTAGAAAGCTCTTAAACACCCCATCGTTCATCATTTGGTCGGTGGTGTTGTTTACAGGAGGATTATTGCCTTCCCAATGGACATTTTCTTGGTTATTGATTGGCAGTGACTCAATGGTCTCATATGTTCCATTGCTTATCTCTAGATTTTTAGATGTCATTCTCAAATACTGCTACAAAACAAGGTTTAATTAAAAAAATTAACATGTCACATATTATCCATATATTCCAACCGACCAATTAAATAACGAATAAGATTAGGTAGGACACACTAGCGAAAGTTTTACTCGTCTCTTCCCTCCTAATTCTAATCTCAGATCTTTATCAGAGATCATATCCATAAGCTCTAATGCAACCTATGAAACCCCCAAAATGGATCCACACAACCCATTTTGAGTCGCCAAAATATATAGTAAAAAATCTAAATATAAATCTTCCTATATACAACTATTAAATTTTTGTGCAAAATACGACAACACATAAGCTGTAAGCTTGAATATAAATAGTGCATCGTAAATAATATGATAATATCCAAACTCAAATTAAGTCTTCATTACAGTTATTATCACACTATTTCACAACATAGTGAAAACTTCTATAGTAACTAGCTCAGACCATTACTCCACTCCTCGACTAGTCCCAGCTACACTTTTATTTCCTGAGAAGAATAATGGAACAAAATGGAAAATGATGAACTCAACTAGCCCAGTAAAGAATATTATGACTAAGATAATGAAAGATAAATTGTCTTTAGCTTTCAATAATGGTAAATAAGATAAAAACAATAAGTTTTAGATCAACAACTGCAGCGAAACAAATAATCCATTAGAAGAGTCAAGTAGAGCATGATGTCTACTATCTTCTATGATTTAAAAGTTCATCATCAATATTTTATCCTTGTAACACCAATCAATAATTGTTTCAAACCAACGAATTATCTATGCACTACAGGCTAAAGATATTCATTTGTATCACCAGTGGTCATGATCATGTCAAACACTTGTTCATCTATGAACTATGGGCCAAAGAGGACTTTCACCACAAACCTTTATCTGTAACATTAAAGGTCATGATTATATCAATACATAATTCCTGGTCATAATCATACCAATCAATAATCCATCTTTTCACTACGGGCCAAAGATGAATTTCACCATAATATAAGCATGAGGATGATGATAATGATATAAATAATGAATCAAATGAGATTAAGGACCTGTTCATGATCATGCCAAATACCTGTTTATCTATGCACTACGGGCTAAGGAGGACTTTCACCACAAACATTTCTTGTAATATTAAAGGTCATGATTATACCAATACATAATTCTTGGTCATAATCATACCAATCAACAGTCCATCATTGCCCTACAGGCCAAAAATGACTTTTGTGAAGCCCCCAAAATAGGTATACATCACCCATCTTGGGCCGCCAATTACATAGTACAAAATTCAAATACAAGCTTAATTATATAACATGAGCTGAGAGTTTAAACACAAATATTGTCTTCTAGACATTATCCAAACTCAAATGGAGTCCTCATTATAATTATTATCACACTATTTTATAAAATAGTGATAACTACTACAACCACCATATCGGACCGTCACTCCATTCCCTAACTAGTCCTGGCTACGATCTCATTTCCTGAAGAGAACAATAAAAGAAAAAGGGTGAGTTCAATTAGCCCAGTAAGAAATATTATGACTAAGATAATGAAGAATAAATTATCGTTAGCCTTCAACAGAGTTAAACTGATAAAATACAATAAATATCAAGTTTAACTACAGCGGAACAAGCAATCCATTAGAAGAGTCAAGTAGATCATAATATCAACTATCTTCTATAATTTTAAGTTTATCATAAATTTTATCGCTGAGACTCAGCTTAATAAATAATTCACATCACTGAATTATCCATGCATTACGGGCCAAGGATATTCATTAGTATCACATCAGTGACACCCCGAAAATAAGTATACATCACCTATCTTGAGTCACCAAATACATGGTACAAAATTCAAATACAACTTAATTATACAACAGTCGTGTAAAATACGACAAAAATAATCTAAGAGTTTTAATAAGAATATTGTCATCTAGACAATATCCACACTCAATGGAGTCCTCATTACATTTATTATCACACTATTTAACAGAATAGTGAGGACTACTAATGCTATCATCTGGACCGTCACTCCGTTCCCTGACTAGTCCCGACTACGTTCTCATTTCCTGAAGAGAACCGTGAAAGAAAGGGTGAGCTCAACTAGTCCATTAAGAAATATTATGACTAAGATAATGAAGAATAAATTATCAATAGTCTTTAACAATGTTAAACTGATAAAATACAATAAACATCAAGTTTAACTGCAACGGAATAAGCAATCCATTAGAAGAGTCAAGTAGAGCATGATATCTACTATCTTCTATGATTTAAAATGTTTTCATCAATTTTTATCGCTGAGACTCAGCTTAATAAATAAACCACATCATCGAGTCATCCAAGCACTACGGGCTAAGGATATTCATTAAATCATCAATGGTTATGACTATACCGAATAATCCCTGGTCATAATCATGCCAAAAATTGCCCATCAATGCACTAAAGGCTACTAAGGACTTTTACCACATCATTTATAACATTACAGGTCATGATATACTGAATAATCCCTGGTCATAGTCATACGAAGTCCATCTATGAACGTAAGCCAAAGATGACTTTCATCACAATATAAGCATGAGGATGATGACAATGACATAATAATTCAATAAAACAAGTTTTAGAATAAATTTTTAAGAATTATAAGTTAATTTATCTTGAAATCAATTACGTCCAAATTGTCAACATGATACTGCTTTGTGGAGTAAAATTCAAGAATGCTTAGAAGAATATTTCCATGAAAAGATACCTGATGAAGCGCAAATATCCATGATATTCTACTAATTTCATGGTGTATAGAAGCCAAAATTTTAACCAAATGAGTATCATAGACTATATGAAACTACAAATGGATTTTCACTCGCCATGCGGTAATCTACGTAGACAGATCATTTGCACAATTTAATAAGGAATGAATACGAAGGATCATTCACCATGCATGTGATAATCTAAATAGACAGGTTATTCCAATAGAATAATATAGAATGGAACCAGGTCATGCGTAATCCGTACAAACAAGAAATTCCAACAAAATAATAAATAATAGAATAAAAGAAGAATTCACCATGCATGCGATAGACCGCACAGACAGGTTATTCCAATAGAATAATAAAGAATGGAACCAGGTCTAGCGTAATCCGCACATACACGATACTCCAACAGAATAATAAAGAATAGAATAACAAAGAATTCACCATGCATGAGATAGACCGCACAGACAGGTTATTCCAACAGAATAATAAAGAACAGAACTAGGTCTAGCGTAATCCGCACAGACGGGATATTCCAACAGAATAATAACGAATGGAATAACAGAAGAATTTGACATGTATGCGGTACTTCTCATAGACAGGTTATTCCAACATAATAATAAAGAATAAAATAACAAAAGCTCTCTTCATGAATACGAAAGAAATAATACCCATTACCTTAGAAATAAACTGGATACTGGTGTAGAGAGGTAGCAGACTTCTCTTCTTCTTTCTCTCTATAATTTCTCTCTATAATAATTGCTCTATAGCTTTAATGAATTGGTGAGAAATGAGAGAAGAATGAGTTCTATTTATAGAAAAATATAATTTCGATAATTACACGTTTTGGGGCTCAAAATATTACAGTACAATACCTTCAACTTTTCTTTCAGTTTTAATTTAATCCTGCAAGTATTATCAAACTTGCACCACCTCCCCTAATAGTAAATAATGTGAATCAATAGTTCAATCATTGAATCAATATTTATAATCATGTGAAAATACGAATTACAATATAATACCTCCATCTATACCTCCATTTTTAACTTAGTCATGTAAGTTTTATCAATCTTGCACCAACTCCCCTAATAGTACAAGAATGTGAATCAATAGTACACACATGTGAACAAATAGTTATAATCATATGAATTAATAGCAATTAATTGCTCATTTATCCGGTTAGTTACCCGACTGGTCAGTATAACTTCCAGACATCAATTAATATCGAAATAAATGTCGATTTCCACTGACACTAATAATTCTAACACAATGGAACTATCAATTTCATCTTTAATCAGCACGAACTTATTCATCATTAATATTATAACTCAGAATATTTAACAACCAGGTCATTCCCAGGAAAGAGGGGGCTTTCTGATAAGGATTTCTCCTTATTGGCGCGCAATTAGATGACCAAACCTCTCCTTGACAGAACTTCTAGACATTATAAATATTGTAATTTAATAATATGAATAACTTTATCATCTTAATTATTGATTTAATAATATTTTATATTATGCAGATGATACTGTGACAATAATCGAATCAATAATATGAGAGATATGATGCAGCAATTACTATAGCAATAATTTAGTATAACTGAGTGACTTATCACGTAAGCATCAATAATCAATACCGTGTGTTACTATGCAACCACGCGTATTACTGTACTTTTACTACCGGGTAATTCAACAGTTTAATGGTAAAACTTCCGCCGTTATTTTTATAAAAAGATAATTATGTCGTTTTCTGACTACGACAATACTTCCGTTGTGGGGACCACCAATGATTGTGTCGTCGTACGAATATTCTGTGTTAAAACAAATATTCCCTGACCAATCGAATATTATATAACCACTTTCTTACTTTGCAAAATTTGTAAATATTACTCACAACTATAATATTATATCAAATCCACACCATAATATTCAAAAATATATTTTGAGAAAATTATTCTTTATTCATAAAAGTTGAGGTCTTACAACCTCCCCTTCTATGAAATTTTGTCCTCTAAATTAGGGTTCGTACCTGGTATGTCGAAGAGATGAGGATACCTTGATTTCATCTCAGATTCTAACTCCAAGATCATTTCCTCTATATCGTGGTTTCTCCATAAAACTTTGACTTGAGGTATAACTTTAGAGCGTAGAATATGATCTTTCTTATCCAAAATTTTAACAGGTAACTCTTCATATGTTAAATCTTCCTCTATCTCGCCTGGTTCTAATTCACTAATATTGTTCGGCTCTTTCATAAATTTACATAACATAGATATGTGAAAAATGTTATGAACACGAGACATACTTTACGGTAAGACGAGTCTATAGGCCACAGTTTCTACTCGATCGAGGATTAAAAATGGTCCAACGAATCGATGATTGAGTTTTCCTCTCTTTCCAAATCGTGTAACTCCTTTCCATAAAGCAACATGTAACAACACATGATCTCCAATATTGAATTCCACGTCCTTTCGATGAAGATCAGCATAACTCTTTTGTCGATCTTGTGAGGTTTTTATACGTTGTCGGATCGTTTGAATCTTTTCTGTAGTCATATGTACCAAATTTGGTCCCAACAACGTTGCTTCACCCACCTAATCCCAGCATACTGGAGAAAGACACTTTTTTCATACAACGCCTCAAATGGAGCCATGCCAATACTTGCTTGATAACTGTTGTTGTAGAAAAACTCCACCAATAATAAGAACTTGTCCCAACTTCCCTTGAAGTCAAGGACACAGAGTTTTAATAAATCTTCAAGAGTTTGAATAGTCCTTTCCGACTGCCCATCCGTTTGAGGATGATATGTCGAACTAAATCGTAAATTCGTGCCCATAGATTTTTGCAAACTAACCCAAAATCTTAAAGTGAATCTTGGGTCTCGATCAGAAACTATGGATACTGGCATACCATGCAATCTTACGATCTTGTTTATGTACATACTAACAAGACGTTCAAGTGTAAAAGTTTCTCGTATCGGTAAGAAATGAGCAGACTTGGTCAATCTATCAACAATGACCCAAATCGCATCTATGCCTTGAGAAACCTTGGGAAGACTAGTAATGAAATCCATGGTAATGTGCTCCCACTTCTATTCTGGGATTTCAAGTGGTTTCAATGGATCTTTTGGCACTTGATGCTCCGCCTTGACTCGTTGACAAGTTAGACACCTTGAGAGAAACCCCGTTATGTCTCTCTTCATATTGCTCCACCAAAATGTATGTCGAAGATCACGATACATTTTGATACTCCCAGGATGGATTGCAAACGGTGTGTTGTGCGCCTCCATCATGATTTTATACTTCAAGTCAGAATCGTTAGGAACACAAAGTTTGGATTTAACTCGAAGTATTCCTTCTTCATCGATTCTTGCTTCTGGAATAGCACCTTCTTGCACTTTCTTCTTCATACGCATCAGCTCCAGGTTTGTAGTTTGAGCCGTTTTAACTTTATCGATTAAAGTCAGTTCCACTCGTATATTCGCCATCATCACATGGGTCCCTGGAGTCTTTAACTCTATTTTCATCCTTTCCAAGTCATACAAAATGGGTCTTTGTGTTGACAATATTGCACTCATACCTGCATATGTTCTTCTACTCAATGCGTCAGTTACTACGTTCACTTTTCCAAGATGGTATTGGATGGTATGATCATAATCTTTCAACAACTCAAGCCATCGTTATTGCCGCATGTTGAGTTCCTTTTGAGTGAAGAAATATTTGAGGCTTTTATGATCCGTATAGATCTCCACCTTCTCTCCATACAGGTAATGTCTCCAAATCTTAAGCACAAAAAAGACTGATGCCAACTTTTGATCATGAGTAGGATAATTCCTCTCATATTTCTTGAGTTGTCGAGAGGCATAGGCTATGACTTTCCCATGCTGCATGAGAACACATCCTAAACCTTTGCCTGAAGCATCACTGTAGATGACAAATCCCTCCGAGCCAGATGGTATTGTCAGAACAGGTGCTAAAATGAGTCTCCTCTTGAGTTCTTGAAAACTATTTTCACATTCCTCACTCCAACTGAATTTTATATCTTTTCGAGTCAGCTGAGTTAATGGAGTAGCGATTCGAGAAAATCCTTCCATGAATCTCTGATAATAACCAGCTAAGCCGAGAAAGCTACGTACTTCGATCACTGACTTAGGTTGCTCCCAGCTTTGAATTGATTCAATCTTTGTCGGGTCAACAGATATTCCATGATTTGATATCACTTGCCCAAGGAATGCAACTTCCTCAAGACAAAACTCACATTTCTTCAACTTGGCATAAAGCTTGTTTTCACAAAGCTTTTGAAGTATCAGCCTCAAGTGTTGCTCATGGTCTTCACGGGTTTTGGAGTATATGAGGACGTCATCAATAAAGAAGACCACAAAGTGATCCCAATATTCCTTGAATACTCAATTCATCATATCCATGAAGGTAGCAGGAGCATTAGTCAATCCAAAAGACTTGAATAGGAATTCATAATGCCCGTACCGAGTTCTGAAAGTAGTCTTTGGAATCTCATCAGTTTTAATCTTCAACTGATGATAACCGGAACGAAGATCAATCTTTGAAAAGAATTTGGCTCCTTGCAACTGGTCAAACATGTCATCAATGCGAGGCAACGGGTACCTATTTTTGATGGTGACATGATTCAACTCCCGATAATCAATACAAAGTCGCATACTTCTATTTTTCATCTTTACGAATAGAACAGGAGCACCCCAAGGAGACGTACAAGGAGGAATGAAACCAATGTCTAACAATTCTTGTAGTTAGGTTTTTAACTCCTGAAATTCAATAGGAGCCATTCGATATGGGGCTTTGCAAATAGGTTTTGTACCTGATTCAAGGTCGATACAAAATTTAATTTCACGCTCTGGGGGTAGGCCAGGAAGTTCTTTAGGGAATACGTTGGGAAATTTATTAACAATAGAAATATCATTCAAATTTGACGTATCTTTATTTAAATCCGTGACATTGGCTAAGAAAGCTTGACATCCATTTTTCAATAAACGAATAGCTTTATGACTTGATATGACAGTGATTATTTTAGTGGTTTGGTTGCTTGAATTCGCATAATAGGTTGGTTAGGAATATGAAAGCTAACAACCTTATGAAAATAATCAATTTTAGCATGATGAGTAGTTAACCAATCAACCCCTAAAATCACATCAAATTCAAGTATTTTAAAAGAAATAAGATCGACAGGTAATGTGCGGTTACCGATTTGAATCAAACAAGATTTATAAACCGTGGATGTAATGAAGGTTTCTCCCAATGAAGTTTCAACAGATAAGTCAAAGTCTACTTTATTTGATGTGTACGCTTCACCGACTCCCACCAGTAGTCTGCCTCGCCACGGAACATAAAGGTGGCGAATGGAACCTTCTGTTCCTCCGTGCATCCCAAGACATCGAATATCTTGGTAATTTGCTTGACCCACGTTTCCGCCATGATCGGATCCGGCTTTCCCCAGAATTCTGGTGGTCCCAACTCTTTGAACTGCTTGGCTGTGACAAGCCGCGCGTTGCTATCATTTCCACCCGTATTCTGTACACGAGTCTCCCTCGTCTGGTTTCGCATGAACTGCAAAAAGCTCCTAAACATCCCGTCGTTTATCGTCTGCTCAGTGGCGTTGTTCACAGGAGGAACATTGCCAGCCTGTTGCATGTTCTCCTCGTTGGTAAGTACAGGCATCTCAACGGTCTCATTTACTCCACTGTTAACATTCTCAGTCGACATTCTCAAATACTGCCATAAAACAAGGGTTAATTAAACAATTTAACAAGTCACATAATACCCCTATATTATGACCGATCAACAAATAAGCTTAGGTAGAACACACTAGCGAAGGATTTACTCGTCTCTCCCCTCCTAGTTCTATTCCCCGATCTCCGCCAGAGATCATATCCCTAAGCTCTGATACCAACTGTGACAACCCCAAAATAGGTCCATTCCACCCAACCCATTCTGAGTTGTCAAATACATGGTACAGAAACAACTACAACTTTTACAACCCATAAGCTGTGAGTTTGAATACAAATATTATCATCTAGACAATATCCACATGCAAATAAATCCCCATCATAATTATTGATACATAATTTTACAAAAAAAAATGGTGAGGACTACTAAACAACTCTCTCTAGAACCTTCATTCCATACCCCGACTAGTACTCGCTACATTCTCGCCTCCTGAGAAAAATGGAACAACAAGGAAAAGGGTGAGCTCAACTAGCCCAGTAAAGAATATTATGACTAAGATAATATACAACAAATTATCGTTAGTCTTCAACAGGGAAAAATCTGATAGAATACAATAGACAACAAGTTTTAGATCAACAACTGCAGCGGAAACAACAATTCATTAGAAGAGTTAAGTAGAGAATAAAATCTACTAACATCTATGAATTTAAAAGTCCATCATCAATATTTTATTCCCTGTAACATTAATCAATATATATCTCAAATCAAATCAAATATTCATCTTTGCACTACAGGCCAAAGATATTCATCAGTCGGTCATGTTCATCTAAACACCTGTTCATCTTTGCACTACGGGCCAAAGATATTCATCAATTGTTCATGTTCATCTCAACACCTGTACATCTTTGCACTACGGGCCAAAGATATTCATAACAAAATCAACCATCTTTGCACTACAGGCCAAAGATATTCAGTAACACCATCATTTAGGACTGAGGATGATGAAAAATATTTTAAAGAAAACGAATCCAGTGAAACAAAATAACAAGTATTAAGGATTCGTACTTTAAACAATCCGATTTCAAAAATACTTCATAAATAATCATACTGAAGTAAAATTCAAGAATGATCAAAACATAGATCCAATCAAAGCTAATATCCAGAATAGATATTTTAGACAAAAAGAAGAAATTTCATTTTTCGGTGAATAGTGCCGTATTCGTGAATAGTGCCGTATACGTGAATAGTGCCGTATACGTGAATAGTGACGTATACATGAATAGTAACTCCGACACCAAAAGATAGAAATTTCACAAAAAATATCATCATGCTTCGTGAATGGTACTCGTGAATAGTAACTCGTGAATAGTAACTCGTGAATAGTAACTCATGAATAGTAACTCATGAATAGTAACCCCGGCATGAAAAAGTTCCAAATTTGATAAAAACTTCCAACCAATATTTCAGCATAATGATATTGAAGAAATAATATCATTTGACAAGAAAATAACATCCTTTACCTCGAAAGACAGCACTTCTAGTTAAAACACCGGATATAGGCTATGACTTGAACTTTCACCGTATAGCAATACTCAAAGTATACTCAAAATACTCACAAGAATACGCTCGATAATATAGAGAGAGAAAACTTCAGTTTCTGGTGTGATTTTCAATTCTAACCTAAGCACCTATTTATAGGAAATTGCTTAGAACACCAAAGCAGAAAATTTAATATAATAATAATATATTATATAAATATTCCTACGCCATCCTTTTAAGAACTGATTTCAGCCATCTTTGTTGCTCCACAATAATGACAAAAACAAAAAAAAACGTTTTTGTTATTAAAAATAATTAAAACTTCCAAAAATCAATTATTTCGGAGCTTCGGAACTTCAATAATTCATAATAAATAGCCCTTTTGTCAGAAAATTCGAATCTCGCGAGTTTTTATAGGAAATTCAATTCTGCACAACTTTGCAGAAGGAAGTTTTTCCAAATTCCAAACAGAAATTGATCGAAATCCACAAACGAGCGATTTTACAGGCTATAATCAAATTTCAGTCAATAATTGTGTCCACCAACACACAAAATATGTGTTAAACATTTAATGCCACAAAAATACTCTTCCTCCTCATATACTCATATATCCCACATTCATTATAAAAATATCACCATTAATATATTATTAAAATAATATATTTAAATGAATTATTTTATCAGAAAAAGATAAAATATTAATTTTCAACAATTGTCACATTAAAAATTTTCTCCATCTATATCCACATAAAATCAATATTTTCCTCATCATATAAATCAATAATTTAATTATTCACAAATAATATTACAGAATCACAGTACTAGCAACCAGGCCGTTCCCAGGAAAGAGGGGGCTTTCCAATAAGAATTTCTTCTTACTGGCGCGCAATTAGGTGACCAAACCTCTCCTTAGACAGAACTTTCTAGACATTGCCAATAATGTTATCTAATAATATTATTCAGATAATATGAATTATTGCTTCGATAATGAAAAATACTGTGTAGTGACAATTATTGAAACAACAACAATATAAAATATCAACGCAGCAATTATTGAATCAATAAAATAATGAACAGTAATTACTGTAAGTAGTGCCTTCTTACGTAAGAATCAATAATTGGTGCAATACCGTGTGCTACTGTTCAACAACGCGTATTACTTTACTTTACCCACCGGGTATTCCAACGGTGTTAGCGGTAACAACTACGCCATTTTTTATAAACAACTTATTTTTGTCGTTTTCTTCCTCCAATCGCTTTCCGTTATGGGGCCCACAAAAGACTGCGCCGTCGTACGAATATTCCCCGACAGTAAGAATATTCCACGACCAAACGAATATTCCTCGTCAACAATGAATATTTTATAACCACCTGCTTATTTAAAATATTTGCGCATTTTACCCATAACTAACCACATTAATCAAATCAACCCTTACTATTTCAAAATAATAAATAAAGGAAATTCCTTTTTATTTAAAAAATTTTCGAGGTCTTACAACCTCCCCTCCTTATGAAATTTCGTCCTCGAAATTGACGTACGTAACTGGTGTTTCGAAAAGGTAAAGATACCTCGCTTTCATTTCCGTTTCCAACTCCAAGGTCATTTCCTCTATAACATGATTCCTCCACAAAACTTTAACTTGTGGTATGACCTTCGTGCGTAGGACATGCTCCTTCCCATCCAACATCTTGACAGATACCTCCTCGTACGTTAAGTCTTCAGCTATTTTGTCCGGTTCTAACTCGATGACGTCGTTCGGGTCGTCCACATATTTACGTAACATCGATACGTAAAAAAAAACGTTATGAAAACGCGTCCTACTTAGCGGTAAAACGAGTCTATAGGCCACAGTTCCTATTCGATCGAGAATTTCAAATGGACTAATAAATCGAAAGTTTGAGCTTTGCTCACATCGCCAATTCTCGCTTTTGAAATAACAATTTCTTGCACCTCCTTCTTCAAATTCATCAGCTCCAGTGTGTAGCTTGAACAACTTTAACTTTATCGATTAAAGTCGATTATACTCGTATATCATCACGTACGTACTTAGAGTTTTCATCTCCATCTCTATTATGTGTAAATTATACGAAATGAGTCTTTGACAATATCGTACTCGTACTTGTATACGATCTTCTACTCAACACGTCAGCTACCACGTTCGCTTTTCCAGGACGGCATGGTCAGAACATGTGCTGAAATGAATCTCCTCTTGAGTTCTTCAAAGCTCTTCTCACATTCCTCGCTTCATTCGAATTTTGTATCTCTACGAGTCAGCTGAATTAATGGAATAGCGATTCGAGAATATCCTTCAACGAATCTCCGATAATAACCAACTAAGCCTAGAAAGCTACAGTATTTCGATTATCGACTTAGGTGGTTCTCAACTGTGACTCATATCCCAACCTTGGATAGCACGTTACAATGACACCTATCAGTTTACTATCGCACGAATATGGCATCCCCTACGAAAAGTCTGGCTTCTGTGTATTCCATAAAGGAAGTCACAAGATAAAGGCTCGGGTATCAACTTCTACAGTTGGATTTTTAACTCCTGAAGTTCAATAGGAGCCATTCGATATGAGATTTTAGAAATGGATTTTGTACCGGATTCAAAGTCGATACAAAATTTAATATCACGCTCTGGAGTAAGCCAAGAAATTCTTCAGAAAATACGTCAGAAAATTTACTAACAACAGAAATATCATTCAAATCTGATGTACTTTTGTTCAAGTCCATGACATGGGCTAAGAAAACATAACATCCATTTTTCAATAAACGAATGACTTCATGGCTTGATACAAAAATGTTTGACTTCAATGGTTTGATTGCTTGAGTTCGAATATCAGGTTGCTTAGGAATATGAAAACTAACAACCTTACAAAAGCAATTAATTTTGGCATGATGAGTAGTTAACCTTAAAATCACATCAAAAGCAAATATCTCTATAGAAATAAGGTTAACAGGAAATGTGATAGTGCCAACTTGAATCAAGCAAGATTTCTAAACAACAGATGTAATGAAAGTTTCTCCTAACGGAGTCTCCATAAATAGGTCAAAGTCTAATTTCTCCGTAGTCAAGTTCAAACGTTGAGCGCAAGCAAGAGAGATAAAAGAATGGGTAGAACCGGTACCTAGTAAGGTATAAACTTCGCAAAAATTATAATTAACTAACCCGTTTTAACTTCGTTCGGGTTCCTCGTATTTTGACCTGTCACGACAAACGCTCTTCCAGGAACTGTTGACTTTGACTTTTCTGGGACAGCCTTTTGAATCACCATCCCCGCTGGAATTGGTTTCACTACCGTACACTCTCGAGCGATATGTCCTTCCTTTCCACAATTATAGCATACCTTGAACTGTTGTGGGCAATTTGGACTGATATGTCCCTCTTTCCCGCATTTGTAACATACGACCGGTGGTCTTTCTCCTCCCTTGGAACCTGTTGCTGCTGGCACTATCGTCTTCACATGGTCGTTGTTAAATCTCCTTTTTTTAAAATTTACTCCCGACTCGCTTCTTCTATTTTCATGGCCACGATTACCACCAGAGTGGTTACCGCCTTTGTCCATATTCTTCTTTCTCCGCTGGTTATCGTTATTCTGATGACTGCTGTCACCAGTATGATCCTGGTTATGGTCCCTCGGTTGAACGTACTCGTTATCTCGCTCTAACAACTGAGCCCTGTTGACAACATCTGAATAGACAGAAAATTTATGAGAAATGAGATACTGACGTATGCCGGGTTTCAAACCTCTCAAAAACATTCGCGTCATACGTTCCTCATTCTCCACCAAATGAGGTGCAAACCTGGATAACTCCGCAAACTTCGCCTCGTACTGGGACACCGTCATGTTATTCTGCTCTAGTCTAATAAACTCCACTTCCTTCATATGGCGAATACTTTCAGGAAAGTATTTTTCGTTGAAAAGTTTCTGAAACGTCTCCCATGACATGCTGAGTGCGGCTGGATGTGTACGCTTCACCGACTCCCACCAGTAGTCTGCCTCGCCACGGAACATAAAGGTGGCGAATGGAACCTTCTGTTCCTCCGTGCATCCCAAGACATCGAATATCTTGGTAATTTGCTTGACCCACGTTTCCGCCATGATCGGATCCGGCTTTCCCCAGAATTCTGGTGGTCCCAACTCTTTGAACTGCTTGGCTGTGACAAGCCGCGCGTTGCTATCATTTCCACCCGTATTCTGTACACGAGTCTCCCTCGTCTGGTTTCGCATGAACTGCAAAAAGCTCCTAAACATCCCGTCGTTTATCGTCTGCTCAGTGGCGTTGTTCACAGGAGGAACATTGCCAGCCTGTTGCATGTTCTCCTCGTTGGTAAGTACAGGCATCTCAACGGTCTCATTTACTCCACTGTTAACATTCTCAGTCGACATTCTCAAATACTGCCATAAAACAAGGGTTAATTAAACAATTTAACAAGTCACATAATACCCCTATATTATGACCGATCAACAAATAAGCTTAGGTAGAACACACTAGCGAAGGATTTACTCGTCTCTCCCCTCCTAGTTCTATTCCCCGATCTCCGCCAGAGATCATATCCCTAAGCTCTGATACCAACTGTGACAACCCCAAAATAGGTCCATTCCACCCAACCCATTCTGAGTTGTCAAATACATGGTACAGAAACAACTACAACTTTTACAACCCATAAGCTGTGAGTTTGAATACAAATATTATCATCTAGACAATATCCACATGCAAATAAATCCCCATCATAATTATTGATACATAATTTTACAAAAAAAAATGGTGAGGACTACTAAACAACTCTCTCTAGAACCTTCATTCCATACCCCGACTAGTACTCGCTACATTCTCGCCTCCTGAGAAAAATGGAACAACAAGGAAAAGGGTGAGCTCAACTAGCCCAGTAAAGAATATTATGACTAAGATAATATACAACAAATTATCGTTAGTCTTCAACAGGGAAAAATCTGATAGAATACAATAGACAACAAGTTTTAGATCAACAACTGCAGCGGAAACAACAATTCATTAGAAGAGTTAAGTAGAGAATAAAATCTACTAACATCTATGAATTTAAAAGTCCATCATCAATATTTTATCCCTGTAACATTAATCAATATATATCTCAAATCAAATCAAATATTCATCTTTGCACTACAGGCCAAAGATATTCATCAGTCGGTCATGTTCATCTAAACACCTGTTCATCTTTGCACTACGGGCCAAAGATATTCATCAATTGTTCATGTTCATCTCAACACCTGTACATCTTTGCACTACGGGCCAAAGATATTCATAACAAAATCAACCATCTTTGCACTACAGGCCAAAGATATTCAGTAACACCATCATTTAGGACTGAGGATGATGAAAAATATTTTAAAGAAAACGAATCCAGTGAAACAAAATAACAAGTATTAAGGATTCGTACTTTAAACAATCCGATTTCAAAAATACTTCATAAATAATCATACTGAAGTAAAATTCAAGAATGATCAAAACATAGATCCAATCAAAGCTAATATCCAGAATAGATATTTTAGACAAAAAGAAGAAATTTCATTTTTCGGTGAATAGTGCCGTATTCGTGAATAGTGCCGTATACGTGAATAGTGCCGTATACGTGAATAGTGACGTATACATGAATAGTAACTCCGACACCAAAAGATAGAAATTTCACAAAAAATATCATCATGCTTCGTGAATGGTACTCGTGAATAGTAACTCGTGAATAGTAACTCGTGAATAGTAACTCATGAATAGTAACTCATGAATAGTAACCCCGGCATGAAAAAGTTCCAAATTTGATAAAAACTTCCAACCAATATTTCAGCATAATGATATTGAAGAAATAATATCATTTGACAAGAAAATAACATCCTTTACCTCGAAAGACAGCACTTCTAGTTAAAACACCGGATATAGGCTATGACTTGAACTTTCACCGTATAGCAATACTCAAAGTATACTCAAAATACTCACAAGAATACGCTCGATAATATAGAGAGAGAAAACTTCAGTTTCTGGTGTGATTTTCAATTCTAACCTAAGCACCTATTTATAGGAAATTGCTTAGAACACCAAAGCAGAAAATTTAATATAATAATAATATATTATATAAATATTCCTACGCCATCCTTTTAAGAACTGATTTCAGCCATCTTTGTTGCTCCACAATAATGACAAAAACAAAAAAAACGTTTTTGTTATTAAAAATAATTAAAACTTCCAAAAATCAATTATTTCGGAGCTTCGGAACTTCAATAATTCATAATAAATAGCCCTTTTGTCAGAAAATTCGAATCTCGCGAGTTTTTATAGGAAATTCAATTCTGCACAACTTTGCAGAAGGAAGTTTTTCCAAATTCCAAACAGAAATTGATCGAAATCCACAAACGAGCGATTTTACAGGCTATAATCAAATTTCAGTCAATAATTGTGTCCACCAACACACAAAATATGTGTTAAACATTTAATGCCACAAAAATACTCTTCCTCCTCATATACTCATATATCCCACATTCATTATAAAAATATCACCATTAATATATTATTAAAATAATATATTTAAATGAATTATTTTATCAGAAAAAGATAAAATATTAATTTTCAACAATTGTCACATTAAAAATTTTCTCCATCTATATCCACATAAAATCAATATTTTCCTCATCATATAAATCAATAATTTAATTATTCACAAATAATATTACAGAATCACAGTACTAGCAACCAGGCCGTTCCCAGGAAAGAGGGGGCTTTCCAATAAGAATTTCTTCTTACTGGCGCGCAATTAGGTGACCAAACCTCTCCTTAGACAGAACTTTCTAGACATTGCCAATAATGTTATCTAATAATATTATTCAGATAATATGAATTATTGCTTCGATAATGAAAAATACTGTGTAGTGACAATTATTGAAACAACAACAATATAAAATATCAACGCAGCAATTATTGAATCAATAAAATAATGAACAGTAATTACTGTAAGTAGTGCCTTCTTACGTAAGAATCAATAATTGGTGCAATACCGTGTGCTACTGTTCAACAACGCGTATTACTTTACTTTACCCACCGGGTATTCCAACGGTGTTAGCGGTAACAACTACGCCATTTTTTATAAACAACTTATTTTTGTCGTTTTCTTCCTCCAATCGCTTTCCGTTATGGGGCCCACAAAAGACTGCGCCGTCGTACGAATATTCCCCGACAGTAAGAATATTCCACGACCAAACGAATATTCCTCGTCAACAATGAATATTTTATAACCACCTGCTTATTTAAAATATTTGCGCATTTTACCCATAACTAACCACATTAATCAAATCAACCCTTACTATTTCAAAATAATAAATAAAGGAAATTCCTTTTTATTTAAAAAATTTTCGGGGTCTTACAATCACCTCTTTCGAATTCCTCGCTTTTTGGGAGGTTACGACAAACGCTCTCCCTTGAACTACCGTTTTTGTTTTGTCTGGGACACCCTTTGATGCCTCCATCCTAGCTGGACTTGACTTTGGTGCACGAAAAAAATCAGGCTAGCTGACCTTCTTTACCATAATTATAACACGCTTTGGACTGCATCGTGTAATTTGGACTTATGTGTCCTTCCCCTCCACATTTGTAACATACGACCGGTGGTCGTTCTCCTTCCTTAACAACAGGTGCTGGTGCTGACGTCTTTCCATCCTTGTTGAATCTCATCTTCTTGAAATGTCCACTCTTATTGTCATGGCCATGATTACCACCGAAGTGATTATCATTTCTGGCATGTTGATTCCCTCCATATTTGTTGTCACCGCTTCAATGACTGCTACCACTGGTATTATTGACTTGTCGGTTGCTCTCTCTTGGTTGGGTTGGCTCATTATCGCACTGCAATAACTGATACTTATTCACAACATCTGAATACAAACACAGTTTGTGAAAAATTAGGTATTGACGTATCTCGGGTTTTAAACCTCTTAAAAACATCCGCGTCATTCTCTCCTCATTATCAACCAAGTGGGATTCAAACCGAGACACCTCAGCAAACTCAGCTTCGTACTGTGCCACAGTCATATTATTTTGCTCAAGTTTGATGAACTCTACCTCCTTCATATGACGAACACTTTCAGGAAAGTACTTGTCGTTTAACAGTTCTTGGAACTTCTCCCAAGACATCTTCAGTGCGGCAGGTTGAGTACGCTTTATAGATTCCCACAATTGATCTGCCTCTGCTCACAACATGAAGGTGGCAAATGGAACCTTTTGCTCCTCGGAGGATCCCAAGACATCAAATATCTTGTTGATCTGCTTTATCCATATCTCCGCCTTAAATAGTTTGTGCTCTCCAAAAAACTCTGGTGGTCCCAGCTCCTTGAACTGCTTAGCGATGACCGTCCGAGAGTTGTTAGTGTTTCCACCTGCATTTTGGACAGGAGCCGCTTTCGCTTGAGGTTGCATGAATTGCATAAAGCCTCTGAACATCCCATTGTTCACCATTTCATCGGTGTTATTATTTACATGAGGATTATTGTCTTCCTATTGTACAATATCCTGGGCATTAATCTGTGGTGACTCAACGGTCTCATGTGCTTCATTGTTTATCTCAACATTTTTGGATGTCATTTTCAAATACTGCCATAAAACAAGGGTTAATTAATATATCACATATTATTCCTATACTCTGACCGACCAATTAAATACCAAATAAACTTAGGTAGGTCATACTAGCGAAGGAATTTCCCGTCTCTCCCCTCCTAGTTCTTGTCTCACATCTCAGCCAAGGATCATATCCCTAAGCTTTGATACCAACTATGACGCCCGCAAAATAGGTATACATCACCCATCTTGAGTCTCCAAATACATGGTACAAAATTCAAATACAACTTAAGTATACAACAGACGTGTAAAATACGACAAAACATAATCTAAAAGTTTTAATAAGAATATTGTCATTTAGACAATATCCACACTCTATGGAGTCCTCGTTACATTTATTGTCACACTATTTAACAGAATAGTGAGGACTACTAATGTTATCATCTGGACAGCCACTCCGTTCCCCGACTAATCCCGGCTGCGTTCTAATTTCCTTAAGAGAACAGTGAAAGAAATGGTGAGCTCAACTAGCCCAGTAAGAAATATTATGACTAAGATAATGCAGAATAAATTATCATTAGTCTTTAACAATGTTAAACTGATAAAATACAATAGACATCAAGTTTAACTACAGCAGAATAAGCAATCCATTAAAAGAGTCAAGTAGAGCATGATATCTACTATCTTCTATGATTTAAAATGTTTTCATCAATTTTTATCGCTGAGACTCAACTTAATAAATAAACCACATCATCGAGTCATCCATGCACTACGGGCCAAGGATATTCATTAAATCATCAATGGTCATGACTATACCAAATAATCCATGGTCATAATCATACCAAAAACTGCCCATCAATGCACTACAGGCTACTGAGGACTTTTACCACATCTTTTATAACATTACAGGTCATGATATACCGAATAATCCCTGTTCATAATCATACCAAATACATCTATGCACGTAAGCCAAAGATGACTTTCATCACAATATAAGCATGAGGATGATGACAATGACATAATAATTCAATAAAACAAGTTTAAGAATAAATTTTAAAGATTTATAAGTTAATTTATCTTGAAATCAATTACGTCCAAATTGTCAACATGATACTGCTTTGTGAAGTAAAATTCAAGAATGCTCAGAAGAATATTTCCATAAAAAGATACCAGATGAAGCGCAAATATCCAGGATATTCTACTAATTTTATGGAGTATAGAAGCCAAAACTTTAACCAAATAAGTATCATAGACTATATGAAACTGCAAATGGATTTTCACCCGCCATGCTGTAATCCACGTAGACAGATCATTTCCACAATTTAATAAGGAATGAATACGAAGGATCATTCACCATGCATGCGATAATCCACATAGACAGGTTATTCCAACAGAATAATAAAGAATGGAACCAGGTCATGTGTAATCCGCACAAACAAGATATTCCAACAGAATAATAAAGAATGGAATAACAGAAGAATTCACCATGCATGCGATAGAGCGCACAGACAGGTTATTCCAATAGAATAATAAAGAATGGAACCAGGTCTAGCGTAATCCGCACAGACAGGATATTCCAACATAATAATAAAGAATGGAATAACAAAGAATTCACCATGCATGCGATAGACCGCACAGACAGTTTATTCCACCAGAATAATAAAGAATGAAACCTGGTCTAGCGTAATCCTCACAGACAGAATATTCCAACAGAATAATAACAAATGGAATAACAGAAGAATTTCACCATGTATGCGGTACTTCTCATAGACAGGTTATTCCAACATAATAATAAAAAATGAAATAACAGAAGCTCTCTTCATGAATACGAAAGAAATAATACCCCTTACCTTAGAAAGAAACTGGATACTGGTATAGAGAGGTAGCAGACTTCTCTTCTTCTTTCTTTCTATAATTTCTCTCTATAATAATTGCTCTACAGCTTTAATGAATTGGTGAGAAATTAAGGAAGAATGAACTTCTATTTATAGGAAAATATAGTTTCGATAATTGCACATTTTGGGGCTCAAAATATTACAGTACAATACCTTAAACTTTTTTTTCATTTTTAATTTAGTCCTGCAAGTATTATCAAACTTGCACCACCTCCCCTAATAGTAAATAATGTGAATTAATAGTTCAATCATGTGAATCAATAGTTATAATCATGTGAAAATACGAATTACAGCATAGTACCTCCATCTATACCTCCATTTTTAACTTAGTCATGCAAGTATTATCAATCTTGCACCAACTCCCCTAATAGTACAAGAATGTGAATCAATAGTACACACATGTGAACAAATAGTTATAATCATGTGAATTAATAGCAATTAATTGCTCATTTATTCGGTTAGTTACCCGACTGGTCAGTATAACTCTAGACATCAATTAATATCGAAATAAATGTCGATTTCCACTAACACTAATAATTCCAACACAATGGAACTATCAATTTAATCTTTAATCAAAACGAACTTATTCATCATTAATATTATAACTCATAATATTTAACAACCAGGTCATTCTCAGGAAAGAGGGGGCTTTCTGATAAGAATTTCTCCTTATTGGCGCGCAATTAGATAACCAAACCTCTCCTTGACAAAACTTCTAGACATTGTAAATATTGCAATTTAATAATACGAATAACTTTGTCGTCTCAATTATTGATTTAATAATATATCATATTATGCAGATGATATTGTGACAATAATCGAATCAATAATATTAGAGATATGATGCTGCAATTACTGTAGCAATAATTGAGTATAACTGAGTGACTTCTCATGTAAGCATCAATAATCAATACCGTGTACTACTATGCAACCACGCGTATTGCTGTACTTTTACTATCGGGTAGTTCAATAGTTTACTGGTAAAACTTCCGCTGTTATTTTTATAAAAAGATAATTATGTCATTTTCTAACTACGACAATACTTCCGTTGTGGTGTCCACCAATGATTGTGTCGTCGTACGAATATTCTGTGTTAAAACGAATATTCCCCGATCAATCGAATATTATATAACCACTTGCTTACTTTGTAAAATTTGTAAATATTACCCACAACTATAACATTATATCAAATTCACACCATAATATTCAAAAATATATTTCGAGAAAAGTATTCTTTATTCATAAAAGTTGGGGTCTTACAACATCCATGAATTATCCACGCACTACGGGCCAAGGATAATCGTGTTATCACCAATGGTCACGATCATGCCAACAACTGTCCATCAATGCACTACAGGCCAATGAGGACTTTTATCACATCCTTTGTAACATTAAAGGTCATGATTATACCGAATAATTCTTGATCATAATCATACCAATCAACAGTCCATCTATGCACTACGGGCCAAAGATGACTTTTATCACAATATAAGCATGAGAATGATGACAATGATATAAGAATTCAATTAAATGAGAGCAATTATAAATTTTAAATATTTTATAATTTAATTTATCCAAAATTCATTAATCCAAATTGTCAACATGATACTGCTTTGTGGAGTAAAATTCAAGAATAATATTGTATCAAAAATTATTTGGACGGAAAAGAAATCAATTTTTGTCATGAATAATACCCCAGGTGAATAGTGCCTGAGTGAATAGTATCCCGTGAATAGTTCCCCGACATGAAAAGATTAAAAATTATCAAGAATGCTTAGAATAATATTTCTATGAAAAGATACTAGATGAAGCACATATTTTTCAAGGATATTCTACTAATTTCACGGAGTATAGAAGCAAAACTTATTAACATGAGTGTAGAATTATGAATACGAAAATGAAATAATATTACTTACATACTACAGAATATGGAAGAAAATATTATTTCATACGAATATTAAACAAAAATAATATCCCTTACCTTAAAAAGGAAAGTATTCCAACTGGTATAGCAGGGATATCTTGAAAAAAAACTTACACTATTTTTTACACTCAAAACTTTCTTAAACTCTAAAGAAATACGCTCAATATTATAGAAGAATAATTCTCTGATTCTGGTGTGATTTTCAATTCTAAACTAAGCATCCTATTTATAGGAGAATAACAGGATACAATTTGGATGCATAGTAAGGAAAAAATCACGGACTGCACAGTGACTGTCACGGGAATTTGGCTGAAATTTCTAATTTTATTATGCAGACACTATGCAAACATTATACATAATAAAATATAATATATTCTATTTTTCATAAAAAAAATAAACTTATTATAATATATATATATATATATATATATATATATATATATATATAACAAAACTGAGATAACTTCTACTAACTATTTTGAAAAATGGGTAAGTGGGGGTCTAAATAATAAGCCAAATTTATAACAATTACTTCATAAAAAAACCCTTTATTTATCTCAATTCACTTGGCTTCACAAAACATATTTTTAAAATATAATTATTCATCAATAATATAACTTGCAATATTAACAACCAGATCATTCCCAAGAAAGAGGGGGCTTTTCGATAAGGATTTATCCATATTGAAACACAATTAGGTGACCATGCCCCTTTTCTCGACAGAACTTTCTAGACATTTTCAATAAAGCAAATAATAATATGAATAACTTGTTATCTCAATTATTGATTTAATAATATAAAATATTATGACCTTAAATGAATCATTAACATGAGATACTATGCAATAATTGAGTATAACTGAGTGACTTCTCACATAAGCATCAATAATCAAAGATAATGTACAATACCGTGTGCTAATATGCAACCATGCAACCACGCGTATTACTGTACTTTTACCACCGGGTATTTCAACAGTTAACGGTAAAACTTTTGCCGTTATTTTTATAAAAAGATATTTCTGTCGTTTTCAAAGTTCGACAGTAATTCTGTTGTGGGGTCCACCAATAATTGTGCCATCAAACGAATATTTCTTGTTAAAACAAATATTTCCCGACCAATCAAATATTTTATGACAACTTACTTACTTTGCAAAATTTGTAAATATTACCCATAATTATAACATTATATCAAATCTACACCATAATATTCAAAAATATATTTCAAGAAAAATTAATCTTTATTCATGAAAGTAGGGGTCTTACAAACCTCCCCTTCTTATGAAATTTTGTCCTCGAAATTGGGGTACGTACCTGGTATGTCAAAGAGGTGAGGATACCTTGATTTCACTTTGGATTCTAACTCCCATGTTATTTCCTCAACATCGTGATTTCTCCATAAAACTTTAACTTATGGTATAACCTTGGAGCGTAGAATATGTTCCTTCTTATCCAAGATTTTAACAGGTACCTGTTCATATGTTAAATCTTTTGCTATCTCGTCTGGTTCTAATTCAATAATGTGGTTCGAGTCTTCCACATATTTACGTAACATAGATATGTGAAAAACGTTATGAACACGAGACATACTTGGCGGTAAGGCGAGTCTATAGGCCACTATTCCTACTCGATCGAGGATTTCAAATGGGCCAATGAATCGAGGATTGAGCTTTCCTCTCTTT
Source organism: Panax japonicus (assembly GCA_020205505.1). Classification (NCBI taxonomy): domain Eukaryota; kingdom Viridiplantae; phylum Streptophyta; class Magnoliopsida; order Apiales; family Araliaceae; genus Panax; species Panax japonicus. The sequence goes on along the minus strand of CM035102.1, from coordinate 38,000,049 downwards.
CTAAATCTCGTAACTCCTTTCCATGGAGCAATACGTAACAACACATGCTATCCAAAATTGAATTCCACGCCTCTTCGATGAAGATCATCATAACTCTTTTGTCAATCTTGTGAGGTTTTTATACGTTGCCGGATTATTTAAATCTTTTTCGTTTTCATGCATACTAATTCTGGTCCTAACAACGTTGCTTCACCCACCTCGTCCCAGCATACTAGAGAACGACACTTGCGTCCATACAACGCCTCGAATGGAGCCATGCCTATACTTGCTTAATAACTGTTGTTGTAGGAGAATTCCACCAATGACAAGAACTTGTCCCAACTTCTTTTGAAGTCAAGGACACATAGTCTTAATAGATCTTTAAGAGTTTGAGTAGTCCTCTCTGACTGCCCATCCGTTTGAGGATGATATGCCAAACTAAATCGTAAATCCATGCCCATTGCTTTTTATAAACTAACCCAAAATCGTGAAGTGAATCTTGGGTCTCGATCAGAAACTATGGATACTGGTATACCATGAAGTCTTACAATCTCATTTATATATATACGAGCAAGACGTTAAAGTGAATAAGTTTCCCGTATAGGTAAGAAATGAGCAGACTTGGTTAATCTATCAAAATTAACCCAAATTACATCTATGCCTTGAGAAACCTTGGGAAGACCAGTAATGAAATCCATGGTAATGTGCTCCCACTTCCATTCTGGAATTTCAAGTTGTTGCAATGGACCTTTTGGTATTTGATGCTCCGACTTTACATGTTGACAAGTTAGATACCTTGAGATTGCAAATGGTGTGTTGTGTGTGTGCCTCCACCAAAATGTATTTCAAATATCACGATACATTTTGTTACTCCCAGAATGGATTGCAAATGATGTGTTGTATGCCTCCATCATGATTTTATACTTCAAGTTAGAGTCGGTAGGAACACAAAGTCTGGAGTTGACTCGAAGTATTCCTTCTTCATCGATTCTTGCTTCCGGAATAACACCTTCTTGGAATTTCTTCCTCATACTCATCAGCTCCAGGTTTGTAGCTTGAGCAGCTTTAACTTTATCGATTAAAGTCGATTCTACTCGTATATTTGACATCATCACATGGGTCCCTAGAGTATTTAAATCTATCTCCATCCTTTGCAAGTCATACAAAATGGGCTTTTACGTTGACAACATTGTACTCGTACTCGCATATGATCTTCTACTCAATGCGTCAGCTATCACGTTCGTTTTTCCAGGATGGTATTGAATGGTATGATCGTAATCTTTCAATAGCTCAAGCCAACGATGTTGCTGCATGTTGATTTTCTTTTAGGTGAAGAAATATTTGAGGCTTTTATGATCCGTATAGATTTCCACTTTTTGCCCATACAAGTAATACCTCCAGATTTTAAGCACAAAAATGAGTACTTAAAACTCTAGATCGTGAGTAGGATAATTTTTCTCATATTCTTTGAGTTGTCATGAGGCATAGGCTATGACTTTCCCATATTTTATGAGAACACATCCTAACCCTCTGCCTGAAGTATCGTTGTAGATGACAAATCCCTCCGAACCAGATAGTATTGTCAGAACAAGTGCTGAAATGAGTCTTCTCTTGAGTTCTTGAAAACTCTTATCATATTCCTCGCTCCAACCAAATTTTGTATCTTTTTGAGTTAGCTGAGTTAATGAAGTAGCAATTCGAGAAAATTCTTCCACGAATCTCCGATAATAACCAGTTAAGCCCAGAAAGCTATGTACTTCGGTCACTGACTTAGGTTGCTCCCAGCTTTGTATTGTTTTAATCTTTGTTGGGTCAACAGATATTCTGTGATTTGATATCACGTGCCCAAGGAATGGTACTTCCTCAAGCCAGAACTCATACTCGTTTCACTTGGCATATAACTTATTTTCACTAAGCTTTTAGAGTATCAGCCTCAAGTGTTGCTCATGATCTTCACGTCTTTTGGAGTATATGAGGATGTCATCAAAAAAGACAACCACAAAATGATCCAAATATTTCTTGAATACTCGGTTCATCATATCCATGAAGGCAGCAGAAGCATTAGTCAATCCAAAAGATATGACTAAGAATTCGTAATGCCCGTACCGAGTTCTGAAAGCAGTCTTTGGAATGTCATCAATTTTAATCTTTAACTGATGATATCTGGAATGAAGATCAATATTTGAAAAGAATTTGGCACCTTGCAACTGGTCAAACAAGTTGTCAATGTGAGGCAACGGGTACCTATTTTTGACGGTGACAAGATTTAACTCACGATAATCAATACAAAGTCGCATACTCCCATCTTTCTTCTTTACGAATAAAATAGAAGCACCCCAAGGAGACGTACTAGGACGAATGAAACTGATGTCTAATAGTTCCTGTAGTTAGGTTTTTAATTCCTAAAGTTCAATAGGAGCCATTCATTTTGAGGATTTGGAAATGGGTTTTATACCGAGTTCAAGGTCAATACTAAACTTAATTTCACGCTCTGGGGGTAGTCCAAGAAGTTCTTCAGGGAATACATCATGAAATTTATTAACAGTAGAAATATCATTCAAATCTGACGTATTTTTGTTTAAATCCGTGACATGGGCTAAGAAAGCTTAACATCCGTTTTTCAATAAAAGAATAGCTTTATGTCTTAATATGACAGTGATTGACTTTAGTGGTTTGGTTGCTTGAATTAGCATAATAGGTTGGTTAGGAATATGAAAGCTAACAACCTTACAAAAATAATTAATTTTAGCATGATCAGTAGTTAACCAATCAATCCCTAAAATCACATAAAATGCAAGTATTTTCAAAGAGATAAGATCGATAAGTAATGTGAGGTTGTCAATTTGAATCAAATAAGATTTATAAACAGTGGATGTAATGAAGGTTTCTCCCAACGGAGTTTCAACGGATAAGTCAAAGTCTACTTTATTTAGAGTTAAATTTAAATGTTTAGCGTAAGTAGGAGAAATAAAAGAATGAATCGGTATCAAATAAGGTATAGACTTTGCAAAAGTTTATGATTAGCTTACCCGTGATAACCTCATTCGGGTTCCTCACTTTTTGGGAGGTCACGACAAACGGTCTCCCTTGAACTACCAGTTTTGACTTATCTGGGACGACCTTTGGTGCCTCAATCCTAGCTGGACTTGACTTCACTGCACGACAAAATTGAGATAGGTGACCTTTTCTTCCATAATTGTAACACACTTTGGGTTGCATCGTGCAGTTTGGAATGATGTGTCCTTCCCCTCCCCAATTTAAGCGCGGTTATTCTCCTTCCTTGAAAACGGGTGCTGGTGTTGCTGTCTTTCCATCAGTGTTGAACCTTCTCTTCTTGAAATTTCCACTTCTATTGTCTTGACCATGATTACAACTGAAGTGGTTACCATTTTTGGCATGTTGATTCCCTCCACGTTTGTTGTCACCGCTTCGATGACTGCTACCACTGGTATTATCATTTTGTCGGCTACTCTCTCTTGGTTGGGTTGACTCATTATCTGGGATGATTACAACTAAAGTGGTTACCATTTTTCTACCACTAGGTTGACCTATTTACAACATCTGAATACAAACATAGTTTGTGAGAAATGAGGTATTGACGTATTAAGGGTTTCAAACCTCACAGAAACATTCGCGTGATTCTCTCCTTATTATCAACAAAATGAGATACAAATCGGCAAACTTAGCCTCGTTCTGCGACACGGTCATATTATTTTTCTCCAACTTGATGAATTACACCTCCTTCATGTGGCGAATACTTTTGGGAAAGTACTTGTTATTGAACAGTTCTTGGAACTTCTCCTAAGACATCTTTAATGCAGTTGTTTGAGTATGTTTTACAGATTCCCACCAATAATATGCCTCTCCTCGCAACATGAAGGTGGCAAAGGGAAGCTTTTTCTCCTCGGAGCATCCCAAGACATCAAATATCTTGGTGATTTGCTTTATCCACGTCACTGCCTTAAGTGGTTCTGGCTTTCCCAAAAAAATCTTGTAGTCCCAGCTCCTTGAACTGCTTAGCAGTGACCATCCGAGAGTTGCCAGTATTTCCACCTGCATTTTGCACATGAGTCTCTCTCGCCTGATGTTGCATAAATTGCAGAAAGCCTCTACATCCCATCGTTCATCATTTGGTCGGTGTTGTTATTTACATGAGGATTGTTGCCTTCCTGATGCACATTATCCTGGTTATTAATCTGTGGTGACTCAAAGGTCTCCTATGCTCCATTGCTTATCTCAAACTTTTTAGATGCCATTTTCAAATACTGCCACAAAACAAGGGTTAATTGACATATCACATAATACCCCTATATTCTGACCGACCAATTAAATAATAAATATGCTTAGGTAGGTCATACTAGCGAAGGATTTACCCATCTCTCCCCTCCTAGTTCTAGTCTCACATCTCAGCCAAGAATCATATCCCTAAGCTTTAATACCAACTGTGACGTCCCCAAAATAGGTATACATCACTCATCTTGGGTCGCCAAATACATTGTACAAAATTCAAATACAAACTTTATTATATAACATGAGCTGAGAGTTTCAACACGAATATTATCTTCTAAACAATATCCAAACTCAAATGGAGTCCTCATTACAATTATTATCACACTATTTTATAAAATTGTGAGGACTACTACAGCCACCATCTCGGACCGTAACTCCATTCCCCGACTAGTCTCAGGTACGTTCTCATTTCCTGAAGAGAACAATAAAAGCAAAAGGGTGAGCTCAACTAGCCCAATAAGAAATATTATGACTGAGATAATGCAGAATAAATTATCGTTAGCCTTCAACAGTGCTAAACTGATAAAATACAATAAACATCAAGTTTAACTGCAGCGAAATAAGCAATCCATTAGAAGAGTCAAGTATAGCATAATATCTACTATCTTCTATGATTTAAAAGTTTATCATAAATTTTATTGTTGAGACTCAGCTTAATAAATAATCCACATCACTGAATTATCCATGCACTACGGGCTAAGGATATTCATTAGTATCACATCTATGAATTATCCATGCACTACGGGCTAAAGATAATCGTGTTATCACCAATGCTCATTATCATGTCAACAACTGTCCATCAATGCACTACGGGCCAATGAGGACTTTTACCACATCCTTTGTAACATTACAGGTCATGATTACACCAAATAATTCCTGGTCATAATTATACCAATCAACAGTCCATCTATGCACTATGGGCCAAAGATGACTTTTATCACAATATAAGCATGAGGATGATGACAATGATATAAGAATTCAATTAAATAAGAGTAAGGATAAATTTTAAAGATTTTATAATTTAATTTATCCAGAATTCAATAATGTCCAAATCATCAACATGATACTACTTTGTGGAGTAAAAATCAAGAATAATATTGTATCAAAAATGATTTGGACGAAAAAGAAATCAATTTTTGTCATGAATAGTACCCTGCATAAATAGTGCCCGAGTGAATAGTACCCTGTAAATAGTATTTCATGAATAGTACACCGTGAATAGTTCCCCGATATGAAAAGATTAAAAATTATCAAGAATACTCAGAATAATATTTCTATGAAAAGATACTAGATGAAGCTTAAATTTCAAGGATATTTTACAAATTTCACGGAGTATAGAAGCAAAACTTATCAACATGTTGTAAAATTATGAATACAAAAATGAAATAATATTACTTACATACTACAGAGTATAGAAGAAAATACTATTTTATACAAATATTGAACAAAAATAATATCACTTACCTTAAAAAGGAGAGTATTCCAACAGGTATATTGGGAATATTCTTGAAGAAAACTTGCACTGTTTTCTATACTCACAGCTTCCTTAAACTCTAAAGAAATATGCTCATTATAGAAGAAGAATTTTATGATTATGGTGTGATTTTTAATTCTAAACTAAGCATCCTATTTATAGGAGAATGACATGATACTATCTGGATGCACAGAAGGAAAAAATCACGAACTACACAGTGACTGTCACGAGAATTCGACTAAAATTTTTGATTTTACTATGCAAATACTATGCATAATAAAATATAATATACTCTATTTTTCATAAAAGAACAAAATTTATTATATAATATATATATATATAATAAAACTGAGATAACTTCTACCGACAGTTTTGAAAAATAGGTAAGTATGGGTCCAAATAATAAACCAAATTTATAACAATTACTTCATAAAAAAAAACCCCTCTATTTATCTCAATTCATTTGGCTTCACAAAATATATTTTAAAAAAATAATTATTCATCAATAATATAAATTGCAATATTAACAACCAGATCATTCCCAGGAAAGAGGGGGCTTTTTGATAAGGATTTATCCATATTAATGCGCAATTAGGTGACCAAACCCCTTTCCTCGACAGAACTTTCTAGACATTGTCAATAATGCAAATAATAATATGAATAACTTGTCATCTCAATTATTGATTTAATAATATAAAATATTGTGACAATAAATGAATCATTAATGTGAGATACTATGCAGTAATTGAGTATAACTGAGTGACTTCTCACGTAAGCATCAATAAGCAAAGATAATGTACAATACCGTGTGCTACTATACAAGCACGCGTATTATTGTACTTTTACCACCAGGTATTTCAACAGTTAACGGTAAAACTTTCACCGTTATTTTTATAAAAAAAATATTTCTGTCGTTTTCTAACTCCGATAGTAATTTTATTGTGGGGTCCACCAATGATTGTACTGTCGTACGAATATTCCCTGTTAAAACGAATATTCCCCGGCCAATCGAATATTTTATGACAACTTGCTTACTTTGCAAAATTTTAAATATTACCCACAACTATATTACTATATCAAATTCACACCATAATATTCAAAAATATATTTCAAGAAAAATTAATCTTTATTCATGAAAGTTGGGGTCTTACAACTTTCACCACAATATAAGCATGAGGATGATGACTATGATATAAAGAATGAATCAAGTGGGATCATGGATAAATATTAGAGATTTATAATTTAATTTATCTAGAGTTCAAGAATATCCAAATTGTCAATATGTTAACCCATTGTGCAATAAAATTCAAGAATGATATTTAAGATTCAAATTTCAAAGATAATTTGGACAAAGAAAAGAAACTAAATTTCGTCGTGAATAGTACCCTGGATGAATAGTACCCCGACATGAAAAGATTAAAATTTAATAAGAAGGTTCAAACCAATATTCCAATGAAATGATATAAGATGAAGCGCAAACTACTAAGGATATTCTACTAATTTCAAGAATTTTCACCATTTAATAATAAGGTTATGGAAATAAATAATAATTTTATACCATAAATGGAGAAATATGAAAGAAAACGATATCACTTAACGAGTACAATTAAAAGAAATGATATCACATACAAGTATGAAAAAATATACGAAACTGCAAATAGATTTTTACCCATCATGCAGTAATCCACGTAGACAGATCATTTTCACAACTTAATAAAGAATGAATACAAATAGTTATTCACTAGATATATGGTAATCCGTGTAGATAGGTTATTCCCACAGATTAATAAGGAATAGAATGACAACCCTAATGAGTATGAAGAAAATAACACCTTTTACCTTATTAGGAGACTAAATCTAATTGGTATAACCGAGATTATCTTGAAGAAATCTTGCACTGCACTCAAAGTATTCTTATACTAGAAATAAATACGCACAATATTATAGAAAAAGAATTCTCTGATTCTGGTGTGAGTTTCATTGATTAACTAAGAAACTTATTTATAGGAGAATGGACTAAATAGTAACTAATTCACTGACGATTCATGTCGACGTCGGGATTTTTATTTATCCCTTTTCTGTTCTTGTTTTTGGTGTTCTCTTGTTATGTGAGATTTGTTTGAAAAAAAAAGTGAAGAAGGTCCGACATGTATATGTCGACGATTTAACTGTAAGAGTCGCCAGTTGGTGTTTTTAACTGGTTGCACCAATGCAACCGAGAAAAGGTTTGCACATTAACCTAGTGATGTGACACTGCTAAATGGGTCTGTGAAACCGAGATTCATTTGGGGTCAGGGGCTTGATTATGCGAAGGGAAGGTGTTAGACAACCCCTGACATCCGTGTTAACATGGTGACCGCCACTTTTCAAGAAACTGTTATATGAATGTATGTGTTTGTGTATGTGTGGGTCAATGTGCTTTTATTTGGAAGTAGTGTAAGGCCTCGTTCGCACCCATATACAAAGGGTTTTAATTTGTATAAAAATTTAGATTTAAACAAAATATAACAATGAGGTTTTGTGAAAGAGGTTTTTTCAAACCCTTTGCTCAATAGTAATTGAGACCTTTTCATACTTCCATTTTATTGTTAAAAGTTTGGCTTGGTTTCTTTTATTTTTGAGATGCGAAGCATCTTCGAGAAAATAATATATAGCAGTGTCGAACTCCTCATGGGCATGAAAAAGCCATTTAAGGAAATTCAAACACCGTGAATAATTTACAAGCTACTTACAGCTGAAAATGTCCATCACGGGAACCGAATCTAGATTTAGTGGACTGAATCTATGATCACATGATTCCTAGGCTCACATGATGTCGTAGTTATATGAAAAGCAGTAAACAATTATATATATAAAAGCTGTAAATATATATATGTATATATATATACATATACATGATCAACCACCACGAAGCACCTCCATGGGGGATCGAAAATGTAAATATATAAAAGTGGTAAATATATATATATATATATATAGAGAGAGAGAGAGAGAGACATGATCAATCACCACGAAGCACCTCCATGGGGGATCAGAAATATAAATAAAGAAGTAAATATGATCAACCGCCACAAAGTAAACTCCAGGCGAGACGGAATGTAAATAAAGCTGTAAAAATGATCATCCGCCACGAAGTAAACTCCAGGCGGGATGGAATGTAAATAAAGCAGTAAAAGGCCATGAAGTAAACTCTAGGCCTGATAGAAATGTAAATATATATATATATATAGATATATATATATTAAAGCAGTAAATGCTCCAAATGTAAAATCCAGGCTCATCGAACAAAGTTTGACAACAATTTATATATATAAGTATGTATATATATATAAGCAAGAAAATTCTCCGGACATGAGTCTAGGCTCAATCGAGGCATAACTCGATAATGTTAATCCATATATATATATATATATATATATATATATATATATATATATACAGAAATGAAAACCACAGACCGAAGTCCGGGCCTACACACACAACACGGCTCTCAATGTTAAGAAGAGTGCGTGCAAAGATGAAGAAAAAGGCTTTATAATGTGTAAGAAGACTCACAGTGGGCTGCCAAAGAAGACTTCTATAACTGTAAGTGGATGAACACTCGACTTCAGCCAGTAAAAATATAGCTATATGTGAGATAACAAGTGTTTAAAATGAGAAAGCACTCAATATGGGGGGTGTATAGAGCAAATTGGACAGGGCTTCCTTGCCTTTCTTTATGCAAATATGGCCACCCCAAGCTCTATATTTAGAGCTTGTGGCCGAAGGTGTACCTGCGGCAGCCGCAGATGCACCTGCGGCTGCTTGGGGTGACCCGGGCTCCGCGTGTCCTGCCGTCTCAAAGTACGTGCACTTGTGCACTTTGATGTCTGCTTAAACTTGCAAAACTTCAATTCGAGCATCCAATTAAGGTGTAAAAGACCTTTTTTGGACCGCTGTTATCGATAGTTATGCAATAACATGGGATTAGAGGTTGTACGAAGTCAGGAAGAGGGGACCATGTCCATGGTCTTCAAGCTTCAAATTTTATCTGGTGTGCTGCCCTTCGTAATAGTCACTCGGGATTGGAACTCCTTGTCTCTTGTGGGACGTTGTTGTGTAAAAATGTATGTATGAGATGTTGAGATGGCTCAATGTGGGGTTAAGGTGGCAAGATGATGATTTTTCCCTTCTCAGGGTTAGCTCCGGTTTTGGCACAGTTGTAGTAGTCTTTTTTCAAGATTATCTCTAAGATTGGCCTACTGTCGACTTTGAATGTCCTCAGGGTTATCTCTGAGGTTGGCTTGATCTCCCAGGGTTGACTCTGGGCTTTGCAATTGATTTTTTGGGCTATCACCGGGGTTAGAATTGATGTTATGGTCCTCCAGGGTTATCTCTGGAGTGTGAAAAGACGCTTTTGTCCTCCTACATAGTTAGTAACAGGAAAACAAAATTTCAAGTGTCTACAGATGCCCCTCTTTATCATGTTCATGCAATGCAATGAAATGGACATGATAAAGATTACTAGACACTCGAAATATGACAAGGCATTTTGAATGATGCAAATCGCAATGTAATGAATTTTATGATGAATGATAAAATGCTTTCGTAAATCGCAGTTCGCAAATTGCATTTCGCACTTTGCATTTGGCCAATCGCACTTTGTAATTCACACATCGCATTTCGCATATTGTAAATTGCATTTCGCACATCGCACATCGCAAATCGCTTTACCTTTACCAGTTATTGTTGATGTATATGATGGTGTTGACTCCAACGGTTTGGCTTTTTATCGGTGTTGCTGATGCTTGTTTGATAAAGATAAGTTGAGATGTTTTCTACATCTCTATTGTAAATGAAATTCTGAAATCATCGGACCTTCCCGATGCATACGCTGGTAGTTTACAACGGTGCCTACCATACTGGTAGTTTTCTACACTGACATCGCTAAACTGTTTTGGTTCCCACTCGAACAGTGGTATACAAAGCTTTCATCGCTGAAATGGCTCGATGTTATGTAGAATTGATGCCAATGGTTTAGAATACTAGTTCTTCTGATACCTTCGCTAAACTAATATTCAACGACTTAATTCACAGACTCTGCCTGATGTTACGCTGGATTGATGACAACCAACTGATGTCTACGATGGAATTCTCCTCAAATCTAGACATTTAATGTGCGCATATTGAAATCTACAAGAGACGCATGCTAAATGTTTATGGAGATGTGCGCTGATGTAGCGCTTTTGCACATATACAGATCATGCATGATGTGATGACCTAGATTTGTCCTTTGGAATCTATTGTCCTAGGTTGATGCACATTTTAAAGTGTCTGGAGTAGAAACTTACCTCACCCTTTCTAAGGAGATTTGGAGTTTCTTTTTGATGTTGGGGTGTTTGTGCCCCATTCCCTTGAGCTTTTGATTCGTAACCCAGCTGAACTGATGATCTTAATGATGCTGACATCCCTGGAGGGTACAGCCCGTTCTTTCACTGCCCAGATTTGAACTTCGGTGTAGAGGCCTCGACTTATGAGGACTTGATGCAAGTTGATACATTTGATGGTAAGGATTTCATTCGCTAGACCTTTCGTCATTGGCCTTCTACTCTTGAGTTAAGGACTTTCCTTCAGGAGTTCTCTCTTTTCTTTTGATGAGAAGCTTGATCTTACCTTAAATTCCTTCCATTCTTGGAATTGGAAAATGCCCCAGTCCTTTCGCATGTTGTTGTCGGGGATTCATATGGGAAACTTTCTTTGTTGACCAAGTCGCGAGTGAGCAATATCATGTACATCAAAAGAGTAAAATGTACGAAAAGCTTGACAGCTTGGCTGTCAGGATTAGTATACTCTTGTGAATAAGGAATTTGAAGTACAAATTACGAAATAGAATGAGTTATGAAATCGCCAGGAAATTTGTAAAAATCCATGGTCATTATTCATGGGCAGGATTAGATTTTAAAAGACTTATCTCCCTTTATCAGAGAAACTTCATCTTCGCTCTAGACGTTATTTTTCACATAATTGACTTCATATGACTCACGCCATATGAGTGACGCAACTCTTAGCAGGGGATTTACTTCTATGCCTTGGCAAATTTTCTTTTTTCTCGCCTAATCTTGTCTCATTTTCTTAGGCTATTCAGAATTACCCATGTAACGAGTTTTGGACAAATGACTCCCAAACCGGAGGGCTTTAAGGCACCAGGTGTTAAGACTCCCCTTCGGGTTTACTGGCTCGAGTAATAAAGGCCACGCTTTGAGATAAGTCAGGCGATAACTCTATTTGCTTCTTTTCCTGAGTTCTACAGGTCCATTTTCTTAGGCTCTAAGTCACCCAATGTAACGAGCGTTAGGTCGATGACTCCCAAACCAGAGGGCTTTAGGGCACCAGGTGTAAAGGCACCCCTCGGGCTTAATTACTCGAGTAACCTATGCCACGATTCGAATTTGCTCAGGTTTTGCCTTTTACAATGCTCGTTTTCTTAGGCGTTAAGTTACTTAATGTAACGAGCGTTAGGCCGATGACTCCCAAACCAGATGGCTTTAGGGCACCAGGTGTAAAGACACCCCTCAGGCTTAATAACTCGAGCAACCTAGGCCACGATTCGAGACATTAGGTTGGCGACTTATCTTTTATCTTTTCATTATTTTCCATTATTTTTTCCATAGCTTTATACCCCACATCTAAGACTCAGGGCAATCGCAAAGTGCAGATATGCATATGAGGTCAAGTCTGTTCCAAAAAGCGCTTTGAACTGGGATGTCATGCCCAATCAAAAGGTTGAATAGTCTTCAATCTATAATCATTCCTGTGATTCTCGCCCCACGGATACTAATAAAAATTAATCCCATTCATAACAAGTTAAGCAAAATCTTTTTCTAAGAATACTTAACATGTATATTATCATTAATGCATGTAAATGGAGACTAAAAGTTCATAAGGAGATGAAAGAGTCATACCTCACATATGGATTATTAATTCTGAGAACAGTGTGATTGGAAAAGACTAAATGATCATACTGAATCGCTAGTGTGGCGATGTAAAGGAAACTCTGATGATAATGTACCATGCTGATGGTGCTGACTGGTGCATTTTCCTCTTTAGGATTATCGATAAATTCCCCAGTGTCGAGTTGTTGTTGTTTTCGAGATTGTACTGGTCTGGTTATAAGAATCGCAACATCAGATTGTCGCCAATTTTGAAATTGCCCCAGCCTTGCTTGTTGTCTGGGATAGTTTCTTTGACAGATGGGCTGATAAGATGCCGAGGTCACAAGAGCCTTTTACCTCTGTACCATATGGTGAGCATGTAGTAGATTTGGGCTTTGGATGCCCTCAATCATTGTTCCTGACTTGTTCTCACAATTAGCCTTGGTTTTCTTCTGATTTGATGAAGACTTATGATTGAGGGTGTCGACTCTTTGAAGGTCCTCGCTGCTGGTTGTCTTGGTGTATCGTTGTTTCTTCTTTTCTAAGACTTGTGTCAAATTTGATGGAATGACATTAAAGTGTTTGTTTGGATTTTTTAGATTTTTGTTTGATTTGACTGAACCATAAATGGCTGCCTACATACTCCCATTGATGAAGGGAGATCAGGTCTTTCGTAGTTCAGGCCTGGTGTAAGAGGTTCGATATTGAATGGTGTAAGGGTAGAAAGATGTAGAAATGTTTTTGTAATTTTTATTTGTAGAGAAGGGTATAGAAATGTTTTTGTTATTTTTGTTTTATTGTGACCGGGCCATATAAACTGGTTGCCTGCGTACTCCTAGGTATCGGGGAGATCAGGTCGACGTAGTTTGCCCCATAAGCTGAAACCTAACTGATTTGATTTTTGATTTTTGATTTTGATTTTTTTTTATTTTTTGATTTTTTTGGATTTTTGGATTTTTCAATATTTACATGCATGGAAAATAAAAGGCATACTGCGAAGAAAGTGATACCATCCCAATATCTTCTAGAACTCACAACTTTAACCCCTGGATCTACATCTTCTTGGCTAGTTTAGGCCTAATAGTCTAGTTGTCAGTGGTGATGTTGCCTTCAAGGCTCGCGATAGAGGTTACCTCTTGATTCTGAATATCTTCTCTTATGGCCATAACTTGATCGCCCCCTGCTGCAGTACATTCCTCATGGACGCTTGAACTGGACCCATCGCAAAAAGGGATAAACTCTGGATTCTTCAATGGGTTGGCTTCCTCGACAATCTCACTATCTTTTCTTTCATCTGTTCATTCGAATTTTTCCTAGGCTTGAAAGGATTCGACCATGAAATCTCCCTCGAACTGTGGTTGCATTTCTTGTAAGGAATTTTCCTTTTTGGATTTTCCTTCCTTGTACAAGATTAGTATTTCAACCTCATCATCCAAGGTGATAAAATCATGAATGTGGTTACTATCTTTGGACCAGAATATGTTTGATGTTGGTGGAGGAATATCCTTTGAGGATTCCTGTGTCTCCTTTGTCATTCAATGCATTAGGATTAATCCATCTTGTGTTCTGTCGGGATTGGTGCTCATGGCCTTTACCTCCTCTAAACTGCCTGTCTCGAGTGGACATATTAAGCTTTTTATTTTCTTTTCGCCTTTTATGGTCATGAGGAATTCTATCTTCAGCTCTTCATTTTCAATGAGATCTTGGATTTTATGTTGCAAAGACTGACATTCCTCAGTCATATGTCCAAGTGAGTTTGAATGTTAGAAACACATCTTGGTGGAATCGTAACTCTTTATCTTGGGATTTATAGGAGGTAGCAACTCAGTAATCCATCCTTCACTTATCAGAAAGTATAGCATTTTTTCATTTTATTTGCTCAAATGGGTGAATTTTTGGGCTCTTGTGGAGGTTGTTTGATCTTTTTTCTGTGAGAATTCGCATTCCCCATATCGATTTTTCCGCTGGCGAGATCTTCTAGCAATTTTATTAATCCCCTTTTCTTCTCCTTTTAGCCTGCTTTGATCTTCTTCATTTAGCTGGCTCATCATAGAGAGATATGGGTTTGCATTATGGTTGACCTCTTTTTTCTCTTAGCTTTCTGATAGTTGAGTGAAAAACTGCCTTGTATCCTGATGTTGTCGCACTATCAGCTTAGCAAGCAGATTTACTTGATTCTGGATCGTCTCTAATTTTTGCATTACTATCATACCCTCCTCCGAGTTTTCCCACTTTAGGACATTTTATCTGTGCCTTTGGGGGTATTCCTCTATCCTTCGTATGTACTACGATTTGGATACATTTCAGCGCTTCCTGACCTGATCATGTTTACTTCCTCCATATCATGCTGCATCGGAAGTTTGGTGTTGACATTTTGTTGGTCAGGTTGTTGGACCACAATACTGCCACTTTCGATCAGATTCTGAATTTTATGTTTTAAGGACCAACAATCTTGTGTATCGTGTCCTAGAGACCTTGAGTGGTAAGCACATCCCTGGCTTGGATTGT
The DNA here is from genome assembly GCA_020205505.1 of Panax japonicus. Lineage (NCBI taxonomy): Eukaryota > Viridiplantae > Streptophyta > Magnoliopsida > Apiales > Araliaceae > Panax > Panax japonicus. The sequence goes on along the minus strand of CM035102.1, from coordinate 37,984,887 downwards.
ATCTTTTGCTCCCTAGTTCCAGAGGTGGAGCCTGTTCGGTAATTTTCGTATGATCCATTAATATCGCCAATACATTTTCAAGAGAATCGCCTAGTGGAGTGAACACCCAATTTTTTGTTCTCTCAAATTTTCTTTTCCTGTCCTGGAATTGGTTAAATGCAGCCTGTTGCCCCTGTATAACAAGGGATACATCTTTATTGCCTTTATCGGGTACCCCATTGGGATCGCTCGCATACTTGCCAGTCTGTATATGCTTGGCGACTGCTTCTAAGGCAGTGAAGTCTTTAATCTTGCCTGCCTTTAGACCCATCTCTACCATTTTTCCGTGTTTGATAATTTTCGAGAATGGCTTTCCTATGCCTGGTAGGATCCTCTCATAGTAAGGAGCCTCTTGGATATCAATAAACGTCATTACCATCTCAATTTCTGTCATTAATGGAATGACTTACGCTGCTAGATGTCTCCACCTTTGGGCATATTCTCGAAAAGATTCAGTACTTTGCTTTTTGACTTTAGTCACTTGGTATCGATCTGGTGCCATTTGTGACTGAAAACCATACTGATTGAGGAAGGCGTGGGCCAATTCTTCCCAGTTATAAGTTTTGGCATTGTCAAGTCGGGCATACCAGGCTTTAGCCTCTCCAGTGAGACTCTTTTGGAAAATTTGCATTCTGAGGCTTTCATCTTCAGCATAAGATCCTAACTCGCCAATATATACTTTTAGGTGCGTATAGGGATCGCCTTCCCCATTGTACTTTTCAAACTCTAGGACTTTGAATTTGTCAGGATATCGAGCCCCTAGGAATATGCAGATATTTGAATAGGTGACACTACCATAGTTTCCAGCCCCTTTGATTGACCGGATGGTTTCCTCTATTTGTTGGACTTTCTTTCTTATATTCCCAGTTTCTCGATCATCCCTGAGTTTTGTGATTTTAGGGGTTTTGTTGGTTTCTTTATTGGAATGGGGTTCAGGTATCTGGGTTTCTATCTTTTTGCCAATACCCTGACTTCCCCTGGTATGAATGACTCAGATTGAGTAGGCATTGTTTAGCCCTGGGCTCCTCCATGTGCAGAGGATTCTGTGTAGATGAGTATTTGTGGACCCTGGGTAGATTGGTGTAGTTCTTTGAACATAACAGCCAACTTTGTAATTTGATAGATTAATCTTTCGAACTCCTCATGAGAGACAGGAGTAGGATCAGGCTGGGCACTTTTAGCCATGTTTGGTTGTGGGCTTAATGCCTTTCTGGACTTTGAACGGGAAACGGGACCAATTGCTTCCCTATAAAAAGACTTACGTAGTTTAGTCTTAGGGAATGTATAAAAATTTTACATGCTATCATAATGTTTCCATTTTAGGAATATTATCCTACAAAACGGGTGTCATTTGATAGCATACCAAGCCTTAATATGTGTGTACGCATATTCTTCATATTTTCCATTACATAGAGATTAACATGGAATGAAATTACAAGTAATTGTCTTTACAAGTAATTGAAAATGGAAAGCATGAAGAGATTTTCCTCCGCATTCGGTTTATCAGAGGCTGGCCTATCTTAGGTTACTCTTGCGGCTTTTTGGCATGAAGGTTCCCAGATCATCGCAATTTACTTGACGGAAAGTTAATCCGGTCTTTCAACTGGAGAAAATCTGGGTGGTGCCTTTCCTGAGCGTCGTTGGAATTAGTCTCCCTACGAGTCCAGTAATCAAAACCGACAAGATAGCCTCCTGGTGGAGGAACCACACAACATACATTCACATACAACGTATCTCACCGTTATGGTAATGATGACATGTACGAAGCACTAATATCACATATAGATATATTGCAGTGCTGTAAGTAAAATGCATTCGTACACATTCATCAAAAATGTAAATGCAACATTCACACACAAGAATATAATAGTTTTGAAAAAATTATAGTAGCGGCTTAAGCCCTCTTACTGGAGTCCCCAGTAGAGTCGTCACCTGTCAACGTCGAGATTTTTATTTGTCCCTTTTTTGTTCTTGATCTTTGATGTTCTCTTGTTATGTGAGATTTGTTTGAAAAAACAAGTGAAAAAGGTCCGACATGTATATATCGACAATTTGACTGTAAGAGTCGCCAGTTGGTGTTTTTAACTGGTTGCACCAATACAACCGAGAAAAGGTTTGTACATTAACCCAGTGATGTGACACTGCTAAATGGTTTTGTGAAACCGAGATTCATTTGGGTTCGGGGGCTTGATTATGCGGAGGGAAGGTGTTAGACACCCCCTGACATCCGTGTTACCACGGTGACCACCACTTTTCAAGAAACTATTATATGAATGTGGGGGGGTCAATGTGTTGTTATTTGGAAGTAGTGTGAGGCATCGTTCGCACCTATATACAAAGGGTTTGAATTTGTATAAAAATTTAGTTTTAAACAAGATATAGCAATGAGGTTTTTTAAAAGAGGTTTTTTCAAACCCTTTGCTCAATAGTAATTAAGACCTTTTCATACTTCCATTTTATTATTAAATGTTCGGCTTGGTTACTTTTATTTTCCAGATGTGAATCATCTTCGTGAAAATAATATATAGTAGTGCCGAACTCCTCATGGGCATGAAAGCCATCTAAGGAAATTCAAATATCGTGAATAATTTACAAGCTGCTTACAGCTGAAAATGTCCATCACGGGAACTGAATCTAGATTCAGTGGACTGAATCTGTGATCACATGATTCCTAGGCTCACATGATATCGCAGTTTATATGAAAAGTATTAAAAAATTATATATATAAGCTATAAATATATATATACAGACATGATCAACCACCACGAAGCACCTCCATGGGGGATCGGAAATGTAAATATATAAAAGCGGTAAATATATATATATAGAGAGAGACATGATCAACCACCATGAAGCACCTCTATGGGGGATCAGAAATGTAAATAAATCAGTAAATGCGATCAACCGCCACGAAGTAAACTCCAGACGGGACGTGTGACAGCCTCAAATCCGGGTCCTAAATCACCACGGATCTGGTACAATCATTCTATAACTATTGCGAAAGATATAAACATAAATTGTTTATATAATAAACTTTACACACTATTCCCCAAGATCGAGTAACCTTAACTTATACATAATTCATAACTTGACTAACATATAACATTATTATCATACAATATTATTATAAATCTAGCTGCACACATTAACTTAAAGCTGGAACTATCTTTAACCTTTCCTTATATCCGACGCATTCGCCTTAATTTGTAATGTTTATCATGATATAGCAAGGGTGAGCATGAAGGTTGCCCAACAAGTTTAAATTTATTTAAGGATATATCATGATTGAAAGAGTCTGAATAATAAGTTGGCTATAATTCAACAATATAGTTGTGAATTAGCACGAACAAACTTTTGACTGAATAAGTATTAAACATGAACAAATATATCTGGACCGAATGGTAATGAAGGTGATCAACCTTTCATACCTAACTTATACACGTAATATGTACAGAGTACAATTCTACAATTCTTAGACATGGAAATCAGCAATGATTAACCATAACCATATCTGAATGAAGCAACTCTAAGTAGAGTTAAGAAAAAAAACTTGCTTGTTTCGTTGATTACTGTTACGCAATTTATTAAGCTTTGTCTGAAGACCTAATATATAAATAATATTGATATACAAATTAGAATAATATCATCACAGTTTAATACTATTATATATATATACACATAGAATAACCTAAACACATAACCCTATCAGTCTATACAGCACATAACACTTATCCTCAAGTCAAACTATTGCAGTCCGAGTTGAGTTCGGTACAATTCTAACATTTCGACGGTCTAGTCGGACAAATCTTGAGTCTAAGTTCAATTAAACTCTATCTAAACACTTAACAATTATCTTAGATAATTATATGATCAGTCAAAAATATTTTTCATAACTTCGCAATAATTTTCAGATAATTATTACCATTTATCATGATTTTCCATCATTAATATCATACTTATATAATATAAATACCATATTATTCTCTTATCATTAATATTTATTTAATATTAAATATTAATGAAAATTATAACATAATATTATAATATATCAAAGTATTTTTAATACTTTAAAATCATATTTATATGATTTTTAAACCTTTAAATGCATTATCCAATAATTGATATTAATATTAAAATATTAATATTTTCATGACAAAATATCAAAAGTTATATTTTATAACTTAAAATATTTTTCTAACCCTTAAATCATTTTTATATTATTTTTACAGCATTAATTTATTTTTCCTTAATTTATTTAATATATTCATTAAATAAATTAAGCAACATTAATATTAATTTATTAATGAAATTCATTACAAAATATCAAAAGTTATTAAAAATAACTTAAAATATTTGCTAACACCGTAATATAATTTTTCATGATTTTTAAAGTATAAAAATCATTTTTAACTAATTTATTTAATAATATAATTAAATAAATTAAATACCTTTTATATTTCAAAAATATTAAATATTTTTGAAATATACTCAAAATAATTAAAAACTTATTTTAGGATTTTAAAAAAATTTAGAAATTTATTTTGTATTTTTAATAATTAAAAATCATTTTTCTCTATTTATTTAATAAAATAATTATTTTTGAAAAATAAAGTGTCACTAAAGGGCCCTATAGCGACAGAACCGTCGCTATAGGTGTTCTTGAGCATGTTCTTCATTAAACCCAAATTTCATATCAGACATCAAGGTGCCCACTTTGACCAGTGATAGATCGTTGATCACAAGGTTTCTGGACATGAATTGTTGTTAGGATTATAGAATTTATGTAGCACTACAATCTACAACAACATTTATGGCCATAACATAATATACCAGTAAGATCTAGGCCCCAGAAAATCATTGTCAGAAGTTGTTCATCATTTCTGGGTTTTTCAGAAATGAAGAACAGTTCGAGTTAGCTGCTTTGAATTCTTATATCTTGGGTTCTGTGTTTGTTTTGTGTAATCTAATGGTTGAATATTGTAGAAAATATGTCATTGTACATTTCTATTTCATCAGATCATCATAACAACAACTAAATCACAAGATTCAAGCCAGCCAAACCTTGTTACAAATACGGTTCTTGAAGGTTTCTAGGTTTTCCAAAAATTTGACAAAACAGACGGTCAATGCTACTTTGACCAGAAATATCTTTGATCATATTATGGATCTAAGTGTCCTAAAGGTTTTAATGAATAGTCTACATATCAGGCTATAAAGATCAAACAACAATTTGACTTAATCATTTAAACACAGTAAGATCTAAGGACTTGAAAAGCTTGTTAGAGATTTCTGGAAATCTGGGGATTTTCTGGGTTGCCCAGAAACGGTTTCCGTGCTTGGTCAACGCCTTTTGACCACTTATAACTTTTAATCTACACTTGATCTGGACTTGGTTCAAGTTCTAGATCAAAGTCTTTACAACATACTACAAGTACAAACTCTTAAAACATATAAACAATTAGCAAGAAAGGATCTATGAGCCCTGACATTCGGCTGTCAGGCCATGTTTTAGGGTTCATAGATCAGTTCTAAAAACTTTAATTTCGAGCATCAAAATGATATGGATCTAAGTTTTAGCAACCCATATCATCAAATGACACCCTCTAACATGAATTATAACAAAAATTACAACATCTAACATAGAACGCATGGATTTCAAATCTAGGGTTTGTATACCTTTTTTAGCCTTGATTTAGAATCTGATCATTATGATCTGATCTTGGCTTGTTATTACATGATATTGGATTTGTTTCTCACACTCTCTCACTCTAAGATTCAAAAATATAGATAGAGAAGGGACTTGGAGCAATTGAAAAGTAAAGTATTTCTTACTTTTAAAGTTATAAATTTTGATTCAATGCACCAAATCTTGCTAGGTGGCACATAAATCTGATATTTGTTATATTTTTAAGTCAAATAGCTAGAGCTAGGGTTGGTCACCCACTCACAATAGGTCAAGATCTATACTCCATCTTAAAAAATACTAAAAGGGCAAAATAGTCATTTGCTTTCTAATTTTAATTCTAAAGTTGTCATTTAATACAATCCTTAGGATTTGACCCTTAGGGTTTAACCGTTAGGGTTAAAACCTAAGGTTTACAAAAATTATATTTAGGATTTCTAAATTAGGTTTTAGAAAGGGAAAAAATTAAGATTTTCAAATTATAATTAGGATTCTCTAATTATACTTAGATTTCTTAATCACAATTCAAGTTTGCTAATTAGGATTAATATTTTCTAATTAAAATTGTTAATTTAGCAATTAAGTCCACAATTGTACATTAGGATTTCTGACGGAACAATTAGAGTTTAAAGAATTTTTAATTAAGGTTTGCTAATTAATTAAGTTTTACCCTAATTAATATTTTAATTAATAGCACTTAAGCATTATAATTATCCTTTGAGTTCTCAGATTAGGGTTTCAAATTCCCGAAATCTGAAATTAGAGTTTCCAGATCTAATATTAGGATTTTCTAATAATCAATTAGGGTTTCAAGTAATTCATTAGGGTTATCCCTAATAAATTATAATTAATGACGTTTAAACCTTATACATAGCATTTAAATTCCCAAATTAGGGTTTTCAATTTTCGAATTAGGGTTTTCGAATTCCCGGAACTGAAATTAGGATTTCAAAATCGGTTTTAGGGTTTCTTCTCAGTCGTTAGGGTTTTCTAACTGAACGTCGATATTCGATAATAATATTAGGGTTTAACACTGATAACATTTATCTGGTCAACCCTTGACCCTTAAGCACATTCTGAACACATAAATGACCATACTCACATAATATAAACACATATACACTTAATCCTGAATAATTCACCAAAATCCTTCACAGAATTTTGAAATCCTCAAAATTCCTTCCCAAAAATATCAAATGCATACACTTATTTTCTGTCTAGGTCTATTCTTTGACCTTAAATCCATTATTTAAGATTTTAATAAATTGTCTAATTTCTCGAGTTGTCACAGGACAGAATGTAAATAAAGCAGTAAAAACGATCAACAACCACAAAGTACACTCCAGGCAAGACGGAATGTAAATAAAGTAGTAACAGACCACGAAATAAACTCCATGCCTGACAGAAACGTAAATATATATATATATATATATATATATATATATATATGTATATATATGTATATATATAAGGGGTAAACGTATAGGATATATATCGATCTCGGCTGAGTTTATCATTTTAGCTATTTGTCGCTATATATATATATTTATATATATATAAATAAAAGCAAGTAACGCTCCGGACATGAGTCCAGGCTCACGTATATATATATATATATATATATATATATATATATATATATATATATATATATATATATACAGACAGAAATGAAAACCACAGACCGAAGTCAGGGCCTACACACACAACACGACTCTCAATGTAAAGAATAGTGTGTGCAAAGATGAAGAAAAAGGCTTTATAATGTGTAAGAAGGCTTACAGTGGGCTGCCAAAGAAGACTTCTATGACTTTAAGTGGATGAACACTCGGCTCCCGCCGGTAAAAATATAGCTATATGTGAGCTAACAAGTGTTTAAAATGAGAAAGCACTCAATATGGGGGGTGTACAAAAAAATTGAACAGGGCTTCCGCGCTTGTCTTCTTGCAAATATGGCCACTCCAAGCTATATATATATAGAGCTGGTAGCCGCAAGTGTACCTGCGACATCCGTAGATGTACCTGCGGCTGTCCGGGGTGCCTCGGGCTCTACGGGCCCTGCCGTCTCGAAGTATGTGCACTCGTGCACTGTGATGTATGCTCGAACTTGCAGAACTTCAATCCGAGCATCCGATTGAGGTGTACAAGACCTTTTTTGGACCACCGTTGTTGAGAGTTATGCAATGACATGGGATTAGAGGTTTTACGAAGTTAGGAAGAGGGGACCAAGCCCATGGTCTTCAAGCTTCAAATTCTATCTGGTGTTCTGCCTTGCGTAATTGTCACTCGGGATTGGAACTCCTTGGTTCTTGTGGGATATTGTTGTGTAGATATGTATGTATGAGATGTTGAGACGGCTCAATGTGGGGTTGAGGTGGCAAGATGATGATTTTTCCCCTTCCTGGGGTTATCTCCAGTTTTGGCGCAGTTGTAGCAGTCTTTTCTCAGGGTTATCTCTGAGATTGGCCTACTGTCGACTCTGAATGTCCTCAAGGTTATCACTGAGGTTGGCTTGACCTCCTGGGGTTGACTCTAGGCTTTGCAATTGAGTTCTCGGGCTATCTCCGGGGTTAGAATTGATGTTGTGGTCCTCTAGGGTTATCTCTGGAGTGTGAAAAAGACGCTTTTATCCTCCTGCATAGTTATTAATAGGAAAATGAAATTTCGAGTGTCTACAGTTCATATTGACTATTAAAACTTCAACCGATGGTTCATATTGATTTACTATTTAAACTTTAACCGACGGTCTGAAAAATTAGTACGCCGCCCCATGGAATAACAAGTCAAACTTACAACCAACGCCTCATGACAAACCCCTCTATTTAATCATAAATTGAAAAAATATTTACAAAAAATCACTTATCTTTAATAAACACATTTTTAATCTTTCAACAATTATTCACCATTAATATTATAGATGTTAGAGTTTATGCCCTAGAGGCCAATTATTTGATATAATTGCTTAACGTTTTGATATTATATTTGATTGAATAAATATATGATTTTATTATGGTTTTATTTACTGCGTAATATAATTGTTAACATAATAAAATTCCTTAGAACAGTGATACAAATTATATAGTTTCAAGTATGTGACTTGAACATGAGATTATATATTACCATTAGTATCAGTGTTCTTAAATGTCCCTAGTCGAGTATCATTGTTGATGGGACAACAATGATGCATTGAGACTAGTATGTGGATTGACTGATGACCAAATCTCATTGGTCATAAATATATGAGATATTAAGTCAATGCATAGGTACATGTTAGAGAACGATGTACTGGAAAGACCCACCATGAGAATTCTATATGGAGCATTATGCGAAGTGTCATTAGCAATTCTCATAGTGACAATGATGTAATGGTCCTCTGACCTGAAATCGCTATATTACTACACGAGAATTTATGTACTTTGATATCATCAAATGTCACCTTTAATCGGGTGGACTATAAAGGTGATTATTGGGTTCATCATTAATCATATGAGAAATATGAGTGATCTAGATGGAATTTAACCATCCTATATATTATGGGTGATATCCATAGGCCTCTTGATTGAGTAGGACTATGAAATGCATGGCCATGCTCAAATAGTGATTTGTTTCATATAGTCTACTCATTGATCAAGAAAACTCAGATTAAATTATGAAGAGTATGACACATTCCATGACTCGAGTTTAATCTAAGATATTAAGGTTAAAAGGATTAAATTGCATTGAAACATTGGTCACAAAAAGGTTGCATCGAATCATCGATCTTATTATTACTTGGGTAGCAGTGATGCATTACTAGATGCCGCTCACTGTTTATAATTTTATAATATGATTTTAAAATTATTGCCAACGTAATAATAACCTATAGGGTCACACACATAGAACGTTATTTAAAAGGGAATTAATTTAAATTTTAAGGATTTAAATATATTAATATGATTAATAGTATTTAAATCACGAATTTAAATTAAAAGGAGAATTTGTATATATGTATATTAATTAAGTAAGACTTAATTAAGATATATATATATATATATATATATTCGGATTTTATATAATTAGGTTTTGATTTTGATTAATTCCTTTTAACTACTATATATATGATATATAGCAGCTACTTAGGGAAAGATATCAGAATAGAAAAACCCTAGCCGCTCTTAGAGAGAGACTAGAGAAAAAACAGTTTCAAAAATCCATTCCTTTTGGTGGCTAGTACCGCAAGTCCTTCTTATTGCAGAATCGTTCGACGGTTCGTGCGGCGTTCGTGTGGATACCGTAGAGGCGCAATCGGTTTGTATTGCGTTGGAGATTCGAGGCGCAGTCGGTTTCAGATTCTCGTTTTTGTTTATATCTGGTATAATCTCTAAACCTCCGAATTAATTAATTTTCGCATGGATCCTGTTTTAGGGTTTCGGAAATTGCTTTAAAATTTTAATTTCCGTTGTGTGTTTCTGTGCCGAAGCCCAACAGTGGTATCAAAGCTACTTGCGAAAAGATTAATTCAGATTACGTGTTTTAATTGTATTCGATATATATGATATATGATGATGCATGTTTACCGATATAAAATTGAATATATGATATTCCGTTGTATATGTATTCTGGTAATATATATGATGATACTGTTAATCGTATCTTTAATCGGTGGAATAACAATATAACTATTCTAATCGGATTAGAAGCATGAAGAATCGTTTTAATATGATTAATCGAAACTGGAAATATATGATAAATTCTGGGTGTACTGTTATTCGTTTTAATATGATTAAATCGAAACTGGACATATATTATTTGTTATTATGGGTGTTTTGGTGGATTAAAATGTATGATTCTGAAACTGTTTCAGAGATTCGTATGGAAAAATTCTGCAATTCAGCCGGACCACCGCCAGGGGGGGAAACCTCCCCTTGGACCCCCCCGTCGTAGCGCACGATGGTCGTGTCCCCTATATTTTATATATAGCTTTCTTTAATTATATATAAATTGTTATGTGCTTATTGTGATATGCATGGTGCACAGTTATGGCCTTTTGACCCATAGGTTAGTGGTTTTTGGTTTTGAAATACGACTTGCATGGCGTGCCTTTCTATAAATTCTAATGTAATATTCTCTTCTCATCTAAATCCCCTCGAATGTAACTCGAGGTTTCTTTATGTCATGTAATAATCTGTAATTGATGAAGATGTCAAGATGGAGAACACAATGGAAAGATGATGATGGAGAGGAGGCGCATGCTAGAGGAAGATCCAAGGAAGTTATTTATTTTAAGATCTTTTACCACCTTAGATTGACCTTCAATCTTTCATTAGCTTGAAAAGATTGACAGTGGATTGGGCCATAACTGTGACACATTTAATTTTGCACTTTATTTATGCTTGTATATGATATGATATGATTAATAATGTGCATGCTTAACAAGATTAAAATTGGTGAGATCTAAATTAATAAAATCCCTCATTAAATTATTAAGTCTAAATCAGATGCCTTCCAATGAATAACACTCATCTAGACCTTGATCAATAGATGTAGGTTTGCCAAAGCAAAGTACCCTATTTATCTAGGTAAGATGCGATAGGATAATTGTGATATCCAAACTATTAAAATCATTGGGCCCGACTTAACTAAGTTATCTCAATAGGATTGTGGACTTAGAGGCATAGAGTTTGGTTGGTACCATTAGATGGACTAGAAACAAATGTTGTTTACCAAACTATCCAGGAGTTATATATGATATAATTGACAAAGGGTTGTCTACCTAAATAATTATGTTTTGAGAGAATAGCCAAAGCTAACTTAAGGCATAATGAAATATGGATCTTGGCTCACTAGAAAGATTTAATAGAAAATGCTTTGCGAATTAATGGTGAGGGCTATTAATTTGAATAAAATAGTGGGAGGTATATTTTGAATGTACTATTATCAATTATATAATATCAACTTTGTAATTTGACTTATTATTGTTGCACTTATAAATTGTAGATATCAAATGGCAAACAACAACAACACAAATAGACTTTCATTACGATCAGTCCTTGAAAAGGACAAGCTAAGTGGAATTAATTTCCTTGACTGGCATAGGAACTTGAGGATTGTCCTCAAACAAGAGCGTAAGCTATATGTCCTTGATGGGCCCATTCCTGCAGCACCAGCTGTCACTGCACCACGTGCGAAGCATAATGCTTACAAGAAGCATCAAGATGATGCTCTGGATGTGAGTTGTGTCATGCTAGCAACCATGAACGCTGAGCTTCAGAAGCAACATGAGTTGATGGATGCTTATGAGATGATCGAGCATCTCAAGAAATTGTTCGAAGGGCATGCTCGACAGGAGAGGTATGATACAAGCAAGGCGTTGTATCACTGCAAAATGGATGAACGTGATCCAGTTGGTCCACATGTGCTGAAAATGATTGGGTATATTGAGTACCTTGATAGGTTGGGTTTTCCAATCACTCCGGAAGCCCAAACTGACCTTGTTTTGCAATCTTTGAACAGCAGCTACTCTCAATTTGTTATGAACTATCTTATGAATGAAATTGAGAAACCCCTTACTGAGTTGTTGAGCATGTTAAGAACTGCCGAGAACAACATGAAAAAGGCAGGACCCGCTCCCATAATGATGGTGCAAAAGGGGAATGCTAAGGGAAATTGGAAAGGCAAGAAGAAGATAGGATCTAAATCTTTTGCCAAACCCAATTCCAAAACCAAACAGGCTTTAAAACCTAAAGGTGGGGTGGCTAAAGAAGGTGAATGTCACTTCTGTGGAAAACCTGGACACTGGAAAAGGAATTGTCATGCTTATCTGGAAGAAGTGAAGAAAAGAAAAGGAAGTACGACTTCTGATTCAGGTATATATGTTATAGAAGTCAACTTATCTACTTCTACATCATGGGTATTGGATACTGGATGTGGTTCTCACATTTATGTTAATGTGCAGGGACTCCGAAGGAGTAGAACTTTGGCGAAAGGAGAGGTTGACCTACGAGTTGGAAATGGAGCAAAAGTTGATGCACTGGCCGTAGGAACTTATCATTTATCTTTGCCCACTGGGCTAGTTTTAGAATTAGAAGATTGTTATTTTGTGCCTGCTATAAGCAAAAACATTATTTCTGTTTCTTGTTTGGACAAGAAAGGTTTTTCATTTATAATAAAGAACAATCGTTGTTTGTTTTATTTAAATGATATTTGTTATGGTGTTGCACAATTGTTTAACGGTCTCTATATTCTTGATTTAGAAATGCCTATCTATAACATAAATATAAAACGATTTAAATCAAATGATTCAAATCCGACATATCTCTGGCACTGTCGTTTAGGCAATATAAATGAGAAACGCATGTCCAAACTCCATAAAGATGGGTTCTTGGATTCATTTGATTTTGAATCATATGAGAAATGCGAGTCTTGTTTATTAGGCAAGATGACTAAAGCCCCTTTCACTGGACACAGTGAACGGGCTAGCGATGTATTGGGACTTATACATAGTGATGTATGTGGACCCATGAGTTCGTTAGCAAGAGGTAGGTTTTATTACTTCATTACATTTACTGATGACTTTAGTAGATATGGATATGTGTATCTTATGAGACACAAATCCGAATCCTTTGAAAAGTTCAAGGAATTCAAGAATGAAGTTCAAAACCAATTTGGCAAAAGCATAAAAGCCCTTCGATTCGATCGAGGAGGTGAATACTTATGTCAAGACTTTGATGACCTTCTAAAGGAGTGTGGTATTATATCACAGCTCACTCCACCTGGAACACCGCAGTGGAATGGTGTATCTGAGAGGAGAAATCGAACCTTGTTGGACATGGTACGATCAATGATGAGTCATGCAGATCTTCCAATAAGCTTCTGGGGTCATGCCCTAGAGACAGCTGCATTCACACTTAACCGTGTTCCTACAAAGATGGTTCAGAAGACACCATATGAAATGTGGACTGGGAAACGTCCTAGTATGTCGTTCATGAAGATTTGGGGTTGCGAGGCGTTCGTAAAACGTCTGAATTCTGACAAGCTCGGACCCAAATCTGACAAATGTAATTTTGTGGGATACCCAAAGGAAACAAAAGGGTATTATTTCTACAAACCTTCTGAGAACAAAGTGGTTGTTGCTCGAACTGGTATTTTTTTAGAAAGAGAATTTGTCTCTAAAGGAAACAGTGGGAGGAAAGTAGAACTCAAAGAAATTCGAGAACCACAAAATATCATTGAACCTGAGTTGGAACATGAGCAGGAACCACAAGAAATTGTGGAAAGTGAACCTGCTCAAATTACACAAGTCATTCGTAGATCTGGTAGGACACGCCAAGAGCCTGAGAGATATTATGGATATCTTGTGACTGAAAACGGCGATGTGATGCTCATAGATCAAGATGAGCCTGCTTCCTACCAAGAAGCTATGAATGGACCAGATTCTGAGAAATGGCTTGAAGCCATGAAATCTGAGATGGACTCCATGTATACTAACCAAGTATGGACTCTGGTTGATCCACCCGAAGGGGTAAAACCAATCGGGTGCAAGTGGGTTTTCAAGAAGAAAACCGACATGGATGGTAATGTACAAACCTATAAAGGCCGACTGGTAGCAAAAGGTTTCAAACAAATTCAAGGTGTTGACTATGATGAAACCTTCTCTCCAGTGGCAATGATTAAATCCATCAGGATCTTACTTGCTATTGCAGCTTTTTATGATTACGAAATCTGGCAGATGGATGTCAAAACTGCTTTCCTTAACGGAAATCTCCTTGAGGATGTGTATATGACACAACCTGAGAGTTTTGTCACTCCAAAGGATGCTGGAAAGGTATGTAAGCTGCATCGATCCATTTATGGATTGAAGCAAGCTTCTCGGAGTTGGAATCTTCGATTTGATGAAGCAGTCAAAGAATTTGGCTTTATTAAAAATGAAGATGAACCTTGTGTATATAAGAAGGTTAGTGGGAGTCACATTGTATTCCTAGTATTATATGTTGATGACATATTAATTATTGGGAATGACTTTCCTTCCTTACAGGCTGTAAAAACATGGTTAGGAAAATGTTTCTCCATGAAAGATTTGGGCGATGCTGCCTACATTTTAGGTATCAAGATCTATAGAGATAGATCAAGAAAAATGCTCGGCCTAAGTCAAAGTACATATATTGATAAAGTGTTGAAACGGTTCAGCATGCAAGAGGCGAAAAGAGGAAACTTACCCGTGACTCATGGTGTAAAGATCTCTAAGGCCCAATGTCCTAAATCACAAGATGATGAGGAGCGTATGAGAAAGATCCCTTATGCTTCGGCAATTGGATCTATCATGTATGCAATGATATGTACTCGTCCGGATGTCTCGTATGCTTTGAGCATGACGAGCAGATACCAGTCGAATCCAGGTGAAGGTCACTGGACAGCAGTCAAGAATATCCTCAAGTACCTGAAAAGGACTAAGGATTCATTCTTAGTATATGGAGGTGAAGACGAACTAGCAGTAAAGGGTTACACAGATGCTAGTTTCCAAACTGACAATGATGACTATAAGTCTCAGTCAGGTTTTGTGTTTTGCCTTAATGGTGGTGCTGTTAGCTGGAAAAGTTCGAAGCAAGAGACAGTAGCTGATTCTACAACAGAGGCTGAGTATATTGCTGCTTCTAGTGCAGCCAAGGAGGCTGTATGGATTAAAAAGTTCATCACTGAACTTGGTGTTGTTCCAACCATTGTTGATCCGGTTGCTCTATACTGTGATAATAATGGAGCCATTGCACAGGCTAAGGAACCCAGATCTCACCAACGATCCAAGCATATACTTAGGCGGTACCATCTCATTCGTGAAATCATTGATAGAGGAGATGTACATATAGGAAGAGTGCCAACAGATGATAATGTTGCAGATCCACTAACCAAGGCTTTGTCGCAGCAGAAGCACGACGGTCACACTAGTTCCATGGGTATTAGATACATGAGTGATTGGCTCTAGTGCAAGTGGGAGACTGTTAGAGTTTATGCCCTAGAGGCCAATTATTTGATATAATTGCTTAACGTTTTGATATTATATTTGATTGAATAAATATATGATTTTATTATGGTTTTATTTACTGCGTAATATAATTGTTAACATAATAAAATTCCTTAGAACAGTGATACAAATTATATAGTTTCAAGTATGTGACTTGAACATGAGATTATATATTACCATTAGTATCAGTGTTCTTAAATGTCCCTAGTCGAGTATCATTGTTGATGGGACAACAATGATGCATTGAGACTAGTATGTGGATTGACTGATGACCAAATCTCATTGGTCATAAATATATGAGATATTAAGTCAATGCATAGGTACATGTTAGAGAACGATGTACTGGACAGACCCACCATGAGAATTCTATATGGAGCATTATGCGAAGTGTCATTAGCAATTCTCATAGTGACAATGATGTAATGGTCCTCTGACCTGAAATCGCTATATTACTACACGAGAATTTATGTACTTTGATATCATCAAATGTCACCTTTAATCGGGTGGACTATAAAGGTGATTATTGGGTTCATCATTAATCATATGAGAAATATGAGTGATCTAGATGGAATTTAACCATCCTATATATTATGGGTGATATCCATAGGCCTCTTGATTGAGTAGGACTATGAAATGCATGGCCATGCTCAAATAGTGATTTGTTTCATATAGTCTACTCATTGATCAAGAAAACTCAGATTAAATTATGAAGAGTATGACACATTCCATGACTCGAGTTTAATCTAGGATATTAAGGTTAAAAGGATTAAATTGCATTGAAACATTGGTCACAAAAAGGTTGCATCGAATCATCGATCTTATTATTACTTGGGTAGCAGTGATGCATTACTAGATGCCGCTCACTGTTTATAATTTTATAATATGATTTTAAAATTATTGCCAACGTAATAATAACCTAT
This sequence comes from Panax japonicus, assembly GCA_020205505.1. Classification (NCBI taxonomy): domain Eukaryota; kingdom Viridiplantae; phylum Streptophyta; class Magnoliopsida; order Apiales; family Araliaceae; genus Panax; species Panax japonicus. The sequence continues at coordinate 37,968,251 of CM035102.1, read as the reverse complement.
AGGGTCACACACATAGAACGTTATTTAAAAAGGAATTAATTTAAATTTTAAGGATTTAAATATATTAATATGATTAATAGTATTTAAATCACGAATTTAAATTAAAAGGAGAATTTGTATATATGTATATTAATTAAGTAAGACTTAATTAAGAGATATATATATATATATATATATATATATATATATATTCGGATTTTATATAATTAGGTTTTGATTTTGATTAATTCCTTTTAACTACTATATATATGATATATAGCAGCTACTTAGGGAAAGATATCAGAATAGAAAAACCCTAGCCGCTCTTAGAGAGAGACTAGAGAAAAAACAGTTTCAAAAATCCATTCCTTTTGGTGGCTAGTACCGCAAGTCCTTCTTATTGCAGAATCGTTCGACGGTTCGTGCGGCGTTCGTGTGGATACCGTAGAGGCGCAATCGGTTTGTATTGCGTTGGAGATTCGAGACGCAGTCGGTTTCAGATTCTCGTTTTTGTTTATATCTGGTATAATCTCTAAACCTCCGAATTAATTGATTTTCGCATGGATCCTATTTTAGGGTTTCGGAAATTGCTTTAAAATTTTAATTTCCGTTGTGCGTTTCTGTGCCGAAGCCCAACAATAGATTCACAATACTGACAACTAGATCATTCCCAAGAATGATGGGGTTTTCCAATAAGGATTTCTCTTTACTGGCGTGCAATTAAATAACATAACTCATTTCCTCGACAGAACTTTCTAGACATTGTCAATAATACAAATAATAATATGAGTAACTTTGTCGTGTCAATTATTGATTTATTAATATAAAATATTGTGCAGATGTTACTGTAACAATTATTGAATCAATAATATGAGATATTATGCAGCACCTACTGTGGCAATTATTGAATATTAAGTGACTTTTTATGTAAGAATCAATAATTAGATATACTGTGCAATACCTTGTGCTACTGTGCAACAACGCGTATTACTGTACTTTTATCATCGGATATTTCAACAGTTTAACAGTAAAAGTTTTGTCGTTATTTTTATAAAAAGGTTATTTTTGTCGCTTTCTATATCCGATAGTTATTCCGTTGTGGGGTCCTCCAATGATTGCATCGTTGTACGAATATTCTCCAATAAAAAGAGAATATTCCCCGACCAAACAAATATTTTATGACCACTTGCTTACTTGGTAAAATTTGCACATATCACCCATAACTATAACATTTATTAATTTATCACCTTACTATTTAGAAGAAAATTAAATCTTTATTCATAAAAGGTTGGGGTCTTACACTAAAGATCATCCTTGGAAATGATAATAAATACTTATGGGAAACTAATCCCACATTGGTTAAAAACTAACGTTTGAATGTGTTTTTATACAATAAAACTGCTCTTAGATTTGGTCCCCAAGGGGCACCTCACTTTGTGGAAAGGAGAGGACCTAGTCAAGGCTTGGTTTGAACTAACATGCGTGTCGCCGCCGATCGACTGAGCTCGTGGCTCATTGTATATATTTTTGGGTAAAATTTATTTAAATTTATTATCAAAATTGTGTCATTTTGAAAAACGTTATTTATTATCATACTACGTCATTTGCCTGAATGAAAGCGCTAATACTTCATTGTTTTGGGAAGCGCCTACCCAAATGGACACACCCTTTCTGGTAAACCCAAAACTACGTCATTTTTTGTTCGAACGGACCTGCCCATCCTGCACGGGCTCAAAATTATGTCGTTCTGACCGAATGGATGTCATTCCATACCTTTTCATAAGCATCTAATTCCTTTTCAAGTGGTTATGTCCCATTAGATGAGGCATTAACCCCTCCTATAAATAGGCTAGAGGGTCAGCCATTTCGATCATTCCATTTCCATGTATTCTAGTCTTCATTATTACATAATTATTTATAATTTATTTGAGAGAGAAGTTCAGAGTATTTTCTTTGGTTCGTTGTGTATACTATTAGTAGTATTATTATAACATACATTATCATTTTATACTGAGAAACAAGTGCTATTAACTTCGAGTACCGTAAGAAGAACATAATTATCTTAATGACAAAGTATCAAATACTAACATTGACATATTCTGCCTATCAACTTTAGTGTACAACACATACATTTTTTATATATAGAATCTTGTCCATTCGATTTTCCTAATAATTGGGGAGTTACATTAATAATACCTCGATAAGAGGTTGATCAATAGGTAGCTGAGCTCAACACGGATCCGCATTTTTCCTTCCTCACACAAGTTTACCTTGCCCTTTATCCCATTTCACAAATTTGCCATGTAAGAGTCATACATTTTAAGGTAGGATCAATAACATGGCCCCAAACCCTAATATAATTGAATTGGTAAACTGTCGGGCTATGATTGTCATCAAACGAAGTAAGCACTCTTGACATTATGATCAAAATGCCATGAACCACCACGCTTTTGAGAAGATCCAGGCGATTGCTAAACTGAAAAAAGAATTAGTTATTATTGCCCACCGCTTTAAACTGAATCTCTCCTCTTTTTTTTCATTGTCAAGCTTTTTTCATTGCTCCAAGCACTGCATCCCCCCAAAGAAGTGAGAAACAAGAATAAAAATTATCACATTTGTTCATTCTATTTGAATGAATTTTATTCCAGTCTCTACATAAAATAAAAATGAAATGAATTTTTATTCAATTGAAATGATTTATCCTCCAAAATGATCATCAAATACAATATTTTTATTTCATTTTCTCAATCCAAACGTAGCATTAAGAGTTAAACCAAATAAAAAGTTTAGGGGACCGGACTTTGCCGACCAATCTAGTGACTGGCCATTTTTTTGTGACTCCCAAATAATTTATAATATTTATTACAATTAGAATTTTTACAGAATTCAGTGATTTAGGTGTCAGTTGAATACATGTAAAAACAGAGTTGCACAGACTGTATAATTATATTTTTTATATGTATTCAAATGACACCTAAATTATTAAATTTTATAAAATTTCAATTCTGATAAATATTATAATTTATTTGATAGTCATAAAAAAAAGATTTGACCAGTCGCTAGAATGACTGTAAACCAAAACTCTTTAACGGTCAATTTTAATTTTTTATGCATCTGATGAATACACTTGTCCATTGTACTAGAGACAAGTCCTCAAAGAAGGAAAAGACAGAACCTCCCTAAAGGAGAAAAAGCTCCACTAGAAACCTAGAGAGAAAAGTTGGTTTTCTTGAATTATTGAATGTACGTAGATAAATATGAGTTGATATGATAGTTTTTTGATAACTTTATCCTGAAGTATTATTGAATAATAAAGATATGGTTATAGTAATAATATTTGGCGACTAAAGAATGATTATAAAAAATATATATAAAATAATGTGTACGATTATAATTGATTATAACTATATATTGAGCCAATTTATGTAATGATGAAGCCAATTTATATATCAGTCCTTCTACGGCGACCGGTTATGAGGTCTAGCGACCGGCCGTAATTTTTTTTTTTTTTTTAAATATCTCCCAAATAATTTATAAGATTTATTGAAACTGGAATTTTTATAGAAAAAAGTGTTTTGGATGTCATTTTGGATACACGTAAAAAATATGCCTGTACACGTAAAAAAATTACGGCCGGTCGCTCATAACCGGTCGCCCAAGACTTATTCTTTATATATAATCTACTACTACAAATAAATTTATAAATTAATTTTATCGGTCCTATAATATATGTCATTTTATAATTGTGCACAAAAATTAAGAAAATAATTATATAGTATTAATTGTCTATAATACTATTTAGTGAGAGCAGATCATCTATCCCCAATTTCTCTGTCCCTTGTGTCCCTCCACTTAAATTTTGACACCTAATCTCTTACTTAACATTAATTAATTTTAAAATTAAATAAAAGGACATGTGTCAAAATTTAAGTGGGGGACAGAGAATTTGAGAACAGAAGATATGCTCTCCCATTTACTACCTCCGTTTCTAAAAGATTATCATTTAAGATTTTTGCACATAGATTAAGAAAGTTATTTAATACTATCATTTAACAATTAAAATTTGTTTGAAATTTTATCATTATCCATTTATGGGAAGTGAAAAACTATTAATACAAGAAAGAGAATTTCTTGGGACAATGAGAAAAAGTAGGGGTGATATAGAAAAATAAATAGTTTATTCTCTTAGAAAGTTATAAACCACAAATAAATTGTAACAAATTTTTTTCTCTAAAACAATAATCTTTTTGAAATGGAGAGAGTAACATATATTTATATCATATTCTCTCCCATTTGTAAAATTTTCTAATAAGGGGTGTTGGGTCATGATATTTCACCTAGTGGGCCGAATAATTTGGGCCTGCTTATTTTGTTATTCCAATGGATCTTAATGTTATTGGGCTTAGTCATTATCCTATTTCTGTTAAGTCCCTACGAGATCGGGTCGGATCAGTGGGTTAATCCGTTAGATATTTTAATATCTCCAACTTTGACCGGTAATGATAAAAAAACATGATGGTTGACTATTGTAACTGCAATGCATTAATGTGGATGAGATTTTAACCGGCCGGTGGCATAAACAATGCATGAAAAAGGTGACAGCCAGCATGTAGTCGGCAGAGACCACTGAGGAGTGGGGGACTGTGTCAGATGGTAGTAGGTGGCACGGTAAACCGGGCAAGAGAGTATAACCTAGCAAGGAAGTCTTCAAACAAACGGTATGTACACACACATTAACAACTAATAATTCTCTCTCTCAATTCACTAGATATTATTATCCTCCATTGTTAACCCTTGTGAACACCGATATTGACTCTCACGCCTAAGATATCCCCCGACGGTCGAAGTCGTCAAGCTTTTGGTGTTGATCGTGTTTACTGTGCAGGATCAGGACGTCTTAAGTGATTGGGACGTGGCAGAAGATCCTGGCGTTAACATTGGCGCTAGAAGGAGAGCTGAGTTCTAGTGTCTTGGAATTTTCAATCACAAAGATTTATTTGTTCTACGTCGGAAGATGGTGAGGAGTAGAGCAGATACGCCAGAAGGACAGCCGAGGGCTGTTAGCTCGTCTGTCCAGCACATTTCTGTCAAGGATCGTCTGGGTCCTTCGAAGAGTGCTCATGAGAGTGAGAGCACTGCTTCCAAGCATGTTTCCAAGGGTTCTCGTTCGAGAGCTCATGGTGGGGCGAGGAGAAGGTTGATGTGTGCTGATGACAAAGACCGTGATTAGGATCGGAGGCAGGTGAAGGGTTCTCCGCCTAAAACGCACCACCAAAGTGGTCGAGATGACAGAACTGCCAAGTTGGCAAAGATGGCCGAAGAGGCAGTTAATGCTTTGGAAGTTCTTCTAAAGCAGAGGGAAGATATAGTTGTGCAAATGCTTCGGATGGCCGATCTGAAGGATGAGGCGTCCACTTATGTCCAGTCCGAGAGGCGTAGCAGGCACAAGGAGGTACCACGGCGAGAGGGGAAAGAACCAAATCATTCTGTGCATGTATCTCAAGGCGTTCCCATGACCGAAAGAGATCAAGGAGCAAAACCCATGAGGCATCGAAGAGAGCACTTGTCGTCGTTGGTTCTCGAGGTCGAGATAGTGGCAGACAGAGGAGTCGGTCGAGGGAGGTCACACCAGAAAGTAGAATGGGAGAGCAGCATCATGAGCACTCCCACCGTGATGACAGGGCCACACGCCGAAGTAAATCCAGAAGCCCATCGAGGGCGGTGGTTTTCGTTAGAGATGGTTGACCCATTCCGAAGAAGAAGGAGTCGCCGGAGAGGGGGAGGTCTCCTCATAGCCAGAAGGTGTGGATTTTTTGGTGGAGGAGTTAAAGAAGCTCCAGAAGCAGTTAACTGAGGTTCAACAGGCGAAGGACGCCCCGGGAAAGAAGACATCTCTATTTTCCTCAGATATCCTTAAGGAGAAGGCAGAAACCACCAAGAAGTTGCCTCACATGGAGAGTTACGATGGGTCCGGGGACCCTTACGACCATAGCCAGGCGTTCGACCGGCTGATGGATTATTATGATTTCACAGATGCTTCCAAGTGTCATACGTTCGTCACAACGTTAAAGAAGGATGCGAGGCAATGGATGGGGACTTTGCCAGCAGATTCAGTATCTTCATGGACTGAGCTTTGTGACAAATTCCATGCTCGTTTTGGGAGCAACCGGAGAAGAGGAAAGCCTAAAGGTTCTTTGACACAGGTCCGACAGTTCACTAATGAATCCTTAGGTCAGTATGTGAAGAGGTTTAGGGAGGAAGTTGGTCCGGTGTCCGACCTTAATGATCTTCAAGCTGTAGGGTTGTTTCAAAATGGTCTGGATCTGGTGAAATCTAAGAAACTGGTGAAGAAACTGATGTTTCACCATTCGAAGAGCTTAGTCGAAGCTTTTGATAAAGCAGAAGGCTACATCGTGGTGGTGGAGGCTATAAATAGCCTGAAACGTTTTTATTCAGACCGAATAAAGGAGGCAGATACTCCAAAAGCTGAAGGCGATCAGAAGAAGGCTGGAGGGTACAATGATAGGCCAGAGGGCAGTTCGAAGAAGTACAACAACTCGTGGCGACAAGGAAGTAGTCGCCCACCTGTTCCCACCTCGAAGGTGAACAAGGTTTACACCAAACTGAACACGGATAGGTCGGTGATTCTGGATCAGATTAGGGGTCAGCCGTTCTTTGAATCGCCTCGTGATAACTATAAGACAGGACATGGCAATGCTCGAAAGAATTGTGGCTATCATCAAGCCGCAGGTCATGGCACTAATGAGTGTTGCAATATGAAGGAATTCGTGGAGAGGAAGGTTCAGAGCGGTTTGCTGGTTCAGAGCGGTTTGCTGGTTCAATATGTGGCCGGGAGGGATCAACAGGATCAACAGAATATTGATCGTACTATTTAGACGATTCAAACGGTTCCACCCATCCAAAATACTCCAACACCACCACCAAGGCACGTCGTTGATGTAACAACACCACCACCGGCCGGCGGCATAAACAATGCATGAAAAATGTGACAGCCTGCATGCAGTCGGCAGAGACCACTGAGGAGTGGGGGGGTTGTGTCAGACGGTAGTGAGTGGCACGGTAAACTAGGCAAGAGAGTATAACCTAGCAAGGAAGTCTTCAAACAAACGGTACGTACACAGACATTAGCAACTGATAATTCTCTCTCTCAATTCACTAGATATTATTATCCTCCATTGTTAACCCTTGTGAACACCGATACTGACTCTCACGCCTGAGCTATCCCCCGACGGTCGAAGTCGTCAAGCTTTTGGTGTTGATCGTGTTTACTGTGCAGGATCAGGATGTTTTAAGTGATTGGGACGTGGCAGAAGATCCTGGCGTTAACAAGGGGTAATTTTAAAAAGATTATGAATTATTCTCTTAAATTATATAAAACGTCAAATAATTTAAAAAAAAATCATCCTAAACGTCATATATTATGAGACGAATGGAGTATTGTTTTGTAAGTATAATAATATTCCCCTTACACATTGCAATCTTAGATAGGAAAACACTCATTCTCGTAACTTATTGTACCAACGAAAGCATGAGAATGGATCAATATTTGTTGGATCGAGTGGAAAGAATTTGGTGCCCTTTAATTAAGGTCTTGAGTTTGAATCTTGAGAATAGAAAAAAAAGTTGTGGAAGAGGAGAACAAAATAAAAAAAAAACAAGAAAAATACATCAGAAGGGCCTCGTAGTGAAAACCTCTGAATATCCTTCTAACGACTTGGTGATCTCATGAGCTCTATTAAAAATCTAGAGCCAGTCCTAGGTTTTTTTAAGGCCCATGACAAATTTTTTCAAGTGTGCCCCTTTATATAAATTAAATAAAAAAATAAATAAATTATCAATTAATTAATTTTATTAAAATTATAAAAATTTACAAAAGATAAGGAATAACATTTTAAAATGTCATCGAAGCAATGAATAATCACATGTACCTACAAAATAAAAATATCAATAAAATCGGTAAAACTAATGAAATACCTACGGCAGTTGACAAGTTTTACTGATTACACAATTGAACTTTTAATTTTTCAAATTATCCTACTAAACTAATTATTATTTTAAAATTTGGTTATTTCGTTAAAAAAAATTAATGGACGTTAATTTTTTATCTACAAAACTAATGAATTACCCACTGTAGTTGGCACGTTTTACTGATTACACCATTGAACTTTTAATTTTTCAGATTATCCTATTAAACTAATTAAAATGATTATTTTAAATATTTTTAAAAATAATTATTATTTTCAATAAAAAAATATTAGAAACTTTAATTTTTCCCACAAAATGAGCAAAGTTTCATAAAATATAGATTTAAAAAAATTAAAATTTTATGAAACGTTATTGATTTTTTTTAAAAAATCTCTTTTTTTTCTTTTAGAAAATAAAATTTTACTCATTTTTTTAAAATATGAAGAATTTTCCAAAATTTTTATTAAAAATAATAATTACTTATAAAAATTAATAATTTCTTTTTTGAAAAAATTGAATCAGTTTTTTATTTATCTTTTACTGTTTTTTTGTTTTAATTTATATTTTTAGTTTTTTTTAAAAAAATTCTAATATTAAGAATGGCTCATTCTGTTAAAAAATTACGTAGACATTAATTTAATTTAAAATCACTTTAATTTTTTTGAATTTATATTTATGAAACTCTACTCATTTTATGAAGAAAAAAAAGTTTCAAATATTTTTACTTAAAATAATAATTATTTTTAAAAATATTTAAAATAATATTTTTAATTAATTTGATGGGGTAATTTGAAAAATTAAAAGTTCAATGGTGTAATCAATAAAATGTGTCAACTACAGTGGGCAATTAATTAGTTTTGTAGATAAAAAATTAACGCCCGTTTATTTTTTTTTAACGGAACTACCCAATTTCAAAATAATAATTAGTTTAGTGGTGTAATTTAAAAAATTAAAAGTTTAATGGTGTAATCAGTAAAACCTACCAACTACAGTGGATATTTATTTAGTTTTGCCCAATAAAATTTAAACCACAAAATATTATTTAAAATATCTTCTTGTTGTACTTTTAGATGCAAAATCATCAATTATACTATTATATTTAATATTTTCTAACATATCATTTTCAATGCATAATATTCTTAATATTTTTATTATTTTATTTTTTTACTCACATAAATACATAAAATTATACAAAAATTTGGACACTCCTAAATTGTAGGCCCTGTGCGGTAGCCCTGGTGGCCTTTGCCCAGGGTCGGCTCTGTCAAAATCAACCTATTAAAATAAATGGATAATGACAAATAAAATATAATTAAATAAAATAAATAAAGTAATTGTACACCAATAAAATTTAAAATATGCTTGAATAATAAAAAAAATAAAAAAAGTTAATTAAATCGAGTCAAGAGTAACAAAATAATAGATATTGTAGAAGTAGATATAGAAAGCATAAAATAATAGATATAGTAGAAGTAGATATATACAAAATAATAAATTTATTTTCAGACTAACTATAAAAGTTACTCCCGTATTATTTACATAGAAAAATAAAAGGAGAGTAAATAAAATAAAAAAAATTCAAATTTATTCTTAATAATCCCAAAAGATTATAAAATGATGAATATTTTTATTTTTTTTATACTAATAAAACCCATTTAAACATATTTATTATTCACTTTATATAATTTATCTCATCCTTTTGAAGATTTTTTTTATACATTTAGTCATAGAATATAAATGATCTAAAATTATTAACTTTTACAAAATTATTATCTCCAATTAATTGAGTTACATAAACTTTATATTTATATTTAAATAAAAATGGAAATCAATTTTTATTTAGGGAATTAATACGTAAACGTGGGGAAATATTAAAAAATAATTATTTAATGTAATGAATAAATTAATATTTGGTTCATATAATCAACCTTTGCTCCAAGCGTGTATCAAGCCTCTCCCACTTTCTGTCCGGCTCCAAGTCTAAGACAATGGTGGAATAGCAGATTTTGAAGAAGGGGAGATTTTCGTTTCAGTTCTTGATTCTGAGGTAACTTTTTCCCTCTTTTCTTTATTACTTCTATAAAAATTCAAAATTAAAAGAAGAAAAAACCAAATTAAAAGACCTGTTGAATTCTTAAACCCATCTGAATTTGTGCACGATGTTGTGATTTTTTCAATTGTCTACTTTTAGAGACTCAATTGGGTATTTACACCCTTATTTGTTCTGGGTTGAATTCTGATTTTGTGCCTGGCTTTTAGGGCTTGCTTGGATACTAATTTCATTTTTTTTCTTTCTGATTGCATTGTGTTGTACTGTTTTATAAACATATAACATTGTTTTATGTGAAAACTTTATCTTCAGTGTTCTCGTCATGGATTTTAAGACATTCAGAAAACACATTTATGTATTTATAGTATTTTTGTATGTTTAATTTAGCTGAATATGTGTTATATAAATTTATTGAGATTTTAAAAAAAGGTGAATACTTTAAGGTATAAATGTTTTTTTGGATGTTTTGAAATTGGTGTCAAAAAGATCTCGAGAGCAAGTGGCCACATAAAGTTGAACCTTGAGAGCATATCTCTGTCAGTTTGTCTGGGGTGAGTTTGAGAGGGGATATTTAGTTTTTCTCGGGTGGGTGGCTGGGTGTGTGGTGGGGGGGGGGGGGGGACAAATTTGCCATGAATTTTGATACACATATATAGTTAGGTGGTTTCAACTAAGATGGCCACTCAAATAAGAAAGTTAATTTTATACTTGCTAACACACAATTCATTTTTTTCAGAGTTTTAATGAAATGGAAGTTTGACTCACTCATTCTATGAGTCAGTCTCGAATGATTGCGTAATACAATTATTTCTCTCGAAAATTCGGTTTTGGAATATTTGGATGAGAGATGGTCCTCTTTTAGTAGCTTTTTCTCGTCTTTTTTTTCCTCTCGTTCGAGTATAATTCTCCTATTTCTAACTTCTATACTTGGGAGGGAGATTCAATTTCTTGGGATTTTCATTTTTTCCGTAATTTAAATGATAAGGAGACTGATGAATTCTCCTTATTTATTCAACTTCTTAATTCAGCTTCCTTTTCTCGGTCCTTAGATAGGCGTGTTTGGTGTTTTGATTCTTCGGGTATCTTCTCATGTCATTCTTTCTTCACTTATTTCATCGTTTTCCTCTAGCCTCTTATATTTGGAAAACAAAGGTTCTCTAAAAAATTAAGGCTTTTATGTGGTCCTTAACTCTTTGTCGGTTTAATACTAATGATATGCGTCAAAGGCGTAGGCCTTACAAATCTTTACCTCTAGATGTGTGTAATGTGTTTGACGGATAGTGAGTCTCATTCTCATTTATTTCTTCATTGTTCGATGGCTTGGCAGTTGTAGTGATATTTGTTTAGTGTGATGAGTGAAAGTTGGATATGTCCTTGGGCGAAAGATCTTTTACTATGCAAATTCAAATTCAAGGGTTTTGGTCATACAAGTGATAGGAGGATCCTTTGGAGTTTTGGTTGTTTTTCTATTTTGTTGGGGATTTGGATTGAGAGGAATGTTTGATCTTTTTGCGATTGGAGTACAAATATTGAGTTATTTTGGGATAAAATATTTTTCTTTGTTTCTCTTTGGGCTCATGTAATGGATGTTTTTGTAGGAATTTCTTTATTTGATCTTCAAAAAGATTGGCGGGCTGTGCTTCATTAATACTACGTTTTTTTTCTCATTTTTGTTTTCTTCAATTTCTATTGGGAGGACTTCTTGTTCTTGTTATGCGTTGTAATTTTCTCTTCTAAGTAATAAAATATTCTTCTTTTATAAAAGTTTTTTTTAATCTATTTATTATAATCGTTCAGAGTTGTATAGGGTAATAGGACATTTCTAAAAAGAAAAAGTATAGGATAAATGGATAGTAGGACAATTATGTGCAAGTGTCTTGTGCATCCTTCGTATTTGTATACAAAACTTGTAAATAAAGTCGATAATATAGTAGGCCTTTTTTCAGTAGGAGGGAGTATTAAATAGTCTTCTGATACTCTCCGTAGCTTATTTTGTGGGGTTGAGTATGCCGCAGATCAAAAGATTTTGGCATGCCTTTATAGAAGAACATTAACCTTTTACCTTAGTTTCCCTTCATAATGCTAATCCCTTATCGGTTAAGCTATGCATCTTATCATATAAAAATTTATTTCAACGATGGGTTATCAAGTGCACGTACGTTACAACTAATTGCTTCAGTTATCCATTCAGGGTACCCCTATTCCTATTGGCCACCATAGTTGTCGAGTCATGAATCGAATTGTATATCGAAAATCCTCGAATCGTTAGTTGTGTATTGTGCGTGATTGTAAGATACAAAAATAATTACATATAGTGGTGGATCCAAGATTTTGCCAAGGAGGGTCAAGACTCGATACATTAAAAAAAATATAGACAAATTAATACAATATATAATTACGATACACTCACACGGTCACACACACACACACGTGTATATGTATATATATGTATGTATACACACAGACACACTAATCCAACAAGGAAATATTTTACCATTATAAGTCACCAAGCAAAGATCAATGTGAAACACAAAATTTGCTTTGCTTTGTTTAATTTAAAATGTTTAAAGTACATGTTTTATCCTTGTTATTATACTTACCCATCAAAAGTCAAATATGGTAAAGGCAATTAATGAACTTCTCTTTTGATCACCTACTTCTTCATAAATTAATGTTTGGTTAGTCGGCTGAAAGATGAAGCATTTCTTTTAAAACTCAAAGACTATGGAATGTACTTTAGCGAAATGCAACGAATTGTCAAGGGTCCTATTTGCAAATTCAAGGAACGTCTCCTTGCCTCCAAACATGTCCACCCCTGATTACATATCTAAGCATATAGAGAGCTCTATGTTCTGGAAGCATATTTGTTTTTTAAGTTTAATATCAAAGTAGTCAAATAAACAAACTCTAAATACTCGTACTATAGTTTGAAGACTCTAAACTAGAGGCTAATAGTCATTATTATTTAAGTAATTCACTTGTATTCATAATGGCACAAGAGAATAAAATGTAAATGACCTTTAATATATAAGTAAAAGCCCAAAGTGAAATTAATCCCCAAAGTACAAAATGATGAGCAAAAGTCAAACTCCAAAATATATCAGTGTGAGAAAGGTGAAAGAAAGAAAGTGGAGACAAAGTCTTATAAGAAGTTAAGAAACCCTAGAAAACATTTTAAGGCTTGTTCTATAGAATGAGTAAACACCTTGCATGTGTTGTTTTAACTTTTTCAGGCCCATATCAAACTTAAATATGTATCATTACCATATTGTGTTGTATTGTATTCGGCAATATTATGTCACTTTCAGCTACACTAGCGACATTGTATTAAATTACTCATCTATTGATTTGTAAAATATGCATGTTACGATATTCAAAATTATGATCCAACCAAGGTTTCCCCAAAAAGCGAAACAGAACTTTTGAGTTTGGACACAGTTTTACAAGTTGAATCACTCCTACCAGAAAAGCACAAAGCTAGCTGCTGCACATGATCAAAATTCAAAAGCAATGTGCTTTATGCCTTTTAGCATTCAATTTTGATACCTCGTGGCCCCTATTACAGAAACAAATAGCGCTTCATCGTGCTTCATCTTGGATAACATCAACATGTCTACACTCTATCTTTGCCTGATGCTTATGCACGTAACATAATATTTTCTCACTTTTTAAGCTATATTAAAATGACTAAGAAACATAAAGGAAGTACATGAATTACTGAAAAACACGATGACTGTACATTACATATTTACATATTAATCATATTCACACAGCTAACAGCATCATATGTAACTTATAATTGAGCAGTCATAACTCATAAGAATTACACTATGTTTTAACTAAATGCTCATATTCTCATTCACCTCAAAGAAATTTATTTTGAATTATTTGAGTGAACTGTGCAGAAGAACTATGCAGTCACTAAAAATACTTTTGTAAACTAATTACTTTTAGTAGTGCAAGAAAAAATGACACATTGTCCAACACAGAAGAAATTGACGAAAATGCTAGCTGAATTGTTTTGGTCTCTTTCTCTAGTTGGAAGAGAACTAAGAGACAATGGTGAAGGAGAGAAGATTGAGAATAATTGGAAAATCTTGTTTCAAATAAAGATTGTGCTGTAATTTTCTCTCTTTTTCTACTCCCGGAAATAAAAAGGAAAACAAATTCCATTAAGTTGTATTTCTAAATTTGTATTAGCAATTTGAACAATTGAGTCATTTCACTTACATAGTTTCTGTCCTTCTATGTTCTGATGATTTTGGATTGTCGTACAGCTTCTACGGTTTTAGTTGCTAAATTTCTCTTGGTTCTTTGTGATTTCTGTTAACTTTGGAAAACTAAGTTAATATGCCCAAGAACTAAGCTTTACTATAAACTCATTAATGTAGGTCGAATTTGATGAGATAGTCAGGATACCCATTTTGTGAACAAGTTTCAATCTTCAGTTGGATTGTGCGTGCTAATTGGTTCTGCCCATAGAACTTGATTATTGACTCTTTTTTTGTAAAATTTTACTGGTTAAAAGATGGCCACGAAGAAAATTATAGCTATATGTCAGTCTGGGGGCGATTTTAAATTGGGTAAAGATGACTCTTTGTCTTACGATGGTGGGGAGGCTTATGCAGTCGATCTTGATCAGCATACCCTTTTGAGTGATTTCAAGAAAGAACTAGCTGAGATTTTCCAGTATAGTGTTGATGGCATGGTAATCAAGTACTTTCTCCCTGGAAATAGAAAGACGCTCATTACAATATCAAGAGACAAGGACCTTCAGCGCATGGTGAACTTCTGTGAGGATTCTGACCAAGTGGAGGCTTTTATCATGACCGAAGAAGGTGCTGCTCGAAATGTTTCAAACATGCCTGCCAGTAGGTACTTACGATTTGGTCCTGCTTTATTCATTTTTATACTTTCAGGCGGACATCTGTATACAAACTTTTGAACGCATCTGACCTGTACACAAACTTAATATTCAGTTTTGTTAATTTGCGCTGATTTCTTAACAAGGTATGGTATTAGACATGCCCATAATACTTGATATGTCTCAACTCACAATGTACTTTCCAATTCAACTGATGATGTGTTTGGTAACTCAAATACCAAGTCTCAGAATTGGAATTGAAAGCATATTAGCAATTTCATGGAATTGTGATTTAATTAAAATTTGGTTCTCAATTCTAATTCCAAGGCTTGGAATGAAGTTGACAAACATAGCTTGAATGTATTGTGCACAGAAAATCAGTGAATCTTATGGAACCATTTAATCATGCAGGTCGAGCAGGACAACTGCGTCTGAAGCAATGGTTCTTCCATCACATATGGTCCAAGCAGATGATACCATTGATATAGAAATGGACGCAGCCAATGAATCTACCCCAGGTGGAACTATTAGAGTTAACAATGGTGAAAAGCATCGTACAGCTGCTACGCAGTGGGAGAACACCATCACCGGCATGTACCAAAGATTTTCTAGTTTTACCGAGTTCCGTGAAGCTCTGCACAAGTACTCAATAGCGCATGGATTTACTTACAAATTCAAGAAGAATGACAGTCAGCGAGTATCTGTTATATGCAAATCAGAAGGTTGTCCGTGGCGTATATGGGCGTCGAAGGTAGCCAGCACCCAATTAATCTGTATTAAGAAAATGAACACTAAACACACATGTGAAGGAGCAGCTTTAAAAGCCGAGCATCGGGCAGGAAGGGGCTGGGTGGGAAGTATCATAAAGGAGAAGTTGAAACTTTCTCCAAACTACAAGCCCAAGGATATTGTCAGTGATATCGAACGAGAATATGGGGTTCAATTGAACTATTCTCAGGCATGGCGTGCAAAGGGAATTGCAAGGGAGCAGCTTCATGGCTCTTATAAAGAGGCTTACAGTCTGCTTCCTTTCTTCTGTGATAAGATAATGGAAACTAATCCAGGTAGTGTTGCTAGATTCGCTACAAAGGAGGACTCAAGCTTCCATCGTCTATTTGTCTCGTTCCATGCCTCAATATCTGGTTTCGAACAAGGGTGTCGGCCTCTGCTTTTTCTTGATATTACTCCTCTGAACTCAAAATACCAAGGTATGTTATTGGCTGCTACAGCTGCTGATGGAGATGATGGTATTTTTCCTGTGGCTTTCGCTGTAGTGGATGATGAGACTGATGACAATTGGCATTGGTTTTTGTCGGAATTGAAGGCTATAATCTCCACATCTCAACAAATTACGTTTATAGCAGATTTTCAGAAGGGTTTAAAAGAGTCATTGCGTGAAATATTTGGTGGAGGGTGCTACCACGGCTATTGCCTACGCTATCTTGCTGAGAAACTTAACAAAGACTTAAAGGAACCATTTTCATATGAAGCCAGGCGTCTCATGGTTCAAGATTTGTATGCTGCCGCTAATGCACCTAAACTTAATACCTTTGAACGGTGTACTGAAAGTTTAAAAGCTATATCCCCCGAAGGTTACAATTGGGTAATACGTAGTGAGCCAGACCACTGGGCAAACGTTTATTTTGGAGGTGCAAGGTATAATCACGTTTCATCTAACTTTGGACAACCATTTTACAATTGGGTATCTGATGCGAATGAGTTGCCCATAACTCAGATGGTTGATGCATTGCGAGGTAAGATGATGGAATTATTCTATAAACGACGTGTTGATTCCAATCAGTGGGAAACAAGGCTAACACCATCTATGGAAGAAAAGCTAAAGAATGAGACTTCAAAAGCGAGTTTACTTCAAGTGTCAGTCTCAAATGCTGGATTTGAAGTTCGGGGTGAATCTGTTGATATAGTTAACATTGATCATTGGGACTGTAGTTGCAAAGGATGGCAGATTACTGGTTTACCTTGCTGCCATGCTATTGCCGTTATTGAAGGTCTTGGTAGGAGTCCATATGATTATTGCTCCAGATACTTCACAACTGAGAGTTACCGCTTAACATATTCAGAGTCAATTAATCCTGTACCTAATGTAGAGAAACCATTGACGAGTGAATTGAGTGTGGCAGCAATTACTGTAACCCCTCCACCAACTAAAAGCCCATTACGCAGACCAAAGAGGAAGCAGGCTGGAGCATCAGATATAATTAAACGTACACTCCAGTGTAGCAAGTGCAAGTCCCCTGGTCACAATAAGAAGACTTGCAGGTATATTCTTCTTCTATGCTTAACATACTTTATATGAAATCGCTAATTATATGCATGTATAGATATTTTTATTATCTTTATAAATATAATTATACCATAGGATTATGTATAACATTGTGTGCTTCAAGGTGATAGAATGATCTTTAATCTATCATGAGCAGAACGTGTATAAGTTCTTGTAACAGCCAATAGCAGATACATACTGAACTGTTGGTTAGGTGTTTTAAAGGATTTAGTAGGTAATAAAATTAGAAGATTTTATTGGAGAGAGAGAATTTACAAACCTAAGGTGGACAAGAAGTCCAGCAAAAGCAAAAACACAGAAAAAACAAAATGACTAAAAATCACAAAGCCCTCTAATCGGTATGTAAATCAGAGAAAAATACACAAACGTGCCCATATTAGAGGCCTAGAAAAAAGTAGTAAAAGCAACTCTAAGATCGTAGTATTTTGTTCAGTCTAAACACCCCATAAAATTGCAAAGCACGCGAGGTGAGCATGAGTCCTTGTTTTAAAGAAAATTGTTTCCGGACTTTGTTCTGCGTTCAAGCAAAAAGGGCCATAAAGATCCTTGGTATCCTCTTATTATAACAGTTAGATAACATGGCTAGTGCAGTATCAAATCTTCTTCATGAAAAATAATGTAATGTTGATGACATATACTTAAATAACATGTTTATAGTTACTGGTTTACGTAAAAACTGTGCGCAATGAACCAGGAAAATTGTCAATTCAAGCAAGTAGATAATTAGAATGGGATCTAATTGATTAACATGTGCTTCCCTGACAAGTCTTGCCTTTCATATGTCAAGTACTTGTTAACATTTAGGTTTTCGATAGCGTGCTTGCTTTTGTTATGGAGTTGCTTATCTAGGCACTATCAGTTAGCTCAATTATTATATCCTTTCCCTCAAAATATATAGTCTGGGGACGTAGGAGGGAGTTGCATACTTATTGAAGATCTCGTTTTGGGCTTATGATAATTCACATTAATGAATCTACTAGAATACTACAAATTACTTTAACTAAATCTGGAAGAGCTGCATTTTTTGAATTCTTGTCAAGACATTCCTGACGTAAATTGTACCTTTGGGTACTTCTGTCTATCTACTTCAAATAGCTGCTTTTTTGAATTCTTGGGATTTTTAATCTGGTTCACTAGGGTAACTCAGTAGTCGGTTCATTTGATATATGATTACTGTTCTGACTGACGACTTTCTTTTTGTCCCTGCTTTTGTGAACAGCTATGTCAGGACGGATGATGAAGAAGCATCAGAACCCGTGCTGCTCTTAACAAATGTACCAATAGAAGAGAGCTAAGAAAGCGAAAGTCACGCGGTGTTTAAAATTTTCTTTTCCAAATCATTTAACCCACCTAAGTAGGAGAATGGTATGTAGTTTATCTATCAGGAGCTTTTACTTTGATTTTTTGCTCCCTTAGTGATGATCTTACTGCCAATAACTTTCTGCGAATATCGATTTAGGATTTCTATGATTTTAGTCTGATTTTTTGCTCCCCTAGTGATGATCTTGTTGCGTAGGCCTTGGAGTCTGGAGAATTTCCCGAGCTTTAATAGCACTCACATTAGTCTTTTTTCCAAAAATAGTTGGGAAATTCTTAGTAACGAGAATATCTTGAGTTTGTAAAAGAAGACATTGCACATATTCTTTGGTCAATAATGCATCTTCTAATGTTCATTACTCTCTCATTTGGATAC
This sequence comes from Panax japonicus, assembly GCA_020205505.1. Lineage (NCBI taxonomy): Eukaryota > Viridiplantae > Streptophyta > Magnoliopsida > Apiales > Araliaceae > Panax > Panax japonicus. The sequence goes on along the minus strand of CM035102.1, from coordinate 37,949,374 downwards.
CAAATGGCAAATCCCCAAAAAAAGGGAAGTGGGGCTACATTTGTTTGCAATGATGAGGGGTGTGATATGATTATCTTTACTAATTCAACACTATTAATTAGGGCTATTTTATTTGATGATTAATTCTTTATTTAATTTCACAAAATATTTGTTATTATTTTAAGGTCGTTTGATAGCCGAAAAGGGGAATTATATAATATTCCCTCTATCCCATAGTTATAGACTGATTTCTTTTGGCACATAGTTTGAAAAAATCAGTTTAAGTGATAATTTTTAACAGAAAATTTTCATATATACTCCTTAATATGGAATTAATGAATAAATTAATTACTCCTTACTTATCACACTGTTATAATTGTCTTTTATACACAAAATATGTTAAACTAGTAAAGCCTAAAAAGTTGAATTCTTTTATTGAGAATACAACATTAAATGTGATAAAAATAATGATATTGAAGGTTGTTTCTTCAAAAAAGAGTAATAGTTGAATATCTATTATAAGGGCATAAAAGTAAAATAATGAACAAACTAAATTTTATAAATGGTAAGTAGCCTATATATTGAGACATTTTAAAATGAAAATTAGCCTATAACTATGGGACGGAGGCAAGGGCGGAGCTAGAAATTTTTGTCGCCCTGGGCTATCAAGTACCAACCATATACGCAAGAAATTGTTCCACCAAAATCGATCATAAATTCAAAATATATATAAAGGTTACCTTGGCTAATTCACAAGTTTTAGCATAACAACCTCTTAGAGGCAAAATTTCAAACACCTTGAAGGCGTACTCTAAAATCTCATATTTCATAAGCATATATAATAGAGGAGCTTAGCCAAAAATTTCATCCTTATTACTCCAATTAGCATATATATAACCTCCCATCACACCAACAAAGTAATTTCAATACGTTATTTATCTCAAATTCACGAATTTAACAAGTATAAGCTAGTTGTCGTTGATGCACTTTCTCTTGGTTTAAAGAAAGAATTTTTTTTTTCTCTCTTGCTTCCTTGACTTTCCATTGTGGCTTATAAGATTGCTTAACAGCTGGATTTTTAACAAAAAAATTGGTTCAATTTAAAGATTATATTGAATGATTATAGTGAAAAATAACATACTGAATGCTAATAGTATCATTAGATTTCAAAACCTAGATAAGTAAATTAGTCAAAGCATGTCATACAACAAGTATAATATCAACCAAGTACTCCTATCTTAGTAATGTGCCACAATTAGCAACAAATGATGCATGAACAAGTAAAAATCAAAATTAAACACGATAGAGGCCAACATAGCACTAAAAATTACTCCCTCCAGAATGTCAAAAAAAAAAAAACAAGAACATCACAGTCTTTGAGGATACTAGATTAAATAAACAGAACTATATCTTAAGAATAAAGATGAAGACACAAGGAAAAAAACATTTGAATAAAATCATAAACACTTATTAAAAATTATTGTACACTTGATAAACAGAACTAAAAATTAGTGTACAAACCTTTAAAGACAGATGAGAAGCCCAAGCAATTTCTTAATACAAGAAAACAGGAAAACAATATTGGACTGGACTATTGAAAATATTATAGTACTAAATATTTTTCAAAAACTCCACCCAGGCTAAAGCCCACCCTAACCTATACATGGCTCCGCCCATGGACGAAGGGAGTAATTATGGTTTCATAACACTATTAGTGTATATAAGGGGGATGTTAGAATTTTGACGCATCATCCATGAAGCACTTATGTAAGACAAAATTATTCTTATTTTAATGAGAACTGTTCGTGTATATACTACGTTTTCATTTGACATTGTAATTCATAATCAAATGACATTAAAAATGATAAAATGTAATACATGAGATTAAATTACGAGATAAATGCTATTATCATAAATGCTGCAAAATGCTAGTAACTGAATAAGCCTATGAATTCATCAGATAGACAAGATTATCAAGATTTTTGTTATTTGCTGTCGAACTTATTCAAAATAGAATATCTAGGATTAAATGGATACAAAAACTCTATGTGAACATAGAAATTGGACATGAGTATATTTAAATTTCACTTATTTGTATTTTGACCCCCAATGGTGGGTAAAAATACAAATAAATAAAATACAAATACACTCATGTCTAATTTTCATGTCCTTGCTCGAATGGATAATATCAATACTGATACATGTGTGACTGCGAAATTGACTTACTAATTAATTAGTAAAGAAATGAAATATTTTGTTGCTTCCTTCTGGATTTTTCCATCAGAAAGGTGAAGTAAAACAGCAAAGAAAATGACAATTTGTCATGGAAGAACAGCCGTTAAACGTCCAGGTACATTATATGCCTATGCTTCATAAAAAAGCAATGGATTTATTGGCAGTTAATAGTTGTTTTGTTTTGGAAATTTAGATACAAATGGAAGACATAAATGTAATACTACTATATAATAGTTCCAAAATTAGAGATATTAATGTTTATAACGCTTGCTTGAGCTCTAAATATTGCATTTTTGCTGCAAATATAACATCATACAAGAGAGCAATGCAAATGACATATTGAAAAGGAAAATGGTTTATAGCTCGACAAATTTCATGATGTGAAATTTTAAGCAATAAGATTAAATAAATTTATGTAGAGTTTTTTTTATTTTCTCCTACTTTATATATTTATATACGTCATTATTTACTATTAACATAAATTTATCGTCATATATATCAATACTCCATCAAAAAGTATGCATGTTCAAGTACAAAACATTGAATCTTTATGTTCTTCAGACGCTGGATTTTTTGAGGTAAAACCAAGTCTTTTAGATGTGGTTCCCTCATTAATAAAATTAGTTTTTGTCTTTTGCTAAAAAAAAATTACTAGTAAATACTCCCTTAGTCCCAAAATGACAAATCATATATTGACGTTAATGTAACATCTTAATTACCGATAATAATTAGGGCTGTAAATGGTAACCGGAAAATTCGTATTCGTCCGCATCCGTATTCGAAAAAAAGCGGATATTATTCGCATTCGAAAAAAAAACGGATATATCCGTATTCGGTTTAAAGGTATCCGTAAATAAACGGATACGAATACGGATATAGGCGTATTCGTATTCGATTAACATCCGTCCGTAAATATATCCGACGAATACGGATATCCAGAATCCGATATTCGTAATCCGTATCCGAATAACTTATATATATATATATATATATATATATATATATATATATATATATATATATACACACAATATACACACACATATATATTAATAACTTACATTCATTAATTAATCAATTACATACATTTATTTTCCTCCCCTTATGATTAGGATGTTTAATTAATATGTATGGTTTAAATATTAAATTGTGTTTAATTAATATGTATGATTTAAAATTTATTTTTTTTCGTAAATATTTTGAATGAATTTTATATTAGGTTACTGATAAACGAATTCGGATATTCGGATATCCGAATAATTTGTCTATTCTGATAAAATAAACGGTAACGGATATTATCCGTATTCGAATATTTTTCTGAATACCGGATACGGATAATATTTTTAAAATCCGCCGAATACCGGATACGGATACGGATAAAGAATTGGTTTTTCGGATACGGATACGGATATACCTGTATCCGTATCCGTTTAATACCGTTTACCCCCTAATAATAATATATCTTGTAATTATATATATATATATATATATATATATATATATATATATATATATATATACGATAAAGATCAAGAGCATTCTTCTTAAATAGCATTCCGCCTTAAATAACATTCTTTTATCAAAACGACGTAGTTTTGGAGGGACGCGGTGACATTTTGTAAATACGCGGTGGCATTGTATTTATAAAAATGTCACCGCGTCCCTCCAAAACTACGTCGTTTTGATAAAAGAATGCTATTTAAGGCAAAATGCTATTTAAGGAGAATGCTCTTGATCCTGACCGTATATATATATATATTTATATATATATATATGTTGACATTTTAGTTACGAATTACGTAAATAATTAGCGTTAATAATATTTTAACGATGTTGTAAAATGATAGATAAAATAAATTGAAAAGAGAACAAAATATACATATTAATAATCTTTTGCATTCAAGTGGTCATCCACAATTCTTTTGATATCAAATAAATTTCTCGGATATGGTGTCTCCCCAGCTTATTGCTGTAGCTCTCTCTATAATATATATGGGCTATATGTATATACACAGCTGTGTATTACACAGTAGGGCTATGTTGGACAACTATAGCTATAGCCCAGAATAGCTATGGCGACAGGTGAAACCGTCGCTATAGTCCAAAAAATTGTCGCCATAACCGACTATGTAATACACAGCTGTGTACATACATTTTTCCTATATATATATATATACAGTTCGCTTCTCCAGCAAACTGAAAGGAGCGAACTAAGAACGAACCGGCTAGCTATAATGACGGTTTTTTCCTTCGCTATAGAATAGAAAGCCGACTTTTTATGCTATAGCGACGGAAAAAAACCGTCGCTATAGCTAGCCGGTTCGTTCTTAGTTCGCTCATTCCAGTTTGCTGGAGAAGTGAACTGTACATATATATATATATATATATATATATATATATATATATATATATATATATATATATATATATATCACAAACTAACCTTTACATTAAAAGAACTTAAGTTGCATTAAAGCAACTTAAACCTTTTAAAGGCTCCACCATTTATTGTGGTGGTTACCTTCCAATTAATTGATTTCTAACACTCTCCCTTGGATGACCACTTCCTAAAAATATGCCTCGTTAAAAACCTTACGAAAGAAAAATCCTGTGAGAAAAAATTTGGCTAAGAAAAAGAGTACATTATGCTTGTATAACTTCTAGTGCCATAGGACTGCCTCATTAAAACCTTGCAAAGGAAAACCCAATGGAAAAAAAACCTTAGTGAAGGAAAAAAAGTATAATCAACACATATCCTTCAGAAAATTTACTCCCCCTCATGAGTACCATTGTTCATGGTAAAAATATCTTTAAGTCAACGCATGCCAATGTTGTGCACCATTTTCTTAAAAGTCGCAGTTGGTAATGGCTTAGTGAACATATCAACCAAATTATCACATGATCGTATCTGCTTGATATTAATATCATCACTCTTCTGAAGCGTATGTGTATAAAAGAATTTTGGTGCAATATGCTTGGTTCTATCACTTTGATATAGCCTCCCATAATTTGAGTAATACAAGTGACCTTATCTTCATATATTATTGTTGGACTATTTGTGATTGATGATAATCCACAGTTCTCACAAATATACTGAATTATCGATCTTAGCCAAACACATTCACGACTCGCTTCGTGAATTACAATAATCTTTGCATGATTTGAGAAAGTAGCTAAAATTGTTTGCTTAACAGATCTCCATGAAATAGCAATATTTCCATAAGTAAATAAATATCATGTTTATGATCGGCCTTTGTGTGGATCAGAAAGGTAACATGCATCAGCATATCTAACTAACTGTGATTTTGATCCATTGGATAAAATAATTCAAAATCAGTAGTCCCACGAAGATATTAGAAAATATGCTTAATTCCATTCCAACGTCTCCGAGTTGGTGCAAAACTATACCTTGCTAGTAAGTTAACTGCAAATGCTATATCAGGTCGTGTAAAAATTGCAAGATACATCAAAGCACCAATTGCTATAAGATATGGTACTTCAGGACCAATAGTTTCTTCATCATTTTCTTGTGGTCAGAATGGATCTTTCTTGACATCAACTGACCGACCCACCATTGGAGTGCTCAAAGGATGAGCTTTATCCATGTAAAATTGTTTCAAAACTTTTTCTGTGTATGTTGATTGATGAATAAGAATTTCATTCGGAAGATGTTAAATTTGCAGGTCAAGACAAAATTTTGTCTTACCAAGATCATTCATCTCAAATTCATTTTTTAAATATTTTGTTGTTTTTGTTAACTCTTTTGGAGTCCCTATAAGATTTAGATCATCAACATATACTGCAACAATAGCAAATTCGGAATTTTGAATTCTTGATAAAAACACATGGAAAAATTAAATTATTTTTAAATCCTTATTTCAAAAGATATTCACTGAGGCGATTATACCACATGCGTCCGGATTAGAATTATATGCTTTAGGCATTTTATATCCTTCAGAGATTTTCATGTAGATATCATTATCTAATGATCCATACAGATATGTTGTAATAACATCCATTAATTGCATATCCAAATTTTCTTTTGCTACCAAGCTAACTAAAAATTTGAATGTAATTGCGTCCATTACAGGAGCATATGTTTCTTCATAATCAATACCGGGTTTCTGCGAGAATCCTTGTGCTACAAGTCGCACTTTGTACCCTGTATTTTTATTTTTCTCATTTTGTTTACGTACGAATACCCATCTATATCCAACATGCATTACACCTTCAGGTGTTCGGACTACAAGTCCAAAAAATTCACGTTTACATAGTGAATTTAATTCTGCTTGAATTGCCTCTTTCCACATTAGCCAATCATTTCTTCTTTGGCATTCATTAACAGTTTGTGGTTCATATTCATGATCATTACTTCTGGTAATATCGAGAGCAACTTTATATGAAAATATATTATCAAACAATTTTATTTCTATCCAATACTTCTTCTATATGTGCATAATGTATTGAGATATCGTTATTTTCAGATACTCAGGAGATAACTCATCCGTTTTAAGGGATAACTCTTCAAGAGTTTTATTTTCATGAGATTTTTGTTTATAAGTTTTGGATGGATCAATTATCTTTGTGGTCCATTTCATGGGTATAGCCTCTTTATAGGCTGTAACTTATTTTTCTTGTACTTTCCTCTTTTGATGAATTTTATCTTTAACACCGATCCATCTTCCACGCTTCAGGTGTGGCTTTGTTTCATTTGCTGTTGTATTAACTGATTATCCTATAGGGACTTCAATCCGTGCTGGAGTATTAGTAGCTGGAATGTGAGATTTCACTATTTTCTTATTGTCAGTGAATACATCTGGTAATTGATTTGCAATTCTTTGCAAATGAATAATCCTTTGAACTTCCAGTTCACATTGATTTATGCGAGGATCAAGATGAGATAACGTCGAAACATTCCAACTAATCTCACGTCATGCTTCAGGCAACAATTTTTCTCTCCCTAATTGTGGGAAAATTGTTTCATTAAAATGGCAATCCTCAAAATATGCCTTAAAAACATCACCAGTTAGAGGTTTAAGATATCTAATGATAGATGAAAAATCAATACCCGTATAAATTCCAAGTCTACGTTGAAAACCCATCTTTGTGCGTTGTAGGGGTGCAATAGGTACATATACAGCACAATCAAATGTGCATAAGTGAAAAATATTTGGTTGTTGGCCAAACATAAGTTGCAATAGTGAGAATTTAGATAAATAGTTGGACTAATACGAACTAATGATGCAGCATGTAAACTAGCATAAATCCAAGTAGAAACTGGTAATTTTGATTTCATAAGCAAAGGTTGAGCAATAATTTGAAGTCTCTTGATAAGAGATTCAACTAAACCATTTTGAGTATGTGTATGGGAAACATGATGTTCAACATCAATTCCAATCGACATGCAATAATCATCAAAAGCTTGAGATGTGAATTCATCAACATTATCTAAACGGATTTTCCTAATTGGATAATCAGAAAATTGTTCTCTTAACCTAATTATTTGAGCAAGAAGTCTATCAAATGCAACATTTCTAGTAGAAAGTAAACATACATGTGACCATCTGGTTAATGCATCAATTAAAACCATAAAATACTTGAATGGACCACAAGGTGGGTGCATTGGTCCACATATATCACCTTGAATTCTTTCTAAGAAAGATGGCCACTCGACAACAATATTTGAATGTGATGGTTTGGTAATTAATTTACCTTGAGAACATGCACTACATGAATAATCATTAGTTAAAAGAATCTTTTAGTTCTTTAAGGGATGTCCGTAGGAGTTATCAATAATTCGACGCATCATTACAGATCCTGGATAACCAAGACGATCATGCCAAAGCATAAAAACCTTTGGGTCAGAACACTTCTGGTGTATTGCAACATTTATTTCAATTGTTCTCATTGTAGTATAATATAACCTAGAAGAGAAAATAGACAATTTTTCTAGTATGAGCTTCTGGCCCGATACTATTGAAGTAAATGTAGTAAATGTAGTAAATGTTTTCTCTAACATATCTTCCTGATTTTCTCCCCACATAATTTTAATAGTGAGATTATTTTAAAACGTGCAGAATTATACTCACTCACACTCAGAGGCGAAATTAGGGGGGGGGGGGCGGGTGGGGGCATCTGCCCCCGGTAGTAGAGGAGCTCCAGGCGGAATAAGGGTGGATTCTGTGGTGGTGGAAATCAGAGTTCAGGTGGTTTAATTTGCCAGAGGAACGGAAGAGAGGGAAGTATCACGACGAATTGAGTTTCCCGAGGTGGAGATACATGGAAAGTTGATTATATATGAACTGAGGTAGCGTGGAGCTACACATGTACATCAGTACAGGTCATTGATTTACTCTACACACTTGCGCCATGTCATCGTATGAAGGACCCACCCCGCTGTGTATGGCAAGGGACGGATGGGTTTTACACCATTTAAACCCAATATCATGCAGTTCGGGTTCTTTTTTTTTTAAAATCTAGTTCTAGGTATTAATGGACTACTCTTTTCTTTATTTTAAATACTTATTTGTTAATATTGGGCAATTAAATATTTTTAGGAATGAAAGATTTTTAATTGTAAATTGTCACAATAGTCAAATATATGAAAAAATAAAAACAGCATCAATAAAATTAATAATTATAATTTTATTTAGAGTAAATTGGAATTGCATATGTACTCATTGATTATTTTATTTTATAATTTTTTATGGTAACAATTTTATAAAATGAGTTAAGTTTATTTGATTTATAATTATGGAGAAACTTATATAAATTTGAACTTTCATTATTTTTAAAATTTTTTGTATTGCTCTCTTAATATTAATAATTCACTTTTATGGAATAAGTTGAATAACATATGAATTTTCTAATAATTATGAAATATATAGTTCCACAACAGAACTATATATGGATTCTGTTCGTTCCTTTTTACTTATTTTTTGAAATCTAGTTGGTTTTGTAAAGGTATTTCTTTTTGCAAATAGTCTAAACAGTTGACTCCTCTCAGTCATACAACCGAAAGAAGCTCTTCAAGTGTCAATAAATAAAAAAAAATTTAGTGATGTATTTTTTGACCCCCCTATATATACGTTCTGGTTCTGCCACTGCTCACACTTTTAAAATCTTGCAACCTCAGGTTCAACCAATTATAATGAGCTTTTGGGAGGATTACAGATTTTTGATTCTCATATCTTTCTTTTAAATCATTCCATAAGACAAGAGGATCTTTTACAGTAAGGTACTCAGATTTTAATTCTTCATGGAGATGACAGTGAATAAAAATCATTGATTTTGCATGATCCTGCAGGGATGCATGATTGTCAACCTTAATTATATCTCCAAGATTATTTGCCTCTAAGTGAATCTCAGCATCAAGGGTCCATGACATGTAATTCTTGCCCGAGATGTCAAGGGCAGCAAATTCAAGTTTTGTAAGTTTTGACATCTATTAAAAACACATGCAATAATATGAAAATACTACTAGTTAATAATAATTAAACATCTCTAAACATAAAGGTAGATATATAAATAATATTCGGGCCACCAGATGTGTAGCCTACTACATAGAACATACGATTATATATAACAGTAATATATATATATATATATATATGATGTATATTTGCCTATAATTTTCAATGTTTATTAATGATAAAAGCATTGATATGGAACATACTTGGTCATGTTACATGAACCTGCCAAAGCTATTATATATATATACACACACACACACATACATGATCAAATTTAATTTTAATAAAATAATACTTACAGTGAGTTGAGAAAATTTTCTTTCCAAAATTCTGTTGAAACTTGTGCTGATAACGTGTTGTAAAATGATAGATAACATAAATTGAGAAGATAACAATATATATATATATATATATATATATATATATATATAATCTCTTAATATATTTTTTTATTCTTATTCTTCACAGATTTTCTTTATATATTTAAAGACGTCTTTACGTTAGGCGGGCATGTAGGGGAGTGTAATGGGTTAAAGTCTCACATTAATTAAGTTAGATTATAAAACTCCTATATATACTCGAGAGATCTCTTCACTTAATACCAATTAATTTTAAGATAAATATTTCAATAAGATATTATCGAAAAAGTACCTTTAGTTGCACAAAATTTAAGAGACCCTTGTTACAAGTCACACGAAGCATATGGACACATGGACGGAACTAGGGGTGTTTATCGATAATTTATCGTATCGAATCAGTCTGAACCAGACCGAACCAGTTACTGATTATACCCAAAACTAGATACCGATACCAGTACTAGTTGGACCGGTATACTGAACCGGTTAGCTCGTTCGGTATCAATACGGTACCGATTTTAATCCCATATTGTACATGTTTTTCCAACATGGTATTTCTAACTAGGAATAAAGATATTTTTGTATTTTCACGCCTTGCCTTATATTATGTATATCAATATATGTATAATACTAGTATCCTATGTTATTTCACAGAGGCACAATAGAGATTCAAAAGGAGGTGTTGAAAAGATCTTTAAAACTTTTTCAATTACTTATTTGTATTATCAAACAATTAATTAATCAAGATTATCTATGCACATCGAAATATAAGTTTGAAAACTCCACTTTAAGATTTACTAAGAAATCTCAATTCTAAAACAAGCTCTATGGATAGGCAAACACGTGGCATATATGAAAGTTATAATTTGCATAATGTAAATGACGTAAAGTAAAAGACACATGAGATTTTAAGTGGTTCAGAGACTAAAAAACTCCTACTCTACTCTTCTACTCAATGAGTAGGATATCCACTAAGTATATAGGCCCAACAAACCATTTTACAACTAAACCACTAAGGTTCCTTCGAGTCACTAAGTCTCGATAATTCGATCTGTTACTAAGACTATAATCCTCTGACCTTAATTTAGTCACTTAGACCGGGATCCTCTGACCGCAATTCGGTTACAAAAACAGGATCCAACGACCCTAATTCAGTCACAGAGACCAGGATCCTCTGACCCTATTTCTGTCACACAAACTGGGATCCTTTGACCCCATTTCATGTTTATTAAAGTGAGTTGGAGGTGCTACTAAGATGACTTGAATGCTCTTCATCTTATTTTACTTAGCAATATTGTTAATCATCTCCTTAGTGCTTGCTGAACTTTGTCGTTGAAGCTTGAACTCTTCTGATTATCTGCAGCTATTCATGATCATTATTGATGTAATGCTAAGCTATTAAATTAAGCTCTACATCTTTTGTGCTTAGAAGCCTTGAACACCTTTTGGGTTGTAGACTTCTGCTTTACATCTTTAGTTGGTTGGCTCTAAGTGTTTTTAGTGGAACATAGAGTGGTACTTGAGATTTCCCTTCTAATATGACACTCTCATGTTACCAACATTAACTTCATGGCTTCTTCATACTTAGGCTTTCAGTTCTGCCATGTCCTCCATTATCTTTGCTCTTCGCCTCTAGTTCTTTAGCTCTCTGGCTCTTTGATCTTGGATTTGCGACTCTGGCTTTTCCAAGTGCTCATCAGCTTCTAATCGTATGATGATGTGCTACCAAGATGACATTTAATCTCCTTCTCTTTTTGTACTCGGAAGCCTTGGACACATCTTCAATCGTAGAGTGATACTTACTTTACGTTTTTCATCTTTCAGCACTGTGTTCTTTTTCGATGATGATTCTCTTCTTGTATTGATCGTTCAATTTCCCATAATCATCATCTTTAATTTTAAATGATTTTTTCTTTTATAGTTCAATTAAAATCTTCCCGTTGAGAAGTATCCGTTGGAATATTTAATGCTCAATACTTTGATATCTCTGATGTTGACTTTCTAGAGCTTTGTGTCAGCGTACTTCCTAACTTAGGACATATCACATCAATCAGTAACTTTACTTACTTTTTTGACAAATCACTTTCAACCAACTAGCCAGTGGACACACCTTTGATTTTTTCCAGGGATACTGTTTGACACCTTGGGATCTTTTTCTCACAATGTTCCATTTTTCAGTCCTCTTGTCAGACCTGACTTGACTCTACGATCTGTTATCTCAAGAATCGTAGGGTTGAGCTTTACGTTCTATTGAACTTTCTGCTCTTCTGTCTGTTGATAGTAGAGTGATGAAAATCGAAGACTTATGCTTTGTATCATCACTAAGATTATGACTTCAACTTTTGTTCTACTATCTAATTACTTTATTTTGTATGGACTTGATGTGCAGAATTTTCTTTGCTCTTCGAACACTTTCGCAACTCTTTCGATTCACAAAAATGTTCTTCAATTCTTTATTTCTCCTAGGTTGTCTACTTTACCACTCTTTGTTTACTCTATGAAGGTGATGAAATCTTTGTGATTTGTTTATCTCCCCACGCTTCATGTCATCAACTTCTACTTTATAAACTTTTGATTTCTCTGTGAACAATTATGAGCTTTATGATCAGCCAGAGTATCTTTATAGTGCGCCTTTTATAAAGTCCTTCTAGAGACTCCTTCTGGTGAGTGCTATACCCATACTTCTGCTATATGCTTCTTTTTGTGTGATCTTTACCTTATATCCATTGTACTAAGGTAATCTTTACAATCACCTTTAGTTATATGGTCAACTTTACAAATTATGCTTTACGGTTCTGAGGCTGACTTTACGATCTTGACTTCACTGAACGATCTTGTAGTTATCTTATGATATTTCCTTCATTCAGTTTCTGCATGGAGTATTCTACGACCAGCCTTTACTAAGCGATCTTTACTTGACTTTACGATTCACTGATCACTTAATAAGTTTGTTGTTACTTTGCTAAGTGATGCTACTCCTTCTATAACTTTGTGATATCCTTGCAACTTTCAGATCATCTGTTCACTTTACGAGCTGATTTTTCATCTTATGAGATGGAGTGAACTTTGCAATTCTTCTGATGCTTTACGAACAAAGTTAACTCTGCGAAGTATCTTCATACTATTAAATTGGCATAGTAACTTTGCGATCAACGACTTCCTATCATCTATAAATTAGATCAATTCAATAAGATCAACCTAACATGATTTGATCTTTCTAATCTAAGTCATTATACATCAATTCATTTGTAAGGATTCTACAGAACTTACTTATACAAATATACATTAATCATATTTCTCTTCAAGCACATGTAGATTACTCTGCTGACTATACTACTAACATGCAGAGTAGTTTTTACAATTGATTATATCTATTACATATGCAGACATGTTAAAGATCAACATCACAAGTTTGATCATTTTATTCGAAGTCCTTGTATATAGTTTTCTCAGTTAAGTATTATCAAAAACTTATTCATACAAATATACTTTAAGTGCTTCACCATTAAATCATATACATTTGGAATCTAATGAGAGTTCTAATCAATCTCCCCATTAATGAAACAACCTTTTAATCCATAATTAGATTCCTCACATACTACTCCATCACAAACTCAACCTTAGAAATAAGGTACTATCAACAATTGCAACAAAGCTCTAGATTGCAACGATCCATTTAAAAATATTCATCTAAAAATATCTTGAGATATTCTCCTAAACCATCTCAATCTTCACCTCCCAAGTCTTATCCTCTCTGGATTGCGATGATCTTCGTGCCCAAAGCTCGACTCAATTTGTCACTCTACAATGCAGTCTTTCTTCCAAATCGTTGACTCTCACCTTCACCTCTCTCATTCTCGTAAAGGACGCAGATGCATCGTCACCATGGCCGATTTCGGAAAGGTAATTGTCTTTTCAATTAATTTCAATTAGAATCGGGGATCTGTTTAAAGTTAAGATTTCTTGATGAATTACAATGCGATTATTAAATAACTATCTCAGATGAGCAATTTTTGTATTTGTGGATTTAAGGGTCTGTTTGGTAGAGCTTTTTTTTAAAAGATATTTTTTGTGCTTTACTGCTTTTCAAATTACTTCTGTATTCAATTAACCTGTACAACCGGTTCGACCCAGTACATACTGGACATACAAAAATATCAAATAAATGGTATATACCGAGAAAATATGTACTGATGTCGAACCAGTTAGGTTAGCCAAAAAACAAAAAAAAAACGAATTGAATGCCTTCCCCTAGACAGAACCACTATAACCTATAGGGAAGGGCTAATCTGGATTATTTAAAATTTTGATATTTTTATTAATATCAGGCCTCTAATATTTGTAAAATAAATTATATATATAATACTCTTTGAAAAATATATTTATATTACTCTAAATATAAAAATTATTTTTATATTTTAAGTTATTTTTCGGGTATCATAATATGAATATCAAACTTAGTGATCTTTTTTGCTCCACTTTGCTTGGTGTAAAAGATCTATCAGTAAGTCTACTATCACATAAAATCACTCATATACTGCTCACATGCATATTTTGATGACCCACGCGCAGAGCAAGTCATGTGGGCCATCAAAATATGAATGCGAGTGTATGTGAGCGGTATTGAGTGATTTTATGTGATGGTAGACTTATTTAAGATCTATATATAATGCGATAAAAAAAATCTTTTTTAAACCCAAAAAGTATAAAATTATCGGCAAAATTTGGACCGAGGATTGAGGAAGATGCCTCCGAATCGTACTGAATAATTCATAACTTTATAATAGGCAAAACTAATGAAATACCCACTGTAGTTGACACGTTTTACTGATTACACCATTGAACTTTTAATTTTTCAAATTACTCCACTAAACTAATTATTATTTTGAAATTGGGTCATTCTGTTAAAAAAATAAATGGTCATTAAATTTTTAACGACAAAACAAATGAATTACCCACTATAGTTGACACGTTTTATTGATTACACCATTGAACTTTTAATTTTTCAAATTTCCCCATTAAACTAATTAATATTTTGAAATTGGGTCACTTTGTTAAAAAAAAAACATACATTAATTTTTTATCTATGTGGCTCTGAAAAAGAAATTCAAAAATAAAAAATATTATTTATGTGGCAATAAAATAATAAAAAACTTGAAAGTGAAAGCAAAAAAATCAAAATATTTTAGGTACTCTAATCTCAGATGTTTATCAATAAAAAAAACTTTCTCGCGAATGAAAAGCAATGCATCAACATTAAAAATGAAAACGCGATAATTGACAACAACAACATTTTGTATCTGTCCTCTGAATTATCTCTGCATCCATTCATAAAAACACAGAATCCTATCAAATTATAAATACAATCCCAACAAAATCAATTTAACCAAATATTACTACCACATTTGTGTGTGTATATGTAAAGTCCCCAAATCCGGATACTTGAAACCCGAACTCGGTACTTCACGATACCATTTCTATGAGTGGAATAATACTAGTAAAAATAACAATACTATAAAACTTAAACTTAAATTTACATTTATCAGAGTCTAATCCCAAGTACGCAACCTTTACTACATTCTTTTACATGATATATAATACATATCATTAACTTAATATAGTCTATATATTACAAATAATACCAAAAACATGTCCTGTTTGCTTTCCTTTTTCACTTGATCCTGGCCGAACTTTCCAGTTCTTCACACTTAGCTGAAAACATTTAAATTAAGCAAGGATGAGCATTTGAGTGCCCAACAAGTATTATATATATA
Source organism: Panax japonicus (assembly GCA_020205505.1). Classification (NCBI taxonomy): domain Eukaryota; kingdom Viridiplantae; phylum Streptophyta; class Magnoliopsida; order Apiales; family Araliaceae; genus Panax; species Panax japonicus. Next base: position 37,933,558 of record CM035102.1, on the reverse strand, counting down.
TAAGCTGAAAGAATTTAAATGTTTTCTTTATAATATTCTTCTACAACCGGTCATAGTTGTGAAGTAATCTGTACCAATAACAATAACATAACAACCCTCTTTCAAATTTTTTTGAAACTGTGTATTGTATATACATGGGTTTCTGTGACACATTATGAACATTGTTTTCATTTTTGAAAGGGTTTAAACAGAAATTCATCTGTAAACCGGCCATTGCTTATGGGCACGGAGGGTGATCAACCCCATTGTACCCTGTATTGATCAATACTACATTGCTAGAACGATATTATCGTTCATCCTTTGTCCGCCGTAGCGCATAAAATTTTTTCCATTATCGGGATGTTCATACCTGTCGGGTTTTCATAACAAAGGTCTTATCTTGTTCAACAATAATATATATTTAAACATATATGTATATCAAAGGTGTATCAACATATGATTAAAGACAATGATTATGCAAGTGGGGACACTTGTATAATCATTTCTAGAAATTAAAGAACAGAATATATATATCCGAAGTATCATATACTAACATGTTGATATTCAAAGGGTGTATATATTATAGGTTTAACAATCTGTACATTAATAATAATATAATTTTGAAACATTCTTACACTTGTCCATTGCATAAAGAAAATGCAAAGTTAGGATACTTGCCTGATGTGCTGCTTACAATTACGCAAACTTAGATTTATCTTTTCTATCACGACCTATCATTAATCAGATCATTTTACTGATTAGTACAACATAACGTACACATAACACTGCCTATTGCAGTCAGCACATTCCCTATTCATATTATCACACATGTTCAACAATCATTGACTCACAAGCAAACATCAACACATTCCTAATCACATTGTCACATAACCTTAATAACCATTGAATCACAAATAAACACATATCCAATTAAATTATCTAAGTCCAGACCAATTTCTGAAACATGTCGGTCTACCGATAACTTTATTGGGTAAAAATCGAGTCTAAGACTCTATCCCAAAGTTCAATATCCAAATAGTTAACTTAAACATCAGTCATACTATTTTTCATGCCCTTATAATAATTATAAAATAATTATTACCATTTACCATAATTTTTGAAATATCAAAATCATTATTAAATGATTTAAATATCAAATAATTCTAGTATCATTAAAATTTAATTAATATTAAGCTATTAATGAAACCATTGCCAAAATATTAAAGTTATTTATAATAACTCAAAATATTTTTAAAACATTTATATTACCTTTAAATGATTTTTAAAACATTTAAAATCATTCTTAAACGATTACTATTAATATTAAAATATTAATGTACCATTATCCAAATATTAAAAGTCATTAATTATAACTTAAAATATTTTTATTTCATTAATATCCTTTTTAAATGATTTTTAAATAAATAAAACTATTTTTAAACTATTTATTTAATATAACTATTAAATAAATTGAATACCATTAATCATTAAACAAATATCATTAATATTAAATTATTAATGAAATTATCCTTAAATATTAAATGTTATAGTTTATAACTTAAAATATCTTTAAACACTTTATTTTCATTTAAAATGATTTTTATAATATTAAAATCATTTTTAAACTAATTTATTTAATATAAATATTAAATACATTAAAATCATTAATAATCATTAATTAATGAAATTTACCTTTAAATATTAAAAGTTATATTTTATAACTTAAAATATTTTTAAATACCTTATTCTTATTTAAAACGATTTTTAATTTAATAAAATCATTTTTAATTCATTTAATAAATAACTTAATTATCATTAATATTAATTTATTAATGAAAATTATCACATAATATTAAAAGTTATCAAAAATAACTTAAATTATTTTCTTATACCATAATATAATTTTAAATGATTTTTTAAATATTAAAATCATTTTTAAATAATTTATTTAATATTATAATTAAATAAATTAAATACTTTTAATATTCCAAAAATATTAAATATTTATGAAATATATTTAAAATAATAAAAAACTAATTTTCAGAATTTAAAATAATTTTTAATATTTTATTTTGTATTTTTAATAATTAAAAACTATTTTTTTCTATTTATTTATTAATTTCCGGAAATTATAAATAAAACTGTCGCTAAAGGGCTATAGCGACACTTTCTATCGCTATAGGTGTTCTTGAGCCCAAGAACACTGACAGATCAGTGTTCGAGTTACCTCCTTTGACCGGCTGTAGATCACAATCTGATCATGATTTGGTCTATCTAAAGCATTGATATTATACTCAGTATGTAGTACTACAACTATCGAAAATTAATTAGGTCATACATCAAACGCACAAGGAGATCTGAGCTTGCAAACCTCCTGTCAGAACATTCCTAGGTTTTTTCAGAAACCCAGATGATCGACCATCCACTTTCATGCTCAAATATCTAAGTGTTTTACTCATCATTTATGTCATCTAAAGGTTCAAATCTATAGAATATATGTCAAGGTACAAGTTCATAACATCAAAACATCATATCATCAAAACACGTGTAAGATCTGGCATGGTCAATCCATGTCAGAAATCTGTTCTTCATGATTTCTGGAAATTTCCAGAATTGCCAAAACAGTGCAAGTGGTCAACTTTGACCACTTGTCACGTTTGATCTGTTGATTGTTTATGGGATTTTAAGGAATAGATATACAGTACAAACAACAGGATACAAAGTTATTACAACAACATTAACAAACAACATTCAATCAGTCAGATTTGAGCCGTTAAAAATGCTGTCAGACGCGATTTTCAGATTCTGGGCTTACCCAGATTTCGACCGGTCATGCCCGGTCAACGGGTTTTGACCGATCATAACTTCCAATCTACAGCAGTTCTGACTTCGATTCCTTTTTCATTTTAAAGACAACATGACAGGTTATGGATTAACACTTTAAAACAATAAAAATACATAACATACAAAGATCTATGAGGACTGACATTCATTGTCAGACGACTGTTAAACCTTTTTCCAGATTTTGTAAAATGTCAAATCCGAGCCTCTAGATGTTATGGATTCAACATCTAGCAACCCAGATCATCCTTAGACACTAATAACAACATATTTTAACAACAAATTACAAGATCTAACAACAGATCATTAGAAAAATTTTAAGGCTAGGGTTTATACCTTTGATGTCCAAATTCTGATTTTGTGTTGTTGTTTTGGTTATGGTGTTGGCGAGGCTCGGTTCTTGACTGATCTTAGGAGAGAATTTCGTAGGTTTAGAGAGAGAGAGGGGCTTGGTTAGGTGTTATGTATTTTTTAGTGAACAAAAACATTCTCTCTCTCCTTCAATCTATATATATACAACTTGATGCATGGTATTTGGTTGTTAGGTGGCTGATAGATGTCCATTATGTATCAAGGGAGTGGTTAGGAGTGGTTGGATTTGGTAAAGTTAGGTCACCAACTCCATTCTTTAGCAAGATTTGCAAGAAATCCTCAATTATGCAATAAGGGCAAAATAGTCAATTGATAATTCATTTTAATGGTATTATGGTAACTTGTCAAACCCTTAGGGTTTAGGGTTTGTGCAAATTTAGGTTTTATAAGCAAATAAAATCTAGGATTTCTAATTTAGGGTTTGTACAATAAAATAAAATAAAATAATAAACTAAAATTTTAGTTTCTAAAAATACCAATTAGGGTTTACTAATTTAATTTAGATATTTAATTATATCACTTTTCTAATTAGGTTTAAGCAACACTAATTAGCATCTCATTTTCCAAACTGGCAATTAGGGTTTATAATAAGCAATTTAGGGTTTCTAACTTTTGAAATTAGGGTTTATAATACCGAAAATTAATAAGGATTTTGAATAATTGCAATTCTCCCTCATTAGGGTTAATACATATATCACCGATCATAAATCACATTATCGTGATTACATAACGACTTAACAAATTCTCAAAGTCATGAATGACTTTCGCATTAGGGTTTTCTAAATATTAGGGTTTCTAGAATTTTAATTAGGGTTTACCTAATTAATCAAATCATTATATAATACACATCATAAAACATATGACATCGTTATATAACAGTCTTACACTCATAATTTATTTTCAAATTAGGATTTTCCACAGAAAACTAGGGTTTAACCAATTAACATTAGAGTTTTGAAATTAAACACCATAATTGACCAATCATCATCAACACGTACATACAGTACATATTCATAACACTAAAAATCAAAATATAATTAATATTATATTATTATCATCATTCCTTATTCCAGAACCAAAATTAGGGTTTATCAGTAACATTAAAATTGTTTCATCAAAACTGATACTCACATTAACCTTACACACATAGCATACATAATTATAACACTAACGAATAATAATATAATATTATTATTCTCATTCCTTGATCAAAACCCGAAATTAGGGTTTGGATTCCATATCTGATTTATCTGTCATAATTAACATTATAAATTAAGTTAAAATAATTAACTTAATAATTTGCACAAAATTCATATAATAAAATTATTATTATAATTATTCTAAAATCATTTCATAGATTATTTAAATAATATATAATTTTATTTTCATAGAAAATAATTGATAAAAACATTTCCAATATGGAATTAATTATTATAAAAATATAATTGATAATAATTAATAATTCTAAAATAAATTTATCTACAATACTTAATGTAATAAATAAATTTTATTTATCACACATATAATTATAATTACACATTACCTTGACACATATCATTCATATTTATTTTAATAAAAAAAAAATTTATACGCAAAATTTATGATTTATTTATATAGAAAATATCGGGTTGTCACAGTATATATATATATATATATATATATATATATATATATATATATATATATATATATATATATATATATATATATATAGACACACACATAGATATATAGAGAAATTAGGGAAGCAGTGGACCTTGTGATCAATAGTGAATGAAAGGAGTTCAGAGATATAAGGCTGCTGATAGTCAGAGGTGAGATGGAGGAAACTTACTGCAACACCATTTACTTCATTTGTTGTTCTTGTTGTTATTGGGGATTCAGACTCCATTGTTATCTGTAATGCTGAACTTTAAAGCTCAATTCAACGTTTTGGGTATTCGAATCTAGGAATTTTCATAAATTTTAGAGAAAGAAAATACGCAGATCTATTTGATATGGAAGAAAGGGGGAGAAGACAGAGACGAGAGGAAGGAAGATAGAAAATAAATCAAATTTATTTATTTATTTTCTTTTTCACATCCACGTAGGATAAAAACTGAAGCGATTTAACATCATGATGCAGAGATAATAGAATGATCCAATTAAAAAATGTTAATTAGTTTTGTAGACACTTAAAATTTTGTATTCTTGTTACTAACCTTGTAGGAGGGCAGAATCGCCTTCCAGAGATAGCCCTGGAGGTCAAATTAGCTTAATCTCGGAGACAACACCGAGATATTCAGTTTTTCATCTCAGAGATAACCCCAAGATACTCAGTTCCAGCCCTGGAGATAACCCTGGGAGTTTCAGTTTCAACCTCGGAGATAACCCCAAGGAATGCAGTTACAGTTCCGGAGATTACCCCAAAGAAGTCCGTTCTTCTCCCCATGAGTCAGTTATAACCACGGAGATAACCCCGAGGCACTCAATTTCAACCCCGAAGATAACCCCGGGAGGTCAGGCACACCTCAGAGACAACCCTGAGGACAATCAGCGCTCACAGAAGCCCAATCTCAAAGATAACACTGAGCAACGACTGCTAAATCAGCCCAGAGCCAGAGATAACCCCGATGAGGGGAAAAATCATCATTTTGACACCTCGATCCCACATTCACGCCGTATCAACAACATTTCATACCACATTCTACGCAGAAGTGTCCTACAAGAACCATATCTTAAATCCCGAGTGACTACTACATAATACAGCACACCAGATAGAATTTGAAGACCTAAAGATCTGGTCATAGTCCCATCTTCCAGCTTTGTAAAACCTCTTATCCCATGTCATTGTGTAGCTCTAGACAACATCATTCTGAAAACGTATTATACACCTCAATCGAATGCCCGGATTTAAAGTTATGAAGGTTTGAGCGGATAACACGTTGCATGCGTGCACGTACTTTGAGATGGCGGGACCCATGGAGCCCGAGGCACCTCAGATAACCGCAGGTGGACCTGTGGCTTCCATAGGTAGACATGCAGCTCCCCCCTATAGAAATAGAGGGCTTGGGGTGGCCATTTTATGAAGAGAAAAGGCAAGGAAGCCATGTCTATTTTGCTTTGTACACACTTAAAACTGAGTGCTTTCTTTTTCCAAACACCTGTGAGCTTGTGTTTTGCTATATTTTACCAGTGGAAACCGAGTAATCATTCATTTAAAGCTATCTAAAGTCTTCTTTGCAGCCCACTGTAAGACACCTCACATTTTTTAAAGCCGTTCTCCACTTTTATACACACATACTTATTCACGTTGAGAGTCGTGTTGTGTGCGTATGCCCAGATCATCGATCCGTTGCTTTTATTGCTTTTAATATATATATATATATGAAAACAGTAAAAGCAATAATATATATATATATATATATTTATATATATTTATATATATATATATATAGAGTCCGGATCCAGTCCGGGATCCCGGACTCTACTAAAATACGGACCTTTTTTTTTTTTTTTTTTTTTGCTTTTTTTTTTGAAACAACTAAAAAAAAAAAAATTATGGAATTGAAATTTTTTCATAATACAGTGTTTTGGGCGTGATTTGGATGCCTATAACGAAATATGTCTGTACAGTCTTGGCAGACTGTACATACATTGGTTGGTGTAGGTATTAAAAACACGCCCAAAACACTGTATTATGGAAAAATTTCAGTTCCATAAATTTTTATTTTTTAAGTTGTTCTACAAAAAAAAAAAAAAAAAAAAAAATTAAGGGTCCGGATTTGATCAGGTCCGGGAGTCCGGACCTGATCAATCCTGTATATATATATAAATATATATATTTTCTGGTAATTTTATTAAAGGTTGTTCAATTTTTAAATCAGGTTTTTTAATAATATTTTCTTCAAATTTTTCTTCAATTCTGTCTAACTGTTTTCCTACAGTAGCTAGATATTGATTACTAAAATTTGATTGTTCAATTATTTTTTTTTATCATTATTGGTTCCTTCTGAAATTTTAAAAGGACTAGCAATAACTGAAGTATTTTTTACTGAGATTAGGACTGTTTCTAATGGAGGGTGAGTAGAAGACACTTTAGTTTTATCTTCTTTTGTCCACTGAGTTTTACTAATAACATTACATTTACTTTGATATTGTTCATACCAATCGTAGAAAGTAATATTAATTTCTTCATTTTTGATAAATCTTTTCCATCTATTTACAATCTTATCTCTTTCCTTTTCAGTCGGATGATTAGATCTGAATAGATGTCTTTTTTCTTTATTGAGTTTTGAATTAAAATCTTTAACTAAGTTTTCCCAATCTAATACAAAATCTTTTTTAAGTACTCTTAATTTATTTAATTATTCTCAACAATATTTTGAATCCCTTCAGTCATTTTATTATTGTTTATATCGATGATATTCTTGTCTTATCCAAGACCATTGAAGAACATATTAAGCATTTGAATTCATTCTTCAAAACGGTTAAAACCAATGGTCTTGTTCTTTCTCCTTCCAAGTGTAGTCTGTTTCTGACTAAAGTCAGATTTCTCGGTCTAATCCTCTATCATGGACTCACGCGGCCAATTGACAGAGCTATTCAATTCGCCGACCGGTTCCCAGATAAGAATACCGACAAAAATCAGCTACAAAGGTTCCTTGGCTCGCTCAATTATATAAATGGGAGGCCTAAAATAATTTTATCAGTAAGATTGCGTACTAAGACAAATGAGGTTTTAAAACACATACTGTCTTGGCATATATGCACATTGGGTAATTTATATTTTATTTCCATTTGACTACCATTAGCCGAATTTAGTTTTTCACTGGTTTTCCCAGTTCTTCCAGTCAAACCCAGTTCGACAACCATTAAAGAAAAAGAGTCGGAGAAATCAATATCCAAAGTCAGTCCTACTGGATCTTCTTGTTCCCGTAGTATTTCAGATTTTAAAGATTGCACCAGTAAAGAGTTATTAAAAATTGCTCAAGTTCTCAACAAAAGAATTGACGAAGCTCTAAATGAAGAAGCTTCTAATCATTCCTCTCACGGAGATTCAGTCATCCAGTTTGCCGATGATGATGGTTCACAGAATGTACCTAACTCATATTTAGCTTTATTTTTATCTTTTCTAGCTTGTTTGGCTAGCTTAAAGTCGATACACATTTTTAAACCTATCTTTTGAATATGGCTTATAATATCGCCATAGGTTAAATTATCATAATCAATAAATCCTAAATCTTTACTCAATTCTTCTCTAACTTTGTGAGCGAATAAAGATGGTAAACCATTAACGAATTTTTCTTTCCAAAATGGTTTATTACTGTCATTTCTCATCATAACTCTAGATGTAAATACATCTTTGTACCATCTAAAATCACTTAGAGTGGGACAAGTAAGATTACTTAATTGGTCATGAATTCTTTCTGTAATATTACTAGGGGTTCCAACAAAGTGTTTAATTATAGTCATCCTTGCTATACTCAGAATGATACCGTTGAAGATAATGATTCTTCTTCTCCGGCATCCTCAGTTTATCCCACACAATCTGATTTTAATGCCCCTATTAATAATCAATTAAGAGTACTTAAAAAAGATTTTGTATTAGATTGGGAAAACTTAGTTAAAGATTTTAATTCAAAACTCAATAAAGAAAAATACATTCTTGAATACAATTCAAATCTGCACCAGTATCAACTAGAGCAGGGAGTTGTACAGAGAAAGTTTTATCAATAACTAAATTAATGGATATATACCATTTTTGAATAGTAATATCTTTAATCCTTTTAAGAGATAGACCTTGTAGAAATAGATCAGACTCTTTAGCACCAGATGATTCTGGTTCATCATGACTTTCATCACTAGACGAATCATTGACTTGAAGATCTGACCTTTTATCGCTGATCTCTTTCTTTAAATTTAAAATGTCTAATTTTAAATTAGAAATTTCTTTCTTAAGTTTATTAACTTCTTGATTTAATTCTGGGAGAGTAACTTCTTTAACAGGAGACTTAAATCTTTCAAGGGTTTTATTTATACTGAAAATAGGTTTTTCTTTGGCTCTAAGAACCTTGTCTGTGACTCTCTTATCTTTAGTTAATAAATCTTTTAACTGTTTTAGATACTGGGTTTTTAATTCTGGATCTGTAATTTTACTGATTAAATCAATTAATAAAGAACTTTCTTCCTCATCTTTTGTGAGTACGTTAATTCTTTTACAACATTCTTTATTACAATTATTTGCACATATTGTGACTTCATTCTCTGAATCAGAATTGTTATTAGATGAAGTAGTGCTAGAAGATTCTGGAACATCAGAAGCTTCGTTACTACTGCTACTACTACAATTTTCAATTCTCATTAATTCTAGTAGCTGTTCAGTATCTTCTGTTGAAATATTTAACTGAGTTAATTTTTGTTTGACTCTACATTCATTTTTATAATGACCTTTCTGTCCGCAGTTATAACAGATAATTTTACTCTTATCAAATTTCTTTGATTTTTTAAATGATTTTTTCTTAGATGACTTAGGTTTATTATAGTAAGTATCTTGATTATTACTTCTATTATCCTTTTGATGACTATATCGTCTTTTGCGGCGTTTATGACTTTTATGTGACTCAATATGTTTATCTCTATGCTTGTGCTTTCTCCTAGAAGGAGCAACTGGAGGTAAACCAAGTTTTGTTGTTGGTAACTGTTAAGTAAGATCTATTTAATCAAACTTCTCTTTACTTTTCAAAAGGACTAGGCAAAACTTGGTTTTAAAATTTTAAAAGGACTCTTTACTTTTCAAAAGGACTAGGTACATTCAAGGCAAGGCAAAACCTTGACATATTTTTTAACTTGTTGGACGACAGAAGTATGAGTGTCAGTCCATGGAGGTGGGTTACTTTGTAAGCGCTGGAAAAGACTTAGGAAGATGCCAAGTCCACCTATATATATATATAATAAATTTTAAATGCCAACAGTTACGAACAATCAAACTTCTCATTAAGGGTCTAATTAGACATAGTAAATCAAAATTTTACAAATTGAAGACCCAAAAGTCTTCACAAATTACTCCTTCTGGTATCAGAGCCAAGTTTTGTTGTTGGTAACTGTTGAGTAAGATCTATTTAATCAAACTTCTCTTTACTTTTCAAAATTATCTTCTTCATCAACGTTCTGAAGTCACCTTACTTACCTGTAGTCCACCTAGTTCGTGTCTAACCTTTGTAAGTCTCCAGGGTGTGAGCAGTGTCGGGTTATAGAACATAGGTATGAGTCTACTTAGGGTAAACGGGGTATGAATGAATGAACCTTGAGTAAGAATATATTTTGAAACAGTTATAAGATGAGTAGATTATTTAGATCTAGTTCTTCAGTTAGTAACAGGTCAACTTTGCCCCCTGTTCCGGACATAGTTAACCAAGAAGAACATAGTTATGAAAATATAACTCAAGTCTTACACAATTGGAATATACCTAGAGTATCTCCAAAAGAAATTTATCAGTCAACCTTTTCAGACAAATTTAAAACAGATTATAATGTAAAAACTGTTGAAAGAGTTTACGCAATTAACAAAGAATATGAAAATTGACGTTTATTATCACCAGAAGTCATTAATAAACACAGAAAGAAAGGTTACAATTTTATTCATATAGGTCTAGTACAAGTTGCAGTAAAACCACTTAATAGAAAAGGAATTAACTCATCTATTTATCTCTGTCTTAGAGATGCAAGATTTTTAAATTATTACCCAAGTATAATTGGAGCCATGGAAGCAAGTTTGCATAATGGACCTATCCATTTCAATTGCTTTCCTGATTTCACCCTTAGCCTCAGTGATCAAAATTTGTTTAAAGCTTTATCATTAAATATTAAAACTGATGGAGAGATAACTCAAATGATAGAGGGATCTCAGCCCATTGCTTTGATTTACAGGATTTATTATAAGACAATGAAGTCAAATTTAAACGTTCATGCTCTTAATAAAAGTCCAAAAGATCAAACAGTTTTAATTCAAAGTTCAACTAGTGATGCTAATATCCAGATCCCAAGAACAATTCTTTGGAAAGATATTAACTTACCTAATCAATGGACTTTGCCAAATGAATTACCTCCAAAGCCAATAGTTAATAATTTGTTAAATATTGAAAATATTCAACAATTTTCTGATGGAACTGTTAAAATTAGTTTTGAAAGAACTAGATCTCCAGTTATTATTGAAGATATTTCCAGTTCTACTACTCCTTCAGTTATTCACACTAGAAGAGATTCTGAAGTTCTTAGTAATCCTTTGGTTAGAGATATCAAACTAAAAGGTATCCTTAATCAAGGACAAGTTAGTCATCCTTGCTATACTCAGAATGATACCGTTGAAGATATTGATTCTTCTTCTCCGGCATCCTCAGTTTATCCCACACAATCTGATTTTAATGCCCCTATTAATAATCAATTAAGAGTACTTAAAAAAGATTTTGTATTAGATTGGGAAAACTTAGTTAAAGATTTTAATTCAAAACTCAATAAAGAAAAAAGAAATCTATTCAGATCTAATCATCCGACTGAAAAGGAAAGAGATAAGATTGTAAATAGATGGAAAAGATTTATCAAAAATGAAGAAATTAATATTACTTTCTACGATTGGTATGAACAATATCAAAGTAAATGTAATGTTATTAGTAAAACTCAGTGGACAAAAGAAGATAAAACTAAAGTGTCTTCTACTCACCCTCCATTAGAAACAGTCCTAATCTCAGTAAAAAATACTTCAGTTATTGCTAGTCCTTTTAAAATTTCAGAAGGAACCAATAATGATAAAAAAATAATTGAACAATTAAATTTTAGTAATCAATATCTAGCTACTGTAGGAAAACAGTTAGACAGAATTGAAGAAAAATTTGAAGAAAATATTATTAAAAAACCTGATTTAAAAATTGAACAACCTTTAATAAAATTACCAAAAAATAGATATAATTCAAGTTTACCAAATAAAGATGATGAATTAGTCCACTCTATTGAAAAACTATTTAAAAAACTTAAAACAGAACCCGGTCCAAGTGGAACAATTGCTGTTATTGATCAGATAGAATCTGATGATAATAATGAAAGTTCTTCCGACCAATCATCCATATCTAACCTTAATGAGCAATTAAATAAATTAACAGTCAAAAATACAAGTATTACTAGAAATTGGTACTCTAGACCAACTCCTCCGGATTTACAGTTCGAAGAGAGAAATCTAGATAAACAATTTTCAGTATCCTCCAATAAAATTTATGAATGGAATATAGACGGATTCAGTGAACAAGAAATTCTAAATAAACTTAATCACATGTCTATGGTGGCAAACAGTTATATCACTAAATTCAATACTTTATCTCAACCCGATATTGTTGAATTATTAGTGAGTGGATTTACTGGTATTCTTAGGTCATGGTGGGAGAAACATCTCACAGAAGATATCAGAATTTCCATTATTCATGCTATTCAAAGAGATAATGAAGGCAATCCTATCTTCAATGAAGATTTAGGTATTGGTCTTCCTGATGGAGTTAACACTTTAATATTTACTATAATTAAACACTTTGTTGGAACCCCTAGTAATATTACAGAAAGAATTCATGACCAATTAAGTAATCTTACTTGTCCCACTCTAAGTGATTTTAGATGGTACAAAGATGTATTTACATCTAGAGTTATGATGAGAAATGACAGTAATAAACCATTTTGGAAAGAAAAATTCGTTAATGGTTTACCATCTTTATTCGCTCACAAAGTTAGAGAAGAATTGAGTAAAGATTTAGGATTTATTGATAATGATAATTTAACCTATGGCGATATTATAAGCCATATTCAAAAGATAAGTTTAAAAATGTGTATCGACTTTAAGTTAGCCAAACAAGCTAGAAAAGATAAAAATAAAGCTAAATATGAGTTAGGTACATTCTGTGAACAGTATGGTTTACCGCCAGTTGCTCCTTCTAGGCGAAAACACAGGCATATGGATAAACATATTGAGTCACACAAAAGTCATAAACGCCGTAAAAGACGATATAGTCATCAAAAGGATAATAGAAGTAATAATCAAGATACTTACTATAATAAACCTAAGTCATCTAAGAAAAAATCATTTAAAAAATCAAAGAAATTTGATAAGAGTAAAATTATCTGTCATAACTGCGGACAGAAAGGTCATTATAAAAATGAATGTAGAGTCAAACAAAAATTAACTCAGTTAAATATTTCAACAGAAGATACTGAACAGCTACTAGAATTAATGAGAATTGAAAATTGTAGTAGTAGCAGTAATAACGAAGCTTCTGATGTCCCAGAATCTTCTAGCACTAATTCATCTAATAACGATTCTGATTCAGAAAATGAAGTCACAATATGTGCAGATAATTGTAATAAAGACTGTTGTAAAAGAATTAACGTACTCACAAAAGATGAGGAAGAAAGTTCTTTATTAATTGATTTAATCAGTAAAATTACAGATCCAGAATTAAAAACTCAGTATCTAAAACAGTTAAAAGATTTATTAACTAAAGATAAGAGAGTCACAGACAAGGTTCTTAGAGCCAAAGAAAAACCAATTTTCAGTATAAATAAAACCCTTGAAAGATTTAAGTCCCCAGTTAAAGAAGTTACTCTCCCAGAATTAAATCAAGAAGTTAATAAACTTAAGAAAGAAATTTCTAATTTAAAATTAGATATTTTAAATTTAAAGAAAGAGGTTAGCGATAAAAAGTCAGATCTTCAAGTCAATGATTCGTCTAGTGATGAAAGTCATGATGAACCAGAATCATCTGGTGCTAAAGAGTCTGATCTATTTCTACAAGGTCTATCTCTTAAAAGGATTAAAGATATTACTATTCAAAAATGGTATATATCCATTAATTTAGTTATTGATAAAACTTTCTCTGTACAACTCCCTGCTCTAGTTGATACTGGTGCAGATTTGAATTGTATTCAAGAAGGTATTATCCCCACTAGGTATTACAAGAAAACCAGTGAAAAACTAAATTCGGCTAATGGTAGTCAAATGGAAATAAAATATAAATTACCCAATGTGCATATATGCCAAGACAGTATGTGTTTTAAAACCTCATTTGTCTTAGTACGCAATCTTACTGATAAAATTATTTTAGGCCTCCCATTTATATATTTATTATACCCATTTACCACTAGTAACAAAGGATTAAGTTGTGAACATTTAGGTAAGAAAATCACATTTAAATTTCTTATTAAACCAAAAGAAAGAGATTTAAAATTTATTCAAGAAGAATCAATTTCTAAATCAGTAAATATGCTAAATTGCAAAGTTACTCACCTAAAGTTTCTTAAAGAAGAAATTAAATACCAACAAGTTGAAGAACAACTTAAAACAAATAGAGTTCAAGAAAAAATAAAAGAATTAAAAGATTATTTATTAAAAGATTTGTGTTCTGACTCTCCCAATGCTTTTTGGCATAGGAAGAAGCACACAGTTAGATTGCCCTATGCAAAAGAATTTAAAGAACATTTAATACCCACAAAGGCTAGGCCTATTCAAATGAGTCATGAACAAATGGAATTATGCAAAATTGAAATTAATGATCTTCTCATTAAGGGTCTAATTAGACATAGTAAATCGCCTTGGTCTTGCCCAGCCTTCTATGTTAATAATGAAGCTGAGAAAGAGAGAGGAGTCCCTCGTCTAGTCATTAATTACAAGCCATTAAACAAAGTTTTAGAATGGATTAGGTACCCTTTGCCCAACAAGGATGATCTCCTTAGTAGGTTAAGTGTCTCTACCATTTTCAGTAAATTTGACCTTAAGTCGGGATTCTGGCAAGTTGCTATTCATCCAGATGATAGGTATAAAACTGCATTTACCACTCCGTTTGGACACTACGAATGGAAAGTTCAGTTATTTGGACTAAAAAATGCACCCAGTGAATTTCAGAATATTCTCAACAATATTTTGAATCCCTTCAGTCATTTTATTATTGTTTATATCGATGATATTCTTGTCTTCTCCAAGACCATTGAAGAACATGTTAAGCATTTGAATTCATTCTTCAAAACGGTTAAAACCAATGGTCTTGTTCTTTCTCCTTCCAAGTGTAGTCTGTTTCTGACTAAAGTCAGATTTCTCGGTCTAATCCTCTATCATGGACTCACGCGGCCAATTGACAGAGCTATTCAATTCGCCGACCGGTTCCCAGATAAGATTACCGACAAAAATCAGCTACAAAGGTTCCTTGGCTCGCTCAATTATATTGGCCAGTTTTACAAGGACCTTAGGAAGATTTGTAAGCCTCTTTTCCAGCGCTTACAAAGTAACCCACCTCCATGGACTGACACTCATACTTCTGACGTCCAACAAGTTAAAAAATATGTCAAGGTTTTGCCTTGCCTTGGCATCTCAAATGATTCAGCATTCAAAATAATTGAAACAGATGCCTCGGATCTTGGATTCGGTGGTATATTAAAACAACAAATTACTCATACTTCTGATGAACAGATTGTTCGTTTCTATTCTGGCGCGTGGAACCCTACACAGTTAAAATATAGTACTATTAAAAAAGAAATTTTATCACTTGTTTTATGTATTAAAAAATTCCAGAGAGATATCTTAAACCAAAAATTCTTAGTTAGAATAGATTGCAAATCAGCAAAATTTATCCTTGAAAAGGATGTTGAAAACGTTGCCTCTAAGCGTTCCTTCGCTAGATGGCAAGCCATTTTAAGCATTTTCGATTTCGATGTTGAATATATTAAAGGAAGTAACAATTCAGTTCCAGACTTTCTTACTAGAGAATTCATTAATACAGGTACTATTCATAAATGAGAACTAGAGGAGCATCCTCCTCAAGGGGACCGGGCCGCCCTTCAGGCCCACTCAATCAACTCAGAGGAGCTATGGTTCCTCACCCAGTAAACCCCACAGTTCAAACTAGTAATAAATTTACTGTTCTCGGTACCATGCCTAAGCCTTACAGTTCAGCTTTGGCAAGTCAGCCTGTCCCAATTGATCCTTTCAGTAATCCAGCTAAGGCTTCGTCCTCGGCTTCTAGTCATCCTCCTTCTGAGTATATGCTCAGATGGGAAAATTACTTATTCCATATTGAACCCAATATGAAGCCCAGCAATGATCCCAGTAAGTTTGCTGCCCAGTTTTTTCCCCCTGGATGGCATTTCCAACCTCTAGCCCCTTATAAGTCCCTTGTGTATTATAAGGATATCCTGCTAGAAACTGAGTCAGTAAACATCAAACCAATCTATGCACAGAATGATAAATCAAAAGTTCTTTATCATTCTCTGTATATTAAACAATTCATTCAGTTCTCTGATTGGGGGAAGAATCCCTCTGATCTTATGAATCTTTCCAGTCAAGAACATCAATTCTGTTATTATGATTACATTGAAGCCTGGTCTAAGGTTCTCCTTCACCAGAATGAGTCACTCAGTCATTCGTGGTTCATTCAATTTGACCATAAATTCAAGAGTCCATTTCCTTATTGGTTCATCCTTTGGTGGTATAGGTTAGGATCTTGTTATGATCTTCTTCTTGATCCTTTGAAGGTTCAGTTAAACCACTTCAATAACCACTACAAACCCACCAAATTGAATGAAGGAGTTCCACCTACTCTTTTATTCGTCAGTAAATACAAAATCCCCTAGATACTCAAATGGGAGTACTGTCTTCCACCTCCAGGTTCTCCAGTCAACAATATTCCTAATGATTCGCTTCCTCGTTTGTCTCGCCTCTTTTACATCAAATGGTGGGATAAATTCAATGTAGATAGGATAGTTACTCAGGTTCAACAGGAATTTCCTGTCACTTCTGTAACTCAACCCCCAGTTCTTCCAGTCAAACCCAGTTCGACAACCATTAAAGAAAAAGAGTCGGAGAAATCAATATCCAAAGTCAGTCCTACTGGATCTTCTTGTTCCCGTAGTATTTCAGAATTTAAAGATTGCACCAGTAAAGAGTTATTAAAAATTGCTCAAGTTCTCAACAAAAGAATTGACGAAGCTCTAAATGAAGAAGCTTCTAATCATTCCTCTCACGGAGATTCAGTCAGCCAGTTTGCCGATGATGATGGTGATTATGATCCATACGGCACGGTTAATTTACAGGATGGTCAGGATCCATTTGCCTGATCCCCTTCTCAATCAATCAAAGTGGGGATATGACGTCATCATCTCCAGTCACCTGCTCAGGCAACCACAGTCACCTGCCCCGGCAGCATAGTCAGCAGCATCTTCAGTGTGCAGCGCACCTTCCTGCATCTGGCCCCATGGCCGCATTTGTCAAAAGTTAGCATCAGCTTTTCCACCGAAAGCTGAATTAGTCAAAAGTGTGTCGGCCATGTGGCCATTATTGCGTCTGTATTATTTAGTCAAAAGTTATTACTGTTCATGAACAGTTACTTGTCTGTAATTTGAATTTCATTTGTATTTCATTTACATTTACATTTGTAATAGTTCTTTTCCTTATTCTATAAAAGGAAGCAGAACTCAGTTATTGAGGCAGACTTGGAAAGACTCAGAGTTCCTTCTCTGACGAATCTTTAGCCTCAACCGCTGTTTAGCCCACTTAGCCCCCCTTCATCTAATGTTTCTATTTCAGTAAATTGTAAGTCAATTGTAATCTTCTGTCTTGTACATAGTTTCAGTAATTATAAATAAAACTGTTTTATTTAGTAAATTTAATTAGTTTAATTGTGTATGTATGCTCACTTTCAGTTCTTCTTCCCTCTCTTTCTCCTTCCGCGTCCTTCTGGTATCAGAGCCTTATACCAGTTCTTCCAGTCATCTAAGAAAAAATCATTTAAAAAATCAAAGAAATTTGATAAGAGTAAAATTATCTGTCATAACTGCGGACAGAAAGGTCATTATAAAAATGAATGTAGAGTCAAACAAAAATTAACTCAGTTAAATATTTCAACAGAAGATACTGAACAGCTACTAGAATTAATGAGAATTGAAAATTGTAGTAGTAGCAGTAATAACGAAGCTTCTGATGTCCCAGAATCTTCTAGCACTAATTCATCTAATAACGATTCTGATTCAGAAAATGAAGTCACAATATGTGCAGATAATTGTAATAAAGACTGTTGTAAAAGAATTAACGTACTCACAAAAGATGAGGAAGAAAGTTCTTTATTAATTGATTTAATCAGTAAAATTACAGATCCAGAATTAAAAACTCAGTATCTAAAACAGTTATATGGATGATTGGTCTGAAGAACTTTCATTATTATCATCAGATTCTATCTGATCAATAACAGCAATTGTTCCGCTTGGACCAGGTTCTGTTTTAAGTTTTTTAAATAGTTTTTCAATAGATTGGACTAATTCATTATCTTTATTTGGTAAACTTAAATTATATCTATTTTCTGGTAATTTAATTAAAGGTTGTTCAATTTTTAAATCAGGTTTTTTAATAATATTTTCTTCAAATTTTTCTTCAATTCTGTCTAACTGTTTTCCTACAGTAGCTAGATATTGATTACTAAAATTTAATTGTTCAATTATTTTTTTATCATTATTGGTTCCTTCTGAAATTTTAAAAGGACTAGCAATAACTGAAGTATTTTTTACTGAGATTAGGACTGTTTCTAATGTCTTAGAGATGCAAGATTTTTAAATTATTAACCAAGTATAATTGGAGCCATGGAAGCAAGTTTGCATAATGGACCTATCCATTTCAATTGCTTTCCTGATTTCACCCTTAGTCTCAGTGATCAAAATTTGTTTAAAGCTTTATCATTAAATATTAAAATTGATGGAGAGATAACTCAAATGATAGAGGGATCTCAGCCCATTGCTTTGATTTACAGGATTTATTATAAGACAATGAAGTCAAATTTAAACGTTCATGCTCTTAATAAAAGTCCAAAAGATCAAACAGTTTTAATTCAAAGTTCAACTAGTGATGCTAATATCCAGATCCCAAGAACAATTCTTTGGAAAGATATTAACTTACCTAATCAATGGACTTTGCCAAATGAATTACCTCCAAAGCCAATAGTTAATAATTTGTTAAATACTGTTCATGAACAGTTACTTGTCTGTAATTTGAATTTCATTTGTATTTCATTTACATTTACATTTGTAATAGTTCTTTTCCTTATTCTATAAAAGGAAGCAGAACTCAGTTATTGAGGCAGACTTCGAAAGACTCAGAGTTCCTTCTCTGACGAATCTTTAGCCTCAACCGCTGTTTAGCCCACTTAGCCCCCCTTCGTCTAATGTTTCTATTTCAGTAAATTGTAAGTCAATTGTAATCTTCTGTCTTGTACATCACCATCATCATCGGCAAACTGGCTGACTGAATCTCCGTGAGAGGAATGATTAGAAGCTTCTTCATTTAGAGCTTCGTCAATTCTTTTGTTGAGAATTTGAGCAATTTTTAATAACTCTTTACTGGTGCAATCTTTAAAATCTGAAATGCTATGGGAACAAGAAGATCCAGTAGGACTGACTTTGGATATTGATTTTTCTGACTCTTTTTCTTTAATGGTCACCGAACTGGGTTTGACTGGAAGAATTGGGGATGGAGTGATAGGAAATTCCTGTTGAACCTGAGTAACTATCCTATCGACATTGAATTTATCCCACCATTTGATGTAAAAGATGCGAGATAAACGAGGAAGTGGATCATTAGGAATACTGTTGACTGGAGAACCTGGAGGTGGAAGACAGTACTCCCATTTGAGTATCCAGGGGATTTTGGGATCAACTAAAGTGTCGGCATCGTCTTCTGGTGCTATTCAATTACCCAATTGAATAACTCTGTCAATTGGCCGCGTGAGTCCATGATTGAGGATTAGACCGAGAAATCTGACTTTAGTCAGAAACAGACTACACTTGGAAGGAGAAAGAACAAGACCATTGGTTTTAACCGTTTTGAAGAATGAATTCAAATGCTTAATATGTTCTTCAATGGTCTTGGAGAAGACAAGAATATCATCGATATAAACAATAATAAAATGACTGAAGGGATTCAAAATATTGTTGAGAATATTCTGAAATTCACTGGGTGCATTTTTTAGTCCAAATGACTGAACATTCCATTCGTAGTGTCCAAACGGAGTGGTAAATGCAGTTTTATACCTATCATCTGGATGAATAGCAACTTGCCAGAATCCCGACTTAAGGTCAAATTTACTGAAAATGGTAGAGACACTTAACCTACTAAGGAGATCATCCTTGTTGGGCAAAGGGTACCTAATCCATTCTAAAACTTTGTTTAATGGCTTGTAATTAATGACTAGACGAGGGACTCCTCTCTCTTTCTCAGCTTCATTATTAACATAGAAGGCTGGGCAAGACCAAGGCGATTTACTATGTCTAATTAGACCCTTAATGAGAAGATCATTAATTTCAATTTTGCATAATTCCATTTGTTCATGACTCATTTGAATAGGCCTAGCCTTTGTGGGTATTAAATGTTCTTTAAATTCTTTTGCATAGGGCAATCTAACTGTGTGCTTCTTCCTATGCCAAAAAGCATTGGGAGAGTCAGAACATAAATCTTTCAGTAAATAATCTTTTAATTCTTTTATTTTTTCTTGAACTCTATTTGTTTTAAGTTGTTCTTCAACTTGTTGGTATTTAATTTCTTCTTTAAGGAACTTTAAGTGAGTAACTTTGCAATTTAGCATATTTACAGATTTAGAAATTGATTCTTCTTGAATAAATTTTAAATCTCTTTCTTTTGGTTTAATAATCTTACTTGTCCCACTCTAAGTGATTTTAGATGGTACAAAGATGTATTTACATCTAGAGTTATGATGAGAAACGACAGTAATAAACCATTTTGGAAAGAAAAATTCGTTAATGGTTTACCTTCTTTATTTGCCCACAAAGTAAGAGAAGAATTAAGTAAAGATTTAGGATTTATCGATTATGATAATTTAACCTATGGTGATATTATAAGCCATATTCAAAAGATAGGTTTAAAAATGTGTATCGACTTTAAGCTAGCCAAACAAGCTAGAAAAGATAAAAATAAAGCTAAATATGAGTTAGGTACATTCTGTGAACAGTATGGTTTACCTCCAGTTGCTCCTTCTAGGAGAAAGCACAAGCATAGAGATAAACATATTGAGTCACATAAAAGTCATAAACGCCGCAAAAGACGATATAGTCATCAAAAGGATAATAGAAGTAATAATCAAGATACTTACTATAATAAACCTAAGTCATCTAAGAAAAAATCATTTAAAAAATCAAAGAAATATGATAAGAATAAAATTATCTGTCATAACTGCGGACAAAAAGGTCATTATAAAAATGAATGTAGAGTCAAACAAAAATTAACTCAGTTAAATATTTCAACAGAAGATACTGAACAGCTACTAGAATTAATGAGAATTAAAAATTGTAGTAGTAGCAGTAATAACGAAGCTTCTGATGTCCCAGAATCTTCTAGCACTAATTCATCTAATAACGATTCTGATTCAGAAAATGAAGTCACAATATGTGCAGATAATTGTAATAAAGACTGTTGTAAAAGAATTAACGTACTCACAAAAGATGAGGAAGAAAGTTCTTTATTAATTGATTTAATCAGTAAAATTACAGATCCAGAATTAAAAACTCAGTATCTAAAACAGTTAAAAGATTTATTAACTAAAGATAAGAGAGTCACAGACAAGGTTCTTAGAGCCAAAGAAAAACCTATTTTCAGTATAAATAAAACCCTTGAAAGATTTAAGTCTCCTGTTAAAGAAGTTACTCTCCCAGAATTAAATCAAGAAGTTAATAAACTTAAGAAAGAAATTTCTAATTTAAAATTAGACATTTTAAATTTAAAGAAAGAGATCAGCGATAAAAGGTCAGATCTCCAAGTCAATGATTCTTCTAGTGATGAAAGTCATGATGAACCAGAATCATCTGGTGCTAAAGAGTCTGATCTATTCATACAAGGTCTATCTCTTAAAAGAATTAAAGATATTACTATTCAAAAATGGTATATATCCATTAATTTAGTTATTGATAAAACTTTCTCTGTACAACTCCCTGCTCTAGTTGATACTGGTGCAGATTTGAATTGTATTCAAGAAGGTATTATCCCCACTAGGTATTACAAGAAAACCAGTGAAAAACTAAATTCAGCTAATGGTAGTCAAATGGAAATAAAATATAAATTACCCAATGTGCATAAAAGTTTTGTTGAGAACTTGAGCAATTTTTAATAAATCTTTTCCATCTATTAACTATCTTATCTCTTTCCTTTTCAGTAGGGTGACTGGATCTAAATAGATGATAAATCAAAACAAATTTTGATCCCTCTGATTGTTCGTAAATCAGAGGGATTCTTCCCCCAATCAGAGAACTGAATGAATTGTTTAATATACAGAGAATGATAAAGAACTTTTGATTTATCATTCTGTGCATAGATTGGTTTGATGTTTACTGACTCAGTTTCTAGCAGGATATCCTTATAATACACAAGGGACTTATAAGGGGCTAGAGGTTGGAAATGCCATCCAGGGGGAAAAAATTGGGCAGCAAACTTACTGGGATCATTGCTGGGCTTCATATTGGGTTCAATATGGAATAAGTAGTTTTCCCATCTGAGCATATACTCAGAAGGAGGATGACTAGAAGCCGAGGACGAAGCCTTAGCTGGATTACTGAAAGGATCAATTGGGACAGGCTGACTTGCCAAAGCTGAACTGTAAGGCTTAGGCATGGTACCGAGAACAGTATGGTTTACCGCCAGTTGCTCCTTCTAGGCGAAAACACAGGCATAGGGATAAACATATTGAGTCACACAAAAGTCATAAACGCCGTAAAAGACGGTATAGTCATCAAAAGGATAATAAAAGTAATAATCAAGATACTTACTATAATAAACCTAAGTCGACTAAGAAAAAATCATTTAAAAAATCAAAGAAATTTGATAAGAGTAAAATTATCTGTCATAACTGCGGACAGAAAGGTCATTATAAAAATGAATGTAGAGTCAAACAAAAATTAACTCAGTTAAATATTTCAACAGAAGATACTGAACAGCTACTAGAATTAATGAGAATTGAAAATTGTAGTAGTAGCAGTAATAACGAAGCTTCTGATGTCCCAGAATCTTCTAGCACTAATTCATCTAATAACGATTCTGATTCAGAAAATGAAGTCACAATATGTGCAGATAATTGTAATAAAGACTGTTGTAAAAGAATTAACGTACTCACAAAAGATGAGGAAGAAAGTTCTTTATTAATTGATTTAATTAGTAAAATTACAGATCCAGAATTAAAAACTTAGTATCTAAAACAGTTAAAAAATTTATTAACTAAAGATAAGAGAGTCACAGACAGGGTTCTTAGAGCCAAAGAAAAACCTATTTTCAGTATAAATAAAACCCTTGAAAGATTTAAGTCCCCAGTTAAAGAAGTTACTCTCCCAGAATTAAATCAAGAAGTTAATAAACTTAAGAAAGAAATTTCTAATTTAAAATTAGATATTTTAAATTTAAAGAAAGAGGTTAGCGATAAAAAGTCAGATCTTCAAGTCAATAATTCGTCTAGTGATGAAAGTCATGATGAACCAGAATCATCTGGTGCTAAAGAGTCTGATCTATTTCTACAAGGTCTATCTCTTAAAAGGATTAAAGATATTACTATTCAAAAATGGTATATATCCATTAATTTAGTTATTGATAAAACTTTCTCTGTACAACTCCCTGCTCTAGTTGATACTGGTGCAGATTTGAATTGTATTCAAGAAGGTATTATCCCCACTAGGTATTACAAGAAAACCAGTGAAAAACTAAATTCGGCTAATGGTAGTCAAATGGAAATAAAATATTATTAACATAGAAGGCTGGGCAAGACCAAGGCGATTTACTATGTCTAATTAGACCCTTAATGAGAAGATCATTAATTTCAATTTTGTATAATTCCATTTGTTCATGACTCTTCACACTAGAAGAGATTCTGAAGTTCTTAGTAATCATTTGGTTAGAGATATCAAACTAAAAGGTATCCTTAAACAAGGACAAGTTAGTCATCCTTGCTATACTCAGAATGATACCGTTGAAGATAATTATTCTTCTTCTCCGGCATGCTGCCGGGGCAGGTGACTGTACTATGCTGCCGGGGCAGGTGACTGTGGTTGCCTGAGCAGGTGACTGTGGTTGCCTGAGCAGGTGACTGGGGATGATGAATACCAACAAGTTGAAGAACAACTTAAAACAAATAGAGTTCAAGAAAAAATAAAAGAATTAAAAGATTATTTATTAAAAGATTTGTGTTCTGACTCTCCCAATGCTTTTTGGCATAGGAAGAAGCACACAGTTAGATTGCCCTATGCAAACGAATTTAAAGAATATTTAATACCCACAAAGGCTAGGCCTATTCAAATGAGTCATGAACAAATGATTCTATTTTTTCCCCCTGGATGGCATTTCCAACCTCTAGCCCCTTATAAGTCCCTTGAGATTTATTAAAAATGAAGAAATTAATATTACTTTTTACGATTGGTAAGATTACCGACAAAAATCAGCTACAAAGGTTCCTTGGCTCGCTCAATTATATTGGCCAGTTTTACAAGGACCTTAGGAAGATTTGTAAGCCTCTTTTCCAGCGCTTACAAAGTAACCCACCTCCATGGACTGACACTCATACTTCTGTCGTCCAACAAGTTAAAAAATATGTCAAGGTTTTGCCTTGCCTTGGCATCTCAAATGATTCAGCATTCAAAATAATTGAAACAGATGCCTCGGATCTTGGATTCGGTGGTATATTAAAACAACAAAGCAATGGGCTGAGATCCCTCTATCATTTGAGTTATCTCTCCATCAGTTTTAATATTTAATGATAAAGCTTTAAACAAATTTTGATCACTGAGACTAAGGGTGAAATCAGGAAAGCAATTGAAATGGATAGGTCCATTATGCAAACTTGCTTCCATGGCTCCAATTATACTTGGGTAATAATTTAAAAATCTTGCATCTCTAAGACAGAGATAAATAGATGAGTTAATTCTTTTTCTATTAAGTGGTTTTACTGCAACTTGTACTAGACCTATATGAATAAAATTGTAACCTTTCTTTCTGTGTTTATTAATGACTTCTGGTGATAATAAACTACAATTTTCATATTATTTGTTAATTGCGTAAACTCTTTCAACAGTTTTTACATTATAATCTGTTTTAAATTTGTCTGAAAAGGTTGACTGATAAATTTCTTTTGGAGATACTCTAGGTATATTCCAATTGTGTAAGACTTGAGTTATATTTTCATAACTATGTTCTTCTTGGTTAACTATGTCCGGAACAGGGGGCAAAGTTGACCTGTTACTAACTGAGGAACTAGATCTAAATAATCTACTCATCTTATTACTGTTTCAAAATATATTCTTACTCAAGGTTCATTCATGCATACCCCGTTTACCCTAAGTAGACTCATACCTATGTTCTATAACCCGACACTGCTCACACCCTGGAGACTTACAAAGGTTAGACACGAACTAGGTGGACTACAGGTAAGTAAGGTGACTTCAGAACGTTGATGAAGAAGATAATTTTGAAAAGTAAAGAGAAGTTTGATTAAATAGATCTTACTCAACAGTTACCAACAACAAAACTTGGCTCTGATACCAGAAAGACGCGCCTTCTTGAATATTTACAGATACCAGATAATTCAACAATATCGGGTTGAGATAAAGTATTGAATTTAGTGATATAACTGTTTGCCACCATAGACATGTGATTAAGTTTATTTAGAATTTCTTGTTCACTGAATCCGTCTATATTCCATTCATAAATTTTATTGGAGGATACTGAAAATTGTTTATCTAGATTTCTCTCTTCGAACTGTAAATCCGGAGGAGTTGGTCTAGAGTACCAATTTCTAGTAATACTTGTATTTTTGACTGTTAATTTATTTAATTGCTCATTAAGGTTAGATATGGATGATTGGTCAGAAGAACTTTCAATATTATCATCAGATTCTATCTGATCAATAACAATAATTGTTCCACTTGGACCGGGTTCTGTTTTAAGTCTTTTAAATAGTTTTTCAATAGATTGGACTAATTCATCATCTTTATTTGGTAAACTTGAATTATATCTATTTTATGGTAATTTTATTAAAGGTTGTTCAATTTTTAAATCAGGTTTTTTAATAATATTTTCTTCAAATTTTTCTTCAATTATGTCTAACTGTTTTCCTACAGTAGCTAGATATTGATTACTAAAATTTAATTGTTCAATTATTTTTTTATCATTATTGGTTCCGTCTGAAATTTTAAAAGGACTAGCAATAACTGAAGTATTAAATAGGTCAAGGTTTTGCCTTGCCTTGAATATGAGTTAGGTACATTCCGTCTGAAATTTTAAAAGGACTAGCAATAACTGATACCAGAAAGACGCGGAAGGAGAAAGAGAGGGAAGAAGAACTGAAAGTGCGCATACATACACAATTAAACTAATTAAATTTACTAAATAAAACAGTTTTATTTATAATTACTGAAGCTATGTACAAGACAGAAGATTACAATTGACTTACAATTTACTGAAATAGAAACATTAGACGAAGGGGGGCTAAGTGGGCTAAACAGCGGTTGAGGCTAAAGATTCGTCAGAGAAAGAACTCTGAGTCTTTCGAAGTCTGCCTCAATAACTGAGTTCTGCTTCCTTTTATAGAATAAGGAAAAGAACTATTACAAATGTAAATGTAAATGAAATACAAATGAAATTCAAATTACAGACAAGTAACTGTTCATGAACAGTAATAACTTTTGACTAAATAATACAGACGCAATAATGGCCAAATGGCCGACACACTTTTGACTAAGTCAGCTTTCGGTGGAAAAGCTGATGCTAACTTTTGACAAATGCGGCCATGGGGCCAGATGCAGGAAGGTGCGCTGCACACTAAAGATGCTGCTTACCATGGGGCACAAAACTTTCTGACGGAACCAATAATGATTCTATTTAGTAAATAGAATACTTTATATATATATATACTTTATATATATATATACTTTATATATATATATATATATATATATATATATATATATATATATATTATCATCGAACTCGACTCGATTGAGCCTGGATATACATATCCGATGCGTTTACCTCTTATATATATATATATATATATATATATATATATATATATATATATTATCGAACTCGATTGAACTTGGATGTGATATTCGTTGCGTTTACAGCTTATATATATATATATATATATATATATTTACATTCCTATCAGGTCTGGAGATCACTTTGTGGCCATTTACTGCTTATATATATATGCGGTCCGGATCAAGTGCATACCCCTTATCTTACTCACCTGTGCTTACCCCCCTTTAGGCGACGGTTTTGGTTATACAACCGTCGTCTATACTTTTAGCGACGGACAACATATAGCGTCGCTAAAAGTATAAACGATGGTTGTATGATCGAAACTGTCGCCTAAAGGAGGGTAAGCACATGTGAGTAAGATAAGGGGTATGCACTTGATCCTTGCTCTAAATATATATATATATATATATATATATATATTTATATTTCTGTCAGGCCTGGAGATCACTTCGTGTCCATTTACTACTTATATATATATACATGTACATATATATATAAATATATATTTATATGTATATTTTACGTCCTGCATGGAGTTTACTTCGTTACAGTTGATTGTTCATATATATATATATATATATATTTACAGCTTATATATATATATATATATATATATAACTGTTTACAACTTTCATACATACTGCTTCATCATGCGAGCCTAGGAATCATGTGATCACAGATTTGGTTCCTGAATCTAGATTCGGTTCCCGTGATGGACATTTTTAGCTGCAACCAACTTGTAAATTATTCACGGTGTCTGAATTTTCTTAGATGGCTTTCATGCCCACAAGGAGTTCGGCGTTGCTATGTATCTTATTTTCTCAAAGATGCTTCGTATCTCGAAAATAATAAAATCAATCAAGCCGAACGCATAATAAAATAGAAGTATCAGAGGCCTCAATTACTATTGAGCACAAGGGTTTGAAAAACCTATTTTACAAAACATCACTGCCATATCTCCTTAAAATTGAACTTTTATACAAAAATTCAAACCCTTTGTATATAGGTGCAAACGAGGCATAGAACTACTTCCAGATTATTGCATATTGACCTACACACACATATTCAGATAAAGGTTTAAATTGAAAAGTAGCGGTAACCGTGTCACGGAAGTCGGGGGGTGCCTAACACCTTCCCTCCACTTAATCAAGCCCCCGAACCCTAACGAATCTCGGTTTCACAGATCACTTAAGCAGTGTCACATCACTAGGTCATTATGCAAACCTTTTCTCGGTTGAGTTGGTGCAACCATTTAAAAATACCAACTGGCGACTCTTGCAGTCAAATCGTCGACATATACATGTCGGACCTTTTAAAACTTATTTTTTCAAACAAATCTCACCTAACATGAGAACACCAAAAAATAAGAATAGAAAGGGACAAATAAAAATCTTGACATCGACAGGTGGCGACTCTGCTGGGGACATCCAGTAAGAGGGCTTAAGCCGCTATTTACAAACTTTTCAAAACATTTATCTGTTTGTGTGTGGATGTTGCATTTACATTTGAATAAATGTGTACTAATGCATTTACTTACTATACTTAGTGCTCGCACCATATCTGCCTGTGATATTAGTGCTTCGCACATGTCATCATTTCTATACGGTGAGACGTAATATATGTGAATGTATTTTGTGTGGTCCCTTCACCAGGAGGCTATCCTGTCGGTGTTTGATTACTGGACTCGTAGGGAGACTAATTCCAATGAGGCTCGAGAAAGGCACCACCCAGATTCGCTCTAGTTAAAAGACCGGATTAATTTCCCGTCGAGTAAATTTCGATGATCTGGGAACCTACATGCCAAAAAGCCGCGAGAGTAGCCTAAGATAGGCCAGCCTCTGATAAACCAAATGCGGAGGGAAGTCTCTTCATACCTTCTCATTTTAATTTCATTTCCATGTCAATCTCAATGTAATGGAAAGTATAAAGGAGTATGTGTACATGCATTCCCTTTTATATCAAAACCTGTCATACTATCTTGTCATTTAAACAACTGACATCCGTTTTGCAGGATAATACTCCTAAAACGGACACATTACATAGCATGTAACATTTCCACATTACCTAAGACTAAACTACATAAGTCTTTTTGTAGGGAAACAATTGGTTCTATTACCTGTTCAAAGTCTAAAAAAGCAATAAGCCAACAACCAAACATGGCTACATCTGGCCAGTCTAATCCTAATCCTGTCTCTTGTGAGGAGTTCAAAGGATTAAGCAACCAAATTACAGAGTTGGCTGTTCTGCTCAAAGAACTACACAAGTCTACTCAGGGTCCATAAATACCCATACATACAGAATCCTCTGCACATGGAGGAACCCAGGGTCTGGACAAAGAAGTTCCAGTACCTGAGTCTCAGTTGGACAAGACCAACAAAACCCCTAAAATCACCCATCTCAAAGACGATCCAGACACCAGTGATATCACCAAGAAAGTCCTACAAATGGAAGAGACCATTCGATCCATCAAAGGGATTGGAGCACACGAGAGTTTTTCATATTCAGACCTTTACATCTTCCCTGGGGTTCATTATCCAGAAAAATTCAAGACTCCTAATTTTGAAAAGTATAATGGATTAGGAGATCCTTACACACATTTGAAAATATTCATTGGAGAGCTTAGATCATATGCCGAGAATGAAAAGCTCAGAATGTAGATGTTTCAGAAAAGTCTGACTGGAGAAGCCAGAGCATGGTACAATAGATTAGACAACACCAAGATTCATAGCTGGAAGGAGCTAGCCCATGCTTTCCTCAGTTAATACAGTTTCCAAACTCAGATGGCTCCAGACTGGTATCAAATTACCAAGGTCAAGAAAGAAGTCAATGAGTCTTTCAGAGAGTATGGCCAAAGATGGAGGTGTCTGGCTGCTCAAGTTATTCCATCTATGGCTGAGTTTGAAATGGTGATGACCTTCATAGACATTCAAAAAGCTCCCTTTTATGAGAGGGTCTTAGCTAGCTTAGGCAAGCCATTCTCTGAAATGATCAAGCATGGAGAAATGGCTGAGATGGGATTGAAATTAGGAAAGATTCAAGACCTTACCGCTTTAAAGGCTGTAGCTGAGCACATTCAGTCTAGAAGTTATGGAAACAACCCCCGGAGGGTCTATAAGAAGAAAGAGGAGGATGTTTCCTTGATACTGCAAGGACAAAAAGGCAATCAAAACATGCCTATTCAGAGGAGAAATCATTCCCCTTTCCAAGCACAATCTTCAAACCCTCCATTACCAAAAAGTGGAGAAGTCAGACGTATTCGAGTGTTCACACCCTTAGGGGACTTACTCTAAAATATTCTCAAACTTCTGACAGCTCAGAAGAAAATTACCCATCTTCTTCCACCAGCCAACCCGAATGGAAAGGGTTTCAATGCAAGCAAGACATGTTTTTACCATGTTAGAGCTCCTGGCCATGACACTCAAGATTTTTGGGCCCTTAAGCATAAGATCCAGGATTTAATTGACAATGGTGAGATCGTGGTGACTAAACCAGACAAATCTCATGTGCAAGACAATTCTCTCCCTCAACACAAGAAAGAGGAGGTTAACATGATTAATTGGAGCAGTGGACAGAGCTCCCATTATGTTGGTGGATCATCCCAAACCTGCAAGGATAATGCTGACAAATGGGATTATGCATAGTTCTAGTTTATTATGGAACGGGAAATGAAGGCTCTTGGCAAACAAGTCTACCAATTGGCAGAACTGGTGGTTCATCAGCACCAAGTCACACGTCAATTATTCAGTTAGAAGCATGTTAACCTCCTTCCTCTTATTACAAGTACCCCACCAGTTACTCTAGAAAGTGAAACACTGGAGGATAAAATTTCAAAAAGAGCAAAAGCTAAAACCCATCGAGATTTCTCCAACAAAAGGGAATTCACCTATTTGGGCCAACCGATGGAAGAGATATTGCAAATGCTAATTAATAAAGGAAGAATCACAGCGCTGCTACCTCTAGTCAATCCACGCTCAAGATGGTTTGATTTTAATGGAG
Source organism: Panax japonicus (assembly GCA_020205505.1). Lineage (NCBI taxonomy): Eukaryota > Viridiplantae > Streptophyta > Magnoliopsida > Apiales > Araliaceae > Panax > Panax japonicus. The sequence goes on along the minus strand of CM035102.1, from coordinate 37,902,300 downwards.
TATGTCAATACCACTCCCACTCTCACGGTCACAGCACTGAAGAATGCTGGGCACTCCGCCATCTTATTCAGAACATGATTGACACTGGTGACCTGCAAATGGCATACAATGATGCCGTATTACTTAAGAGTGGGGACACACTTTCTACTAGATGGAAGGGAGTCGTAGAAGTTATATCCTCTGAGGGAGATTTGGCTACCACACCATATACAATACAACCAATTCAGCTCAAAGGTGTTGAAAATCCTTTGAAAGAGGCTGCGCCAAAGCCAATCATATTGACATTCAGGACACAATATCCTGTTGTCAGCCTACAGAAAGTGCCATGTAATTATGGAGAGGCTGAAGGATCTACATCAAATACAATTGCTGCAAAGTCAAAAGAAAATCCACTGTATCTTTCTCGACGGGTGATGAATCCTACCATCAAGTCAAAGGGGAAAGTTCCCATGGAGAAGATTGAAGAATTCCTCTGTACTATGGGACATAATGAAGCCAAGGTGGTTTTAATCTTGAAGGAAGATCCACAATAGATTTCTATACTGGACTTGGTTTTCTCTTTAGAAGATCACACGAAGGTCTTATTGGGAGTCTTAGAAGAAGCCCACTTACTAAAATCAGTGGATGTTAAAAAGTTCCATCATTTGGTTGATCACATCTTCAACAGTAATGTGATATCCTTCACTGATGATGACATACCTCCCGAAGGGACATGTCATTACAAACCATTGCACATAGCGGTTATGTCCTTCGAATATATGGTAGGATGAGTTCTGATAGATGGAGGATCATCCTTAAACATCTTCCCCTATGCTACCTTGGAGAAAATGAACATCAATCTCAACAGGATCCAAAGCAGCCATACAATTATCAAAGCTTTTGATGGATCCCGACGAAATGCCGTCAGAGAGATTAAACTACCTGTGGAGATTGGTCCACATACATTCTGTATATCCTTTCATGTGCTTAAGATCACTATAGGATACAACCTATTTTTGGGAAGACCGTGGATTCATATGGCTAGAGCTGTCCCGTCCACCCTTCATTAGCAGCTCAAATACATCATTAACAATAGTCTGGTCACTATTAATGCAGAGCTAAAATGTCATGTTTAAGGTGATATACCACTCATCAATTTCAATGCAGAAGTTGAGCTTGTCAGCTTCCAAGCCCTTGAGGTGAGCAACACTCACTATCATCCCATTGGGGCGCCACCTTTGATACCCATAGTGTCTGCTGAGGTAATATCATACAAGTCAAGAAATGATATCCTTAGGATTTCAACTTGGACAGGGGTTAGGAAAGGATCATTAGGGGATCAGGCGCCCAATTTAAGTTCCCAATCAAACAAGGACAGCCAGACTAGGTTATTCTCTTGGAACCAATCACAGAAACCCTCATAAGCATAAATAGGTTCCTTCAATTTCAAGGCGGCTGCCTAAACACATAGAGGCCGAGCCTTTATGACCCTCATCAAAGGTTCCTGCCTATATGGTAGGTATATTATTTCCTAAGACGATACCGATCAAAGCAAATGAAGTCCTAATTCTAGACCCCTTGGCAGAAGAAAAGGATCGGAGATAAAAATAAGACATTGCAATGCGGTTATCAAACCTACGCATCATAGTCCATACGAAGGGTATGAACAGAGACATTCCAGATGATGACTGTCCAGACATTATGGTCATCATTCAAGAGAAGGAGGACGATAACAGCCCCTTCATCACTGCTATCCACCAGGACTTCACCCTTGACAATTAGAGTAGCACTCCTTGCATTTACCGACAAGGGTAAAAAGGGCAGAAACTCCATCTGCCCTATAGATAGAAATAACTGCTTACTTTTGCTGTATAATATTAGCAATTATTTTTTTCATTACATGCTACCACTTTGTATGATTGAACAATTTCATATATTAAGTGAAAGCATTTTGTTTCAGAACTCTAAAGATAGATGTGCCTAAACATGCTGATGAGGTGCTTATTCTTCATAAGGACTGTAACTTTGATGTAAAGTTGGACTCAGACTTGATGGAGATTGAACAAGAGGACTATGAGATACCTCAGGAGTTCAAAGAATGGGTCAAAGACAAACCCAAGCCAAATCTTGATCAAACCACCTCTTTTAACCTTGGAACCTCAGAAAACCCCAAACAAATCTAGATTGGTATGGACCTCACTCCAAACCAAAGGAATGACATGGTTAATCTATTGACCCAATTCCAGGATGTGTTTACATGGTCTCATGAAGACATGATCGGTTTATCCACTGACATTGTCATTCTTTGCCTCCCCATCAAAGAGGGATTAAAGCTAGTTAGGCAGAAGCTAAAGTGATTAAAACTTGAGTGGAGTTTGAAAGTTAAAGAGGAAATTTTGAAACAATTTCAAGCCGGCATCATCATGGTGTCAACATACCTTTAATGGCTATCTAACATAGTCCCCATGCCTAAACCTGGAGGAAATGTGCGAGTTTGCATGGATTACAGGAATCTGAATAAAGCTTGCCTCAAGGATAACTTTCATGTGCCATTCATCCACATACTCATTGACAATACAGCTCAATATGACATGTATTCCTTTGCTGATTATTTTGCGGGGTACCATCAAATCATGGTTGCTGAAAAGGATCTTGAGAAAACTGCATTCATCACTCCTTGGGGAACCTTTTGCTACAGACGGTTGTTATTCGGCCTCATCAATGCCAGAGCTACCTATCAACGAGCCATGATGGCTCTTTTCCATGATCTAATGCACCAAGAGATAGAAATCTATGTGGATGACATCATTATCAAGTCCCAAAGGGAGGAAGACCACCTAGATCATCTCAAAAAGCTCTTCAACAGGTTGCATAAGTATAACTTGAAGTTGAATCCAGCAAAATGTTAAATCAGGCAAGTTGCTAGGATTCCTAGTCAGCCACAAAGGGAATAAACTAGATCCTACTAAAATCCAGGCTATCACGGAAATGCCCATACCTTAGATAGAGAAGGAAATAAAGGGATTTTTGGGAAGGATCAATTTCATTAGTTGATTCATCTCCCAACTCACAACAACTTGTGAACCCATCTTCAAGTTGTTAAGGAAGAACTCCTCCATGAAAAGGAATGATGAGTGTCAGAAAGCCTTCCTTACAATCAAAGAGCAGCTGATCAAAGCTCCTGTTTTGGTACCTCCTAAGGATGGTGTTCCCCTGTTTATGTACCTGTCCATCAATGACAATGAGATGGGTTGCATGCTAGGACAGAAAGGTGATAGAGGCCAATAAAGAGCTATCTATTACCTCAACAAAAGATTTAGCAGCAGTGAACACAAGTATACTCTGATTGAGAAAACTTGTTGTGCTTTAGTATGAACTTCCATGAGGTTACAACATTACCTCCATGGTCACACAACCCATCTCATATCCCGTGTGGATCCTCTCATATATGTGTTCAGCAAACCCATGTTGAACTGTCGACTGTCCAAATGGTAGTTGATCCTACAACAATTTGACATAGTCTACGTGACTCAAAAAATCTGTCAAAGGTCAAGGAATTGCGGATCAACTGGCCGCTGCACCTTTAGGGGATTTCAAACCCTTGGAAACATACTTCCATGATGAAGGAGTAATGACAGTTCAGCAACACCGTCAGGACAATACACACTAGCTATGGAAGATATATTTTGATGGGGCCGTAAATATAGAAGGTTCTGGGGCTGGAGCAGTTCTAGTTTCCCTTATAGGGGAGCAGTATCCCGTCGCCATCAAATTACAGTTTGCCAGCACCAACAACACAACTAAGTATGAAGGCTGTCTCATGGGGTTAAAACTTACCTAATACATGGGCATCAGACGGTTAACTATCTTTGGAGATTCTGAATTGGTAATCAGACAAACCACTGGGATCTATAACACCAAAAAGCTACATTTTCTACCTTACCATTGGCAGGTTATACAGATGGCTTCGGAGTTTAAAGAAATATCCTTCCTTCACATTCCTCAGAATATGAATGACTTTGCGGATGCCCTAGCAACTTTGACCTCCTTGATCAACATACTTGACAAAAAAAAACATGCCAAATATCACATTTACCCTACAAAAGGCTCTAGCCTATGGGAACTACATTGGAAAAGTATCGGATGAGCTACCTCCCATCCAACACCCTTGGTATCAACATATCAAGGAGTATCTGTGAGATGGATCTACACCCGATGAGTTGAGTCAGGCTGAAAGAAAGAGGATCCATCGAATGGCTATGAAATTCTACCTGAGCGGAGACGCACTATACAAAAGAGATGTATGACTAGGTCTCCTCAGTTGTTTGGACAAAGACCAAGCTCAGAGGCTCATGGATGAAATCCATGGTGGAGTATGTGGTCCACACATGAGTGGCCCTCTACTTGTTAAGAAAATCCTAAGAACAGGGTATTATTGGCTCTCTCTCAAGGCTGATTGTGATGATCATGTCAAGAGATGTTACCAATGCCAAATTCACAGGAATACTATCCACGCCCTTCCAAAGGAGCTCCACAATATGAGTTCGGCCTGGAACTTCTCAATGTGGGGAATGGACGTGATCTGGCCCATCGAGCCCAAAACTAGTAATGGGCATCGGTTTATCTTCACCATGATCGACTACTTCTCCAAGTGGGTAGAAGCAGTCTCTTCCCCCCAGGTTACTAAAGAAGTTATCATTGGTTTTATAAGAAACAATGTCATTTGTCAATATGGACAACCAGAGGTGATTTTGTCAGACAATTCCAGAAACCTCAACAATTAAATGATGGAGGAGTTATGCAGTAAATTCCACATCAAACATCTCAACTCCATCATCTACCGTCCAAAGATGAATGGTGCTGTTGAAGCGGCTAATAAGAATATCTAAAAGATCATGCAAAAGATGTCCGCCAATCACAAAGGATGGCCTGACTTATTACCATTGACTTTATTAGCCTATAGAACATCAATGCGCACTTCCACTGGGGAAACCCCCTACTCATTAACCTATGGGATGGAAGAAGTGCTCCTTATAGAGGTGGAAATGGAATCCCTTAGAGTGTTGATAGACGCTCAGCTGGATGAAGACCAATGGCTACAAGATAGGTACCACCAATTGTCTCTGATAGATGAAAGGCGGACCGTATCTATCTTCCATGGTCAGTTATATCAACAAAGGGTTGCTAGATCCTATAATAAGAAAGTCTGACTAAGGCAGTTCAAACAACATGATTTGGTCTTGAAGAAGGTTCTTGACAACCAAGATCAATCCAAAGGAAAATTTGCCCCAAATTGAGAATACCCATTTGTTGTCAAGGAGGTATTGACAGGAAGAGCCCTCAGGTTACAAGAAATGGATAGCGATGAATTTCCGCAACTCATTAACTCAGACACTGTGAAATGGTACTATGTCTATTAAGAAAACATCCTGGTTTTGGATCACCAGATCCCCAGTCAATTTAGGTTTTCTAAACCTCTCACTACATACAACCTTTCTTCACATCAATTTGCCCCATTAGGGACAAACACACTTTCTAACCAACAGCCTGGTTTTGGATCATCAGATCCTTTACTCAACTCAGGTTTTCAAAACCTTCTCACACCTTTAATTTTGTCCCACCAGGGATGAAACTTTCCACTTCTTTAGTTTGGCCTGCCAAGGATCAAACTTTTCACATCTGCAGTCTGCCTTGTATATGGGGCGAACTACGTAGACCTGATCTCCCTGATACATAGGAGTATATAGGTAGCCATTTTTATGGTCCGGTCTCACCACAGAACAAACAAAAATAAAGACATCTCTACACCAACTTTAAACCTTTACGCCAGGTTCGAACTACGCAGACCTGATCTCCCCTTCTCAATGGGAGTACGTAGGTAGCCACTTATGGTTCGGTCTTACCCCCTACCAAAACACAAAAACTTGTCAATAGTATTGGGATCATCTTCAAACCACCCCACATCATCAGCTTTAGACCAAAGGGATGGAACTACCTGACCTCCCCACACCAATCGGAGAATCGGGGACCATCTAAGCTGCAGTTGATTCCTCAAAGAGAAACACCAATCCATAAGAGATGGAACTACCTGGGCTCCCTCATACAAAGGAGTACCGACGACCATCTGTGGTGCGGTCAACCTCAGAGAGGAAAGCCACACTCATCTCCATAACCACATATATAACCAAGTCTGAAGACACCAAAAATGTAGGGAATACATACAGATCAATGATTAGTTCTAAAAGATCCTGAGACATCTCAATGTCCATCCATCAAGGGGGAGTTCAGAATACATCAAGATCACAAGCCCTAGAGAAACTGGCAAATATCAATCAAGTAACAAGGCATAACTAAAAGGAAGTGAATCAAAATATATTTCCCTACCATATATAATGCTGTTTGATATATACAATATGTATTGTACATGACAAAAATGGCTAAGCTAGTCTGTGCAGGAAAATCCAAGCCCATCTACAAATTAGTGTATATGCGCCCTATCAAATCCAACATGGCATCCCTCTCAGAAGAAGGAGGTAACGCTGTGAGCTCCTTCCCAAGGGTATCTACACAAGCCAACAGATCCACAACCAATTGTATGGTGACACTTTGGTCATCAATATAAGTGCTCATCTCTGTAATGATATCAGTAGTGTGAGACCTCAATGCGATACTGTCTGTAATAACGACATCTCGGGCAGACATAGCTCCATCCCTCTCAGTAATCACTATATCTGTAGATGATCTAGCCTCATCTCGCTCAACAACAGCGGTGTCTCTATGAGCTAAAGCATCATCTCTCTCAACTAGAGCGACATCTCTCTTAGAAAGAGTTGTCATCATCAAGGCCCTAGCCTGATCTCTTTCAAATGTCATCAGATGCAGACTCTAATCTAAATACTCTGCCAAATGTGGGGTCACAATAGCAGTCATACTAGGAGAATCAACAAGAGTTGCTGTCAAACCAACAAACAACTCCTCCTTGGTGGGAGAATCAGTGTCATCCACGGGCTCTCCACCGTCTGAATCAATCCCTGGCTCTATGGATACAACCGTAACCGATGTAATCTCTGCCTTCATCCATGCAGAATACTCTATAGAACGTCCCGGATGGCTAACGGAAAACTCAACCCTCTCACGCTGAGCCTAACAGGCATAAACCCTGGATCTATCCTCTTCTGATAAATGTTGAGAAGACAAACGCTGACCCAATACTCCCTCTAAGGGATGAACATCCTGAAACTGGTCAAACTCTGCCATCATAGCCAACAGATGATAAGTGGTCATGCCCCTTAAACCAGCCAGAGGGAGATAATCTATGCCAGATGCATGAGTAATGAAGCTGTAGGGAGAACTAAGCCTTGAGCATAACAAAATTTCAAATGGATCATCGTTCCCTACCAAGAACACCGACAAGGAAGTAGCGTCTGTATACTCTATCGGCTGAAAAGAGTAAGACATGGCTATCTCATGGGAAAAGTAGTACCCATGCCGTCGGAAGGTGCCAATCGGTCTCAGGTGTGACATGAACCACACATATAGCAAGATCGAACTGCCTGTAAATACCCATGCAGAATGGGTTTGGCAATACATGGCTGATCTCAGTGTCTATGCCATAATCATCGGTACAATGGTATGTCCCTCCCTGAAAGCCCTCACTGCCATGATAACACCGATGTCCAAATGATCCATGTACAGTGGCATGTAAAGATAGGCCACTACACACATCAACAATACGTCTACTCTGGCAACACAACACTGATCCTCCGACGTGGTGAAATCCCCAAAGTGTTGTGCATAACTGTCCAATGAGCCAAATCTATCTATCAGAAAATGGTGGGACACTACATGCCCGAATGTAATCTCATCCTGGTCTACTCTACGCCTCAACCCTGTGAGGGTCATAAACTGTCGGGTCATATCCCCCACAACCATCTGAGCGCAAGGCCTATCTAGTTGCAAAGCTGTCAAACGCTCACACCCCTCTAAGGTAGGAGTCAACTCCTGGGTCTCAAACCGAAACACATACCTCTTTGGTACCCAACACTCTAGCATTCCCTCTATAAAACCCAAGGGAACCTGGAACATCAGGAGGGTCATAGAGTGTTGCAATAGCTGATATATGGTCACCCGATCTGGAGGTGACAAACTATCATACCACGATCTCAAGCCTGAGGCTACCAATACTGGTAAGGTGTGATCAATGTGGCTAATTGTCGAGGAAGACATCTGTGTGGGCTATATCATAAGACCTTCTAGGGGTCCATGCCAAACATCTCTGGACATACATATGCATAACATAATATATGCATGATAAATAATAGATGACAATATGATGTATGGAATAGAAATAGTACATACATTCCTAAGTACATCATAATCTATTACATCATCTTTGTATACAGATGGAAAACATAGGGAAATGGGGCACAACCACCCAGTATCTAACAGAGGCCTATCAAAAGATAGAGCAAGAAAATACATCAGAAGAAGTCAATGGTGTAGATGTCTACATCATCTATCCTATCCATCTGATATAACTTTTTTTGAGTCACTGGATCTCCATCAAGAGGGATATCAGGCCAATCCAATAGAGGATCTGCACTTGCAAAATTATACGGGCCACCTGAAGGGCCAGCCCCTAAGCTGGAAGGATCAAAAGTATCTACCTCAGAAGGATCTCTGCTCAAATGCTGGATGAAAAAATGTGCCCGGTCCAACTGCCGGGTCAAGCTATCAATTTGCGTCAAATGAGTAGGATCTCGGACGCAGGCCATCCAATCCGTTATCATCATGGATCCAGGAACCATAAACTGAGTGGTGCGGGTTTGGGCTCTGATGGTACGAGGAGACCACCAGTGGTATAATGCCTCTTGAGTGAACGGCCCCTCTGATAAAGTAAAGCTGTCAACTCCCATCAACAGGATATCACTGATAGGAGACTGCGACACAGGCCAATAACGCCTGGCAGGAGGAATGATCGGAACACGAATCTCTCTTGTAGTACTTCTGATAGCTCGTTCTCCCAAATAGAGCTCTCATCCTTCATCTGTGAAGAGAGGAATCCGACGAGTGGATATCACATGCTCAACACCAGTTGGGAAACCATCCTCAAAGCCAATTATCAAATGGTCCCCATAATAAGGAACCCATATAATGACGTCGACTGTTAATAACTCCAACTGTAGGCGACACTGGGTGAAACCCTCGGCTACAGGAACCTCTGCCAACGTGGATTGATGCCATCATCGTCCCCGTGGGTAGGTATCTGTTGGGTAAAATCTAATTACGCACAACACACAAGTATACGTGGTCAACAAGTAATAAAGTGAAAGTAAAGTATCATTCCAATGAGAAATTTAGTAAGAATTTAACCCTCACAATTACTAGTTTCCTATTAATCCCAATTTTATTAAACTATCCAAATTAATGATTAAAATTATAAAGTCTCAATTATTAAAAATACTAAAAATGCAAAACAATCACAAATCGTAAAAACTAAATTTCTAACAAGTATTGGAGAATTAGGCTTACAACTTCATCCTAAGCTTCACTCTGATTATTATCCTTTGTTCCAGTTCAATTTACTATCCCAGCTTATTAATCAAGAACATAAAAGTAGAATTAGCCACCTCTTAATGTACTAACACCATATTAACTCAAATCCATAATTAAGATATAATTAAGTTAAACACCCTAAATAACTAACTCACTATATCTCTATGTGAATTACAATTAAAGAAGGTTTAAGTTCAAGTTCTCTATCCTATTACATGCTATGTTAATCATATCTCTATCCTAACAGTCATCAAGATTCTATTCATTCACAGTGTCGACGTCAGGATTTTTATTTGTCCATTTTCATTTCTTATTTTTTGGTGTTCTCATGTTATGTGAGATTTGTTTGAAAAAATAAGTGAAAAAGGTCCGACATGTATCATGTTGACGATTTGACTGTAAGAGTCACCAGTTGGTGTTTTTAACTAGTTGCACCAACGCAACCGAAAAAAGGTTTGCACATTGAACCAATGATGTGACACTGCTAAACGAGTCTGTGAAACAGAGATTCATTTGGGTTTGGGAGTTTGATTATACGAAGGGAATGTGTTAGGCACCCCCCGACATCCCTGTTACCACGGTGACCGCCACATTTCAAGAAATTGTTATATGAATGCGTGTGTCTGTGTGGCTCAATGTGCAATTTATTTGGAAGTAGTACAAGACCTCGTTCACACCTATATACAAAGGGTTTGAATTTGTATGAAAATTTCAGTTTTAAACATGATATAGCAGTGAAGTTTTGTAAAAAAGGTTTTTCAAACCCTGTGCTCAATAGTAATTGAGACCTTTTCATACTTCCGTTTTATTATTAAATGTTCGGCTTGTTTGCTTTTATTTTTGAAATGCGAAGCATATTTGAGAAAATAATATACAACAGTGCCGAACTCCTCATGGGCATGACAGCCACCTAAGGAAATTGAAACACTGTAAATAATGTACAAGCTGCTAACAGCTGAAAAAGTCCATCACGGGTACCGAATCTAGATTTAGTATACTGAATCTGTGACCACATGATTCCTAGACTCACATGATGCCGCAGTTTATATGAAAAGCAGTATGCAGTTATATATATATATATATATATATATATATATATATATATATATATATATATATATATATATATATATATATATAGACATGATCAACCACCACGAAGCACCTCCATGGGGGATCAGAAATGTAAATATATAAAAGCGGTAAATATATATATATAGAGACATGATAAACCACCACGAAGCACCTCCATGGGGGATCAAAAAAGTAAATAAAGCTGTAAAAGACGATCAATCGCCATGAAGTAAACTTCAGACGGGACTAAATGTAAAGAAAGCAGTAAAGATGATCAACTGTCACGAAGTAAACTCCAGATGGGACTAAATGTAAATAAAGCAGTAAAAGGCCACGAAGTAAACTCCAGGTATAACAGAAATGTAAATATATATATATATATATATTAAAACAGTAAACGCTCCGGATGTAAAATCCAGGCTCATCGAACAGAGTTCAACAACAGTTCATATATATATATATATATATATATAGGGTCTCCATCCACAGCAACCGGTTGTTGGGGAGCAACCCCTTTTTGGCCAGCCGGTACAGCTTGTTACGGCTTATAAAAAAAAATAATTCTAAGGCCGGTACAAGCTGTACCGGCTGGCTAAAAAGGGGTTGCTCCCAACAACTGGTTGCTGTGGATGGAGACCCATATATATATATATATATAAAAGCAAGTAAATGCTCCAGACATAAGTTTAGGCTCAATCGAGGCATAACTCGATAATGTTAGTCCATATATAAAATATATACATGTATAAGTATATATATAAAGATAGAAATGAAAACCACGGATCGAAGTCCGGACATACACACACAACACGACTCTCAACGTGAAGAATAGTGTGTGCTAAGATGAAGAGAATGGCTTTATAGAGTGTGAGAAGGCTTATAGTGGACTGCCAAGGCAGGCTTCTATGACTCTAGATGGATAAACACTCAGCTCCCGCCGGTAAAATATAGCTATATATGAGCTAACATGTGTTTGAAATGAGAAAACACTCAATATGGGGTGTGTACAGAGCAAATTAGATAGGGCTTCCTCGCCTCTTTTTCTCTTACAAATGGCCACCCCAAGCTCTATATTTATAAAGCTGGGAGCCGCAGGTGTACCTGTGGTTGCCCGGAGTGCCCCGGGCTCCGCGGGTCCTGCAATCTCGAAGTACATGCACTCGTGAACTGTGATGTCCGGTCAAACTTGCAGAACTTCAATCCGAGCATCCAAACAAGGTGTACAAGACCTTCTTCGAACTGCTTTTGTTGAGAGTTATGCAATGACATGGGATTAAAGGTTGTACAAAGTCAGGAAGAGGGGACCATGCCCATGGTCTTTAAGCTTCAAATTCTATCCGGTGTGCTACCACACGTAATAGTCACTCGGGATTGGAACTCCTTGGCTCTTGTGGGACATTGCTGTGTAGAAATATATGTATGAAATGTTGAGATGGCGTGCAGGGGTTGAGGTGTCAAGATGATAATTTTGCTCGTCACCGGGGTTATCTCCGGTTTGGGATGATAGCAGACGTTTCTCAGGGTTACATCTGAGATTGGACTGCTGCAAGTGCTTGAATTCCGCAGGGTCATCTGTAAGTGTGCCTGTCTTCTCGATGTTATCTCCAGGTCTTTGGAATGAGTGCCTCAGCAGGAGGTCTGAGATTAAAGCTGTTTGCATGCGTTTGAAACAAGCATTTTTGGAGTTATCGCAAGAACTGCAACAACATTCCTTGGGGTTATCTCCAAGGATGAAACTCGGGGTTATCTCCAAGGTTGTAATTGATACTCCCGGTATGTGTTCCGGGGTTGAGACTAAACTTCTGGTAGTATCCGAAATGGATATGAGTTGTCCTCCAGGATTATCTCTGAAAGACGAATTTGCCCTCTTGCAATGTCAGTAACAGGTGTGCAGGAATTTTTGAGTGTCTACAGATGCCCTTCTTTATCATATTCATGCAATACAAGGCATGGATAGGATAAAGAATCCTAGACACTTAAAATGAAACAAGATAAACATGTTTATCTTTTAGTGTTACGACCCCGTATTTGGCGGCATCGAACCTGTATGCGGTAATGTTGAGCATGATTTGCAAAAGTTGAGCTCATTGGTATAGTATACCTTGAATTCAGGCGAATACCAATGAGCGATGTGTGGAGCCATAGTTTAGCCCGTGAGAACCAAAATTCCAGGCTATTTTGCTCAATCGCGTAGCGCTTTTATTCTTGATTTGACCTTTTCAGCTTGTGAGACCTCCTTTGCAACTCAAATTGGACCGAGCCGAAAGGGTGGGACCCATATAGAGGTGCTGTAGGTAAACCTATGGCCGCCATAGGTGGACCTGCGGCCAAATGTGAGTATGAAATGGCTGAAGGTTGCTTTCATAAGTCACTTTCAAGTTACGCTGCAAAAGAAATCCGAGAGCTCTTCTTCAGACCTGTTGAGTTCGGGCAACTTTCTGCACATTCTGCCACCGTACAAGTGTTCTACACTGTCCTGACAACGTATGCATGTATTCTTTTCTAGTTTCTATCCGTTGGAAAATGACTTATCATATGAAATGCAATTATACACATAGTAGTGAATATGAATGCTGATATGAATTGATAAAAAATATTCAACATAGTAAATGTTAGTATTAAACCATGCTAAACATAATGATGTGAAAAAATTTAACTTTTAAAACAGTCAGATTGGTACCTTTTACTGTCATTTCTTATCCTATTTGAGGACAAATGAGTAAAGGTAGAAAAGCAAAATAATCCTGGTAATTAGACTACACTTATGGATTTTTTACTATGATGTATTAATGCATGAAGGATATATATGACTGTGGGTAGGTGAGCTACTGAATGACCACCCAGTCATGCCTATGTGCATGTGAATAGTCCCATTTACAAAGGAGACTTTGGCAAAAATTTTCTAAAACATAAGCATTGGGTAGTCATGCATTTTTAACTCTACTGTACACGTGTGTTAAACTAATACATGCATGCATGTAGTCATAAAAATGCATTTTGAAAAGCTCCAGGTTAAACATTACCACACCCTTTCTGAAGTGATTTGGAGACTTGTTTTCCAGATATTATGGATCCGGATCAGCTGAGTAGTTCCCACAGGACCATTTCTGGTGTACGGAGAAGGTCTTCAGAAGTTCCTCGACCCCTTTTTATTAGACATCCTCGTCGTTTGGTGGAGGCGCTGATATGTCTTATCCAGGTTGAATTACCGGACGTCAAGGATGAGGAAGAGGATGCACCGATTGAGGTTCCTATTTCTGCTGCACGTGTTCCCCATAGGGATTTTTCAGGCATTCAAGTCGTGAACCCAGAGCTCCTGGGTGATTTGCGTTCACACCCTTCAGTTTACCTGCACGTAAATGAGGTATAAAGTTAGATCTTAATCTTCTTTATTTCCTATTGATGAGGAGTAACGGGTTCTGATGTCGATCTATATTTGATGTAGGTTCTCGGCTTTACACAGCTGCGAGGGAACTGGTTCAGCATCCACTCTATGTATCAGGCTATGCATGATGACTATAGAGCAATTGTATATCGCTGGGGATTTGGAACGTTCTTTTCCATTCTTCCCCGCCGTTGTCCTTAGGGTTACCTCAGGGCATTGTCTGAGCGCTAGTTTCACTAGACTCAGTCACACCATTTGTTGGACTGTGAGGTGATGATGACGCCGATGGATTGGCAGTTTATCACAAGTATGGAGTTTGGAGGGGAGCCAGTGCCTTGTATGGCGGATATCACCCCTACTGTAATTAAATCCTTGATAGGAGTTCCAGACGGGGCGCTTAAGGGCATGATTATTTGTACAGGTCCTTTGAATGTAGATGCTATGAGCGGGCTATTGAGTGAGCTCATACCCGATTATGTAAGAGTCAGGGATCGCATTCTTCAGCGATCGTTCCTGATGATCATTAGGGGCTTCTTTATAGCAGATAACTCTTCTACGGTGTCCTTTGCTTTAATCAGTGCCACTCAACACGTGGACCATATAGGAGATTATGATTGGGGTTCCTATACCTTCGCCTATTTTCTCAAGGGAATGCGCATGCGATCGCAAGGCTTGACCGTGGTTTGGTTAGGATTCTACCCGTTTCTGCTAGTGAGTAATTCTCTTGTCTTTTCACATGTATAGGTTAAGAGAGTTGACTGACAGCAGATGTTTTCCTTTGTGTTGGCAGTTTTGGGCCTATAAGAGGCTCTCATGTTTGCGTCTTATGAGTGTGTTAGGTTTATACACCTATCCATGAGGACATCGATGGCATCATTCCATACTAGCGGAGGTCATTATTGCTGAGGGTTTTACTCATTGCCGCCTACAGCTGGAGTTGTTGACAGCGGATGTCATCACGTGGGTTCCCTACTCTGGGGAGCATTTGAGCATTTGATTTGAGGATAGGTACCCAACTGGTGTCGAGCACGTGATTTCCACCCGTAGGATTCCTCTCTTCACAGATGGAGGATGGGAGATCTACTTAGGAGAGCGTGCTATCAGGAGCACTATAGGAGAGATTCGCATGCCGATATTGCCTCCTGCCAGGCGTTATTGGCCTGTTTCATAGTCACCCGTCATTGATATCACATTGTTGGGGATTGGCGGTTTTACACTATCAGAGGGTCCCTACACTCAGGAGATGTTCCATCATTGGTGGTTCCCTCGTACCATTGGATCCTAGACTCGCGCCACTAGTTCATGGGGGATATGGTTCCAGGATCCATGATGATGATGTATTGGCTAGCCTATGTCTGAGATCCGACTCATTTGACACAGATTGACAGTTTTACCAGGCAGTTGGGTCGGGCACATTTATTTGTCCGACACTTGGGTAAAGATCCTTCAGAGGCAGATACTTTTGATCCTTCCAGCTCTGGCATTGGCCCCTCACGTGACCTATATGGGTTTGCCAGTGTAGATCCTCCATTGTATACGCCTGACATCCCTGTGGATAGAGATCCAGTGACTCAAGAGGAATTACATCAGGTAGACAAGATTGATGATGTGGACATTGACACCATTGACTTCTTTTGATGTATATTCTCGTTTATCTCTTTTGATACGCCTCTATTAGACATTAGGTAGCTTCGCCCCATTATTGCTATATCTTTTGATAGGCCTCTATTAGTTGTAGGGCAGTTTTACCCCATTTCCCTGTATTTTAGTTGTACAGAGATGTATTAGATGATGATATACTTAGGAATGTATGTACAATTTCCATTCCCTATATCATATTGCCATCTATTGTATCATGCATGTTATTATGTTATGCATATGTATGTATGTCCAGAGATATCCAGCATTGACCCCTGGATGGTCTTATGACATGACCCGTACAGATGTCTTCTTTGATAGTTAGCCGTATTGATCATACTCCACCATTTTTGGTGGCATCTGGTATGCGATCATGGTATGATAGCATGTCACCATCAAATAGGGTGATTGTAGATCATCTGTTGCAGCATACTATGACCCTGTTGATGTTTCAAGTTCCTACATGATTCGTGGAGGGCATACTGAAGCACTGGGTATCGGAGAGGCATGTTTTACGATTTGGGACCCAGGAGTTGACTCTTACTTTGGAGGAGTATGCACGTTTGATGATGCTGCCACTGGATAGACCTTGTGTGCATATGGCTATTGGAGATATGAGTAGGCAATTCATGACCCTCACTGGCTTGAGGCTTAGGGTGGTGCAGGTTGAGCTCACATCTGGCCATGTTATATCCCAGTATTTTCTATTTGATAGATTTGGCTCAGAGGATAGTTATGTACGACATTCCGGGGACTTCACCACACCGAAGGATCATTGGCGTTTGGCTAGAGTAGATGTATTTTTATTGTACGTATTATCATATGTCTACATGCCACAGTATATGGTTGAGTTGGACATAGGATTCATCATGGCAGTGAGAGCTCTCAGGGAGGGTCACACCATTATACCGATGATCATAGCAGAGACTCTAAGGTCAGCCACATACTGCTGCATTTATCCGACGAGAGTGTTTACGGGCAGCTCAGTTATGCTGTATGTGTGGTTTATGTCACACTTGAGACCGATTGGCACTTTTAGACGGCATGAGTATTGTTTCACCCATGATATAGCCATATCATACACCTTTCAGCCTGAGGAGTGTATAGACGCTGCATCTTGGTCAGCTTTCCTGGCAGGGATCGGAGATCTATTTGCTATATTGCCGTGTACAGGGCTTAGCTCATCCTACAGCTTCATCACTCATGCTCTGAGCATGGATTATCTTCCTCTAGCTGGTTTGAGAGGCATGATCACTTACCACCCGCTGACCGTGATGTGTAAGTTTGACCAGTTTCAGGACTTCCATCGTTTTGGGGGGCATTGAGTCAGCGCTTCACTTCTCACCACTTATTAGTAGAGGAGAGATCCAGGTTGTATACCTGTTGGGATCAATGAGAGCTAGCTGAGTTTTTCGTCAGCCATCTGGGTTGTTCTGCAGAGTATTTCGCATTGATGGAGACAGAGACTGCATCGGCTGCGGCAGTATCCATAGTGCAGGGGATTGATTCCGATGATGAGGAGCCTATGGAGGTGTTGGGTAAAATCTAATTATGCACAACACGCAAGTATATGTGGTCAACAAGTAATAAAGTGAAATTAGAGTATCATTCCCATGAGGAATTATTAATACAAATTACCAAATACTAACTCTTAACCAAACTAATTTTATTTAAATAATTAATTTAATATTATAAATTAAATCATTTAATTAAACTAATTCTAATTAACACTAATTAAAAATCAGATTATGGAGATTTAAGATCACAACTTCACTTATTGCTTCATTTAAGCTAACACACCTCTCATCAATTATTCTCTATCCTGAATTATTAATCAAGAACACTAAAGCAGATAAAACCACCTCTCGATGCATAATACCCATACTCACTCAAATCCATAATTGATAGAATTAAGCAAGACACACTAATTAACTAATCCACTATATCTCTATATGAATTACAATTAAAAAGGATTTAAAGCACAAGTTTTCTATAAGATTACATATGACGTAAAGGCATATCTCTATCCTAAACACGAATCATGAATTCAATCTATGTAGAAATCACAAACACATGCTATTATGATCAGATCTAAATCTAAACTTCATCTCTCGAGTTCATATAGATTATCACGGTAATAGATGGCCAATCAATTAAACAATTAAGTCCAAATCACAATAGACAATCCTCACAATAAAACATAATAATTGATAGCGATACATATTAACATAAACTACACAATAAGATCCATTGTAATCTCAAACAAAGAATTAGTTCATTGAATTAAAACTAAGAATCCACACTTGAATACACATTAAAAGACAAAACTAAGAGTAGA
Source organism: Panax japonicus (assembly GCA_020205505.1). Taxonomy (NCBI): domain Eukaryota; kingdom Viridiplantae; phylum Streptophyta; class Magnoliopsida; order Apiales; family Araliaceae; genus Panax; species Panax japonicus. The sequence continues at coordinate 37,884,331 of CM035102.1, read as the reverse complement.
GTAAAGAATAAATCTGTTGTCAGCAAATCTCTATCTTCCTCAAGCTCCTGCTCTTGATCTTCAATGGTTTCCAAGTTGCTTCAATCTCCCAATCTCATAAGAACTAGGGTTTTGCTCCTAATCTACTCTAATCTAATTTAATGGAATCCTCTAAAACTAGCGTCCCAATCCAAGTTAAAATCAAGTATTTATAGTTCTAATGGTCAGCCTAGCAAGTTAGGCAACTAAGAATCCTATTCTAGTTCAAATTGGACAATTTAACACCCAATTTAACTCTCCCCCCACCGACCGGTGTGCCCCATGCCATTCCTAGGCCATTTTGGGCGCTCCCCGCGCTACTGTAGCAGAAAAACTGATGGCCCAGTGCGCCTCGTGACACTCATAGTTCATTTATGGCGCGCCCCGCGCTGCTCTATTTCCTACTGCGACGTCCTTTGGTAAAATAGGCATAACTTTTGATTCGCTACGAGTTACAGGGGCTTCCACCTATGAAATCGAAGATATCGACAAGATCTATAACTTATTTTCTTTGAGATTTGACAGATTCAGGACGGATAAAAGTCGAAATTAGGCTTAAAGTAGATGCTATGTAAATGGCAAGCATGAGAACTCTTGGTTTTGATCTTTGTTGATAAAAGGCCATAACTCTCGCATCCAAACTCCGATTGGGATGATTCAAGATGTTCCGGAAAGATAAGAAGTAGATCTACAATAAAATCGAAGTTCCAAGCCAAGAACATGCATCTAACTTGGTGTTAAAAGTCCTTCAATATTCCTTTCTTGCATTTGATTGCGTATTTTAGTCCAAAAGATGTCCAAATTACTTTTTCTTGCTTCTTCATATCAATGCTATGTCATATATAAAATTCCAAATTTTACGAATAAAGATTTAAATTTCTCGATTTTTTTTTGAATATTATGGGGTGGATTTAATATAATGTTATAGTTGTGGGTAGTATTTATAAATTTTGCAAAGTATGCAAGTTTTTATATTATATTCGATTCGTCGGGGAATATTCTTTATGTTGGGGAATATTCGTACGATGACATAATCATTGGTGGACCTCACAATGGAATTATTGTCGGATTGAGAAAACGATAAAAATATTTTTATGAAAATAACGACGAAAGTTTTAACATTGATATTGTTGAATCACTTGGTAGTAAAAGTATAGTAATACGCGTGGTTGCATAGTAGCACACGATATTAATTATTGATGTTTACGTGAGAAGTCACTCATTTTTGTTCAATTATTGCTACAGTAATTGTTGCATAGTATCTCACGTTATTTGATTCAATTATTGTCGATAATTTATATGTTATTAAATCAATAATTGAGACGACAAAGTTATTCATATTATTAAATTGCAATATTTACAATGTCTAAAAGTTCTGTCAAGGAGAGGTTTGGTCACATAATTGCGCGCCAATAGGGAGAAATCCTTATTGGAAAGCCCCCTCTTTCCTGGGAATAACCTGGTTGTTAAATATTTTGAGTTATGATATTAATGATGAATAAGTTCATGTTGATTAAAGAGGAATTTGATAATTTTATTGGTGTTAGTGGAAGTCGACATTTATTCCGATAATAATTTATGTCTGGAGGTTATATTGTTCAATCGGGTATTCGAGACACTTTTTGTGTCGGAGTACTATTCACAAGTTACTATTCATGAGTTAGTATTCACGAGTTAGTATTCACGAGTTACTATTCATGAGTTACTATTCATGAGTTACTAATCACGAGTTACTATTCACCCGAATAATATATTTCTTTTCGGTCAAAATTATTTTTGGGTACAATATTATTCCATGAGGAGATGTGCTAATTTTTCAGACCGTTGGTTGAATTTATAATAGTAAATCAATATGGATCGCTGGTTTAAAGTTTTAATAGTGAATCAGTATGGATCGCTGGTTTAAAGTTTTAATAGTGAATCAGTATGAACAGTTGTTTTAAGTTTTAATATGGGCCGTCCGTTTAAAAGTAAATCAATCTGGACCGTTCATGAATTAGTTACTATTCAATCCATTCTCCTATAAATAGAAGCTCATTCCTTCATTATTTCTTACGAATTCACTAAAACTCTAGAGAGAGAAATTATAGAGAGAAAGAAGAAGAGTATTCTGCTACTTCACTACTCCAGTATCCAGTTTCTTTCTAAGGTAAGGGGTATTATTTCTTTTGTATTTATGAAGAGAACTCCTGTTATTCCATTATTTATTATTCTGTTGGAATAACCTGTATACGCGGTCTGCCATATACTTGGTGAAATTCTCATGTTATTCCATTTTTAATATTATGTTGGAATAACCTGTATACGCGGTCTACCATATACTTGGTGAAATTCTTCTGTTATTTCATTATTTATTATTCTGTTGGAATAACCTGTATACGCGGTCTACCCTATACTTGGTGAAATTCTTCTGTTATTCCATTATTTATTATTCTGTTGGAATAACCTGTATACACGGGCTACCCTATACTTGGTGAAATTCTTTTGTTATTCCATTCTTTATCATTCTGTTGGAATAACCTGTATACGCGGTCTACCCTATACTTGGTGAAATTCTTCTGTTATTCTATTATTTATTATTCTGTTGGAATAACCTGTATACGCGGGCTACCTTATACTTGGTGAAATTTTTCTGTTATTCCATTCTTTATTATTCTGTTGGAATATCCTGTCTGTGCATTTTACGCCGGATCTGGTTCCGTTATTTATTATTCTGTTGGGATAACCTGTCTATGCTAAGTACCGCATACATGGTGATTTCTGTTGTTATTCCATTCTTTATTATTCTGTTGGAATATCCTGTCTGTGCGTTTTACACCGGACCTAGTTCCGTTATTTATTATTCTGTTGGAATAACATGTCTATACGAAGTACCGCATGCATGGTGATTTCTGTTGTTATTCCATTCTTTATTATTCTGTTGGAATATCCTATCTGTGCGTTTTACGCCGGACCTGATTCCGTTATTTATTATTCTGTTGGAATAACCTGTCTATGCGAAGTACCGCATTCATGGTGATTTCTTTTGTTATTTCATTCTTTATTATACTCAATTGGTTAAAGTTTTGACTTCTATACTCCATGAAATTAGTGGAATATCCTTAATATTTGCGCTTCATCCAGTATCTTTCATGAAAATATTCTTCTGAGCATTCTTGAATTTTACTCTACAAATAAGTATCATGTTGACAATTTGGACTTTATTAGTTCCTGGATAAATTAATTCTTGAACTTGTTTTATTGAATTAATATGTCATTGTCATCATCCTCATGTTTATATTATGTTGAAAGTCATCTGTGGCCTGTAGTTCATAGATGGACTTGGTATGATTATGACTAGGGATTATTCGGTATAATCATGACCGTAATGTTACAAATGATGTGGAAAAAGTCCACATTGGCCCGTAGTGCATTGATGGACAATTTTTGGTATGATTATGGTTATGGATTCTCTTCAGCCAAGGGTGCAAAGATTAATTGTTTTATGGCGTGATCATTACCATTGATGATTACACGAATATCCTTGGCCCGTAGTGCATGGATAATTTGTGGTCGTGATACTAATGAATATCTTTGGCCATAGTGCAGGGATGATGTGGTTTATTTATTAAGCTGAGTCTCAACGATAAAAGTGATGAAAAACTTTCTAAATCATAAAAGATAGTAGATTTTATTCTCTACTTAACTCTTTTAATGGATTGCTTATTCTACTGTAGTTAAACTTGATGTCTATTGTATTTTATTAGTTTAACATTGTTGAAGGCTAATGATAATTTATCATGCAATATCTTAGTCATAATATTTCTTACTGGGCTAGTTGAGCTCACCCTTTCTTTCACTGTTCTCTTCAGGAAATGAGAATGTAGCAGGGACTAGTTGGGGAACGGAGTGATGGTCCAGATGATAGCATTAGTAGTCCTCACTATTCTATGAAATAGTGTGATAATAATTGTAATGAGGACTTATTCTGAAAGTGGATATTGTCTAGAAGACAATATTTGTATTAAAACTCACAGCTCTTGTTGTATATTTAATATTTTATTTGTATTCTGTATCATGTATTTGGCGACTCAGAATAGGTGATGTATGCGACAACCGAGATTTTGTAATTTAATTTTTAATATTTATTGGATTGAATAAATATTTTTGATGAATTAATTGTTAGATTAAATAATTAATTGATGAAGTTGTGCTAGATTAATTTAAATATATATGTTATATTTATTAAATTAATGTGGAGAATTTTATTATTCGAAGTATGTGATTATGTGAGCTTATTGTATTAAAAGAAATATTTAATAAGCTTAATGTTATTTTTAATTAATTTAATTATTAATTAGAGATTTAATAATTTGATATTATTAATAAATGAGAAATTTAATTATGTGACTATGTGCATTATTGAGAAATTATTATATTATACTTAAATAAATTAAATAAGATATTGATTTATTTTATAAAGGAGTGTGACATTATTTAAACTATATGATAAGGTTTTATTAAATTAAATGATTTTTGAAACTTTTCTTGCTAGCCAAACAAGACACTAAGGGAGGTTATGGGCAGTTAACCCATGACTGGGTAACTGACCACAATGCGTCAATCTTCTTATTTAGTATACGTCTTCCCCTTCTTTTCTATTATTGTTCTAAGTCTGGCTAAGCACTCACAGAGAGAGATACAAAGAGAGTTGAGAGTTCAGAGATTTGTTGAGGGAGTTGTGAGAGTCATTTGAGAAGGAATTCACTTCCTACTATTTTAATCTACGCTTGGGTAATCTCTTCAACCCAATTCTTTTACGTCATATAGTTTTTATGAAAAATGGCTTTCATACTTTCTGTGAATCTCTGTAAATTGGGAAATTATGTTAGGGATATATGTAATAATTCGAGTAGTATAACATGTTTTATATATATTGTTTATGATTCCATATCATAAGCTTCATAATATTATGACTTGTTGTTTTAAAAATTTACAGAGTATGTTATTTAGCCATATGGCCCTTATACGTAATTTTAATATGTGAACCATAAATTTTTCTACAAAATTTCCATTTATACGTGATTATGCATGATAAAACGAACAAAACAAAATTTGAATGGTTGGATTTGGTTTTATAACGAATCCGTGGCGTTGAATGTTAGAATTTATGTTCAAAATTTCAAGAACATCAAGAAAAGTGCAATTTGCATGCTTTAATTATGTGATTATGTGTTTTAATGGGTGAAAATAACTCCATAAATGTTAGGCATTGATTATATATGAATTCTAGCATGTGGGTATGTCTAAATTTGTGTAAAAATAAGTTGATTGGAAATTTTTAGCCATGTTCTGCAATTTTCACGAATTACAGAACTGGAACTGGAGTCTCGTGCCGCGGCGCCAACTCCCTGTACAAATCTCGCGCCATAGTGCCACTGCGCCGCAGGGCCAAGAACCTAAGCCGCAGCACCACGGCGCTGCAGCGCCAAGAATAGGTTTAGAAGTGGCGCCGCAGCGCCACTTAGTAGAATGTCCAGAAATGCAATTTTTTCCAATGTTCAAGTATAGAAATGTGTTAGTAACCTAGTCTAATGAACATAAAAACTTGTTAAACATATAATGAGGTGTTAAAATAAAGTCTTAACACATCCATAACACAATTACGTGTGAATTGAATGCTCAAATGCATAGTTAGCTTATTGTTCGTGAAGTCTTAATTTTTGACAATAAGTGTAGTAATTGACTAAGTATAGTCATGAACTAGAGTTAGACAAAGAATAAACTTATGATGTTTAGTACGTTATAATTGATTGGAATTGTGAACGTGAATGATATGTAGGATTTTAATCAAAGAACGAGTTTTATTAACGTGTAATCTACGCACGAGGCAAGTTTCCTAACCCTACTTGTTATCATTATAAGTTGACAATTTCACTGTTCTACATCGAGCAAATTCTCATTATTATTGATTAAACCTGTTTTGTATATTAAAGCTTATTAATCCTTCAAGCATGATGCTGTTATACAATACTTATTCTATTGTATACCTTTTGAGATTCTATTCAAGTTAAGTTATCAGTTATCATTAAACCTTGTTAGACTAGCGAACCCTTATTGATTTTACTAGTCAATAGTTGATGAGCGTTCTAAATTTCAGAACCCTTGATGAATTATCCAAACCAAACTTCCTTTGGTGCGGACTTGAATGTCAAACTGAGATGAACAACCCTGTATAGGGGATTACTTATGCGTTAGCGTTAAGATATTGTGCACAGTATGGTATTAAGGGCTGATCCCCCTAAGTACGAGAAGAAGAGTCCATAGTCTTATGACTGTTAAAGGTTTCAAGTATAAACACTTGACAACCTAAGACATAGTTCAAGGTCTTATGTCCCTCAGAAGTTCTTTTGATTCTTGTTATTCATTCTTGATTCAAAAGTTGAGCTTTTATATCAGAAGTTGTTAATTCATTCGCATGTTATTATTAGTCATTTGTTATATTGTTATACTTGTGGGCAATCGTGCTCACTCTTGCGTAGTAATAACATTGCAGTTAAGAACAAAAGAGCAGACGAACCTTCCACCAGTAAGGGCAAGAGCAAGATTAGCAAGTAATGAAGACTGTTTTATTATTGTGGTTATGTAATGATGATAGAATTAATGTTATTTAAGACTTATTTGTTTATGTTTTCTGCACAGATGTTTTAAGGTTAGAGTAACCTGGGATTTATTTATTATGCAGTTGATGTAACCCCATAAGGGGAGGTTTATTATTTATTCTATCTATTGCATGGTTTGCATTTATTTATGGGTAGATAGATAGATGATGCTTGTAAAGTGAACTACAAATCCTGTGGAAATGGAAGTACCAGATTTGGGGGTGTCACAATGTATACCTATTTTGGGGGCGTCACAGTTGGTATCAAAGCTTAGGGATATAATCCCTGGCTAAGATGTGAGACAAGAACTAGGAGGGGAGAGACGGGGAATTCCTTCGCTAGTATGACCTACCTAAGTTTATTTGGTATTTAATTGGTCGGTCAGAGTATAGGGATAACATGTGATATGTTAACTAACTCTTGTTTTATGACAGTGTTTGAAAATGACATCCGAGAATGTTGAGGTAAGCAATGGAGCGAATGACGCGATTGTTTCTATGAGGTTTGAAACCGGATATACGTCAATACCTCATTTCTCACAAACTTTGTTTATATTCAGATGTTGTGAATAGGGCTCAATTATTGGAGCGCGATAATGAGTCAGCACAACCAAAAGGTAACGACCAACAACATGATAATAATCATATCGGTGGCAACGGCCATCGGAACAATGATAACCATCGTGGGGGAAATTATCATGCCAAGAATGGTAACCACTTCGGTGGTAATCATGGCCAAGATAATAGAAGTGGAAATTTTAAGAAGAGAAGGTTATTTAGCTCGATTTTGTCGTGCACCAAAGTTAAGTCCAGCTGGGACGGTGGCACCAAAGGCGGATACGGACAAAATAAAGTCGGTGGTTTTAGGAAGAGCGTTTTTCGTGACTTCTCAAAAAGTGAGTAACCCGAATGAGGTTAGCACGAGTTAGTTAATTATAAATTTTTGCGAAGTCTATACCTTGTTAGATATCGGTTCTACCCATTCTTTATTCTCTTTTGCTTGCGCTCAACGTTTAAATTTAACTCTAGAGAAGTTAGACTTTGACTTATTGGTTGAAACTCCATTAGGAGAAACCTTCATTACATGTGCTATCCAAGTCTTGGATGAGGGTCACAGTTTTGAATGATATTTCTATTGTTAATAAATTTCTTAACGTATTCTTGAAGACTTCTTAGCCTACCCTAGAGCGTGAAATCGAATTTTGTATTGATCCTAGTACAAAATCAATTTTTAAAACCCTTAAATATTTCTTCAACCAAAACGAACATAACATGCGCTAAAGACGTTGGCTCGAGCTGTTGAAGATTACGATCGTATCATTCAATACTATCGTGGAAAAGTGAACATGGTAGCTGACGCGTTGAGTAGAAGATTATATGTGTTTATGAGTGCGATATTGTTAACACAAAGACCCATTTCGTATAAATGATGAAGATATAGTTAACAACTCTAGGGACCCACGTGAAGATAACGAATATACGACTAGAATTGACTAAATCGATAAAGTTAAAGCTGCTCAAGCTACATACTCAGAGCTGATGAATGTGAAGAAGAAGGTTCAAGAGGGCGTTATTCTAGAAGCAAAAATCGATGAAGAGAGGAAATCTCAACCCTCGATTTAATTGGCCCATTTGAAATCCTTGATCGAGTAGGAACTGTGGCTTATAAACTCATTTTACCGCCAAGTATGTCGCGTGTTCATAATGTTTTTCACATATCGATGTTACGACGATCCGAACCACATTATTGATTTAGAACCGGACGAGATAGCGGATAATTTAACGTATGAAGATGTACCTGTTAAAATCCTGGAATGTATTCAACACTCAAAGGTTATACCTCAAGAGTTAGAATCGGATGAAGTGTCCTCATCTGTTCGGCATACCAGGCACGTACGTAAATTTCGAGGGCAAAATTTCATAAGGAGGGGAGATTGTAAAATCCCAAATTTTACGAATAAAGATTTAAATTTCTTGAAATTTATTTTTGAATATTATGGTGTGGATTTAATAGAATGTTATAGTTGTGGGTAGTATTTATAAATTTTGCAAAGTATGAAAGTTGTTATATTATATTCGATTGGTCGGGGAATATTCTTTGTGTCGGGGAATATTCGTACAACGACACAATCATTATTATCTCACGTTATTTTTATGAAAATAACAAAATATTACCCACAACAGAATTATTATCGGATTGAGAAAATGACAAAAATATTTTTATGAAAATAACGGCAGAAGTCACTCAGTTTTGTTCAATTATTGCTACAGTAATTGTTGCATAATATCTCACGTTATTTGATTCAATTATTGTCGATAATTTATATGTTATTAAATCAATAATTGAGACGACAAAGTTATTCATATTATTAAATTACAATATTTACAATGTCTAGAAGTTCTGTCAAGGAGAGGTTTGGTCACCTAATTGCGCGCCAATAGGGAGAAATCCTTATTGGAAACCCCCTCTTTCCTGGGAACAACCTAGTTGTTAAATATTGTGAGTTATGATATTAATGATAAATAAGTTCGTGTTGATTAAAGATGAATTTGATAGTTCTATTGTGTTGAGATTATTGGTGTTAGTGGAAGTCGATATTTATTCCAATAATAATTGATGTCTGGAGGTTATATTGTTCAATCGGGTATTCGGGGTACTTTTCGTGTCAGAATACTATTCATGAGTTACTATTCATAAGTTACTATTCACAAGTTACTATTCACCAGAACAATATATTTCTTTTCGGTTCAAATTATTTTTGGGTACAATATTAGTCCATGAGGAGATGTGCTAATTTTTCAGACCGTTGGTTGAATCTATAATAGTAAATCAATATGGATCGCTGGTTTAAAGTTTTAATAGTAAATCAGTATGGATCGCTGGTTTAAAGTTTTAATAGTGAATCAGTATGAACAGTTGTTTTAAGTTTTAATATGGGCCGTCCGTTTAAAAGTAAATCAATCTGGACCGTTCATGAATTAATTACTATTCAATACATTCTCCTATAAATAGAAGCTCATTCCCTCATTATTTCTTACGAATTCACTAAAATTCTAGAGAGAGAAATTATAGAGAGAAAGAAGAAGAGTATTCTGCTACTTCACTACTCCAGGATCCATTTTCTTTCTAAGGTAAGGGGTATTATTTCTTTTATATTAATGAAGAGAACTCCTGTTATTCCATTATTTATTATTCTGTTGGAATAACCTGTATACGCGGTCTACCCTATACTTGGTGAAATTCTTCTGTTATTCCATTATTTATTATTCTATTGGAATAACCTGTATACGCGGGCTACCCTATAATTGGTGAAATTCTTTGGTTATTCCATTCTTTATTATTCTGTTAGAATAACCTGTATACGTGGTCTACCCTATACTTGGTGAAATTCTTCTTTACCATTATTTATTATTCTATTGGAATAACCTGTATACGCGGGCTACCATATACTTGGTGAAATTCTTCTGTTATTCCATTCTTTATTATTTTATTGGAATATCCTGTCTATGCGTTTTACGCCGGACCTGATTCCGTTATATATTATTCTGTTGGAATAACCTGTCTATGCGAAGTACCGCATGCATGGTGATTTCTGTTGTTATTCCATTCTTTATTGTTCTCTTGGAATATCCTATCTATGCGTTTTACGCCGGACCTGGTTCCGTTATTTATTATTCTGTTGGAATAACCTGTCTATGTGAAGTACCACATGCATGGTGATTTTGTTGTTATTCCATTCTTTATTATTTGTTAGAATATCCTCTCTGTGCGTTTTACGCCTGACCTGGTTCTGTTATTTATTATTCTGTTGGAATAACCTGTCTATGCGAAGTATCGCATGCATGATGATTTTTGTTGTTATTCCATTCTGTATTATTCTATTGGAATATCCTGTCTGTGCGTTTTACGCCGGACCTGGTTCCGTTATTTTATTATTCTGTTGGAATAACATGTCTATACGAAGTACCGCATGCATGGTGATTTCTGTTGTTATTCCATTCTTTATTATTTTGTTGGAATATCCTGTCTGTGCGTTTTACGCCAGACCTGGTTTCGTTGTTTATTATTCTGTTGGAATAACATGTCTATGCGAAGTACCGCATGCATGGTGATTTATTTTGTTATTTCATTCTTTATTATACTCAGTTGGTTAAAGTTTTGACTTCTATACTCCATGAAATTAGTGGAATATCCTTGATATTTGCGCTTCATCCAGTATCTTTTATGAAAATATTCTTGTGAGCATTCTTGAATTTTACTTTACAAAGAAGTATCCTGTTGACAATTTGGACATTATTAGTTCCTGGATAAATTAATTCTCGAACTTATTTTATTGAATTATTATGTCATTGTCATCATCCCCATGTTTATATTATGTTGAAAGTCATATGTGGTCTGTAGTGCATAGATGGACTTGGTATGATTATGAGCAGGGATTATTCTGTATAATCATGACCGTAATGTTACAAATGATGTGGAGAAATTCCTCATTGGCCCGTAGTGCATTGATGGACAATTTTTGGTATGATTATGGCTATGGATTCTCTTTGGCCAAGGGTGCAAAGATGAATTGTTTTGTGGCATGATCATGACCATTGATGAATACACGAATATCCTTGGCCCGTAGTGCACGGATAATTTGTGGTCGTGATACTAATGAATATCCTTAGCCGTAGTGCAGGGATGATGTAGATTATTTATTAAGCTGAGTCTCAGCGATAAAAGTGATGAAAAACTTTTTAAATCAGAAAAGATAGTAGATTTTTTTCTTTACTTAACTCTTTTAATGGATTGCTTATTCCGCTGCAGTTAAACTTGATGTCTATTATATTTTATCATTTTAACATTGTTGAAGGCTAATGATAATTTATCCTGCATTATCTTAGTCATAATATTTTTACTGGGCTAGTTGAGCTCACCCTTTCTTTCACTATTCTATTCAGGAAATGAGAACGTAGCAGGGACTAGTCGGGGAACGGAGTGATGGTCCGGATGATAGAATTAGTAGTCCTCACTATTCTATGAAATAGTGTGATAATAATTATAATGAGGACTTATTCTGAGAGTGGATATTGTCTAGAAGACAATATTTGTATTAAAAGTCACAGCTCTTGTTGTATATTTAAGATTGTATTTGTATTCTGTACCATGTATTTGGCGACTCAGAATAGGTGATGTATACCTATTTTGGGGGCGTCACATCACAACCTACAAAATAACATAAAATGTAAGAAATGTAACTAAGAAACATGAATATAAGCAACTAATTCAAGTAACAGATATCGAATAAGTAGGTATAAAACCTTCTTATCAAATACCCCCAAACTTAAACCGTTGCTTGTCCCCAAACAACACAAATTAGACAGATTTATCCTCTAGTAATGATCCACCCAAACAATGAATCAATATGAATTTGATCAATGGCCTTAAAGGTTACAACAACTGATAACCCGTAGAAAATTTCAAAACAATGTAATGTCTAAAATTTCAACAACTTTCACTAGATTCACATATACTCTTGATCCTTTAAGTGCGTGTGTGCATCCATATGTTCAAACCAGTCATGATTTAGATTAGATCAACCAATACTCATAAAATATTTTCAAAAGCGATTTTCAAAACTTCTTATCACATCAATCACCGCTAATATAGACATAACACAAATTTTTCTTGAGGATAAACCGGATATTTAAACTTTTAAGCACATATGAACCTTTTCCAAGTATTTCAAACATATATATTTTCTTTTTTCTATTTAGTGAGTGCGTTTTACGCTCCATCTCATTTCCACTTTTCATTGAACGAGTGCGTTTTACGCTACATCTCGTGCTTGTGTTTATGGGGAGTGCGTTTTACGCTCCATCTCTACCCACCACAAGATTCAATTATTCAAAAACTTGTTGGGTAAATTCTATATACGCTCACACGAAAGTATACGTGGTCAACAAGTAATAAAGTGAGAAGTTGAGTATCGTTCCCACAAAAAATTATTTAATAAAAATCACCAAATACTAACCCGTAACCAACTTAATCTTATTTAAATGAATAAATTTTAATTTATAAGTAAACTATTTCTAATTACCACTAGTTAAATTAAGAATACGGAGATTTAAGATCACAACTTCACTTATTGCTTCATTTAAGTTAACACATTTTTCATCAATTATTCTCTATCCTGAATTGTTAATCAAGAACACTAAAGCAGATAAAATCACTTCTCGATGCATAATACCCATACTCACTTAAATCCACAGATGATAGAATTAAGCAAGACACCCTAATTGACTAATTCACTATATCTCTATATATATTACAATTAAAAAGAATTTAAAGCACAAGTTCTCTATAAGATTGCATATGGCGTAAAGACATATCTCTATCCTAAACACGAATCATGAATTTCATTTATGTAGAAATCACAAACACATGCTATCATAATTAAATCTAAATCTATACTTCATTTCTCGAGTTCATATAGATTATACGGTAATTAATGGCCAATCAATTAAACAATTAAGTTCAAACCACAATAGACAATTCTCATGATAGAACATAATAATCGATAGCGAAGCATATTAAAATAAACTACACAATAAGATCCATTGTAATCTAAAACAAAGAATTAGTTTATTTAATTAAAACTAAGAATCCACACTTGAATACACATTAAAAGATAAGAATAAGAGTAGAGTAAAGAATAAATCAATTGTCAGCAAATCTCCATCTTCCTTAAGCTCTTGCTCTTGATCTTCAATGGTCTCCAAGTCGCTTCAATCTTCAAATCTCATAAGTACTAGGGTTTTGCTCCTAATCTCCTCTAATATAATCTAATGGAATCCTCCAAAATTAGCCTCTCAATCCAAGTTAAACTCAAGTATTTATAGTTATAATAGACACCCTAGAAAGTTAGGCAACTAAGAATCCTATTCTAGCCAAATTGGACATCAAATAACTCAAATCAGCTGTTTTCCCGCCGATCGGCGCGCCCCACGCCATTCCTAGGCCATTTTGGACGTGCCCCACGCTATTGTATTAGAGAAACTGATGGCCCAGCGTGCCCAGCGCCGCTCGTAGTTCATTTATGGTGCGGCCCGCACTGTTCTATTTTCTATTGCAATATCCTTTGGTAAAACAACCATAACTTTTGATCCGCTAGGAGTTACGGGGGCTGTTACCGATCAAATCGAAGATATCGACGAGATCTAAAACTTTTATGCTTTGAGATTTGATAGATTCGGGACAGATAAAAGTCGAAATTGGGCTTGAAGTAGATGCTATGTAAATGGCAAGCATGAGAACTCTTAGTTTTGATCTTTGTTGATAAAAAGGCCATAACTCTCGCATCCGAACTTCGATTGGGATGATTAAAGATGTTCTGGAAAGATAAGAAGTAGATCTACAATAAAATCACAGTTCCAAGCTAAGAACATGTATCCAACTTGGTGTTAAAAGTCCTTTAATATTCTCTTCTTGCATTTGCTTGCATATTTTAGTCCAAAAGATGTCCAAATTGCTTTTCCCTGCTTCTTCATGCCAATGCTGTGTCATAGCCTACAAAATAACATAAAATGTATGAAATGTAACTAAGAAACATGAATATAAGCAACTAGTTCAAGTAACAAGTACCAGATAAGTAAGTATAAAACCTACTTATCAAATACCCCCAAACTTAAACCGTTGCTTGTCCCCAAGCAAAAACACAAAACAACAATTCTATGCAATGAAACTAATATACATGCCTACAAATATAGCAGTAATGATAGAAACAAGTCTATTCAACCGGCCTTAGAGAAATCAAGTAAATATGATAATACATCATATCAAAAAAAATCATTAACTTCCCAATCAATCATCAAATCTTAAACTGTTATCACTAATATAGTACGTGTGTGCTCAACAACAATTCTAATTAATATAATGCTAAATACAACACATAATAGATCTCTTTAAAGGCATCATACAGTGAAAACTCACAAAATTCACGAACAAGCTAGATCCAACTAAAGTCAAACATCCACTAAGTTCAAGAGTCCAATCCGGGATACTTATGTTTTACTTTGCATTACGGGGGCTTTTTGCCCTTTTCCCGTTTTATTATTTTTTTAACCATGATTGTGCAATATCTCATTCCATTAGGCTAACAGTGCAACCCCTTAGCGAACTTTCGATCAACGACTCCCAGACCATATAAGTCCTTGGGCGCTAGGTGTAAAGACACTCCCTCGAGCGTACTTGCTCAAGTAACAAAGGTCCCGAAACAAAACTAGCCACGATATTTTTTTTCATCATTTTTTTCTTTTTTTTGAAGCTTATATATCCCAAAATTTTCCCCCAAAATTAAGTTTTTGTCTAAATTTATCCCATCTTTGCCTATTCATGTCTTTCATTTATTCAAACTAATATTATCCTTAAGAATCTCATTATGTATCAATTTAAACTCAATCAATCAAAAAGTTGTTTTTGTTGTGCTATCCTTATTATACCAGTTTTAAACAGAAAAAGACTCAATTCATAACAAGAAATCACATCAAAGCTCTAATAGTGAGTACTATACTTGTCTACCCAATTCCACTTTCATCATTGGCCAAAACAAACTGTAAATATCAAACAGCTGGACTCATGCAAGATGTACTAAATGCTATAAAAACATAGTAAACTAACTACTAATTTTTGAATTTTTGATTTTTTTATTTTAGGAAACTGAATGAAAAAACTAAATGAAACTATATGAACTACAATGTAAATAATTAACTATATGTAATATGACACTAAAATTCCCCCCAAACTTAAACTAGACATTGTCCTCAATGGCTGAAATAGAAAAAAAGTAAAGCAGAGGACTTCCCTGAAAATATAGCAATCCTCCTCCTTGTCCGCTAAGTTTGGAGAATAGATTAGGCACATGGAACAAATTGGGCACCACACTTAAATTGGGCACCACACTTGTATTGGACTTGAATAACCTTTTCATAATCTTTTGCCTGTCCATTGAACCTCCAATACCTGCAATTAAGAGAGACAAAATGGATTAGAATAACACTTTGGATTGGTAAGAGAACTTAATAAGCAAATTAATTCATATCTACTAAATAAACTAGTAAAGCATATAAATATAAAAATTCTTGGGTTTCCTCCCAATTAGCGCTTGAATTACAGTCTTTCAGCCTGACTTTGTCTGGTCAACACTATCCAATTCCTCGTCGATAGTTGAGGAACCCTCCATCCATCGAAAATAATGTAGCTTTTGGTAGGTTCCCAATTGTGATAGCCATTGCATTAAAGTAACCTAGTATGCTTTCTTTAGATAAGATCACATTCAAGTACTTCAAAAATCTAGGTTTTTTCACCATTGTGTCTGTGATCACATTGGGGAATTGAAGCTTGTCAGACACAACAATCCATTCTTCTATCTTCGCCAGCTCATTGCACCATGGCTTCAAAGTTGTACTCACTTTTACGTCAAAAGGAGCATTGACGACGACATGACTACCTAGCGGGCATGGTTTTGCAAATCTAACCGGATCCTTGAACTTTGGTGGAGAAGGAACTTGGGGCACTAATAACATCGACTCATTCTCTTTGGTGCTTACAGTTAGTTCTTCACCGACCTTGTTTTTATTATCCCCACTTGTCTCCTCTTTTTCAACATCTCGTGGCTCATCTAGTTGTAGATTTGGCTCGAGCACTTCAACAATCTCGAAATCCTCGTCATAACACCAATTGTTTTGAGGACAGTTGTTCAAGGCTTTGAGCATTTGATCCATCTGGTTCTGTAGATTTTGAATTAATATCTTTTGATTCTGAAATAACTGCTCTTGATTAATCCTCCTCTCCTCATTTGATGCTACGAACTTGGACATCAATTCCTCTAACCTTGAATTATATATCCCAGTTTTGGAATCCATGTATTGAGGACCATGTGTTGAAGTAATGATGAGTTTTTCCATTTGGTTCTGGAAATTATGGTTTGATATTTCTTGACTAATCATCCTTTCCTCTTGGTTTGCTATGAGCTTTGACAATAATTCCTCCAAATTTGACTTTTCTTCTTGTGGCAATGGATGTGGATATGAGAATTACAGTGTGTATATTGGATTTGGAGTATAGTATTGGTCTTGATAGTTGTAGCTCCATGAAGAATCTGGGTGATACCCCCAAACTTGATGATAATTATCATATGCATACTGGTTAAGGTAATTACCCCCATACTGGACCGACCCAAGACTGCTGGTGCATTGATGACTCAGATGATTACCAGCATAATAATTGCACGTAACTGCTATCCTTCGAATATGTTGGGCTGCAACAACGTCCAACCTCCTCTAAGGTGTCTCAAGTTGTGCTGATAATGCAGAAAAGGCATTAAGTCCATCAATTCCCGTGTCCCTTGGCTGAGACATATTTGAATAAGGCCATTGATAATTGCATCCATCCATGATACCTGAAAAAAAAGAAAATTAGGGAGAGAATTAAATAAAAAGAAAAAAATGTTTAAATTAAGACTAATTTGATTGAAGCTAATATTGGCAAAAAAAATATTAAACTAATTCCCCGGCAACGGTGACAAAAACTTGTTAGGTAAATTCTATATACGCTCACACACAAGTATATGTGGTCAACAAGTAATAAAGTGATAAGTTGAGTATCGTTCCCACAGAGAATTATTTAATAAAAATCACCAAATACTAACCCGTAACCAACTCAATCTTATTTAAATGAATGAATTTCAATTTATAAGTAAACTAATTCTAATTACCACTAGTTAAATTAAGATTATGGAGATTTAAGATCACAACTTCACTTATTGCTTCATTTAAGTTAACACACTTCTCATTAATTATTCTCTATCCTGAATTGTTAATCAAGAACACTAAAGCAGATAAAACAACTTCTCGATGCATAATACCCATACTCACTTAAATCCACAGATGATAGAATTAAGCAAGACACCCTAAATAACTAATCCACTATATCTCTATTTGAATTACAATTAAAAAGAATTTAAAGCACAAGTTCGCTATAAGATTACATATGGCATAAAGGCATATCTCTATCCTAAACACGAATCATGAATTCCATCTATGCAGAAATCACAAACACATGTTATCATGATTAGATCTAAATCTATACTTCATATCTCGAGTTCATATAGATTATCACAGTAATTAATGGCCAATCAATTAAATAATTAAGTCCAAAGCACAATAGACAATTCTCATGATAGAACATAATAATTGACAAAAGAGCTCTAACTCATGCAAGCATACATGCGTCAACAAGTAATACAAAGTAAGTAAAGTATAGATCCCACCGAGAAAGTTGTTCAATTTAAACTACTATTCATCAATTAAATCACTATATTCATATGCTTAGACTAATGACTATAATTGGCGAATTAAACTATTTGCAAATAACAACTAAAATAAGAATATTAATGGAATAAATCAAATCTGGAAATAATGGGATCCTAACTTCATTTAATATTTCATCTAGCTACCACTATCATGCCAGACTTGTTTACATATCATAGGAAAATAGCCAAGAGCACTAATAGAGTCATAGCCATTTTTCAATGCACTAGGACCTACTTACACAGCATCCATAGATGATAGATTCTATGTAATCAACAATATAACCAAAATCACTATATGTCTATGTGAAATTGCAATCATATTGAATTGAAGCACAAGCCCATATTCTAACTCATACGGTGAATAAGTATATGTCTATCTCATTCATGAAAGACGCAAGCCATATACAACAGCCCCATATACGTATGTTATTATGAGTACAATCTATACTCGCATGTTCATTGTCAATTCCATGCAAATACTGAAACGAATGGTGATCAAGCATTCATACATGTAAAATTACCATAGTAGAATTCCTATATGATATGTAAAGCAACCATAGCAATCAAACATGCAACCAAACTACATATTAAAATTCATTAGAATCCTATAATGGAGTTTAGTTCATGACTGAACCAAAAGCCATTATGGGATCAACGCTAAACATGATTATCAAACCAACAATTGAAAGATGAAAGATAGAACGATCAAACCCAATTGCTGAATATAAACCAATGATAACGTTCAACTCCTCATAAAAATCCAGAAAAATAATATTAAAAATCCACAATGATGGAGAATCCCAATAAGAGTTGGAGAAGATGGAGTTTTGGCTTCGTTCTTCATTGGAATCTCTCTCACGTGTAAACCCTAGTTACTATGATGAAAATACGTCAAAAGTTATCCCAATGTACCGAAAGTTATGTCTGACACTAGTCAGATATCGTTTTAAAACCAATTACAATCATTTTAATTAAAAATTAAAATAAAACAATTCAGCAGCTCCAGCTATCGCGCGCGGCCGCACGCCCCTCCAGTGTATTCGTCACGCGAGCGCATGACTTGTAGAAGGTTCTATCTGTCCAGCCGGCCTGTCACCCGGGCGCGCATCCTCTAATCTTGTCATGCTCGCGGACGTGCAACTTGCAGTAGGTAACATTGTCTGGCTAGATGCTCACACGGGCGCGTGTCTCCAACTCATCCTGCCGCGCGACCGCACGACTTAAAGTTAGTGAATTCTGGTTCTGCTCCTGCGTTTTGTTCTACATTGTTGCTGCTGCTACTGAAGTGTCCTATGTCCATCCATGCTTGTCCATTACTGCTCCACTCAATCCTCAACCATGCATATCCCAACTTTTGCCTAGCTTCATGCGTCCATTAGCTTCGTGCCCTCTAATTCAACCAAATTAGGTCGATTCCTACACTTATTCACCCAAAAGGAGTTTTAAGTATATGCAATGCAAAATAACGTGAAATGCAACTAAAACAGACTGAAATGTAGTTGAGATGGGCACAATTTGCTTAAATTGATATCCAATAAGTTGTTATAAAACCCACTTATCAACCACTATCTCACATCTTACACAAAAGATCGAGATTACAATAACATATTAATAACACATAAATAAAAGCACTATACTAATAAGCTTTTCCCTCTATTATCAGTCTAACATCTCACGCTCAACGGTGCTCTGATATTCCTTCTATGTGATGTGCACCACCATGTCCCAACTTATGGTATGCCGCGTCTGTCCTTGCTCAGCTGGATAATGATGTACCCCATCAATCAATCTCTCCACGGCCGTACGAAGAACATAGCCCATCTTGTTCATCTTTCTCCTCTTGCACCGCACATCATCCTCTAGGTCCTCTGCCCTATCATTGGCTTCTTCCCTCTTCTCCTCGAAGTGAATCCTATCCATTACCTCCATTTCTAACTGAGTTCAGAGAGCCTCCTTCTCCGCCCTCTCAGTCAACACCTTCTGCTCTAATTCCTCCAGCTTTCCTGCCACCTCAACATTCCTCGCCACCGCTCAGTGAAACAAAGATCCCATCTGGATCCCTGCTTCCTTACGGTGAACAATCTCCACCTCCATCTCCTGCATCACTAGTTTCCTCTGATGGACCTTGTCACTCAACTTCTGGAACGCGAACTCCCTTTCCCTAGCCTCAGCCTCTAGCTCCTCTACTCTACATCTCAACTCTAAAATCTGTTCTTTATACTTTCTTAACATCTGATCCTCAAAAGTAGCCTTGTCGGAGTCCTCCACAGGCTCGAGCTCCTCCTCCAAAGGCTCCTCTTCAGGGTCAGACTCCACCTCTTCCTCATCGTCATCATTAAAAGGGGCTACTACTGAAATAGGCTCCGCTATCAAGGGTGTCTCAAATACTACGTGGATATCACGCGGCTCCTCCTCTACTACTCGGCTAGGTCCTCCCATGTCAGTCATCCTACAATCACCAACATAAGATAACACGAACAACAACTCCATTAGAATGTTAAACAAACATAAGTTCATTGTATAGAATGAAGTTATATTTCATAACACGCTAAGTTCCTCAAGGAAAACTCTAGCTGAGTTTTATCTCCTTCCTAACTTCTAAATTCCCTTAAGTTATAATCTAAGGACACTCACTCCTAAGGTTCATAACTAAGGATTTGATACCAACCTGTGATGCCCTCAAATTCGGACCTCCACTTGGTCACTCGAATTCGGTTCATCACGTTCTCATGGTAAAACCATAATAACTAAAATAACGCATACACAATGGAAAATCTTCTTTAGAATAATATACAATAATTTATTATAATTATTCCCCCAAGTCTCGCAACCTACAGTGCTTAATAGATTACATAATAATATCTAATAAAGACTTATTACATGATCTTACTTAAGCTTAAACATAGTCTAAAATAGTCTTAATACATCATAATAGACTTTATACATAAAAAAGGACAAGCTAGTCGGTAGCCTTGCCCTTGCCCTTGTCTGTTCCAGGGACACCTCCCTGTTCCTCCTTAACTGAAAGGTTTTAAATAAGCAAGGATGAGTACAAATTTCCCAACAAGTAATATACAACAAGGGTGTAGGATATATATCACAAGGTTTAAAATATCAAAGTGTCATTTCTAGGATAGTTCAAAGTGTCGGAATAACATCAGGGATAAGAAATATCAACAATTCTTTGAATAAGAACTATAATTCAATATAAATTAACAGATATATATGAATTCAACAGCTATCAAGGTATCCGACTGAATAAATAATTTATACTGAGTAGTCACTAAGGACCATTGAACTTCCACTAGAGTTACCAATATTAAACTGATAACCCAAAAATATCAAGTACTATAGATGATCAGTCTACAATACTTTACGTTATGCATAACACCACAATAATATTTATTCATGTGTTGGGGTTTTCACCAACATACACTCCCCTTACCAAAATGGTTGTCCAACTCAATTTTCAAGATTTCCGCACCAATCAATTGGTTTGGACAGTTTTTATAAACATGCATCGACTCTTTCACAATATTCAAGGACAATACCAATTTCAACATGAATAATAGCTTTCACAGGGGTTTTATATACTAGCTCATTTGAACGAGAAAGTAATGTAACTTGTATTCAAAGGGATAAGCTTACGATATTTGTCAAATAAAATAATGCAAGGGTTTAGGATACTTGCACAACATAAATTTGAGTAAGGTTAGAGAAACTTGCGTTAAACGTAGTTTATCCACGTTAATAAATCAACACTTTCGAATCCTATTCATAGCGTATTATATGATCAAGATACGCATTAACTAACATAGTTTTTAAACAAGTTCGACACGATATAAGTATGCACATATGGTATATAATCAGTTTATAAGTCATCATGAATCAACTACTTAGTTACTTCACAAGCAAATCAAGAATGCTCAAGGTTAAGACCTCCTATTCATGGACTTTTCATTTCAATGCAACACCAACTTATCAATTAGGCAACACTCATATATATATATATATATATATTTATAAGTAGGTTTTAGATCACATTTAGCATCATAAGTATCACGTAGTTATTAAAGACTTCTTTAACACAAATCCTAATAAGTCTGGTCATAAACAAGGAGTTAAGAGTCATACATCATACATATCTAAATCATATCAACGTGCTTGCGGGTCAGTACATAAACATGACACTTATACTCATTAAGTTCATTGCTAAAGTTTCTAAATTCATTTCAACTACACACTTCCATTAATCATGTTAATGCTAGTCTAACATACTCACATTAGGTCCATATAGCTATATATACCCTTAAAAGATGCTTGCATGCTAGTACACTACATAATACTTCAATAATCTGCAAAACAGAAGCTCATAACAAATTTCAGAGGCCGGCGCAGCTGCGCTGCACCTCAGTTTAAATTCGACGCAGCTACGCCATGTCTGGTTCAGACCAGGAACAGTGAACCTTGGCAATTGTTTAGCCCAAACACAAAAATTACTCACGAAACCATTCCTAAACACTCTTATAACAGTCTAAACATGCTTGTAAGGTGTAACGCCCGAGAAAATCAGATTTTTATGATAATTAAATTTTTATTTGATTATGTGAATTAAATGAATTTAATTGATTTATTTTGTGAGTAAGTTATGTGAAGGTCATTCTATGACCTAGAATGTGTTTATGTGGTTAGTAATCTGGCTACGTGCTAGAATTAATTGTTTAGAATTTCTGCGACGAAAATAAATGTTTTCCGAGAAATTCCCGTAAAAACACTATTCATTCGTTTCTGCTCGGGGAATTATTTTGAAATTTCGAGAAATGCGTAATGATAGAATATCGAGATGAGATTAAATATTTGATAATATTTCATTTATGGCAAACGAAGTTTTTGCCTGCGGACTTAAAACCTAAGGGTTGAGTATACTGATTTCTGAGAAGGAAATGAAATGCGTAGAAGGAATTTCGTTATTGTTAATGTGTGTGTTATACTAGGATGATACTATTTAGTATCTATGTATAATACGATTAGTTAATATGGGGTACAATACGATTATTGTACTAGTATTATTTGGAGAGAATGTGTGAATTATACGTATAGAATACGATTCATATTATGGAATTAAGTTAAGACTAAATGTTAATTCATTTAGGTTGGATTATGTTTAGTCCAATCAATTGAATGAGCAAGCCCAATGGATTAGTGTGTTAAGCTCAAGTCAAGGCCCAATGTTAGATTGGTTAAGCCCAATGCAAGAAAACCGAACCGTGGATCAAACCGGTGGGTCACCGAATGGGTAAAACCCATTGGGAAACCCATGGGGTGGTGGGTCGGCCACTTGGTGTGCAAGACAAGTATATCACTTGGTCACCAAGTATTTTACTTGGTGACAAAGTGTTGAATAATAAGTAGGTGGTGGTGTTTTGTCCATTTTGCCCTCCATTTCATTTCCCTATAAATAGAAAGAAAGAGTTGGTCTTTTGTGAGTTTTTCAATTGCCAACCTAGATTATTTGAGAGAGAAAAAGAGCTAGACTCAACCAAATCATACACTTGGAAGCTTTACCTTGTAGTTTTCCAAGAGATTACTTAAGAGTTCTTAAGGTAATATCCTTTATTTCTACTTTTATCTCTTTTGATTTTCTTTTATCATGGAGAATCATAAATAGGTGGTGAATGGCTTGTATAGTGGATAAGAATGACCTACTATAGATTAAATCTCTATAAGTCATGAAATCATAGAAATCATAAGGTTTGATAAAGTTTAAAACTATGGAAATATTGATTGTTGAGATCGATTGTTGATAAAAGATTGAACTCCATCAATACATAAATAGGTGCACCTTGCTTGGTTAAGATTTAGATATGAAGTCCATGGAGTATTCCATGTGATTTGGCTTAGAGAACGTTAGTAACGAAGTTATGACGAATTTCACGAAAATAGACGTTAAATGTCAAAAACGTTGAAATTTCGGATTGGTAGTCAAAAGTTGCCATGAGACTTAAAAATGTTGTTTTTCAATGTCAACACGTGAGATAGGGTATTTAAGAGTTGTGGGTTCGAGAATCATCGGATTCTGATTGAAAACGAAGAAAATGGGCATTGAACGCTCATTAACATTTATGAACGCTTAGAAAATGAACTCAATAGTGAATTTTGAGTTAACAGATTTGAAAGTGTTGAATTCTTATATGAACTCGTAGAGTATGTCATTTATGACGTGTAGGCTTTTGAATAGACCAAATCGGACTTATAACGAAGAAGTTATGGCTCCAAGAATCTCACCTAAATTTTTATCCTTGAAAATTATCTAGTGCTGAGGTTTGGCACCGCGGTGCCAGACAGAGTATTAAATTTTGCGTCGCAGCGCCAGCACTGTGTAGTTGGCTACTGCTAAATGGCGCCGCAGCGCCACTGATAGAGTAAAAGTCTCACGCCACAGCGCCAAGACCGGGACCTGGCCACTACTAACTGGCGCCGCAACGCCAGTCTTAAACTAGAATGTCACGCCACGGCACGGGTGCAGGGTTTTTGATAGATGACTTAGGTTTTGAACTGTAATTATTCAGAGACCTATAGGAGTAATGTTTGTGCACTTCATAAATGTATATAAACTATTCCTATACTACCTATACTAATGTATATGGTATTGAAACTTAGGAATTGAATGCATGGTATAAGTTATGAATGAAAAACACAAAGTGTTGTTGATAAACCCTAGTCGGGAAATAACGTGGTACTTTACCAATGATGATAGAGTCTGGTTAATGACGTAAGTTGGTTAATAAGTCGGGATAATGGTAATAAGTCGAGTTGACTTTATTAATGATATTAATTTAACAAAGACATAGAAGAGAAAGAAGTTGGTAGGAATAACTTGAATAATTGTTTGATAGCTAATTATAATGTGCTATGTGAATATATCATGTAGATTCTGTAAAGGCTGTTGTCAGTCAATTAAGTTATTTGAAGATGCTGAAAGGCAAGTTTTCTTAACGCTTGTATGACTTTTAAGTTAGCCAAGTTTCATGTGATTCATTGTATTGAATTGCTAGACTACTCGTAAGATATAGATTGATTGATATTCATATCTTTCTATATAGAAATTTTAACGTTATCCTATGCCAAGTAATTGGTACGGATGTGAAGGTAAGGTTTGTCTATGAACAAACAAAAGTATTTTTCATCAATTATTCGATGGGCACGCGAGTTTGCCAAATGTTAAACGTAAATACATTTAATGAATGAGTGTTGATCAACATAGAATACTATAGGCTGATCACCTAGAAGTGCTCATAAGTAATGCGGATGTGCAAACTTAGTGCTGTGATATCCTTTTCAAGTATAAAGACAGAAAGCTGCTGTTCATGGTCTATCGACCGGTTCAGAATTCCTAATCTACTCTATACTTTGAGAATTGATGATATGAAATGTTAAAGTATTATTGTTTCATAATACGTCATATCTATTTGTTCAGTTATGTATTAATAGTCATATAATTCACGAATGTTGTATTACTGTTATCCTTGTTAAAACTTGCTGAGCTTGTTATGCTCACTTCTTGCGTGAATTATATGATTATAGTTAAGGATGAACGTACTGAGAATGCTAAGAGATATAAGGGCAAAGCTAAGATGGATACTTAGCCATCATGTAATAGATTAGTATGTTTATATGTATTATACATTATGAACAACGAACTATGTAATCGGTTTATGAACCTGGGAAGGATTATACTTTTATTCTAATAAGAAGATAGTAATTACATTCATGATGTTGTATTTCAATGGAATGATTGTATAGTTATGAATATAGTGTAGCACCATCTGTCGGGTTGGAAGATACCCGAATTTGGGGGCGTCACAGGTTGGTATCAAAGAATTAGGTTATAAAACTTAAGGGGGAAGAACCTTAGGCTAATAACCTCGTAAGGAAGGTAAAGTCCGAAGAAAGGAACTCTAGTCGAAGGAATTAATAAGGTATTGAGAAAACTCAGTACCGAAAGATTTAAAAGATGAAAATTAATCTTAAATAAATTAAATGTGATTTGTGCTTATACTATTGTGTATTATGTACTAATCAACTTGTTATGTGCTATTGTAGATGTCAATCGATAACATGATGTATAGAGACATTCATGTTGTGAGTGAAGAGTCAGTGAACCAAGTGGAGATATTATCGATGCCAGTGGTGGAGGTACCGTTAGTGGTTCTGGAAGACTCTGATATTGAAGAGTACATCTCTGAGGAGGAATACTCTGAGGAGACAATGGGCATATCGTCATATCTAAATATGATGATAGATGTGGAGGAGGTGGAGGTAACATTGATTAATACGGTGATACCTACTCAGGAGCCAACACCTCCAGATGCAATGAGATCATTATATCTGGCTGTGTTGGATAGGAATGTGCATCTACGCACGGTGGTGCAGACATAGAATGAAGCGATAATCTCCCTATATGAGGCGAAGGAATCTGCAGAGGTAGATTTTTAGTCAGACCACGATGACAAAGTGCTTAAGACAGATAAGGCACGGGACTATAAGGAAGAGGCCTTAAAGCTTCGAAAGAAACTGGTCGAGAAAGACCAAAAAATAGCTAGGATGTCATACATGAACGAATGCGCTCATGAGGATTTCAAGCTGAAAATTGCTTGTTATTCCATTGAGTCTGGGCAGACTTGACATACCATAAGTCGAGATATTGTGTCGATACTGGCAAATTAGAAATATGAGAATGTTATTCGACAGTGTTAGTAGATTGTTAGATCTCTTTGTATATAAGTAGTGACGTAAAACCCTCTTTTGTATAATTAAAGGGTAGTCTTTTTGTATATCCTAATTTTTTTAGAAGGCAATCGCGGGATAGTATGTAATAGCTTTTTGGCTAAGGGAACATGATGTAAATAGTTTTGACTATGAATTCATATTAATATAATGAAGTTTTATTTAATGTGCTTGTTGTGGTATGAGTGGTTATTTGAGAATGATACCCAAGCAGTTAAATAGATAATAATGAAACTTTATTTATTTAATCAGAATTATATCGTCAAGAAGGAGACAACGTAACCAAGAGGCTGAGTCTCATAATGAAAATCACAGGGGGGGGTCCTAATAACCCTATGCAAGAGTTCGTTAATTTATTAACGGCTGCATTTAACTAAGTGGGGGGAGGGATTCCTGTAGCTCTTAGGGTAACAAGAACAACTACCTTCAAGGAATTTAAAAGTGTGGGTCCTCCTGAGTTCCGAGGAACGACGGACCCTCTAGAGGCCTAGACATGGATAAAAGAAATTGAAAAGACGTTTGTGATTACAAACATAAGTGAGGCGCAAAAGACTTCTTTTGTAACTGACATGATGAAGGGGGAAGCCAACTACTGGTGGGAGCCTCACCAGGGTGGGGCTAGGACATAAGCTGTTACGTGGGAACAGTTTAAGAAGGTGTTCTTCGAGAACTATTTCCCTACTAGCATGCAAGGTAGAATGGAGATTAAGTTCTTAGAACTTAAACAGGGGGATATGACAGTTCCCCAGTATGTTTCCAAATTGAATGAATTGCCAAGGTTTGCTCCACATCAGGTGGATACAGAAGAGAGAAAGGCGCGCAGGTTTGAGAAGGGCTTAAAACCCTGGCTCTACAGTAGGATATCGATTTTTCAGAGTGCTTCCTCCAGGACCATTCTGGAGAAGGCAATTATAGCGGAAGGTGGTGGTGAGGCATTGTCTCAGTACCACAAGGAGCAGAAGAACAAGAGTAGGTTAGAAGGAGGTAGTAAGGCTGAAGTTGCCAGCGAAAGCGGCAACTTGCCTAAGAGGAAGAACTTCAACCCTGGGAATACTGGGAAAAGCAGGGAGATCCTAAGCGGAGGACGGAGGCATGCAAGACATGTAGAAAGTTGCACATGGGAGTCTATTTAAAGGGGAAATCAGTCTGCTATAATTGTGGGCAGGAGGGGCATTTGTCACCCAACTGTCCTAACCCTAAAAAGAACCAGGGGTGTTTTGTTTGTGGGTCATTAGACCATATGGCAAGGAATTACCCGAAGAAGGGTTTAGAGGAAATAAACGTTCTAGTAGTGGTAAATTAGCCATTACTGGACCAACACCGTCAGTGGGTAGACCCTTGGCCCATACGTTTAATATGACTGTCCAAGATGCGGTTGCATCAACGAATGTGGTAGCATGTATCATTTCGGTAGTTAAATGTTTATGTGCTATTTGACTTGGGTTCTACTTGTTCTTTTATAGCATGTGAATTTGCTAAGCGATTAGGTTTAATCCCTGAAAAGTTACCAATACCTTTAGACGTTAAGGTAGCCAACGAAGAGATAATCCCCGTTGAACATATTCATAAAGATTGTTGCGTAGATATTAGAGGGAATAAGTTATCGGTAGATTTGGTACCGATAAGGTTAAAAGAATTCGATATAATTCTTGGTATGGATTGGTTAGTTAACCATAAGGTGATAATAGATTGCAATAAGAAAAGTGTAAACCTTCGGCTTTCTAAGAAAACAAAGGTAGTGTTTTTTGGTAGTAAATCACCGAGACGCTCTTGTTGTCTGTCGATGACACATGCTAGGAAAATGTTGAGAAAAGGGTGTGTAGGTTATCTGTGCCATGTTTTGGATACGCAAAGAGTGGGAACATCCTTGGACCAGATACCTATAGTGCAAGAGTTCGCAGATGTATTTCTGGAGGAGTTACTGGGTATTCCATTGGACAAAGAGGTAGAGTTTGTAATTGATCTGTTACCGGGAACGACACCAGTTTCAAGGGCACCATATCGGATGGCGCCAGTTGAGATGAAGGAGTTAATGGTTCAATTACAGGAACTATTAGATAGAAAGTACATTCAATCAAGTGTGTCTCCTTGGGGAGCACCGGTATTGTTTGTAAAGAAAAAGAATGGGTCGTTAAGAATTTTTATCGACTATCGAGAGTTGGACAAGTTAACGTTTAAAAATAAATACCCGTTGCCCAAGATCGATGATCTATTTGATCAGGTTAAAGGGTCAATGTATTTTCTAAGATAGATTTGCATATGGGGTATCATCAGTTAAAGGTGAGAAAGGAGGATGTACCTAAGACGGCGTTCAGAACTCGATATAGTCATTACGAGTTTCTGGTGATGTCATTTGGGTTGACTAATGATGAAAAGAGTGTTCAAACAGTATTTGGACAAGTTCATCATAGTGTTCATTGATGATATTCTAGTCTATTCTAAGACGTTAGAAGATCATGCCGAACATTTAAGGATAGTATTGGAAACAATAAAGGAAGGAAAGGTTGTATGCGAAATTCACAAAGTGTGAATTTTGGCTCTAGAGAGTGCAGTTTGTAGGACATGTTATTGATAAAGAAGGCATTTTCGTGGATCCAGCAAAAGTAGAAGCAGTTAATGAGTGGGAGCAACAAAAAACGCCAACCGAGGTTTGGAGTTTTATGGGGTTAGTAGGATACTATAGAAGGTTCATTCTGAACTTTTCTAAAATAGCTACTCTATTGACAAATCTGACAAGAAAGTCAGTGAATTATGTGTGGACTGAAAAATGTGAGAACAATTTTCAGGAACTAAAGAAGAGATTAAGTGAGGCACCTGTATTTTCCTTACCAAACGATACAGGGAACTTTGTAGTGTATAGAGATACTTCGCATAAAGGACTGGGTTACGTGCTCATGCAGCATGACAAGGTCATTACGTACGAATCACGTCAATTGAAGGATTATGAGAAGGTCTATCCTACTCATGATCTGGAATTGTCAGCAGTAGTTTTTGCCTTGAAGATATGGAGGCATTATCTATATGGTGAGAACTATGAGATATACACGGACCACAAAAGTCTGAAATATATCTTCACACAGAAGGAGTTGAACATGAGACATAGAAGGTGGTTAGAGTTAATAAAAGATTATGACTGTGATATTTTATATCATCTGGGGAAGGCTAATGTAGTAGCCGATGCACTAAGTAGAAAGGGTAGAGAGAATCTGTCAATGTTAACAACTCGGGATGAGTTGATAACAACGATGGCAAGAATGGAGTTAGAAGTTAAGTTACCGGAGGAAGCGGTGGAAATGTTATTTTCCATGGAAACCCAACTGACGATAGTGGAACGGGTTAGGGGAGTACAATCGAGCAACGAGAAATGCAAGCAGATGAAAAAGAGGGTATAAGATGAAGAGAAGACTAAGTATAACCTCGATAAGGAGGGATTACTTCGTTTTGAAGGAAGAATTTGGGTTCAAAATGATTCTAAATTAAATGAGGAGATAATGATGGAGGCTCATAGTTCAAGGTACTCGATACATCCCGGTAGTACGAAGATGTATCAAGACCTGCGTCAGAACTTTTGGTGGCTAAACATGAAAAGGGAGATAACAAAAAATGTTAGTAGGTGCTTAACCTGTCAAAAAGTTAAGGCTGAACACCAAGGACCTAGTGGGTTGTTTCAACCGTTAGAAATTCCAGAGTGGAAATGGGAGCACATCACAATGGACTTTGTTGTGGGACTTCCAACAACAAGAAAAGGATACGATGGTATTTGGGTGATAGTGGATCGATTAACGAAATCGGCTCATTTTCTACCAATTGGAGTTAGGTATAACCTAGATCAGTTAGCTAAGTTGTATGTAAAGAAAATTATTTCCAGACATGGAGTACCTATTTCGATTGTGTCAGATCGTGATCCACGATTCACATCGAATTTTTGGAGGAGTTTGCAAGAGCAAATGCGAACGCAGTTAAGATTGAATACGGCGTATCATTCTCAGACGGATGGTCAGAGTGAACGGACAATTCAAACGCTTGAAGATATGTTAAGATCTTGCGTTATGGATTTTAAAGGGAGTTGGGACGAATATCTACCGTTGGTGGAATTCTCGTACAACAATAGTTTTCATGCTAGTATAGGAATGCCGCCTTACGAAGCGTTGTATGGAATAAAGTGTCGAACTCCATTGTGTTGGGATGAGGTGGGTGAACGTCGGATGTTGGGACCTGAGATGGTACAGCAAACGGCGGACATGGTGAGGATAATACATGCTCGATTGGTAGCGACCCAAGATAGGCAAAAGAAGTATGCAGATCCTCACAGAGAAGAGAAAGAACTCGATGTAGGTTCTTTTGTCTTTCTGAAAGTATCTCATTGGAAGGGGAAGATACGTTTTGGGAAGAAAAGGAGAAGAAAAGGAAGTTAAGTCCAAGATTTGTAGGACCTTTTGAGATTTTAAGAAGAGTAGGAGAGGTGGCTTATGAAGTAGCCTTACCTCCAAAAATGGAACGCATTAATAATGTGTTTTATGTGTCCGTGTTGTGTCCTTATAAACTGGACTATAAACACGTAATAGAGCATGAATCTATCCGGATAGAGAAAGATTTATCATATAAGGAACTTTCGATTCAAATTATTGATAGGAAGGAGCAAGCATTAAGAAATAAGGTAATACCTTCAATAAAGGTGTTATGGAGAAACCACAATGCTGAAGAAGCAACGTGGGAACTCGAGAGTAAAATGAAGGAAGATTTTCCTCATTTGTTTATATAACTATAAGCTAGATTCTGGGGACAGAATCCTTATAAGGGGGAGAGAATGTAACGCCCGAGAAAATCAGATTTTTATGACAATTAAAATTTTATTTGATTATGTGAATGAAATGAATTTAATTGATTTATTTTGTGAGTAAGCTATGTGAAGGTCGTTCTATAACTTATAATGTGTCTATGTGGTTAGTAATCTGGCTACGTGCTAGAATTAATTGTTTAGAATTTTGGCGACGAAAATAAATGTTTTTCGAGAAATTCCCGTAAAAACACTATTCATTCGTTTCTGCTCAGAGAATTATTTTGAGATTCTGAGAAATGCGTAATGTTAGAATATCGAGATGAGATGGAATATTTGATAATATTTCATTTATGGAAAATGAATTTTTTGCTTGCAAACTTAAAACCTAAGGGTTGAGTATACTGATTTTCAAGAAGAAAATGAAATGCGTAGAAGGAATTTCGTTATTGTTAATGTGTGTGTTCTACTAGGATGATACTATTTAGTATCTATGTATAATACAATGAGTTAATATGGGGTACAATACAATTATTGTACTAGTATTATACGGAGAGAATACATGAATTATACGTATAGAATACGATTCGTATTATGGAATTAAGTTAAGACTTAATGTTAATTCATTTGGGTTGGATTATGTTTAGTCCAATCAATTGAATGAGAAAGCCCAATGGATTAGTGTGTTAAGCCCAAGTTAAGGCCCAACATTAGATTGGTTAAACCCAATGCAAGAAAACCGAACCGTTGAACTGGTGGTACACCAAATGGATAAAACCCATGGGACAACCCATGGGGTGGTGGTCCAGCCACTTGGTGTGCAAGACAAGTATATCACTTGGTCACCAAGTATTTTACTTGGTGACAAAGTGTTAAATAGTAAGGAGGTGGTGGTGTTTTGTCCATTTTGCCCTCCATTTCATTTCCCTATAAATAGAAAGCAAGAGTTGGTCTTTTGTGAGTTTTCAATTGCCAACCTAGATTATTTGAAAGAGAAAAAGAGCTAGACTCAACCAAATCATACACTTGGATGCTTTGCCTTATAGTTTTCCAGGAGATTACTTAAGAGTTCTTAAGGTAATATCCTTTATTTCTACTTTCATTTCTTTTGGTTTTCTTTTATCATGGAAAATCATATATAGGTGGTGAATGACTTGTATAGTGGATAATAATGACCTACTATAGATTCAATCTCTATAAGTCATGAAATCATAAGGTTTGATATAGTTTAAAACCATTGAAATATTGATTGTTGAGATCGATTGTTAATAAATAATTGAACTCCATCAATACTTAAATAGGTGCATCTTGTTTGGTTATGATGTAGATATGAAGTCCATGGAGTATTCCATGTGATATGTCTTAGAGAACGTTAGTAACGAAGTTAGGGTGAATTTCACGGAAATAGACGTTAAATGTTAAAAACGTTGAAATTCTGGATTAGTAGTCAAAAGTTTCCGTGAGACTTGAAAATGTTGTTTTTCAATGTCAAGATGTGAGATAGGGTATTTAAGAGTCGTGGGTTCAAGAATCGTTGGATTCCGACTTAAAACGAAGAAAACGAGCATTGAACGCTCATTAACATTTATGAACGCTTAGAAAATGAACTCAATAGTGAATTTTGAGTTAACGGATTCAAAAGTGTTGAATTCTTATATGAACGCGTAGAGTATGTCATTTATGATGTGTAGGCTTTTGAACAGACCAAATCGGACTTATAACGAAGAAGTTATGGCTCCAAGAATCTCACCTAAATTTTTATCCTTGAAAATTATCTAGTGCTGAGGTCTGGCACCGCGGTGCCAGACAGAGTATTAAATTTCGCGTTGCAGTGCCAGCACTGTGTAGTTGGCTACTGCTAAATGGCGCCGCAGCACCACTGATAGAGTAAAAGTCTCACGCCACAGCGCCGAGACCGGGACCTGGCCACTGCTAACTGGCGCCGCAGCGCCAGTCTTGAACTAGAATGTCACGCCGCGACGCGGGTGCAAGGTTTTTGATAGATAACTTAGGTTTTGAACTGTAATTGTTCAGAGACCTATAGGAGTAATATTTGTGCACTGCATAAATGTATTTAAACTATTCCTATACTACCTATACTAATGTCTATGGTATTGAAACTTAGGAATTGAATGCATGGTAATAAGTTATGAATGAAAAACACAAAGTGTTGTTAATAAGCCCTAGTCCGGAAATAACGTGGTACTTTGCCAATGATGATAGAGTCCGGTTAATGACTTAAGTTGGTTAATAAGCCAAGATAATGGTAATAAGTCGAGATGACTTTATTAATGATATTAAGTTAACAAAGACATAGAAGAGAAAGAAGTTGGTAGGAATAACTTGAATAATTGTTTGATAGCTAATTACAGTGTGCTATGTGAATATATCATGTAGATTCTGTAAAGGCCGTTGTCAGTCAATTAAGTTATTTGAAGACGCTGAAAGGCAAGTTTTCTTAACGCTTGTATGACTATCAAGTTAGCCAAGTTTCATGTGATTCATTGTATTGAATTACACGACTAAATTTAAAGAAAGGGTCAATGCCTGATTTAACTCGGCTAGACTACCTGTA
The DNA here is from genome assembly GCA_020205505.1 of Panax japonicus. Lineage (NCBI taxonomy): Eukaryota > Viridiplantae > Streptophyta > Magnoliopsida > Apiales > Araliaceae > Panax > Panax japonicus. The sequence continues at coordinate 37,850,180 of CM035102.1, read as the reverse complement.
AGATATAGATTGATTGATATTCATATCTTTCTATATAGAAATGTTAACGTTATCCTATGCCAAGTAATTGGTACGGATGTGAAGGTAAGGTTTGTCTATGAACAAACAAAAGTATTTTTCATCAATTATTCGATGGGCACGCGAGTTTGCCAAATGTTAAACGTAAATACACTTAATGAATGAGTGTTGATCAACATAGAGTACTATAGGCTGATCACCTAGAAGTGCTCGTAAGTAATACAGATGTACAACCTTAGTGCTGTGATATCCTTTTCAAGTATGAAGACAGAAAGCTATTGTTCATGGTCTATCGACCGGTTCAGAATTTCTAATCTACTCTATACTATGGGAATTGATGATATGAAATGTTAAAGTATTATTGTTTTATAATACTTCATATATATTTTTCAGTTATGTATGAATAGTCATATAATTCACAAATGTGGTATTATTATTATTCTTGTTAAAACTTGCTGAGCTTGTTATGCTCACTTCTTGCATGAATTATATGATTGCAGTTAATGATGAACATACTGAGAATGCTAAGAGAGATAAGGGCAAAACTAAGATGGATACTTAGCCATCGTGTAATAGATTAGTATGTTTGTATGTATTATACATTATAAACAACAAACTATGTAATCAGTTTATGAACCTGGGAAGGATTATACTTTGATTGTAATAAGAATATAACAATTACATTCATTATGTTGTATTTCAATGGAATGATTGTATTGTTATGAGTACAGTGTAGCACCATCTGTCGGGTTGGAAGATACCCGAATTTGGGGGAGTCACATAAGGTCATATAACAACAATGTGAACATTACTCATCTATACTAACATCCAATTCTATGAATTCAAGAAATTAAAATTTCAACACTTATGTCTGTTAACAGAAACGAAAATGGAAAGCAAAGAATGGAATTATACCTTCGTAATATGCAATGAACTTGATCTAACTGAAATCCCAAGCTCTTAGAATGCTCTCACTCTACTACTTAGCAATTTATCAGACAATTCTCAGCAACAAGAGATGAAGAAGTATATTGCTATTTATAGAAGAACACAAAACCAGACATTGCATTTTCTCATTGAATCAAACCCATGGATTGTAGGATTGTATGAAGGTTATGGAGGAGTTGGTAACTAGTGGTTGGTTTGCATCATGAACACCACTCCCCCCCATGATCACTAGCTAGAAGCTTGGAAGAAAATATAATAGGCCATAGCCTTTATATGCTTCATGTGACTGAGGAAAAAGAAAATGTGACTCTCAATTTGGGACAATCCCATTTATCTCAGCATGCTTGCATACTCCTACACACTTTCACCCTTATGTTGCATTTTAATACACATATCCATCATATATTATAACCTATTGTCACACTATAACTTAACATTTCAAAGTAGTAGGTGTTATGTACTATACATATAATCCATGTACATTTTATGTTAATTTCTACCCACATGCATATGGTTACATACACATCTCATAATATATTTTTAACATATAGTTTTAATATGCATAATCGCATGGCTTCATTCAATTTGGTTTTATAATACTTAATATATAATCACATAAATGTCACACCATACTATATAGTTATATTTGTATTATTGTTCACATGCACATAACTATCAATATAATATTATTATATTAATAACTCACTTAATTATGTTAAATAAATAAATTATGCACTTCCTTACTTAATTAATACCAATATTAATTAATCCAACCATTAATTAATATATTTATAGTTTTCCATAATCATTATTCATCTTTATAATATATTGTAAATAATAGTAATCACACATTATTAGTTAATTACTAAAAATTCAATATTCTACCACAACCATCATCAATTAATTAATATAATCATTAATTAATCCTTATTATTAGATAATTAATATACCACACATCAATTATCAACTAATAGTATAGTACAACAACAATTAACAATTAATATTACTTAATTGCTCATCTTATAATTTTTTCGCCGATTAACATTACTATTAGTATTTCCCATCACCATGCCACACAAGGCTTTCACCGAGTTTACCACAAACTCCACATATTCTCAATTATTCAATTATTTAATATAATTTAGTTATCTCATTTCATAACACGAAGTTGTTTATATTCAAATAAATATTTCTTTTCATTAATATATTTATTTAATAATAGACGAAAATTCTCGGGTATTACAACAATTATTGAGTCAATAATATGAGATACTATGCAACAACTATTGTGACAGTTATTGAATGAAATATTGAGTGACTTCTTACGTAAGAATCAATAATCAAAGATACTGTGCAATACCGTGTGCTACTTTGCAACAACGCGTATTACTATACTTTTATCACCGGGTATTTTAACAGTTTAACGATAAAAGTTTTGTTGTTATTTTTATAAAAAGTTTATTTCTGTCGCTTTCTATATCTGGCAGTTATTTCGTTGTAGGTTCCACCAATGATTATGCTGTCGTATAAATATTCTCCAAAAAAAGAATATTTTCCGACCAAAACGAATATTTTATGACAACTTGCTTACTTTGTAAAATTTGTACATATCACCCATAACTATAGCATTTATTAAATTATAACCTTACTATTTAGAATACTATTCAGAAAAAATTAAATCTTTATTCATAAAAGTTGGGGTCTTACAGCCATCCTTTTGTCACCTCTCTCTGTCCACATCCTCTTTTCCCAACCACCATCTCCCTATTCGGAAGACGAAAATCAAAACCCCTCAACATCCAACAAGCATTAGCAATTTAAACTTGTGGGACCTATCATGCAGCCCAAGAAACACATTACCCCAGATTTTCCCAGCGACTGAACCACCGGTGAGAGCAAACCATTAAAGCAGCAGCATAGTCTTCGATGAAAACACCCCCAATCAACCAGAACAAGAAGGGAGAACCAAAAACCATAAAAGTGGTCACCCGAAACAAACTCAGAACCATGAATTCCGGCCAGGGCAGTAGAAAACCATAACCAAATCCAACATGATCTTGAAAAATTGAAAGTAGTATGCATACAAGCCAATCATATTTGATGATAAAGCATATACTTTGTAACAATCATTCATTTATTAATAAAAAGTATTATTTATTAAAGGCTTTTAATTATATACATTATGTTGTTTTATAATATATGATAAAACCATAGTTTTAACCAATGCTTTTAGAATAATGATGATGATCATTTTAATGAGATCTAAATTCTTAGAAAGCTTAAAACTAAAATAGTTTCCCATCATTGGATTACTAAATTAGGGATTAATGAATCCGGATATATTGGTACATACGTTACTTGCTCATTGGATGAGGATGATTGATCTCATGATCATTTATGTGGAGACACTAAAGCAAGTATTTAGGTGCTTATTAGAGAATAACTTCACTGAACGTGGCTCGCTAATTAAGGAATACCTAATAGAGTTTTACTTGTCTGTCAATAGGAATTCCTGTAGTGATAGTAGTACAAGTAATCCTTGGACTTGAGATCATCATAGTAACTTGTGTATGATGAGTAATACTTTGATTTATTCCTTAAGACCCTTAGGGTATATCAAAGGGTATGCTTGGGTATAATAAGTTGTACATGGAAATAATGTATGATCAATAAAGAATATACCACTTCTAGTAAAAGAATAGAAATGTCCTATGTGATTTGATAAATGACAACCCAGTAGTCCTTGGCCAACGCAGAATAAAATTAGAAAGGAGTTTCTAATTTGCATTATTTGGAGTTGTGCATTTAAGAGTCGAAATACATATAATTAAATAAAATAAGACTTGACTGTGAGATCCCAAATTTTATGAAATTAAAGTATTCAATTTTCTCATAATGTTATCTAGAAAATGGTTAAATTGATAAAGGTTAAAGTTATGGGTGATATTTGAAAATTTTGCAAAGTAAGCAAGTTGATATAAAATATTCATTGTGTCAGGGACTATTCAATTTATCGGGGAATATTCGTTTTAACAGGGAATATTCGTACGATGGCATAATCATTCGTGGACCCCACAACGGAAGTATTGTCGTAGTTAGAAAATGACAGAAATATCTTTTTATAAAAATAACGACGAAAGTTTTACCGTTAAACTGTTGAACTACCCGGTAGTAAAAGTACAGTAATACGCGCGGTTGCATAGTAGCACACGATATTGATTATTGATGCTTACGTGAGAAGTCACTCAGTTATACTCAATTATTGCTACAGTAATTGCTGCAGAATATCTCTAATATTATTGATTCAATTATTGTCACATTATCATTTGCAAAATATTTATTATTATTAAATCAATAATTGAGACGACAAAGTTATTCATGTTATTATTTTCAATATTGACGATGTCTAGAAAGTTCTGTCGAGGAAAGGTTTGGTCACCTAATTGCTCGTCAATAGGGAGAAATCCTTATCGGAAAGCCCCCTCTTCCCTGTGCTGGTTGTTAAATATTGTGAGTTATAATACTAATGATGAATAAGTTTGTGTTGATTAAAGATGAAATTGATATTTTCATTGTGTTGGGATTATTGGTGTTAGTGGAAATCGACATCTATTCCGATAATAATTGTTGTTTGGAGGTTATATTGACAAATCGGGTAATTAGTCGGATAAATTAGCAATTAATTACTATTAATTCACATGCTTATAACTATTTGTTCACATGTGTGTACTATTGATTCACATGCATGTACTATTAGGAGAGGTGGTGCAAGATTGATAATACTTACATGGCTAAATTAAAAATAGAGGTATAAATGAATCTACTATACTGTAATTATTTTTTTCACATGTATATAACTATTGAGTCACATGATTGTACTATTGATTCACATGATGTACTATTAGGGGAGGTGGTACAAGTTTGATAATACTTGCAGGACTAAATTAAAAATGAAGGAAAAGATGAAGGTATTATACTGTAATATTTTGAGCCCCAAAATGTGTAATTATCAAAACTATATTTTTCTTTAAATAGAAGCCCATTCTTCCTTCATTCTCACCAATTTACTAAGACTCACAAGAGCAATTATAGAGAGAGGAGCTATAGAGAGAGAAGCTATAGAGATAAAGAAGAAAAGAAGTCTGCTACTTTACTATTCCAGTATCAAGTCTTCTTCTGAGGTAAGAGTTATTATTTATTTCATATTCTGAAGAGATATTATTTTTCGTATTCGTATGAATATTATTTTTTTTCAATATTCGTAAGGAATATCATCTTCGTTCAATATTCATATGAATATTATTTTCATTCAACAGTCATAAGGGTTATTAATTCTTTCGTATTCATGAAGAGAGTTATTTTCTTTCAATACTCGTAAGGGTTGTTACTCCATTCTTTATTATTCTGTTGGAATAACCTGTCTACGCGGACTACCGCATGCATGGTGAAATTCTTCTGTTATTTTATTCTTTATTATTCTGTTAGAATAACTTGTCTATGCAGACTACCGCATGCATTGTGAATGACCCTTCGTATTCATTCTTTATTAGAATGTGAAAATGATCTGTCTACGTGGATTACCGCATGGTGGGTGAAAATCTATTTGCAGTTTTATATATTTTATTATACTTGTATGAGATATCATTTCTTTTGTAATCGTCATGGAATATCGTTTTATTTTGTATTTTCCTTTTATGAGTACTATTCATGGGTACTATTCACAAAATACTATTTATAAAGTACTATTTATGAAGTACTATTAATGAGTACTATTCACGGGATACTATTCCCAAAGTACTATTCACGGGGTATTATTCACCCGCGTAGTATTCACCCGAAGTACTATTCATGACAAAAATTAATTTCTTTTTAGTCCAAATCATTTTTGATACAATATCATTCTTAAATTTTACTCCACAAAGCAATATCATGTTGGAAATTTGATAATTATTAAATTCTGGATAAATTAAATTATAAATCTTTAAAAATTTATCCTTTGCTTTCTTTTAATTGAATTCTTATATCATTGTCATCATCCCCATGCTTTTATTGTGATGAAAGTCATCTTTGGCTTACGTTCATAGATGGACTGTTGATTGGTATGATTATAACCAGAGATCATTCGGTATAATCATGACCCGTAATGTTACAAATGATGTGGTAAAAGTCCTCATTGGCCCGTAGTTCATTGATGGACAATTGTTGGTATGATTATGACCAGGGATTATTCGGTATAATCATGACCATTGATGATTACATGAATATCCTTGGCCCGTAGCGCAGAGATGATTCGATGATGTGGTTTATTTATTAAGCTGAGTCTCAACAATAATGTGGATGATAAACTTTTTAAATCAAAGAAGATAGTAGATATCATGCTCTACTTGACTCTTCTAATGGATTTCTTGTTCCACTGCAGTTAAACTTGATGTTTATTGTATTTTATCAGTTTAACACTGTTGAAGGCTAATGATAATTTATTCTACATTATTTTAGTCATAATATTTCTTACTGGATTAGTTGAGCTCACCCTTTTGCTTTCATTGTTCTATTCAGGAAATGAGAATATAGCTGGTACTAGTCGGGGAATGGAGTGATGGTCCGAGATGGTTGTTTTAGTGTGATAATAAATGTAATGATGATTGAATTTGAGTTTGGATATTGTCTGGAAGACAATATTCATGTAAAAACTCAGCTATATTTTGTCGTATTTTTACACGATAGTTGTATTAAAGAAGTTTGTATTTTATTTCTGTACCATGTATTTGGCGACTCAAGATGCGTGATGTATACCTATTTTGGGGGCGTCACATTGACAGTAATTCCATGTCGTATATTTAATTGGGACATTGTATAGTGAAATAAATGAATTGTACGGTAACTATTTACTCAAAGGTTCTTTTATGATTAATATTGAAATCTATATTATCTAGAAAGTCATTAATCACTTGGGAGACTTAACCCTATTGTAGAATAAATATTATTTATTTAAATAAATTAATAGTTTAATTTATTTATTTAAATAAAATTAGAATTGTTCTAATTGATTTATTCACAACCGGTTTAATATGGAGAACCTAATGGGTCACACCATAAAGGAAGAATAATTATTTAAGAAGTTAACGGGATAATTGTAATAATAAGTTAAGTATATTTAATTTAATCTATGATGATGGAATAAATAAAATAGCTTAATATTTATTATTTAATATTTTGAAAATATTAAATATAAAATAATAAGAGGAGTCTTATTATTATTACTATTATTATTTAATTCCTAAAAGAGTTTGGGAATTAATTAATAAAAGTACTCTCATTTATTTCTAATAAGATTAGGATGCAAATTAATTAAAAGAGTTTAATTAATTATCCCTAATAAGATTAGAGATCTTAATTAATTAAAGGAATTTAATTAGTTAAATAATACCCTATTTTCTAATTAGATTAGAAGGGTTAACTGATATCTTTATAAGAGAAGTCTTATATCAGATATCAATATACGTGATTCCAATTGTTGGAGAGTACGCTCTTTTTCTATAAGAGATAGAAAAATTAGGGTTTTGCCAAACACCCATCTTCTTGAATCTTTCTTGTTCCTTGGTGGATCACCTCTAGAGGCCAAACACTTGGGTGGCTAAAGTTGATCAAAGGAAGGAACCAAACCCGGTGGATTCAAGTTGAACGCGAAAGGATTTGGAGGTGAACTTGTACTTGAGGAAGCTCGAATCTTCAAGGGTATAATTCTTGTTCTTTATCTTTTTGTTTAATTAATAATTATGCATAAAGGATGATCTGGGTATATGATTTGTAAAAATTTTAAACTCTAATTTTATCACGTTTTCGCTTGTTTTGAGCAATTTGATTGCGTTCATAAATATTACAAACCTAACAGTGGTATTAGAGCCAAACCTTTATGCGAATTATTAATTGTTTTGATTTGATATGTATATTGATATGTATTTCGAACACTTTAATTGGGCATAATTTTGTTGAATAAAATTTATTTTAAAAAAAAATCGTGAAGCTGTCCGCAATTTTTTACGTGGAATGTTTTTGATCTTGTTGCTTTACTTGGTAATACGAATATACTGTAACTATATATCTGATATATATACGATTAATATATATATATATATATATATATATATATATATACTATTCTTAATTATTTTATAATTAAAATAAAAAAACTTATTTTAATCTTAAAATAAAAGGTTTATTGTGACGCCCCCAAAATAGGTATACATAACCTATTCTGAGTCGCCAAATACATGGTATAGATAAAAAATATAATCTTAAATATATAACATGAGCTGTGAGTTTTAATACAAATATTGTCTTCTAGACAGTATTCAAACTCAAAATAAGTCCTCAATACATTTATTAACACACTATTTCATAGAATAGTGAGGACTACTAATACTATCATCTGGACCGTCACTCCGTTCCCCGACTAGTCTCTGCTACGTTCTCATTTCCTGAACAGAACAATGAAAGTAAAAGGGTGAGCTCAACTAGACCAGTAAGAAATATTATGACTAGAATTATGAAGAATAAATTATCGTTAGTCTTCAACAATGTTAAACTGATACAATATAACAAACGTCAAGTTTAACTGCAGCGAAATTAGCAATCCATTAAAAGAGTCAAGTAGAGAATAAAATCTACTATCTTCTATGATTTAAAAGGTTTTTAATCACTTTTATTGCTGAGACTCAGCTTAATAAATAAACCACATCATCTCTGCACTATGGCCAAGGATATTCATTAGTATCACAACCACAAATTATCCATGCACTATGGGCCAATGATATTTGTGTATTCATCAATGGTCATGATCATGCCAACAACTGTACATTAATGCACTATGGGCCAACGAGGACTTTTACCACATCATTTGTAACATTACGGTCATGATTATACCGATTAATCCCTGATCATAATCATACCAAGTCCATCTATGCACTACAGGCCACAGATGACTTTTAACATAATATAAATATAAGGATGATGACAATGATATAAGAATTCAATAAAACAAGTTCAAAAATTAATTTATCCAGGAACTAATAACGTCCAAATTGTCAACATGATACTTCTTTGTAGAGTAAAATTCAAGAATGATTAGAAGAATATTTCCATTAAAAGATACTAGATGAAGCGCAAATATCAAGGATATTCCACTAATTTCATGGAATATAGAAATCAAAATTTTAACCAACTGAGTATAATAAAGAATGAAATAACAAAAGAAATCACCAGGCATGCGATAGACCGCACAGACAGGTTATTCCAACAAAAAAATAAATAACAGAACCAGGTCATGCGACCGACATGATATTCCAACAGAATAATAAAGAATGGAATAACAACGGAAATCACCATACATGCGATAGACCGCATAGACAGGTTATTCCAACAAAATAATAATTAATAGAAACAGGTCAGGCGTAATACGCACCGACAGGATATTCCAATAGAATAATAAATAACGAAACCATGTCATGCATAAACGCACAGACAGGATGTTCCAACAGAATAATAAAGAATGGAATAACAGAAGAATTTTACCATATATGCGGTACTTCGCATAGACAGGTTATTCCAATATAATGATAAAGAATGGAATAACAGAAGAATTTCACCATGTATGCGGTACTTCGCATAGACAGGTTATTCCAACATAATGATAAAGAATGGAATAACAGAAGAATTTCAACATGTATGCGGTACTTCGCATAGACAGGTTATTCCAACATAATAATAAAGAATGGAATAACAGAAGAATTTTACCAAGTATAGGGTAGTCCGCGTATACATGTTATTCCAACAGAAAAATAAAGAATGGAAAAAGAGAAGCTATTCATGAATACAAAAGAAATAATACCCCTTACGAGTAATGAAAAAAAATCTGGATATAGGAGTAGTGAAGTAGCAGACTAACTTTTCTTCTTTCTCTCTATAGTTTCTCTCTCTAGAGTTTCAGTTAATTCGTAAGAAATAATGAAGGAATGAGCTTCTATTTATAGGTGAATGGACTAAATAGTAACTAATTCATGAACGGTCCAGATTGATTTACTTTTAAAGGAACGGTCCATATTGATTTACTATGCACTATTTATAAAATATTCTAATAAAACAAAATTTTTTAAATAAAATATAATATATTCTATTTATAGTCTAAAAAAACAAATAACTTTATAAAAGTATTCTGTTTTATATAAAAAGATTTTACTATACGAACACTATGCAGGTACTATGCAAACACTATGCATAATAAAATATAATATATTCTGATTATTGTCTAATAAAACAAATAACTTTATAAAAGTATTCTATTTTATATAAAAAGATTTTACTATGCAAAATAGAATATAATATATTCTATTTATAGTCTAATAAAACAAATAACTTTATAAAAGTATTCTTTTTTATATAAAAAGCTTTTCTATTTTATTACATTAATAATACTAATAAAACAAAATTTATATATAATATATATATATATATAAACTTTTGTGACTTCATAAAAAGACACCTCAATATATTGAACTACATTTATCATCATTATTATAATTTACACTATTAATCGACCAGGTCGTTCCCAGGAAAGAGGGGGTTTTTCAATAAGGATTTCTCCCTATTGGCGCTCAATTAGGTGACCAAACCTCTCATTGGCAGAACTTCTAGACATCATTAATATTGCAAATAATAATATTAATAACTTTGTTATCTCAAATATTGATTTAATAATATATAAAACTTTGACAATAATTGAATCAAATAACATGAGATACTATGCAACAATTACTGTAGCAATAATTGAACAAAACTGAGTGACTTCTCACGTAAACATCAATAATCAATATCGTGTGGTACTACGCAACCACGCGTATTACTATACTTTTACTACTGAGTAGTTCAACAGTTTTAACGGTAAAACTTCCGTCGTTATTTTCATAAAAATATTTTTGTCGTCTTCTCAATCCGACAATAATTCCGTTGTGGGGTCCACCAATGATTGTACTGTCGTACAGATATTCCTCGACAAAAAGAATATTCCCCAACCAATCGAATATTATACAACAACTTGCATACTTTTCAAAATTTATAAATATTACCCACAACTATAACATTATCTAAAATCTACACCATAATTTTGAAAAAAATATTTTGAGAAAATTAAATCTTTATTCGTAAAATTTGGGGTCTCACATTTATTTTAATTTTGAAATTGAATTTCATGCTAACTAATTAGAGTTGGGATTAAATTCCATGATAACTAATTAGAGTTGAAATTGGATTACATGTTTTCTTAAATAAAGGAGTTTATTTAGATATGGAATAAGATTTTATATTATTCAAAATAAAGGAGTTTATTTGTGAATAGGAAAGAGAATTAGTGTTTTCTTTAATAAAGGAGTTTTTTTTACTTGGAATTTGATTTCATAATTAATTAAAATAAATGAGTTTATTTTGATTATAAATTTTGATTAAAATAAAATAGTTTATTTTATTCAAAATTGAATAAATTAAAATAAAAGAGGTTTATTTTGATTTAAATTTGGATTAAAATAACGGAGTTTATTTTGATTCAAAAATAGATTTTATGCTAACTAAATTTACCCATTAAATGATATCAGTATATATATTGAATGTTTATTATTCATAAGATGAATATTATTTATTGATGCATATGATGATATGTATGATAATAAATGTGATTGATTATGAACTATTGACCAATGTGATTAGATTTTATTTTAGTTGGATGCATGAGTGTATGAGTTCTATTAAATAGGGTTTGCGTACCTCATTTTTTTAAATTTTTTCTTAATGTAAATTCTAACTCCCTCCTATGTACTTCCCCTAGACTGCCGATCAAGGTTTCTATTTATTTTAAATAGTTTTGTAATAGGAATAGTTAGAATTAATTTTGAAGAATTGGAGATCAAGGAGCAAGGAGCGCTTGAAGACCCGTTTGTAATGGAGCCTGAGTTTAAATGTAATAGTTATATTTAAATATTAATTCTTGCACCACTAGGGTTTGACCTTTTTGTTCACTTGGTGGCTCTAGTGAACCAAACTAAACTAAAAATCCATAATCAATCCGGGTAGAATATAGTATTCTATATGTACATGCTTATACTATATATATATATATATATATTATATAATATACAAACATGCTTCACATGTTCATTAATATGACGCGTATTATATATATATATATATATATATATATATATATATATATATATATATATATATATATATGTGTGTGTGTGTGTGTGTGTGTGTGTGTGTGTGTGTGTGTGTGTGTGTGCGTGCATGCGCGCTAAATAAGATGAGACAAATTAATAACAAACCCCTCAAATATTTTATATTAAGTTATAACGTTCAAAGATATTTGGAATATTGAACGTCGCCTTCTAGCATGATAGAAACAATAGAGTATTGAATATTTAATATGAGGTTGTTGTGTACACACAAGGCTATATACATTTGAAATGGGATCCTTATTCTCACTAGCACATCTTTAATTAGATATTGTCGAACTATATATATTGAGGGTAATATAGTTTGAAGAAAATAGTGGGAGATAGCAATTTAAAACAAGACCTAATTTATTTTGGTAATTAATAAAAATATATGCTAAAATGTTGTTAATTACAAATTTATTTACAGAATTTTACAATGTCTAAATTACTATCACTACAAAGTATATTACATGTTATTTACCCAGACCAAATTAAACAGTTTGGTTAAGGAATTTGAGAATAGTTCTCATGGCTGAAAAACTATCTTATGTCCTTAATACGCCTATCCCTGCAATGGTTGTATACATTGCCTCTGAGGAAGATATTGCTACTTTTAAAAAGTGGCAAGATGATGTAAGGTTGGCTCAATGCATCATGCTCTCATCCATGAGTAATAAGCTTCAGCATCAGCATGAAACTATGGATGCTCTTACTATACTCCTGCACATCAAGTAGTTGATGGTGAGGAAAGTAGGATTGATATATATCAGAAATCTAAGAAGCTCTTCCGATCTAAAATGACCAATGACACTATAGTACAGACAAAAGTCCTTAACATGATCAATTTGATTGAACAATAAGGACAATAGGTTTTATCATGGATGGAGAGTTGAGTCAAGATTTGATCTTGTAGTCACTCTGGACTCCTTACAATTGTTGTGAATTTTTCATATGAACAAGCTAAAGATCAGCCTCGCTGATTTATTTAACATGTTGAAAAAATATTGAGAGTCATTTTCCTACCAAGAAAGACCAAGTCTTATTGATAGGGGCCAAAGGATCTTCTAAAAAGAAGAACGGTTCAAAGAAGGTTAATAGAAAGCCAAAAATAAAGGATAATAAGATCAAAAAGGATACGGATAGGAAAGCATTTTGCTTCCACTGCAATAAGCCTAAACACTGGAAAAGAAACTACGAGAAGTAACTTGTAGAGGCTAACCAGAAGAAGCATAGTGAAGCTTCGGTTACAAATATAGTTTTTTTCATGATTGAAATAATTTTTTTTTAAGTCAAGGTTCTACTTGGATATTGGATACCGGCTTTGGTTATCATAAATATAGATTTATGAAGGGACCAAACATAAATAGAAAGCTAAACAAGAGATAAGTAATCCTATGTGTGGAAATGAAGCAAAGGTTGCTGCATCAGCCATAGGAACTTATAGTTTAGCACAACCTATGGGCAAGTCTATTAAGTCAATAAGTTGTTATTGTATTCCAGTTCTCGTTGGAAATATTATTTTCATTTTATTGTTGGACAATGAAATCTTTGGTATTATGGTATTATATTTAAGAACAATTGTTGTTCTATTTATAATAATAATGTTTTGTATATAATTAAAATATTACTTAGTGGATTTTGTGTACTTGACTTATGTAAAAATTATTTTACATATTTAACAAACTAGTATAAGAAAAAGGAGATGATCGTTGAAAAGGTTGAATGTGTGTATTTGTTGAAATACAATTGTGAATTATTTGGAAGGTTCAAAGAATTTAAAAATGAAACAAATTGGCAAAGTATTAGGATTCTTTGATCAGATCAAGGAAATAATAATTGTGCAATGAGTTTCTAGACCATCTCAAATGGCTTTCTCACAATGGACACCTCTTGATACACAATAATTGATTGATGTATCTGAAAGGAAAAATCGTACCTTGTTGGACATGGTGTGATCCATAATGATTTTACCGACATTCCAGTATCCTTCCAGGATAATGTCCTAGAAATAACTGCATATCTACAAAAAAGGTAACCTCAAAATTCGACCACAAAACTCCATAACAGTTATGGATAAGAAGGATTCCTAATTTTAGTAAGTTAAGATAAGGGGTTGTCCAACTTATTTGAAAATGTTAATGATAAGGCTGGGATAAGATTTGATAAGTATAGATTTGTGGGACATCCTAAAGTAAGTTTAAGGTATATGTTCTATAATCCTACTTAGAAAAAGATGTTTGTTGCGAAACATACTGCCTTCTAAGATAAAGATGTTTATCATTGAAGGGGATAGTGGGAGGATAATAGATCTTGAAGAGTTCAAGAACAAAAATCACTATAAGTTAAAAAAGAGGAACTTGTAGATAGACCTATTATACCACAACCAAATTATAAATCTGGAATAGTACCGAAGATACCTGGGAGGTATGGATTCATCATAGATGATGATGATGAGGTACGCATCATAGATGATGATGATGAGGTACGCATCATAGATGATGATGATGAGGTACGCATGATGAGGTAAGGGTTGTAGACACTCAGAGAAATGGATTGAAGCAAGCTTCTCAAAAATGGAACATTTATTTTGATGAAACAAATCAAAAGAGTTTGATTTTATCACAAATAAGAATGAACCTAATGTGTACAAAAGAGTAAGTGGGAGCACCGTGACATTCCTAATATTATATGTTGATATACTATGGATAAGGAATGACAGTAAATGATACAATCAGTAAAGATAAAGTTGTCTAAAAATTCCTCCATGAATGATTTGGGAAGAGTATCTTAATTGGGGATACAAATCTATATAGATAGATTCAAGACGATGCTCGACTTAACCCAATGAACGTATATTCATTTGATGCTAAAGTCGTTTAGCATGGAAAACTCCAAGAGTTGTCTCATGTTGATGAGCCATGGAGTGTATCTCTCTTAATAGTCCCCATAGAATCATAAAAGAGAGATCGCATGAGTAACTATCATGTATGCAATGAAATGTATGAGACCTGATGTTGATCAGTAATATTTTGGAGAAGTTCACTATGAGTTAGGGAAAACCATTTTAAAGTACTTAATCGGTACTAAGGATGTGATCATATTCATGGTGGGTCTAAATTAAAACTAAAGGGCTTAACAGATTCAAGTTTTTCAAAAAGACCAAGACGACAGAAAATCCACTTTAAGGTAAAGCGTTACCTTGAACGGTGGTGTAGTGAATTGGAAAGGTTTCAAACAGCAAAGAGTTGCTAATTTAGTGATAAAGACAAAGTATATAGCTATAAATGAAGCTACAAGTTGATTGTTTGGATGAAAAGTTCATTCAGAACTAGGAATAGTTCCTAAGTCTCATCTTGGATCTAAACATGTGTTGTGGCACTTTCATTTGATTATAGGAATAATTGAAATATGAGAAATCACTATAGAGATAGTGGACTCTCAAGAAAAATATTACATATCCATTAACTAAAGCTTATCCAACAGCAGGATAATCATCACTTAGAGAAGAATGGTATGAGATACAATGGCGATTGGCTTTAGTGCAAGTGAGAGATTGAAAGTAGTATGCACACAAGCCAATCATGAATGATGATAAAGTATATAATTTGTAATAATCTTATTCATTTTTTAATAAAATTATTAATTTATTAAAGACTTTTAATTATCTACATGATGCTATTTTATAATATGTGATAAACTCATTGTTTTAAGCAATGCTTTTAGAATAAGTATGATGATCATTCTAATGAGATCTAAATTCTTAGAAAGCTTAAAACTAAAATTGTTCCCAATCATTGGATTACTAAATTGTGGATTAGCGAATCCGGATAGATTGGTACATATGTTGCTTGCTCATTGGATGAGGATGATTGATCTCACGATCATTTATGTGGAGACACTAAAACAAGTATGTAGGTGCTTATTAGAGAATAAGTTCACTGAACGTGGATCGCTAAGGAATACTTAATGGAATTTTACTTTCTTGTCAATAGAAATTCCTGTAGTGATAGTAGTACAAGTGATCCTTAGACTTGAGATCATCATAGTATCTTGTGTATGATGAGTTATACTTTGACTTATTCCTTAAGACCCTTAGGGTATATCAAAGGGTATGTTTGGATATAATAAGTTATACATAGAGATAATGTATGATCAATAAAGAATCTACCGCTTCTAGTAATAGAAGAGAAATGTCCTATGTGATTTGATAAATGACAACTTAGTAGTCCTTGGCCAAGGCAGAATGAAATTAGAAAGAAGTTTCTAATTTGCATTATTTAGAGTTGTGCATTTAAGAGTCGAAATACATATAATTAAATAAAATAAGACTTGACAGTAATTCCATGTCTTATATTTAATTGGGACATTGTATGGTGGAAGGATTCAATTGTACGGTAACTATTTACTTAAAGGTTCTTTTATGATTAATGTTGAAATCTATATTATCTGAAAAGTCGTTGATCGCTAGGGAGGCTTATCCTAATGTAGAATAGATATTATTTATTTAAATAAATTAATAGTTTAATTTATTTATTTAAATAAGATTAGAATTGTTCTAATTGATTTATTCACAACCGGTTTAATATGTAGAACCTAAAGGGTCACACCATAAAAGGAAGAGTAATTATTTAAGAAGTAAATAGAATAAGCGTAATAATAAGTTAAGTATATTTAATTTAATCTATGGTGATAGAATAAATTAAATAGCTTAATATTTATTATTTAATATTTTGGAAATATTAAATATAAATTAATAAGAGGAGTCTTATTTTTAATATTACTATTATTATTATTATTATTATTATTTAATTTCTAAAGGAGTTTGGGAATTAATTAATAAAAATACTCTCATATAATCCTAATAAGATTAGGAGGTTAAATTAATTAAAAGAGTTTAATTAATTATCCCTAATAAGATTAGGGAGCTTAATTAATTAAAGGAATTTAATTAATTAAATAATACCCTATTTTCTAATTAGATTAAAAGAGTTAACTGATATCTTTATAAGAGAAGTCTTATATCAGATATCAATATACGTGATTCCAATTGTTGGAGAGTACGCTCTTTTTCTATAGAGATAGAAAAACTAGGGTTTAACCAATCACCCATCTTCTTGAATCTTTCTTCTTCCTAGGTGGATCACCTCTAGAGGCTAAACACTTGGGTGGCTAACATTGATCAAAGGAAGGAACCAAACCCGGTGGATTCAAGCTGAACGCGAAAAGGATTGGAGGTGAACATGTACTTGAAGAAGCTCGAATCTTCAAGGGTATAATTCCTGTTCTTTTTATTTTCGTTTAATTAATAATTGTGCATAAAGGATGATCTGGGTATATGGTTTGTATAATTTTAAAACTCTATTTTTTCCACGTTTCGGCTTATTTATGCAATTTGATTGCATTCATGAATATTTTAAACCTAACAGTTGCTTGCTCAATGGATGAGGATGATTGATCTCATGATCATTTATGTGTAGACATTAAAGCAAGTATGTAAGTGCTTATTAGAGAATAGGTTCAATGAACGTGGCTAAGGAATACCTAATGGAGTTTTACTTGCCTGTCAATAGGAATTCTTGTAGTGATAGTAGTACAAGTGATCCTTGGACTTGAGATCATCATAATATCTTGTGTAAGATGAGTTATATATTGACTTATTCCTTAAGACCCTTAGGGTATATCAAAGGGTATACTTGGGTATAATAAGTTATACATGGAGATAATGTCTGATCAATAAAGAATCTACCACTTCTAGTAAAAGAAGAGAAATGTCCTATGTGATTCGATAAATGACAACCCAGCAGTCCTTGGCCAAGGCAGAATGAAATTAGAAAGGAGTTTCTAATTTTTATTATTTGGAGTTGTGCATTTTAGAGTCGAAATACATATAATTAAATAAAAGAAGTCTTGACAGTAATTTCATGTCTTATATTTAATTGGGACATTATATGATGGAAGGATTGAATTGTACGGTAACTATTTACTCAAAGGTTCTTTTATGATTAATGTTGAAATCTATATTATTTGAAAAGTCGTTAATCGCTAGGGAGGCTTAACCTATTGTAGAATAAATATTATTTATTTAAATAAATTAATAGTTTAATTTATTTATTTAAATAAGATTAGAATTGTTCTAATTGATTTATTCACAACAGGTTTAATATGGAGAACCTATAGGGTCACACCATAAAAGGAAGAATAATTATTTAAGAAGTTAATGACATAATCGTAATAATAAGTTAAGTATATTTAATTTAATCTATGGTGAAAGAATAAATTAAATAGCTTAATATTTATTATTTAATATTTTAGAATTATTAAATATAAATTAATAAGAGGAGTCTTATTATTATTATTATTATTATTACTATTATTATTATTATTTAATTCCTAAAAGAGTTTGCGAATTAATTAATA
This sequence comes from Panax japonicus, assembly GCA_020205505.1. Taxonomy (NCBI): domain Eukaryota; kingdom Viridiplantae; phylum Streptophyta; class Magnoliopsida; order Apiales; family Araliaceae; genus Panax; species Panax japonicus. The sequence goes on along the minus strand of CM035102.1, from coordinate 37,831,536 downwards.
AAAGTACTCTCATTTAATTAAAAAAGTTTAATTAATTATTCCTAATAAGATTATGAGGCAAATTAATTAAAAGAGTTTAATTAATGATCCCTAATAAGATTAGAGAGCTTAATTAATTAAAGAAATTTAATTAATTAAATAATACCCTATTTTCTAATTAGATTAGAAGGGTTAACTGATATCTTTATAAGAGGAGTCTTATATCAGATATCATTAGACGTGATTCCAATTGTTGGAGAGTACGCTCTTTTTCTATGAATGATAGAAAAATTAGGATTTTTTCAAACACCCATCTTCTTAAATCTTTCTTCTTCCTTGGTGGATCACCTCCAGAGGTTAAATATTTGGGCGGCTAACGTTGATCAAAGGAACGAATCAAACCCGGGGGATTCAAGTTGAACGCGAAAGGATTTGGAGGTGAACTTGTATCTGAGTAAGCTCGAATCTTCAAGGGTATGATTCTTGTTCTTTATCTTTTCATTTAATTAATAATTATGCATAAAGGATGATCCGGGTATATGGTTTGTAAAAATTTTAAACTCTGATTTTATCACGTTTTCACTTATTTTGAGCAATTTGATTGCGTTCATAAATATTACAAACCTAACAAAAAATGAAAACATCCATGCATCCACTAATTAATCAACCTCAGATCAAACTCAAAATGAAAACACCCAATCAGTCAAAAATAAAGTATGAGAAATATGAAATCCCTAATTTAAACTGAAGATGTACCAACAAGATCTAGATAAGATCAGATCAGATTGCAAGCACTAAATCCAATCAATCAGTGATTATACAATAATAATAATAATAATAATAATAATAAGAATAATACAAATAATACTACTACTAACAATAACAACAACAATAACAATAATACTAATGAATTGATTTGGTATAAAACTTAATCCTTTTAATATTATGTTAAGGGAAATAAATTGATTTGATATAAATCTCAATCTTTTTGCTAAAGTAACAGCTAGCCTTGTGTAGTTTAGGTGGTTTCATGATCAAGATCTGAAATTTAAGGTTTTACTTTCGATTCTTGGGGGGAACGTGTTTTTTTAACAATTAATTAGAAAATGCACACGTAAGCGATTTCACATGTCCTATATTTCATATTGTGCTTTTCATGTCCTCTATAAATGTATCTAAATACAACTTCACTACAAGAAAAAGGCCTATCAGTTGCAAGACCTCAAATTTTATGAATAAAGATTTAATTTCCTCGAAATATTTTTTTGAATATTATGGTGTGGATTTGAGATAGTGTTATAGTTGTGGGTAGTATTTACAAAATTTTCAAAGTAAACAAGTGGTTATATAATATTCGATTGGTCGGGAAATATTCGTTTTAACACGAATATTCGTACGACGGCACAATCATTGGTGGACCCCACAACAGAAGTATTGTCATAGTAAGAAAACGACATAATTATCTTTTTATAAAAATAACGGCGGAAGTGTTACCATTAAAACTATTGAATTACCCGGTAGTAAAAGTACAATAATACGCGTGGTTGCATAGTAGCACACCGTATTGGTTATTGATGCTTACGTGAGAAGTCACTCAGTTATACTCAATTATTGCTATAGTAATTGCTGCATCATATCTCTCATATTATTGATTCAATTATTGTCACATTATCATCTGTATAATATGATATATTATTAAATCAATAATTAAGACGACAAAGTTATTCATATTATTAAATTGCAATATTTACAATGTCTAGAAGTACTGTCAATGAGAGGTTTGGTCATCTAATTGCGCGCCAATAAGGAGAAATCCTTATCGAAAAGCCCCCTCTTTCCTGGGAATGACCTGTTGTTAAATATTGTGAATTATAATATTAATGATGAATAAGTTCGTGTTGATTAAAGATGAAATTGATAGTTTCATTGTGTTGGAATTATTAGTGTTAGTTAAAATTGATATTTATTTCGATAATAATTGATGTCAGGAAGTTATCGGATAATTAATCGTATAAATGAGGAATTAATTGCAATTAATTCACATGATTATAACTATTTGTTCAAATGTGTGTACTATTGATTCACATTCATGTACTATTAGGGGAGTTGGTGCAAGATTGATAATACTTGCATGACTAAGTTTAAGACGGAAGTATAAATGGAGGTATTATACTGTTATTCGTATTTTCACATGATTATAACTATTGAATCACATGATTGAACTATTGATTCACATTATTTACTATTAGGGGAGGTGGTGAAATTTTGATAATACTTGCAGGACTAAATTAAAAATGAAAGAAATGTTGGAGGTATTATACTGTAATTTTTTGAGCCCCAAAATGTGCAATTATCGAAACTATATTTTTCTATAAATAGAAGTCCAATCTTTTTCATTTCTCACCAATTCACTAAAGCTATAGAGCAATTATTATAGAGAGATATTATAGAGAGAAAGAAGAAGAGAAGTCTGTTACCTCTCTATTCCAGTATCTAGCTTTATTCTAAGGTAAGGGGTATTATTTTTTTCGTATTCATGAAGAGAGCTATTGTTATTCCATTCCTTATTATTATGTTAGAATAACCTGTCTATGCGAAGTACTGCATACATGGTGAAATTCTTCTATTATTCCATTCTTTATTATTCTATTGGAATATCCTGTCTGTGTGTATTAGCATGACTTGGTTCCACTATTTATTATTCTGTTGGAATAACCTGTCTATGTGAAGTACCGCATACATGGTGAAATTCTTCTGTTATTTCATTCTTTATTATTTTGTTGGGATATCCTGTCTGTGCGTATTACGCATGACCTGGTTCCATTATTTTTTATTCTATTGGAATAATCTGTCTGTGTGGTCTATCGCATGCCTGGTGAATTTTGTTGTTATTCCATTCTTTATTATTCTGTTGGGAATAACATGTCTGTGTGGTCTATCACATGCATGGTGAATTCTTCTGTTATTCTATTCTTTATTATTATGTTGGAATAACCTTTTTATGTGGATTGCAATATGCATGGTGAATGATCCTTTGTATTCATTTCTTATTAAATTGTGGAAATGATCTGTCTACGTGGATTACCGTATGGCGGGCTAAAATCCATTTGCAGTTTCATATATTCTATTATACTCAGTTGGTTAAAGTTTTGGCTTCTAAACTCCTTGAAATTAGTAGAATATCTTGGATATTTGTGTTTCATCCAGTATCTTTTTCATGGAAATATTCTTCTGAGTATTCTTGAATTTTACTCCACAAAGCAGTATCATGTTGACAATTTGGACGTTTTTGAGTTTAGGATAAATTAACTTATAAATCTTTAAAATTTAATTCTTGAACTTGTTTTATTGAATTATTATGTCATTGTCATCATCCTCATCTTTATATTATGTTGAAAGTCATATGTGGCCTGTAGTGCATAGATGAACTTGGTATTATTATGACTTGGGATTATTCGGTATAGTCATGACCGTAATGTTACAAATGATGTGGTAAAAGTCCTCATTGGCCCATAGTGCATTGATGGACAGTTGTTGGTATGATCATGACCATTGATGAAAACACGAATATCCTTCGCCCGTAGTGCATGGATAATTTGTGGCCGTGATACTAATGAATATCCTTGGCCGTGGTGCAGGGATTACGTGATTTATTTAATAAGCTGAGTCTCAGCAATAAAAGTGATGAAAAACCTTTTAAATCATAGAAGATAGTAGATTTTATTCTCTACTTGACTCTTCTAATGGATTACTTGTTCCGCTGCAATTAAACTTGATGTTTGTTATATTGTATCAGTTTAACACTGGTGAAGGCAAACGATAATTTATTCTGCATTATCTTAGCCATAATATTTCTTACTGGGCTAGTTGAGCTCACCCTTTTGCTTTCATTGTTCTCTTCAAGAAATGAGAATGTAGCAGGAACTAGTCAGGGAACGAAGTGACGGTCCAGATGATAGCATTAGTAGTCCTCACTATTCTATTAAATAGTGTGATAATAAATGTATTGAGGACTTATTTTGAGTTTGAATACTGTCTAGAAGACAATATTTGTATTAAAACTCACAGCTCATGTTGTATATTTAAGATTGTATTTGTATTCTGTACCATGTATTTGGCGACTCAGAATAGGTGATGTATACCTATTTTGGGGGCGTCACAGTTTGTATCAAAGCTTAGGGATATGATCCCTGGCTGAGATGTTAGACAAGAACTAGGAGGGGAGAGACGGGGAATTCCTTCGCTAGTATGACCTACCTAAGTTTATTTGGTATTTAATTGGTCGGTCAGAGTATAGGGATACTATGTGATATATTAATTAACCCTTGTTTTGTGGTAGTATTGGAAAATGTCATCCGAGAATGTTGAAAATAGCAATGTAGCACAGCAGACCGTTGAGTCTCCACAGATCAATACTCAGGATAATGTGCATCAGGAAGGCGACAATCCTCATGCAAACGACAATACTGACCAAATGATGAACGATGGAATGTTCAGAGGCTTTATGTAATTCATGCAACATTAGGCGAGAGCAACTCCTGTCCAAAATGCAGGTTGAAACACTGGCAATTCTCGGACGGTCACTGCTAAACAGTTCAAGGAGCTGGGACCATCGGAGTTTTTTGGAGAGCCAAAACCACTTAAGGCGGAGACGTGGATAAAGCAGATTAACAATATATTTGATGTCTTGGGATGCTCCGAGGAGAAAAAAGGTTCCCTTTGCCACCTTCATGTTGCGGGCAGAGGCAGATTACTGGTGGGAATCTGTAAAGCGTACTCAACCTGCTGCACTGAAGATGTCTTGGGAGAAATTCCAAGAACTGTTCAACGACAAGTACTTTCTCGAAAGTATTCATCACATGAAAGAGGTAGAGTTCATTAAACTTTAGCAAAACAACATGACCGTGTCGCAGTACGAAGATAAGTTTGCCGAGTTATCCCGGTTTGCGTCCCATTTGGTTGATAATAAGGAGAGAATGACACGAATGTTTCTAAGAGGTTCGAAACTTGAGATACACCAATATCTTATCTCTCATAAATTGTGTTTGTATTCAGATGTTGTTAATAGGGCCCAGTTATTGGAGCGCGATATTGAATCAACCTAACCAAAAGAGAGTAGCCGGCAAAATGATAATATCAGTTATAGCAGTTATCGAAGCGGTGACAATAAGCGTGGAGGGAATCAACATGCCAAAAATGGTAACCACCTCGGTGGTAATCATGGCCAAAATAATAAGAATGGGCATTTCAAGAAGAGGAGATTCAACAATGATGGAAAGACGTCAGCATCAGCACCCCTTGTTAAGGAAGGTGAACGACCACCTATCATATGTTTCTAATGCGAAGGGGAGGGACATATCAGTCCAAACTGTTCGTAATAGTCCAAAACCTGTTACATTTATGGAAGAGAAGGTCACCTAGCCTGATTTTGTCGTTCACCAAAGTCAAGTCCAACTAGGACGGTGGCACCAAAGGCGGATGCAGACAAAACAAAGTCGGTGGTTTCAGGAAGAACGTTTTTTGTGACTTCTCTAAAAGCGAGTAACCCAAATGAAGTTAGCACATATTAGTTAATTATAAATTGTTGCGAAGTCTATACCTAATTAGATACTGGTTCTACCCATTCTTTTATCTCTCTTGCTTGCGCTCAACGTTTAAATTTGACTACGGAGAAGTTAGACTTTGACTTATTGGTTGAAACTTCGTTAGGAGAAACCTTCGTTACCTCCACTGTTTATAAAGCTTGTTGATTCAAATCGACACTTTCACGTTATCTGTCGATCTTTTCTATTTGAAAATACTTGTCTTTGATGTGATTTTAGGAATTGATTGGTTAACTACTCATCATGCTTTTCGTAAGGTTGTTAGCTTTCATATTTTTAACCAACCTATTATGCGAATTTAAGCAACTAAAACCCTAAAGTCAATCACTGTCATATTAAGCCATAAGTAAAGAGCCCCAAGCCTTTCGCTGGTGACTTCCAAGTCTTGTGTTGATTGATTTCGCAATCAATGAATACGTGCAAGTATACACGGTCAACAAGTAATAAAGTGAAAGTAGAGTATCATTCTCACGAGGAATTATTTAATAAAAATTACCAAGTACTAACTCTTAACCAAATCAATTTTATTTAAACAACCAATAATTGTGATTTTTCTAATTAAGAAAACTAAATTAAAACAATTAAAAATGATTATTATAAAAGAAAGCAAATAAACAACTAAAATTTGAATGAATTCAGATAAATAAGGATTAAGACTCCAATATCCCCAATTATGAATTATAAATCAATTATTCAACTATTCCAATTATTATGTCTACTGAATTGTTAACAGAAATTCTAAAATGCCAACAGCCCTCTCTCAAGTGATCAATTGCCTTCTATTCAACCCAGATTAATTTTGCTATATCTCTATGCAAAACAATTTAATTATACTCGCTACAATCCCAATTCCTTATGTGTTACATGTGGCAAATAGATATTCTCATTCTATTCACAAACCTAATTATTCACTGTGCAAATAACTAAGTCACATGTCACACCATACCCAGTTCTAACCCTAGAATTCCTTTCTCAATTCCTTTTAGAGTAACAAGGTAATTACTGATCAGATAATTAATCAATAAGCACAAAGAAAGATGAACAATTCACTTCAACATAAATAATTAGAATAAATCAAATAATCAATTCATAATCATAAAAAGTTCAATTGAAATCTTAATGAAAGAGTTAGTTCATAATTAATGAATTAAAATCAAGGATCCACAATTTAATAGACATTAAAAGATAAAAGTAAGAGAAGAGAAGAGAATATAATCTATTGTCAGTAGGCTTGAGACTCCTGTTTCGCTCATGCTTTGAATCTTCAATGGTCTCCAAGTTGCTTCAATCTCCAAAACTAATAAGAACTAAGGTTATGTTCTAATCTAAAGGAGTCTTTAATCTAGTCTAATCTATGTAATCTCCTCCTATTTTATGCCTTACATCATGTATTTATAGGTTACAAGTCCAATTTTTAGTTTAAGAACAAACCCAATCCAATTTGGAGTCAAAAAGGTGTCAAAATTCGCTCAAAACGCTTCCAGGCCGCACCCAACCTCTTCCCCAACGCCCCAGCGATGGGCACGACGATCAGACACTGCCTTATAGCGCCCCGGCGCTGCAAATAAGCCTAAAATTAGAGCCCCTGCACTACTACTTTTTCTGACATTTTCTGTTCCGACGTACTTTGGGAAAATAGCCATAACTTCTTCTTCTGAACTCCGATTTAGATGACTAAAGATGATCCGGAAAGAAGAAAAGTAGATCCACAACTTTCATTCTTTAATAATTTCGAAATAAGGTCTGTAACAATACTCAAAGGAGCTCTGAAGTGACTGTTGTGTAAATGACAAGCCGAAAACGCGAATCTAGCCACCCTGAACGTCGATCCATGTAACTTTTATCCCAATTCCTATAAACAACATAAAACATTCTTGAATAGACATAAACACTTAAAAACTAATCTAAAAGACTTGAGAACAACAATAAATTAAGCCCGAATGTATCCAATTCATGTGTATAAAACTCACTCATCAAATACTCCCAAACTTAAACCTTTGCTTGTCCTCAAGCAAAAACACAATAGAACTAAAAATAAACAAAATAACTCAACTAATTGAATGTATATGCATAATCTACTTCCTAATATACCTACGAACTGAGTAATAAATCAGTATGATATATAGCAATATGCCTCAAAGATACCATTGGTACTCAAACAATATATCCAATCAATTCAAAATCCATAACTCTAACCAATTAGTCAACCCAAACCTGTCATCACCCATGTTGTGTGTGTGCTTGTTAACCATTCTAACCAACCACAGTTCAAGATAATCATATAACAAACTTCTTATAAGGAAAATTTCAGTTCCAATTCAATTACTTTTGTGAACATGACAACTCCGGTTAAAACTAAGCAATTCCCAAATCTAAGGGTAAATACAGGATTTATTTATAACTTTATTTAACCACGAGGGCATTTTTGCTCTTTCTCGTGTTTTTTTTGGATTTTCTATTTTTTTTCTCTTCATGAATTTTTTTTAGTATATATATCCCATAGATTCTTCCAAACTCAAGCTTTTACGTCATTCCAACCTTTACCGCCAGTTCACTAATTTGCGGTAATCAACGGTTCAGACAAGTTTCTTTGTATTTAACTCTAATAAGAGGGTTTTATTTAAGCTTATGGTTAATCATTGCTGATTGCCACGAAAATTGTACTCTGTACATCTTGTATGTATAAGTCAGGTATGAAAGGCTGATCACCTTCATTACCAGTTGGTTCAGAAATGTTTGTTCATGTTTAAAACTTGTTCAGTCAAAAGTTTGTTCGTGCTAGTTCTCAATTATATTGATGAATTATAGCCATTTTATTATTCATACTCTTCAATCATGATATATCGTAATATTATTGTATTTAAACTTGCTGGGCAACTTTCATGCTCACCCTTGCTATATCATGAGAAAATATTACAGATAAGACGAATGTGTTCGGATACAGGAAAAGTTTAAGGCCAAGTTCAGTTTGTGATAAAATGTGCGGCTATTTTGTAATAGTATAGTTTGATAAATGTGTTATATGTTAGAAAGTTTATGAATTGTGTATAAGTTAAGGTTACTCGACCTTGGGGAATAGTGTGTAATGTTTTGTATAAACAATTTATGTTTATATCTTCCGCAAATAGTTATAGAAATAGTATACCGGATCCGCGGCGATTTGGGGCCTGGATTCGGGGCTATCACAAAATATATTGGTGATCTGCTTTTACCACGTCTCCGCCTTAAGTGATTCTGGCTTTCCCAAAAACTCCGGCGGTCCTAGCTCCTTGAACTGCTGAGCAGTGACCAGCCGTGGGTTGCCATTGCTCCCACCTGCATTTTGAACAGGAGTCTCTCTTACCTGATGTTGCATGAATTGCATAAAGCCTCTGAACATCCCATTGTTCACTATTTCATCGGTGTTATTGTTTACATGAGGATTATTGTCTTCCTGTTGCACATTACCCTGGGTATTGATCGTTGGTGACTCAAGGGTCTCATGTGCTTCATTGCTTATCTCAACATTTTCGGATGCCATTTTCAAATACTCCCACAAAATAAGGGTTAATTAAAATATCACATATTATCCCTATACTATGACCGACCAATTAAATAACAAATAAACTTAGGTAGGTCATACTAGCGAAGGAATTCCCCATCTATCCCCTCCTAGTTCTTGTCTCACATCTCAGCCAGGAATCATATCCCTAAGCTTTGATACCAACTGTGATGCCCCCAAAATAGGTATACAACACCCATCTTGAGTCTCCAAATACATGGTACATAAATCCGCGTTCAAATTAATTATACAACTGTCGTGTAAAATACGACAAAACATAAACTGAGAGTTTAAACAAAAATAATGCCTTATAGACAATATCCACTCTCAATGGAGTCCTTATTATAATTTATTATCACACTATTTAACAGAATAGTGAGAACTACTAATGCTATCATCTGGACCGTCACTTTGTTTCCCGACTAGTCCCAGCTACGCTCTCATTTCCTGAAGAGAACAGTGAAAGAAAGGGTGAGCTCAACTAGCCCAGTAAGAAATGTTATGACTAAGATAATGCAGAATAAATTATCCTTAGCCTTCAACAGTATAACAACTAATAGAATTTAATAGACAACAAGTTTTAGATCAACAATTGCAGCGGAATAAGCAATCTATTGGAAGAGTCAAGTAGAACATAATGTCTACTATCTCCTCTATATTAAAAGTCCATCGTTAATATTTCATTCATGTAATACTCATCAACAGTTCTTTGTTATACCCAAGACAAAAAGAACTATCATCACCTCTCTTCACTTGAACCACCAAAGATTATAATTAAATCCACAATTCATTTTTATAACCATGTTAATCAATAGTTTCTCCTTGTCACAAAGGCTTAATAAAACGTTTACTCAATATCCTTACCCCAAAGGCAAAAGTTATTCAAATGTAATAACAATGATCATACCAATTAGTTGTCTACCTTTGCACTACGGACCAAAGATATTCAACTATAAAATCAATGGTCATGATCATACCAATCAATTATCTGCCAGTGCACTATGACCAAAGACATTCAACTGTTAACTAATGGGCATGATCCTGCCAATCATATCATCGAATTATCCATGCACTATGGGCCAAGGATATTCGTTATTATCACCAGTGGTTATGATCATGTCATACACCTGTCCATCTTTGCACTACAGGCCAAAGATTTCAATCAACAGTTCATCTTTGCATGTAAGCCAAAGATATACAATTGTAAAATCAATAATCAACAGTCCATCTTTGCACGTAAGCCAAAGATATACAACCGTAAAACCAATTATCAACAGTCCATCTATGCAGGTAAGCCAAAGATGACTTTCATCATAATATAATCACGAGGATGATGACAATGATATAAGCATTAATCAAACGAAATCGAGGATAAATATTAAAGACTTTAAATTTATCCAGAGTTTAAAAATATCAAAATTCTCAACATGATACTGCTTTGTGGAGTAAAATTCAAGAATAATATTCATGTTCCAAAAATAATTTGGACAGAAAAGAAATATATTTTTCGGGTGAATAGTATCCCATGAATAGTACTTTGTGAATAGTATCCCGACACGAAAAGTGCCTTAAATACCAGAGTAAATGATACTTGAGTGAATAGTAACTCGTGAATAGTACTCCGGCACGAAAAGTGACTCGAATACCTGAGTGAATAATACTAGATTGAATAGTAGCCAGGTGAATAGTAACCTGTGAATAGTAACTCGTAAAAGAAAAATACCAAAGAAAATGATATTCCATGACGAGTACAAAAAAAATGTTATCTTATACGAGTATAATAGAATATACGAAACTGCAAATGGATTTTCACCAGCCATGCGGTAATCCACGTATACAAATCATTTCCACAATTTAATAAAGAATGAATACGAAAGGTCATTCACCATGCATTCAGTAAACCACATAGACAAGTTATTTCAATAGAATAATAAAGAATGGAATAACAGAAGAATTCATCAGGCATACGATAGACTACACAGACAGGTTATTCCAACATAATAATAAATAATGGAACCAGGTCATACGTAATCCACACAGACAGGATATTCCAACAGAATAATAAAGAATGGAACCAGGTCATGCATAATCTGCATAGACAGAATATTCTAACAGAATAATAAAGAATGGAATAACAATAAAATTCACCAAGCATGCGATAGACTGCATAGACATGTAATTCCAACAGAATAATAAAGAATGGAATAACAGAAGAATTTCACCATGTATGCGGTACTTTGCATAGACAGGTTATCCAACATAATAATAAAGAATGGAATAACAACCCTTATGAGTATTGAAAGAAAATAACTCTCTTCATGAATACGAAATAATAATATCCCTTACCTCAAAAGAAGACTGGATACTAGAATAGTGAGGTAGCAGACTTCTCTTCTTCTTTTTCCCTATAATTTCTCTCTATAATGAAGAAAGAATGAGCTTCTATTTATAGGAAAATATAGTTTCGATAATTGTACGTTTTGGGACTCGAAATATTACAGTAAAATACCTTCAACTTTTCTTTTATTTTTAATTTAGTCCTGCAAGTATTATCAAACTTGCACCACCTCCCCTAATAATAAATAATGTGAATCAATAGTTTAATAATGTGAATCAATAGTTATAATCATGTGAAAATACGAATTATAGTATAGTACCTCCATCTATACCTCCATTTTTTACTTAGTCATACAAGTATTATCAATCTTGCACCAAATTCCCTAATAGTACAAGAATGTGAACAAATAGTTATAATCATGTGAATTAATAGCAATTAATTCCTCATTTATCCGATTAATTACCCGATAACTTCCAGACATCAATTATTATAGAAATAAATGTCAATTTTCACTAACACTAATAATTCCAACACAGTGGAACTATCATATTTATCTTTAATCAATACGGACTTATTCATCATTAATATCATAACTCACAATGTTTAACAAACATGTCGTTCCCAAGAAAGAGGGGGTTTTTCGATAAGGATTTCTCCTTATTGGCGTGCAATTAGATGACCAAACCTCTCCTTAACAGAGCTTCTAGACATTATAAATATTGCAATTTAATAATATGAATAACTTTGTTGTCTCAATTATTGATTTAATAATATATCATATAATACAGATGATACTGTTATAATAATTGAATCAATAATATGAGAAATATGATGCAACAATTACTGTAGCAATAATTGAGTATAACTGAGTGACTTCTTACGTAAGCATCAATAATCAGTACCGTGTGCTACTATGCAACCATGCGTATTACTGTACTTTTACTACCGAGTAGTTCAACAGTTTTAACGGTAACACTCTCGCCATTATTTTTATAAAATGATAATTCTGTCGTTTTCTAACTACGACAATACTTCTGTTGTGGGGACCACCAATGATTGTGCCATCGTACGAATATTCCCTGTTAAAACGAATATTCCCCGACCAATCGAATATTATATAACAACTTGCATACTTTGTAAAATTTATAAATACTACCCACTACAATAACATTATCTCAAATCCACACAATAATATTTAAAAAAATATTTCAAAAAATTTAAATCTTTATTCATAAAATTTGGGGTCTCACATGTTAGGGAATTTATAGATGTATTTTCGTGATTAACTTAGTGCCAGGAACCGCTCCGATATCGAAGGCCCCGTACAGAATGGCTCCGGTAGAGATGAAAGAACTTATGGTGCAACTGCAAGAACTGTTAGATAAGAAGTACATTCAACCAATCGTATCACCGTGGGGAACACCGGTGTTATTCGTGAAGAAGAAGGATGGGTCAATGCGTCTTTGCATTGATTATAGGGAATTAAAAAAGGTCATTATTAAGAACAAGTATCCATTACCTAGAATAGATGACTTGTTTGATCAATTGAAGGGTGCTAGATATTTCTCGAAAATAGATTTGAGAAGTGGGTATCATCAACTGAAAGTAAGGAAGGAGGATGTACCGAAGACGGCATTCCGAACTCGGTATGGACATTAAGAATTTTTAGTAATGTCTTTTGGTTTGACAAATGCCCTTGCAGCGTTCATGGATTTGATGAACAGGTTGTTTAAACCATTTTTAGACAAGTTTGTGGTGGTGTTCATCAATGATATTCTGGTGTACTTTAAAACTCAAGGAGAACACGTGGAACACTTATGTCTGACGCTGGAGACGCTAAGAAAAGAAAAGTTGTACGCAAAATTCTCTAAATGTGAGTTTTGGCTGGAACGTGTATAATTTCTCGGGCATATAATTGACAAGGATGGAATTTCGGTGGATCCATCAAAAGTCGAAGTTGTGATAAATTGGGAACAACCAAGAACACCTTCAGAGGTGAGGAGTTTCTTAGGACTGGCCGGTTATTATAAACGATTTATTCAAGATTTTTCTAAGATTACCACTCCGTTGACAAATTTGACAAGAAAATCTGTAAAATTTATTTGGAAGGGGAAATGTGGAGAGAGCTTTACGGAATTATAGAAGAGGCTTAGTGTGGCACCTGTGTTGTCATTACCGGATAATACATGAAATTTTGTGGTGTATAGTGATGCTTCACACAAAGGATTGGGTTGTGTCCTTATGCAGAACGATAAGGTTATTGCGTATGAATCAAGGCAAGTGAAAGACTACGAGAAAGGGTATTCGAGGCGATTGTGTTTCCACTAAAGATATGGAGACATTATCTCTATAGAAAAAATGTGAGATATATACAGACCACAAAATTCTGAAATATATTTTCACACAGAAGGATCTGAACATGCGTCAAAGGAGATGGATGGAATTGATAAAAGATTATGATTGCGAAATCTTTTATCATCCGACAAAGGCTAATGTGGTTGCAGATGCCTAGAGTAGGAAAGGCCGAGAGAAGTTGATGTTGTTAACCGATAAGGAGGAGCTAGAGTTGGAAATCAAATTTCAAAAAGAATCTGATTAAAAATTATATCATATGGAAGCTAGACCAACCTTGGTGGATAAAGTGAAGAATGCTCAACTACAAGATGAAGAATGCAAGAAAATAAAAGAAAGTGTGGTCGAGGGTAAAGAAGTGAAGTACAAGGTTGATACAGAAGGAATGCTAAGATTCGAGGGACGAATTTGGGTTCCGGAAGTACAAGATATTAAAGAGGAAATCTTAGCAGAAGCTCATAGCTTAAGATGCTCGATTCATCCAGGAAGTACGAAGATGTATCAAGATTTGCGGTGTCATTTCTGGTGGCCAAACATGAAAAGAGACATTGCAGAATGCGTGGCAAAGTGTTTGACATGTCAGAAAGTGAAAGCTGAACATCAAAGACCAAGTGGATTACTTCAACCGTTAGAGATACCGAAATGGAAATGGGAACATATCACAATGGATTTTGTGGTAGGTCTTCCAACAACCCAAAAAGGATACGATGCGATATGGGTGATAGTGGATAGACTGACAAAATCTGCACATTTTTTGTCAATAAAGATTAGATTTAATCTTGATCAGCTAGCGAAACTATACGTTAAGGAGATCATCTCAAGATATAGAGTTCCAGTGTCAATTGTATCAGATAGAGATACGAGGTTCACATCAAATTTCTGAAAGAAATTACAAGAATGCATGGGAACACAACTGAAAATGAATACAATATATCATCCGCAAGCCGATGGGCAAAGCGAACGAACGATCCAGACGCTAGAAGATATGCTTAGAGCATGCATAATAGATTTCAAAGGAAATTGGGATGATCATCTACCGTTGGTGGAATTTATATACAACAACAGTTACCACGCAAGCATTGGTATGCGTATGGCGTTATATGACAGGAAATGCAGAACTCCACTATGCTGGGATAAATTTGGTGAACATCAACTGCTAGGACCATAACTAGTACAACAGACAGCTAAAGTTATATAACTCATCAGAGCAAGACTGGTAGCTGCTCAAGATAGACAGAAAAAGTATGTTGATCAACACAGGTAGAGTCGTGAATTTGAAGCAGGAAATTTCGTGTTCCTGAAAGTTTCTAATTGGATGGGGAAAATTCATTTTGGCAAGAAAGGAAAGCTCAGCCCAAGGTTTATTGGACCTTTTGAGATATTACGAAGAGTGGGAGAGGTGGCTTACAAAGTAGCTTTACCTCCAGAATTAGAGCATGTGAACAATGTTTTTCACGTGTCGGTGTTGCGACCATATAAACCCGATTACAAGCATGTGATCGAGTATGAACTGTTGCAGTTTAGTGAAGATTTATCTTATGAAGAGATTCCTATCCAGATAGTTGACAAGAAAGAACAACTGCTCAGGAATAAAGTGATACCTTCTGTGAAGGTGATATGGACGAACCACAATGTCGAAGAGGCTATGTGGGAACTCGAAGCTGATATGACAATGAATTATCCTGAGTTATTTGTTTAGTTTGTGTCTTCGATTCTGGGGACAGAATCTTTGTAAGAAGGGGATAATGTGACGATTTAATTGTTTAAGTTGTGATTCTGGGGACAGAATCCTTATAAGGAGGGAAAGATGTAACAATCTGGAATTTTAAATATTTATTTGATGTTTTTATTGTTGAAATTGATGAAATAAATATTTTATTGATGTGATGGTTGTTAGTAAATATTTATGAATCTAAATTTATTAGATAATATTCTAAATTAAATTAATTTATAATTTAGAGAGTTGTAATATAATATGAGATGTTATATTGTTGTTTTGATTTAATAATTTAAGATGGCATATTAAATTATTAAATAAAGTTATAATGAAAATTATAATTTTGGTGATATTTGCTAAAATGGTATATTTAATTAAAATATAGTATGCGATTAATTTAATGGGTTAATGTTGGATATGGGAATCCAAACAAATAAGATGTAATTATAAACTAAATGGTTTATTAAAATAAATTAAGGGAGTTTAATTTAGTTTTTGCCAAACAAGGCTTAAATATATTAAGTCTTTAAAATTTAAAGGGTTTTGCCAAACAAAGCCTTATGGCTTTTGGGATTTCTAATTTTTGAATTTTAATTATTATAAATAAAATAAATTAAAATAATAAATATAATACATTTATAATATATATGTTAGTTAGTGACTAATGTAGCAATTAGTAATAGTATTAAGGTTTATCAATTTTTTTCTTTGCGCTTAAGTGTTAGTTAGACTACGTGACTTGGTATTTGGTTTAAGCTAAGAAGAGTCTGAGAATTGAGAGAACTTGAGAGAATTTGAGAGAGAGCTTGTCCAGAGAAGAACAATTCTAGTGTGTTTAGCAATGATTTCTTTTAAGAAACAAAAGGTATATTCTATACCCTTATTATTATATATATGGGTTTCACGGCAAAAATTTTCTTATGTCATGTGTAATCAAAATTGATGAATTATTGATATATATATATATATATATATATATATATATATATATATATATATAGTTGGTAATTGTGATTATACTTGTTGATGATGCTAGAATTTATGTTTAAAATAAGAAATTTCATGCTAATTTTGGATGACAATAGAAAATTTTGACAATATATGTATTTTTCACATGGCTTTTATAAGTATCAATTTTTATGATCAATTCATATGTTAAATTGCAAATTGAGACTTGTATATGTTAGTTCATTAAGAAACGAGTATAATGTAATTTGCACTAAGTAATTTGGACAAGAGTTGTGATCACAGTGTGAATTTTGGGAAAAGATGTCAAAAATGGTGTTTATGTATGAAAATAAGAAATTTGAGAAATTAAAGTAGTATAGTTGATGTTAAATTGTTCTAATTAGTTAAATACGTTAGCAAACATGTTTGTAATAGTTTTATATCAATTGTTTGTGTTAATTTTATTGTTTAGTGGGTGAAATTCGTGTTAGTTGGCTTAAGAAAAGTGTCGTAACCATGTTCTACAAAACTGGAATTTGTACGTAGCACGGCCGCGCAACCCCTTGGCGCGGGCGCACTGCAACCCAGTGTAAAACTGGCGTGGCCGCGCCAGTGCCCAGTTTTAGAAAGTGAAGTCTGCTAATTCTGCAGACTTTGGACGTTCAATGTAACTTATCTTAATGTTAGGTTAATGTGAGAACCATGTAACAACAAGGTTAAATAGAGTCGTGTTATGTGGATTGTAAATTCAAAGTTGTAAAAAAAATGATTTATAAGTCATGAAAGTGTTATGTTATAACTTAGTTTATACAATGAATGTTAGTTAAGTGTTGTGATGTTAACACTTGGGAATTCTAAAATGTAAATGGTAGCATAAGACTTGTGCTAAAATGATAAATTTAGCTAGAAATGTACATGTTGTGGTATGTTGGCATATCTAATAAGTATTGTGGTTTTAAACCTATGTGTAGGTGAGCGTTAGTTTAATATTATAGCTTACGTTGGAGGCAAGTTTTTAAACTTCTCTTTTTATATTAGGTAAGTTTTCCTAACTCTACACTTTCGTTGAGATAGTTCATTTATTACACTGTGCAAATTTATTCTTACTATTGAGTAAGTTCTTGTATCTAGTTTGTTTATGATTTCTAAATCTAGATCTTATTCTTATATTGAACAAATTATTCTTGTCTTTAACTTGTTATCTAACGTGCAAGTTTACATATTCTAATATACTCATATTGAAGAAGTTTTAACGTTTAATATATTATTTGTTATGCATGCGTAGTACTTAATTCTAAATAACCTTGGCTTAATATTGTTCAAGTAAGGTACATTATGATTATTCGTTGTATATGTTGTTAGTTTATTCCTAAAGCAGGATCTTAATTTTTAATGTCGATTTAGTTATGATTACTCCATAGCATGCCGTTATCAATATTGTATTAGACTAATCCTTAGTTGATGATCGTTAAATTCTAAATTACCCTTGAAATGTATCCAAACCAAACTTACTTTGGTGCGGACTTGTACTCTAAATACTGAGATAAACAACCCTATTATTAGGGAATAATTTACGCTTAGCGTTGAAATATTTGTACACAATACATTGTACGAAGGGCTGATCCCCCTAAGTACGAGGAGTCCTTATAGTCTTATGACTGTTAAAGTTGAAGTTAAAAGATTACTTGCAACTGTGGACATAGTTCGTGTTCTCATGACCCTCAGTTTTATGCATTCCATATTTTGATTCCATTATTTGGTTATCATTGATAGAGTACTATTCAGTTTTGACGAGTCTATTCATTGGAAGTTATTTCATTCTTGTCGATTCATTGCTATATCTAGTGAGCAATTGTTTTGTTCACTCTTGCATAAATATTATTATTGCAGCTACAGTTGAGAAGGTAGATGAGCCTCCAACTAGCAAAGGAAAGGGAAAAGTGTACAAGTGATGAAGACTTGTAAAGTTTTTTTATTGATTATGCTTATAGATTTTTAAATAATGATGTGATGTAATAATTTTATTTTCGCGCTTATATGATGTTTAAAGGTTAGACAACCTGGGATGTTTTTGAATTTAATGATGTAACCCTATTTAAAGGGAGGATTTATGGTTTAAATGTTATTTTATTTGGGTAGATTGTATGAATGTATGGATAGTGAGAACCAAATCTTGTGGGAATGAAGTTCCTAGATTTGGGGGTGTCACAATAAGGATTGTTATTAATGGATGTAAACTTTAATAATCCATGTGTAAGTGAAATCATAAGTATAAAAGTTATAAACCATTGATAGACATTGAAGAATTGTAATATTATTATTGATGGATAAGTTTAAAACCATCATTTGTAGAGTTAGATAGTCTATGTTGTGATAATGGAATGAATCCATTTGGAAATGTGTAAAAATCTTAAGTAACGATGGTGAAATTTATGAGATTAGACGATAATTGTCGAAATCATAAAATTCTTGGAATGGAAGTCAAAAGTTAACATTGAACTCGAAAACATTTTTTTCCGATGGATAATATTCTAAGTTCGCATTTTAAAGTTGCGGACTCTAAAATGGACAAATTTTGACTTAAAACGAAGAAACGAGCTATGAACGTTCACGAATGTTTATTATTTTTGTAATAATGAACTTAAACTGTGAATTCCGTGTTAATGGATTTGAAAATATAAAATTCATATATGAACACTTAGTTCATATGATTTGTGATTTAATGGCTTTTAAACGAGCCAATTCCGACTGAAAATGAACAATTTATGAGTCCGAGAATCTCACTAAGTAAACAAACTGTCAAAGTTATCTGGTGCACAGAGCTTGCACGGCAGCACCGAGTCGTGCCCATAACCTACTAGAGAATGGCGCCACAGTGCGGCAATTTGTACTGAAAGTGGCACCGCAGTGCCAGGTCCGGGTACAACACACTGGAGACTCACGCCGCAGCGCGAGACTTATATAAGGAAGCTGGCGCCGCAGCGCCATCACTAGAAGTTGCTAGTAAAGAAAGTTTTTTAATATAAAGAGTATAATAATTGATTGATGGTGAATTATATAATTAATACACCTAAAGTAACATCATTAAAGATGTTAATAACCTTAAGAATTATAACTAAAGGTTAACGAAAGATTACTTAAACGTAAACACAATGTAATACGGTAAATCGTATTGAACATTAAATAATCTAATGAATGATTAGATTGAGAAGAAGGGTAAGATACGTTAGGAACCATAAATGATTGATTATGACCTAATGTGGTATGTTACATGGTTATGTATTGTAGAAATCCTTAAAGACTCAAAAGGAAATTTATTTAATCTGTAGAAGACGCTGAAGGCAAGTGTTCTAACCCTTGTCTATGTTTATTCTGGACAAGTTTTGTGATTCATGACTCTTACGCATGAGTTAATGTATGATGAAGTTGAAGCTAATTCCCTCGGCTAGACTTAATGTATTAATTGGATTTCTTATTATCTATCGAAATGTTATCAAAGTTTCTATCTTTTGCCAAACTATTTTGGTATTGATTTCAAAGAAAGATTGAGTATGAATAAACAAACATTTTGTCGTTAAAACGACAGCCACATGAGGTTGCCAAAACTTAAACGTAAATACATTTAATTAAGAAGTTTTGTACAACATAGAGTACTATAGGCTGATCACCTAGACGTGCTCGTAAGTAATACCGGACTTATGGACTTAGTGTCGGGTTGTGCTTTTCAAAGGAAGAACGAAATGCTCAAGGTCTTGGACCCAAAATTGATGTTTAATGAACATGGTTCTTTGTGAAATGTTTTAAAAGGAAAAGAAGTGCTATTTTGATTTTTCTATAGTACTTCATAACTATTGATTCAGTTATAGAAGATATACGATTTGTATAATTCAAGCATGTTGTTAATAAAATTTTCATACTTGCTGAGCTAGTTATGGTCACTCTTGTTTGAACCATAATAATGCAGCTAAGATTGAACGACCTGAAGGATCAAATAAATATAAAGGAAAGGATAAGGCAGACCAATGATCAGTATGTGTAATAGTATAGGTTTAATGTTGTAATTATTTGATATTATGATAAGAAACATATTTAATGGTTATAAGAACTTGGGAAAGGGAATATTGTTTTAGAATATAAATAAGATATTTCACTCTTTTGAGTAATTTCAATTGAATGTATGTTTGAATGTTAGTACCGTGTAGCACCATTTGTTGGGTTCGAAGATACCCGAATTTGGGGGTGTCACATTATTTGTTTACCGTGGCAGACCTATCTTAATCCGTTACGATTTAATCCTGTATATTCAGTTGTAAAGTGAGTGAAATTTACTTTATCTGTTCTGCAAACTGACATTTGACTACATTTGTTGCTTGTGATTTTGAATAATTCAGATTTATGCTTTCTTGTGTCCTTTTGATTTCAAACATTACTTTTGATGTTTATGATACTGTACCCAAAAAGGTTAGTTTGCCTTTTACTTACTTCGCTCCTCAAATCTATTCCCCATAATATTTTATGTCTCTCACTTTGATTTAACTCCATTATTCACCTTTCTCTCCTTCTCTCTGATGCTAAGTGTATATCCCAACAAACTTATGTGGCTTCACCAACAAATAAAAGAAGATATTTATACTATAAAAAATAGCTGTACATATTACAAATTTATTGGAAGAAATAAAAGTAATTATAAATTTAAGAAATACACATGTAAGACTCACAACCGTTTTAAGAGTAGTAAACATGCTAAAAGCGTACTTCATTTTTGTTTAGCCAATTGAAGACAATTATACATCTAATTTTTGTTCAAGAACTTAACAATACAGGAAAGGAAAGCAGAATTTATGGGGCAAAATTAATAAATAATCTAAATTTGCTGGCGAAGTATCAAAACCATATTTGTAAACTGACTACTTTACGAGAAGCACGTGTTCCAGCAAAACCTCAGCTTTCTTCCAATTCGGTGACAACCCTTTTGCTTCCATCAAGTGAGCTTCCAGTCTTCCACCTTACTTCTAGACATTTGCTTATTTAGTAGAAGTACATTTAGTTCACTATATTTTTTGGATGCCTTATCAAATGCGGAGACCTATATTGTGTTAAATGCTTAATGATTTATTTGAAACAGACTCTTGCTAAGTGGCTGAGGTTCAAATAATGACACTTGATTCTTACCATAATTTGTCTATTTGGATTATATAGTTAGATTTTTTTTTCGTTTGGTATGCACTTTCCCCTTTGGGTACTAACACCCTTGTTATACTTTGTTGCTTTGTAGTTTGTCAATACTTTTCCATCCAGATCGAGCTTCTCTTAAAGTAGGGATTAATTGATTCCCTTGATTTAATTTTGGTATATAAATTTCACCCAATTTGCATCATTTTTTACTTAGAGATTGACCTAATGCTCATTTCAGTGACTGACAAACTTTATTTAGAATTACAGTATTATTTTATCTAGTGCCTTATACATATTGTAACCGAACTAGCTTATAAAATAATAATTAAAGTTATATCATAGGTTTAATAACAAGAATTATGTGTTTACTATTTCTCAATGTTCTCGCTAGATGTGTGCCTGATGTAAAAGTGTTGACATAGATGTCTGCATGAATTAGGATGATGATATCCAAGTGACCATGATATGAAATTCTTGGAGTAGTGAGTAGATGGTAGAATATAAATTTTTGATTATGAATCACATTGACATCGAATGATAATCATACAACTCATGGAGTAGCACTCTTTTCAATTTAATATGTGCAAACATGTTACTGACTACAGAAGCACAGAAGGCAAATCGTATATTTGAACTTAAAATTATGTGGCCTTGTTTGAAACAGTTGGATATAGTGTATAGAATAAATGACCTGCTCGTGCTCTTTTGTTATGTAATTGATGCACGCTTATTTGGCATTTCTCTTTTTATGAAATGTGGTTTAGAACATCCCTTTCTTATGAATTTCTTTCTTGATTGAAAGATACCCATCTATAAAATTTAGTTGATGTTATCATTAGTGAGAGTCCTGTTATTTGTTGGGCGCCTATATCTAGTTCTGGATAACCTCTATAATCTATTCCTGTATCATTTCAGGGACCTTCTGCACACTCAAAAGAGACAAGATGACACGTGCAAACATCTCAGTCACGAAATAGGAGACGATTGTATCCGTTGTGAATTTCAGCTGGCAGGGCCTGAATATGAAAGTCAACAGGGGTTCTCTTCTCTTTCAAAAGAAGTTTACGAAGAATTATATAGTTATGAGCTATCTGACAGTGAACCCTGCTCACAAGCTCTTAGCACAGATATGATGAAAGTTATGAAGGCTACTATCACAATAGACAATTATATGATTCCAGCTCATACTTTGCTTCAAATACAATGCGTTTATCAAAAGGGCCTCATCTATGACATCTTGAGGACTGTAAAGGACAACAATATTTAGGTATTTCAATCTGGGTGTTTCTTATAACCAATTCCTCACTGATATAGTGATATTGGAGTTGCCTAATGTTTAGGTGAAGAAAAAAAGAATCGGGGAAGAATAAATCTTTTTTTATTGAGTGTGTTCAAAGAAATTATTGTAGGACCTTTTTCTCTTCCTTCATGTGAATGTTTGTATGTTAGGGCGTAAGTATCAAGTTAGTGATTTGGGAAGGAATGTTGCAACTAGTTTAATACTAGTCATAATAATTAAGTGTCCCCATGCAACTAGGTCAAATAACATTTTGGCTCTTTCTTACATGGATTAGGTACACATCACGCACATATACTGTATACATGTAACTAACATTTGTTGACAGATTTGTCTATCTCCATTTTATTGAATGCAGTTACCTAGTTGCAGATATTATGTTCTAAATTTAAGAGGATTTGTCTCTGTTAGGCTGCATTGTCTCTGTTATGCTGTTGTATCGGTGTTGTGTGCGATGTTTGACTGTGCAGGTTGTCTGGTTGCTTTGCTGATTTTGTTACTGGACTGGATTGCTGGCTTTACATATGTCTGCTGCTGTCAGTGTCAAGCATCCTCTTAGTTTTGGGCTGCTGGTCTCCTTTTGTATTTGCTCATGGGTCTATGATGTATAGTCTTGCCTTGTGCTTCTTTGTATCATGCTTGATGTTTAACCTTGTGCTTCTGGTATACTTTTCCTATCATAGGGTATGTCCTATGATGGTTATGGTATATTTGGTATGGGGCATGCCCCTTGAAATTTGTACATTTTGTCTTTTTTTAATACAGTTTAAATTTAGTAAAAAAAAGTATAGCATTTATAAGAGCTTGAAATACTAAATTTAATATATAATAATAATATTAATAATAATAATAATTATAATAATATTAATAATAATAATAATAATAAATATGAATTCACTAATTTGAAAATTAATTATAATTTGCAATGAATTTTGGTTATTTATCAATTATTTTTTTTATTTACAAATTTTAATTTGTGAAGGATTTTACTTTAGAAATGGACATTAATGAAGGATTACTTCCCTCACTAAAATCTTTTTTAGTTCATTATTTAGTCATCAATGAATGATTATTTCTCTCACTAATTTGAAGATGCATTCTCAATTTATAATTAGTGAAGGACAATTTTCTCTCGTTAAATAAATTTGTTCTTCATAATATATTATCTGTGAGGGAATAAAGTTATTCCCTAATTTCGAATAGACCTTCTTAAAATATTATTTGTGAAGGAATCCAATCTTTCACTAAATAACAATATTAAATTACCAAATACAATTTGTGAATAAAAATGTTTTTCCACAATATATCCTTCACAAAAAATATTTAGTTACTACTTAGCGAATGATACCCAATTGCGAGGTATAATGCGAGCAATCGTGTAAAGGAAATAGTTCTTTGAATTAAATCACTTGTGAGTGATATAATATGTCTTGTGAAGGATTTGTCCTTCGCTAGAGGCCATTTTTGGTGTAGTGCCTGTACCACTAATTAACAGTTCTGTGACAACCCAAAAAATTAGATAATTTATCAAAATCTTAAATGATGGATTTAAGGTCAAATAATAGACCTAGACAGAAAATAAGTGTATGCGTTTGATATTTTTGGGAAGAAATTTTGGGGATTTCAAAATTCTGTTAAGGATTTTGGTGAATTATTCAGGATTAAGTGTATATGTGTACATGGTCTTTGTATATGGTATTATATGTGTACAAAATATGGATAAGGGTCACGGGTTGACCAGATAAATTATATCTGTGACAAACCCTAGGTATATATTTAGAACGTCAACTTCAGTTAGAAAATTCTTACGATTTATAAGAAACAATAAAAGTCGGTTCTGGAAACCCTAATTTCAGTTTCGAGAATTTGAAACCCTAATTCGGAATATGAAACCCTCAATAGGGAACTTAATGGCTTAAGTGTATTGATTATAATATTAATTAGGGTAAAGCTTAATTAATTAGAAAACCCTAATTACAAAATTTAATACCCTAATTGTTCAGCTAGAAACCCTAATGAACAATTAAGAACCTAATTGCTAAATTAGCAATTTTAATTAGGATAAATTAATCCTAATTAGCAAGCTTGAATTATGATTTGGAAATTTTAATATAATTATAGAATCATAATTATAATTTGGAAATGTTAATTTTCTATTTTGAAAACTCTAATCTGGAAATCCTAGAAAATTGAATTATGGAAACCTTATGTTTTAACCCTAAGGGTTAAACTCTAAGGGTCAAACCCAAAGGGTTAAACCCTAATGGTTGGATCAAATGACAACTTTAGAATTAAAATTGGAAATCCAATGACCATTTTGCCCTTTTTCATTCTTTATTAGCTAACTTGTAAGTTATGTCCTAGTTGAGTTGGTAAACCACCCTAGCCCTAGCCCTAGACATGTGTCAAATATCAGCCATCAATTACCAACTAGATACATTGAATCAAATAGATCAAAGATTTAAAGTAAAGAAAATCTTACTTTACTTCTCATACTAACGAAGCCATTCTCTCTCATCAATATCAAAAATTTAGAATGAGAGAGAGAAGTTAAGCCATGAACATCAGGTAGCAAGCCAAGAACAGGATCCAAGGACAGAAATCAAGAATCAAAGTTAGAAAGTGGTATAAACCCTAATCTTCAAAATCTTATGATCTAATGTTATATGTTGGTATTTATTGGTTAAAGTTATGTTAGAGGGTGTCATTTGATGATCTGGGTTGCTAAAACTTGGATCCATATCATGTAGATGTACAAAAATGAAGTTTTTAGAATCTGTTCATGAACCTTCATGAGTCGTCTGACAAGCAAATGTCAGAGCCTCTAGATTCTTCTGTGTTAGATGTTTTGTGTGCTTTATGTTTTGGATTTGTTCTATGCCATGTAGGCTTTGATCTAAAACTTGAATTAGGGTTGGATCATGTCTAGATCTCTTGTTATATGCAGTCAAACTGCGTTGATCAAGCACGAAAAAGGGTTTCTGGGCAACCTAGAAACCCAGCAGTTGTCTGATAACGTTTTGTAGGTGCTAGATCTTGTTATGTTTTGTTAGTTTGGTCTTGTTATTAGGTTGTTATTCTAGAGGGGTATATTAACTACACATGTATGCCTTTAGATCACTCAAATCCGTAACAGAATCATAGAAATTCGTGGTCAAACAACCGTTGACCAAACTGCTCAAGAACATTTCTGGAAAACCCAAAAATGTTCAAGAACAGTTCTTGGAATACACTTTGACCAGCCTAAATCTTCGTTTGATGTTGTTTTTAGACTAATAAGATGATATAAAGTTGTTCACTAACATCTCCACTACATATTTGAACCTTAATATCACAAATAACAAGTTCAGAATGCATGTTACAAGGATCAAAAAGTAGGTACCATTGTTGTTCTTCATTTCTGGGTAACCCAGAAAATGAAGAACATGTCTGACAAGATATTTGCAGGTCTTTATCTCTCTGTTGTGTTATGTTATAGACATGAAAGTTGCTGTAGGTTGTAGTGCTATATAACTATTATAATCCTAACACTTTAGGAAGTCCAGAAACAGAATGACCAAAGATCTATCAATGGTCAAACATGCCCACTTAGTGGCTGACAAGAATTCTGGAAAATGCTCAAGAACACTCAAGAACACCTATGGTGACTGTTTCGTCGCTATAGGACCCTTTAGTGATAGATAATTTCTGAAAATAATTATTTTATTTAAAAATCAGAAAAAATGGTTTTAATTATTAAAAATAAAAAATAAATTAACAAAAATTATTTTAAAGTCCAAAAATTAGTTTTTAATTATTTAGAGTATATTTCATAAATATTTAATATTTTTCGAATATAAATGGTATTTAATTTATTTAATTATAATATTAAATAAATTATTTAAAAATGATTTTAATACTTAAAAAATCATGAAAAATTATATTATGGTATAAGAAAATATTTTAAGTTATTTTTAATAACTTTTGATATTTTGTGATGAATTCCATTAATAAATTAATATTAATGGTAATTGATTTATTAAATGAATATAATAAATAAATTATATATATATTATGTATATATATGTTCTTGTTAAAGGTTCTTTAGCTATGCAAGTTTATTCGTGCTAATTCATAACTATATTGTTGAATTATAGCCAGCTTATTATTCAAACTCTTTCAATCATGATATATACACAGATAAATTTATACTTCTTGGGCAAACATATTCTCACCCTTGCTATATCATGATAACATTGCAGATTAAGGCGAAAACGTCAGATAAAAGGAAAGGTTAAAGACAGTTCCAGCTTTAAGTTACTGTGTGCAACTAGATTTGTAATAGTGTTGTATGATAATAATGTTATATGTTAGACAAGTTATGAATTATGTATAAGTTAAGGCTATTCGACCTTGGGGAATAGTGTGTAAAGTTTAATGTATAAAAAATTTATGTTTATATCTTCCGCAATAGTTATAGAATGATTATACCAGATCCGTGGTGATTTCGGACCCGGATTTGGGGCTATCACAGTTAGTATCAAAGCTGTTGGTTATGAACCTTAGGTAGGAATACCTGAGACCAATAACCGTAGTGATTAGGATAAGATCTAACTCACATAGAGTTAGTTGGTCAGTAAGATTCAAAGACGAATCTCGGCAAGTTGTAAAGATACAGAGTTCCCTAACTGTGATAATAAAGTTGAACAGTAGTGATGAATAGATCGAGTGTAAAAGATTAAAAGTGCAGGGATAAGAGATCGTAAAATAAAACGATCAAGATATAGAAATGAATCGTAATATATACGATGAGATCACCTCGTGATCTGATAAGGTGATAACAGGGAGAAGAATCAAGCTAATGATTGAAAAGCTACAACAAAGATTGTTGTGTGTCAGTTGTACTATGAATTGGTACAAATTCAGGAAAGGATTATGAATACGGATTAAATGAAATTCGTATTGAGAAGGGAGTTAAGATTATGTGGGGATTTCAATTGAGGACTCATGTCAGTAGCTAAGTTGTATAATTTTTCTTATGGGAGTTGAATTGTACTTGGTGTAACAACCACTTAGTTTCTGGCACTAATAATCATTGAAATGTCTGTGTCGCGCTATTTGCTATATACATGTTAAGAGGGTGATTCCTTTCTAATGTGTATAACAGATAGATAGGTTATAGATAGAGAATATAAGGTTAAGTACGAGTTCTTAAAACTCATAATTATGGTACGTTCATACTCATGATTATATGAAATGTTTATGAACCCCTCAGTGAATGACGTCAAAGGTCTAACTAGGATAAGTTCTTAAACTCATATGATTATGGAAAGTTCCTGAACTTGTGAGTGTGGTTTGACGAACTAGGAATAGTCATGTGTGAATGGAGTATTGATGATAATAGGAATAGATAGACTGTTTAAGCAAATGATTATTAGTGGAGACATAAGTTTTCCAAAAGTCCTAGCTATGCTAGACTTCAAAATTTTGACATCAAGCTAAATACACACTATGTGCTTTTGAGATATATATATATATATATATATTCGTAAAGATTTTTGGAACGGTTTAAAGAATAGTTTATGCTACTTGTTTCAGCTAGACGATAATGATTTGAAATATCAAAATATATTTTTATTTATCACTCATGTACCATGTAACATGGTGCAAAGATGATAAAAAGTTGATGGAGTTGTAAATACAGGAATACATAGTGTTAGGAACAAGCATATTCATATTTACATATGATTTGATTATGATATACATATGAATGAATATGCAAGTATGCTTGCATTAAGAAAAGTTGTAAAGTCCTTGGATAGATTATAGAAACATATGTACAAGAACTTAGAATGAATTGATTAAACATGTTTGGTTGATCCTACATAAGCAAAACAGCTTTGTAAAGTCCTTAAAAAGAAATGATGTACACGGACTATAAACATAGATAGATCAAGCATGTTAGGTTGATCAAATGATGTAATAGATAGGCTTGTTTAATCGTCGAGCACTGCACCAAAAATCGTATTCTGCCAAGAGAGTCAAGGATAACTCGAGAGTTATCAAGACAGGATCGTAGTGTGTCTAGAAAAGCTTCCTCGGAGCCGTAGTTTGCTGAGGAAGTCATGTTCAGAATCGTAGAGACAGCCTGCCTACGAGCCGACCAAGCATCTGCTGAAGCCAAGTCAAGAATCGTAGACTACACTCGGAGTCGTAGAGTCTACTAATGTCAAAGCCAAGTCAAGAATCGTAGACACCACTCAGAGTCGTAGAGTCTACTGATCGTATCAAAGGCAGAGATCTTAGTCGAGCAAGATCAGATGAAGACAACAAGCACAACGATATAAATCGTAGTGTCAAGATCTGATCTCAAAGTTGTAGTGTCTTCACAGCCAAAGCTGAATCGTAGAGTACAGAGCTAAGACCTTAATAGATGTGCTCATAAAGCCATGGAAGAATAGTAGAGAAAACACGATTATCAATAGTTGAGCACTCCCAGAATATCCAAAGGAATGAAGCCTCTGGTTGATAATGCAAAGATACATCTCACCTAAAGGAAGCCAGAGAGCACTCAACAAATGGCATGCAAGCTAATAGAAGATCTAAGCATCAACCCAATAAGCATCCAGATTGAGTTGTGAAACCATTCAAGATGAAGTCTTCCACAAAATGATCATAAGAAGACTTCATTAGCTGACTGAGGAAAGTTAGCATATGCAGTAGGTGTCAAGTGAAAAGATGACAATGATCTTAAGAGTAACTAGGATCGTAGTGTTTTCCAAATGAAGAAGGAACTGATGGAGTATACATAAAGATAATGGTCTGCCTCTGAAGAACAAGGCTAAAGTGATTAAACATTGAGTCAGTCCGTTGATGATAAGTGAACGGGAGATCACAAGGAGAAAGTGAGCTGGACACGCCACAAATTTGAGGTGTCTTGTTCTTTAGAAGGGGCCAGAGCAGGGAGTCAAGCTATCAGTATCTGAGAACAGTTGATGCAAATAGAAGGATTGAAGCACTGCACGAAAGAAGGAAGAGTTGTTCTTCACTAGAGATCAAGTGAACACTCTTCAAGATCGTAGTGTTGACTCTACATGTCAATAAACATCAGTCAATAAGACACTACGATCAGGTCCAAGATGAAATGCATCAGAATCGTAGAGTTCGAACAACTGAGGATTGAAGCATTGACAACGGTTCAAACTGAAGGTTGGCATTCAGACAAAAGCTTATTGAGAGCATCAATGCAAAGACAACCTCTGATCAAGAAATCAGAAGGGGAAAATAGAGTCGTCGACCTGCCCGAGACATTAAAGTAACATATCTGACGGGGTAGGTTAAACAGTAGTCTGTAGTGTCAGAAAGTCAGAAAAAGATGTCATGTCACATCTGCAGTCTGCACCAAATAACTCGAGATCTGTGAAGCCATTTGAATAGCTTTCAATGGATACCTTCCAACGGTAAGATTGAGAAGTAGTATAAATCAACAGAGCTTCAAAGATCAAAATTTGTTGATGACTACTATGTTGCAGAATTGTTGAGTTGTTGAATGCTATTGTTGACTCTACGAGTTCCAGCAAAGATCAACAGAACAAGTCTCAGTGATAGTGAGACTACCAAGGTAGAAGTGAAGCAGCTTTGAAGAAGGACTTAAACGGATCAGAGCTTCACTCAACAAAGATGAGAAT
Source organism: Panax japonicus (assembly GCA_020205505.1). Lineage (NCBI taxonomy): Eukaryota > Viridiplantae > Streptophyta > Magnoliopsida > Apiales > Araliaceae > Panax > Panax japonicus. The sequence goes on along the minus strand of CM035102.1, from coordinate 37,800,919 downwards.
GCCATTGAAGATGGCAGCCAAGCTGAGAGCCGAGAAGGCCAAAGAGATAGCATTTAGAAAAGTGTCAGAGTACAATGAAGATCAGGAGAACCACTCTACTAATTACCATGAACCTAAAGCTAAAACTGAACAACTGCAGAACCATGTCTATACAACATTCAAGAAGGGTTCAGGGATTGCTAAGTGCCAGACGAAGACCAAACGCTCAGGGACTTAACAAATCCAGATGGTGATGGTGCACAGCTGACATCAGATAAAGATGAGCAGAAAAGAATAAAGATCAGCTGCACAAAAGAAGATGTTGTCCAGACTCAAAGCAAAATGCAAAGTGGACCAAACTAAGCTGTTAAGTACAAAATATGTTTAGAGCTTAATTACATCTTAGCAGCTCAGCACCAACAACATCAACAAATACAACAACAAGAAGCCAGGGCCTGAGGGGTCCTTGTCCGAAGGGACTAAATTAAGTTTCCAAGCCTGCTGGGCTTGAAGAGTTCCTAGGGAACTAGAGAAGTTCCAAGGCTGCTGGCCTTGAAGAGTTCTTAGTGAACTGAAGTCCCAAGGCTGCTGGCCTTGAAGGAATCTTAGTGATTCAGGGTGTTGCCCTTCCTTAGTGGAAATCCTGCTAGTTGAGAGCAGAAGAGTGGATTAGGAGCTTGAGTCTATGAACCACTTAAAATCCCTTGTGTCTTTTACTTTATGTCATTTACATTATGTACATTACCTGCTATAACTGATATGTATATTTTAACTGCTTACCACTGAACTAACTCTATGAATAATGTATGTATGATTATGAATACATCAATGAAGTGGATCTTTTACTTACTCCACTGTGCTTGAAAAGATTATTATGTTTGTCATATGCTAAATTGTTAACAATACAAAATAAATGAGAATAAGTATTTAAAATTACAAGGATCTATTCAACCCCCCTTCTAGATCTATTGTGCCTACTGGGAACTAACAATTGGTATCAGAGTAGGTTCTTATGCTACATTCAAAAGCTAATAGCTTTGAGTCTGATCCTAGGCACAAACATTATTCTAAACTTAGTTTAGTAGTAAGTCACTTGCTATTTGCAGATGAGCTCACACATTGGAAATATTGTGTACAAGTAAATGTGCATATACACCTGAAGCTGCTCAGATTGGTCCATGTTCTTGATTGTCATATCAACAAGACCAATCCATACTCACGGTCAATCTTGTAGTCTGAAGACCAGGCTAGAAAGCTAAAGAGACATCAACAGAAAAGAAATAAACATCCACCAGCCTAAAAAGATGAAAAGGCCATACATGCTAAGTAATGCTTATCCAGAGAAGAAAGAAGAACTTCTCAATCATGTGTCTGGTCAATCTGCATCTGGATGTAAACCTTGTGAACTCAAGGATGTCAAAGAACTAAAGATGGTGATACTCTCTTAGCTTGCATCTTCAAAACTATGACTGAATGATTGAAGGTCAACTGGAGCAACTAGTTGTCAGGAGCAAATGAGAAACTATGCACATCAATACCTAAACTCAGTATATCTTAGGTAAATGACTGTTAAGAAACTGACAGTAAAAAGGTATGGTTCCTCATATACAAATATGTACACCATGATTGCACCTTCTTATGAACTATAACAACATTCTCTCAAGAAATCATAATCTACCTAAACAGATGAAGAGAGAAAGTACTCTGAAGGTGGAAACTCAAATGCTTATAAACTTTCTCTCCATCCAAGCTTTAGGTTGAAGATGACATCTTGAAAAGAAATCTAAAATGGGTCATAATAGCAACAACCATAGGGGAGCAGTGATCTGTTAAGGAACAACAACACTAAAATATTCTATGAGGTAATGTACCAGCTACAGAGTCCCAAAACTTTGTGGCTGATGAACCAAATGAAGATCCATAGTCAGTATGAACATCTCAAAACGTACTACTGATAATCCATTAGCCACCTAAATCAAAATCATGGAGTGCCTACAATCAAATATCTGATCGTAGTGTAAAAGCGGAGAAGACACCACGATCACAACAAATGCAATTATCTGAAGTTGACAGAGGACCTCCTCACCAAAAAGGGTCAAAAGAGATATAAGTGTAAATTACTCCTAAAGCATTTCATTTAGAAAGCGCCTCAAGGACAAACCTGACCCTTAGCTCACTCTAAGAGGTTGGCCCTTCCTAAGCTACCTTAACCCAGAAGAATTGCTTAATCAAGTTCATCTCAAGGATAAAGAAAGTCAACGATCGTAGAGTAGAGTTTGAGAGAACTCAATGATCGTGATGTAACCTCTTTGATCGAAGTATAACTTCAGCGATTGTAGAAATAGACTCGACGATCGAAGTCTTATAAGTGGATACTCTTAACTTATAAGGAGCTTGGAAGAACAGGACAAATGCTCAAACATTCATATTATGGGTGATAAATTCGAAGACTAGTTAGAAAGATGTCCTGCTGAAGAAACGTCCCCAAGGTTTCATGAAGTACATCAGTAGTTGAACCTTGCAGGTTCAAAATAAGAAGAATGTCAAAACCATCCAATGCAACATCTCTCAAGTGTTGATCGTTAAGTCAACAAAGGAAAATGTAGAGTCCATAACTTCCTTATCATGCTACTCTGTGAACTAGAAAGGTCAATGGTCAATCCACGTTAATTAAATGTCTACTCTTCTAAAAGAGACGTCTAACTGAAAAGCTAATGGGGAGTTACAGCTCATTACTGGACATCGTGCAATCAATGGCTAGTTGACACGTCAAAGCGTATGCAGAATCAGAAAGAACCGCCATAAAGATAAATTCAAAATCTGCAAATAGTTACCAGAACCTATTGAACCTCTCTCCCTCCCATTTTTCAAACCCTAAAATCCTCTTCGAAGCCAAACCAATCAAACTTCCAGAGCCCAAATCACATTCAGCTAAATCTCTCCGAATCACATACCATATAACTTGAACTCCTCAAATGGCAGAATGGAAAGTTATAACTGGTATTCAACTAGGATTTACTAAGTTTGAAGAATTAGAGATGAAGTTCAAGGACATACTTGAACACGTAAAGAAAGTGGGGTTCTCTGAGTGCTTGGAGGCCAACACTCCGGTTTATACAGAGCTAGTAAAACAGTTCTACTGAAATGTTTCAACAAATTCTGGGTTTTTGACCACTAAGGTGAAAGGATCAAGTCTGAAAATAAGAGCATCAAACATCAATCAATGTCTAGGGTTTCCCAATCAAGGTCTGATAAACCTGGATGTAGTCGACATTGAGGAAGGCAAAAGGCTAATGCGGTACCAAAGAAACCCTAGCCTGAAGGACATGAAGATGAAGGAATTTCCTGAGGAATTCGAGTTCCTTGCTAAATAGTAGAAAAATGTATACTATGCAAGGATACTTCACATAACACTATACTCGATCAGTAGTTAAAGATTATGTCTGCGATAGTTCTGAAGAAGCAAATAAATTTTGGAGCCATCCTGTTCGATCAAATCTCCAAATGGATAGAAAAGGCTGAGTTGAAGAAATCTACAGAGAAACCACTTACAAAAGTATTTCATAGAAGATTGCTAAGTATTTGATGAAGAAGAAGTTGGGAAGCTAGATTAAGGATGATGAGGGAGAACCTCTAAATATTCACAAAGTAATGTCTCCACAACTATTTATAAATTAGAAGAAAAATCCAAAGGAAAACAGGAGGCTAACACAAACTGAAAGCAGCAGAAAAGTCTTTGCAAAGAAGAAAAAGGCAAAGGAGGAATAAAGCTCTGAGTCTGATGACTCTACATCAATTACTGCCATACCAACAAAGAAGAAGTCTAAGAATGTGAAGAATGCAAAGGCTTCATCAAGATATGTCTCCACTGATAAGAAGAAATAAGGAACAGAAGAAAAACCAGCATCAACTGTTGTAAACCCAAAAAGAAGAAGAAGCAACAGATTTCTTCAAGAGCCTTTAAGGAAGAAAGCTAAGGTGGTAAACAAACCAGCCCAGTTCCCCAGGAAAGTCCATCCAACAAAGAGGAACATGAAGAGTCTAAAGATGGGAAGGGAACTAAAAGTTCAAAGATTGAACCCTCAAGGAGCAAGTTCAATAATGAAGAAGAAGTTGAATCTATGGAAGAAAGGACCAAGGTTGATGATGACGAAAAGGAATATGCAAGTCCTATGACTAACTCTCAGAGTACTCACTCTGAAGATGAAAAGAAGCTGCAAGATGACCCATCTGAATCTCTAAATGCAAATGCTCCAACAAGCCCTCATGATGGCTCAAAAGATAATGAATTCGAAAAAGAAACACCTGCCCCTGCCAATGATGAAAATCAAGGAAGCTTGCCTGATGATTCAAAGGCTTCAGAGTCTGAAGAGGAAAAAGAGTCTAACGCTCCCATAGTTGAACCCCCAAGGAGAAGGAAGAGTTACAGATTACTTGCTCAATTTGCCTCCAAGAAGAGAAATGATCAATCTACTAGCAATCATTGAATTAAGTGATGATAAATCTGAATCATAGGAAGAAAGTGCTGAAGATGGGACTAGTAATGAAGAGAATGAATCCAAGGAAGATGTTGTTGAAGAAGGCTCTGGTAATAAAATTCAGCAAGAAGAATTAACTGATGGATATGATAAAAGGAATCATCAAGATTAAAGTTCAAGAAATGAAGAATTAAAGAAAGATTTTATTTATGTAATTAGGAATTAGAAGAATCAACAAACTATCCTATCATCTCTCCAGCAAGGATTAACAGAAGCAGAATACTGAAAAGCTCGGATGAATCACAAGAAGTACTTCTAGAAACTCCAAGCCTAGAACTGGTGTCTTAGAACTTTCCAAAGGTGAAGAACTATGCAACAATGATGGTCAAAGACCATCCCCACTACAAAGTATACTGACATGCTGGAAATCACTATATTCCATACGATCGTAGAGTGGACTATGAAGGCAAAAGGTTTATGGACAAGGAGACAATCGTAGAGATTGGTCACTCTATCAATGATGGCATTCAAATCCAAAATGAGGAGCCTACATCTGTTCAAGAACAATTGCCTGACATTTTTTCATTGTCCAATAGCGATTGGTACTCAACAATTTTTTAGATTCTCAACACCTTCGAAAATCTTTCCAATGATGAAAATCGTAGAGTCCAATTTGATGCTCAACAAGAGGCTGCCCAACCAAATGACCAAATCCTTATGGAGCAGGAGTTGATGAAAATTTTTGATGATTTGATTGAGAAGATGTCTCTAATCACTGAAGAGTTTAAGAGGTTGATAGTAACAAAAGATAACTTAGCTCAAGATAGACTCCAAGACACCATGGCTGATGTATCTCTCAAAATCAAAGAGAGAGATCACATCTATCTGAAGGTCATAAATGATCAGAAGGCAGATGCACTACGAGCACATAAGGAAAATGAAGAATAACTCCAAGTCTTCTCTAACAAGATTAACAACATGAATCAGTCTTTCTCCATGCAACTTGAGCTTAACCAACAAGAACTCAAGTTTAAAGTTGCTAACTCCTCCTATCTAATCGAGCAACTTATGTCCAACATAAAGCATCTCTCTCAAATGATTAATGACAAAAAGGGGGAGAAAAAGAGGCATAAAAAGAGGCAGGGTAAAAGGTATTCAAGAAAGGGCAAGGAGAGCAGAAGGAAACAAGATAAGAAGACAAAGAAGAAGATATCAGAAGAAGAAGCTGGTTCATCATCTGAGGGGAAGCCAAAGGATGATGAGCCTGTATTTGTAAAGGCTAAGGGGGAGCCAGAAGAAGAAGAGGAGCATTGTGACGCCCCCAGATCCGTGTATCTTCCAGTCCGACATATGGTGCTACACGGTACTACCATTCATACATTCATTTAATTGAAAAGCCTCAAAAGAACGAACATGACTTCTATATATTCAAAGTAATATTTATATTTTCCAGGTTCTATACTCATTACAAAGGTTCTTTGTCATAATATCAAAATATATTACAATTATAAACCTATACTATTACATAGACTAATTAACGATCTGCCTTAGCCTTTCCTTTATCCTTATTCGATCCTTCAGGACGTTCAGTCTTAGCTTCATTCATATGGTTCAAGCAAGAGTGAGCATAACTAGCTCAGCAAGTATAATAATTTTAATAACAACAAGCTTAATACATAAGTATCATATATCTTTAATAACTGAACAATAGTTATGAAGTACTATTGATGATTCAAAATAGCACTTCATCTTTCTTTTAAAAATATTTTACAATAATAATATTCAGTAAAACATCAATTTCGGTCCAAGACCTTGATCATTTCATTCTTTCTTTGAAAAGGACAACCCAACACTAAGTCCGTAAGTTCGGTATTACTTATGAGCACTTCTAGGTGATCAGCCTATTGTACTCTATTTTGATCAAAACTACATTCATTAAACGTATGTACGTTTAATTGTTTGGAAACCTCATGTGCCTGTCGTATGACGACAAAACATTTGTTTATCATAACCATTCTTCTTTTGAAAACCATATAGAGTAGTTGGCAAAAGATAACAAAATTTGATAACAGATGGATAAATTATCAATAATCCACCAAATGCATTAAGTTTAGCCAGAAGAATTGGCTTTAACTTCATCATACATCAATTCATGCGTAAGGATACATGAATTACAAAGCTTGTTCAGATTGAACTAAAACAAGGGTTAAAATACTTGCCTTTAGCGTCTGCTATGGTATAATTACTTTATGTTCGAGTGTTTCAAGTCTCTATAATACATGATCACACAATGCCTTACATTAGGTCATATATAATCAAGTTTGTATACGACTATATCTTACCCTTCATTTCAATCTAATCATGTATTAGATTTATTTACTATCAATTTCAGCTTGTCATTCTACTTGAATTCATAGTTGAATAGAATATCATCAACCTTAATGCACTATCCTTATCGTTTAACAAAGTTTTACCAATGTTACATTAAGTTCCTTAAGGTAGATTCACTTTGAATTAATCTCATTCCTTTACTTTATGCTTATTTTTATTCTTTACTGTCTTTCATCAAGGACTGGCACTGCTGTGCCAGTCATAGGCTTACATCTCGCGCTGCGGCGCGAGTTAGAAGTAAGGGTGTCCCGGACTTGGCGCTGCAACGCGAGTCCTTACTCAGTGAGTCGTGCTGCGGCACCACTTTCCAGTAGGTCATAGACTATTCACGGCACTGCGGCGTGGCAAATTGGCCTTGGTCTGGCGCTTCGACGCCAACTCTGTGCACCAGATAGTTTGGATAGTTTTTCAACTTTGCGAAATTCATGGGCTCATAACATCTTCGTTATAAGTCCGAATTGGCTCGTTCAAAAGCCTACGGTTCACAAATTATATACTCTACGCATTCATGTAAGAATTTCATCTATTTGACTTCATTTGCTAAAAATTAACATATTGGTTCATTTGTAACGAAAACGATAAACGTTCATGAACGTTCAATGCTCGTTTCTTCATTCTAAGTTGGAATTCGGTCATTTTTGAGTCCACAACTCTATAATGACAAATATGACTTGTCTCCATCGAAAACCGACTTTTTCGAGTTTAAATACAAAATTAGACTTCTATTCCGAGAATTTCACGAATTCGACGATTATCGTCCAATCGTGCAATTTTCGGAAAATCTTCATTACTTATGATTTTTTCATTACTTCAAATGAATTCAATTCATCATGTTAACATCTCAACATACGTAATATAACAACTTATTTTTCATGTTGGATTTTGACTTATTCTTTTATGAGCTTATAACTTATTAAAGTATAACCTACTTCTAGCTTCTTTGTTCATCACTTATGATAATTAAAGTCTTTTAATCATCATCCTTATATGTTCTCAATACATAGTTTCATTCATCTATACATGATACATATTCATACAAATTCTTTACTTTCATACTACTTCATAAGATAAACTCATAACAAGTTCATATTACTTCTTCATAAGTTTATAACTTATGCTAGTTTAAATGACTTATTTCTGACTTAAGCGGCTTAAGTTCATTTAATTAATCGTTGTTCTTACTTCTTAACATCCATGCTCACTAATCTATACTTTTCTTATCAACCTATCATGGTATAAATAGAAGATAAATGGAGAAGAAGTCTTACCCTTTGAAGTTCTTGTGAATAAGTCTTCTTCTTCTTCTCACAAATGGAAGTAGCATATTCTTGCTTATTCTCTCTAACACTTAAGCACTTTGTAAGTTACTAGATTATTTGAACAAGTAACAAATGGCTAGCAATCTCCTTCTATTTATAGAATTTCCAAAGCTTGGGTAGTTTAGTCAAAATACAATCCCACCTCCTTAAGCCACCTCCATACTATTCATTATTTGTTAATCACAACTCTTATCTTTTGCTTGGCCATTACTCTTAAGTCTTGGTCATCACAAAAAACTTGATTACCAAGATTAACCATAACAACATGGTTTTCCCCACAGGTCATTACAACTCATTGGATCCTAGCTTGGGCTTAGATTAACTTAGCTTTTGGGCTGCCATTAATAAACACTAACTTGTTCATTAATTAACATTTGGGCCTTTTCATTAATTCACTTAGGCTTGTAATAATTCCTAACAAATCCTACAAGTCCAATATTATTGCTTAATACATAAAACGTATTATCTATGTATCATTCTTGTATTCTAACTCGTATAGAAATTCATTATATACGATATTCCACCATTCATACAAACTCATATAATACTTCATATTATACTTTTTTTCATTACTTCGTACAATACTCGCGTATCATACGATTATCACTTAACTCATTAATACTTCCATTTCCTTAACGTTCTGAATTTAAGTTCGCAAGCGAAATATTGCATTTTTCATACTTAGATTATTATTACATAATCCATCTTACCTTGACATTCTATTATTATGTATTTCTTGGAAATTCAAAAATAATTCCCGAGCAAATAACGATGAATAGTGTTTTTCGGAAAATTTCTCAGAAAACTTTTATTTTCATCCTGAAAATTTAAATACTTTAATTCCTTCACGTAGCTAAAATACTATGACATTCCCACATCATTAAGTTATATAATGACAACCATCTTGATAACACATAGAATATAACTTTATTTATTATTAAATTCAATAAGATTATTTTACAATAAAATACGAATTTCTCGGTCGTTACATCCTTCCCCCTTATAAGGATTCTGTCCCCAGAATCTCATCTTACTTTAATCAAATAATTGAGGAAAATTTTTCTTTATCTTTTCTTCTAATTCCCACATTACTTCTTCGACATCCTGATTCTTCCATAAAACCTTTACCGATGGTATAACTTTGTTCCGCAGAACTTGTTCCTTTTTATCAATGATTTGAATCTATGATTCTTCATACGTTAAGTCTTTCTCGATATGAGTCGACTTATACTTGATTGCATGCTTATAGTCCAGCTTATATGGACATAATACAGATACGTGAAACATGTTATGTATTCGTTCTTGGTTTGGAGGTAATGCAATCACATAGGCTACCTCTCCCACCCTTTTTAATACTTCAAAAAGGAAATACCTTTAGAAACACATACGAGCCTACTTCAAACTCTCGATTTAATCTATGTGAGTCCGCATATTTCTTCTGTTTGTCATGAGCTGTAACAAGACGTATACGAATTAACTTTATTACATCTGCTGTCTGCTGCACCAATTCTAGTCCTAGCATCCGGCGTTCTCCAACCTCATCCCAATACAATGGTTTTCTGCACCTCCTTCCGTACAAAGCTTCATAAGGTGGTATACCTATGCTTGCATGATAACTGTTATTATATACAAACTCTACAAGTGGTAGGTGATCATCCCAACTACCCTTGAAATCCATGATGCAAGATCTCAACATATCTTCCAACGTCTGAATTGTCCTTTAGCTCTGTCCATTGGTTTATGGATGATACGATGTACTTAACTTCAACTGTGTTCCCAACTGTTCTTGCAAACTTCTCCAAAAGTTTGATGTGAATCATTGGTCACGATCTGACACAATCGATACTGGTACTCTATGTCTAGAAATAATTTCCCTAACATAGAGTTTAGCTAACTGGTCTAAGTTATACTTGACCCTAATTGGTAAGAAGTGAGCCAACTTTGTCAACCAGTCCACTATTACCCAAATCGAATCGTACCCTTTTGTCGTTATCGAAAGTCCCACCACGAAGTCCATCGTGATATATTCCCACTTCCATTCTGGAATCTCCAATGACTGTAATAAGCCACTGGGTCGTTGATGTTCGGCCTTAACTTTTTGACAAGTCAAGCACTTACTCACATATTCTGCTATTTTTCTCTTCATGTTTGGCCACCAAAAACTCTATCGAAGGTCTTGATATATCTTAGTACTACCAGGATGTATCAAGTACCTTGAACTATGAGCTTCTTGTAACACTTGTTCTTTTAACTCCGTCTCATTCGAAACCCAAATTCTTCCTTCAAATCTTAATAATCACTCATTATCAAGACTATACTTAGTATTTTTTTCATCCGCTAACATCTTCTTCACTTGGTCACACTCATCAGTTTTGAGTTGTACCTCTTTGACTCTCTCTACGATGGTAGATTGCATCTCCGTCACAAAAAATATTTGATTTGATACACTTGGCATTCTCAATTCTATTTCCATCCTAGTCATCTCTGTTATTAACTCATTTTGAGTCGTTAACATAGAAGACTTTTCCCGACCCTTCCTACTTAAGGCATCGACAACTACATTGGCTTTTCCAGGGTTATACAGGATTTCACAATCATAATACTTTATCAACTCCAACCATCTTCTCTGTCTCATATTAAACTCCTTCTGTGTGAAGATATATTTTAGACTCTTATGGTCTGTGTATATCTCACATTTTTCCCCATAAAGATAATGTCTCCATATCTTTAAGGCAAATACTACCGCGGCCAGTTCTAGATCATGAATAGGGTAAACTTTCTCATAATCCTTCAACTGTCGAGATGCATACGCAATGACCTTGCCATGCTGCATGAGCACGCAACCAAGTCCTCTATGCGAAGCATCACTATACACTACAAAATTTCATGTGTCATCGAGTAATGACAAAAGAGGCGCTTCACTCAATCTTTTCTTCAGTTCTTGAAAATTGTCTTCACATTTATTCGTCCATACGTATTTCACCGTATTCCTTGTCAAGTTAGTCAACGGGGTAGCTATCTTCAAAAAATCTTGGATAAATCTTCGATAGTATCCCGCTAACCCTAGGAAACTCCGCACCTCAATTGGCATTTTTGGTTGTTCCCAGTTCATCACTGCTTCTACCTTCGCTGGATCCACTGAAATCCCCTCTTGGTCAATGACATGACCTAAAAACTGCACCTTCTCTAGCCAAAATTCACACTTAGTGAATTTCGCATATAACTTCTCCTCCCTTAGTGTCTCCAACACTAATCTTAGGTGTTCAGGATCTTCTGGCGTCTTAGAATAGACTAGAATATCATCGATAAACACTACGATGGACTTGTCCAAATATTGTTTGAACACTCTGTTCATCATATCCAAAAATGCAGCTGGTGCATTAGTCAACCCAAATGACATTACCAGAAACTCGTAATGACCATAACGAGTCTTGAATGCCGTCTTTGGTACGTCTTCTTTCCTAAACTTCAATTGGTGATACCCCGTCCGCAAATCTATTTTAGAAAAATACTTTGCCCCTTTCAACTGATCAAAGAGATCATCGATCTCGGGAAATGGGTATTTATTCTTTATAGTTAACTTGTTCAACTCTCGATAGTCAATACAAATCCTTAATGATTCGTCTTTCTTCTTGACAAACAATACTGGTGCCCCCACGGCGAAACACTTAGTTGAATACACTTTCTGTCCAATAATTCCTGTAACTGAACCATTAGCTCTTTCATTTCCATAGGCGCCATACGATATGGTGCCCTTGAGACTGGTGTCATTTCTGGCACAATGTCTATTACAAATTCGATCTCCCTATCCAGCGGTAAACCCAGTAACTCACTTGGAAATACATCCACGAATTCGTTTACTATAGGTATTTGTTCCATGGTCGCTCCTACTCGCTGGGTATCGACAACATGACACAGGTAACCTACACACCCCTTCCTTAAAAGTTTTTCTAGTTTGTGTCATTATAAGGCAACACGAACATCCCGGTGATTTATTACCGTAAAATATTATAGGAGGTTGTTTCAACGTCCTAATGCTCACACATTTCTTTTGGCAATCTATAATTTCACCATAGTTAATCAACCAATCCATTCCAAGAATTACATTGAATTCTCATAACTTTATCGGTATTAAATCTATCGATAACTTACAACCACGTACATCTACGCAACAACTCCTATGAATATCTTCAACATGAATTATCTCTTCATTTGCCACCTTAATGTTCAAAGGTATAGGCAACTTTTCGGGAAATAATTCTAATCGTCTAGCAAATTCACATGCTATAAACGAACAAGTAGCACCCGAATCAAACAGCACGTAAGCATTTATGTTGTTGATCGAAATAATACGTGCAACTACATCCCTTGATGCCACCGCATCTTGGACCATCATATTAAAGGTACGAGCCATTAGCCTACCTGGCTATACTGGACCACCAATAGCTAACTTACCGCTATTAGTGCCCTTGTTTCCATCCGTCCCCTTCTTCGGGTAGTTCTTTGCTATGTGATCAGTTGATCCACATACAAAGCATCCATGATTTTTCTTTAGATTTGGATAGTTAGGCAAAATATGCCCTTCCTGTCCACAGTTGTAACATACTACCTTTCCCTTGAGACAGACTCCTAAGTGAATCTTCCCACAGGTTTTACAGGCCTCCATCCTCTTCTTAGAATCCTCTTGTTTTACTCCGGTATTCCCAGAGTTAAATCCCTTCCTCTTATGACCATCGCTACTACCGCTAGCTCCCTCGGTCTTCATTCCTCCCTCAGCTTTACCTTTATTTTTTTTATCTTTCTGATACTGGCTAAGAGCCTCATTCCCACCCTCGGCAATTATTGCCTTTTCTAATATGGTCCCAAAAGAAGTACTTTGGAACACTGAAATTCGACTATAGAGCCAGAGTTTCAAGCCCTGGTCGAAACATCTAGCCTTTCATACCTCCGTGTCCACATGATGTGGAGCAAACCTTACCAGTTCGTTAAACTTGGCAGCATACTGGGGAACCGTCATATCCCATTGCTTTAAATCAAGAAAACGCATCTCCATTCTTCCCTATGTGCTTGTGGGAAAGTAGTTCTCGAAAAAAATCTCCTTGAACCTTACCCACGTTAGATTTTCTTTCCCGTCCCTAGCCTGGTTTGCCTCCCACCAGAAATTGGCCTCACCCTTCATCATATATGTAGCAAAAGCAACCTTCTGGCCTTCATCAAGATTTGCTATTATAAATTCTTTCTCGATCTCTCTTACCCAAGTTTGGGCTTCTATAGGGTTCGTAGTTCCTTTGAACTCCAGCGGACCGAAACTTTTGAAATCCTAAAAAGTAGTAGCTCGTACTACCCCAGGATTTATGGGTACATTAGCCCCAGTTCTATTAAATGCGGTCGTTAACAAATTAACGAACTCTTGCATTTGATTAACCGTACCTCCCTCTAGTTGATTAACATTAGAATCTTGATTTCGTTGTCTCCTTCTTGGCGGCATTTTGTTGTTAAGAAAATAATACATCATTATTATTTTCTTCCTGTTGGTTAGTTATTTTTCGTAATGAAACAACAACTAATACTCATTACTCAATATATTCCATAAAAAGACTTATATTGATTCATTACTTGTAGTATAATACTACATTGCTTACATTGTACAACCTAAGCTGATTACATTACTATCCCGCAGTTGCTTTCCAAAAAATGGGATTTACAAAAGACTACCCTCTGATATACAAAAGAGGGTTTTACGTCACTACTAGATACATAATTTTTACATATCTAACTATTCTAGCTATTGCTAGATTACATCTGTCGTATAGCATTCTCAAAGTCTTTCTTGGCCAGACTTGCAATAACATCTCGATTGATAGTATGTCGGGTCTGCCCTTCTTCTATCGGATACCCAGCTACTTGCTGCTGGAAATCAACATGAGAACTCCTATGTATATAGGACATCCTCTCAACCTTCTGTTTCTTAGTCTTTAGCTCCTGTTTGAGATCAAAGACTTCGTATTTCAGCTCGTGGACCTTGTCCTTGGCTAAAATTCGTTCATCATGCTCCTCTTCCCACATACCCTCCATACTAGTCTTGTCCTCTCGGATAGCTTGAAGTTCCTCTTTTAACTCCTTTACCTTCTTACAATACTGGACATTTCTATCCAATACTGACATGAATAATGCCTTCATTGACTCCGCTGAAGTCAACTCTTCTGTAGGTGCTACCTGGTTAAAAGACATCACATCTACCTCATCCTCTAGCAAGCCATCAAATACAGACATGTAGTCTAAGTTGTCCGAGTCTCCAGACTCAATTGTCACCACTTCTGGTTCTACTGCTATAGGATTTGGTAGGATCTCTACACGATTTACCGAATCCTCGTTTACTACATGTATATCTCTATACATTTCATTTTCTCCTAACATCTACAACAAAACAATATAGTTTGATTAGTACACGTCAGTAGAATAATAAAAACACATAACATAATTATAATGCATTTTTATAGGGTTACTTTCCATCTTTTACTTCTTTATCTTTTCTTAAGGTTATAACTTAAGGTTCTAATTCTCCCCCCCCCCCCCTTAAGTTTTATAACCTAGGCTTTGATACCAACCTGTGAAGCCCCCAAATCTAGGTGTCTTCCAACCCGACATATGGTGCTACACGGTACTATCATTCATACATTCATTCAATTGTAAAGCCTCAAAAGAACAAACATGACTTCTATATATTCAAAGTAATATTTACATTTCCCAGGTTCTATACCCATTACAAAGGTTCTTTATCATAATATCAAAATACATTACAACAATAAACCTATACTATTACATAGATCGATTAACGATCTGCCTTAGCCTTTCCTTTATCCTTATTCGATCCTTCGAGACGTTTAGTCTTAGCTGCATTCATATGGTTCAAGAAAGAGTAAGCATAACTAGCTCAACAAGTATAATAATTTCAATAACAACATGCTTGACACATAAGAATCGTATATCTTCAATATCTGAACAATAGTTATGAAGTACTATTGATGATTCAAAATAGCACTTCATAACCATTCTTCTTTTGAAAACCGTATAGAGTAGTTGACAAAAGATAACAAAATTTGATAACAGATGGATAGATTATCAATAATCCACTAAATGCATTAAGTTTAGCCAGAAGAATTGGCTTTAACTTCATCATACATCAATTCATGCGTAAGGATACATGAATTACAAAGCTTGTTCACATTGAACTGAAACAAGGGTTAGAATACTTGCCTTCATCGTCTGCTACAGTATAATTACTTTATGTTTAAACCTGTCAAGTCTTTTCAATACATGATCACATAACGCCTTACATTAGGTCATATATAATCAAGTATGTATACGACTATATCTTACCCTTCATCTCAATCTAATTATGTATTAGATTTGTTTACTATCAATTCCAGCTTGTCATTCTAGTTGCATTCATAGTTGAATAGATTATCATCAACCTTAATGCACTATCCTTAAGGTTTAACAAAGTTTTAACAATGTTACATTAAGTTCCTTAAGGTAGATTCATTTTGAATTAATCTCATTCCTTTGCTTTATGCTCATTTTTATTCTTTACTATCTTTCATCAAGGACTGGCGTTGCGGCTCCAGTCATAGGCTTACATCTAGCGCTGCAGCGCGAGCGGGCAGTAGGGGTGTCCCGGACTTGGCAGTGCGGCGTGAGTCCTTACTCAGTGAGCCACGCTGCGGCGCCACTTTTCCGTAGGTCATAGACTATTCATGGCGCTGCGACGTGACAAATTGGCCTTGGGCTGGCGCCGCGGTGCCAGCTCTGTGCACCATACAGTTTGGACAGTTTTTCAACTTTGCAAAATTCTGGGCTCATAACTTCTTCGTTATAAGTCCGAATTGGCTCATTCAAAAGTCATGCAAGAATTTCATCTATTTGACTTCATTTTCTAAAAATTCACCTATTGGTTCATTTTTAACGAAAACGATAAACGTTCATGAACGTTCAATGCTCGTTTCTTCATTCTAAGTCGAAATTTGGTCATTTTCGATTCCACAACTCTATAATGCCAAATATGACTTGTCTCCATCAAAAACCAATGTTTCCGAGTTTAAACACAAAATTTGACTTCTATTCCGAGAATTTCACGAATTCGACGATTATCGTTCAATCGTGCAATTTCCGGCAAATCTTCATTACTTATGATTTGTTCATTACTTCAAATGAATTCAATTCATCATGTGAACATCTCAACATACGTAATACAACAACTTATTTTTCATGTTGGATTTTGACTTATTCTTTTATGAGCTTATAACTTATTAAAGTATAACCTACTTATAGCTTCTTTGTTCATCACTTATGATAATTAAAGTCTTTTAATCATCATCCTTATATGTTCTCAATACATAGTTTCATTCATGTATACATGATACATATTCATACAAATTCTTTACTTTCATACCACTTTTTAATTTAAACTCATAATAAGTTCATATTACTTCTTCATAAGTTTATAACTTATGCTAGTTTAAATGACTTATTTCCGACTTAAGCAGCTTTAGTTACATTTAATTAATCATTCTTCTTACTTCTTAACATCCATGCTCACTAATCCATACTTTTTTTATCAACCTATCATGGTATAGATAGAAGATAAATAGAGAAGAAGTCTTACCCTTTGAAGTTCTTGTGAATAAGTCTTCTTCCTCTTCTCACAAATGGAAATAGCTTATTCGTGCTTATTCTCTCTAACACTTAAGCACTTTGTAAGTTACTAGATTATTTGAACAAGTAACAAATGGCTAGCTATCTCCTTCTATTTAAAGAATTTCCAAAGCTAGGGTAGTTTAGTCAAAACACAATCCCACATCCTTAAGCTACCTCCTTACTATTCATTACTTTTTAATCACAACTTTTATCTTTTGCTTGGCCATTACTCTTAAGTCTTGGTCATCACACAAAACACTTGATTACCAAGATTAACCATAACAACATGGTTTACCCCATGGGTCATTAGAACTCATTGGATCCTAGCTTGGGCTTAGATTAACTTAGCTTTTGGGCTTGCACTAATAAACACTAACTTGTTCATTAATTAACATTTGGGCCTTACCATTAATTCACTTGGGCTTGTAAAAATTCCCATCAAATCCTACAAGTCCAATACTATTTCTTAATACATAAAACGTATTATCTATGTATCATTCTCGTATTCTAACTCGTTTAGAAATTCATTATATACGATATTCCACCATTCATACAAAATCGTATAATACTTCGTATTATACTTGTTTTCATTACTTCGTACAATACTCGCGTATCATATGATTATCACTTAACTCATTAATACTTCCCTTTTCTTAACGTTCTCAATTTAAGTCTGCAAGTGAAATATTTCATTTTTCATACTTAGATTGTTATTACATAATCCATCTTACCTTGACATTCTATCAATACGTATTTCTCGGAAATTCAAAAATAATTCCCGAGCAAATAACGATGAATATTGTTTTTTGGAAAATTTCTCAGAAAACTTTTATTTTCATCCTGGAAATTTAAACACATTAATTCCTTCACGTAGCTAAAATACTACGACATTCCCACATCATTAGGTTATATAATGATAACCATCTTGATAACACATAGAATATAACTTTATTTATTATTAAATTCAATAAGCTTATTTTACAATAAAATCTGAATTTCTCGGTCGTTACAAGCATACATCTACAGAGGGGCAAACAAAAGAAATGAAGTCAACATCCCAAGGGAAGCAGAAGGAAAGAAATCAAACAGAAGAATAGCTGGGTCAACAGACATCCTGGAAGCATACATGGAGCCAAAAGAGGTACATCTCTAACTAGTTAGGTATGTTCTGGATCCAGGATGTAAAATATCAGTGTATGTCAGTGTATTAAAATTTCACATAATTATAAATGACATCCATGATTATCTGTTTTAGAAATACAGCTGCTCACTGTATATAAGATTCATTCATAACATACATATACACTTATTGTTTTTGTTATAATCAAATAGTGGCAGATTGTCATGAATAAGCATATTCCTATTTAAATATAATTTGATTATAATATACATATGAATGAATATGCAAGTATGCTTGCATTAAGAAAAGCTGTAAAGTCCTCTAATAGATTATAGAAACATATGTATAAGGACTTAGAATAAATTGATCAAACATGTTCGGTTGAACCTACATAAGCAAAACAACTTTGTAAAGTCCTTAAAAAGAAATGATGTACAAGGACTATAAACATAGATAGATCAAGCATGTTAGGTTGATCGAATGATGTAATAGAGAGGCTTGTTTGATCGTCGAGCACTACACTAGAAATCGTAGTCTGCCAGGAGAGTCAAGGATAACTCGAGAGCTATCGAGGCAGAATCGTAGTCTAGAAGATAGTAGATCTCGGAGTTTGTAGACTTCCAGGAGAGACGAGGAAGGATCGTAGTGTGTCGAGTAAAGATTCCTCGGAGCCGTAGTTTTCTAAGGAAGTCATGTTCAGAATCATAGAGACAGCCTGCCTACGAGCCGACCGAGCATTTATCGAAGCCAAGTCAAGAATCGTAGACTACACTCGGAGTCGTAGAGTCTACTAATGTCAAGGTCAAGTCAAGAATTGTAGACTACACTTAGAGTCATAAGGTCTACAGATCGTATCAAAGACAGAGAGCGTAGTCGAGAAAAATTAGATGAAGACAACAAGCACAACGACAGAAATCGTAGTGTCAAGATCTGATCTCAAAGTTATAGTGTCTGCACAGCCAAAGCTGAATCGTAAAATGCAGAGCTAAGACATTAATAGATGTGCTCACAAAGCCAAGGAATAATCATAGAGCAAACACGATTCCCAACAGTTGAGCACTCCCAGAATATCCAAAAGAATGAAGCCTCTGGTTGATAATGCAAAGATACATCTCACCTAAAGGAAGCCAGAGAGCACTCAATGAGTGGCATGCAAGCTAATAGAAGATCTAAGCATCAACCCAATAAGCATCCAGATTGAGTTGTAAAGACATTTAAGATGAAGTCTTCCACAAAATGGTCATAAGAAGACTTCATTAGTTGACCGAGGAAAGTCAGCATATGCAGTAGGTGTCAAGTGAAAAGATGACAACGATCTTAGGAGTAACCAGGATTGTAGTGTTTTCCAAACAAAGAAGGAACTGATGGAGTATACATAAAGATAATGGTCTGCCTCTGATGAACAAGGCTAAAGTGATTAAACATTGGGTCAGTCCGTTGATGATAAGTGAATGGGAGATCACAATGAGAAAGCGAGCTGGACACACCACAAATCTGAAGTGTCTTATTCTTTAGAAGGGGCCAGAGCAGGGAGTCAAGCTATCAGTATCTAAGAACAGTTGATGCAAATAGAAGTATTGAAGCACTGCACGAAAGAAGGAAGAGTTGTTCTTCACTAGAGATCAAGTGAACACTCTTCAAGATCGTAGTGTTGACTCTACATGTCAATAAACATCAGTCAATAAGACACTACGATCAGGTCCAAGATGAAATGCATCAGAATCGTAGAGTTCGAACAACTAAGGATTGAAGCATTGACAACGGTTCAAACTGAAGGTTGGTATTCTGACAAAAGCTTATTGAGAGCATCGATGCAAGGACAACCTCTGATCAAGAAATCAGAAGGGGAAAATAAAGTCGTCGACCTGCCCGAGACATTAAAGTAACATATCTGACGGGGTAGGTTAAACAGTAGACTGTAGTGTCAGAAAGTCAGAAAAAGATGTCATGTCATATCTGCAGTCTGCACCAAATAACTCGAGATCTGTGAAGCCATTTGAATAGCTTTCAATGGATACCTTCCAACGGGAAGATTGAGAAGTAGTATAAATCAACAGAGCTTCAAAGATCAAAAGTTGTTGATGACTGCTATGTTGCAGAATTGTTGAGTTGTTGAATGCTATTGTTGACTCTACGAGTTCCACCAAAGATCAACAGAACAAGTCTTAGTGATAGTGAGACTACCAAGGTAGAAGTGAAGCATCTTTGAAGAAGGACTTAAACGGATCAGAGCTTCACTCAACAAAGATGAGAATGCCATTAAAGATGGCAGCCAAGCTGAGAGCCGAGAAGGCCAAAGAGATAGCATTTAGAAAAGTGTCAGAGTACAATGAAGATCAGGAGAGCCACTCTACGAATTACCATGAACCTAAAGCTAAAACTGAACAACTGCAGAACCATGTCTACAAAACATTCAAGAAGGGTTCAAGGATTTCTAAGTGCCAGACGAAGACCAAAAGTTCAGGGACTTAGCAAATCCAGATGGTGATGGTGCACAAATGACATCAGATGAAGATGAGCAGAAAAGAATAAAGATCGGCTGCACTAAAGAAGATGTGATCCAGACTCAAAGCAGAATGAAAAGAGGACCACACCAAGCTGCTAATTATAAAAGATGTTCAGAGTTTAATGACATCTTAGCAGCTCAGCACCAACAACATCAACAACTACAACAACAAGCCAGGGCCTGAGGGGTCCTTGTTCGGAGGGACTAAATGAAGTTTCCAAGCCTGCTGGGCTGGAAGAGTTCCTAGGGAACTAGAGAAGTGGGATCTAGTAATGCTACATGGCCGGTTATGGAAGGGAAGAAAAGAGAGGGTGGCATGTAATAAATTGAGCCACAATTTGTAAAGATACGTACAAGAATGCTAGGTGTCAAATGCATAAAGAAGCCACCTTATTTCACCAAGATTTCAAACAATCTAAGAGATATTGGAAGATATTGGGTCAAGTGGCAAGACTAGAAATAAAAGGAAATGTCATTTATACCATTTTGTCACATTTTTTTAATAAGTTGAATGTAGATCTTGTCATGATCTTGGGTGGGTGAACTAACCCTAACCCTAACCTAAACCCTAAGAGTTTTTCAAACCCTAAATCCTAGATTGCTCAAAACCTAAACCCTCGGGGTTTGCAACAAATGGAAATTCTAGAAATAAAAGGAAAAGTCCAAAATGACCCTCTTGTATTTAATTAAGTTGGAGTGCAAATCTTGCATTACCTTTGGTTGTTCACCAACCCTAAACCTAAACCTACCTTGGCATGTGACTTTTATATCTAGCATGCCACCTTGCAATGAATAGATACATTGTATCAATTTAAAAGACTAGAAAGAGAGAGAAAAGCTCCATTTTATTTTGCAAAACAACCAAGTCCCATCTCTCTCTATATTTCGGATCTTGGAGTGCGAGTGGTTTTAATAGATAACCAATCTGAATCATTGATGGTGGTTTTAGTTGTAAGTCCCCAACTTTTTAATAAAGATTATTTTTCTATAAATATCATTTTTAAATATTATGGAAAGAATTTGATATAATGTTATAGTTGTGGATAATATTTATAAATTTTGTAAAGTACGCAAATTGTTATATAATATTTGATTGGTCGGGAAATATTCGTTTTAACAGGAAATATTCGTACGACGGTACAATCATTGGTGGACCCCACAATAGAATTATTATCGGATTGAGAAAACGACAAAAATATTTTTATGAAAATAACGGCGAAAGTTTTACATTTAAAATTGTTGAACTACTCGGTAGTAAAAGTACAGTAATACGCTTGATTGCATAGTAGCACACGGTATTGATTATTGATTCTTACGTGAGAAGTCACTCAATTTTGTTCAATTATTACTCTAGTAATTGTTGCATAGTATTTCACGTTATTTGATTCAATTATTGTTGATATTTTATATATTATTAAATCAATAATTGAGATGATAGAGTTATTAATATTATTATTTGCAATATTAACGATGTCTAGAAGTTCTGCCAAGGAGAGGTTTGGTCACCTAATTACGCGCCAATAGGGAGAAATCCTTATTGGAAAGCCCCCTCTTTCCTGTGAACGACCTGGTCGATTAATATTGTGAATTATAATAATAATGATAAATGTTGTTAGATATATTGAGGTGTCTTTTTATGTAGTCACAGAAGTTTATATATATATATATATATATATAAATTTCGTTTTATTAGTATTATTAATGTAATAAAATAAAAATCTTTTTATATAAAACAGAATACTTTTATAAAGTTATTTGTTTTATTAGACAATAATTAGAATATATTATATTATATTATGCATAGTAAAATCTTTTTAAATAAAATAAAATACTTTTATAAAGTTATTTATTTTATTAGACAATAATTAAAATATATTATATTTTATTATGCATAGTGACTGCATAGTATATGCATAGTAAAATCTTTTTATATAAAACAGAATACTTTTTATAAAGTTTTGTTTTATTTGATTATGAATAGAATATATTATATTTTATTGCATAGTGCAACATAGTATCCTTTCTATTTTCCTTTAAATAGGATGCTTAGTTAGAATTGAAAACTACACCAGAAGTTCAGAGAATTCTTCTATAATCTTGAGCGTATTTCTTTAGAGTTTTAAGAAGTTTTGAGCGTAGTGCAAGTTTTTTTCAAGAATATCCTCGCCCTACCTGTCGGAATAATCTTCTTTTACGGTAAGGGGTATTATTTCTTTCGTATTCATGAAGAGAGCTTCTGTTATTCCATTCTTCATTATTATGTTGGAATAACCTGTTTATGCGAAGTACCACATACATGATGAAATTCTTTTGTTATTCCATTCTTCATTATTATGTAGGAATAACCTGTTTATGCGAAGTACCGCATACATGGTGAAATTTTTCTGTTATTCCATTCTTTATTATTATGTTGGAATAACCTGTCTATGCGAAGTACCGTATACATGGTGAAATTCTTCTATTATTCCATTCTTTATTATTTTGTCGGAATATCCTGTCTGTGCATTTACGCATGACCTGGTTCCACTCTTTATTATTCTATTGGAATATCTTGTCTGTGCGTTTACGCATGACCTGGTTCCATTATTTATTATTCTGTTGGAATATCATGTCTGTGCGTTTACGCATGACCTGGTTCCATTATTTATTATTTTATTGGAATAACTTGTCTGTGCGGTCTATCGCATGCCTTGTGATTTTTTTTGTTATTCCATTCTTTATTATACTCAGTTGGTTAAAGTTTTGGCTTTTATACTCCATTAAATTAGTAGAATATCTTTGATATTTGCGCTTCATCCAGTATCTTTTCATGAAAATATTTTTCCGAGCATTCTTGAATTTTACTCCACAAAGCAGTATCATGTTGACAATTTGGACGTTATTGGTCCCTAGATAAATTAATTCTTGGACTTGTTTTATTGAATTTGTATATCATTGTCATCATCCTCATATTTATATTATGTTGAAAGTCATCTGTGGCCTGTAGTGCATAGATGGACTTGGTATGATTATGACCAGGGATTATTCGGTATAATCATGACCGTAATGTTACAAATGATGTGGTAAAAGTCCTCATTGGCCCGTAATGCATTGATGGACAGTTGTTGACATGATCCTGACCATTGATGAATAAATAAATATCTTTAGCCGTAGTGCATGGATAATTTGTGGTTGTGATACTAATGAATATCATTGGTCGTAGTGCAGGAATGATGTGGATTATTTATTAAGCTAAGTCTCAGCGATAAAAGTGATGAAAAACCTTTTTAAATCATAAAAGATAGTAAATTTTATTCTTTACTTGACTCTTTTAATGGATTGCTTGTTCCGCTGCAGTTAAACTTGATGTCTATTGTATTTTATGAGTTTAACATTGTTGAAGGCTAATGATAATTTATTATGCATTATCTTAGTCATAATATTTCTTATTGGGCTAGTTGAGCTCACCCTTTTACTTTCATTGTTCTCTTCAGGAAAAGAGAATGTAGCAGGGACTAGTCGAGGAACGGAGTGACGGTCCAGACAATAGCATTAGTAGTCCTCACTATTCTATAAAATAGTGTGTTAATAAATGTATTGAGGACTTATTTTGAGTTTTAATACTGTCTAAAAGATAATATTTGTATTAAAACTCACAGCTCATGTTGTATATTTAAGATTATATTTGTATTCTATACTATGTAATTGGCGACTCAGAATATGTGATGTATACCTATTTTGGGGTCATCTCATTTGGTATCAAATCTTAGGGATATGATCCCTAGCTAAGATATGAGACAAGAACTAGGAGGGGAGAGATGGGGAATTCCTTCACTAGTATGACCTACCTAAGTTTATTTGGTATTTAATTGGTCGGTCAGAGTATAGGGATAATATGTGATATGTTAATTAACCCTTGTTTTGTGGCAGTATATTAAAATGACATCCAAGAATGTTGAGAACATCAATGGAACACAGGAGACATTTGAGTCTCCACAGATCAATAATCAGGATAATGTACATCAGGAAGGCGACAATCCTCAGACAAACAACAACACGGACTGGATGGTGAATGATGGAATGTTCAGAGGCTTTATGAAATTCATGCAACATCAGGAAAGAGCGGCTCCTGTCCAAAATACAGGTGGAAACATTGGCAACTCTCGAACGGTCACTGCTAAGTAGTTCAAGAAACTGGGACCACCAGAGTTTTTTGGAGAGCCAAAACCACTTAAGGTGGGAACGGGGATAAAGCATATCAACAAGATATTTGATGTCTTGGGATGTTCCGAGGAGCAAAATGTTCCCTTTGCCACCTTCATGTTATGCACAGAGGTAGATTACTGGTGGGAATCTATAAAGCGTACTCAACCTGCTGCACTGAAGATGTCTTGGGAGAAGTTCCCAGAACTGTTCAACGACAAGTACTTTCCCGAAAGTATTCGTCATATGAAAGTGGTAGAGTTCATCAAGCTGAAGCAAAATAACATGACCTTGTCGCAGTACGAAGCCAAGTTATCTCGATTTGCGTCTCATTTGGTTGATAATGAGGAGAGAATGACACTAATATTTCTAAGAGGTTTGAAACCCAAGATACGTCAATATCTTATCTCTCATAAACTGTGTTTGTATTCAGATGTTGTTAATAGGGCTCAGTTATTGGAGCGCAATAATGAGTCATCCCAACCAAAAGAGAGCAGCCAGCAAAATGATAATACCAGTGATAACAGTCATCGAAGCAGTGAGAATAAGCGTGGTGGGAATCAACATGCCAGAAATGGTAACCACTTCGGTGGCAATCATGACAAAAACAATAAGAATGGACATTTCAAGAAGAGGAGATTCAACAATGATAGAAAGACGTCAGCATCAGCACCTGTCGTTAAGGAAGGAGAACGACCACCTATCATATGCTTCAAATGTGGAGGAGAGGGACACATCAGTCCAAACTACGCGATGCCATCTAAAGTATATTACAATTGTGGAAGAGAAGGTCACCTGGCCCAATTTTGTCATGCACCGAAGATAAGTCCAGCTGGGATGGAGGCATCAAAGGTCGTCCCAGACAAGACAAAATCGGTAGTTCAAGGGAGAGTGTTTGTCGTGACCTCCCAGAAAGCAAGGAACCCGAACGAGGTCATCACGGGTAAGCTTATCATAAACTCTAGCGAAGTATATACCTTATTTGATATCGGTTCTACTCATTCTTTTATTTCTCCTACTTATGCTCAACGTTTAAATTTGACACTAAAGAAATTGGACTTTGACTTATCTGTTGAAACTCCATTAGGAGAAACCTTCATTACATCCACTGTTTATAAGTCTTATTTGGTTCAAATCGGTACCCTCACATTACCTGTAGATCTTATTTCTTTGAAAATACTTGCATTTGATGTGATTATAGGGATTGATTGGTTAACTACTCATCATGCAAAAATTGATTGTTTTCGTAAGGTTGTTAGGTTTCATATTCCTAACCAACTTATTATGCGAATTCAAGTAACCAAACCATTAAAATCAATCACTGTCATCTTAAGTCATAAAGCTATTCATTTATTGAAAAACGGATGTCAAGATTTCTTAGCTCATGTCACGGATTTAAACAAAAATACGTCAGTTTTGAATGATATCTCTATTGTTATAAATTTCCTAATGTATTCCCTGATGAACTTCCTGGCCTACCCCAGAGTGTGAAATTAAATTTTGTATCGACCTTGAACCCGGTACAAAACCTATTTCCAAAACCCCATATCGAATGGCTCCTATTGAACTTCAGGAGGTAAAGACCCAACTGCAATAATGGTTAGACATCGATTTCATTCGTCCTAGTACGTCTCCTTGGGGTGCTCTTGTTCTATTCGTGAAGAAGACAGATGGGAGTATGCGACTTTATATTGATTATCTGGAATTAAATCATGTCACCATCAAAAATAGGTACCCATTGTCACGTATTGATGACCTGTTTGACCAGTTGCAAGGAGCCAAATTCTTTTCAAAGATTGATCTTCATTTCGGATATCACCAATTGAAGATTAGAACCGATGACATTCCAAAGACGGCTTTCAGAACTCGGTACGGGCATTATGAATTCCTAGTCATGTCTTTTGGATTGGCTAATGCTCCTGCTTCCTTCATGGATATGATGAACCGAGTATTCAAAGAATATTTGGATCACTTTGTGGTTGTCTTTATTGATGACATCCTTATTTATTCCAAAAGTCGTGAAGATCATGAGCAACAATTGAGGTTGATACTCCAAAAGCTTTGTGAATATAAACTTTATGCCAAGTTAAAGAAATGCAAGTTCTAGCTTGAGGAAGTAGCATTCCTTGGGCACGTAATATCAAGTCATGGAATATCTGTTGACCCAGCAAAGATTAAAGTTATTCAAAGCTGCGAGCAACCTAAATCAGTTACCGAAGTACGTAGCTTTCTCGGATTAGCTGATTATTATCGGAGATTCATAGAAGGGTTTTCTCGAATCGCTACTCCATTAACTCAGCTGACTCAAAAAGATACAAAATTTGGTTGAACCGAGGAATGTGAGAAGGGTTTTCAAGAACTCAAGAGGAGACTCATTTTAGCACCTGTTCTGATAATACCATCTGGCTCGGAGGGATTTGTCATCTACAATGATGCTTCGGGGAAAGGGTTAGGATGTGTTCTCATGCAACATGGGAAAGTCATAGCCTATGCCTCTCAACAACTCAAAGAATATGAGAAGAATTATCCTACTCATGATCTAGAGTTGGCAGCTATTGTTTTCGTACTTAAAATTTGGAGGCATTCCTCGTATGGGGAGAAAGTGGAGATCTTTACGAATCATTAAAGCCTCAAATATTTCTTCACTCAAAAGGAACTCAACAAACGACAACGACTTTGGCTTTAACTGTTGAAAGATTATGATCATACCATCCAATACCATCCTGGAAAAGCGAACGTGGTAGCTGACGCATTGAGTACAAGATCATATGCGGGTACGAGTGCGATATTGAAAATACAAAGGCCCATTTTGTGTGACTTGCAAAGGATGGTGATAGAGTTAAAGATTCCAGGGACCCATGTGATGATGGTGAATATACGATTAGAACCGACTTTAATTGATAAAGTTAAAGTTACTCAAGTTACAGATCTGGAGCTGATGCATATGAGAAAGAAAGTGAAAGAAAGTGCTATGCAAGAAGCAAGAATCGATGAAGAAGGAATACTTCGAGTCAACTCCAGACTTTGTGTTCCTAACGACCCTGATTTAAAGTATAAAATCATGATGGAGGCGCACAACACACCGTTTTCAATCCATCCCGGGAGTACCAAAATGTATCGTGATCTTCGTCATACATTTTGGTGGAGAAATATGAAGAGAGAGATAAAACTGTTTATCTCAAGATGTCTAACTTGTCAACAAATCAAGGCGGAGCATCAAGTACCAAAAGGTCCATTGCAACCACTTGAAATTCCAGAATGGACGTGGGAGCACATTATCATGGATTTCGTTACTGGTCTTCCCAAGGTTTCTTAAGGCATAGATGCAATTTGGGTCATTGTTGATAGATTGACCAAGTTTGCTCATTTCCTACCAATACGAGAAACTTATACACTTGAACGTCTTGCTCGTATGTACATAAACGAGATTGTAAGACTGCATGGTATGCCAGTATCCATAGTTTATGATCGAGACCCAAGATTTACTTAACGATTTTGGGTTAGTTTGCAAAAAACTATGGGCACGAACTTACGATTTAGTTCGGCATATCATCCTCAGACGGACGGACAATCAAAGAGGACTATTCAAACTCTTGAAGATTTATTAAGACTCTATGTCCTTGACTTCAAGGGAAGTTGGGACAAGTTCTTACCATCGATAGAGTTTTCCTACAACAACAGCTACCAAGCAAGTATTGGCATGGCTCAATTTAAAGCGTTGCATGGAAGAAAGTGTCGTTCTCCAGTAGGCTGGGATGAGGTGGGTGAAGCAGCATTGTTGGGACCGGAGTTGGTACGTATGACTATGGAAAAGATTCAAATGATACGACAATGTATAAAAACCTCACAAAATTGATAAAAGAGTTATGCTGATCTTCATTGAAAGAACGTGAAATTCGATATTGGAGATCATTTGTTGTTACGTGTTGCTCCATGGAAAGAAGTTATGAGATTTGAAAAGAGAGGAAAGCTCAATCCTCAATTCATTAGCCCATTTTTAGTCATCGGTCGAGTAGGAACTGTGGCGTATAGACTCGCTTTACCGCCAAGTATGTCTCGTGTTCATAACATTTTTCATATATCTATGTTAAGTAAATATGTTGAAGAACCGAACTACATTATTGAGTTAAAACCAGACGAAATAGCGGAAGATTTGACGTATGAAGAGGTTCTTGTTCAAATCTTGGATAAGAAGGAACATATTCTACGCTCCAAAGTTATACCTCAAGTCAAAGTTTTATGGAGAAACCACGATGTTGAGGAAATGACCTGGGAGTTAGAATCTGAAATGAAATCAAGATATCCTTACCTTTTCGACATACCAGGTACATGCCCTAATTTTGAGGGCGAAATTTCATAAGAAGGGGAGATTGTAAGACCCCAACTTTTTAATAAAGATAATTTTTCTATAAATATCATTTTTTAAATATTAAGGAATGAATTTGATAGTGTTATAGTTGTGGGTAATATTTATAAATTTTGCAAAGTACACAAGTTGTTATATAATATTTGATTGGTCGGGGAATATTCGTTCTAACGGGGAATATTCGTACGACTGAACAACCATTGTTGGACCCCACAACGGAATTATTGTCGGATTGAGAAAACGACAAAAATATTTTTATGAAAATAACGGCGGAAGTTTTATAGTTAAAACTATTGAACTACTCGGTAGTAAAATTACAGTAATACGCGTGATTGCATAGTAGCACACAGTATTGATTATTGATGCTTACGTGAGAAGTCACTCAGTTTTGTTCAATTATTGCTTCAGTAATTGTTGCATAGTATCTCACATTATTTGATTCAAATATTGTCGATATTTTATATATTATTAAATCAATAATTGAGATGACATAGTTATTAATATTATTATTTGCAATATTAACGATGTCTACAAGTTCTGCCAAGGAGAGGTTTGGTAACCTAATTGCGCGCTTATAGGGACAAATCCTTATTGGAAAGCCCCCTCTTTCCTGGAAACGACCTGGTCGATTAATATTGTGAATTATAATAATAATGATAAATGTTGTTAGATATATTGAGGTGTCTTTTTATGAAGTCGCGAAAGTTCATATATATATTTTATTTTATTAGTATTATTAATGTAATAAAATAGAAAAGCTTTTTATATAAAACAGAATACTTTTATAAAGTTATTTGTTTTATTAGACAATAATTAGAATAATTATATTCTATAATGCATAGTGTTTTGCATAGTAAAATCTTTTTATATAAAACAGAATATTTTTATAAAGTTATTTGTTTTATTAGATAATAATTAGAATATATTAAATTTTATTATGCATAGTATTTGCATAGTGCCTGCATAGTAAAATCTGTTTATATAAAATAGAATACTTTTTATAAAGTTTTGTTTTATTTGATTATAAATAAAATATATTATATTTTATTGCATAGTGCAGCATAGAATTTTTTTTTTTTTCCTATAAATAGGATGCTTAGTTAGAATTGAAAACCACACCACAATTTCAGAGAATTCTTCTATAATCTTGAGCGTATTTCTTTAGAGTTTTAAGAAGCTTTGAGCGTAGTCCAAGTTTTCTTCAAGAAAATCCTCGCCCTACCCGTCGGAATACTTTTCTTTTACGATAAAGGGTATTATTTCTTTCATATTCATGAAGAGAGCTTCTATTATTCCATTCTTCATTATTATGTTGAAATAACCTGTTTATGCGAAGTACCACATACATGGTGAAATTCTTTTGTTATTCCATTCTTCATTATTATGCTGGAATAACCTGTTTATGCGAAGTACTGCATACATGGTAAAATTCTTCTGTTATTCCATTCTTTATTATTATGTTGGAATAACATGTCTATGCGAAGTACCACATATGTGGTGAAATTCTTCTATTATTCCATTCTTTATTATTCTGTCGGAATATACTGTCTGTGCGTTTACGCATGACCTGGTTCCACTCTTTATTATTCTGTTGGAATATCCTTTCTGTGCGTTTATGCATGACCTGGTTCCATTATTTATTATTCTGTTGGAATATCCTGTATGTGCGTTTATGCATGACTTGGTTCCATTATTTATTATTCTGTTGGAATAACTTGTCTGTGCGGTCTATCTCATGCCTGGTGATTTCTTTTGTTATTCCATTCTTTATTATACTTAGTTGGTTAAAGTTTTGGCTTTTATACTCCATGAAATTTGTGGAATATCTTTAATATTTGCGCTTCATCCAGTATCTTTTCGTGGAAATATTCTTCTGAGCATTCTTGAATTTTATTCCACCAAGCAGTATCATGTTGACAATTTAGACGTTATTGGTTCCTGGATAAATTAATTCTTGAATTTGTTTTATTGAATTCGTATATCATTGTCTTCATCCTCATATTTATATTATGTTGAAAGTCATCTGTGGCCTGTAGTGCATAGATGGACTTGGTATGATTATGACCAGGGATTATTTGGTATAATCATGACCGTAATGTTACAAATGATGTGATAAAAGTCCTCATTGGCCCTTAGTGCATTGATGGATAGTTGTTGGCATGATCATGACCATTGATGAATACACGAATATCCTTGGCTGTAGTGCATGGATAATTTGTGGTTGTGATACTAATGAATATCCTTGGCCGTAGTGCAGAAATGATGTGGATTATTTATTAAGTTGAGTCTCAGCGATAAAAGTGATGAAAAACCTTTTTAAATCATAAAAGATAGTAGATTTTATTCTCTACTTGACACTTTTAATGGATTACTTGTTCCGCTGCAGTTAAACTTGATGTCTATTGTATTTTATCAGTTTAACATTGTTGAAGGCTAATGATAATTTATTATGAATTATCTTAGTCATAATATTTCTTACTGGGCTAGTTGAGCTCACCCTTTTACTTTCATTGTTCTCTTCAAGAAATGAGAACGTAGCAGGGACTAATCGGGGAACGGACTGACGGTCCAGACGATAGAATTAGTAGTCCTCACTATTATATAAAATAGTGTGTTAATAAATGTATTGAGGACTTATTTTGAGTTTTAATACTGTCTAGAAGACAATATTTGTATTAAAACTCACTACTCATGTTGTATATTTAAGATTGTATTTGTATTCTGTACCATGTATTTGGCGACTCAGACTAGGTGATGTATAACTATTTTGGGGGCGTCACATTAATAGTTAATCAATCTGGACCATTGATGGTGCTTTTAATAGTAAATCAATCTGGACCGTTGGTGGTGGTTTTAAAAGTAAATCAATCTGGACCATCGGTTGTGGTTTTAATAGTAATTAATATGAATCGTCCGTTCTAATAGTAAATCAATCTGGACCATTCTTGAATCAGTTACTATTTAGTCCATTCTCCTAAAAATAGATGCTTAATTCTTCATTCATTCTCACCAATTCACTGAGATTCACAAGAGACACTATAGAGAGAGAAACTATAGAGAGCAGGAAGAAGAGTATTCTGATACTTCACTATTGCAGTATCCATTCTTCTACTAACGTAAGGGGTATTATTTCTTTCGTATTCATAAGGAATACTATTTTTTGTATTCATCTTTTAATATGTCGGAATAACCTATCTACGCGAATTAAGTACCATATGACATGTGAAAATCCATTTGCAGTTTTGTATGTTATTTCTTTTCATATTCTTAAATCTAAACTTACTATGGTAAGTATTGCTTCTACAATCCTTGAAATTAGTGGAATATCAATTATTTTTGCACTTCATCCAGTATCGTTTCATTGAAATATTGATCTGAATTTTCTTATTAAATATCAATATTTTCACCCAGGGTACTATTCATAGGTAGTAATTCACTGGATTACTATTCACTAAAATATTATTCACTCGGGTATTCGAGGCACTTTTTATGTCGGGGTACTATTCATGAGTTACTATTCACCTGATTACTATTCACTTAAATATTATTCACTCGGGTATTCGGGACACTTTTTATGTCGGGGTACTATTCTTGGGGTACTATTCATGAAGTACTATTCACAAGGTACTATTCACGGAAAAATTTATTTCTTTTCTGTCCAAATTATTTTTGATGCATAGATATTATTCTTCAATTTTACTCCACAAAGCAGTATCATGTTGACTATTTGGACATTATTGAATTCTAGATAAATTAAATTATAAATCTTTAAAAATTTATCATTTTCTTTCTTTTAATTGAATTCGTATATCATTGTCATAATCCTCATGCTTATATTGTGATGAAAGTCATATTTGGCTTACGTGCATAGATGGACTGTTGATTGGTATGATTATGACAAGGAATAATTCGGTATGATCATGACCATTGATGATTACACGAATATTCTTGGCCCGTAGTGCATGAATAATTTGTGGGTGTGATACTAATGAATATCCTTGGCCCGTAGTGTAGGGATGATTCGATGATGTGATTTATTTATTAAGCTGAGTCCCAACGATAAAGTTAATGATAAATTTTTTAAATCATAGAAGATAGTAGATATCATGTTCTACTTGACTCTTCTAATGGATTGCTTGTTCCATTATAGTTAAACTTGTTGTCTATTATATTCTATCAGTTTAACATTGTTAAAGGCTAATGATAACTTATTTTGCATTATCTTAGTCATAATATTTCTTATTGAGCTAGTTGAGCTCACCCTTTTACTTTCATTGTTCTCTTCAGGAAATCAGAACATAGCCGGAACTAGTTGGGGAACAGAGTGATGGTCTGAGATGGTGTTATAGTAGTCCTCACTATTCTATAAAATAGTGTGATAATAAATGTATTGAGGACTCCATTTGAGTTTGGATATTGTATAGAAGACAATATTCGTGTAAAAACTCTCAACTCGTGTTGTATAATTAAGTTTATATTTGTATTCAGTGCCATGTATTTGGCGACCCAAGATGGGGGATGTATACCTATTTTGGGAGCGTCACAGTTGGTATCAAAGCTTAGGGATATGATCCCTTGCTGAGATGTGAGACAAGAACTAGGAGGGGAGAGACGGAGAATTCCTTCACTAGTATGACCTACCTAAGTGTATTTGGTATTTAATTGGTCGGTCAAAGTATAGGGATAATATGTGGCATATCAATTAACCCTTGTTTTGTGGCAGTATTTAAAAATGGCATCTGAAAATGTTGAGATAAGCAATGAAGCACATGAGACCGTTGAGTCACCAACAATCAATATCCAGTATAATGTGCAACAGGAAGACAATAATCCTCAGGTAAACAACAACACCGATCAAATGATGTACGATGGGGTGTTTAGAGGCTTTATGCAATTCATGCAACATCAGGAGAGAGCGGCTCTTGTTCAAAATATAGGTGGAAACACTGGCAACTCTCGGATGGTCACTGCTAAGCAGTTTAAGGAGCTGGGACCACCGGAGTTTTTGGGAGAGTCAAAACCACTTAAGCCAGAGACGTGGATAAAGCAGATCACCAAGATATTTGATGTCTTGGGATGCTCCGAGGAGAAAAGGATCCCTTTTGCACCTTCATGTTGAGAGGAGAGGCATATTACTGGTGGGAATCAGTAAAATGTACTCAGCTTGCTGCAGTCAAAATGTCTTGGGAAAAGTTTCAAGAATTGTTCAATGATAAGTATTTTCCCGAAAGTATTCGTCACATGAAGGAGGTGGAGTCTATCAAGTTGGAGCAAAACAATATGACCGTGTCGCAGTACGAGGCTATGTTTGCCGAGTTGTCCCGATTTGCATCCCATTTGGTTGATAATGAGGAAAGAATGATGTGAATGTTTCTACAAGGTTTGAGACTCGAAATACGTCAATACCTCATTTCTCACAAACTGTGTTTGTATTCAGATGTTGTAAACAGGGCTCAGTTATTGGAGCGCAATAATGAGTCAACCCAACCAATAGAGAGCAATCAGCAAGTCTATAATACCAGTGGTAGCAGTCATCGAAGCGGTGACAACAAACATGGAGGGAATCAACATGCCATAAATGGTAACCACTTCGGTGGTAATCATGGCCAAGATAATAAAAGTGGAAATTTCAAGAAGAGGAGATTCAATAATGATGGAAAGACGTTAGCACCAGTACATATTGTTAAGGAAGGTGAACGACTATCGGTCGTATGTTACAAATACAGAGGGGAGGGACATATCAGTCTAAACTGTACGCAGCAGTCAAAAGCATGTTACAATTGTGGAAGAAAAGGTCACATAGCCCGATTTTGTCATGCACCAAAGACAAGTCCAGCTGGGATAGAAGCATCAAAGGTCATCCCAGACAAGACAAATTCGGTAGTTCAAGGGAGAGCCTTTGTCGTAACCTCCAAAAAAGTGAGGAATCCGAATGAGGTGATCACGGGTTAGCTAATCATAAACTCTAGCGAAGTCTATACCTTATTTGATACCGGTTCTACCCATTTTTTTATTTCTCCTCACTACTAAAAAATAGTAAATAGACAACGCGGAAAAAACGTTGTAATTTCTGTCAGAAAAACGTAGTGGTTAAGGGTGTTGTCTATTTGACACCCTTACACAACGTTTTTAAAACGTTGTAGTTAAGCACAATACACAACGTTTTTTAGAAAAAAAAACGTTGTAGATTTGTTTTAAAAAAATTAGCAAATGCTTAAAAACGTTGTAGAATGTATGATTCCACAACGTTTTTTGGTTAAAAATGTTGTTGTTTAGTATATAAGACAACTTTTTTTAAATGTTGTAGAATAAAAAAATGTTGATGTTTAGTATACTAGACAATGTTTTTTAAATGTTGTAGATAAAAAAAATGTGATTCACCTATATATTACCAATACACTTGCAATATGTTAATGCCATGATATATAACCAAAATATATCAACCATTCAAAATACATCCCAATAATACCATTCGTTTACAGTTTCAAATTACTGCATCCACAAAATATTACATCCAAACGTATGACTACAAAAGGTGCAAATCTATCAGACTGATGCACATCTATCCTAACATATGCATCCGAAAGATAAGTATATTCACTTTATGATAACATTGTGTACCAAACTTAAAAAAGAAACCTCATCGATAACATTGTTGACAGATGTATGTACAGTTCCACCAGTTGCAGCTGCAACTCGATGCAAATCCTCTTCAGAAACCCAACCAGGAGAGGGAAAACCTGATAGGGAACAACTGTTTTCAGTTTACTCCTACACACAAGTTATAAGCACCTAAAAGACAGACTAGGAGTAATACCAAAGCAGCAAAAATATCATAAAAATGTAATTTACAGATACCACCAGTGAACTACTCAAATATTTTAAAATTCACATAGATATTATGATGTTCATTACATTTAAAAATAAAGTCATGCAAAATGATGACACAACTGGGAATTGAAAGATGTGAGATGCACCAACACAAGGAATAGCAAACAGAACTCTGAACGTTAATCGACATTTGAATTACTCAAGAGAAAGTTAATCAAACAGACTTGCCTTGAACATGAAAAGCTTTGAGTTGATAAAGTTGATGGGTACTCAATTTGAAGCAAAACTTGCAGCACATAAAGCCTGTACATTTCTCTTACTCAAAGAATTGTTGCCATCAGTCACTGCAGTGTGCTGGTTACCACGATCTGGAAGGGACCTATCCTCCAAAGTATTCGATAAAGAAACACTGGCGGTCAGACTGTTGTCTGTAGCTTGAAGATGCTCCATGGTTCGTGATACAGTAGCAATGTCTACATTTTCATGCACTATAAACTAAAATAACTGTACTTGCCTTACCTTGGCACATAATAGAGCATTTTGTTTCGGTAGGATAGGTTCATATGTAAGACCTTAAGCCTGGGGTTTTGGTCAGCATTTTTTTTCTCATTTTCAATTAATTGCAATTTGAGAGTACCATTAGGTGCATGCAAAAAACTGCAATATATGGTCAACAACATATCAATAAGGCAAGTAACATACATTATCAATAAAACTCGACGTTATTAAGTCGTGGATTGAAAAAGTAAGTAGCAGATGACTGAACCACCAGTATAACTAAGTTTCCTATATGAAACTTGGTGGAAATTGAAGTGAGAATACAAACCTTAATTACTTCCTGTGATATAATTCCACCAATGAAGGCAGCAATAGCGTGGAGCTCTGCAGCACCATATCTGCACATCTCATTGATAAGGTTCTCTGTCAAAGTTGAGGCATTGCAACCCAAGTCGCTAAGTAAGCTAACAGGTGATTGCAAGGATTCCTAGGAGTATAGATAATGCAAAGTGAAACAATAAGTCCCATGATATTTTGATTGCATATTAGAGATCAATACACCAAAGAATAATGAAACAATTTGTCAAATTTATTATACACTCTTTGTTTCAAGTGCTGGCGAATAATGTAATTTTCATAAAATAGGTGACGAGCAGATTCAAGTAGAAGCAATCTCAAAATTACAAGATAGAAGTATAGATTCGAGGAGGCTAAACAGTTGTTATTAATTATTCCCCTAAAAAGTAAACAAATCTTTTTCATAAGAAATATGAAGGTAAAGATATTTGTTTAGTCTGAAATTCATTTTGCCAGAAAACTGTAAAAAAAAATCGTAGATAAACAAAAACATTTGCTGTATACAAAAACATAGTATAATTAGTTTATTAAACCAGATTTTAAACATAGCACATCACAGAAAGTACTATCGCCATCCACCAAGCAAAAGAGTTCTGTATTTAATAATGATATATGTTAGATTAACCACACGGGGAAGGATATAATTTTCCTGTATCGCAGTTAAGGAAATATTAAGTTAGCTGCAAGCATACTTGTGCTTGTTTTCTACGTAAATCAAATTTAATGAGCACAAAACTAGTTTCTTTATAAATTCTCCTCAACATGTATTAATCTCCAATACATAAAAGAAGGCATTCTTCAAATTTTACTATGATCAATGATGATACTGATGATAACTGAGGATCAAATATGAGGAGACCAAACACCGTTAAGATTTCAGAGAGAACTTAGAATCATACCAATTGTCCTCTCAAAGTTGATCATGAAGTAGGTGATGAAACCATATATTATTGTCTGCACAGCAACGTATGGGATCTCCACCAGGCCCTGTTATAGAAAAAGACATCAACTTAGGTGTTCAACATATTCAATATTTAACAAGAACCACAAATTTCCTTTTATTAGGTCAGCATTTGCTGCTTGAGAAAGTAATCATGGAAATGGCACACACTTGTAAATGTGAATATACATGAAACACCAGCGATATCAATTTTATCCTAACCAGCAGAATGGTAAGAAAAAATCTCAATGCAACAAATATAAGTTAATAAAAGATCATTCGTTGTTCTCCTTTTGGGTGCAAGGGTTCAACCTAAGCAATTAAAGATACTTCAAGAGACCATTCTATTTCAAGACTTGTATAGAAATCAAGCATTACAAGATCTCGTGTGTTCACAAGAGGTTGTGGAACGTTGAAAGTTAAGTACTGTAAAATAGTCAAAGCTAATGAAGCAGGTGATGCATTCAATCTCTGCACTAGATTAAAATATCTATATAATTAGAAATATTTCACTTGCTGCAGGCCTTGAAGCAAAATTCATCACAGGCAAGTTTCATGTTTTCAAGCCGCTAATAAGAAAGTTTAAGAGGTTATTCCTCAACATAAAAAACTGTTAAAGAATCAGAGTTATACCTCCTCGTCCTAAGATACCAAGAGGTCCAGCAGACCATTAATTAAAATAATCGAGGTAACTCACAAAAAGAAAGGTAGCGTGACAACCAAATTTATACTTTCATGAAGTGTGAATAAAAGCAACCTAAAATAAAGTGCAAAATCAACTGTTGAAACTCCAGAGAAATTAGACTTTGATTTATCTGTTGAAACTCCGTTGGGATAAACCTTCATTACATCCACTGTTTATAAGTCTTGTTTAATTCAAATCGGTAACCGCATGTTACCTATCGATCTTATCTCTTTAAAAATACTTGCATTTGATGTTAGTTTAAGAATTGATTGGTTGACTACTCATCATGCTAAAATTTATTGTTTTCGTAAAGTTGTTAGCTTTCATATTCCTAACCAACCTATTATGCGAATTCAAGCAACCAAACCATTAAAGTCAATCACTGTCATCTCAAGCCATAAAGGTATTCGTTTATTGAAAAATGGATGTCAAGCTTTCTTAGCTCATATCAAGGATTTAAACAAAAATACGTCAGTCTTGAATGATATTTCTATTGTTAATAAATTTCCTGACGTATTCCCTGAAGAAATTCCTGGCCTACCCCCAGAGCGTGAAATTAAATTTTGTATTTACCTTGAATCCGGTACAAAACCCGTTTCTAAAGCCCCATATCGAATGGCTCCTATTGAACTTTAGGAGTTAAAAACCTAACTACAGGAATTGTTAGACATCCGTTTCATTCGTCCTAGTACGTCTCCTTGGGGTGCTCTTGTTCTATTCATGAAGAAGAAAGATGGAAGTATGTGACTTTTAATTGATTATCAGGAGTTGAATCATGTCACCATCAAAAATAGGTACCCGTTACCTCGTATTGATGACCTATTTGACTAGTTACAAGGAGCGTAATTCTTTTCAAAGATCGATCTTCATTCCGGATATCATCAGTTAAAAATTAAAACCGATGACATCACAGAGACTACTTTCAGAACTCGGTACGGGCATTACGAATTCCTAGTCATGTCTTTTGGATTGACTAATGCTCTTGCTGCCTTCATGGATATGATGAACTGAGTATTCAAGGAATATTTTGATCACTTTGTGGTCGTCTTTATTGATGACATCCTTATTTACTCCAAAAGCCGTGAAGATCATGAGCAACACTTGAGGCTGATACTCTAAAAGCTTCGTGATAACAAGTTATACGCCAAGTTAAAGAAATGTGAGTTCTGGCTTGAGGAAGTAGCATTCCTTGGGCACTTAATATCAAATCATGGAATATCTGTTGGCCCGGCAAAGATTGAAGCAATTCAAAGTTGGGAACAACCTAAGTTAGTGAACGAAGTACGTAGCTTTCTCGGCTTAGCTGGTTATTATCGGAGATTCGTAGAAGGGTTTTCTTGAATTTCTACTCCATTAACTTAGCTGTGACAACTCGAAAAATCAGATTATCCTGAAATTAAGATTTAAAGAATTAGTTATTAATAAAATAAATTTTTATTAATATTATTATGTGCTATGTGTTTATTAATCGTTCTAGAACCTAGAATAATTATTAATCGAGAGGATTCTGGCTACGAGCTAGACTGAACGAGTAAGAATTTTTAAGATGAAAATAAAAAAATTTCGGGAACAAAATATTTTAGGGGAAAAAGATGAAATAGGCACTATTCACCTGACAAAACCCTAAGGGTTAGGGTTTGAATAACCTAAGCCTTTTTGAGAGTTCGGTATGTCGAAATGACATTCCGTCGAAAGATTTGATGATAATATATCAACACAAGTTAAGTATGCTGATAAAAGTTTTTCTCAAAAAATGTGCAGAAATCGGACAAAATAAAAATGATGAAAAGTATTGGTATGTACTTTTCATTCGTTTAACTACGTTAGGAGAAAATGTGAAGGAAAATGCTTAACACCAAAATGTGTTTTTTAGTTTTTCAGAGATCCAAAAAATAATTAAAAGTTGATCAGTAAAGGAAAGACGAAATATTCAAAAATATTTGGATTCTAAGAATCTCAGTTTTCGAACTGTCGGACGAATTCCGCAAGACGGAAGAATGAAGCTTCCCTCGGAAGCTTTGTGAATAGTAAGAAGGTCTATTGAAGAGGTGTGAATAATAAGGAGGTTGGGGCAAAATGACTAAAATGCCTTAGCCTTGGTTTTCTATAAATAGGAAGCTTATTTCATTTGTTTAGAATTTTGAAAAATACTATAACACTTGAGATAGAGAGAGAGAGAGAGAGAGAGAGAGTTCGGATGAGAAGGAGAAGGAGGAAAAGCTTACTCGTGAGCAAACTTTGTCCGACGGAAGGAGATTAAAGAAGAAAGGTAATCCGAAAACCTAACTTCTAGATAATTTTTCTTAAGTTTTTATGTTAAAAACATAGCTTAATGAGAATATAAATTAAATGATGTTATGAATGATTTCATATGGATGAAATCATTGATAAAAGAAGAAATAAGAATCTGAAGTTTATTTTATAAATTTCTTAAGGAAGTGTAAGATTTGTAATGAATTAGAACAATCTGAGTGGATCGTATGAATGATTAGATGAAATAAGTAAGGAATGGTGTTCTATAATATCAAATTCCAAGAAAAAGTAAAATCGTAATCAAAATATCGATTAAAAATGAAGAACGAACGAAGAACGCGAAGAACGTTGTTGATGGACAAATTTAAAACCATCGTAGTGTAATTGTTGTTGATGGAAAAGTTTAAAACCATTACGTATATGTTAGTTGCTTATTGCTTAGTTAGGAACGGTAGAAACGTTCAAAAAATGGATTAAAACTTAGCTATAACGAAGTTATGGCAAAAATTTCGTAAAAGATGAACGATAATTAGAAAGTTAGTAAACAAACCTGAATGTGTAGGGTTTCATAAGAATGTAAGAGAATGTAGAAAACATGAGTCGTAGACTCATGAACGAACGAGTTCCGAGTTCGAATGACCGAATTACAGACGAACAAACGAAGAACGTTAAAAATGTAAAATGAACTATGAACGAAGATTAAGCCAATTGAATGGCATATTAACAGATTTAGAATGAAGTTCTGTCCATGGGTAATCGAAGTACATAAATTATGTGATAGCGTACGAATTAAAGGATAGCATGCGAATTGAAAAACTCAAATTGAGTTGTAAAGGATAGCATATGAATTAAAGAAAATTTGTATTAAGTAAAGAGAAAGTTAGAAGTTGTAAGATTTCAATTGAGGACTCATGTGATATCTGAGTTATATGAACCTTTGTTATGGGCAGAGGTTTGTGCTTTGGTGTAACAACTGCTCAGTTTATTACAGTGGTAATCATTGGAATTGGTCGCGATATCAATATGTATATGACGAGAAGGTGAATCTTTTCTCATGTATATGCTTGATAGATAGAGAACGATAAGGTAGGTACGAGTTCTTGAAACTCATACTTATGGTAAGTTCGTGACTCATAATCATATGGTGTGTTTTTTAACTTCTCATCGAATGGATGCCTATGGTTTGACTGGGATAGTTTTTAAACTTACATTATTATGGAAAGTTCCTGAACTCATAATGTGTGGTAAGTTGATGGACTGTATTAAGGTATAGTGATGTTTAGACTGAAAATGAGTTATTTTCAGTAGAATTAGCATTGAAGGTTCTAGAGAAGATTAAGTATTGTCGCAAGTAAGACAATGAAGGAAGATGGGGAATAGGATATTCCAAGTCATCTAGTTATGCTAGATTTCAAAGTTTCTTGAAATTGTGCTTATGTGTGCGCATTTTGAAGAGGAAAGAATTGGTTCAACTTTTGGAACCAATGGATTTTAAAAGAACTATTCTTGATATGTCTATGCTAGTTGATTCGGCTAGACATAAATTTGTTTGAAATATCAAAATGAATTTTATATCATCAGTGCATTTGATGCGAAGATGGTAAAATGATGGAGTTATTAATGAAATTGAACCTAGTGTTGGATGTGATCTTATGATCAACAACCAGCTATAGTATGATGTATAATGATGAAGTCATAAACTGACGAAGTCCTCAACGTACTGTGAAAAGTACGGTATTATGACGTCATAAAATGTTTTGATGTATTGCGAAAGAATTTAAAGAAGTAGTAGACGTCAATTGATCTGACTAGATAAATGTTTCAAGTTGATGTCACATTTATTGGTATGGTTTAAGCTACTTGATTTGGCTAAGACGAATGGTATGTCATGATTAAAAGAAAATTGAGCTTTCTTTGAAAATTTATGTCGAACCAAATTGTTTTGGTGCAGAATCTAATGATTAAGTCTGAGGTGAACATAATCCTAAATGGAGTTATACAATGGGTTGATCGCTTACGTATGGAATGTAACGACCCCAAAAATTCATACAATATAATTCTAAACTTCGGTCGTTAATAACACATCTACCTTCTAATTTTACATTCTTATTCGATGTTAAACTTTTTAAAATGCAGAATAATTTAAA
Source organism: Panax japonicus (assembly GCA_020205505.1). Classification (NCBI taxonomy): domain Eukaryota; kingdom Viridiplantae; phylum Streptophyta; class Magnoliopsida; order Apiales; family Araliaceae; genus Panax; species Panax japonicus. The sequence continues at coordinate 37,758,170 of CM035102.1, read as the reverse complement.
CTTTTATGTCTTTTTACTATAATTTCCTAAATCAAAACCTTTATCATCTACATGTATTTGAATCATATATAATCCATGATTCACTTCATCACAATTATTATATCAAATTTTACATTTCAACTCGATAACCTTTGCATATCAGATAACTCAAACTATAACTTTACAATTCAACATAAAACTATACATCATAAAACATTTAGTACATCTCATGAATCTTAATCATGGTATTAAGAAATAACAACTTTAGCTAAAATATTAATCTTCGTGTATTATTTCTGATCCACGTCATTCAAGTAGCACATAGTGTTACCTTCAATCCTTAACCTACAAAAATGGTTATTTGCAAGGTTGAGCTCGACAGCCCAGCTAATCTAACAGTTTTCATGCATCACGTAGCACATAATAACATGCTCAACATATATCTCATAAACATTGGACTAACATAACATACATGCTACAGTTCAAATAACAAGTATAAAGATTGAGTTCCTTACTCAATCAACATGCTTTAGTCAATCAACGCATTCATAAATTGACTTTAACATTTCATACATTCAACATATATATAACACATCATGCTCTTTGCAATAAAGATTTAAAACAGTTAATCACCAAGTTCACATAGCAAATAGGAACTGAAAGACTTGCCTTGATCGTTGTTTACCAATAACAGTTTTACAGCTTATAGATATCCGCACTTCACGTGCCCTACACAATTGTATAATCATTCACATTAACTATTAGTCACATAGCAACACATATTAGTTGTAATGTAAACTTTACTCTATGTCTCATAACCCTTCCTATCATAGATACACAATGTTCAATTTGATTGTGTTAACTTTCAACTTATATCTCACTATATTTCATATTTGAAGTTCATTCAAGTGTTTAAGTCTTGTTAGGACTACTTATTGGTTTTATATTAACCCTATTCAATATCTTATAATATTCATTTCATTTGATTTAAAACACTTTTTACGTTCATTAACACGTATCACAGCGTTTCGACGTTTATTCGTCACATGCCCAATGTGTCTCTCTTGTGTGTGCTTAGTATGCGTATTCAACTTATCTAATATATCATTTATTAATGTTAAGAATCATTATACTTCATAATATTCATGTTCTATAACTTAGAACAACGTCTATCATCGTCGACATCACTATACTTGTGTATATGAATGTCTGACGCCCTTCGATTGCCTCCGAATACGCATCAGTCACCAAGATGACCATTTTGACTATTGTTCCCGACCTCAAATTGAAAAACTTAAAGAATAAAAGTTGTAGGTCTATTCGTCCTCGTTCTAGATCATCTTGAATCACCTCAATCCTAGTTTGTATGAAAATGTTATACCTATTTTTCTAAAACTGGTCAAAGCAGTCACACATGTAATCCTTGGGCACAGCGCAGCTGCATTCCAAATGACTTAGGGCACAGCACAGCTGCGCCCGTTAGAAGAAACGGGACCTGAAGCTACTGTTCTTCGCAATTTTTAACCCTTTTTCTCCTACTAATCTTCATAACTTGAGTTATACACATCCAAATTAGTCCGTTTTCGATTCTATGGATTTTTAATTCATAGAACTACAATATACTAGAATTCTAACAATTTATAAAAACATTAACCAACCTAAAATTTGACCCAAAACACATGTTCATACTCTATTTTCATGTTTTAACATCTCTAGCGAATTCGATCGCCACGACTTCGTTTCTTAATCAATTGACACGATTTAAACTCTGTTATTTTCGTTTCTTAACATACTAACATAATCCAACATCAATTTACAAATTATAACAAGTATTGACCATGAAATTTTGTACTTTCTAAAGCTAATTTTCATGTAAAAACACTGTTATAAACTTTTCTTCCTATAAACCAAATTGCATGAATTTTTATCATCAAACAACACTCACATGTGATAATTAACTGATCTAGTATAAAACTTTCATACATATATATATATATATGTATCTATTCAACACAATTATCAATAGAAATTTCAAAAACAAGGGTTAACATTAGAGTAGGTTATACCTTTGTTCCTTTGATTGTTTGCTAGCAAAGAGATGATGATTTGGTTTAGAAATTTCCCTTCAATCACAGTGATTCCTCTCTTGCTCTCTCTCCAAACTCTTTGTGTTTCACTGTGTTCCTCTCTTCCAAACTCTTTGTGTATAGCCTTAGGAAGAAAAGAACGCATAAAAATAAACTGAAGCTACCCACGTACTTAAGTTATAAAATAATACTCCTTCATCAGTTAAATTAGACCAAAGGCCACAAGGCCTTGTTTGGCCACACACCAATTCCCGCAAACTAGATTATTTTAATAATATTATATTATATAGTTTCATGTGTCACACCTTTAGATAATTTATATAACACATAATAATAGTAATTAATAATAATTATAATCTCATTATAATTATACTTATAATTAAAAAATAATTACATATATCTAATTTAATTAATAAATTAAATTTAAACATTACTTTATTTAATTTAACAATTCATTTAATTTAATTAATTCATTAAATTAAATCTTCAAAGAATAAAATTTACATTTGCTTTAATTTAATTATCATACACACGTAACTAAATTATTATACCACAATTTCATAAATTATTTATTTTTCTCAATAAATAAATTATTTAAAATATTTATTTAATTCAATAAATATTAAAAATAATTACCAAATTCATTTAATTTCTTCAATAGTTAACTTAACTATTGAACCTCACTTTCCCAATATATGAATATATATTTCTCTTCACACAAGATCACACATTTCAAAATATATAGCACGTATATATAAATACTCAAACTCAAAACATCTCATAATAAGAATTTTAATTATTAAATTCATATTTTAGTAACTTATAAAAATTCGAGTTGTCACATCCTTCCCTCCTTATAAGGATTTCATCCTCGGAATCACCGAAACCCTACCTTACTCTGGTTTTCATCAAATCTCTTCGTTGAATAACTTCAACACATTACCTTAATATAGGTTTTATATTTTCTACTCCCACCATTCTTGATAATAAATTCTTGTAAGTTTTATTTCATAACCTTTACTTAGACTCAATTATATTTGAGTATTATGTATTCTTTAACCCATTCATTTCTTTTTCTAAGAATCGTTATCATAAACACTCGGAATGTAACATGGAAGAGGTAGTTTACCTTCTTTGTGATTATAAACTGAAAGTGAAAGAAGGGTTTACGGTGAAATGTTGTTAAACCAAGTAAGAGTTCATGGTCGATTTGACCCCTCAGTAAAAGTATGAAATATATTTTTAAAGGAATCTTTATATTCCTATTTATTCCTTCTACTTTATGATTATTGGTAAGTTATGAACGTTAGGGAAGGTATGAAAGATAAGAACTTCATCGAAGAAAAGTTGAGAAGAAGGGTAAGCTAAAATTTCGAGGATGAAATTCTGTGAAGAAGGGGTGAATGTGATGACCCGGGAATGGGTGTGGTTTTAGAAATTCCGAGGACAGAATTTTATAAGGAGGGAAGAATGTGACAACCCAGAAAATAGGATTGTCCAGAATTTAAGATTTAAAGAATTAATTATTAATAAAATAAATTTTTATTAATACTATTATGTGTTATGTGTTTATTAATCATTCTAGAACCTAGAATGATTATTAATCGGGAGGATTCTGGCTACGAGCTAGACTGAACGAGTAAGAATTTTCAAGATGAAAATAAAAAAATTTCGAGAACAAAATATTTTTGGGGAAAAAGACGAAATAGGCATTATTCACCTGACGAAACCCTAAGGGTTAGGGTTTGAATAACCTAATCCTTTCTGAGAGTTCGGTATGTCGAAATGACATTCCGACACCGAAAGATTTGACGATAATATATTGTGAAAAGTTAAGTAAGCCGATAAAAGTTGTGACACCCCCAAATCCGTGTAACCTCGATTACAGGACATGGTGCTCACGATAACATACATCATCATCTATGTAAGTAACTCTAATAATAATAATAATATTAACTATTACATACTAATTCAAAATAAAGTCCCAAGTCTTTACAAACTTTAATAAACTGAAACTTAAACTTAGCGTTTATCGCTACATCACATCATATGCGGAAATATAATTATTATATAAATAGCTCTCATCATTTCATCTTAGACTTTCCTTTGTCCTTGCCCGAGCCCTCAGCGTTATCAGCCTTAACTGAAAAGTTTAAGCAAGAATGAGCACAAATTGCCCAGCAAGTATATAAAGTGGTTTGAGAACATACATCCGAAGTAGAAGCATTAGTATGAATATTTCTCAATAGTTGAAATAAATATCAAGAGATAAACCGGAGTATCAAGATAAGAGTTCTTGAATTCTCAATAACATACTAAGGGGTGATAGATACCCTGAACATTACTTTGCTTCATCAAAAACCATCAGACGGTTTAACAATCAAAATAGATTATAAACGGTCTCTGCAAGTACTCTAGGTGATCAGCCTATCGTACCCTACATTGTGCACAAGTATAAAGTTTAAACGCATAAGCGTAAATGGGACTATATGCCCGACATCAGTTACCCCGTTATCCAGGTTGTTCATCTTAGTATTCATGCGGGACCTCACCAAAGCAATTTGGATCGGTAAACATTCAATAGCTTCAAAGGATTTGAATTGTTCAAACAATATACTATTTTTGCATCAATAACATCTAGCTGAAACGAAAGCTAAAAAGCATGCTTGAATATAGTTCATCAAGGGTATACAAACTTTAAAGTATAGCAGTCACAATAGGAACTGAATCATCAATAACATTTCGCATCACAATTGAAGTTATAGAACTTTACAATAAAGAAGCTTGCACGAATGATTAATTAATCACAAGCCCAAACTTACCCTCGCTGCAATCAACTGAATAAGAGTTGAATAAATTTATAATGAAAAATAGGGTAAGAAACTTGCCTTGATCGTTGTTTACCAATAACAGATTAACAGCTTACAGCTATCTGCACTTCACGTGCCCTACACAATTGTATAATTATGCACATCAACTATTAGCAACGCATAGTAGTTGTAATATAAACTTTACACTATAATTTTCAGAGTTTACTCTACGATTTTCACTAACTCTACGATTTTCAGAGACTCTACGATTTTTACTCTACGATTTTCACTGACTCTACGATTTTCAGAGACTCTACGATTTTTAGAGACTCTACGATTTTTACTCTACGATTTTCACTGACTACGATTTTCAGAGACTCTACGATTTTCAGAGACTCTACGATTTTTACTCTACGATTTTTACTGACTCTACGATTTTTACTCTACGATTTTCACTGACTCTACGATTTTCAGAGACTCTACGATTTTCAGAGACTCTACGATTTTTACTCTACGATTTTCAGAGACTCTACGATTTTTACTCAACGATTTTCACTGACTCTACGATTTTTACTCTACGATTTTCACTGACTCTACGATTTTCAGAGACTCTACGATTTTTACTCTACGATTTTCACTGACTCTATGATTTTATTCCCGCTGATCTAAAGATGATATGACCAAGATACTTGGACACCATAAACTTCATACATCAAGGTATTTTTCAAAAATATAACATTCATAAAACTAGCATGCTAAGACTACAAATCAACTGCATAGAAAAGCGTGCCAGCACTAGTTTTATACTTAGAAAAAATCTGGAATTTTCTAGAATTCTGCAGATTTTATTACCAACATGCATGCTTATGATTTTCATAACTTGCTCAATTTAACTCCCTTTCTTATGAAATTTGGACAGGTTGTACCTCATGCTACATACGATTTTATAAAATTATAACATACGCTAATCGAGTCATCTACACCATGATTCCGAGGCTCCGAAAACCCCCAAAAATCACAGATTACTAGATAAACCCAATTTGACAAAAATTCGGGATTTTGCTTCTAGCATGCAATTAAATTATTCCTAATGTCCTGATCATCTACTCTCACATGTTTTCACATTTCACAACATCAAACTTCAACAAACTTCCACCTTTTTGATTAATTTAGCACCATAGAGACATTTTATCAAAGGTAGAGCATGCATTGCTTAATTCTTTGATTTTCTATGAATTTGATGCATGATTAACCCATATCTTTTGTTGTTAATGATCTATAATCATCAAACAATAGTAACATGGGAACACAAAGCCACAACAAATCATTTACCAATTTTATAAGCATTTTCTTCTCATTTTTCTTATAAAAATAAAATGGGTTCATGAATTACCTTTTGAAGAATTTCTTCTTGGTTTAATATGATGCTCCTTCTCCTTGCTTGTCAAATCCTCAGTAATCCTCCAAAATTAGTTCTAACTCTCTTAGGCTCTCAATTTCTCTCCATGTTTACTCACTTGGTGGAATTTTCTTAAAAGAAAAGTGTGTTTGTATATATGTATAGCTTTGTTAGAGTCTTTTGATTTTCATAACCCCCAACTCTAATGATTAGTTACTCACCATATTTAATAATACAATAATATAGATAATTAATAGGAAGAATGTGGGAGTTAGAGAAATTGAATGTGGGAGTTAAAAAAATAAAAAGAATTTTGATTTTAAGGAATAAAATAAATTACTTCCACCTTAGCTATTATGTAATATACGTATACTCCCTCCCTTGTCCCAAATTAATAGTCTTATGGTCCATCAGTTCAGCTGATTTCTATTATATAAAAAAAAATACATATATTATTTTAATCAATTAATCAATTAATAAGCTATTTGACTATTTTACCCTTCGGGACCAAACTTTGCGAACCATATATCAATTCCTACTAAAGTTGATATTCCGGACGTCATGGGACTATCCGTTTAGTCCAATTCATATCTAAAATTCGTAGTTGACTTTTTCCTCGAAAATGTCAACTAGTTGACTTTGACCAAAAAGTCAACTGTGACACTTTTTCGTGATTACAGTCTATCCTGACTAATTTCGACATTCCGGACTCGAATACACAGTCCGAGTCTCTAAATTCTGCTCCTAACTCCAGCTCATGATTTAATATCATCCCACGAAATAAAATAGAATAATTCCCTACTTAATTTTATTTAAATAGTTAAATAAAACCAAACCAACCATTTAAATACATCTCATCACATATCTTGAAATAACACATATATGTACCACACCCATACATCTAATAAATGAAATCACCCAAAAGTTTCATATAAATTCGTTCATTAATAATTCTTAAGTTAAAAAAAAAAAAAATTCTCGAATATTACATTCACCCTCCCTTAAAAGGATTCCGTCCCCGGAATCATTACACATCAATCAAAAAGATTAGGGTAAGTTTTCATCATTTTCTCCTCGAGTTCCCACGTAGCCTCATCGGGGTTATGGTTCCTCCATAATACTTTAACAGAAGGTATTATCTTATTTCTTAACACTTGTTCTTTTCTATCGATTATCTGCAATGGGACCTCTTCGTAGGTTAAGTCCTTTTCAAACTGAATAGGTTCATACTCTATGACATGCTTGTAATCCTGCTTATAGGGTCGTAGGACTGAAACATGGAACACATTGTGTATATGTTCTAACTCCGGAGGTAAAGCTATTTCATAAGCTACCTCACCCACTCGACTCAACACTTCGAAGGGTCCTATGAATCTGGGACTAAGTTTTCCCTTCTTCCCAAATCTCATTTTCCCTTTCCAAGGTGACACTTTCAAAAACACATAAGTGCCGATGATGAAGTCTCGTTGTTGCCGGTGTTGATCAGCATATTTCTTCTGTCGATCCTGAGCCGTCACTAGCCTCGCTCGAATAGTTTTTATCACATCCGTAGTCTGCGGTACCAATTCTGGCCCTAGCAGTTGACGTTCTCCTACTTCATCCCAACACAATGGCGTTCTGCATTTCCTTCCATATAAAGCTTCATAAGGTGGCATCCCGATGCTCGCATGGTAGCTATTGTTGTATGCAAATTCCACCAACGGTAGGTGGTCATCCCAACTCCCTTTGAAATCCATCACACATGCTCTCAGCATGTCCTCTAACGTTTGAATAGTTCTCTCGCTCTGCCCATCTGTTTGAGGATGATACGCGGTGCTCAACCTCAGATGCGTTCCCATGCGTTCTTGAAAACTTCTCCAGAAGTTCGCTGTGAACCGCGGATTGCGATCTGACATAATTGAAACTGGTACACCGTGCCTGGAAACGATCTCTTTGATATAAAGTTTAGCCAACTGATCCAAGGTATATCTGATCTTGATTGGCAAAAAATGTGCTGACTTGGTCAATCGGTCGAAGATCACCCACACTGCATCGTAACCCTTCTGCGTAGTTGGAAGTCCTACCACAAAATCCATCGTGATATGCTCCCACTTCCATTCCGGAATTTCTAACGGTTGAAGTAACCCGCTCGGTTTCTGATGTTCTGCCTTGACCCGCTGGCACGTTAAACACTTGCTGACGCACTCTGCGACTTCTCTTTTCATATTGGGCCACCAATAATGTTGACGAAGATCCTGATACATTTTTGTGCTTCCTGGATGGATTGAGTAACTTGAACTATGAGCTTCCTGCAAGATTTCTTCCTTTAACTCAGATAACGCTGGCACCCAAATTCTCTCCTCAAATTTTAACAGACCATCACCACCCATGTTGAATTTAAGCTCCTCTCCGTCGGAAATTCTTTTCTTCATTTTCTCACATTCTTCATTACCGCCTTGTGCTTCCTTGATCTTGTCCAATAAAGTCGGACGAACCTCCACTGCGAACAGTTTCCCATCTGACTCTCTCGGCCTCTTTATCTCTAGCTCCAAACTGGCCATCTCCTTGATTAACTCCTCCTGAGCTGTTAGCATTGCCAATCTACCACTGCCTTTTCTGCTTAACGCGTCCGCTACCACGTTCGCTTTCCCCGGATGATACAAAATATCGCAATCGTAATCCTTTATTAGCTCCAACCATCTCCTTTGCCTCATATTTAACTCCTTTTGCGTAAAGATATACTTCAGACTTTTATGGTCCGTGTATATTTCACACTTCACACCATATAAATAGTGCCTCCAGATCTTGAGGGCAAATACTACCGCTGCCAACTCCAGGTCATGGGTAGGATATCCCTTCTCATAATCCTTCAACTGGCGCGATGCGTACGCAATGACTTTACCGTGTTGCATAAGCACACCTCCAAGCCCCTTGTGTGATGCATCACTGAAAATCACGAAGTCACTTGTATCGTCTGGTAACGACAACACCGATGCCTCACTCAATCTCTTCTTGAGTTCTCGAAAACTCTCTTCACACTTCTCAGTCCAGACAAACTTCACCGACTTCTTCATTAAATTAGTCAATGTTCCTGCTATCTTCGAAAAATCTTGAATGAACCGCCTGTAGTAGCCCGCTAATCCTAAGAAACTTCTTACCTCCGTCGGTGTCTTTGGTTGTTCCCAATTCTGAACCGCTTCCACCTTTGTTGGATCCACAGAGATTCCGTTCTTGTCGATCACGTGACCCAGAAATTTAACTTTTTCTAACCAGAATTCGCACTTCAAAAATTTTGCGTATAATTTATCCCTTCTCAACGCCTCCAATACCAACCTTAAATGTTCAGCATGATCTTCCTGAGTCTTGGAATAGATTAGGATATCATCTATGAACACAACTATGAATTTATCTAAGTACTGTTTGAATACCCGATTCATCATGTCCATAAATGCTGCTGGAGCGTTTGTTAAACCGAACGACATTACCAGAAACTCGTAGTGACCGTAACGAGTTCTGAACGCTGTCTTAGGTACATCCTCCTTTCTCACCTTCAACTGGTGATACCCCGTCCTCAAATCGATTCTGGAAAAATATTTCGCTCCCTTCAACTGATCAAACAGGTCATCTATCCTAGGTAACGGTTATTTGTTCTTGATCGTCACCTTGTTTAGCTCTCGATAATCGATGCACAGTCTCATCGACCCGTCCTTCTTCTTTACAAACAACACTGGTGCTCCCCAAGGAGACACACTCGGTTGAATAAACTTCCTATCTAACAATTCTTGAAACTGTACCATCAGCTCATTCAACTCTGCCGGTGCCATTCTGTACGGGGCTTTCGAGATCGGCGCCGTTCCCGGTACTAAATCTATAATGAATTCGACCTCTCTATCCGGCGGAAGACCTGGCAATTCTTCCGGGAATACATCTGGAAATTCATTCACTACTGGTATTAGTCCCATTTCTAACCCTACTTTCTGAGTATCGACGATATGGGCCAAATAACCTACACATCCCTTTTTTAGTAACTTCCTCGCTTGCATCATCGTCAGACAACTCGTGAGTCTTGGCGACCTACTCCCATAGAACACTACCTTCGACTGCTCGGGAGTCTTAAGGTTTATACACTTTTTCTGGCAATCTATCATCGCTCCATGGTTAAATAACCAATCCATCCCTAGAATTACATCAAATTCTCCTAATTGAATTGGGATTAAGTCCACAGGTAACTTATATCCCCTGATATCTGCAACGCAGTTCCTATGGACATGGTTAACGGGAATGACTTCCTTATTAGCAACTTCTATGTTCATAGGATATTCTAATTCTTCATGAGGTAAGTTTAGTCATTGGGAGAATTCATGCGAAACGAAGGAACAAGTAGCACCCGAATCAAATAATATGTAAGCAGATATATCATTGATCGGAATGATACTCGAAACCACGTCCCTGGATGCAACCGCATCCTGAACCGTCATGTTGAAAGTCCTTGCTATTGGTCGATTCTGAGTTGGTGGTCCACCAATTGTGAGAGGTCCACCGCTTGGTCCCCTCCCTCCATTTCCTCCTGCTGAGTTTTTCTTTGGGCAGCTCCTCGCCTGATGATCTAATGCTCCACAGTTGAAACATCCATTTCTCTTCGGTGCAGAGCAGTTGGGAGAGATGTGCCCCTCCTGCCCGCAATTGAAACAGACATTCTTCCCTTTTAGACATGCCCCCGAGTGATTCCTTCCACACTCCTTGCACACCTCAGTCCTCTTCTTTGCTTCCCCTAATTTGCCCCCAGAGTTTCCCGAGTTGACATTATTGTTGTTCTTGTTCCACTTTCTCTTAATTGCACCGTTGCTGCTGCTGCCTTCTCCACGGTTTCCTCCTTCAGTCTTCTTCTTTTTCTCCTTGTTGAACTTCATTAGGGCTTCACTTCCGCCCTCAGTGATTATAGCTTTCTCCAGGAGAGTCGCGAAACTATTTGTCTGCAGCACCGAAAGTCTTCTGTATAGCCATGGTTTGAGGCCTTGCTCAAACCTCCTCATCTTTCTCTCCTCAGTGTTGACCTGATGAGGTGCGAACCTCGCCAGCTCGTTAAACTTTGCAGCGTACTGCGGTACCGTCATATCTTCTTGTTTCAGCTCCAGGAATCGCATCTCCATGCGACTCTGCATACTAACAGGAAAATAATTCTCGAAAAAGATTTTCTTGAACCCTTCCCAAGGTATCACACCTTCTCCAGCTCAGGTCTGATTTGCCTCCCACCAGTAGTTGGCTTCACCTTTCAGCATATACGTGGCGAAGATAGTCTTCTGGTCGTCTCCTACTCGGGCGATAGCGAATGCCTTTTCGATTTCCTTAACCCAAGTTTGGGCTTCGATGGGTTCAGTAGTTCCTTTGAACTCAGGTGGTCCCGCGCTTTTGAAGTCTTTAAAGTGTGCCCCAGGGGCCACTGGAGGGTTATTGACATTCGGGGTTCGATTTTAAAGTGCCCCCGCCAACATGTCTACAAACTGCTGCATAGGGTTCGGTGGATCCCCAGCATTACCGTCTGACCCCTCGGGTGCTTGACGACGTCTTCCTCTAGCCATCTATCTATTCAAAATGAACTTAATATTATTATCTCATAACTTCCTCTTCTCCTGACATCCTATAATCAAAACACAAAGCAACTCATTTAGAAAAATAGATATTGATTTTGTTTTTAGAAAATAGATTTGACACTACACATGTAACTCTATGTGAGTTCATCTCCCTATCATCTCCACTAACTCTCTCTAAGGTTATAGCCCAAGGTTCCCCACCTAAGGTTTATAACCTAAAGCTCTGATACCAACCTGTGACACCCCCAAATCCGTGTAACCTCGATTACAGGACATGGTGCTCACGATAACATACATCATCATCTATGTAAGTAACTCTAATAATAATAATAATATTAACTATTACATACTAATTCAAAATAAAGTCCCAAGTCTTTACAACCTTTAATAAACTGAAACTTAAACTTAGCGTTTATCGCTACATCACATCATATGCGGAAATATAATTATTACATAAATAGCTCTCATCATTTCATCTTAGACTTTCCTTTGTCCTTGCCCGAGCCCTCAGCGTTATCAGCCTTAACTGAAAAGTTTAAGCAAGAATGAGCACAAATTGCCCAGCAAGTATATAAAGTGGTTTGAGAACATACATCCGAAGTAGAAGCATTAGTATGAATATTTCTCAATAGTTGAAATAAAGATCAAGAGATAAACCAGAATATCAAGATAAGAGTTCTGGAATTCTCAATAACATACTAAGGGGTGATAGATACCCTGAACATTACTTTGTTTCATCAAAAACCATCAGACGGTTTAACAATCAAAATAGATTATAAACGGTCTCTGCAAGTACTCTAGGTGATCAGCCTATCGTACCCTACATTGTGCACAAGTATAAAGTTTAAACGCATAAGCGTAAATGGGACTATATGCCCGACATCAGTTACCCCGTTATCCAGGTTGTTCATCTTAGTATTCATGTGGGACCTCACCAAAGCAATTTGGATCGGTAAACATTCAATAGCTTCAAAGGATTTGAATTGTTCAAACAATATACTATTTTTGCATCAATAACATCTAGCTGAAACGAAAGCTAGAAAGCATGCTTGAATATAGTTCATCAAGGGTATACAACTTTAAAGTATAGCAGTCACAGTAGGAACTGAATCATCAATAACATTTCGCATCACAATTGAAGTTATAGAACTTTACAATAAAGAAGCTTGCACGAATGATTAATTAATCACAAGCCCAAACTTACCCTCGCTGCAATCAACTGAATAAGAGTTGAATAAATTTATAATGAAAAATAGGGTAAGAAACTTGCCTTGATCGTTGTTTACCAATAACAGATTAACAGCTTACAGCTATCTGCACTTCACGTGCCCTACACAATTGTATAATTATGCACATCAAATATTAGCAACGCATAGTAGTTGTAATATAAACTTTACTCTATAATTTTCAGAGTTTACTCTACGATTTTCACTGACTCTACGATTTTCAGAGACTCTACGATTTTCAGAGACTCTACGATTTTTACTCTACGATTTTCACTGACTCTACGATTTTCAGAGACTCTACGATTTTTAGAGACTCTACGATTTTCAGAGACTCTACGATTTTTACTCTACGATTTTCACTGACTCTACGATTTTCAGAGACTCTACGATTTTTACTCTACGATTTTTACTGACTCTACGATTTTTACTCTACGATTTTCACTGACTCTACGATTTTCAGAGACTCTACGATTTTTACTCTACGATTTTTACTGACTCTACGATTTTCAGAGGCTCTACGATTTTTACTCTACGATTTTTATTCTACGATTTTCACTGACTCTACGATTTTCAGAGACTCTACGATTTTCAGAGACTCTACAATTTTTACTCTACGATTTTCACTGACTCTATGATTTTATTCCCGCTGATCTAAAGATGATATGACCACGATACTTGGACACCATAAACTTCATACATCAAGGTATTTTTCAAAAATATAACATTCATAAAACTAGCATGCTAAGACCACAAATCAACTGCATAGAAAAGCGTTCCAGCACTAGTTTTATACTTAGAAAAAATCTGGAATTTTCTAGAATTCTGCAGATTTTATTACCAACATGCATGCTTATGATTTTCATAACTTGCTCAATTTAACTCCCTTTCTTATGAAATTTGGACAGGTTGCACCTCATGCTACATACGATTTTATAAAATTATAACATACGCTAATCGAGTCATCTACACCATGATTCCGAGGCTCCGAAAACCCCCAAAAATCACAGATTACTAGATAAACTCAATTTGACAAAAATTCGGGATTTTGCTTCTAGCATGCAATTAAATTATTCCTAATGTCCTGATCATCTATTCTCACATGTTTTCACATTTCACAACATCAAACTTCAACAAACTTCCACCTTTTTGATTAATTTAGCACCTTAGAGACATTTTATCAAAGGTAGAGCATGCATTGCTTAATTCTTTGATTTTCTATGAATTTGATGCATGATTAACCCATATCTTTTGTTGTTAATGATCTATAATCATCAAACAACAGTAACATGGAAACACAAAGCCACAATAAATCATTTACCAATTTTATAAGCATTTTCTTCTCATTTTTCTTATAAAAATAAAATGGGTTCATGAATTACCTTTTGAAGAATTTCTTCTTGGTTTAATATGATGCTCCTTCTCCTTGCTTGTCAAATCCTCAGTAATCCTCCAAAATTAGTTCTAACTCTCTTAGGCTCTCAATTTCTGGGAGCTGTCGTTTACACTCCTAAATTAACCTCACTTTCACTTTATAAATTTAAACAATTAGCACAGTAGTAAGCAAGGATCGATCCCACAGAGAGTGATTTATTTTATATTTATCCTATGATTTCTAATGAAAAGGGGATTTTGAATTAATTAATTAAATTAACAAGAATAATCTAATAAGAATAAACAATGAATAAAAAGCTTCAGTTCTTCAGTTCAGTATCACCTTTTTACAATAATAGATTAATCAAGTGTAACATTATTTATCCTTCAATGAAACTAATAGTCCTAGGTAACAACAAGCTCTGCTACCCGAAACTCCCCTTAGATTGTCACTAAATGAAACAAGCTCTTCACAAGATTCTAACAATTATATAACCTAGAATAAGCTCTCTAGATTTAATATAATAGCAGCATTAAGAACTAGGGAATTAGACTATTCCAAGCAACAAACACATAAGCTCGGATTGTTTAACTTGTCTTCTGATAATCATAGCAATATTCAAAAGCTTGTCCACAATCAGATATTACTAATTACTACTTGTGATTAGAAACAATATCAATTACACGTAATATTATTCCTTGATCTAGCATATGATATTTGTTAAGCAACTCAATCCTGCAGAAATCAAATTAGTTAAGCCAAATAGCATTCAGAAATTAAATCAGATTATCAAGAATGAATTTCATGTGAGAAGGAATAAATAATGAATACTCAATTAACCATTAATTATAAATAAGGTTCAACATCCCTTAGAACTGAATAAAAATAACTTAGCTCATATCTTCAATCCTCCAATGTTGTAGATGAGAGAATGTAGTAGATGATTGAATCACTAAAACCCTGACTAGCCTCCTCTATTTATAGTGCTAGACAAAGTCCTAAATCATATAGGAAGTAGAAATCCAAATCCTAAGAGGAATTACAAAGAATAACTAGTTTCCATAAAGAAATAGAATCTAATTTGGAAATAAATCTTAGTATAAAGTAAATCCTAAAGCTAATAGAAATATCAATCCAATTCCATGTAGAAGTATGCCAAAATCTGCATTTAGAAACTTTCCAAAAATTCATGATTTCTTGATTTTCCCGCTCAAATTCGCTGGGGCGAATTTTCATTTCCTGCTGCGACGTCTTTTGGTAAAACGAGCATAACTTTTGATCCAGAGGGAGTTACGGGGTCTACTACCTATCAAAACGAAGATATCGACGAGATCTACAACTTTCATTCTTTGAGAATCGATAGAATCTCTCTTCATCAAGGTCGAAATCGGGCTCCAAGTGGCTGCTGTGTAAATTGCAACTTTCAAACTTTGAGGTTCAATGTCCGTTTAGTAAAAATATCATAACTTTTTCATATGAACTCCGATTGGGACGATTCAAGATGTTCCGGAAAGCTAAGCAAGAGCTCTACAATAAAATCCAAGTTCCAAGCCAAGAACATGCTTCCAACTTAATGCTAAAAATCTTGCAATTTCCTCTTTTCCTCATTTCAGCTCCAATTCCTCCTGAAATCATTAAACACCTTAATAAGCTCATATACACATGAAACATGCAATAAAACTAAATATAATGGAATAAAAATACATGAATAATATGCACTCATCAAATTCCCCCACACTTAACCTTTTACACGTCCTCGTGTAAACCAAAAGTTTGATTTCCAAAAAATTCTATTCAACCATAGTGTCAAAAGATTTCAAGATACAAATAATGACTATCAACACTAAATTTGCAAAAATCTAATCAACGCCTTATCAATTAACTCACAATTACCAACTTTATCATTTCACCAATGAATTTCATTAAATCAAATTGTAGCCACATAAGTAACTTTCCCAAAATCATCATACTTACTCAACTTAGTTACCATGGAGCAAAAACCGTGCACACTGACTCATACCCAAGAACAGATTTTTCTTACTTTTTAATTTTTTTCATAGAACCTTCTTTTTAGCACAGATGAATGTATTTTCATGCTTCTTCTTTTTTCGTATTTTTTTTTCTTGACATGTGCAATGTCTCCTTTTCTTAGGCTTTTCAGAGTTACCCATTAGCGAACTTTCCACCAACGACTCCCAAACCAGATGATCTTAGGGCGCTAGGTGTAGAGACACCCCTAAGGGCTTACTTATTCAAGTAACAAAGGCCACAAAAGTTGACTAGTCAAGCTGCTTTTATCCATCGCACTTTTCAGCGTGAATACCGATGCTTCCCGAGGCTTAGATACCCAGTTATTTCGCACAATGGACATTGAAGCAGATTTTCAATTTTCGTTTTTTTTCCTTATCTTTTTTTTTTCATTCATCATTTTTTTCACATGGTTCTGCAACAACATAAGCAAGTTAAACAGTTCTAAGTCATGAAATCAGTACACATAGACAACTCCACAAATAACTTAGCCAAATAAACATGATTCTCATATTCAAGTACTCATGTATCACAAATTCAATTCAAATCAGTTACTATGGATCATGGCTTAGTCTTCATCATTCATTAACCAACTAAGCATTAAATAGATTTTGAAATGTAGCATTAATTTTCAATCTTTGACTTTAATCTTTTAACACATAGCCAGATAGAATCATGAAATCAAAATTTTCAAAAGCATTAATTTTTTTTTAAATTCCCCATCAAAATCGGATCAATATTCCTAAATAAAATAAAAACCTAAATCTTCCCCCCACACTCAAACCTTACATTGTCCCCAATGTAAGAAAATCATGTAAAGAAGAAAATACTACTAGCTAACATTCAATAAAAAACTAAAAAGTAAAGGGATAGAAAAATCAAATCTGGAATCTTGGGTTGCCTCCCAAGCAGCTGCCCTTATTTATTGTCATTGGCTTGACATCATCCTTCTCATCCTATGTAATTGGACTTGTGTACTTCAAGTGGACTGGTAACAATTTCAATTCTTCATTAGGAGCATCTTTCAGATCCTGATTTTGCTCCATTCCAGCCCTTAAATCCTCCTTATATATTTGCTCAAGAGATTCATGTACTGTAGAGTCAACAACATCAATAAAAAAAATAGAATTAACATTACCAAGATACCTCTTAACTTTATATATGCTGAACTGGACATGTGCATCGTCCAATTCCACGTGTAAGGTCCAATGGTGTTTATCATCGTGTGTTGTTGCTGGTACAAGGAAAGTATCATCATCTATGTCCTCCTTATAGAAATCTGCAGGAATTATTAATTCTTCCATCTCTACCTCTTGTTCATCATTTTCAGACTTTGAATACCCGATTTCTTCAAATTTAGCAGTAGTCTCGAGCACATCCAAATGGTTTCCACTAGTGAACTCCTTCTCATCTTTAAGTTCTTGTTCCCTATTCACCATTTCTTCAAGGAATTTTTCATTAGACTCTCTATACCACATTGAATTCTTTCCAACTTTCCAATTCCTTGTTAGAACTTGGGGAAAAGGTAGTTTCAGTTCATAAGCAGAAAGAGGTGGAAATTTGTGCATGAGTACATCACTGCTGCCTATTTCACTATTGTTGGACTTGCATTGTATTGAATTTTCTTGTTGTTGATCCTCTGCACCACATCTCAATGTTATGGCACTTACATTTTCAACAGTTTGAGAAAGTGACCTTCCCACTGTGGTTGCAAGTTGACCAACTTGGTCCCTCAGATCTTGAACAGAAGTTCTTGTCTCCTGCTGGAATTGTTGTGTCTGACACATGAACTGTTGTGTTTGGTTCATGAATGCCTTGAACATATTCTCCATAGATGTCCCAAAATTGACAGGTACTTCTTGATTTTTTGTGTGGTATTGAGGTTGAGCTTGCTGAATACCTTGCATATTCTTTGTAGCCATTTGTCGAACCAAAGCAGTTAAATCAGAAATCTGCTGCTCCAAGTCTCTCGTGCTTGCCCCATTTACCCTTTGTAGTGTGAGATCCATCTTAGTTCCATACTGTTGTGAGTTAGCTGCCATGTTTGAAATTAAGTTCCTTGTCGCTTCTTGAGTCTTGTCTACTAGTGCTCCTCCACTTGCTGCATCAATCATGCTTCTTTCCATTGGTAGCAACCCCTCATAGAAGTACTGGATCAAGTAATGTTCATCAATTCCATGAGGTGGACAGCTGGAACACAACTTATTGAACCTTTCCCAATACTCATAGAGATTCTCTCCATTGAACTGCCTGATTCCACATATCTCCTTTCTTATATCGGTAACTCTTGATGCAGGAAAATACCTCTCCAAGAATAACCTTTGCATATCAGTCCATGATCGTATTGATCCAGAAGGTAGATAGTATAACCAGTCTTTAGCCAAATCTGCTAATGAGAATGGAAAAAGTTTAAGCTTGATCTGCTCCTCTGCCACTCCTTGTACTTTCATCGTGGAACATACCACATGGAACTCCTTTAGATGCTTATATGGATTTTCACCTGTAAGACCACGAAAAGTAGGCAAAAGATGAATTAGTCTAGATTTAAGTTCAAAAACAACATCTAAAGTAGGATACTCAATACAAAAAGATGATTGATCAAAATCGAGAGTATGCAGTTCTTTTAAAGTCCTATTTTTGTTTGGCACCACCATCTTCTCTTCAAGTGATGGAACAAGAGTTTCTTCTATATCTACAGTTTTCTCTATCTCTTGAACAAAATTTAAGTCAATAGAGTGAGAAGATTAAGTTATAAAATAAAAACAAAAACAAAATAATAAATAATAAAAATAAACGAAAACAAAGAATAAACAAAACAAATAACACTCCCCGGCAACGGCGCCAAAATTTGGGAGCTGTCGTTTACACTCCTAAATTAACCTCACTTTCACTTTATAAATTTAAACAATTAGCACAGTAGTAAGCAAGGATCGATCCCACAGAGAGTGATTTATTTTATATTTATCCTATGATTTCTAATGAAAAGGGGATTTTGAATTAATTAATTAAATTAACAAGAATAATCTAATAAGAATAAACAATGAATAAAAAGCTTCAGTTCTTCAGTTCAGTATCACCTTTTTACAATAATAGATTAATCAAGTGTAACATTATTTATCCTTCAATGAAACTAATAGTCCTAGGTAACAACAAGCTCTGCTACCCGAAACTCCCCTTAGATTGTCACTAAATGAAACAAGCTCTTCACAAGATTCTAACAATTATATAACCTAGAATAAGCTCTCTAGATTTAATATAATAGCAGCATTAAGAACTAGGGAATTAGACTATTCCAAGCAACAAACACATAAGCTCGGATTGTTTAACTTGTCTTCTGATAATCATAGCAATATTCAAAAGCTTGTCCACAATCAGATATTACTAATTACTACTTGTGATTAGAAACAATATCAATTACACGTAATATTATTCCTTGATCTAGCATATGATATTTGTTAAGCAACTCAATCCTGCAGAAATCAAATTAGTTAAGCCAAATAGCATTCAGAAATTAAATCAGATTATCAAGAATGAATTTCATGTGAGAAGGAATAAATAATGAATACTCAATTAACCATTAATTATAAATAAGGTTCAACATCCCTTAGAACTGAATAAAAATAACTTAGCTCATATCTTCAATCCTCCAATGTTGTAGATGAGAGAATGTAGTAGATGATTGAATCACTAAAACCCTGACTAGCCTCCTCTATTTATAGTGCTAGACAAAGTCCTAAATCATATAGGAAGTAGAAATCCAAATCCTAAGAGGAATTACAAAGAATAACTAGTTTCCATAAAGAAATAGAATCTAATTTGGAAATAAATCTTAGTATAAAGTAAATCCTAAAGCTAATAGAAATATCAATCCAATTCCATGTAGAAGTATGCCAAAATCTGCATTTAGAAACTTTCCAAAAATTCATGATTTCTTGATTTTCCCGCTCAAATTCGCTGGGGCGAATTTTCATTTCCTGCTGCGACGTCTTTTGGTAAAACGAGCATAACTTTTGATCCAGAGGGAGTTACGGGGCCTACTACCTATCAAAACGAAGATATCGACGAGATCTACAACTTTCATTCTTTGAGAATCGATAGAATCTCTCTGCATCAAGGTCGAAATCGGGCTCCAAGTGGCTGCTGTGTAAATTGCAACTTTCAAACTTTGAGGTTCAATGTCCGTTTAGTAAAAATATCATAACTTTTTCATATGAACTCCGATTGGGACGATTCAAGATGTTCCGGAAAGCTAAGCAAGAGCTCTACAATAAAATCCAAGTTCCAAGCCAAGAACATGCTTCCAACTTAATGCTAAAAATCTTGCAATTTCCTCTTTTCCTCATTTCAGCTCCAATTCCTCCTGAAATCATTAAACACCTTAATAAGCTCATATACACATGAAACATGCAATAAAACTAAATATAATGGAATAAAAATACATGAATAATATGCACTCATCAATTTCTCTCCATGTTTACTCACTTGGTGGAATTTTCTTAAAAGAAAAGTGTGTTTGTATATATGTATAGCTTTGTTAGAGTCTTTTGATTTTCATAACCCCCAACTCCCATAACCCCCAACTCTAATGATTAGTTACTCACCATATTTAATAATACAATAATATAGATAATTAATAGGAAGAATGTGGGAGTTAGAGAAATTGAATGTGGGAGTTAAAAAAATAAAAAGAATTTTGATTTTAAGGAATAAAATAAATTACTTCCACTTTAGCTATTATGTAATATACGTATACTCCCTCCCTTGTCCCAAATTAATAGTCTCATGGTCCATCAGTTCAGCTGATTTCTATTATATAAAAAAAATACATATATTATTTTAATCAATTATTCAATTAATAAGCTATTTGACTATTTTACCCTTCGGGACCAAACTTTGCGAACCATATATCGATTCCTACTAAAGTTGATATTCCGGACGTCATGGGACTATCCGTTTAGTCCAATTCATATCTAAAATTCGTAGTTGACTTTTTCCTCGAAAAAGTCAACTAGTTGACTTTAACCAAAAAGTCAATTGTGACACTTTTTCGTGATTACAGTCTATCCTGACTAATTTTGACATTCCGGACTCGAATACACAGTCCGAGTCTCTAAATTCTGCTCCTAACTCCAGCTCATGATTTAATATCATCCCACGAAATAAAATAAAATAATTCCCTACTTAATTTTATTTAAATAGTTAAATAAAACCAAACCAACCATTTAAATACATCTCATCACATATCTTGAAATAACACATATATGTACCACACCCATACATCTAATAAATGAAATCACCCAAAAGATTCATATAAATTCGTTCATTAATAATTCTTAAGTTAAAAAAAATCTCGGATATTACAAAAGTTTTTCTCAAAAACGTGCAAAAATTGAATGAAATAAAAATGACGAAAAGTATTGTTATGTACTTTTCACTCGTTTAACCATATTAGGGGAAAACATGAAGGAAAACGCTTAACACCAAAATGTGTTTTTCAGTTTTTTGGAGATCTGAAAAATACGTAAAAGTTGATCGGTAAAGAAAAGAAGAAATATCCAAAAATATTTGGATTCCGAGAATCGTAATTTTTGTAAGACGGAAGCACGAAGCTTTCAAGGGAAGCTTCATAAATAGTAAGGAGGTCTATTGAGGAGGTGTGAATAGTAAGGAGGTTGGGGCAAAATAACAAAAATGCCCCTAGCCTTGGTTTTCTATAAATAGGAAGCTTAATTCATTTGTTTAGGATTTTGAAAAATCCTATAACACTTAAGAGAGAGAGAGAGAGGTCGGATAAAAGGAGAAGAAGGAGGAAAAGCTTGCTTGTGAGCAAACTTTGTCCGACGGAAGGAGATTATAGAAGAAAGGTAATCCAAAAACATAACTTCTAGATAATTTTTCTTTAAGTTTTTATGTTAAAACATAGCTTAATGAGAATAAGAAGTAAATGATGTTATGAATGATTTCATATATTTGAAATCATTGATAAAAGAAGAAATAGGAATTTGAAGTTTATTTTATAAATTTCTTAAGGAAGTGTATAATTCGTAATGAATTAAAACGATCCGAGTGGATCGTATGAATGATTAGGTGAAATAAGTAAGGAACGGTGTTCTATAACATCAAATTCCAAGAAAAAGTAAAATTGTAATCAAAATATCGATTAAAAATGAAGAACGAACGAAAAACGCGAAGAACACGCGACGAACGTGAAAAACGTTGTTGATGGACAAATTAAAACCATCGTAGTATAATTGTTGTTGATGGACAAGTTTAAAACCACCGCGTATAAGTTAGTTGCTTATTTCTTAGTTAGAAAAGGTAGAAACATTTATGAAGAACAAATTAAAACTTAGTTATAATGAAGTAATGGCGAAAATTTCGTAAAAGATGAACGGGAACTAGAAAGTTAGTAAACAAACCCGAATGTGTAGGGTTTCATAAAAATGTAAGAGAATGTAGAAAACATGAGTTGTAGACTCAAAAACGAATGAGTTTCGAGTTCGGATGACCTAATTACGGACGAACGAACGAAGAACGTTAAAAACGTAAAACAAACTAAGGACGAAGATTAAGCTAATTGAATGGTATATTAACGGATTCAGAACGAAGTTTTGTCCATGGGTAATCGAAGTACATAAGATAAGGAAGAAAATGGCTTTAAACGACCTCATTCTAAGTTATAACGAATAAGATATGAGATTTCAAAGTACGCATCTCAAACATTATACAAGACTTAGAAGAAAAAAAATTAGGTTTTGTGCTCGACACCTCAGCGCCAGCTAAGCCTTGGGAGGCGGTGGTGTAGCACAAGGCCTAGACCATCAGCTACTGCTGAATGGCATCACAGCGCAAGAGATAGGGAAGAAAGTGTCACCGCAGCACCAGCCTCGGCAGTTTGACATTGTAGAGTGGCGCTGCAGCGCGAGGTAAATGAAGGGGCCCGACACCGCAGCGCCATTGCAGGGAAAAAGCCAGTGATGAGCTTTTATGTGTTCAATTACTAGGGGATGTGTAAGAAAGAAATATGAACATGTAGTTCAACTAATGTAACACTTAATCAGGTGTATTAAACCTTTAATGAAGGTTAAACGGAAAGATTAAACGAGATTAAAAGACAAAGAATGTGAACGCGGGTCACAGAACTGATATCCGGGGACCGTAATCGCAATAAAACGAACATGGGGAATTGTTATGATTGTGATTCCATAAACATTGAGTAACGAGGGTAATGTATAACATTTTGATGTTATGACATGGTAATGAGAGATGAATGTAAAGCGTATAAATGTTGTAAACGCAACATTATTGCGATGAACGATCGGTCTTAGCATACAGTGAATCGTATGGGGTTCAGGTGTTGGGTAATGAATGAAAGCAATTAAAACTTTTGGTAGAGGTTGAATGAGAGATTAAGGGATGAACAACGTAAATAATTCTCGTGAATCGTATTCACGTCAGGCAAACGTTCTAAGTATACATTTGTTGTATGACTTAGACGTTGGCGAAGGTAGTAAGTAAGATATGATTCATCAAGAAAGCTGTAGTGAATGGTAATAAGAGTAATGAAAGTCGAATGTGAGTCAGATGGAGAATGTTAGAATGAAATATAAGCGTTAAACACTTGAACAGATGTAAAGGTTAAGTGTACGCGAATATTAAACGGGTAGAACCTACACCCCATGTATGGTTTGACCGTAAGATAATAAAGACCAATGATTAAACTTGTGAATGGTGAAAAAGCTGAATTAAGGACAAGTACGTATAACGTAAAGAAGCCGAGTTAATGTTTATAACTTGGATGATGTTTCGAGTCAAATTAATCAGACATTGTAAGATAAGAATAAGGTAACGTAAAATGCTTAACGCTATAAATGTGTAGAATGAATATGTAATGATCGTTCTGAGTATACAAAAGACTATATGACTTAGAAGATAAAGAATAAACCCTGAGGTATGTCATTTAGTTTCCAGAAAGATATAAGGAATTAGAAATTGACTTAACGAACATTATAGTTTAATAGTTCGTATAAGTTAAGATGATTTTAGGTGGTAGTACAATCGTAATCTTTGATGGTTGACATATGGGAGCTAGGCTAAACAATTCCTTTAGAGAGTGAAGGTATATACAAAACTGGCAACCGATCTAACTCGCTGTTGTGGGAAGTGTAGATGAGACGGAAACTTATTTGTTGGTTGTTTGTGGGAAACCACTCAGAGTACCATATGGACTACTAGCAGAGAAACGATGTGTGCTGAGTCCTAGAGAAGTTATAAGAAGAAGATAAGAATGTAAGTCATCAAAGATGATGAACGTTTAAGTAAGACATCTCCGTATGTCATGAAGCTGTAGACCAGTAGAGAAAGTTGGTCACGTAACTTAGTTTGTAAGAACGCGAACCCTAAGAAGTAAAGTTAAGCAAACCAATGTGTCAAGTCAAGTATATGACTAATTGGTGTATGTGTTATTTCCTTATTTTCTACATAGGAATTGGAATGAGCAGTTTAACGTAAACTATAAGTTGTAGCTGTGCATAAGGCAAGTTTCCTAACTTCATTCATATTCTAAATAAATGTTAGTTTCTTAAACTTCTCAGATGTTGAACTTGAGAAATTCTGTCTATGTGCGAATGTGTGATATTTGTACAAGGTGGTATAACGTATGAGGTGTGACGCCCCCAAAATAGGTATACATCACCTATTCTGAGCAGCCAAATACATGGTACAGAATACAAATACAATCTTTAATATACAACAAGAGAGCTGTGAGTTTTAATACAAATATTGTCTTCTAGACAATATCCACTCTCAGAATAAGTCCTTATTATATTTATTGTCACGCTATTTAACAGAATAGTGAGGACTATTAATGCTATCATCTGGACCGTCACTCCGTTCCCTGACTCGTCCCAGCTATATTCTCATTTCCTGAAGAGAACAGTGAAGGAAAGGGTGAGCTCAACTAGCCCAGTATGAAATATTATAACTAAGATAATGCAGAATAAATTATCATTAGTCTTCAACAATGTTAATCTGATAAAATATAATAGATATCAAGTTTAACTGCAGCGGAACAAGCAATCCATTAGAAGAGTCAAGTAAAGAATAAAATCTACTATCTTCCATGATTTAAAAAGTTTTCATCAATTTTTATCGCTGAGACTCAGCTTAATAAATAAACCACATCATCAAATCATCCCTGTACTACGGGCCAATGATATTCATTAAATCATCAATGGTCATGACTATACCGAATAATCCCTAGTCATAATCATACCAAGTCCATCTCTGCACGTAAGCCAAAGATATACAACAATAAAACCAATAATTAATAATCCATCTTTGCACGTAAGCCAAAGATATACAATTCAATAATCAACAGTCCATCTTTGCACGTAAGCCAAAGATAACTTTCATCGCCATATAAGCATGAGGATGATGACAATGATATCAGCATTACTCAAACGAAAACAAGGATAAATATTAAAAAATTTAAATTTATCCAAATATTATCCATCACTTAAATAACTCATAATCTAATATTGTTAATATTATAACAATATTTTAATCACTTTTTAAACTTATAAATAATTTATTTCAATTGTTTACACTTTACCACATAATGCATTTAATCATTCAAAAATGTCATACTCATAAGATTTCATCACCAATGATCAAATCTCTCATAAAAAATCTGCATATACCTTATATAGGATTTCTAAGCCATAAAATCCTATTTTTCCAACTTTGTTACTTCACATAACATATTTAACTCATGTGTTCGTAACTAAACTACTTTCATGAAAATACCAAATCAGTCCCAAAAATATTTATTTTCTGGGATTTAGCAGAATATAGTCCCATAATGAACATATATTTTTCTCGTAATTTTTAAAATTCATTTACTATTTTTCAAAAAATAATTTCTAATTAATTCCTTAAGAAATTAGTTACCTCAAGGTTAACTCTAGAAATTTCCAATTCTTGGCAGGATCTTACACATATTAATGTGAGCTTCAGTTTAGATTTCATTGTCATCGGAGTTATAGAACTCCGGTTATAGCGTTTTTTGTCGAAAAAACCTAAATATTGAAATGGTCATAACTTGCTCATTTTAAGTCGGAATGAGCTCATTTTTGGAGAGGTGGTTCTTTATACCATATACTTTCATGTCCCAAAAGGCCAGAATATTTCTCATAAATTAAGTGGCCGAAAATTCCCTTACAAAATTATGGACAGTAGCTTTTTGCTATTTTCTAGCTTTTGACTCCTTTGCTAAAAACAGTCCACACGAATATCTATAACACCTTTTCTAGTGATTCCACTTGGATAAGTTAGTAAACTCATAGATCTAACTTTAGGATCTGACCACACTCAAAAATTCAAAATATAATAGGAGATATGGTCGATTGAATTTCATGTTACATTTTCACCAAAATCTGATTTTTTAACTCTTTGTGATTTCTAAGAAACTTTCATGTTTTCACATAATAACCAAAATAACTTATCATAACACTTGTTAATACTACATATACTCATGGTTTTCATCAATCCATTGCTTTTATTATGACTTTCTTCATAATTCACGTAGACAGATCATTTTCACAATTTAATAAGGAATGAATATAAAGGGTTAATCACCATGTATGTGGTAATCCACATAGACAGGTTATTCAAACAGAATAATAAAGAATGGAATAATAGAAGGATTCACCATGCATGCAATAGAGACCATACAGATAGGTTATTCCTAACAGAATAATAAAGAACGGAACCAGGTCTGGCGTAATCCGCACCGACAGGATATTCCAACAGAATAATAAAGAACGGAACCAGGTCATGAGAAATTCGCACCGACAAGATATTCCAACAGAATAATAAATAATGGAACCAGGTGCGATTAAAATGTTCAGACAGGATATTCCGACAGAATAATAAAGAACGGAATAATAGAAGAATTTCACCATGCACGCAGTACTTTGCATATACAGGTTATTCCAACATAATAATAAAGAATTGAATAACAGAAGAAGTTCACCATGTATGCGGTACTTCGCATAAACAGGTTATTCCAACAGAATAACAAAGAATGGAATAACAAATCTTACGAGTATTGAAAGAAATAATTCTCTTCATGAATACGAAAGAATAATACCCCTTACCTCAAAAGAAGACCGAATACTGGAATAGTGAGATAGTAGACTTCTCTTCTTCTTTCTCTCTATAATTTCTCTCTATAATAATGGCTCTAAAGCTTTAATGAATTGGTGAGAAATGAAGGAAGAATGAGCTCCTATTTATAGGAAAACATAGTTTCGATAATTGCACTATTTTGGGGCTCAAAAATTACAGTACAATACCTCCAACTTTACTTTCATTTTTAATTTAGTCCTGCAAGTATTATCAAATTTGCACCACCTCCCCTAATAGTAAATCATGTGACTCAATAGTAAATCATGTGACTCAATAGTTCTAAATATGTGAAAAAATAAATTACAGTATAGTACCTCCATCTATACCTCCATTTTTAACTTAGTCATGCAAGTATCATCAATCTTGCACCAACTCCCCTAATAGTAAATGAATGTGACTCAATAGTAATTCGTGAATAGTAACTCATGAATAGTAACTCGTGAATAGTACTCCAACATGAAAAGTGCCCTGAATACCCGATTGAACAATATAATCTCCAGACATCAATTATTATCAAAATAAATATCGATTTCTACTAACAAAAATAATTCCAACACAATGGAACTATCAAATTCATCTTTAATCAACACGAACTTATTCATCATTAATATTATAACTCGCAATATTTAACAACCAGGTCATTCCCAGGACAGAGGGGGGTTTCCAAAAAGGATTTCTCCCTATTGGCACGAAATTAGATGACCAAACCTCTCCTTGACAGAACTTCTAGACATTTTAAATATTGCAATTTAATAATATGAACAACTTTGTCGTCTCAATTATTGATTTAATAATATAAAATATTGTGTAGATGATACTGTGACAATAATCGAATCAATAATATGAGAGATATGATGCAGCAATTAATGTAGCAATAATGGAATATAACTGAGTGACTTATCATGTAAGCATCAATAATCAATACCGTGTGCTACTATGAAACCACACGTATTACTGTACTTTACTACAGGGTAGTTCAACAGTATTAACGGTAAAACCTCCGTCGTTATTTTCATAAAATATTTTTATCGTTTTCTAACTATGACAGTACTTCTGTTGTGGGGTCCTCCAATAATTATGTCATCGTACGAATATTCCCTGACAAAAAGAATATTCCCTGGCCAACTGAATATTATATAACAACTTGCGTACTTTGCAAAATTTATAAATATTACCCACAACTATAACATTATATCAAATCCATACCATAATATTCAAAAAAAATATTTCGAGAAATTTAAATCTTTATTCATAAAATTTGGGGTCTCACATGAGGCCTTGTACCATAATGTGAACACTTCGGTGTTTTTATGAGATGAATTATTCTGTGATTGAACTGTTCAATAAAAAATGTTCTTTTTATACATGAACCGTTATTGTTAAGTCTGTGCTATTGATTCTAGCCAGACAGGATGTGTATGAAAGAAGGTAGAAAAATGAAAGTATTTCAAAGTGAATGTGACTAGTGTTTTAAAATGATAGGAATCGATATTATTCCTATTATTCAAGTTGCTTCATAACCTTTGTTCAGTTATTGAAGTCTTAAAAGATTGTTTGAATTCTTAAAGTTGTTTGTTCAACGGTTATGACTTACTGAGCAATTGAATGCTTACACTTGCTTTAAATAAAAATATTTTCAGCGAACAATGTTAGAAAGAATTTAAGGATCCCGTAAAGATTAAGCTGATCGGTATCCAGAAGAAGTGCCATTCATTAGATGAATAAGCGTGAAAATCAAGCGAAGACTTATAATATAGAATGATAGAATTAAACTATAAAATAGTTTAATGAACGATTATGTATCCTTGGTAGCGGATGAAAGTCACTCGTGCAAGATGTAAAGAATAATGCAATTATCATTATTTGTAATGAAAGAGGTTATAAGGTATTAGAACCTGGGATTTGAGAATGTATGTTGTTATATTTTGATATATAATGATGTATGTTTGGAAGAAGATGGGATCGTGATGTACGGAATCCGGATGTGAAAATAGACCGGATTTCGGGGCGTTATATCAGCTAAATCGAAAAGATACAAAATTCGGTTGGAGAGAGGATTGTGAGAAGAGTTTTCAAGAACTCAAGAGGAGACTCATTTCAGCACCTATTTTGACAATACCATCTGGTTCGGAGGGATTTGTCATCTACAGTGATTCTTCAGGCAAATGTTTAGGATGTGTTCTCATGTAACATGGGAAATTCATAGCCTATGCCTCACGATAACTCAAAGAATATGAGAGGAATTATCCTACTCATGATCTAGAGTTGGCAGCTGTCATTTTTGCGCTTAAGATTTGGAGGCATTAGAGAAGGTGGAGATCTATGCAGATCATAAAAGCCTCAAATATTTCTTCACTCAAAAGGAACTCAATATGCGGCAACGACGATGGATTGAGCTGTTGAAAGACTACGATCATACCATTCAATACCATCCTAGAAAAGCGAACGTGGTAGCTAATGCATTGAGTAAAAGATCATATATGGGTACGAGTGCGATATTGTCAATGTAAAGACCCATTTTGTATGACTTACAATGGATGGAGATAGATTTAAAGACTCCAGGGACCCATGTGATGATGAAAAATATACGAGTATAACCGACCTTAATCGATAAAGATAAAGTTTCTCAAGCTACAGACCTGGAGCTGATGAACATGAGGAAGAAAGTGCAAGAAGATGCTATTATGGAAGCAAGAATCGATGAAGAAGGAATACTTCAAGTCAACTCCAAACTTTGTGTTCCTAACGATTCTGAATTAAAGTATAAAATCATGATGGAAGCGCACAGCACACCATTTTCAATCCATCCTGGGAGTACCAAACTGTATAATGATCTTCGATATACATTTTGGTGGAGCAATATAAAGAGAGAGATAGCGGGATTTATCTCAAGGTGTCTAACTTGTCAACGAGTCAAGGCAGAACATCAAGTGCCAAAAGGTCCATTGCAACAACTTGAAATTCCAGAATAGAAGTGGGAGCACATTACCATAGATTTCGTTACTAGTCTTCCCAAGGTTTCTCAATGCATAGATGCAATTTGGGTCATTATTGATAGCTTGAACAAGTCTGCTCATTTCTTGTCGATACAAGAAACTTATACACTTGAACGTCTTGCTCGTATGTACATAAATGAGATTGTAAGATTGCACGGTATGCCAGTATCCATAGTTTCTGATCGAGACCCAAGATTCACTTCACGATTTTGGGTTAGTTTGCAAAACGCTATGGGCACAGATTTACGATTCAGTTCGGCATATCATCCTCAAACGAACGCGCAGTCGGAGAGGACTATTCAAACTCTTGAGGATTTATTAAGACTCCGTGTCCTTGACTTTAAAGGAAGTTGGAACAAGTTTTTACCATTGGTAGAGTTTTCCTACAAAAATAGTTATCAAGCAAGTATTGGCATGGCTCCATTTGAAGAGTTGTATGGAAGAAAGTGTCGTTCTCCAGTATGTTTGGATGAGATGGGTGAAAGAACGTTGTTGAACTAACCGGTGGTAAAAGTACAGTAATACGCGTGGTTGCATAGTAGCACACGGTATTGATTATTGATGTTTACGTGAGAAGTCACTCAGTTATACTCAATTATTGCTACAATAATTGCTGCATAATATCTCTCGTATTATTGATTAAATTATTGTCACAGTATTAATATTTTATATTATTGAATCAATAATTGAGACGACAAAGTTATTCATATTATTATTTATAGTATTGACGATGCCTAGAAAGTTTTGTCGATGAGAGGTTTGGTCACCTAATTGCGCGCCAATAGGAAGAAATTCTTATCGAAAAGCCCCCTCTTTCCTGTGAATGATCTGGTTGTTAAATATTGTGATTTATAATATTAATGATGAATAATTGTTAATAGATTAAAAATGTGTTTATTAAAGATAAATAATTTATGGTAAATATTTATTCTATTTTTGATATAAATATAGGGATTGTTATGAGGCGTTTGTTGTAAGTTTGACTTAGTGTTCCATGGGAAGATTTACTTATTTTATGGACGATCGATGGTGGTTTTAATAGATAACCAATCTGGACCATTGATGATGATTTTAATAGTTTATCAATCTGGACCATTGATGGTGGTTGTAATAGTAAATCAATCTAGACCATTGATGGTGGTTCTAATAGTAAATCAATCTGGACCATTGATGTTGGTTTTAATAGTAAATCAATGTGGACCGTCGGTGGTGCTTTTAATAGTAAATCAATATGGACCGTCGGTGGTGGTTTTAAAAGTAAATCAATCTGGACCGTCCGTTCTAATAGTAAATCAATTTTGACCGTTCATAAATCAGTTACTATTTAGTCCATTCTCCTATAAATAGAAGCTTAATTCTTCTTTCATTCTCACCGATTCACTGAGATTCACAAGAGACACTATAGAGAGAGAAACTATAGAGAGCAAGAAGAAGAGTATTTTGCTACTTCATTATTGCAGTATCCAACCTTCTACTAAGGTAAGGGGTATTATTTCTTTCGTATTCATAAGGAATACTATTTTTCGTATTCATCCTTTAATATGTAGGAATAACCTGTCTACGCGGATTACGTATCGTATGACAGGGGAAAATCCATTTATAGTTTTGTATGTTACTTCTTTTCATATTCTTAAATCTAAACTTACTATGGTAAGTATTGCTTCTATAATCCTTGAAATTAGTGGAATATCCTTGAGTTTTGTGCTTCATCTAGCATCGTTTCATTAAAATATTGATATAAACTTTCTTATTAAATATCAATATTTTCACCTGGGGTACTATTCACGGTTACTATTCACTAGAATATTATTCACTCAGGTATTTGGGGCACTTTTCATGCCGAGATACAATTCACGAGTTACTATTCACCCGATTACTATTCACTCAAATATTATTCACTCGAGTATTCGGGGCACTTTTCATGTCAGGGTACTATTCTCGAAGTACTATTCACAAGGTACTATTCACAGGGTACTATTCACCAAAAAATTTATTTCTTTTCTATCCAAATTATTTTTGAAACATAGATATTATTCTTGAATTTTACTCCACAAAGAAGTATCATGTTGACATTTTGGACATTATTGAATTCTGGATAAATTAAAATATAAATCTTTAAAAATTTATCATTTGCTTTCTTTTAATTGAATTCTTATATCATTGTCATTATCCTCATGCTTATATTGTGATGAAAGTCATCTTTGGCTTACGTGCATAGATGGACTGTTTATTGGTGTGATTATGACCTGGGATAATTCGGTATGATCATGACCATTGATGATTACACGAATATTCTTGGCCCGTAGTGCAGGAATAATTTATGGACGTGATACTAATGAATATCCTTGGCCTGTAGTGTAGGAATGATTCGATGATGTGATTTATTTATTAAGCTGAGTCCCAGCGATAAAGTTAATGGTAAAGTTTTTAAATCATAGAAGATAGTAGATATCATGCTCTACTTGACTCTTCTAATGGATTTCTTATTCTGCTGCAGTTAAACTTGTTGTCTAATATATTCTATCAATTTAACATTGTTGAAGGCTAATGATAACTTATTCTGCATTATCTTAGTCATAATATTTCTTACTGGGCTTGTTGAGCTCACCCTTTTACTTCCATTGTTCTCTTCAGGAAATGAGAACGTAGCCAGAACTAGTCGGGGAACGGAGTGATGGTCCGAGATGGTGTTATAGTAGTCCTCACTATTCTATAAAATAGTGTAACAATAAATGTAATGAGGACTCCATTTTAGTTTGGATATTATCTAGAAGACAATATTCGTGTAAAACTCTCATCTCATGTTGTATAATTAAGTTTGTATTTGTATTCAGTACCATGTATTTGGCGACCCAAGATGGGTGATGTATACCTATTTTGGGGGCATCACATAAACTACGAAATGCATTTCACAATTTTGCTTGCAGAACTGGCTATACCAGTGATTACGTGGGTGAGCACACCTATCGCCCACAAGGATACAATTTGGACTAAATTTTAGGTATATATATATATATATATATATATATATATATATATATATATATATTTAATTCTGAAAGATAATATAATTTATAAACTAATATTGTTTAGTATGGTTGGTGTGACGCCTCCAAAATAGGTATACATCACCCATCTTGAGTAGACAAATACATGGTACAAAATTCAAATACAACTTAATAATACAACTGTCGTGTAAAATACGACAAAACATAAACTGAGAGTTTTAAAACGAATATTGTCTTCGAGACAGTAGTCAACTCAAATGGAGTCCTCAATACATTTATTATCACACTATTTCATAGAATAGTGAGGACTACTAATGTCATCATCTGGACCGTCACTCTGTTCCCCGACTAGTCCTGGCTATGTTCTCATTTCCTGAAGAGGACAATGAAAGCAAAAGGGTGAGCTTAACTAGCCCAGTAAGAAATATAATGACTAAGATAATGCAAAATAATTTATCGTTAGCCTTCAATAGTGTTAAACTGATAAAATATAACAAACATCAAGTTTAACTGCAGCGAAACAAACAATCCATTAGAAGAGTCAAGTAGAGAATAAAATCTACTATCTTCTATGATTTAAAAGGTTTTTCATCACTTTTATCGCTGAGACTCAGCTTAATAAATAATCCACATCATCGAATCACCCCTGCACTATGGCCAAGGATATTCTTTAGTATCACGACCACAAATTATCCATGCACTACGGGTCAAGGATATCCGTGTATTCATCAATGGTTATGATCATGCCAATAACTGTCCATCAATGCACTACGGGCCAATGAGGACTTTTACCACATCATTTATAACATTACGGTCATGATTATACCGAATAATCCCTGGTCATAATCATACCAAGTCCATCTATGCACTATAGGCCACAGATGACTTTCAACATAATATAAACATGAGGATGATGAAAATGATATAAGAATTTAATAAAACAAGTTCAAGGATAAAATTTTAAAGATTTATAATTTAATTTATCCAGAAATCAATAACGTCCAAATTGTCAACATGATACTGCTTTGTGGAATAAAATTCAAGTATAATATTGTACCAAAAATAATTCAGACCGAAAACGAATCAATTTTGATCATGAATAGTACCCCGGGTGAATAGTACTCAAGTGAATAGTTCTCCGTGAATAATACTACAGGAATAGTAACACCTTGAATAGTACTCCGGCATGAAAAAGTTAAAACTTATCAAGAATGCTCAGAATAATATTTCCATGAAAAGATACTAGATAAAGAGCAAATATCAAGGATATTCTACTAATTTCATGGAGTATAGAAACCAAAAGTTTAACAAAACGAGTATAGAATTTAAAATCTGAAACGAAATAATATTACTTACATAGTACAGAGTATGGAAGAAAATATTATTTCAAGCGAATATTGAACAAAAATAACATCACTTACCTTGAAAATAAGAGTATTCCAACTGGTATAGCGAGGATATTCTTGAATAAAACTTTCACTATTTTTTACGCTCAAAACTTTCTAAAACTCGAAAGAAATACACTCAAGATTATAGAAGAAGAATTCTCTGATTCTGGTGTGATTTTCAATTCTAACTTAAGCGCCTATTTATAGAAAAATGCTAGAACGTCATAGGAGACTAAAATAATATAATAATATTATTTATTCATTTTTCTTCTATGCTAACTTTGTTGAATAACAACCCAGCCATCTTGGACACAAATTTGCAGCCCACATGTTTTCAAACAAAAGTGGGTCTCGCCCAAATTTAATAAAAAACATTTTAATTTTTGAAACATCAAAAATTCATAATAAATAGCCCTTTTATCAAAAAAAAAATACGAATTTTATGTCCATTCCACATAAAATCGAATTCTCTACAACTTTGTAGCTTTAAGTTTTTCCAAATTCCAAGCTAAAAATATCCGAAATCCACAAACGGATGATTTTCAATACCTTATAAAATTCATAACAAATCATTTTTTTTAATTTTTAACGGTTCAAAATTTGTGGACATATACTCCAAATATATATGTATAACATATCAAAAAATCATAACGATCCAACGGTCGGATCAAAATTATAACTCACGCAATAGAGCTTTAAGAACAGCGATTTAATTTTTAATACATCCCTTCAGACAAAAATACTGATAAAACACCTCAACATTAATTCCTTCACTTATAACCACATAAAATAAATATTTTCCTACCTATCATTTATGTCCACATAAAATAAATATTTCTTTATCATATAAATCAATAATTAATTATTCACAAATAATATTACAGAATCACAATAATGACAACCAGGCCGTTCCCAGGAAAGAGAGGGCTTTTTGATAAGGATTTCTCCTTACTGACGCGCAATTAGGTGACCAAACCTCTCCTTGACAGAACTTTCTAGACATTTCCAATAATGTTATCTAATAATATTATTCAAATAATATGAATTATTGATTTGATAATGGGAAATACTGTGCAGTGACAATTATTGAAACAACAATAATATAAAATATCAACGCAGCAATTATTGAATCAATAAAATAAAATATTAAACAATAATTATTGTAACAATTATTGAGTAGTGCCTTCTTACGTAAGAATCAATAATTCAAAAATAATGTGCAATACCAGGTGCTACTGTGCAATAACGCGTATTACTGTATCTTAACCACCAGGTATTCCAACAGTATTAACGGTAACAATTACGTCGTTATTTATAAAAACTCAAACTTGTCATTTTCTTCATCCGACAGTTATTCTGTTATGGGGCCCATAAATGATTGTGTTGTCGTACGAATATTACCTGTTTAATATGAATATTCCCCGACTAATAGAATATTATATAACAACTTGCGTACTTTACAAAATTTATAAATATTACCCATAACTATAACATTATATCAAATTCACTCCATAATATTCAAAAATGATATTTATAGAAAATTCATCTTTATTCAAAAAGTTGGGGTCTTATAGATGGATTACGTTAATATAATTATTTTAGTATTATTATTGTTTTTGTATTTGCAGAAAAGGAATACATGGGACAACGCGTAGGCATCAGTTATTCAGACATTGTTCTGGCAGAAGTGCGCCGTCCGAACCAAACATAATTCAAACAAGGAAAGACAGAAAGCCCTACATAATGCAGAGATCGACCATCCAGGACAAGGTGACCAATTCATGCATGAGTATTGCCCCTGGTGGTGCGCACATAGCATATGGGATGAGATGTGTGCCTATTGGAGAACTGAGAGCTGGGTCAATAGACGCAAGACTGCCACCTTGAACAGATCCTCAGGTGTACCTGAAGGCAAAATACATCTATAAAGGCGGCATTATATCACGGTTGCAACATATTATTGCCAAGGTACTCATTTTGCAGTGTTTCAATTTTAGTTTTAGTATATCACATGCACATGTTTACTTATTAATATATGAGCATATTAATTTTTAAAGAGGCATCATCTCAGGGTCAACCTATCCACTAGCTAAATGTATAAGCGGCCACCCGCGATGGTTTGCCTGAGGCTATCCAGGTAGTGCGATATACTTTGATATGCTTATAATTTTTTACATCATTCTTAAGAATTTTATATTTATTGTTAACTATTTAATTCCTAACCTAATGACAGGACACTTATAAGAGCCTGATGAATGAGCGTTATCTTGAAGGCACCTTGCGGCCGTCGATTGATCAAAAATTATGGGAGAGGGCGTCGGTTATTAAGAAGAACTATGTAAAAATCCAAGGACAACGATGACGACCGACTATCAGTGGCACAGGCAGCTCTGCTAGTCAGTCTACTTAGTCCTCTTGCCATCCGATGTCGTACACTCCTACTGACTGTGTGAGAGCAATATGTTAGGATCAAAATCTTCTCCTCATACTTAGCGGGCATGATCTACAGTCTCTGAGTCCTGAGAAGTTAGTAGATGCATTGGCGAGAGCAGAACAGTAGCAGGATGAGCTCGAGGTAATCTTGTCATTGGTTAACTTTATGTACTTTAGCTTTATATACTACTTTGCATGTTTACTATAACTTTACGTACATTCAATAATACATGTTTTATTCTTTTGTTACAACCCCATTTGGACGATATTGCTCGTGAAGGCATTTGTTTTCCTTCTTTGTCTTTGTTAATTGACATTTGATTATTATTTTTACCCACTGAATAATCACTACAAAAAAGAGGTTAATTCTGACGGATATATTTTCGACGAAAGCAATTCAGTCGGGCTTAGAATATTCCCAACGGAATATTCTGTCGGCACTAATTCCCTCAAAAATAGCATAAATACGACCGAATTCGGTCGAAAATAAGCGCTAGTAAAGGCGCCAAAAAAGCCCACCAGCGCGGATTATTTTCTCGACGGAATACTAGTATTGTCGACAGAATGTGCGTCGACCTTAACTTATCCTCGACGAACATAATACCGACGAAATTTTGTCAAAAATAATTAAATAAAAACAAATCTGCAGATTAATTTCAGACGTTGATTTCTCTCTCTCTCAGCCGCGATTAACTCCCCTCGCCCTCTCTCTCAGCCGAACCTTCGTTCCATTCCACCACCACACCTCCGCCACCTCCATTCCCACCCCCTGCCCTGCCACCACCAAACCGTCGGTGACAAGCTTGGCATACCGGCATCGGCAGCTAGCTCGCCCTCCGATTCTCTCTTTCCCTCCTCATTTCTCGCCTTGTAATTCAAGATACATACTGAAATTCGTAAATTTTTTAGCTAAGGTTAATATATATGCTGCTGATTTTGACTGAAATTCAGTTTGAGTTATAGGGTTAATTTATTATTATGGTAGCTTGAGTTAATTTTCAATTTGGAATTGGTTTAAAGTTACAATTGCATCTGATTTGATTTGGTTCTAATTTGGGGTCAGTAGTTTAATTGCATCTGATTTGGTTCTAATTTGCGGTCAACAGTTTAATTGCAATATTGTATCTAATTTGGTTATGTTATAGTGAATTTGATGTATCTGAATTTGGTTCAGTTATTATATATATTAATTTGGTTTAATTTGGTTATAACATATCATTTTTATGCCTTTTGCTGCCATATGAAGTGAAATGCAATGTTATTGTCATCAAATTGAAGACTTATAATTTGCAGTGTTGTGATTTCTGCCTTTTCCAGCATTGTGAATTTCAATTTGTGAATCAATTAAAGACTTCTCTTATTTAGGTGTTGAATATTATTTTAGACGAAATTTCCGACGAAATTTCTATGGAAGTTATAGATGGTAATAAATAATTATTTAATTAACTATATAAAAAACAATTTGGACTTAGTTTGCCACTAAAACTAAGTAGTAATACTAGAAAATTTAAATAAATTAATACAAAATAAAATACTAGGAGATTTAAATAACTTTAATAAATTATATAATATAATAAAAATTAAAATAAAATAAATTTAATAGCATAAAATAAATTTAATAAAATAAAATAAATTTACTTTATTATTTAATATAATATAATAAAAATAAAATAAATTTTATTTTATTTTAATATATTAAATTAATTTACTTTATTATTTAATATAATATAATAAAAAAATAAAATAAAATAAAATAAATCTAAATAAATAAATAAATTTAATTTAATTTAACAAAATTAAATTAAATTAAAGTAAAGTAAATAAAATAATATAAAATAAAATAAATTAAAATACATAAATAAATAAAAATAAATTAATAAATTAAATTTAAAATAAATAAAATAAAATTAATAATGAACTAGAATAAATTAAAATTTTAAAATTTAATTTAATATCATTAAATATAAATTAATTAATTTAAATAATATAATATAATAAAAAATAAATAAAGTAAAATAAAATAAAATAGAATAATTATCTTAGACTAACTAGCATTTGCTTAGTTTTCCATTACATAAAAAATATCATGAATTAAATAAAATCAAAGCTAATAAATTAAATAAACATAAATTAAAATAACATAATATAGTTGAAATAAATTTACATCAAATAAAATAACAAACTGAGTAGAATTTGCTTAGTTTTCTACAATTAAAAGTAACTGAATAATAAGTTATCTACATATTCAATAAATAAAACAAAATACATGTTGACTGGGTAGTATTTACCTAGTTTTTCTTTGATAAAATAAACTAAGTAGCATTTGCTTATTTTGCCACAATTTTCAATAAACTCAATAATGTCATGTGTTAAATCTTCAATACACTCAATTGACAATCAATTACGATTATACACTTTATAGTACATATATCATTCCATTAACCTGTAAATATTTATTATAGGTAGGAGCTTATAAACACGTTTGACATTCACTCATTAGGAGTGAATGTCGAATAGTCCCCAGTTTGGAATTGTTACTGGATGTTATGTCTCTCACTTAGGTAGGTGCTAATTCGTAAGGTGCGATTTTATAAACTTTTGAGAATTTTTCAGCTGGTGTCTTTATTGAAAGTATTATGCATACAAGCCAATCATGTATGATGATAAATCATATACTTTGTAATCAATCTTATTTATTTATTAATAAAAGAATTATTTATTAAAGGCATTTATTACCTACATGGTGTTGTTTTAATAATATGTGATAAACCCATAGTTTTAAGCAATGCTTTTAAAATCATGATGAGATCATGCTAATGAGATCTAAATTCTTAGATAGCTTAAAACTAAAATGTTCCCAATCAATGAATTACTAAAAAGGGGATTAGTGAATCTGGATAGATTGATACGTACGTTGCTTGCTCATTGTGTGAGGATGATTGATCTCATGATCATTTGTGTAGATTTACTAAAGCAAGTATGTAGGTGCTTATTAGAGAATAAGTTCACTGAACGTGACTAGCTAAGAAATACCTAATAGAGTTTTACTTGCTTGTCAATAGGAATTCCTGTAGTGATAGTAGTACAAATGATCCTTAGACTTGAGATCATCATAGTATCTTATATATAATGAATTACACTTTGACTTATTCCTTAAGACTCTTAGAGTATATCAAAGGGTATGCTTGGGTGTAATA
Source organism: Panax japonicus (assembly GCA_020205505.1). Classification (NCBI taxonomy): domain Eukaryota; kingdom Viridiplantae; phylum Streptophyta; class Magnoliopsida; order Apiales; family Araliaceae; genus Panax; species Panax japonicus. Next base: position 37,717,487 of record CM035102.1, on the reverse strand, counting down.
AGTTATATATGAAAATAATGAATGATCAATAAAGAATCTATCAATTCTAGTAAAAGAAGAGAAATATCCTATGTGATTCGGTAAATGACAACCCAGGAATCCTTGGCCAAGGTGGAATGAAATTAGAAAGTAGTTTCTAATTTGCATTCATCAGGAGTTGTACATTTAGGAATCGAAATATATATAATTAAATAAAATAAGACTTGACAGTAATTCCATGTTTTATATTTAATTGGGACATTGTATGGTGGAAGGAATTGAATTATACGGTAACTATTTACTCAAAGGTTCTTTTATGATTAATGTTGAAATCTATATTATCTGGAAAGTCGTTGATCGCTAGGGAGGCTTATCCCTATTGTAGAATAAATATTATTTATTTAAATAAATTATTCGTTTAATTTATTTATTTAAATAAGATTAGAATTGTTCTAATTTATTTATTCACAACCGGTTTATTATGAAGAACCTAAAGGGTCACACCATAAAAGGAAGAATAATTATTTAAGAAGTTAATGGCATAATCGTAATAATATGTTAAGTATATTTAATTTAATCTATGGTGATAGAATAAATTAAGTAGCTTAATATTTATTATTTAATATTTTAGAAATATTAAATATAAATTAATAAGAGGAGTCTTATTAATATTATTACAATTATTATTATTTTAATTTCTAAAAGAGTTTAGAAATTAATTTAATATAAGTACTCTCATTTATTCTTAATTGGATTAGAAGGAAAAAATTAGTTAAATGAGCTTAATTAATTATCTCTAATAAGATTAGAGAGCCCATTTAATTAAAAGAGTTTAATTAAATGAATAATACCTTATTTTAATTAAAATAGGGTTACATGATATCTTTATATAAGAGGAGTCTTATATCAGATATTAGATATACGTAATTCCAAGAGTTGGAGAGTACGCCCCATTTTTCTATATAGATAGGAAAAACTAGGGTTTGAGCCGATACACCATTTTCTTAAAAAATTTTCTTCCTCGGTGGATCACCTCTAGAGGTCATACACTTGGGTGGCTTACATTGATCAAAGGAAGGAATCTACCTGAAGATTCAAGGAGATCGCGGAGAAGTAGGAGGTGAACTCGTACCCGAGGAAGCTCGTTTCTACAAGAGTATGATTTCATTATTTCTTATTCTTCGTTTAATTAATAATATGCTTAAAGAATTATCCGGGTAATTGGTTTGTGAAAAATTTTAAAATCTGGTTTTATAATGCTTCCGCTATTTTTTTGCAATTTGATTACTTCTTTGATTTTCACAAAACCTTACAGTGGTATCAAAGCCAAACTTTATGCGAATTATTAATTATTTTGATTCCATATATGTATGGGTATATATTTTGAATAATTTATTGGGCATATGTTGTTGTATAAAATTGCCGGAAAAAAAAATAAAAATTCAGATAACGTTTTTTTAATGCATTCCATGGGTGATTTTTTTTTAAAAACTTTTCATCCTAATTCACATGACTTAGTTGTATGAATCAGGATATATATCTTATTTGTTATCATGGATTTACATTACAATTTGATTCAGGAACCTTATATATATGTATAATGATTAGTTATATCTTTCCTCCTGTCCTGCCCATGGTCACGTGAATTAGAAAATAAAGGAAATCACGGAACACGCATTTTTTTTAATTAATAAACCGTGAATCATATGTGGATATGATTATATCCGTAATATATTTATTATATATATTATAACCGTACGGTTATATTAACGGATTATATAATTTTTTTTAATTATTTTATAATTAAAATAAAAAGTTTATTTTAATCTTGAAATTAGATTTCATGCAATTTAAAAATGTCCATTAAATGATATTCATATATATATATATATATATGGAATGATTTAATTTATTGATACATATGATGATATGTATGATAATAAATGAGATTGATTATGTGATTGGATTTATTTTAGTTGAATGTTTGAATGAATGAGTTTTATTAACTGGGGTCTGCGTACCTCGCCTTTTCTGGTTTCTTCTTGATGTAAATTCTATCTCTCTCCTATGTACTTTCCCTTGACTGCTGATCAAGGTTTCTATTTAAATAAAATAGTTTAATTGTATAGGATTAGTTAGAATTTTTCAAAGAATCAGAGATCAAGGAGCAAGGAGCCTTTGAAGACCCGTTTGTAATGGAGTCCGGATTTAAATGTAATAGTTATATTTAAATATTTATTCTGGCACCCTAGGGTTTGACCTTTTGGTTCACTTGGTGGCTCTAGTGAACCAAACTAGAATAAAAGTCCATAATCAATCCGGATAGAATATAGTATTCTATTTGTGCATGCTAGTATTATATATATTATATATTATGCAAATATGTTTCGCATGTTTAATAATATTACACGTATTTTATATATATATTTACATGCGCGCTAAACAAGATGAGACTAATAATAAAAAACCCCTCAATGAAATTATATTAAGTTGTAACGTTCAAAGATATTTGGAATATCGAACGTCGCCTTCTAGCATGATAAAAATAATAGAGCATTGAATATTTAATATGAGTTTGTTGTGCACACACAAGGCGAGTATTAAATATTTGAGATGTTGTTTTTTATTACATTTGATGTTTATGAGGAATTGAAAATTACTGTTTTGTTGTGCACACACAAGGGCTGTAGTTTTCTCTTCACTTATATGGAAATGCTAGGTATGACTTAACTTAAATTATTTTAGTTCGGATGTGCACACACTTGACCATTATGATTTAAGAGACAATATAAGGAGTTACATGATGATGTAATTGACAAGAGTTGTCTACCTATTTATTTATATATAGTTTTATTGTGCACACACAAGGCTATATACATTTGAAATGAGATTCTTATTCTCACTAGCAAATTTTTAATTAGATATTGTCGAACTATATTCATGAGGGTAATATAGTTTGAAAAAAATAGTGGGAGATACCAATATAAAATAAGACCTAATTTATTTTTGTAATTAATTAAATAAATGTTTGCTAAAATATTATCTTTTTACATGCAGATTTTTGAAAATGTCACATTAACTAATTTCATTGTGTAGCACACTTGATGCTAACAAACTGACCGGACCGAATTACACGGACTAGTTAAGGAATCTGAGAATTGTTCTCACTGCTGAAAAGATTTCTTATGTCCTAAATTCGCCCGTACCTGCAAAAGTTGCAGAGACGGCCTCTGAGGAAGAGATTGCTACTTTTAAATAGTGGCAAAATGATGCATCTGTGGCTCAATGCATCATGCTCGCATCCATGAGTAACGAGCTTCAGCGTCAGCATGAAAACATGGATGCTTCTACTATACTGCTGCACCTGCAAGAGTTGTATGGTGAGCAAAGTAGGAATGCTAGATATGAGATATCTAAGGAGCTCTTCCGATCTCAGATGAACAAGGGAACTACCGTTGAGACTCATGTCTTAAAGATGATCAATCTGATTGAACGTCTTGGACAGCTTGGGTTCATCATGGATGGGGAGTTGAGTCAAGATTTAGTCTTGTAGTCACTCCCGGACACCTTCTCACAATTTGTTGTGAATTTTCACATGAATAAGTTGGACGTCAGCTTGCTTGAGTTACTTAACATGTTGAAAACTGCTGAAGGTCACTTCCCATCTAAGAAGAACCATGTCTTACTGGTGGATGATTCTTCCAAGAAAAGGAAGAGGCCTAAGGTATCTTCTGAAAAGAAGAAATCCAAGAAGGCTATGGAAAAGGCGAAAGTGAAGAATCAAAAGAAACCTGATCCAGCTAGCAAAGGAATTTGCTTCCATTGCAACAAGTCGGGTCACTGGAAGAGGAACTGCAAGGATTATCTTGCAGAACAAAAGCAGAAGAAGCTTGGAGAAGCTTCGAATCCTAATCAAGGTTTGTTTATGATTGAAATTAATTTTTCTGAAAGTCAATCTTCTACTTGGGTATTGGATACCGGCTGTGGTTCACACATATGTAATAATATGCCGGGACTAGTCAGAAGTAGAAAGCTGAGCAAGGATGAGGTCGTCCTACGAGTGGGAAATGGAGCAAAGGTTGCTGCATTAGCTGTAGAGACTAATTGTTTAGCACTGCCTACGGGGAAGTCCATTAATTTAAATAATTGTTATTTTGTTCCGTCACTTATTAGAAATATTATTTCAATATCTGTATTGGATATGGATGGTTTTGACATTACAATAAAGAACAATAGTTGTTCTATTTATAATAATAATGTTTTATATGGTGTTGGTAATTTACGAAATGGACTTTACATTCTTGACTTGCATGAAAATATACTTCAAATTGAACAAACTAAGAAAAGGAAAAGAAATGATGTTAATTATACCTATACGTGGCAATGTAGACTTGGTCATATTAATGAAACAAGATTATCTAAGTTGTATAAAGATGGTCTCCTAGAGCTATCGGATTATGAATCATATCAAACTTGTGAATCTTGTCTCATGGGAAAAATGACTAAATCTCCTTTTAGTAGAAAAGGAGAAAGAGTTACAGAGTTGTTAGTGTTGGTAGACACGGATGTATGTAAACCTATGACAACGAATGCACGAGGAAGGTATTCTTATTTTATTACATTCACTGATGATCACTCAAGATTTGGATGTGTGTATTTAATGAAATACAAATCTGAATCATTTGAAAAGTTCAAATAGTTCAGAAGTGAAGTACAGAAACAAACGGGCAAAAGTATTAAGATTCTTCGATCAGATCGAGGTGGTGAATACTTAAGCAGTGAGTTTCTCAATTGTCTCAAAGAAAATGGTATAATCTCACAATAGACTCCACCAGGTACGCCACAGCTGAATGGTGTATCTGAAAGGAGAAATCGAACACTGTTGGACATGGTTCGTTCCATGATGAGTTTTACCGATCTTTCGGTGTCATTCTGGGGATATGCCCTAGAAGCGGCTACATATCTACTAAATAAGGTTCCCTCAAAATCTGTCCCTAAGACTGAGATGTGGACTGGGAGGAAGCCTAGTCTTAAGCATGTTAAGATTTGGGGATGTCCAGCTTATGTGAAAAGGTTTCAAAATGATAAGCTTGAGACAAGATCTGATAAGTGTACTTTTGTGGGATATCCTAAAGAAAGTTTAGGATATTATTTCTATAGTCCTACTGAACAAAAGGTGTTTGTTGCCAAACATGCTGCATTCTTGGAAAAGGAGTTTATCCTTGAAGGGGCCAGTGGGAGGAAAATAGATCTTGAAGAAATTCAAGAACCACAAACCACTACAGATCAAATGGATGAACCTTTCCAAGTAGAGATTCCTTCTGTACCACACCCTATTCGTAAATCTGGAAGAGTACCAAAGATACCTGAGAGGTATGAACTTGTCATAGAGGATGACGATGAGGTACGCATCATAGATGATGATGACCCATTGAATTACGAACAGGCTATGAGTAATAAAGACTTAGAGAAGTGGCAAGAAGCCATGAAATCCGAGATGGACTCCATGTATGAGAACCAAGTATGGACTTTGGTTTTACCACCTGAAGGCATTAAGCCTATTGAGTGTAAATGGGTCTTTAAAAGAAAGACTGGAGTAGACGGCAAAGTAGAGACCTATAAGGCTCGACTGGTCGCAAAAGGTTTCAAACAAAGACAAGGAGTTGACTATGACAAAACCTTCTCACCAGTAGCAATGCTTAAGTCCATTCGGATTTTGCTTGTGATTGCAGCTTACCATGACTACGAAATTTGGCAGATGGACATGAAGACTGCCTTCCTCAATGGGAAACTTGAGGAGGATGTGTATATGACACAGCCAGAGGGATTTGTTTCAAAGGTTGGAACAAATCAAGTCTGTAAGCTACAACGATCCATTTATGGATTGAAGCAAGCTTCTCGTAGGTGGAACATCTATTTTGATGAGACAATCAAAGAATTTGATTTTATTAAAAATGTGGATGAACCATGTGTGTACAAGAAAGTTAGTGGGATCGCTGTTTCATTCCTCGTACTATATGCTGATGATATATTACTGATAGGGAATGATATTCCTATGCTACAATCAATTAAAATCTTGTTATCTAAACACTTCTCCATGAAGGACTTGGGAGAAACATCCTATATTTTGGGGATAAAGATTTATAGAGATAGATCTAAAAGGATGCTTGGCTTGTCCCAAGGAACTTACATTGACTCGATGGTAAAGAGGTTTAACATGGAAGATTCCAAAAGAGATCTCATGCCAATGAGCCATGAAATACATCTCTCCAAGAAATAGGCCCCAAAGACACCTAAGGAGAGAGACCATATGAGTAAGATTCCTTATGCTTCAGCAATAGGATCTATCATGTACGGTATGAAATGTACTAGACTAGATGTCGCTCATGCACTTAGTGTAACAAGCAGATATCAGTCGAATCCAGGAGAAGAACACTAGAAGGCAGTGAAAAATATCCTAAAGTACTTAAGAAGAACTAAGGATGCATTTCTTGTCTACGGTGGGTCTGAATTGAAACTAGAGGGCTTCACAGACTCAAGTTTTCAAACGGACCAAGATGACAGTAAATCCGTTTCGGGGTATGTGTTTACCTGAAACGGTGGCGCATTGAGTTGGAAGAGTTCCAAACAGCAAACAGTTGCTGATTCAGTGACAGAGACAGAGTACATAGCTGCAAGTGAAGCTGCAGAGGAAGCTGTTTAGATGAAGAAGTTTATTACCAAACTTGGTGTGGTTCCTAGCATTACAGGACCAGTGCCTTTATTCTGTGACAACACTGAAGCTGTTGCGCAGGCTAAGGAACCCAAGTCTCATCAGAAACCCAAACACATATTGAGGAGATTTCATTTGATCAGAGATATCATTGAAAGAGGAGACGTCACCCTGGAGCGTGTGGACTCTCAAGACAATATTGCAGATCCATTTACTAAAGCGTTAACACAACAACAGTTTGATCGTCACTTAGAGAAGATTGGTATGAGATACCACGACGATTGGCTTTAGTACAAGTGGGAGATTGAAAGTATTATGCATACAAGCCAATCATGTATGATGATAAAAAATATACTTTGTAATCAATCTTATTTATTTATTAATAAAATAATTATTTATTAAAGGCATTTGTTATCTACATGGTGCTGTTTTAATAATATGTGATAAACCCATAGTTTTAAGCAATGCTTTTAAAATCATGATGAGATCATGCTAATGAGATCTAAATTCTTAGATAGCTTAAAACTAAAATGTTCCCAAATAATGAATTACTAAAAAGGGGATTAGTGAATCTGGATAGATTGATACGTACGTTGCTTGCTCATTGTGTGAGGATGATTGATCTCATGATCATTTGTGTAGATTTACTAAAGCAAGTATGTAGGTGCTTATTAGAGAATAAGTTCACTGAATGTGACTCGCTAAGGAATACCTAATAGAGTTTTACTTGCTTGTCAATAGGAATTCCTGTAGTGATAGTAGTACAAATGATCCTTAGACTTGAGATCATCATAGTATCTTATATATAATGAATTACACTTTGACTTATTCCTTAAGACTCTTAGAGTATATCAAATGGTATGTTTGGGTGTAATAAGTTATATATGAAGATAATGAATGATCAATAATGAATCTATCACTTCTAGTAAAAGAAGAGAAATGTCCAATGTGATTCGATAAATGACAACCCAGGAATCCTTGGCCAATGTGGAATGAAATTAGAAAGTAGTTTCTAATTTGCATTCATTAGGAGTTGTGAATTTAGGAATCGAAATATGTATAATTAAATAAAATAAGACTTGACAGTAATTCCATGTCTTATATTTAATTGGGACATTGTATGGTGGAAGGATTGAATTGTACAGTAACTATTTACTCAAAGGTTCTTTTATGATTAATGTTGAAATCTATATTATCTGGAAAGTCGTTGATCGCTAAGGAGGTTTATCCCTATTATAGAATAAATATTATTTATTTAAATAAATTATTCGTTTAATTTATTTATTTAAATAAGATTAGAATTGTTCTATTTGATTTATTCACAACCGGTTTAATATGGAGAACCTAAAGGGTCACACCATAAAAGGAAGGATAATTATTTAAGAAGTTAATGGCATAATCGTAATAATATGTTAAGTATATTTAATTTAATCTATGGTGATAAAATAAATTAAGTAACTTAATATTTATTATTTAATATTTTAGAAATATTAAATATAAATTAATAAGAGGAGTCTTATTAATATTATTACAATTATTATAATCTTAATTTCTAAAAGAGTTTAGGAATTAATTTAATATAAGTACTCTCATTTATTCTTAATTGGATTAGGAGGGAAAAATTAGTTAAAGGTATTTAATTAACTATCCCTAATAAGATTAGGGAGCCCATTTAATTAAAAGAGTTTAATTAAATGAATAATACCTTATTTTAATTAAAATAGGGTTACCTGATATCTTTATAAGAGGAGTCTTATATCAGATATTAGATATACGTAATTCCAAGAGTTGGAGAGTACGCCCCCTTTTTCTATACAGATAGGAAAAACTAGGGTTTGAGCCAATATATCCTTCTTCTTGAAAATTCTTCTTCCTTGGTGGATCACCTCTAGAGGCCATACACTTGGGTGGCTTACATTGATCAAAGGAAGGAATCTACCTGGAGATTCAAGGAGATCGCGGAGAAGTAGGAGGTGAACTCGTACCCGAGGAAGCTTGTTTCTACAAGGGTATGATTTCATTATTTCTTATTCTTCGTTTAATTAATAATATGCATAAAGAATGATCCGGGTAATTGGTTTGTGAAAAATTTTAAAATCTGATTTTATTATGCTTTCACTATTTTTTTTGCAATTTGATTGCTTATTTGATTTTCACAAAACTTTACATCTACATGTTCTTCAAGTGCATACTTAGACTAAGTTGTCTTGGTCTATATCGTGTACTTGGAGACCTATGGGGAGGTGCTGTTAAAATTTTCTTAAAATATAAGAAACGTGCTCAAGATTGGCACTAGTGAGGAGACACATCCAGGAACGGGATAAAAGCCTAACCCCTGTAGAGTGGAGATATATACTAGGTAAACTAAATACATGCATGGACTACATTCATGATTATTCTTGATCTAATTGAGTATTTTGTTCAATTAAAGATGTCAGACGACCGGAGTTGGATGTACCGTAGGATAAAGATTGATGGGAGGGTATTAGTTGATGCGTATCGTGAAGGGGTGTCCAATTTTATGAAAAAAGAAATAGAACATGTTGATGATCAAAACATAAAGCTGAGATGCCCGTCTTTCAAGTGTAAGAACATGATATGGAAGACTGCCGATGAAGTTAAATTTGACTTATAATCACGTGGGTTTTTGGATGGGTATTCGGTATGGATTCATCATGGGGAATCAACTAAGATTAGAGAACGGACAGGTAGTACTGTAGACCAATCAGTTCACGGGGATTTACAATCAGATAACTATGATGTTGTGCTGATGTTGGTTGATGCGTATGGCCCTACCAATATTGACTGAGTTGAAAACGAGCATGCGTCAAGTAGTGCTCAGCAAAAGCCAAATGATTCAGCAGCTGCTTTCTAAAAGTTGATATCTGAATCGGGTGTTGCATTATATCCTGGAAATGACAAGCACACCAGGCTTTCTGCAGTTACGAAACTTTTACATTTCAAGAATGAGCATGACTGCAGTGAGAGAGGATTCAATGATTTACTTGATATTCTCAGCGAGTTCTTACCTAGGAAAAATACTTTGCTCGCGAATTACTATGAAGTGAAGAAGATGGTTAAGGGGTTGATTCTCGGGTATGAGAAGATCGATGCTTGTGAGCAGCATTGCATGTTATACTATAGGGAGGACAAAGATAAGGTGCAATGTGATATCTACAACTCGCCAAGGTACAAGATCACAAAACATGGGGGGAAGGAGAAACATGTTCCAAAGAAGATTGTACGGTACTTTCCTCTTGCGCTGAGGTTGCAGAGGCTATTTATGTCTGCGCACACTGCTTAGTATATGAGTTGACATAAAAAAAGGGATGTCGTGCCTGGTCAACTGATTCACCCAGCAGATGGAGATGAATGGAAGAATTTTGATGCCAATTTTCCATAATTTGCCAATGAAGTTAGGAATGTCAAACTTGGCATCGCTACAGATGGCTTATGTCCATTTAATAATTTTAGTCAACCTTACTCTGTTTGGCCAGTGATTATGGTAGCTTACAATCTTCCACCGTCAATGTTCATGAGGGATCCGTATCTTTTCTTGACCTTACTTATAGTAGGGGATAAGAGTCCTACAAAAGACATTAACGTGTACCTTAGGCTGTTAGTCGATGAACTTAAGATGCTGTGGGAAACAGGTGTTCAGACTTTTGATAAATTTGTCAGGCAGAATTTTGTGATGAAGGCAGCCTTGTTGTGGACTATCACTGACTTTCCAGCACTAGGGATGATTAGTTGTTGGTCGACTCGTGGTAAGTTTTTATGTCCAGTCTGTATGGGGGATGTGCAAGGCACTCAACTACGTCATGGCTGAAAAACTAGTTTCTTTGGAATTGCTCGTAGATTCTTGCCTGCTGAGCACAGTTATAGAAAAATGTCTACACAGTTCAACAGAAAGACAGAGAAGAAGGGGGTTATTGGTCACTTATCGGGAAGTGACCTATTGGGTTGGCTAAATGATCTAACATTTCCACCGCCTAGGAAAGAGCATGATAAGTTGAGAGCTATAGGATATGGGAAAAGTCATAACTGGACACACTCGCCAATTTGGTTTGAGTTGTCATACTGGGTCACACTAGCACTTTGTCATTGTATAGATGTCATGCATACAGAAAAGAATGTATTCGAGAACTTATTTTACACCGTACTAGATATGAGTGGTAAAACAAAAGACAATGATAAAGCTCGTAAAGACTTGGAGGAAAGGAATATCAGGCGGGAATTATGGCTCCGACCTAACAACAAAAAACCAAAAGCTTCATTTTGTCTTACCAAGCAATAGGTTGAAAACATTTACAAGTGGCTTAGTGCATTGAAGCTCCAAGATGGATATGCTTCTAACATATCTCGTTGTACTAAGGTTTAACATTTGAAAATTATTGGGTTCAAAAGTCACGACTATCATGTATTCATGCAGAAGTTAATGCCAATTGCATTTCGTGAGGTGTTACCCAGGAATATTAATGATACTTTTAGCGCACTTTCAAATATCTTTCGGGATATTTGCTCAACTGTTATAAGGTATAGTGATGTGGAGAAGATGGAGAAAAACATAGTGTTGACAATGTGCAAGCTGGAAATGATTTTACCACCGGGGTTCTTTGACTGCATGGAACATTTGCCTATTCATCTGCCATATGAACTTAAGCTTGGAGGACCGGTGCAATATCGATGGATGTATCCATTTGGGAGGTAATATCATATACATTATGCAATATTCGTCATCTTTATAATTAATGTGACGCCCCCAAAATAGGTATACATCAGTCATCTTAAGTCACCAGATACATGGTACAGAACTCAACTACAAACTTAATTATACAATTGTCGTGCAAAATACGACAAAAAATAGCTGAGAGTTTAAACACGAATATTACCTTCTAGACAATATCCACACTCAATGGAGTTCTCATTACAATTATTATCACACTATTTTATAAAAATGGTGAGGACTACTATAGCCACCATCTCGCACCATCACTCCATTCCCCGACTCGTTCCAGCTATATTCTCATTTCCTGAAAAGAACAGTGAAAGAAAAAGGTGAGCTCAACTAGCCCAGTAAGAAATATTATGACTAAGATAATGCAGAATAAATTATCCTTAGCCTTCAACAGTATAACAACTGATAGAATACAATAGACAATAAGTTTAACTGCAGCGGAATAAGTAATCCATTAGAAGAGTCAAGTAGAGCATGATATCTTCTATCTTCTATGATTTAAAAAGTTTTTCATCAATTTTATCGCTGAGACTCATCTTAATAAATAAACCACATCATCGAATCATCCTTGCACTATGGGCCAAGGATATTCATGTAATCATCAATGGTCATGATTATAACAAATAATCCCTGGTCATAATCATACCAACAACTGTTCATCAATGCACGACGGGCCAATGAGGACTGTTACCACATTATATGTAACATTACGAGTCATGATTATACTGAATGATCCCTAGTCATAATCATACCAATCAACAGTCCATCTATGCACATAAGCCAAAGATGACTTTCATCATAATATAAGCATAAGGATGATGACAATAATATAAGAATTAATCAAACAAAATCAAGGATAAATATTAAGGACTTTAAATTTATCCAGAGTTAAAAAATATCCAAATTATCAACATGATACTTCTTTGTGGAGTAAAATTCAAGAATAATATTCATGTATAAAAAATAATTTGGACAGAAAATAAATATATTTTTTGGGTGAATAGTACCCCGTGAATAGTACCCTATGAATAGTACTTCAGGAATAGTATCTCGTGGATAGTACCCCGGCATGAAAAGTGTCCCAAATACCCGAGTGAATAATATTTGGGTGAATAGTAACCCATAAATAGTAACTCATGAATAGTATTCCGGTGTAAAAAGATCTGTAATTATCAAGAAAGCTCATAATTATATTTCCATGAAAAGATACTAGATGAAACGCAAATATCAAGGATATTCTACTAATTTCACGGAGTATAGAAGCCAAAACTTTAACAAAATGAGTATAGAATTCAAAATCTAAAACGAAATAATATTACTTACATACTACAGAGTATGGAAGAAAATATTATTTCAAGCGAATATTGAACAATAATAACATGTCTTACAACTGTTGAACGAAAATAATATTTTAACGAATATTTAACGAAGATAATATTCTTTATGCATATTGAACGAAAATAATATTCATTCGGATACAAAAAATAATATCTCTTCAGAATATGAAATAAATAATACCCTTTACATCAGAAGAATACTGGATACTGGAATAGTGAAGTAGCAGACTTCTCTTCTTCTTTCTCTCTATAGCTTCTCTCTCTATAATTGCTCTTGTGAGTCTTAGTGAATTGGCGAGAATGAAGGAAGAATGAGCTTCTATTTATAAGAAAATATAGTTTCGATAATTGCTTGTTTTGGGGATCGAAATATTACAGTATAATACCTTCATCTTTTCCTTCATTTTTAATTTAGTCCTGCAAGTATTATCAAACTTGCACCACCTCCCCTAATAGTATATCATGTGAATTAATAGTACATTCATGTGAATCAATAGTTCTATACATGTGGAAAAAAATAGTTACAGTATAGTACCTTCATCTATACCTCTATTTTTAATTTAGTCATGCAAGTATTATCAATCTTGCACCACCTCCCCTAATAGTACATGCATGTGAATCAATAGTACATACATGTGAACAAATAGTTATAAGCATGTGAATTAATAGCAATTAATTGCTCATTTATCCGATTAATTAACTGATTGCTCAATTTAACCTCTAGAAATCAATTATTATCGAAATAATTGTCGATTTCCACCAACACTAATAATCCCAACACAATAAAATATTTTTATCAACAATTTCATTTTTGAATTTTCAAAGTTTGACATTTTCTAAAAAAGTCAACTATTGACTTTTTGACCAAAAAGTTAACCCCGATAAATTTTGTGGTTATAGTCTATTTCTACTAATTTTATCGTTCCTGACTCAAATATCACGTCCGCGTCTACAAATTCAACTCCGAACTCAAATTCAATTTTTAATAACATTCATCATTAATATTATAACTCACAATATTAACAACCAGATCGTTCCCAGGAAAGAGGGGGCTTTCCGATAAGGATTTATCCCTATTGGCGTGCAATTATATGACCTAACCCCTTTCCTCGACAGAACTTCTAGACATTGTTAATTATGCAAATAATAATATGAATAACTTGTCATCTCAATTATTGATTTAATAATAATAAATATTATGCACATGATATTATGATAATAATTAAATAAAACTGAGTGACTTCTCACGTAGGCATCAATAATCAAAGATATTATACAATACTATGTGTTACTATGCAACTACGCGTATTATTATACTTTTATCACCGATTATTTTATGACAACTTGCTTACTTTAAAATTTTTTTACATATCACCCTTAACTTTAACCTTTTATCAATTTAACCATTTACTAAATAGAATAATAATTAAAAGAAAATAGAATACTTTCATTTCATAAAATTTGGGATCTCACAATCTCCCCTCCTTATGAAATTTCGCCCTCGAAATTTACGTACCTGGTAGTTCGAATAGATGAGAATACCTTGCTTTCTTTTCGGATCGTACATTCCCGGTTATTTCCTCTATATCATGATTTTCCCATTGCCCATCTCCTGTTTTTCAGATATCATTCTAGAATACATCTTCAAAACAAAGGTTAATTGACATGACATATATTATCCATATACTCTGACCGACCAATTAAATAACAAGAAAGCTTAGGTAGGTCATATTAGCGAAGAAATTTCCCGTCTCTCCCCTCCTAGTTCTTGTCTCACATCTCAGCCGGGATCATATCCCTAAGCTTTGATACCAACTGTGACCCGCATCCAAGACTTGGATAGCACCTCACAATGATACCTATCAACTTGCCACCGTTACTCACGGTGTCCCCTACGGAAAGTCTGGCTTCGGTGCATCCCAAGACTTGGAAGTCACCAGATATAGGCTCAGGTCTCTTTTCTATGGCTCTGATACTAACTGTGACGCCCCCAAAATAGGTGTGCATCACCCATCTTGAGTCGCCAGATACATGGTACATATCTCAACTACAAACTTAATTATACAACTGTCGTGCAAAATACGACAAAACATAGCTGAGAGTTTAAACACGAATATTGCCTTCTAGACAATATCCACACTCAATAGAGTTCTCATTACAATTATTATCACACTATTTTATAAAAATAGTGAGGACTACTATAGCCACCATCTCGGACCATCACTCCATTCCCTGACTCGTTCCGGCTATATTTTCATTTCCCGAAGAGAACAGTGAAAAAAAAGGGTGAGCTCAACTAGCCCAGTAAGAAATATTATGACTAAATTAATGAAGAATAAATTATCCTTAGCCTTCAACTGTATAACAACTGATAGAATACAATAGACAACAAGTTTAACTGCAACGAAATAAGCAATCCATTAGAAGAGTCAAGTAGAGCATGATATCTTCTATCTTCTATGATTTAAAAAGTTTTTCATCAATTTTATCGCTGAGACTCATCTTAATAAATAAACCACATCATTGAATCATCCCTGCACTACGGGCCAATGATATTCATGTAATCATTAATGGTCATAATTATACCGAATAATCCCTGGTCATAATCATACCAACAACTGTCCATCAATGCACTACCGGCCAATGAGGACTTTTACAACATTATTTGTAACATTACGAGCCATGATTATATTGAATGATCCCTGGTCATAATCATACCAATCAACAGTCCATCTATGCACGTAAGTCAAAGATGACTTTCATCATAATATAAGCATAAGGATGATGACAATAATATAAGAATTAATCAAACGAAATCAAGGATAAATATTAAAGACTTTAAATTTATCCAGAGTTTAAAAATATCCAAATTGTCAACATGATACTGCTTTGTGGAGTAAAATTCAAGAATAATATTCATGTATGAAAAATAATTTGGACAGAAAAGAAATATATTTTTTGGGTGAATAGAACCCCGTGAATAGTACCTTGTGAATAGTACTTCGGGAATAAAATACTGGCATAAAAAGTGCCCCAAATACCCGAGTGAATAGTAACCAGGTGAATAGTAAACCCTAAATAGTAACTCATGAATAGTATTCTGGTATGAAAAGACCCATAATTATCAAGAAAGCTCAGAATAATATTTTTATGAAAAGATACTGGATGAAACGCAAATATCAAGAATATTCTATTAATTTCACGGAGTATAGAAGCCAAAACTTTAACAAAATGAGTATAGAATTTGAAATCTTAAACGAAATAATATTACTTACATACTACAGAGTATGGAAGAAAATATTATTTCAAGCGAATATTGAACAAAAATAACATCCCTTACAAATGTTGAACGAAAATAATATTCCAACGAATATGTAACGAAGATAATATTCCTACGAATATTGAACGAAGATAATATTCTTTATGAATATTGAATGAAAATAATATTCATACGGATACAAAAAATAATATCTCTTCAGAATATGAAATAAATAATACCCATTACCTCAGAAGGAGACTGGATACTGAAATAGTGAAGTAGCAGACTTCTCTTCTTCTTTCTCTCTATACCTTCTCTCTCTATAATTGCTCTTGTGAGTCTCAGTGAATTGGTGAGAATGAAGGAAGAATGAGCTTCTATTTATAGGAAAATATAGTTTCGATAATTGCACGTTTTGGGGCTCGAAATATTACAGTATAATACCTTCATCTTTTCCTTCATTTTTAATTTAGTCCTGCAAGTATTATCAAACTTGCACCACCTCCTCTAATAGTATATCGTGTGAATTAATAGTATATTCATGTGAATCAATAGTTCTATACATGTGAAAAAATAGATACAGTATAGTACATTCATCTATACTTCCATTTTTAATTTAGTCATGCAAGTATTATCAATCTTGCACCACCTCTCCTAATAGTACGTACATGTGAATCAATAGTACAAACATGTAAACAAATAGTTATAAGCATTTGAATTAATAGCAATTAATTGCTCATTTATCCGATTAATTACCTGATTGGTCAATTTAACCTCTAGAAATCAATTATTATCGAAATAATTGTCGATTTCCACCAACACTAATAATCCCAACACAATGAAAATATT
This sequence comes from Panax japonicus, assembly GCA_020205505.1. Classification (NCBI taxonomy): domain Eukaryota; kingdom Viridiplantae; phylum Streptophyta; class Magnoliopsida; order Apiales; family Araliaceae; genus Panax; species Panax japonicus. The sequence continues at coordinate 37,700,613 of CM035102.1, read as the reverse complement.
TTTATCAACAATTTTATTTTTGAATTTTTGAAGTTTGACTTTTTTAAAAAAAGTCAACTGTTGATTTTTTGACCAAAAAGTCAACCCCGGTAAATTTTGTGTATTTATAGTCTATTTCTACTAATTTCATCGTTCTGGACTCAAATATAATGTCCGCGTCTCCAAATTCAACTCCAAACTCAAATTCAATTTTTAATAACATTCATCATTAATATTATAACTAAAAATATTAACAACCAGATCATTCCCAAGAAAGAGGGGGCTTTCCGATAAGGTTTTCTTCCTATTGACATGCAATTAGATGACCTAACCCCTTTCCTCGACAGAACTTCTAGACATTGTTAATTATGCAAAATAATAATATGAATAACTTGTCATCTCAATTATTGATTTAATAATAATAAATATTATGTAGATGATACTGTGACAATAATTAAATAAAACTGAATGACTTCTCACGTAAGCATCAATAATCAAAGATACTATACAATACTTTGAGACCCCAGATTTTATGAATAAAGATTTAAATTTCTCGAAATATTTTTTTGAATATTATGGTATGGATTTGATATAATGTTATAGTTGTGGGTAATATTTATAAATTTTGCAAAGTAAGCAAGTGGTTATATAATATTCGATTGGTCGAAGAATATTCGTTTTAACAGGGAATATTTATACGATGACACAATCATTGGTGGACCCCACAATGAAAGTATTGTCGTAGTAACAAAATGATAGAATTATCTTTTATTAAAAATAACGACGAAAGTTTTACAATTAAACTGTTGAACTACTCGGTAGTAAAAAAAACAGTAATACGTGTGGTTGCATAGTAGCACACGGTATTGATTATTGATGCTTTTGTGGGAAATCACTTAGTTATACCCAATTATTGCTACAGTAATTGCTGCAACATATCTCTCATATTATTGATTCAATTGTTATTACAGTATCATTTTTATAATATGTTATATTATTAAATCAATAATTGAGACGGCAAAGTTATTCAAATTATTATTTGCAATATTGACAATGTCTAGAAGTTCTGTCAAGGAGAGGTTTGGTCACCTAATTGCGCGCTAATAAGGAGAAATCCTTATCGGAAAGCCCCCTCTTTCCTGGGAACGACCTAGTTGTTAAATATTATGAATTATAATATTAATGATGAATAAAGTTCGTGTTGATTAAAGATGAAATTGATAGTTCCACTGTGTTGGAATTATTAGTGTTAGTGAAAATTGACATTTATTTCGATAATAATTGATGTCTGGAGGTTATATTAACCAATCAGGTAATTAACCGAATAAATGAGCAATTAATTGCTATTAATTCACATGGTTATAACTATTTGTTCACATGTGTGTACTATTGATTCACATTCATTTACTATTAGGGGAGTTGGTGTAAGTTTGATAATACTTGCATGACTAAGTTAAAAATGGAGGTATAGATAGAGGTACTATACTGTAATTCATGTTTTCATATGTCTAGAACTATTGATTCACATGATTTACTATTGATTCACATGATTTACTATTAGGGGAGATGGTGCAAGTTTGATAAAACTTGTAGGACTAAATTAAAAATGAAGGAAAAGATGAAGGTATTATACTGTAATATTTCGAGCCTCAAAACGTGCAATTATCAAAACTATATTTTCATATAAATAGAAGCTCATTCCTTCATTATTTTTTACCAATTCACTAAAGCTATAGAGCAATTATTATAGAGAAAAATTATAGAGAGAAAGAAGAAGAGAAGTCTGCTACATCACTATTCTAGTATCAAGTCTTCTTTTGAGGTAAAGGATATTATTCTTTCGTATTCATGAAGAGAGTTATTTTCTTTCAATACTCGTAAGTGTTTTTATTCCATTCTTTATTATTATGTTGGAATAACCTGTCTATGCGAAGTACCACATACATGGTGAAATTTTTCTGTTATTCCATTCTTTATTATTCTGTTGGAATAACCTATCTATGAGGTCTATCGCACGCATGGTGAATTCTGTTGTTATTCCATTCTTTATTATTATGTTGGAATATCCTGTCTGTGCAGATTACGCATGACCTGGTTCCATACTTTATTATTCTGTTGGAATATCCTGTCTGTGCAGATTATGCATGACCTGATTCCGTTCTTTATTATTCTATTGGAATATTCTGTCTGTTCGGACTACGCATGAACTGGTTCCATACTTTAATATTCTATTGGAATATCCTATTTGTGCGGTCTATCGCATGCCTGTTGAATTCTTTTGTTATTACATTCTTTATTATTCTGTTGGAATAAACTGTCTATGTGGATTACCGCATGCACGGTGAATGATAATTCGTATTCATTCCTTATTAAATTATGGAAATGATCTGTCTACGTGGATTACTGCATAGCAGGCGAAAATCCATTTACAGATTCATATATTCCATTATACTCAGTTGGTTAAAGTTTTGGCTTCTATACTCCATGAAATTAGTGGAATATCCTTGATATTTACGCTTCTTCTAGTATCTTTTCATGAAAATATTCTTCTGAGCATTCTTGAATTTTACTCTACAAAGCAGTATCATGTTGACAATTTGGACGTTATTGATTTCTGGATAAATTAAATTATAAATCTTCAAAATTTATCCTTGAACTTGTTTTATTGAATTATTATGTCATTGTCATCATCCTCGTGCTTATATTGTGATTAAAGTCATCTTTGGCTTACGTGCATAGATGGACTTGGTATGATTATGACCAGGGATTCTTCGGTATAATCATGAACGTAATGTGACAAATGATGTGGTAAAAGTCCTCATTGACATGTAGTTCATTGATGGACAGTTGTTGGTATGATTATGACCAAGGATTATTTGGTGTAATCATGACCATTAATGATTACATGAATATCCTTGGCCGTGGTGCAGGGATGATGTGGATTATTTATTAAGCTGAGTCTCAGCGATAAAGTTGATAAAAAACTTTTTAAATCATAGAAGATAGTAGATTTTATGCTCTATTTGACTCTTTTAATAGATTGTTTATTTTCGCTGCAGTTGTTGATCTAAAACTTGTTGTCTATTGTATTCTATCAGTTGTTAGACTGTTGAAGGCTAAGGATAATTTATTTTGCATTATCTTAGTTATAATATTTCTTACTGGGCTAGTTGAGATCACCATTTTCTTTCACTATTCTCTTCAGGAAATGAGAATATAGCTGGGACTGGTCGGGGAACGGATTGACGTTCCAAATGGTTGTTTTTGTAACGCCCCAGAAATTTGGATTTTTCCAGAAATTAAGTTTAAAGAATTAGTTATTAATAAAATGAATTTTTATTAATAATATTATGTGCTATGTGGTTATTAATCGTTCTAGAACCTAGGATGATTATAAGTCGGGAGGATTCTGGCTACGAGCTAGACTGAACGAGTAGGTATTTTCAAGACGAAAATGAAAATTTTCCGGGAACAAAAATATTTCAGGGAAAAAGACGAAATAGGCACTATTCACCTGATGAAACCTAAGGGTTAGGGTTTGAAATAACCTAAGACATTCTGAGAGTTCGGTATGTCAAAATGACATTCCGTCAAAAGATTTGCTGATAATATATCGTGAAAAGTTAAGTAAGCCGATAAAAGTTTTTCTCGAAAAACGTGCAGAAATCGGATAAAATAAAAACGATGAAAAGTACTGCTATGTACTTTTCATCCGTTTAGCTACGTTAGGGTAAAATGTGAAGGAAAACGCTCAACGCCAAAAAGTGTTTTTCAGTTTTTCGGAAATCCGAAGAATACGTAAAAGTTAATCGGTAAAGGAAAGACGAAATATCCAAAAATATTTGGAATCCGAGAATTGCAGTTTTTAAACCTGTCGGACGAAACCCGAAAGATGGAACCACGAAGCTTCCAAGGGAAGCTACGTGAATAGTAAGGAGGTTAACTAAGGAGGTGGAAATAGAAAACTTAAGCATTAAGTAAACTTAAGTGTTAAGTAAACTTAAGTGTTAAGTAAACTTAAGTATTAAGTAAACTTAAAAGTTAAGCAAACTTAAAGGTTAAGTAGACTTAAGTGTTAAGTAAACTTAAGGAGTAAGTTAACTTAGTTGTTAGGTAATGTATAGTAAGGAGGTTAAGGGGGGTGAAATGACTATTTTGCCCTAACTTTGGAAAATCTATAAATAGGAAGCTAGATTTCATTTAAATGAGATTTTGAAAATCCTACATTAGAGAGAGAGAGAATTCGGATGGAGAGGGAGAAGGAAGATCATGAGCATGATTGATCGGATCAAAAATGTTCGTGAAATAGAAAAGCTAGCAAATCGCCGGTTTTGTCTAGCGGAAGAAAAATAAAGAGGAAAGGTATTAAAACCTAACTTCTATGTTAGATTTTCTTTAAGTTATATATATGTTTAAAACATAACTTAATGAGGATAATGAGTAGATGATGTTAGGGATGATTTCATATGGTTAAAATCATGAGAAATAAGGAAATAAGAATTTGAAGTTTAGTAAATAAATTTCTTAAAGAAGTATATGATTCGTAATGAATTAGAACAATCTGAGTTGATTATATGAATGAGTAGATGAAATAAGTAAGGAATAATGTTCTATAACATCAAATTCCAATAAAAAGTGAAATCATAATCCAAATATCGATTAAAATTAAAGAACGAACGAAGAACGCGAAGAACACGAAGAACGTTGTTGATGGACAAATTTAAAACCATCGTAGGATAATTGTTGTTGATGGACAAGTTTAAAACCATCGCGTATAAGTTTGATGCATATTGCTTGGTTAGGAATGATAGAAACGTTCATGAAGAACGGATTAAAACTTAGCTATACCGAAGTTATGGCGAAATTTTCGTAAAAGACAAACGAGAATTAGAAAGTTAGTAAATAAATTCCAAACATGTAGGGTTTCATAAGGATGTAAGAAAATGTTGAAAACGTGAGTCGTGGATTCAAGAACGATCGAATTCCGAGTTCGGATGACCGAATTGCGGATGAACGAACAAAGAGCGTTAAAATTATAAATAAACGAAGGGTGATGATCAAGCCAATCGAATGGCACATTAACGGATTTAGAATGAAGTTCTGTCTGAGGGGTATTAAAGTACATAAGATAAGGAAGAGAATGACTTTGGAATGACCTCGTTCCGAGTTATAACGAAGAAGTTATGAGATTGTGAAGTTAGCGTCTCAAGCTTGTAAAATACTTAGAAAAAATTTTCTAGGGTTTTTGCTTGGCGCCGCGGCGCGGAGTTATGCCTTGGAGGCCGGCGCCGCAGCGCGAGTCCCGTCCCTTGGCCACTGCTAAGTGACGCCGCAGCGCGAGATTAAGGAAGGAGCATGGCGCCGCAGCGCCGGTGCTGTGCAATGCCAGAAATGAGATTTTTACTGCTCAATTTCTGGGGGATGTGCAAGAAAGAAATTCGAACATATAGTTCAATTAATGAAACACTTAATAAAGTGTATTAACTTTTAATGAAGGTTGAACGAAAAGATTAAAAGTGATTAAAAGACAAACAATATTTTTAATGCGAGTTACATAACCGATGTCCGGGGACCGTAGTCGCGATGAACGAACGTGAGGGGTTGCTAGGGTTGTGATTCCTTAGACGTTGAGCGACGAGGGTAATGAATAACATTTCGATGTTATGTCATGACAGTTAGAGATAGATTTGAAGCGTTTAGACGCTGTGTACACAACGTTGTTGTGGTAAACGAGTAGTCTTAGCATACAGCGAACTGTATCGCTTCGACATTAAAGAAGAATAATGAATGGTATTAAGAAAGTAGTAATGAACGGTAATGAGATTAATGGAAGCCGAAGGTGAGTCAGATGAGAACGTTAGAATGAAATGTAAGCGTTAAACACTTTAATCGACGTGAAGGTTGAGGGAACGTAAATATTAAACGGATAGAACCTACACCCCGTGTATGGTTTGACCGTAAGATGATGAAGGTAATGGATTGAACCATGAACGGTAAAGAAGTTGAATTAAAGATAATAGCCTTTAACATAATAAAGCCGAGTTAAGGATTGCAGGGAATGATCGCTCTGAGTATACATAAGACTGTATGACTTAGACGATAAAGAGTGAATACTGAGGCGTGGTATTTAGTTTCCAGGAAGCCGAAAGGAATAAGAAATTAACTTACCGAATATTAAAGTTTAATAGTGCGGATAAGTTAAGATGAGTATAAGTTGTGGTACAATCGTAACCTTTGATGGTTGACATATGGGAGCTGGGCTAAACAATTCCTTCAGTGAGCGAAGGTATATACAAAACTGGCAACCGATCTAACTCACTGTTATGGGCAGTGTAGACGAGACGGGAACTTGTTTGTTGGTTGTTTGTGGGAAACCACTCAGAGTACCATATGGACTACTAGCAGAGAAGCGATGTGTGCTGTGTCTTAGAGAAGTAATAAGAAGAAGATAAAATGTAAAACATCAAAGATGATGAGCGTAAAAGTAAGACATCTCCGTATGTTATGAAGCTGTAGAACGATAATGAAAGTGGTCGCGTAAACTTAGGTTGTAAGAATGCGAACCCTAAAAAGTAAAGTTAAGCTAATGCATAAGTCAAATATACATGACTAATTAGTGTATGTGCTGTTTTTCTTATGTGCTACATAGGAACCAAAATGAGCAGTTCAGCGTAGGCTGTAGCTGTACGTAAGGCAAGTTTCCTAACTTCATTCATATTCTAAATGAATGCTAGTTTCTTAAACTTCTCAGATGTTAACTTGAGAAGTTCTGTCTATGTGCTAATGTGCAATATTGGTGTAAAGTAGTAGAACATATGAGGCCTTGTGCCACAATGTGAACACTTCGGTGTTTCTATGATATGAACTGTTCTATGACTGAGCTGTTCAATACAAGTATGTTCTGTTTATACATGATCCGTTATTGTTAAGTCTGTGCTAATGATTCTAGCCAGACCTGATGAGTATGAAAAAGGTAGAAGAATAAAAGTATTTCAAAGTGCATGAGAATAATGTTTTAAAATGATAGGAATCGTGATTATTCCTATTATTCGAGCTGCTTCATAACCTTTGTTCGGTTATCGAAGTTATAAAGAATATTTGAATTCTTGAAGATGTTTGTTCAACTGTTATGACTTGCTGGGCAATTGAATGCTCACACTTGCTTTAAATGACAAACATTTTCAGCGAATGATGTTAGACGAACTTAAGGATCTCGTAAAGGTCAAGCTGATGGTATCCAGATGAAGTTCCCTTCAGAGTGTGAATGAGCGAGAAGATCAAGTGAAGACTTGTAATATAGAAAGATGAAATTGAACTATAGACTAGTTTAAGGAACTGTTATGTATCCTTGGTGGCGGATTAAAAGTCACTCTTGTAAGATGAAATGAATAATGTATTTATCATCATTTGTAATGAAAAAGGTTATAAGGTTTCCAGAACCTGGGATTTGAGAGTATATGTTGTTATATTGAGCTATATAATGATGTATGTTTGGAAGAAGATGGGATCGTGATATACGGAATTCGGGTGTGAAGATAGACCGAATTTCGGGGCGTCATAGTTTTAGTAGTCCTCACTATTCTGCGAAATAATGTGATAATAATTGTAATGAGGACTCCATTGAGAGTGGATATTGTCTAGAAGGCAATATTCTTATTTAAACTCTTAGCTATGTTTTGTCGTATTGTACACGACAGTTGTATAATTAAGTTTGTATTTGATTTATGTATCATGTATTTGGCGACCCAAGATGGGTGATGTATATCTGTTTTGGGGGCGTCACAAATACCGTGTGCTACTATACAACCACACGTATTATTGTACTTTTATCACCGATTATTTTATGACAACTTGCTTACTTTGAAATATTTTTACATATCACCCTTAACTTTAACCTTTTATCAATTTAACCATTTACTAAATAGAATAATAATTATAAGAAAATAGAATACTTTCATTTCATAAATTTTGGGATCTCACAATTAACTTATCAGGTAATATCACATACTGTCATATTTCAGGTATATGCGTCGATTAAAGCAAAAAATTAAAAACAAAGCTTGTGTAGAGGGTTCTATTACTGAACGCTATACGGAGGAAAAGCTTGTCAAAATCTGCTCATTGTACTTTGATGATGTAGTCGTAACGAAGCACAACCATTTTAGTCGAAATGAGGTCGTCGATCTGTCTGGTCATGCTGATGATGAGTTGGTTGTATTCACTTAAGTCAGAATGAGTTGTTTTGAAATATCATTCAAAAATAGTGACTCTCATCCAAGACTTGGATAACACGTCACATTGACACCTGTTGGGTAAAATCTAATTACGCACAACACACAAGTATACGTGGTCAACACGTAATAAAGTGTAAGTAGAGTATCGTTCCCACGAGGAATTGTTTAATAAAAATCACCAAGTACTAACCCGTAACCAACTCATTCTTATTTAAATGAATGAATTTCAAATTATATAATTAATCTACTATTAAATTCCACTAGTTAAATTAAGATTACGGAGATTTAAGATCACAACTTCACTTATTGCTTCATTTAAGTTAACACACTTCTCATCAATTATCCTCTATCCTAAATTGTTAATTAAGAACACAAAAGTAGATAAAACCGCCTCTCGATGCATAATACTCATACTCACTTAAATCCATAGATGATAGAATTAAGCAAGACACCCTAAATAACTAATCCACTATATCTCTATGTGAATTATAATTAAAAAGGATTTAAAGCCCAAGTTCTCTATAAGATTACATATGGCATAAAGGCATATCTCTATCCTAAACATGAATCATGAATTCCATCTATGCAGAAATCACAAACACATGCCTTCATGATCAGATCTAAACCTATACTTCATCTCTCGAGTTCATATAGATTATCACTGTAATTGATGGCCAATTAATTAAATAATTAAGTCCAAATCACAATAGACAATCCTCACAATAGAACATAGTAATTGATAGCGAAGCATATTAAAATAAACTACAGAATAAGATCCATTGTAATCTCAAACAAAGAATTAGTTCATTGAATTAAAACTAAGAATCCACATTAAAAGATAAGAATAAGATTAAAGAAAATAAGTGAATCTGTTGACGACAAATTCGTCCTCCGTCTCGCTCTTGATCTGGATCTCCAATGGCTTCCAAGTTGCTTCAATCTCCAAATCTTATAAGAACTAGGGTTTTGCTCCTAATCTACTCTAATCTAATCTAATGGAATCCTCCAAAAATAGTCTCCCAATCCAAGTTAAAATCAACTATTTATAGTTCTAATGGACACCTTAGCAAGTTAGGCAACTAAGAATCCTATTCTAGCTCAAATTGGACAAAATAACACCCAATTTAACTCGGCGCACCCAGCACTATTCCTAGGCCAATTTTGGCACGCCCACACTACTATAGCAGAAATTCTGATGGCCCGGCGTGCCCCGCGCCGTTCTGTTTCCTGTTGCAACATCCTTTGGTAAAATAGGAATAACTTTTGATCCGCTAGGAGTTACGGGGCCTAACACTTATCAAATCGAAGATATCGACGAGATCTACAACTTTTATGCTTTGAGATTTGACATATTCTGGTCCGATAAGGGTTGAAATTGGGCTTGAAGTAGATGCTATGTAAATGGAAAGCATGACCACTCTTAGTTTTGATCTTCATTGATAAAAAGGCTATAACTCTCGTATCTGAGCTCTGATTGGGATGATTCAAGATGTTACGGAAAGCTAAGAAGTAGATCTACAATAAAATCAAAATTCCAAGCCAAGAATATGCATCCAACTTGATGTTAAAAACCCTGCAATCTTCCTTTTTTGCACTTACTTACATATTTTAGTCCAAAAGATGTCCAAATTGCTTTTCCTTACTTCTTCATGCCAATGTCGTGTCATAGCCTACAAAATAACATAAAATATATGAAATGAACACATAATGCATGCAAATTAACTACAAAATATAGGTTTATACAACTAATTCAAGTAATAGATATCAGATAAGTAGGTATAAAAACTACTTATCAATAATTATCAACTTGCCACCGTTATTCACGACGTCCCCTATGGAAAGTCTGGCTTCGGTGTATTCCAAGACGTGGAAGTCACCAGAGAATGGCTCAGAGTTCTTTACTTATGGCTTGATATGACAGTGATTGACTTTAGTGGTTTGGTTACTTGAATTCGCATAACAGGTTGGTTAGGAATATGAAAACTAACAACCTTACAAAAAAAATTCAACTTTTGCATGATGAGTAGTTAACTAGTAGATTCCTAAAATTACATCAAAGACAATTATTTTGAAAGAGATAAAATCAACAGGTAACGTGAGGGTGCCAATTTGAATCAAACAAGATTTATAAATAGTGGATGTAATGAAGGTTTCTCCTAATGGAGTTTAAACAAATAAGTCAAAGTCTAATTTCTCTGGAGTCAATTTTAAACGTTGAGCACAATTAGGAGAAATATAAGAATGGGTAGAACTGGTATAAAATAAGGTATAAACTTTGCAAGAGTTTATAATTAACTCACCCATGATACGTTTGGGTTCCTCGACAAGTGCTCTCTCTTAAACTACCGACTTTGACTTGTCTGGGTCATCCTTTGGCGTCACTATCCCAGCTGGACTTGACTTCACTACACGACAAAATCGAGCTTGGTGACCTTCTCTTCCGTAATTAAAACACGATTTGGGTTGTTGCTTACTGTTTGGATGCATGTGTCCCTCTTGTTTGCATTTGAAATATACAACCGGTGGTCGTTTTTCTTCCTTTGAAATGGGTTTTGGTGCTACTATCGATGTCTTTTCGTCATTGTTGAATCTTCTCTTCTTAAAATTGTTCCCACTTAGTTCACCTTTCCTATTATCTTGGCCATGATTACCGCCGAAGTGGTTACCATTTCTTGCCTGATAATTTCCTCCAAGATGGTTATCGTTGTTTCGATGGTCATTGCCACAGGTACGATTATTATCGTGTTGTTGGTCGTTACCTTTTGGTTGAGTTGACTCATAATAGCGTTCTAATAACTAAGCCATATTCACAACATCTGAATATAAATAAAGTTTGTGAGAAATGAGGTACTGAAGCATTTCGGGTTTTAAACCTCTTAGAAACATTCGCGTCATTCACTCCTTATTATCAACCAAATGGGAAACAAACCGGGATAACTCAATAAACTTTCCCTCATATTGCGATACGATCATATTGTTTTTCTCTAGCTCGATGAATTCTACCTCCTTCATATGACGAATACTTTCAGGAATGTAGACATCTTTAGTGCGGAAAGATGAGTACGTTTTACAGATTCTCACCAGTAATTTACTTCTTTACGCAACATAAAGGTGGAAAAGGGAACCTTTTGCTCCTCTGAGCATTCCAAGACATCAAATATCTTGGTGATCTGCTTTATCCACGTCTCTGCCTTAAGTGGTTTTGGCTTTCCACAAAACTCCGGTGGTCCCAGCTCCTTGAACTGCTTAGCGGTGACCAGCCGTGAGTTGCCAGTGTTTCCACCTCCATTTTGAACAGGAGTCCCTCTCGTTTGGTTTTGCATAAATTCTAAAATGTTCCTAAACCTACCATCGTTCGTCATTTGGTCAGTGTTGTTATCTACACGAGGATTATTGCCTTCTTGATGCACATTATCCTGGTTATTGATCGTTAATGACTCAACGGTCTCATTTGCTTCATTGCTTATCTCAACATTTTCAGATGCCATTCTCAAACATTGTCATAAAACAAGGGTTAATTGACATTCCACATATTATCCCTATACTCTGATTGAACAATTAAATACCAAATAACTTAGGTAGGTCATACTAACGAAAAATTACTCGTCTCTCCCCTCATAGTTCTAGTCTCACACCCCAGCCAGGGATCATATCCCTAAGCTTTGATACCAATTGTGACGCCCCCAAAATAGGTATACATCACCCATTCTGAGTCTCTAAATACATGGTACAGAATACAACTACAACTTAAATATACAACCGTCGTGTAAAATATGACAAAACATAACTGAGAGTTTTAACACGGATATTGTCTCCTAGACAATATCCACACTCAAATTCAATCTCATTACAATTATTATCACACTATTTCACAGAATAGTGAGGACTACTAAAACAACCATCTGGACCATCAATCCATTCCCCAACTAGTCCCAGCTATATTCTTATTTCCTAGAGAGAATAGTAAAACAAAAGGGTAAGCTCAACTAGCCCAGTAAGAAATATTATGACTAAGATAATGCAGAATAAATTTTCCTTAGCCTTCAACAGTATAACAACTGATAGAATACAATAGACAACGAGTTTTAGATTAACTACTGCAGCGGAACAAAAAATCCATTAGAAGAGTCAAGTAGAGCATGATATCTACTATCTTCTATGATTTAAAAGTTACCATCAATTTTATCGCTAAAACTCAGTTAATAAATAATTCACATCACTGAATTATCCATGCACTACGGGCCAAGGATATTCATTAGTATCACGACCACGAATTATCCATGCACTACGTGCCAAGGAAATTCGTGTTTTCACCAATGGTCATGAACATGCCAATCAATAGTTCATCTTTGCACCCTCGGCCGAAGATGACTTTCATCACAATATAAGCATGAGGATGATGACAATGATATAAAAATTCAATTAAACGAGATCTGGGATAAATATTAAAGACTTTAAATTTATCTAAAGTTTAAAACCGTTCAAATGGTCAACATGATACTGCTTTGTGGAGTAAAATTCAAGAATAATATTCACGTATCAAAAATAATTTTGAACATAAAAGAATCAATTTTTCGTCGTGAATAGTACTCGAGTGAATAGTACTTCGGGAATAGTACTCTGTGAATATTACCTCATGAATAGTACTTTGTGAATAGTATCCCATGAATAGTACTTTGTAAATAGTACTGTATTTATGAATAGTGCCCATGAATAGTACTTTGTGAATAGTACCATATTTATGAATAGTACCATACGCATGAATAGTTCTGTACGTATGAATAGTGTCGTATAAATGAATAATACTCATGAATAGTACTCCGGCATGAAAAGCTTAAAATTTTAACAAGAATGTTCAGAAAAATATCCTTGTGAAACGATACTAGATGAAGCACAAATTTTAAGGATATTCTACTAATTTCACGGAGTATAGAAGTAATACTTCAACAAAATGAGTGTAGAATTAGGGATACAAAACGAAATAATATTACTTACATACTACAGGGTATAAAAGAAAATATTATTTCATACGAATATTGAACAAAAATAATATCCCTTACGAATACGAAAGAAATAATACCCCTTTCCTTGGTAGAAGATTGGATACTGCAATAGTGAAGTAGCAGAATACTCTTCTTATTTCTCTCTATAGCTTCTCTCTATAGCTTTTCTCTCTATAATTGCTCTTGTGAGTCTTAGTGAATTAGTGAGAATGAAAGAAGAATGAGCTTCTATTTAAAGGAAAACATAGTTTTGATAATTACATGTTTTGGGGCTTGAATTATTATAGTATAGTACCTTCATCTTTTCCTTTATTTTTTATTTAGTCCTACAAGTATTATCAAACTTGCACCACCTCGACTAATAGTACATCCATGTGAATCAATAATACATGCATATGAATTAATAGTTCCATTCATGTGAATAAATAGTTATATGCATATGAACTAATAGCAATTAATTTCTCATTTATCCGATTAATTACCCGATTGGTCAATTTAATCTCCAAAAATTAATTATTATCGAAATAAATGTCGATTTCCACTAATACTAATAATCCCAACACAATGGAAATATCAATTTCATCTTTAATCAACACAAACTTATTCATCATTAATATTATAACTCATAGTATTTAACAACCAGATCATTTCCAGGAAAGAGGGGATTTTCAAATAAGAATTTCTCCCTATTGGCGTGCAATTAGGTGACCAAACCCATTTTCTCGACAGAACTTTCTAGACATCGTCAATATTGCAAATAATAATATGAATAACTTTGTCGTCTCAATTATTGATTTAAAAATATAAAATATTGTGCAGATGATACTGTGACAATAATTTAATCAATAATAAGAGAGATGCTATGTAGTAATTACTGTGGCAATAATTGAATAAAATTGAGCGACTTCTCACGTAAGCATCAATAATCAATACCGTGTTCTACTATGCAACCACGTGTATTACTGTACTTTTACCACCGAGTATTTAAACAGTTTAACGGTAAAAATTTTGTCGTTATTTTTATAAAAACATATTTTGTCATTTTCTCATTCCGACAGTAATTTAGTTGTGGGGTCCACTAATGATTGCGCCATTGTGCGAATATTCTCTGATAAAACAAATATTCCCCGACTAATCGAATATTTTATAACAACTTGCAAACTTTGAAAAATTTTTAAATACTACTCACAACTATAACAGTATATCAAATTCATACCTTAATACTCAAAAAAATATTTCGAGAATATTAATCTTTATTCATAAAATTTGGGGTCTTACAACCTCCCCTTCTTATGAAATTATATCCTCAAAATTGACTTACGTACTTGGTATGTCGAAGAGATGCGGATACCTCATCGGATTCTAACTCTTGAGGTATAACCTTTGAGCGTAGAATATGTTCCTTCTTCTCCAAGATTTTTACAAGTATATCCTCATATGTTAAATCTTCTCTCGTCTAGTTCTAATTCAATAATGTGGTTCGGGTCGTCCATATATTTTCGTAACATTGATACGTGAAAAATGTTATGAACATGCGACATACTTAGTGGTAAAGCGAGTCTATAGGCCACAGTTCCTACTCAATCAAGAATTTCAAATAGACTAATTAAATTGAGGGTTGAGATTTTCTCTCTTCGTCGATTCTTGCTTCTAGAATAACTCCTTCGTGCACCTTCTTCTTCACATTCATCAGCTCTGAGTTTGTAGCTTGAGTGGCTTTAACTTTATCGATTAAAGTCGATTCTAATCATATATTTGCTATCTTCATGTAGGTTCTTGAAGTCTTTAACTCTATCTCCATCTTTTGTAAGTCGTACAAAATGGGTCTTTGTGTTAATGACGTCGCACTCGTAATCGCATACGATCTGCGTCAGCTACCACGTTTGCTTTTTCCACGATTGTATTGAACGGTATTATCGTAATCTTTCAACAGCTTAAACCAACGTCTTTGGCACATGATACGTTCGTTTTATTTGAAGAAATATTTGAGGTTTTAGAAATGGGTTTTCTACTTGGGTCAATACAAAATTCAATTTCACGCTATAGGGGTAGGCTAGAAAGTTCTTCGAGGAATACTTCAAATAATTTATTAACGATAGAAATATCATTCAAAATAGTGACTCTAATCCAAGACTTGGATAACACGTCACATTGATACTTATCAACTTGCCACCGTTATTCACGGCGTCCCCTATGAAAGGTCTGGCTTCGGTGTATTCCAAGACGTGGAAGTCACCAGAGAAAGGCTCAGAGTTCTTTACTTATGGCTTGATATGACAGTGATTGACTTTAGTGGTTTGGTTACTTGAATTCACATAACAGGTTGGTTAGGAATATGAAAACTAACAACCTTACAAAAATAATCAATTTTTGCATGATGAGTATTTAACTACATCAAAGGCAAGCATTTTTAAAGAGATAAAATCAACAGGTAACGTGAGGGTGCCGATTTGAACCAAACAAGATTTATGAACAGTGGATGTAATGAAGGTTTCTCCCAATGAAGTTTCAACAAATAAGTCAAAGTCTAATTTCTCTGGAGTCATTTTTAAACATTGAGCGCATGTAGGAGAAATAAAAGAATGGGTATAACCGATATCAAATAAGGTATAGACTTCGCAAGAGTTTATAATTAACTTACCCGTGATAACTTCGTTCGGGTTCCTCGATAAATACTTTCACTTAAACTACCGGCTTTGACTTGTCTAGGACATCCTTTGGCGTCACTATCCCAGCTGGACTTGACTTCACTACACGACAAAATTGAGCTAGGTGACCTTCTCTTCTGCAATTGAAACACGCTTTGGGTTGCTACGTACAGTTTGGATGGATGTGTCCCTCTTGTCTGTATTTGAAACATACAACCGGTTGTCGTTCTTCTTCCTTTGAAACGGGTGTTGGTGCTGCTACCGATGTCTTTCTGTCATTGTTGAATCTTCTTTTCTTAAAATTGTTCCCACTTAGTTCATCTTTCCTATTATCTTGGCCATGATTACCACCAAAGTGGTTACCATTTCTTGCCTGATAATTTCCTCCACGATGGTTATCGTTGTTCCAATGGCCGTTGCCACCGGTATGATTATTATCGTGTTGTTGGTCATTGCCTTTTGGTTGAGTTGACTCATAATCGTGTTCTAATAACTGACCCCTATTCACAACATCTGAATATAAACAAAGTTTGTGAGAAAAGAGGTAATGACGTATTTCAGGTTTCAAACTTCTTAGAAACATTCGCGTCATTCGCTCTTTATTATCAATGTGAAATCCCAGATTTTATGAATAAAGAATTAATTTTCTCGAAATAATTTTTTAATATTATGGTGTGAATTTGAGATAATATTATAGTTGTGGGTAGTATTTATAAATTTTGCAAAGTATGCAAGTTGTTATATTATATTCGATTGGTCAGGGAATATTCTTTGTGTCGGAAAATATTCGTACGACGGTACAATTATTGGTGGACCCCACAACGGAATTATTGTCGGATTGAGAAAATGACAAAAATATTTTATTGAAAATAACGGCGAAAGTTTTACCGTTGATACTGTTGAACTACTGGGTAGTAAAAGTACAGTAATACGCGTTGTTGCGTAGTAGCACAAGGTATTGATTATTGATATTTATGTGAGAAGTCGCTCAATTTGATTCAATTATTGTCGATTAATAAAATGAATTATTATAGCGATGATGACGTTTTGTTTTATTCGTATTATTAACGTAATAAAACAGAAACATCTTTTTATATAAAATAGAATACTTTATTAAAGTTATTCTATAAATAGAATATATTATATTTTATTATGCATAGTGTTGCATAGTGTTTTGCATAGTGTTGCATAGTGTTTTGTATAGTGTTGCATAGTGTTTGCATAGTAAAAATCTTTTTATATAAATAGAATATATTATATTTTATTTAAAAAAATTTTCTTTAAATGTGGACCGTAAGATTAAAGTAAATCAATCTGGACCGTTCATGGATTAGTTACTATGCATTCCATTTTCCTATAAATAGAAGCTCATTCCTTCATTATTTTCTTACGAATTCACTAAACTCTAGAGAGAGAAACTATAGAGAGATAGAAGAAAAGTTTTTTGCTACTTAACTTTTCTTTTCCTATATCCAGTTTCTGTTACGGTAAGGGGTGTTATTCTTTCTTATTCATGAAGAGAACTGTTGTTATTTCATTTCTTATTATTCTGTTGGAATAACCTGTATACGCGGTCTACCCTATACTTGGTGACATTCTTCTATTATTCTGTTGGAACATCCTGTCTGTGTGTTTTACACCGGACCTAGTTCCGTCTTTATTATTATTCTGTTGGAACATCCTGTCTGTGTGTTTTACACCGGACCTGGTTCCGTCTTTATTATTATTTCGTTGAAATATCCTGTCTGTGTTTTACACCAGACCTGGTTCCGTCTTTATTATTATTTCGTTAGAACATCCTGTCTGTGTGTTTTACACCGGACCTGGTTCCGTCTTTATTATTATTTCGTTGAAATATCCTGTCTGTGTGTTTTACACCAGACCTGGTTCCGTCTTTATTATTATTCCGTTAGAACATCCTGTCTGTGTGTTTTACACCGGACCTGGTTCCGTCTTTATTATTCTGTTGGAACATCCTGTCGGTTCAAATTTTGCCTTACCTGGTTCCGTTATTATTATTCTGTTGGAATAACCTGTCGATGCGAAGTACCGCATGCATGGTGATTTCTTTTGTTATTCTATTCTTTATTATACTCAGTTGGTTAAAGTTTTGACTTCTATACTCCATGAAATTAGTAGAATATCCTTGATATTTGCGTTTTATCCAGTATCTTTTCATGAAAATATTCTTCTGATCATTCTTGAATTTTACTCTACAAAGCAGTATCATGTTGACAATTTGGACGTTAGTAGTTCTTGGACAAATTAATTCTTGAACTTGTTTTATTGAATTCTTATATCATTGTCATCATCCTCATGTTTATATTATGTTGAAAGTCATCTGTGGCCTGTAGTGCATAGATGGACTTGGTATGATTATGACCAAGGATTATTCGGTATAATCATGACCGTAATGTTACAAATAATGTAAAAATTAAAAGTCATCATTGGCCCGTAGTGCATTGATGGACAATTTTTTGTATGATTATGGCTATGGATTCTCTTCGGCCAAGGGAGCAAAGATGAATTGTTTTATGGCATGATCAGGACCGTTGATGAAAACACGATTATCTTTGGCCCGTAGTGCATGGATAATTCGTGGTCGTGATACTAAAGAATATCCTTGGCCTATAGTGCAGGGATGATTTAATGATGTGGATTATTTATTGAGCTGAGTCTCAGCGATAAAAGTGATGAAAAACTTTTTAAATCATAAAAGATAGTAGATTCTATTCTCTACTTGACCCTTTTAATGGATTGCTTGTTCCGCTGCAGTTAAACTTGATGTCTATTGTATTTTATCAGTTTAACATTGTTGGAGGCTAATGATAATTTATTCTGCATTATCTTAGTAATAATATTTCTTATTGGGCTAGTTGAGCTCACCCTTTCTTTCACTGTTCTCTTCAGGAAATGAGAACATAGCAGGGACTAGTCAGGGAACGGAGTGACGGTCCAGAGGATAGTATTAGTAGTCCTCACTATTCTATGAAATAGTGTATTAATAATTGTAATGAGGACTCTTTTTGAGTTTGTATAATCTCTAGTAGACAATAATTGTATTCAAACTCACAGTTATGTTTTGTCGTATTGTACACGAAAGTTGTATTAGTAAGTTGTATTTGAATTATGTACAATGTATCTGACGACCCAAAATGGGTGATGTATACATAATTTTGGGGGCGTCACAGTTGGTATCAAAGCTTAGGGATATGATCACTGGCTAAGATGTGAGACAAGAACTAGGAGGGGAGAGACGGGGAATTCCTTCGCTAGTATGACCTACCTAAGTATAGGGATAATACGTGATATATTATTTAACACGTGTTTTGTGGCAGTGTTTGGAAATGGCAGCTGAAAATTTTCACAATGGATTGAATGAAACTATGGAGACACCTTTAATCACTAATCAGGTTAATGTGGTGTCAGACGAAGGACAAATTAGAGATATCTACGTGGTGAATGAAGAACTAATAATTGCAACCGAGCTTGTTGCAAAGGTAGCAGTTGAGAGTGAGGAGGAAGAGGAAGAAGAGGAGAATTGGTTAGACGAATTTTATAATCGAAACTTAGAATTACAAAATCGTGTTCATGAGTTAGAAGAGTAGGCTGAAGAACGGTAGGCGGTCTTGGAGCAAAGAGATGCAACAATTCAAAATTGTGTCACCCGATGTGCGATGCTTGAACAGAAGCACTCTTTGGCAGTGTATAAGATATGCTGGAATCTGAGAACGCGCTAATCAATGTTCTGATGAAAGCAGAAATGTAATAACCCGATTTTTTTTCTATATAAATAAATAGTAAATTTTGCGTATAATTTTTTTTTATAAAATAAATATGAATGTTATGTGCCAAGGTAATGTGTAATTATAATTATATGTGTGATAAATAAAATTTATTTATTACATTAATAATTGTAAATAAATTTATTTTAGAAATATTGGTTATTATAAATGATATTCTTATAGTAATTAATTGTATATTAGAAATGTTTTAATTAATTATTTTTCCATGAAATTATATGTTTATATTATTCAAATAATACATGAAATGATTTTTGAATAATTATAATAATTATTTTATTATAAGAATTTTGTTCAAGTTATTAAATAAATTATTTTTACTTAATTATAAGGTTAATTATGGCAGATAAAATCAGATATGGAATCCAAACCCTAATTTTGGGTTTTGATCAAGGAATGATAATAATATTATAGTATTATAATATTTTGATTTTTTAGTGCTATAAATATGTACTGTAAAAATTATACTGTTGATGGATGGTCAATTATGGTATATTGACTAAACACTAGCATTAATTGATTTAACCCTATTTATCAATTTAAATGGGAAATTTAAGATTATTAAATATCTGTGTTATATGATGTATGTTTACATATTACTTCATGGAACGCTAATTAGGAAAAACCCTAATTTTGTCGAAACCCTAATTTTGTCGCGAAACTCTAATTGAGAAATCCAAACCCTAACCGATATTTCTTTGAACCCTAATTGCTAATTTTAAGCGCTAATTATTCAAGTGGTAAACACTACAAGAAAAAGGACTATCAGCGACCAATTATATCAGCGACCGCATATCCGGTAGCTGATAGTCTTATTAGCGACCGATATCAGCGACCATATTATATTACAGTCGCTGAGTGATATCAGCGACCGACTGCGGTCGCTGATCGGTCGCTAGAACAAATTTTCCACCCAAAATTTGGCAGGAAATGTTGGCGCGTAGCTTTTTTGCGACCAGTTATAATCAGCGACCGCATGCAGTCGCGGATAAGTCCATGTCATTAAAAATCAGCGACCGCATTCTGTCGCTGATGTCGGTCGCTGATCCTTTTAATCTATCAGTCTTTCGCTCGGCAGTAGCAGAATCAGAAAGGAAAAAAAAGAGAGGGAGACCGAATAGGGAGAAGAGGAAGAAGGGGGAAAAGAGGGAGAAGAGGAAATCTTGTTGCTGTCGCGCGATTGGGTTGGCTTTCTCCTTCAATTGGTGTTAGGTACCAAATTCTATAACAAATATTTGATATATATATATATATATATATATATATTAATGTGTGTGTGTTATGTTATATTTGAATATTTGGGTTTTTCTTCTTCTTTTCGGCTACTGTAGCTTGTGGGTTTCGATTGAATGCGATTTTTTTTTAATTTATGTGGTTCAAATGTTTGATTGAATGTATTAGTCTCCAATGTTAGTACAATGGGTTAGTCTCTAATGTTAATATTTTTTGTATAATGTTGGTATTTGTGTTTGGCACTTGGAATTATTTTGTATAATGTTAGTCTCTAATGTTAATATTTTTTTGTATAATGGGTTAGTCTCTAATGTTAATATTTTTTGTATAATGTTGGTATTTGTGGTTCATGAGTTGGTATTTGTGTTTGGCATTTGGAATTATTTTGTATAATGTTAGTCTTTAATGTTAATATTTTTTGTATAATGTTAGTATAATGGGTTAGTCTCTAATGTTAATATTTTTTGTATAATGTTGGTATTTGTGGTTCATGAGTTGGTATTTGTGTTTGGCACTTGGAATTATTATAGATTTCATACCTCTTCAGAGATATCTTTGTGGTCCAAATCTTGTTGGGTAGGGTAGGAGGATAATTGGGATTTACAAAATTTATGCTTAAGCATTTATTTTCCACCCAATGGCTTGTTGATCTCTAATGTAACTGTATTTGGGTTATTCCTAGGTCACACGCTAGGGGTGAGTTTGTCTATATAATTGTGAGCGCAAGGACCAATGATATATACTTTTAAAGAAGAGGAGATGATATCGAATTGAATTAGTTGCACTTACATTAATAAATGTCAAACTACTAACATTGGAGTCTAATATCTAATTGGTGCTGTTAAATGATGTAGGGATTTTAAACTAAGTGATCCACTAGAGCCTATTAAGGGATTGTTGGAGCTGATGGGTTGGGCTTGGGGCCGCAAGGCCACACGAGGCCACGCCAAGCTTAGCCAAGCCTCACAGGGCCAAGCCAAGATTGACGGTCGGCATGGTCAGCTGGGGGGATGTTAAGCAAAAATAGACAGTGCTAGGGAACTGTTAGTGCAACAGAGAAGGGTATTTAACACTTATGTATACAAGAATAAAACTACAATATGTTATAGAAGCTATAAATTGCTCAACCAAGTTATGAATATCCCAAAACATAAAAGATTATAGAAAGGGATTGTTTTGGGTATAATCTTAAAACATGTTAGCCGCCTTAGCACACTAGTGGATATGAATGAATCTCCAAGATACTCAAAAGTTGTATAAATGAGTTAGCAAACTCTGATATAAAGCTAGCATGAACTCGCAAATGCTTACAAGTATGTTCAAGTATATAACTTTTTACTACTTACTAGCTAATATGATCAAGTCATATGGTTACTAGTATGCTCTCAAGTCATATGCTTACAAGTATGCTTAAATGTTAATCATATGCATGCTTACAAGTATGCTCAATTCATATGGTTACAAGTATGCTCAAGTCATATGTTAACATTTATAATGTTGTCTGTAGTAGTTACCGTGGAATCATGGACCTCTATTCAGACCGTAGTTGGATGGCACGACGAAAGTCAAGTGCCCAGATAGGTGCTACAGCTGAATTTAGAGCTGGTTGCCAGGTGTTTTTGGAGTATGCGTATAGTCACCCGGAATGTATGAATGGTAAGTCGCAGATACGATGTCCATGTTTGAAGTGTAAGAATGTAAATTATATGGACAGAGACATGGTAAACTATCATTTACTTGTTTCTGGGTTCATGACAAATTACGAAGAATGCTGGTGGGCACATGGGCAGAGAAGAGATGGTGGCATCACAGAAGTACACAATTCGGGCAGTAGTACTCATCGAATGAATGAAATGGTTCATGATATTGCAGGGCCAGATTTTGATTGGGAGCAAGGCAGAGAGCAACCTATGAATTCTGATGCCAAAGACTTCCCTAAGTTGTTAGACGAGGGTAGCGAGCCATTGTGGCATGGTTGCACCAAACACACTATATTGTCTGCAGTGGCGACATTACTTAACATCAAGGCTGATCATAACATGAGCCATGAGTGTTTTGAGTCGCTCTTGAATGCCATTAAGAGTATGTTACCTGACGGTGAGAAATTACCTGGTAACTATTACTTTTGTAAGAAAATGGTGAAGAAGTTGGGTCTTGGATACCAAAAGATCGATGCATGTCCCAACGATTGCATGTTGTTTTATAAGGAAAATGAACAGTTGACAAGGTGCACGTTTTGCAGTCATGATCGGTTTAGGCCTAATAAAGAGGGTGTGACTACAAAAATATCAAGTATACCGTTTAAGATTCTAAGGTATTTTCCAATAACACATCGACTAAAAAGATTGTACATGTCTTCAAGAACAGCTGAACATATGAGTTGGCATGCGAAATCTCCAGCTAAAGATGGAGAACTAAATCATCCCGCAGATGGGAAGGCTTGGAAAGATTTCAACTTAGCACATCCTGGATTTGCATTGGAACCTAGAAATGTTAGGCTTGGATTGTCCACCGATGGTTTCAATCCGTTTGGCCACTCAGTTGTTCCGTACTCATGTTGGCCTGTGATTGTTACTTCGTACAACTTGCCTCCTTGGATGTGTATAAAACAGCCATACTTGTTTCTTTCACTCGTGGTTCCTGGTCCTAAGAGTCTTGGAAAGAACTTAGATGTTTACTTGAGACCTCTTATAGACGAGTTGAAGGTATTGTGGGAGGATGGAGTACAGACTTGGGATGTTGCAACGAAAACAAATTTCAACCTTAGTACAGACTTGAGATGAACCTGATGAATTGGATCCCGAGACAGTTATTGTGCCCGATGACAGTGATATTGAGCAAGAGTTATTGACTGACACTGACACAGAATCTGAAGAAGATGGTTATGAATCTCCGATACTTGTACAAAATGATTCTGACTCATCAGACAACGATTTAAATGGTTCATGTATGTGTAGTTATAATTGTACAAAATGTATGTTTATGCTCATGTTCATGTTCATGTTTAGTTCATAATTATGTACCTTTCATTTATGTTCTCTATATAGGAATGTTCTCTATATCCTTAACTATATCATTTGTAGTTGTTGTAGTTAACTATTTTGCAGTCATGTTTATGTATCTTTCACTTATGATAATCGTAGTTAACTATTTCATACAATTAATTGTCATTCATAATTTCATACTAACATCCTAATTTTTTTATTTATAAATGTCTTCTGAACCTGCAGCACGAAAGTGCGGGTTGGGTCGGGGCCCTAATCATGTGTCGAAGGCCCCGGCTAATCCGGATGATCGCATTCTTATACAGATCCGTCCTCCTCCAGAAAGCACGTAAGTTAAACATCGTGTATATATAAGGGTTTAATATTTTCATTGTTATAAATATATTTTAATGTAAATTACTGTATATTGTAGTGATTTTCAAGATAGTAAAATTGTGAAGTGCATTTCACAATTATGCTTACAGAACTGGCCTACGCCAGTGATTACATGGGCGAGCACACCTCTCGCCCATAAGGATGCAGTTTGGACTGAATTTCAGGTATGTTTTTATTAATTATGACAGATTATATTAATATAATATTCAAAGAATAATTTTTAGTAATGT
The DNA here is from genome assembly GCA_020205505.1 of Panax japonicus. Lineage (NCBI taxonomy): Eukaryota > Viridiplantae > Streptophyta > Magnoliopsida > Apiales > Araliaceae > Panax > Panax japonicus. Next base: position 37,676,103 of record CM035102.1, on the reverse strand, counting down.
TATTATTGTTGTTTTATTTGCAGAAAAGGTATAGATGGGAGGACGCGCAGGCTTCGGTGATTCAGACATTATTCTGGCAGAAGTGCGCAGTCCGTACCAAGGATAACTTAAATAAAGAACGACAAAAATCCATTCACAATGCCGAGATCGACCATCCAGGCCAAGGAGAAGATTATATGCACGAGCATAGCCCCTGGTGGTGCACCCAGTCCATATGGGCTGAGATGTGTACCCAATGGAGAGCTGAGAGCTGGGTGAAAAGACGAAAGACTGCCGCCACCAACAGAGCCTCGGGTGTATCCGAAGGCGAAAAGGCTAAAGGAACATACAAGGGCGGCAGTATTTCACAGTTGCAGCATATCACTGCCAGGGTACGTATTTACAAGTTTTAATATGTTTTCAATCATGAATTGTAGAAAATATATCCCATTTTTACTTAGTAATATTGTGTTATTTTTGTATAAGAGTCTCAGTCTCAAGGTCAGCCTATCCATTGGCTGGATGTGTACGTGGCCACCCGTGATGGTCTGCCTGAGGCTATCCAGATAGCGGTAATAAATTTTAACAACTTGATCTTTAATTAATGCTTACAAAATTAATTTATTTTTAACTATTTAATTGTTAACATGATGACATGCAGGACACTTATAAGCGTTTATTGAATGAGCACTATCCTGAAGGCACTCCACGTCCGTCTATCGATCAAGAGTTGTGGGATAGGGCGTCTGTTGTGAAGAAGAACTACGTTAAAGGTTAAGGACAACGACGACGCCCATCCTTCAGTGGCTCATGCTGCTCTTCTACCCAGTCTACACAGTCATCTAGCCATCCAGCTGTTCATACTCCGGCTGACTGTGTGAGAGCTATATGTCAAGATCGGGATCTTCTGAAGATACTGGGCGGACATCTGGGGGCTCTGAGTGCTGAGGAGTTAGCTGAAGCAGTAGCGGCAGCAGCAGCATCACAACACGGGGATGGCGACGAGGTATAAAATCAATTTGTTGTATATTGTCGTAATATACCAATATTAACATAGTTAGTAAATATTTATAACTTGTTTTATTATTTTGTTAATATTACAGGGTGATCAAGGAGGCGGTGATGCTTGATTAGTACCTGCTTTAGATTAGTTTTATAGTTATAATATAAGTTTGTACTTGTTTCATTCTTAGGATGTTTGTATATTGTTACTTAAACAATTTTTAAAATGTTATTATATTTATTCAAAATCATATTGGTTTTGAATGGTTTATATTCTAGTTTAGTGTATGTGTTATATGATGGACGATGGATGTTTATATTGTTGTGTATGCTGTTATTGTGTATGTGTGTTGGGATAAAACAGGTACAAAACAGGTACAGGTTTTTGGGATTTATGCAAAAACAGCAAGATTCTGTTATTTTATTTTTTAATATCAGCGACCGCATGCGGTCGCTGCTTCCGGTCGCTGACACGCCAAGTGAAACACGTCAGCTTTGGCCATGGCCCATGCTAACTCAGCTTAGCGACCGGATTTGCCATTTCGGTCGCTGATATCGGTCGCTAAGCATCGGTCGCTAATAGTGGTCGCTGATGTGCATTTTAGCGACCAGATTTTGTGCGACGCCTTTTAGCGACCGCAGACGGTCGCAGATAGGTATCAGCGACCACAGGCGGTCGCTGATAGGCGGTCGCTGATAAGCTTTTTTGTTGTAGTGAAAGTTAAGTACGTTATAATACCCTAATGTTCTTGTATATGTAATTAGATAATTAATTATAATTAGAAAATCCTAATTTCAAAATTTAAGAAACTAAAATTTATTTAATTTTTATTTAATTTTTGTGTGCAAACCCTAATTGCTAAATCTTACAAATACTATGTAATAAACCTTAGGGTTAAACCCTAAGGGTCAAACCCTAAGGGTTTGTCAAATGCCAAGAATACCATTAAATTAGAAATACAAATGACCAAATTGCCCCTAATTCCATTATTTTGGCTAATAATAGGTTTTGACATTTAGGGGAAGTTGGTGGCCAAACCCAACAACCCCACATGCTCTAATTGACAGCATTCAGCTCTATTTTCAGCCAATACATGCATCAAGTTTGTCTATTTAAGGATTGAAGGAGAGAGAAAATTGCATTGTTCACTAAAATTTTGTCCAACACTTAACCAATTCTCTCTCACTAAAACCTCTGAAAATATCAAGCATTTCAGTCTCCAAACACAGCCCCACGAAATTCCATAACAAATCAGAAGCCAAAATTAGAAATTAATCAAAGAAAGGTATAAACCCTAGCCATTAATTTTGTCCAATGATCTGTTGTTAGATCTTGTGTTTTGTTGTTAAAACATGTTGCTTATAAGTTATTATGATGATCTGGGTTGGTTTTAGATAAATCCATAACAGCAAAATCTTCAGATTTGAGTTTTAGAAAAAATCTGGAAAATTTTTCTTGTTGACTGACAAGAAAATGTCAGGCTTTATATCTCCGTGGACTTTAATTATTTTTGTGTTCTAAAAGTTGTTATGTGTAACTTGATATGTGGTCTTTAATCTGGAGCAAGAATCAGGCCATAATCAGTAATATATTGCAAGTTATTCACGGTCAAATACCGTTGACCGGCATTGACCGAAACTTTCTGGGCAGTCAAGAACTTGCCCAGATTCGTCTGACAGAAAGTTCAACGGCCCAGATCTTGTTGATGTTAGTTGTTTGGCTTCTGTTGTGGTATTAAAGTTGTAGAATGATATATGGACTGTAGGTTAAGACTATTAGATCCCTGAAATAAGTAATAGATCGAACACTGTGGATGGTCAAAGTAGCTTGGTCGATCACGGTTTTGGTTTCTGGAAATTTTTCTAGAAAATTTTGGAGTTTATTTCTGTCAGTGGTTGACCGGATATTACCGGCTAGATCTGTTGTTGTTATGATAATTTTTGGTGATAAATCTGTAGACCTACATGTGTTCTACAACCTGGACCTCTCAAATCACTAAAGAATCACCTAGATCACAAGTTGTGGAAGCCCAAAGTAGGCTACATGAACTGTTCTTCATTTCTAGGAAACCCAGAAATGAAGAACAGCCTCTGACAGCTTGTTCATAGGCCTAGATCTCGCTGGTAATGCGTGTTTTGATGATGTTTATTGTTGGATCGTGTAGTCTTGTATTTGTATTACATGATCGGACAAACAGCAGACCCAAAAACACAACACACACTAAATTAAGCTTGGTCAAAGTGAGCACCTCGTCAACTGCATTGAATTTCTGGGTTTGTATGAAGAACACCTATAGCGACGGTTCTGTCGCTATAGGTGGTCTTTAGCGACAAATAGTATTTTAATTTTCGGAAATTAATTAATAAATAGAAAAAAATAGTTTTTAATTATTAAAAATACAAAATAAATTATTAAAAATTATTTTAAATTCTCAAAATTAGTTTTTAATTATTTTAAATATATTTCATAAATATTTAATATTTTTGGAATATTAAAAGTATTTAATTTATTTAATTATAATATTAAATAAATTATTTAAAAATGATTTTTATATTTGAAAAATCATTTAAAATAATATTATGGTATAAGAAAATAATTTAAGTTATTTTTGATAACTTTTAATATTATGTGATAATTTTCATTAATAAATTAATATTAATGATAATTAAGTTATTTATTAAATGAATTAAATAAATGAATTAAAAATGATTTTATTAAATTAAAAATCATTTTAAATAAGAATAAGGTATTTAAAAATATTTTAAGTTATAAAATATAACTTTTAATATTTAAAGGTAAATTTCATTAATTAATTATTATTAATGATATTAAAGTTATTTAATAATTATATTAAATAATTTAGTTTAAAAATTATTTTAATATTATAATAATCATTTTAAATGAATGTAAAGTATTTAAAGATATTTTAAGTTATAAACTATAACTTTTAATATTTAAAGGATAATTTCATTAAAAATTTAATATTAATGATATTAAATTTATTTAATAATTATATTAAATAAATAGTTTAAAAATAGTTTTATTTATTTAAAAAGGATATAAATGAATTAAAAATATGTTAAGTTATAATTAATAACTTTTAATATTTGTATAATGATAAATTAATATTTAAATATTAATGGTAATTATTTAATAATGATTTTTAAATATTTTAAAAATCATTTAAGGGTAATATAAATGTTTTAAAAATATTTAAGTTATTATTAATGACTTTAATATTTGGCAATGGTTTCATTAATAGTTTATTATTAATTAAATATTAATGATAATAGAATTGTTTATTATTTAAATCATTTAACAATGATTCTGATATTTTAAAAATTATGGTAAATGGTAATAATTATTTTATAATTATTATAAGGTCATGAAAAAATAGTGCGACTGTTGTTTAATATATCTAAATGGATATATAATTACTGTATAGAGTCTTAGACTCGATATTACCCGATAAAGTTGTCGGTAGACCGACATGTTTCAGAAATTGATCTGGACTTAGCTAGATTGACTGTATAACTGTTTATTTGTGATTCAATGGTGTTAAAGTTATGTGACAATGTGATTAGGAATGTGTTGACTGCAATAAGCAGTATTATATGATATAATATATTATTCTAATCAGACAATGATCTATTTAATGATAGGACTTGATAGAAAAGATATATCTAAGTTGTGTAAGCAGCAGACGAGGCAAGTATCTAACCCTTTGTATTTACTTTATGCAACGGACATGCGTAAGATAATATCTGAAATGTTCATTTCAATTGTTCAAATATTTCAACCTTTGTATATACTTATGCAATGATTCTGTATAAGTAAGATATTAAGCAATAATTGTTGTATAATTTCCTTTATCATGTTAATATTGATCAAGTTATTTATTCTGTTCATTAATTTCTGTAACATGGTTATACAAGTGTCCCCACTTGGATAATCATTATATTTTATCACATGTTGATACATACTTATAGTGGCCTAGTATGTATACATTGAAATAAAAGTCGTCTAAGCTATTTGATCCAGCTAGACATAAATTTAAAGTTGTTGTTGAACAAGATAAAACTTATCCAATTGAATTGTTTTGGTTTGGATTCAAGACTGTTATGAACATCCCAATTATGGGAAATTTTTATGCGCTAAGGCGGACAAAGGATGAACGATAATATCGTTCTAGCAATGTAGTATTGATCAATACAAGGCATAACGGGCCGATCACCCCCGTGCCCGTAAGCAATGCCGGTTTACAGATGAATTTCTGTTTAAACCTTTTCGAAAATAGAAAATAATGTTCATAGTCTGTCAACTGATTCTCATTTATAGTCAATACGTAGTTTCAAAAACTTGAAATCGAAATGACATGTTGTTGATTATTGGTTCAGCTTACTTCACAACTGTTGATCCGTTGTAGAAGTATCTTTCAAAGAAAACATTTAATACTTTCAGTTAACTATTATTGTTGCTATTACTTGCTGGGCACTCGGATGCTCATTCTTGCTTAATTTTAAATGTTTTCAGCTAAGTGTGAACAACCTGAAGGATCTGCAAAGAACAAGGGGAAAGGGAAAGTTGCTGACTAAATGTTTAAGTTATTCTATGTAATAGTCTGACTTTATGATAAGGATAATAAATATTATTATTATTATCATGTAACGAATGTTTAAAGGTTTCGTACTTGGGAATTAAACTCTTATAATATGTAAATTAAGTTTGAAAATCTAGATTATTATTATTATTATTAGTATTATTCCGCTCATAGAAATGGTATCGTGAAGCACCGAGTTCGGGTTTCAAGTACCTAGATTCGGGGGCGTCACAAGAAACATCTGAACGAAGAAGAATAGATGATGCGTGGGTAACAGCCGCACGACATGTTGATAGTGTAGAAAAAGACGTCAGATCTAATAAAGCCAAAATAGATGAAATGGATTTTGCCTTTTGGACAGCAATTGGGAGAATACAACATCGAATTCGGAATTATCCTGTGCATAACGGTTAACCCCAATTCGATATGGATCGAAGAATAATGATTCAAATCATGGATCAGGAATGTGACGAAGCAACTAAGGGTGGAATATACTCTATAGCAAAGCCAAATCCAATTGTTTAAGTGAGAGCGTTTGTTGAGAAACTCGAACAAAGTTATTACGGGTAAGTTAATTACAAACTCTTGCGAAGTCTATACCTTATAAGATACTGTTCTACCCATTATTTTATATCTCTTGCTTGTGTTCAACGTTTAAATTTGACTCCGGAGAAGTTAGACTTTGACTTATTAGTTGAAACTTCGTTAGTAGAAACCTTCGTTACCTCCACTGTTTATAAATCTTATTTGATTCAAATCGACACTTTCACGTTACGTGTTGATCTTGTCTCTTTGAAAATACTTGCCTTTGATGCGATTTTAGGAAACGATTGGTTAACTACTCATTATGTTTTTCGTAAGGTTGTTAGCTTTCATATTCCTCACCAACCTATTATGCGAATTCAAGCAACCAAACTACTAAATTCAATTATTGTCATATCAAGCCATAAGTAAAGAGCCCCGATCCTTTTGTTGATGACTTCCTTGTGTGGAATGTACCGAAGCCAGACTTTCTATAGGCGACATCGTGAATGACGATAACAAGTTGATAGGTATCATTGTGAGGTGCTATCTAGGTTAAGGGATAGAAGTCATAGTTGGTATCAATATGACGAACTATCCAAGTCTTGGATGTGAGTAACAGTTTTGAATGATATTTTTATCATTAATAAATCTCTTGACGTATTCCTGAAGACTTCTTAGCCTACCCCAGAGCGTGAAATCGAATTTTGTATTGACACCAGTACAAAACCCATTTCTTAAACCCTCAAAAAAAAATTTTCAACTAAAACGAAAGTAACATTCACCAAAGACGTTGACTCGAGCTGTTGAAGATTATGATCGTGCTATTCAATATCATCGTGGAAGAGCGAACGTGGTAGCTAACGTATTGAGTAGAAGATTGTATGAGTTTACAAGTGCGACGTTGTTAACACAAATACTCATTTCGTATAACTTGCAAATGATGAAGATAGAGTTAAAGACTCTAGGGACCCATGTGAAGATAACGAATATACGTGTAAAATTGACTTTAATCGATAAAGTTAAAGACGTTCAAGCTACATACCCGAATCTGATGAATGTGAAGAAGAAGGTTCAAGAGGGTGTTATTTTAGAAGCAAGAGTTGCTGAAGAGAGGAAATCTCAACCCTCGATTTAATTGGCCCATTTGAATTCCTCGATTGAGTAGGAACTGTGGCTTATAGACTCGTTTTACCGCCAAATATATTACGTGTTCATAACGTTTTTTTTTCGTATCGATGTTACGTAAATATGTGGACGACTCGAACCACATTATTAATTTAGAACTGGACTAGATAGCGGATGATTTAACGTTGGAAGAGATACGTGTTACAATCTTGGATAAGAAGAATCGTATTCAACACTCAAAGGTTATATCTCAAGAGTTAGAATTTGAAGTGAAGTCAAGGTATTCTCACCTGTTCGGCATACCAGGTACGTACATAATATTATAAGGAGGGGAGATTGTGAAATCCCAGATTTTATGAATAAAGAATTAATTTTCTCGAAATAATTTTTTAATATTATGGTGTGAATTTAAGATAATATTATAGTTGTGGGTAGTATTTATAAATTTTGCAAAGTATGAAAGTTGTTATATTATATTCGATTGGTCAGGGAATATTCTTTGTGTCGGAAAATATTCGTACGACGGTACAATTATTGGTGGACCCCACAACGGAATTATTGTCGGATTAAGAAAACGACAAAAATATTTTATTGAAAATAACGGCGGAAGTTTTACCGTTGATACTGTTGAACTACTGGGTAGTAAAAGTATAGTAATACGCGTTGTTGCATAGTAGCACACGGTATTGATTATTGATATTTATGTGAAAAGTCGCTCAGCTTGATTCAATTATTGTCGATTAATAAAATGAATTATTATAGCGACGATGCCGTTTTGTTTTATTCGTATTATTAACGTAATAAAACAGAAACATCTTTTTATATAAAACAGAATACTTTATTAAAGTTATTCTATAAATAGAATATATTATATTTTATTATGCATAGTGTTGCATAGTGTTTTGCATAGTGTTGCATAGTGTTTGCATAGTAAAAATCTTTTTATATAAATAAAATATATTATATTTTATTTAAAAGATTTTTCTTTAAATATGGACCGTAAGATTAAAGTAAATCAATCTGGACCGTTCATGGATTAGTTACTATGCATTCTATTTTCCTATAAATAGAAGCTCATTCCTTCATTATTTTCTTACGAATTCACTGAACTCTAGAGAGAGAAACTATAGAGAGATAGAAGAAAATTTTTTTGCTACTTAACTTTTCTTTTCCTATATCCAGTTTTTGTTACAGTAAGGGGTGTTATTCTTTCTTATTCATGAAGAGAACTGTTGTTATTCCATTTCTTATTATTCTGTTGGAATAACCTGTATACGCGGTCTACCCTATACTTGGTGACATTCTTCTATTATTCTGTTGGAACATCCTGTCTGTGTGTTTTACACCGGACATGGTTCCGTCTTTATTATTATTCCGTTGGAACATCCTGTTTGTGTGTTATACACTGGACCTGGTTCCGTCTTTATTATTATTTCGTTGAAATATCCTGTCTGTGTGTTTTACACCGGACCTGGTTCCGTCTTTATTATTATTCCGTTGGAACATCCTGTTTGTGTGGTTTACACCGGACCTGGTTCCGTCTTTATTATTCTATTGGAACATCCTGTCGGTGCAAATTTTGCCTGACCTGGTTCCGTTATTATTATTCTGTTGGAATAACCTGTCGATGCGAAGTACCGCATGCATGGTGATTTCTTTTGTTATTCTATTCTTTATTATACTCAGTTGGTTAAAGTTTTGACTTCTATACTCCATGAAATTAGTAGAATATCCTTGATATTTGCGCTTCATCTAGTATCTTTTCATGAAAATATTCTTCTGATCATTCTTGAATTTTATTCTACAAAGCAGTATCATGTTGACAATTTGGACGTTAGTAGTTCTTGGACAAATTAATTCTTGAACTTGTTTTATTGAGTTCTTATATCATTGTCCTCATCCTCATGTTTATGTTATGTTGAAAGTCATCTGTGGCCTGTAGTGCATAGATGGACTTGGTATGATTATGACCAGGGATTATTCGGTATAATCATGACCGTAATGTTACAAATAATGTGAAAATTAAAAGTCATCATTGGCCCGTAGTGCATTGATGGACAATTTTTGGTATGATTATGGCTATGGATTCTCTTCGGCCAAGGGAGCAAAGATGAATTGTTTTATGGCATGATCAAGACCGTTGATGAAAACACGATTATCTTTGGCCCGTAGTGCATGGATAATTCGTGGTCGTGATACTAAAGAATATCCTTGGCCTGTAGTGCAGGGATGATTTAATGATGTGGATTATTTATTGAGCTGAGTCTCAGCGATAAAAGTGATGAAAAACTTTTTAAATCATAAAAGATAATAGATTCTATTCTCTACTTGACCCTTTTAATGGATTGCTTGTTCCGCTGCAGTTAAACTTGATGTCTATTGTATTTTATTAGTTTAACATTGTTGGAGGCTAATGATAATTTATTCTGCATTATCTTAGTCATAATATTTCTTACTGGACTAGTTGAGCTCACCCTTTCTTTCACTGTTCTCTTCAGGAAATGAGAACATAGCAGGGACTAGTCGGGGAACGGAGTGACGGTCCAGAGGATAGCATTAGTAGTCCTCACTATTCTGTGAAATAGTGTATTAATAATTGTAATGAGGACTCTTTTTGAGTTTGTATAATCTCTAGTAGACAATAATTGTATTCAAACTCACAGTTATGTTTTATCGTATTGTACACGACAGTTGTATTAGTAAGTTGTATTTGAATTATGTACCATGTATCTGATGACCCAAAATGGGTGATGTATACATAATTTTGGGGGCGTCACAATCAACCAAATGGGATGCAAACCGGGATAACTCCGCAAACTTTGCTTCGTATTGCGATACAGTCACATTGCTTTGCTTCAGCTTGATGAATTCTACCTTCTTCATGTGACGAATACTTTCAGAAAAGTACTTGTCGTTGAACAATTCTTGAAACTTCTCCCAAGACATCTTTAGTGCGGAAAGATGAATATGTTTTATAGATTCCCACCAGTAATCTACTTCTTCACGCAACATAAAGGTGGCAAAGGTAACCTTTTGATCCTCTGAGCATTCCAAAACATCAAATATCTTAGTGATCTGCTTTATCCACATCTCTGCCTTAAGTGGTTCTGGCTTTCCCAAAAATTCTAGTGGTCCCAGCTCCTTGAACTGCTTAGCGGTGACCAGCCATGAGTTTCCAGTGTTTCCACCTACATTTTGAACATGAGTCTCTCTCATTTAGTTTTGTATAAATTCTAAAAAGTTCTTAAACATACCATCGTTCATCATTTGCTCGTTGTTGTTGTTTACATGAGGATTATTGCCTTCCTTATGCACATTATCCTGGTTATTGATCGTTAGTTACTCAACGATCTCATGTGCTTTATTGCTTATCTCAACATTTTCAGATGTCATTCTCAAACACTATCACAAAAAAAGGGTTAATTGATATACCACATATTATCCCTATACTCTGACCGACTAATTAAATAACAAATAACATAGGTAGGTCATACTAGCGAAGGATTACCCGTCTCTCCCCTCCTAGTTCTAGTCTCTCATCTCAGCCAGGGATCATATCTCTAAGCTTGGATACCAACTGTGACGCCCCCAAAATAGGTATACATTAACCATTCTGGGTTACCAAATACATGATACATAATACAACTACAACTTAAATATACAACCGTCATGTAGAATACGACAAAACATAGCTGAGTGTTTTATCACGGATATTGTCTCCTAGACAATATCCACACTCAAATTCAATCTCATTACAATTATTATCACACTATTTCACAGAATAGTGAGGACTACTAAAACAACCATCTGGACCATCAATCCATTCCCCGACTAGTCCCAACTATATTCTCATTTCCTAAAAAGAATAGTGAAAGAAAAGGGTGAGCTCAACTGGCCTAGTAAGATATATTATGACTAAGATAATGCAGAATAAATTATCCTTAGCCTTCAATAGTATAACAACTAATAGAATACAATAGAAAACAAGTTTTAGATCAACAACTGTAGCAGAACAAGTAATCCATTAGAAGAGTCAAGTAGAGTATGATTTCTACTATCTTCTATGATTTTAAAGTTTACCATTAATTTTATCGTTGAGACTCAACTTAATAAATAATCCACATCACTGAATTATCCATGCACTATGGGCCAAGGATATTCATTAGTATCAGGACCACAAATTATCCATGCTGTGACGCCCCCAAATTCGGGTCCCTTCGAACCTCGAATTCGGTCCGCCACGATACTACTATCGTCAAACTATTATATCTTTCATTCATAACTTAAATGAATATAACCTTGTTATTACAATTTTGAATATAAATTCTTTCCATTACCAGGATCTGTACAATGACCCCAAACTTTTATAAGTTTCTAATCTTGGTCATTTACTATTCATGTATTACATCACATTCGATGTTATATAAATATGCGGAACAATTTAAACTCTTTTAATCTCCTTTGAAAATAAATCTTTTATTGATATCTTAACTTGAATTAATTACAAATCCTTGAATCAAATTATGTTATGATTCCTTCTATTCGAATTACTATTTAAAGATTTACATCTCGATTCGAATTTCACTATGTACCGCCTAGTGCAACCTTATAGCTTAGCATGTATTACACATAGTAAACTACTATCATATACATCTACTAGAACTTAAACATGGTTCAAGAACATCTAGTTAAATAATAAATCAATCTCCTTCGATACCATTTAACTTTATCAATCAAATAGCATTTAACCTTTACCGTGTATCCTTAACCTGCAAAAGTGGTTATTTTCAAGGGTGAGCTCGACAGCCAAGCAATTCTAACAGTTTTAATGCAGCACATAGCATATAACAGCATATTCAGTTCATGCATTTAAAATCGATTAATATTTAATACACATGTTACTTCTCACATAACAGGCATACAGGTTTATATCACAAGTATATCATCAAAGATCAACTTTCACATTTCATACATATCTCATACGCATTTCATATATATAACAACATTTTCATAGCATAATATAGCTCAACAAACAATTATCGAATTCATATAACAAATAGGAACTGAGAGACTTGCCTGATTCGTAGTTTAGAAACTACGACTTAGCTGCTTAACGCTTATCTGCACTTCGTGTATTCCTACACAGTCATATAATCATGGATTAATATCCATCAGTAACATATTTCATGCATTCTCAATGTAATAACAATGTTACACTATTTCCTAACTAGGTTCGTAAAACCTACACTTCACTTTCTCATCACTCTTAGAATAGCTAGGTGTGTATAGGTATACCCTAACCACTCGTACTTGACATCAACATAGCTATCACGCACTTGACTTGCTAAGTGTTCGACACATTTAAAACTCATATAGGTAAGTTCAAACGTACACATAAACATTTAACTTAGTTGTAATTCCATACCACATCACTTATCCTATATATTCATAGCACAAATCAGATCACGAATTCAAACAACGTATCGTTGATTTATATCTTGAAAACATTCCTTTGGACTTTACATTCGAAAGCCCTGCTTAACATTCATCTTTATCACATAGCATGCTTCTTAACACATTACATAGCGTATTTGTGACGCCCCCAAAACAGGTATACATCACCCATCTTGAGTCGCCAGATACATGGTACAAAATTCAAATACAAAATTAATTATACTACTGTCGTGTAAAATAGGACAAAACATAATCTAAGAGTTTAAATAAGAATATTGCCTTCTAGATAATATCAACTCTCAATGGAGTCCTCATTACAATTATTATCACGCTATTGCACAGAATAGTGAGGACTACTAAAGCAACTTATCCTGGACCATCACTCCATTTCCCGACTCGCCCCAGCTATATTCTTATTTCCTGAAGAGAACAATGAAAAAAAAGGTGAGCTCAACTAGCACAGTAAGAAATATTATGACTAAGATAATGCGGAATAAATTATCCTTAGCTTTTAACAGTATAACAACTGATAGAATACAATAGACAACAAGTTTTAGATCAACTACTGCGGCGGAAATAAGCAATCCATTAGAAGAGTCAAGTAGAGCATAAAATCTCTATCTTCTATGATTTAAAAAGTTTTCATCAACTTTATCGCTGAGACTCAGCTTAATAAATAAAATCTAATCATCCCTGCACCACGGCTGTGACGCCCCGAAATCCGGTCTATCTTCACACCCAGATTCCGTACATCACTATCCCATCTTCTTCCAAACATACATCATTATATAGCTAAATATAACAACATATACTCTCAAATCCCAGGTTCTGGAAACCTTAAAACCTTTTTCATTACAAATAATGATAAATACATTATTCATTTCATCTTACAAGAGTGACTTCTAATCCGCCACCAAGGATACATAAAAGTTCCTTAAACTAGTCTATAGTTCAATTTCATCTTTCTATATTACAAGTCTTCACTTGATCTTCTCGCTCATTCACACTCTGAAGGGAACTTCATCTGGATACCATCAGCTTGACCTTTACGGGATCCTTAAGTTCGTCTAACATCATTCGCTGAAAATATTTTTCATTTAAAGCAAGGGTGAGCATTCAATTGCCCAGCAAGTCATAACAGTTGAACAAACATCTTCAAGAATTCAAACATTCTTTATAACTTCGATAACCGAACAAAGGTTATGAAGCAGCTCGAATAATAGGAATAATCACGATTCCTATCATTTTAAAACATTATTCGCATGCACTTTGAAAATACTTTTATTCTTCTACCTTTTTCATACTCATCAGGTCTGGCTAGAATCATTAGCACAGACTTAACAATAACGGATCATGTATAAACAGAACATACTTGTATTGAACAGCTCAATCATAGAACAGTTCATATCATAGAAACACCGAAGTGTTCACATTGTGGCACAAGGCCTCATATGTTCTACCACTTTACACCAATATCGCACATTAGCACATAGACAGAACTTCTCAAGTTCAACATCTGAGAATTTTAAGAAACTAGCATTCATTTAGAATATGAATGAAGTTAGGAAACTTGCCTTACGCACAGCTACAGCCTACGCTGAACTGCTCAATTCGGTTCCTATGTAGCACATAAGAAAAACAGCACATACACTAATTAGTCATATATATTTGACTTATGCATTAGCTTAACTTTACTTCTTAGGGTTCGCATTCTTGCAACCTAAGTTTACGTGACCACTTTCATTATCGTTCTACAGCTTCATAACATACGGAGATGTCTTACTTTTACGCTCATCATCTTTGATGTTTTACATTTTATCTTCTTCTTATTACTTCTCTAAGACACAGCACACATCGCTTCTTTGCTAGTAGTCCATATGGTACTCTGAGTGGTTTCCCACAAACAACCAACAAACAAGTTCCCGTCTCGTCTACACTGCCCATAACAGTGAGTTAGATCGGTTGCCAGTTTTGTATATATCTTCGCTCACTGAAGGAATTGTTTAGCCCAGCTCCCATATGTCAACCATCAAAGGTTACGATTGTACCACAACTTATACTCATCTTAACTTATCAGCACTATTAAACTTTAATATTCGGTAAGTTAATTTCTTATTCCTTTCGGCTTCCTGGAAACTAAATACCACGCCTCAGTATTCACTCTTTATCGTCTAAGTCATACAGTCTTATGTATACTCAGAGCGATCATTCCCTGCAATCCTTAACTCGGCTTTATTATGTTAAAGGCTATTATCTTTAATTCAACTTCTTTACCGTTCATGGTTCAATCCATTACCTTCATCATCTTACGGTCAAACCATACACGGGGTGTAGGTTCTATCCGTTTAATATTTACGTTCCCTCAACCTTCACGTCGATTAAAGTGTTTAACGCTTACATTTCATTCTAGTGTTCTCATCTGACTCACATTCGGCTTCCATTAATCTCATTACCGTTCATTACTACTTTCTTAATACCATTCATTATTCTTCTTTAATGTCGAAGCGATACAGTTCGCTGTATGCTAAGACCACTCGCTTACCATAACAGCGTTGCATACACAGTGTCTAAACGCTCCATACTTATCTCTCACTATCATGACATAACATCGAAATGTTATTCATTACCCTCGTCCCTCAACATTTAAGGAATCACAACCCTAGCAATCCCTCATGTTCGTTTATCGCGACTACGGTCCCGTATCTCGGTTCCGTACTCGTAAATACAGTCTTTTAATCTCGATTAATCTTTTCGTTCAACCTTTATTAAAAGTTTAATACACTTTATTAAGTGTTTCATTAATTGAACTATATGCTCGTATTTCTTTCTTACACATCCCCCAGAAATTGAGCAGTTAAAATCTTATTTCTGACATTTGCACAGCACCGGCGCTGCGGCGCCATGCTCCTTCCTTAATCTCGCGCCGCGGCGTCACTTAGCAGTGGCCAAGGGACGGGACTCGCGCTGCGGCGCCGGCCTCCAAGGCATAACTCCGCGCCGCGGCGCCAAGCAAAAACCCTAGAAAATTTTTTCTAAGTATTTTACAAGCTTGAGACGCTAACTTCACAATCTCATAACTTCTTCGTTATAACTCGGAACGAGGTCATTCCAAAGTCATTCTCTTCCTTATCTTATGTACTTTAATACCCCTCAGATAGAACTTCATTCTAAATCCGTTAATGTGCCATTCTATTGGCTTGATCATCACCCTTCGTTTATTTTATGTTTTTAACGCTCTTTGTTCGTTCATCCGCAATTCGGTCATCCGAACTCAGAATTCGATCGTTCTTGAATCCACGACTCACGTTTTCAACATTTTCTTACATCCTTATGAAACCCTACATGTTTGGAATTTATTTACTAACTTTCTAATTCTCGTTTGTCTTTTACGAAAATTTCGCCATAACTTCGGTATAGCTAAGTTTTAATCTGTTCTTCATGAACGTTTCTATCATTCCTAACCAAGCAATATGCATCAAACTTATACGCGATGGTTTTAAACTTGTCCATCAACAACAATTATCCTACGATGGTTTTAAATTTGTCCATCAACAACGTTCTTCGTGTTCTTCGCGTTCTTCGTTCGTTCTTTAATTTTAATCGATATTTGGATTATGATTTCACTTTTTATTGGAATTTGATGTTATAGAACATTATTCCTTACTTATTTCATCTACTCATTCATATAATCAACTCAGATTGTTCTAATTCATTACGAATCATATACTTCTTTAAGAAATTTATTTACTAAACTTCAAATTCTTATTTCCTTATTTCTCATGATTTTAACCATATGAAATCATCCCTAACATCATCTACTCATTATCCTCATTAAGTTATGTTTTAAACATATATATAACTTAAAGAAAATCTAACATAGAAGTTAGGTTTTAATACCTTTCCTCTTTATTTTTCTTCCGCTAGACAAAACCGGCGATTTGCTAGCTTTTCTATTTCACGAACATTTTTGATCCGATCAATCATGCTCATGATCTTCCTTCTCCCTCTCCATCCGAATTCTCTCTCTCTCTAATGTAGGATTTTCAAAATCTCATTTAAATGAAATCTAGCTTCCTATTTATAGATTTTCCAAAGTTAGGGCAAAATAGTCATTTCACCCCCCTTAACCTCCTTACTATTCATTACCTAACAACTAAGTTAACTTACTCCTTAAGTTTACTTAACACTTAAGTCTACTTAACCTTTAAGTTTGCTTAACTTTTAAGTTTACTTAATACTTAAGTTTACTTAACACTTAAGTTTACTTAATACTTAAGTTTACTTAATGCTTAAGTTTTCTATTTCCACCTCCTTAGTTAACCTCCTTACTATTCACGTAGCTTCCCTTGGAAGCTTCGTGGTTCCATCTTTCGGGTTTCGTCCGACAGGTTTAAAAACTGCAATTCTCGGATTCCAAATATTTTTGGATATTTCGTCTTTCCTTTACCGATTAACTTTTACGTATTCTTCGAATTTCCGAAAAACTGAAAAACACTTTTTGGCGTTGAGCGTTTTCCTTCACATTTTACCCTAACGTAGCTAAACGGATGAAAAGTACATAGCAGTACTTTTCGTCGTTTTTATTTTATCCGATTTCTGCACGTTTTTCGAGAAAAACTTTTATCGGCTTACTTAACTTTTCACGAAATATTATCAGCAAATCTTTTGACGGAATGTCATTTTGACATACCGAACTCTCAGAATGTCTTAGGTTATTTCAAACCCTAACCCTTAGGTTTCATCAGGTGAATAGTGCCTATTTCGTCTTTTTCCCTGAAATATTTTTGTTCCCGGAAAATTTTCATTTTCGTCTTGAAAATTCCTACTCGTTCAGTCTAGCTCGTAGCCAGAATCCTCCCGACTTATAATCATCCTAGGTTCTAGAACGATTAATAACCACATAGCACATAATATTATTAATAAAAATTCATTTTATTAATAACTAATTCTTTAAACTTAATTTCTGGAAAAATCCAAATTTCTGGGGCGTTACACTCTTCCCCTCTTATAAAAATTCCGTCCTCGGAATTTCTCAAAACCACACCCATACCCGGGTCATCACATTCACCCCTTCTTCACAGAATTTCGTCCTCGAAATTTTAGCCTACCCTTCTTCTCAACTTCCCTTCAACGGAGTTCTTATCTTTCCCTCATTCCTAACCCCCATAACCTATCAAGAATCATGAAGCAGAAGGAATAACGAGGAGAATAAAATTTCCTCTGAAAACGTTTCATACTTTTGCTGAGGGGTCAAATCGACCATGAACTCTTACTAGGTTAAACAGCATTTCGCCGTAAGCCCTTCTTTAACGGTCAGTTTACAATCACAAAGAAAGTAACTACCTCTTCCATGTTCTCCTCAGACTAAATCATTAGATTCCGTACCAAAACAATTTGGATTGGCACAACTTCTCAAGAAAAAGATTGATTTTCTTTTAAACATAACATACCATTTGTCTAGCCGAATGAAGTAGCTTAGACCATACCAATAAATTGGATATCAACGTGAAACATTCGTCTAGTCAACTCAATTGACATCGACTAATACTTTAAAAAAAAAAATTTCAATACATCAAAACGTTTTATGACGTCATGATACCGTACTTTTCACAGTACGTTGAGGACTTCGTCAGTTTGTGACTTCGTCATTATACATCATACCATAGTGGGTTGTAGATCCTAAGATCACATCCAACACCAGGTTCAATTGCATTAATGACTCCATCTTTTTACCATCCTTGCATCAAATGCATTGATGATATAAAATTCATTTTGATATTTCAAATCAATTTCTGTCTAGCCGAAACAATTAGCATAGACATACCAAGAATAGTTCTTTTTAAAAATCTATTGATCCCAAAAGTTGAACCAATTCTTTCATTTTTAAAATACGAACACATATGCACGACTTCAATAAACTTCGAAATCTAGCGTAGCTAGATGACTTGGAATATCCTATTCTCCACCTTCCTTCATTGTCTTACTGCGACAATACCTAATCTTCTCTAGCTCCTTCAATACTAAGCCTACTGAAAACAACTCATTTTCAGTCTAAACATTCCTATATCTTAGTACAGTCCATCAACTTACCACACATTATGAGTTCAGGAACTTTCCACAATAATACGAGTTTAAGAACCATCCCAGACAGACCATAAGCGTCCATTCGCTGAGAAGTTCAAAAACGTACCATATCATTATGAGTCACGAACGTACCATAAGTATGAGTTTCAAGAACTCGCACCTACCTTATCGTTCTCTACCTATCAAGTATATATATGAGAAAAGATTCACCTCCTCGTCATATACATCTTGACAGCGTGACCAATTCCAATGATTATCATTTTAATAAGCTAAGCAGTTGTTACACCAAGCACAAACCTCTGCCCATACAAAGGTTCATACAACTTAGCTATCACATGAGTCTTCAATTGAAATTTTATAACTTCTAAATCTCTCTCTACTTAATACGAATTTTCTTTAATTCATATACTATCCCTCACAACTTAATCCTAGTTCTTCTTCCCGTACTACTTCGTAGTACTATAAATCATTCATCGCTTAACAGCTCATCTGTTACTACGATTCACTATGATCACGTGGTGATCTTCTTATCCCTCTCTCTACGATTATAGTCTTAGATACTCTTACCTAAGATTTATAACCTATCAGCTTTGATACCAACCTGTGACGCCCCGAAATCCGGTCTATCTTCACACCCAGATTCCGTACATCACTATCCCATCTTCTTCCAAACATACATCATTATATAGCTAAATATAACAACATATACTCTCAAATCCCAGGTTCTGGAAACCTTAAAACCTTTTTCATTACAAATAATGATAAATACATTATTCATTTCATCTTACAAGAGTGAATTCTAATCCGCCACCAAGGATACATAACAGTTCCTTAAACTAGTCTATAGTTCAATTTCATCTTTCTATATTACAAGTCTTCACTTGATCTTCTCGCTCATTCACACTCTGAAGGGAACTTCATCTGGATACCATCAGCTTGACCTTTACGGGATCCTTAAGTTCGTCTAACATCATTCGCTGAAAATGTTTTTCATTTAAAGCAAGGGTGAGCATTCAATTGCCCAGCAAGTCATAACAGTTGAACAAACATCTTCAAGAATTCAAACATTCTTTATAACTTCGATAACCGAACAAAGGTTATGAAGCAGCTCGAATAATAGGAATAATCACGATTCCTATCATTTTAAAACATTATTCGCATGCACTTTGAAAATACTTTTATTCTTCTACCTTTTTCATACTCATCAGGTCTGGCTAGAATCATTAGCACAGACTTAACAATAACGGATCATGTATAAACAGAACATACTTGTATTGAACAGCTCAATCATAGAACAGTTCATATCATAGAAACACTGAAGTGTTCACATTGTGGCACAAGGCCTCATATGTTCTACCACTTTACACCAATATCGCACATTAGCACATAGACAGAACTTCTCAAGTTCAACATCTGAGAAGTTTAAGAAACTAGCATTCATTTAGAATATGAATGAAGTTAGGAAACTTGCCTTACGCACAGCTACAGCCTACGCCGAACTGCTCAATTCGGTTCCTATGTAGCACATAAGAAAAACAGCACATACACTAATTAGTCATATATATTTGACTTATGCATTAGCTTAACTTTACTTCTTAGGGTTCGCATTCTTGCAACCTAAGTTTACGCGACCACTTTCATTATCGTTCTACAGCTTCATAACATACGGAGATGTCTTACTTTTACGCTCATCATCTTTGATGTTTTACATTTTATCTTCTTCTTATTACTTCTCTAAGACACAGCACACATCGCTTCTCTGCTAGTAGTCGATATGGTACTCTGAGTGGTTTCCCACAAACAACCAACAAACAAGTTCCCGTCTCGTCTACACTGCCCATAACAGTGAGTTAGATCGGTTGCCAGTTTTGTATATATCTTCGCTCACTGAAGGAATTGTTTAGCCCAGCTCCCATATGTCAACCATCAAAGGTTACGATTGTACCACAACTTATACTCATCTTAACTTATCCGCACTATTAAACTTTAATATTCGGTAAGTTAATTTCTTATTCCTTTCGGCTTCCTGGAAACTAAATACCACGCCTCAGTATTCACTCTTTATCGTCTAAGTCATACAGTCTTATGTATACTCAGAGCGATCATTCCCTGCAATCCTTAACTCGGCTTTATTATGTTAAAGGCTATTATCTTTAATTCAACTTCTTTACCGTTCATGGTTCAATCCATTACCTTCATCATCTTACGGTCAAACCATACACGGGGTGTAGGTTCTATCCGTTTAATATTTACGTTCCCTCAACCTTCACGTCGATTAAAGTGTTTAACGCTTACATTTCATTCTAGTGTTCTCATCTGACTCACATTCGGCTTCCATTAATCTCATTACCATTCATTACTGCTTTCTTAATACCATTCATTATTCTTCTTTAATGTCGAAGCGATACAGTTCGCTGTATGCTAAGACCACTCGCTAACCATAACAGCGTTGCATACACAGTGTCTAAACGCTCCATACTTATCTCTCACTATCATGACATAACATCGAAATGTTATTCATTACCCTCGTCCCTCAACATTTAAGGAATCACAACCCTAGCAATCCCTCATGTTCGTTTATCGCGACTACGGTCCCGTATCTCGGTTCCGTACTCGTAAATACAGTCTTTTAATCTCGATTAATCTTTTCGTTCAACCTTTATTAAAAGTTTAATACACTTTATTAAGTTTTTAATTAATTGAACTATATGCTCGTATTTCTTTCTTACACATCCCCCAGAAATTGAGCAGTTAAAATCTCATTTCTGACATTTGCACAGCACCGGCGCTGCGGCGCCATGGCGCCATGCTCCTTCCTTAATCTCGCGCCGCGGCGTCACTTAGCAGTGGCCAAGGGACGGGACTCGCGCTGCGGCGCCGGCCTCCAAGGCATAACTCCGCGCCGCGGCGCCAAGCAAAAACCCTAGAAAATTTTTTCTAAGTATTTTACAAGCTTGAGACGCTAACTTCACAATCTCATAACTTCTTCGTTATAACTCGGAACGAGGTCATTCCAAAGTCATTCTCTTCCTTATCTTATGTACTTTAATACCCCTCAGATAGAACT
Organism: Panax japonicus; assembly: GCA_020205505.1. Lineage (NCBI taxonomy): Eukaryota > Viridiplantae > Streptophyta > Magnoliopsida > Apiales > Araliaceae > Panax > Panax japonicus. The sequence goes on along the minus strand of CM035102.1, from coordinate 37,654,266 downwards.
TCATTCTAAATCCGTTAATGTGCCATTCTATTGGCTTGATCATCACCCTTCGTTTATTTTATGTTTTTAACGCTCTTTGTTCGTTCATCCGCAATTCGGTCATCCGAACTCAGAATTCGATCGTTCTTGAATCCACGACTCACGTTTTCAACATTTTCTTACATCCTTATGAAACCCTACATGTTTGGAATTTATTTACTAACTTTCTAATTCTCGTTTGTCTTTTACGAAAATTTCGCCATAACTTCGGTATAGCTAAGTTTTAATCTGTTCTTCATGAACGTTTCTATCATTCCTAACCAAGCAATATGCATCAAACTTATACGCGATGGTTTTAAACTTGTCCATCAACAACAATTATCCTACGATGGTTTTAAATTTGTCCATCAACAACGTTCTTCGTGTTCTTCGCGTTCTTCGTTCGTTCTTTAATTTTAATCGATATTTGGATTATGATTTCACTTTTTATTGGAATTTGATGTTATAGAACATTATTCCTTACTTATTTCATCTACTCATTCATATAATCAACTCAGATTGTTCTAATTCATTACGAATCATATACTTCTTTAAGAAATTTATTTACTAAACTTCAAATTCTTATTTCCTTATTTCTCATGATTTTAACCATATGAAATCATCCCTAACATCATCTACTCATTATCCTCATTAAGTTATGTTTTAAACATATATATAACTTAAAGAAAATCTAACATAGAAGTTAGGTTTTAATACCTTTCCTCTTTATTTTTCTTCCGCTAGACAAAACCGGCGATTTGCTAGCTTTTCTATTTCACGAACATTTTTGATCCGATCAATCATGCTCATGATCTTCCTTCTCCCTCTCCATCCGAATTCTCTCTCTCTCTAATGTAGGATTTTCAAAATCTCATTTAAATGAAATCTAGCTTCCTATTTATAGATTTTCCAAAGTTAGGGCAAAATAGTCATTTCACCCCCCTTAACCTCCTTACTATTCATTACCTAACAACTAAGTTAACTTACTCCTTAAGTTTACTTAACACTTAAGTTTACTTAACCTTTAAGTTTGCTTAACTTTTAAGTTTACTTAATACTTAAGTTTACTTAACACTTAAGTTTACTTAATACTTAAGTTTACTTAATGCTTAAGTTTTCTATTTCCACCTCCTTAGTTAACCTCCTTACTATTCACGTAGCTTCCCTTGGAAGCTTCGTGGTTCCATCTTTCGGGTTTCGTCCGACAGGTTTAAAAACTGCAATTCTCGGATTCCAAATATTTTTGGATATTTCGTCTTTCCTTTACCGATTAACTTTTACGTATTCTTCGGATTTCCGAAAAACTGAAAAACACTTTTTGGCGTTGAGCGTTTTCCTTCACATTTTACCCTAACGTAGCTAAACGGATGAAAAGTACATAGCAGTACTTTTCGTCGTTTTTATTTTATCCGATTTCTGCACGTTTTTCGAGAAAAACTTTTATCGACTTACTTAACTTTTCACGATATATTATCAGCAAATCTTTTGACGGAATGTCATTTTGACATACCGAACTCTCAGAATGTCTTAGGTTATTTCAAACCCTAACCCTTAGGTTTCATCAGGTGAATAGTGCCTATTTCGTCTTTTTCCCTGAAATATTTTTGTTCCCGGAAAATTTTCATTTTCGTCTTGAAAATTCCTACTCGTTCAGTCTAGCTCGTAGCCAGAATCCTCCCGACTTATAATCATCCTAGGTTCTAGAACGATTAATAACCACATAGCACATAATATTATTAATAAAAATTCATTTTATTAATAACTAATTCTTTAAACTTAATTTCTGGAAAAATCCAAATTTCTGGGGCGTTACAACGGCCAAGGATATTCATGTAATTATCAATGGTCATGATTATACCGAATAATCCCTGGTCATAATCATACCAACAACTGTCCATCAATTAACTACAGGCCACTGAGGACTTTTACCACATCATTCGTCACATTACGGTCATGATTATACCGAATAATCCCTGGTAATAATCATATCAAGTCCATCTATGCACGTAAGGCAAAGATGACTTTCATCACAATATAAGCATGAGTATGATTACAATGACATAATAATTCAATAAAACAAGTTCAAGGATAAATTTTAAAGATTTATAATTTAATTTATCCAGGAATCAATAACGTCCAAATTGTCAACATGATACTTCTTTGTAGGGTAAAATTCAGGAATAATATTCATGTACCAAAAATAATTTGGACAAAAAAGAAATATGTTTTTTGGATGAATAGTACCCCGTGAATAGTACTTCGGGAATAGTAGCTCGACACGAAAAGTGTTCCGAATACCCGAGTGAATGATACTAGAGTGAATAGTAATTGGGTGAATAGTACCCTATGAATAGTAACTCGTGAATAGTACTCCGGTACGAAAAGTGTCCCGAATACCCGAGTGAATAATACCAGAGTGAATAGTAACTGGGTGAATAGTAACCTGTGAATAGTAACTCGTAAAAAAAATACCAAAGAAAATGATTTTCCATGACCAGTACAAAAGAAATGATATCTCAGACGAGTATAATAGAATATACGAAACTGGAAATGGATTTTCACCCGCCATGCGGTAATCCACGTAGACAGATCATTTCCACAATTTAATAAAGAATGAATACGAAGTATCATTCACCATGCATGCGGTAATCCACATAGACAGGTTATTCCAACAAAATAATAAAGAATGGAATAACAGAAGAATTCACCAGGCATGCGATAGACCGCACAGACAGGTTATTCCAACAGAATAATAAAGAATGGAACCAGTTCATGCGTAATCCGCACAGATAGGATATTCCAACAGAATAATAAAGAACGGAACCAGGTCATGCGTAATCCGCATAGACAAGATATTCTAACAGAATAATAAAGAATGGAATAACAACAGAATTCACCAGGCATGTGTAGACCGCACAGACAGGTTATTCCAACAGAATAATAAAGAATGGAATAACAAAAGAATTTCACCATGTATGAGGTACTTCACATAGACAGGTTATTCCAACATAATAATAAAGCATGGAATAACAACCCTTACGAGTATTGAAAGAAAATAACTCTCTTCATGAATATGAAATAATAATACCCCTTACTATAATAATAATATCTCTTACCACAATAATGATATCCCTTACCTTAGAAGAAAACTGGATACTGGAATAGTGAGATTGCAAACTTCTCTTCTTCTTTCTCTCTATAATAATTGCTCTATAGCTTTATTGAATTGGTGAAGAATAATGAAGGAATGAGCTTCTATTTATAGAAAAATATACTTTCCATAATTGAACATTTTGGAGCTCGAAATATTACAGTATAATACCTTTATCTTTTCCTTCATTTTTAATTTAGCCATGCAAGTATTATCAAACTTGCACCACCTCCCCTAATAGTAAATCATGTGAATCAATAGTAAATCATGTGACTCAATAGTTCTAAACATGTAAAAAAAATTAATTATAGTATAGTACCTTCATCTAAACCTCTATTTTTAATTTAATCATACAAGTATTATAAATCTTGCACCACCTCCCCTAATAGTACATACATGTGAATCAATAGTACACGCATGTGAACAAATAGTTATAAGCATGTGAATTAATAGCAATTAATTGATCATTTATCCGATTAATCACCCGATTGGTCAATATAACTTCCAGACATCAATTATTATCGAAATAAATGTCGATTTCCACTAACACTAATAATCCCAACACAATGGAACTATCAATTTCATCTTTAATCAACACGAACTTATTCATCAATAATATTATAACTCATAATATTTAACAACTAGGTCGTTCCAGAAAACAGGGGGCCTTATGATAAGAATTTCTCCTTATTGGCGTGCAATTAGGTGACCAAACCTCTCATTGACAGAACTTCTAGACATTGTCAATATTGCAAACAATAATATGAATAACTTTGTCGTCTCAATTATTGATTTAATAATAATAAATATTATCCAGATGATACTGTGACAATAATTGAATCAATAATATGAGAGATATGATGCAGCAATTACTATAGCAATAACTGAGTATAACTGAGTGACTTCTTACGTAAGCATCAATAATAAATACCGTGTGCTACTATGCAACCACGCGCATTACTTTACTTTTATCAGCGATTATTATATGACAACTTGTTAACTTTGAATTTTTTTTACATATTACCCTTAACTTTAACCTTTTATCAATTTAACCATTTACTAAATAGAATAATTATAAGAAAATTAAATACTTTCATTTCATAAAATTAGGGGTCTCACAATCTCCCCTCCTTTTAAAATTTTACCCTCAAAATTTACGTACCTGATAGTTCGAAGAGATGAGAATACCTTACTTTCTTTTCGGATTGTACCATCCCGGTTATTTCCTTTCTATCATGATTTTCCCATTTCTCATCTCCTGTATTTCAGATATCATTCTAGAATATAGTTTCAAAATAAGGGTTAATTGACATGCCACATATTATCCCTATACTCTGACTGACCAATTGAATAACAAATAAAGTTAGGTAGGTCATACTAGAGAAGGAATTACCCGTCTCTCCCCTCCTAGTTCTAGTCTCACATCTCAACCAGGGATCATATCCCTAAGCTCTGATACCAACTGTGACGCCCCCAAAACAGGTATACATCACCCATCTTGAGTCGCCAGATACATGGTACAAAATTCAAATACAAACTTAATTATACAACTGTCGTGTAAAATACGATAAAATATAAGCTGAGAGTTTAAACAAGAATATTGCCTTCTAGACAATATTCACTCTCAATGGAGTCCTCATTATAATTATTATCACACTATTTCATAGAATAGTGAGGACTACTAAAACCACTTATCCTGGACCATCACTCCATTTCCCGACTCACCCCAGCTATATTCTCATTTTCTAAAGAGAACAATGAAAGAAATGGTGAGCTCAACTAGCCCAGTAAGAAATATTATGACTAAGATAATGTAGAATAAATTATCCTTAGGCTTTAACATTATAAAAACTGATAGAATACAATAGATAACAAGTTTTAGATCAACAACTGCAGCGGAAATAAGCAATCCATTAGAAGAGTCAAGTAGAGCATAAAATCTACTATCTTCTATGATTTAAAAAGTTTTCATCAACTTTATCACTGATACTCAGCTTAATAAATAAAATCTAATCATCCCTGCACCACGGCCAATGATATTCATGTAATCATCAATGGTCATGATTATACCGAATAATCCCTGGTCATAATCATACCAACAACTGTCCATCAATGAACTACAGGCCACTGAGGACTTTTACCACATCATTCGTCACATTACGGTTATGATTATACCGAATAATCCCTGGTCATAATCATACTAAGTCCATCTATGCACGTAAGCCAAAGATGACTTTCATCACAATATAAGCATGAGAATAATGAAAATGACATAATAATTCAATAAAAAAAGTTCAAGGATAAACTTTAAAGATTAATAATTTAATTTATCCAGGAATCAATAACGTCCAAATTGTCAACATGATACTTCTTTGTAGAGTAAAATTCAAGAATAATAGTCATATACCAAAAATAATTTGGACAGAAAAGAAATATATTTTTCAGGTGAATAGTAGTACCTCGTGAATAGTACCCCGACACAAAAAAGTGTCCCAAATACCTAAGTGAATGATACTAGAGTGAATAGTAATTGGGTGAATAGTACCCTATGAATAGTAACTCATGAATAGTATTCAGGCACGATAAGTGCCCCAAATACCCGAGTGAATAATACCAGAGTGAATAGTAACTCGTGAATAGTAACTCGTAAAAAATACTACAGAAAATGATGTTCCATGATAAGTACAAAAGAAATGATATCTCAGACGAGTATAATAGAATATACAAAACTGCAAATAGATTTTCACCCGCCATGCGGTAATCCACGTAGACAGATCATTTCCATAATTTAATAAAGAATGAATATGAACGATCATTCACCATGCATGCTGATAATCCACATAGACAGGTTATTCCAACAGAATAATAAATAATGGAATAACAAAAGAATTCACCAGGCATGCGATAGACCTCACATACAGGATATTTCAACAGAATAATAAAGAACAGAACCAGGTCATGCGTAATCCGCACAGACAGGATATTCCAACATAATAATAAAGAATGGAATAAAAATAGAATTCACCAGGCATGCGATAGACCGCACAGACAGGACTATTCCAACAGAATAATAAAGAATGGAATAACAGAAGAATTTCACCATGTGTGTGGTACTTCGCATAGACAGGTTATTCCAATATAATAATAAAGAATGGAATAACAACCCTTACTATTATTGAAAGAAAATAACTCTCTTCATGAATATGAAAGAATAATACCCCTTACTATAATAATAATAATATCCCTTACCACAATAATGATATCCCTTACCTTAGAAGAAAAAACTGGATACTGGAATAGTGATGTAGCAGACTTCTCTTTTTCTTTCTCTCTATAATTTCTCTCTATAATAATTGCACTATAGCTTTAGTGAATTGGTGAAGAATAATGAAGGAATGATCTTCTATTTATAGAAAAATATAGTTTCCATAATTACACATTTTAGGACTCAAAATATTACAGTATAATACCTTCATCTTTTCCTTCATTTTTAATTTAGTCATGCAAGTATTATCAAACTTGCACCACCTCCACTAATAGTAAATCATGTGAATCGATAGTAAATCATGTGACTCAATAGTTCTAAACATGTGAAAAAATTAATTATAGTATAGTACATTCAACTAAACCTCCATTTTTAATTTAATCATGCAAGTATTATCAATCTTGCACCACCTCCCCTAATTGTACATACATGTGAATCAATAGTACACACATGTGAATAAATAGTTATAAGCATGTGAATTAATAGCAATTAATTGCTCATTTATCTGATTAATCCCCCAATTTGTCATTATAACTTCCAGACATCAATTATTATCGAAATAAATGTCGATTTCCACTAACACTAATAATCCCAACACAATGGAACTATCAATTTCATCTTTAATCAACACGAACGTATTCATCATTAATATTATAACTCAAAATATTTAACAACCAGATCATTCTTAGGAAAGATGGGGCTTTCCGATAAGAATTTCTTCTTATTGGTGCGCAATTAGGTGACCAAACCTCTCCTTGACAGAACTTCTAGACATTGTCAATATTGCAAACAATAATATGAATAACTTTGTCATCTCAATTATTGATTTAATAATAATAAATATTATGCAGATGATACTGTGACAATAATTTAATCAATAATATGAGAGATATGATGCAGCAATTACTGTAGCAATAATTGAGTATAAGTAAGTGTCTTCTTACGTAAGCATCAATAATCAATACCGTGTGCTACTATGCAACCACGCGCATTACTTTACTTTTATCAGCGATTATTATATGACAACTTGTTAACTTTGAAAAAATTTCACATATCACCCTTAATTTTAACATTTTATCAATTTAACCATTTACCAAATAGAATAATTATAAGAAAATTAAATACTTTAATTTCATAAAATTCGGGATCTCACAGTATTGATCATATATTACAAGTTAAATTAATCATATAGGCATGCTGCACACATCAGATCAAAAACATAACTTATTCCAAACTGCAGGATGGGGCAGCTGCGCCATGTCTAGGCTTAGGGACAGCGCAGCTACGCTGTCCCCTGACCAGACCAAGGCTGAGCTTTTCACTTCCTATTTTTAGTCCATACTTTAATACAATTAGACACTTACACTTAACATGCATACACGCTAGAGGACATTACATACTTGTATGACCACTTTAAGTTCATCCTTATATGTTAGGGACTTTAGTTTAGGATTTTCACGAATCAAAACTAAATAGGGTTATGTAATCGCTAGGTGTACTAATTAGACTTATGTTCTCATAAAGAGGTCACATAATCTTTACTACACATGCTCGTGCATATTCATATCTTTTACTCATAACTAGCATTGTTTAACACTTTAAAACATGATTTAACCTCGTGCTTGGTTTACTTCCATTATGTTTAACATATGAGACTTATGTTTAGTGACATAATAAAACATAACATTTCATCTCAAGCCTTTAAAATCTAAATACTCATATGTAATACCGCTTAAGTTCGAAAACATGCACGAGGTTGCCTTTGAAATCATTTTAACCAAAACAAGTTATATATCCCACATACGATCTATCTTTGAATCTTTTATCATGCGTAATTAGACCTCATATATATACTATCAAGGTCAGAATTAAAGGTACACAAATTCATCAAAGTTTGTTTTCAAAATCTTAAGTTTTTTTTTGAAACATATATTAACATAAACCAATGCAACACATATATGCAAGGGAACTTTAGACCACATGCTAAACCTTTCTTCATGCCTAATTAAGCTCTACCAATCATGTCATGGCTTAACAGATTGTAGCAGACAACCTCAACAGTCACCAGTGCACGACGCAGTTGCGCTGTCCTGTATTGTGGGATCGGCGCAGCTGTGCTATCCCAAAACAAACACATAGATAGCATACGGCGCAGCTGCGCCGAAATGAACTGCAGAATGGGCGCAGCTGCGCCCTTCTTGGACAGCTCCAGAAGAGTCTCTGCTTATGCAGGGCTCAAAACCCAAACACAATTTCTTCATGCCACATGCTTAAACTCAACTGCAATACTTCTTTGCGTGCTTGTAACCCTTAACTAACATGATAACAACCTTTAACTCGTAAAAACTACAACTTGATTACTTTAATTCAAGATTATTGCCATTTTTCTATAATTTCACATATTTAGCGAATTGCACTACTACGGATTCGTTTCTTAACCAATTTGGTCCGTTTAACTTTCGTTGTTTTCTCATTTGACTATATTAACAACATCTAACAATAATTTATGGTTTACAACAACACTTAACCATCAAATTTATGACTCAAAAGTGATTTTTTCTTGTTATTTCTAAGGAATTCAAGACTTAAGAATCAAAACACAAACATTAGATTCATTACCTCTTTATAGCTTTAATCTTCTTTCTATAGCCCTCCAAACCTCTACTTGATCTCAATAATACTGAACTTCCATAACCAAATTCTCAGCAACTTAATAAGCGCGACATAGAAGAAGTAGACTATATTTATAGAGAAAACTTGGAGTGGGCAATTTCATTACACTGAGGTTGAATTCATGGTGTAATGGAAGAAAACATTGGTTATTTGAGAGTTGTTCAACAACCCACCACCGTCCATCTTCATAACTAATGATTTCTTGCTTGGAAGTTACGTATTTTAGCCTTAGGGCACTGTTCATGTACTAGTTGCTTAACTGATAAATCTTATATCTCAGCAACGTGTTTCCATTTTGATCAGTTAATTATTTTAACTCCCAAATGTAATTTTAATGTACAATTGTTACTATATTAGAAAAATTTATGGATTATTTATGTACTTAAATCATATAATCCATGTACATTAAATACATGTAATAAAATATCGTAGTCAGGTATTATTATCCAAGTAGTTCCATAATCATTTCTACTATTCACATAATCACATTACACCTTATTTAATATTAATATTTATTTAAAACATTGATTTCCTTTCTCAGTTTCTAGAATACACAAATATTTAATCATTGGTGTATTAAAGTTACATATGACTTTGTCGTACTCCTTGGTACCTTACATCATTAGTCCCAATTAAATGTCACTCTTCATATATTCTTAGGCCATAGATATTTTATATACTACTACCCACATTTTCTATATTACACATAATAATACTTTTTAATGATAATGTCCACATTATTATTTTTAATTGGGCTAAGTTTAATTCAATTGGGTATTCCCAACCCCAAAATCACATTTTAATATCACAACGATTAATTAGTATTAATCATTTATTATCTCACAATAATTAGTATGTACAACACTAATTAATATAATTCTTTCATTTCATTTCTTCCATAAATTGTCCCAAAACAATTTTCTTTAACCACCACATACAATATTAACCTTATGCATAAATCTCTAACCAATAATTACTTATAACTATATTGGTTCTTTTAATCATTTACCTTTCAAATATCAACCCTTTTTATATATTACAATACTATGTAATATATTAAAATATCAATATTAATTAACATATTTCTTTCATCCTTTTATGCTAAACATATATGTTAATTCACCATCTTATACAAGTGAACTAATATCATGTCACTACCACGCAAGGCTTCATAATATAATATTCTATAATATTACTTAATTCCCCATATTTATTCCGGGCTAATTAATGAAATCTTTATTCAAGTCATGTTTTGCTAACTAAGTTTCTTCATGAACACTAAGGCACCATTCATGACCTTATAAGAGTTATTAGTATACATGGCTTGCAAATCACATTTCATAAACTGACTCAGAGTTTTCTACAGACCGACGCAGCTGCGCTGATCATAGGCTTGGTAATAGAGCAGTTGCGTCATACCAAATTCACAGGCAGACAAGTTATGCATTATTAGAACTAAAACCTTACACTTCTACACTCTTTACACATCCTCCTTAAGCGTTAACTCGATTAACATCAATCCTCTATTTGGTTTCGTATCATCGATTATTATTTTCCTTAACAATTCAAGGATTATGCTTCGAGTTTTAAAACTCTATCTCCCTTATTAGTTTAACCAACTATACATCTCCTTTACGGTTTCATACCACCAATAACACCACACTCAAATATAAAATATACATGCATTGTGACGCCCCCAAAATAGGTATACATCACCTATCTTGAGTCGCCAAAATACATGGTATAAAATTCAAATACAACTTAATTATACAACAGTCGTGTAAAATACGACAAAACATATGTTGTGAGTTTAAATACAAATATTGTCATCTAGACAATATCCACGCTCAATTGAGTCCTCATTACATTTATTATCACACTATTTAACAGAATAGTGGGGGCTACTAATGCTATTATCTGGACCGTCACTCTGTTCCCCGACTAGTCTCTGTTACATTCTCATTTCCTAAATAGAATAATGAAAGTAAAAGGGTGAGCTCAACTAGCCCAGTAAAAAATAATATGACTAAGATAATACAGAATAAATTATCGTTAGCCTTCAACAGTGTTAAAATGATACAATATAACAAACATCAAGTTTAACTGCAGCGGAACAAGCAATCCATTAAAAGAGTCAAGTAGAGAATAAAATCTACTATCTTTTATGATTTAAAAGGTTTTTCATCACTTTTATCGATGGGACTCAGCTTAATAAATAATTCACATCATCCCTGCATTACGGCCAAGGATATTCATTAGTATCACAACCACAAATTATCCATGCACTACGGGCCAAGGATATTCGTGTATTCATCGATGGTCATGATCATGCACTACGGGCCAATGAGGACTTTTACCACATCATTTGTAACATTACGGTCATGATTATACTGATTAATCCCTGGTCATAATCATACCAAGTCCATCTATGCACTACAGGCCACAAATAACTTTCAACATAATATAAACATGAGGATGATGAAAATGATATAAGAATTCAATAAAACAAGTTCAAAAATTAATTTATCCAGGAACTAACAACATCCAAATTGTCAACATGATACTTCTTTGTAGAGTAAAATTCAAGAATGCTCAAAAGAATATTTCCATGAAAAGATACTGGATGAAGCGCAAATATCAAGGATATTCTATTAATTTCATGGAGTATAGAAGTCAAAACTTTAACCAACTGAGTATAATAAAGAATGGAATAATAAAAGAAATCACAGGCATGCGATAGACCGCACAGATATGTTATTCCAACAGAATAATAAATTATGGAACCAGGTCATGAGTAAACGCACAGACAGGATGTTCCAACAGAATAATAAAGAATGGAATAACAGAAGAATTTCACCATGTATGCGGTTCTTCGCATAGACAGGTTATTCCAACATAATGATAAAGAATGGAATAACATAAGAATTTCACCAAGTATAGGGTAGACCGCATATACAAGTTATTCCAACAGGATAAAAAAATGGATTAACTGAAGTTCTATTCATGAATACGAAAGAAATAATACCCCTTACCTTAGAACAACTGGATATAGGAGTAGTGAAGTAGCAGAATACTTTTCTTTTTTCTCTCTATAGTTTCTCTCTCTATAGTTTCAGTGGAATTCATAAGAAATAATGAAGGAATGAGCTTCTATTTATAGGAGAATGGACTGAATAGTAACTAATTCCTGAACGGTCCAAATTGATTTACTTTTAAACTGACGGTCCAGATTAGTTTACTATAAAATATTCTAATAAAACAAAATCGTTTAAATAAAATATAATATATTCTATTTATAATATAATAAAACGAATAACTTTATAAAAGTATTCTGTTTTATATAAAAAGATTTTACTATACAAAAGACTATGCAGGAACTATGCAAATACTATGCGTAATAAAATATAATATATTTTATTTATAGTCTAATAAAATGAATAACTTTATAAAAGTATTTTATTTTATATAAAAAGATTTTACTATGCAAAACATTATGCATAATAGAATATAATATTTTCGATTTATAGTCTAATAAAACGAATAACTTTATAAAAGTATTCTATTTTATATAAAAAGTTTTTTTGTTTTATTACATTAATAATACTAATAAAACAAAACTTCATCATCATTATTATAATTCACGCTATTAATCGACCAGATCGTTCCCAGGGAAGAGGGGGCCTTCCAATAAGGATTTCTCCCTATTGGCGCGTAATTAGGTGACTAAACCTCTTCTTGGCAGAACTTCTAGACATCATTAATATTGTAAATAATAATATTAATAACTTCGTCGTCTCAATTATTGATTTAATAATATATAAAATATCGATAATAATTGAATAAATTAACGTGAGATAATATGCAACAATTACTGAAGCAATAATTGAACAAAACTGAGTGACTTCTCACGTAAGCATCAATAATCAACACCGTGTTCTACTATGTAACCATGCGTATTCCTGTACTTTTAACACTGGGTGTTTCAACAATTAACGATAAAACTTCCACCGTTATTTTCATAAAATATTTTTGTCATTTTCTCAATCCGACAATAATTCCGTTGTGGGGTCCAAAAATGATTGTGCCGTCGTACGAATATTCTCTGATAAAACGAATATTCCTAGGCCAATCGAATATTATATAACAACTTGCGTACTTTGCAAAATTTATAACTATTATCCACAACTATAACATTATATCAAATTCATTCTATAATATTCAAAAAATGATAATTATAGAAAATTCATCTTTATTCATAAAAGTTGGGGTCTTACAATCTCCCTTTCTTATGAAATTTCGTCCTTTAAATTAGGGTACGTACCTGGTATGTCGAAGAGGTAAGGATACCTTGATTTCATTTCATATTCTAACTCCCGGGTTATTTCCTCAACATCGTGGTTCCTCTATAAAACTGACTTAAGGTATAACCTTGGAGCATAGAATATGTTCCTTCTTATCCTAGTTTTGAATAAGAACCTCTTTATACGTTAAATCTTCCACTATTTCGTCCGGTTCTAACTCAATAATGTGGTTCAGGTCTTTCACATATTTACGTAACATGGATATATAAAAAACATTATGAACACGAGACATACTTGGCGGTAAAGCGAGTCTATAGGCTACAGTACCTACTCGATTGAGGATTAAAAATGGGTCAATGAATCGAGGATTGAGCTTTCCTCTCTTTCCAAATCTCGTAACTCCTTTCCATGGAGCAACATGTAACAACACATGATCTCCAATATCAAATTTCACATCCTTTCGATGAAGATCAGCATAACTCTTTTGTCGATCTTGTGAGGTTTTTATGCGTTGTCGAATCGTTTGAATCTTTTTCGTAGTCATACGTACCAACTCCGATCCCAACAACGTTGCTTCACCCACCTCATCCCAGCATATTGGAGAATGACACTTTCTTCCACACAACGCCTCGAATGGAGCCATGCCAATACTTGTATGATAATTATTGTAAGAAAACTCCACCAAGGGTAAGAACTTGTCCCAACTTCCCTTGAAGTCAAGGACACAGAGCCTTAATAAATCTTCAAGAGTTTGAATAGTCCTCTCTGATTATCCGTCCGTCTGAGGATGATATGCCAAACTAAATCATAAATCCGTGCCCACAACTTTTTGTAAACTAACCCAAAATCGTGAAGTGAATCTTGGGTCTCGATCAGAAACTATGGATACTGGCATAACATGCAGTCTTACAATCTTGTTTATGAACATACGAGCAAGACATTCAAGTGTATAAGTTTCTCGTATTGGTAAGAAATGAGCAGACTTGGTAAATCTATCAACAATGACCCAAATTGTATTTATGCCTTGAGAAACCTTGGGAAGACCAGTAACAAAATCCATGGTAATGTGCTCCCACTTCCATTCTAGAATTTCAAGTGGTTGCAACAGACCTTTTGGTACTTGATGCTCTGCCTTAGCTCGTTGACAAGTTAAACACCTTGAGATAAACAGCGCTATCTCTCTCTTTATATTGCCCCACCAAAATATATGTCAAAGATCATGATACATTTTGGTACTCCCAAGATGGATTGCAAAGGTGTGTTGTGCGCCTCCATCATGATTTTATACTTTAACTCAGGATCGTTAGGAACACAAAGTCTGGAGTTGACTCAAAGTATTCCTTCTTCATCGATTCTTACTTCCGGCATAGCACCTTCTTGTACTTTCTTCCTCATATGCATCAGCTCCAGGTCTGTAGCTTGAGCAGCTTTAACTTTATCGATTAAAGTCGGTTCTACTCGTATATTTGCCATCATCACGTGGGTCCCTGGAGTCTTTATCTCTATCTCCATCCTTTGCAAGTCATACAAAATAGGCCTCTGCGTTGACAATATCGCACTCGTACCCACATATGATCTTCTACTCAATGCGTCAGCTACCACGTTTGATTTTCTAGGATGGTATGATCATAATCTTTCAACAGTTCAAGCCAACGTCGATGTCGCATGTTGAGTTCCTTTTGAGTGAAGAAATATTTGAGGCTTTTATGATCCATAAAAATCTCCTCTTTCTCCCCATACAAGTAATTCCTCCAAATCTTTAGTGCAAAAACAACAGCTGCCAACTCTAGATTATGAGTAGGATAATTCCTCTCATATTCTTTGAGTTGTCGAGAGGCATAGGCTATGACTTTCCCATGTTGTATGAGAACACATCCTAACCCTTTTCCTGAAGCATCACTGTAGATGACAAATCCCTCCGAGCCAGATGGTATTGTCAGAACAGGTGCTGAAATGAGTCTCCTCTTGAGTTCTTGAAAACTCTTCTTACATTCCTCGTTCCAACCGAATTTTGTATCTTTCTGAGTCAGCTGAGTTAAGGGAGTAGCGATTCGAGAAAACCCTTCTACGAATCTCTAATAATAACCAGCTAAGCCGAGAAAGTTATGTACTTTGGTCACTAATTTAGGTTGCTCCCAGCTTTGAATAGCTTCAATATTTTCTGGGTCAATAGATATTACATGACTTGATACCACGTGCCCAAGGAATGCTACTTCCTCAAGCCAAAACTCTCATTTCTTAAACTTGGCATAAAGCTTATATTCACGAAGCTTTTGAAGTGTCAGCCTCAAGTGTTGCTCATGATCTTCACGACTTTTGGAATAAATAAGGATGTCATCAATAAAGACGAACACAAAGTGATCAAAATATTCCTTGAATACTCGGTTCATCATATCCATGTAGGCAGCATGAGCATTCGTCAATCCAAAAGACATCACTAGGAATTCATAATGCCCGTACCGAGTTCTGAAAGCCGTCTTTGGAATATCATCGATTCTAATCTTCAATTAGTGATATTCGGAACGAAGATCAATCTTTGAAAAGAATTTGGCGCCTTACAACTCGTCAAACAGGTCATCAATACGTGGCAATGGGTACCTATTTTTGTTGGTGACATGATTTAACTCCCGATAATCAATACAAAGTCGCATACTCCCGTCATTCTTTTTCACGAATAGAATAGGAGCACCCCAAGGAGACGTACTAGGATGAATGAAACCGATGTCTAACAATTCCTGCAATTGGGTCTTTAACTCCTGAAGTTCAATAGGAGCCATTCGATATGGGGCTTTGGAAATAGGTTTTGTACCGAGTTTAAGGTCGATACAAAATTCAATTTTACGCTCTGGGGGTAGGCCAAGAAGTTCTTCAGGGAATACGTCAAGATATTCATTAACAGTAGAAATATCATTCAAAACTGACGTATTTTTGTTTAGATCCGTGACATGAGCTAAGAAATCTTGACATCCATTTTTCAATAAATGAATAGCTTTATTGCTTGAGATGACAGTGATTGATTTTAATGGTTTGGTTGCTTGAATTCGCATAATAGGTTATTTAGGAATATGAAAGCAAACAACCTTACGAAAACAATCAATTTTTGCATGATGAGTAGTTAACCAATCAATCCCTAAAATTATGTCAAATTCAAGTATTTTCAATGAAATAAGATCGACAGGTAATGTAAGGGTACCGATTTGAACCAAACAAGACTTATAAACAGTGGATATAATGAAGGTTTCTCCCAATGGAGTTTCAATAGATAAGACAAAGTCCAATTTCTTCGTAGTCAAAATTAAACGTTGAGCGCAAGTAGGAGAAATAAAAGAATGCGTAGAACCGGTATCAAATAAGGTATAGACTTCGCTAGAGTTTATGATAATCTTACCCGTGATGACCTCATTCGGGTTCCATGCTTTCTAAGAGGTAACGACAAACGCTCTCCCTTGCATTACTGGCTTTGACTTTTCTGGGACGTCCTTTGGTGCCTCCATCCTAGCTGAACTTGTCTTCGGTGAACGACAAAATCGGGCTAGGTGACCTTCTCTTCCATAATTATAACATGCTTTGGACGGCATCGCGTAGTTTGGACTGATGTGTCCCTCCCCTCCACATTTGAAGCATATGATAGGTGGTCGTTCTCCTTCCTTAACAACGGATGCTGGTGCTGACGTCTTTCCATCATTGTTGAATCTCCTCTTCTTGAAATGTCCATTCTTATTGTTTTGGCCATGATTACCACCGAAGTAGTTACCATTTCTGGCATATTGATTCCCTCCATGCTTATTGTCACCGCTTCGATGAATGTTATCACTGGTATTATCATTTTGTCAGCTGCTCTCTTTTGGTTTGGTTGACTCATTATCGCGCTCCAATAACTGAGCCAATTAACAACATCTGAATACAAACACAGTTTATGAGAGATAAGATATTGACATATCTCAAGTTTTAAACCTCTTAGAAACATTCGCGTTATTCTCTCCTCATTATAAACCAAATGGGACGCAAACCGGGACAACTCGGCAAACTTGGCTTCATACTGCGACACAGTCATGTTGTTTTGCTCCAGCTTGATGAACTCTACCTCTTTCATGTGACGAATACTTTCGGGAAAGTACTTGTCGTTGAACAATTCTTGGAACTTCTCCCAAGTCATCTTCAGTGCGGCAGGTTGAGTACGTTTTACATATTCCCACCAGTAATCTGCCTCTACACGCAACATGAAGGTGACAAAGGGAACCTTTTGCTCCTCGGAGCATCCCAGGACATCAAATATCTTGCAGATCTTCTTTATCGCCGTCTCCGACTTAAGTGATTTTGGCTCTCCAAAAAACTTTGGTGGTCCCAGTTCCTTGAATTGCTTAGCAGTGACCGTCCGAGAGTTGCCAATGTTTCCACCTGCATTTTGTACAAGAGCCGCTCTTGCCTGATGTTGCATGAATTGCATAAAGCCTCTGAACATTCCATCGTTCATCGTCTGGTCAGTGTTGTTGTTTACCTGAGGATTGTCGCCTTCCTAATGCACATTATCCTGATTATTGATCTGTGGAGACTCAACGGTCTCCTGTGCTCCATTGATGCTCTCAACATTCTCGGATGTTATTTTCAAATACTGCCACAAAACAAGTGTTAATTAACATATCACATATTATCCCTATACTCTAACCGACCAATTAAATACCAAATAAACTTAGGTAAGTCATACTAGTGAAGGAATTCCCCGTCTCTCCCCTCCAAGTTCTTGTCTCACATCTTAGCTAGGGATCATATCCCTAAGCTTTGATACCAACTGTGACGCCCCCAAAATAGGTATACATCACCTATCTTAAGTCACCAAATACATGGTACAAAATTCAAATACAACTTAATTATACAACAGTCGTGTAAAATACGATAAAACATATGTTGTGAGTTTTAATACAAATATTATCATCTAGACAATATCCACACTCAACTGAGTCCTCATTACATTTATTATCACACTATTTAACAGAATAGTGAGGGCTACTAATGCTATTATCTGGACCGTCACTCCGTTCCCCGACTAGTCCCTGCTACGTTCTCATTTCCTGGAGAGAACAATGAAAGTAAAAGGGTGAGCACAACTAGCCTAGTTAAAAATATTATGACTAAGATAATACAGAATAAATTATCGTTAGCGTTCAACAGTGTTAAAATGATACAATATAACAAACATCAAGTCTAACTGCAGCGGAACAAGCAATCCATTAAAAGAGTCAAGTAGAGAATAAAATCTACTATCTTTTATGATTTACAAGGTTTTTCATCATTTTTATCGATGGGACTCATCTTAATAAATAATTCACATCATCCCTGCAGTACGGCCAAGGATATTCATTAGTATCACAACCACAAATTATCCATGCACTACGGGCCAATGATATCCGTGTATTCATCGATGGTCATGATCGTGCCAACAACTGTCCATCAATGCACTACGGGCCAATGAGGACTTTTACCACATCATTTGTAACATTACGGTCATGATTATACCGATTAATCCATGGTCATAATCATACCACGTCCATCTATGCACTACAGGCCACAGATGACTTTCAACATAATATAAACATGAGGATGATGACAATGATATAAGAATTCAATAAAACAAGTTCAAGAATTAATTTATCCAGGAACTAACAACGTCCAAATTGTCAACATGATACTTCTTTGTAGAGTAAAATTCAAGAATGCTCAGAAGAATATTTCCATTAAAAGATACTGGATGAAGTGCAAATATCAAGGATATTCCACTAATTTCATGGAGTATAGAAGTTAAAACTTTAACCAACTAAGTATAATAAAGAATGGAATAACAAAAGAAATCACCAGGCATGCGATAGACCGCACAGACAGGTTATTCTAACAGAATAATAAATAATGGAACCAAGTCATGCGTAAACGCACAGACAGGATATTTCAATAGAATAATAAATAACAGAACAAGGTTAGGCGAAATTCGCACCGACAGGATGTTCCAACGGAATAATAAATAACGGAACTAGGTCATGTGTAAACGCATAGACAGGATGTTCCAACAAAATAATAATGAATGGAATAATAGAAGAATTTCACAATGTATGCGGTATTTCGCATAGATAGGTTATTCCAACATAATGATAAAGAATGGAATAACAGAAGAATGTCACCAAGTATAGGGTAGACCGCGTATACAGGTTATTCCAACAAAATAAATAAAATTAGAATAACAAAAGTTCTCTTCATGAATATGAAAGAAATAATACCCCTTACCTTAGAACAACTGGATATAGGAGTAGTGAAGTAGCAGGATACTTTTTTTTCTCTATAGTTTCTCTCTCTAGAGTTTTAGTGAATTCGTAAGAAATAATAAAGGAATGAGCTTCTATTTATAGGAGAATGAACTGAATAGTAACTAATTTCTGAACGGTCCAGATTGATTTACTTTTAAACGGACGGTCCAAATTGGTTTACTATAAAATATTCTAATAAAACAAAATCTTTTAAATAAAGTATAATATATTCTATTTATAATCTAATAAAAAGAATAACTTTATAAAAGTATTTTGTTTTATATAAAAAAAATTTACTATGCAAAATACTATGCCGGCACTATGCAAATACTATGCATAATAAAATATAATATATTTTATTTATAGTCTAATAAAACGAATAACTTTATAAAAGTATTCTATTTTATATAAAAAGATTTTACTATGCAAAACATTATGCATAATAGAATATAATATATTCTATTTATAGTCTAATAAAACGAATAACTTTATAAAAGTATTCTGTTTTATATAAAAAGTTTTTCTGTTTTATTACATTAATAATACTAATAAAACAAAACTTCATCATCATTATTATAATTCACACTATTAATCGACCAGGTCGTTCCCAGGAAAGAGGGGGCTTTCCAATAAGGATTTCTCCCTATTGGCGCGCAATTAGGTGACCAAACCTCTCATTAACAGAACTTCTAGACATCGTTAATATTGCAAATAATAATATTAATAACTTCGTCGTCTCAATTATTGATTTAATAATATTTAAAATATCGACAATAATTGAATCAATTAACGTGAGATACTATGCAACAATTACTGAAGCAATAATTGGATAAAATTGAGTGACTTCTCACGTAAGCATCAATAATCAATACCGTGTGCTACTATGCAACCACGCGTATTCATGTACTTTTAACACCGGATGTTTCAATAGTTAACGATAAAACTTCCGCTGTTATTTTCATAAAATATTTTTGTCATTTTCTCAATCCGACAATATTTCCATTGTGGGGTCCACCAATGATTGTGCCGTCGTACCAATATTCCCTGATAAAACGAATATTCGCCGACCAATCGAATATTATATAACAACTTGTGTACTTTGCAAAATTTATAACTATTACCCACAACTATAACATTATATCAAATTCATTCCATAATATTTAAAAAATGATAATTATAGAAAATTCATCTTTATTCATAAAAGTTGGGGTCTTACAACTTCTCGTTGTGTATCAATTTACTTAATAATTCTCTAACAACTTTAAAGGTATATCGATTCTTTTCTCTCGTCAACAACGTACATATATACAAGTCCAAACCTAACACACATCGAGTCTTTAATAATATTCAATATAGTACACTGATTGGTTTCCGACAAACAACCAACAAATTAGTTTCTGTCTCCTCTACACTGTTTTCATAGTGAGTTAGATCGGTTACCAATTCATATATACCTCCGCTCTCTGAAGAAATCGTTTAGCCCAGCTATTATACATCAACCATTAAAGAGTATGATTGCACTACCTTAGACTTGATATTCACTCGTACAAATACTCAAGAAATTGGTGATTATCAAAGATATTTTAATGTCACCAACTTACCATAATAAAATAATTTCACATAAATTATTTAATATCAATAGATAAATCTTATCCATCTTCTTACTAATTCATCTCTACAATTCATAATAAATAAATAATAATGATATATATTTATTAAACACAACCTCAATTATTACATAGCGCATAATAAATAAATAATAATGATATATATTTATTAAACACAACCTCAATTATTACATAGCGCATAATACCCTATGTAACACAATACCACATACCTCGTAACACATTATATATTTTTATTTGAACCCTTCAAATGCCTTAAGAATTTTATTCACTAAATTCTTATTTTAATATTTTCTAAAAATTTGGGTTCTTACACATGCACTATGGGCCAAGGATATTCGTGTTTTCACCAATGGTCATGAACATGCCAAACAACAATTCATCTTTGCACCCTTGGCCGAAGAGAACGCTTGGTCATGATTATACCAATAACTGTCGCTGAGACTTATCTTAATAATCCACCTCACTTGTAACATT
Source organism: Panax japonicus (assembly GCA_020205505.1). Classification (NCBI taxonomy): domain Eukaryota; kingdom Viridiplantae; phylum Streptophyta; class Magnoliopsida; order Apiales; family Araliaceae; genus Panax; species Panax japonicus. Next base: position 37,632,463 of record CM035102.1, on the reverse strand, counting down.
ACAGGTCGTGATTACATTGAATAATCCCTGGTCATAATCATACCGATTAACAGTACATCTTTGCACCCTCGGCTGAAGATGACTTTCATCACAATATAAGCATGATGATGATGACAATGATATAAAAATTCAATCAAACGGGATCAAAGATTAATATTAAAGACTTTAAATTTATCCAAAGTTTAAAAATGTTCAAATGGTCAACATGATACTGCTTTGTGGACTAAAATTCAAGAATAATATTCACCTATCAAAAATAATTTTGAACAGAAAAGAATCAATTTTTTGTTATGAATAGTACCCTGGGTGAATAGTACCCGAGTGAATAGTACCTCGAGAATAGTACTCTATGAATAGTACCCTATGAATAGTAATTTATGAATAGTATCCCGTGAATAGTACTTCGTGGATGGTACTGTATTTATGAATAGTGCCTATGAATAGTACTTTGTGAATAGTACCATATTTATGAATTGTACCATACACATGAATAGTGTCGTACATATGAATAGTGCCGTATAAATGAATAATACCCATGAATAGTACTCCAGCATGAAAAGCTTAAAATTTTAACAAGAATGTTCTGAAAAATATCCTTGTGAAACGATACTAGATGAAGCGCAAATTTTAAGGATATTCTACTAATTTCATGGAGTATAGAAGCAATACTTCAACAAAATGAGTGTAGAATTAGGGATACGAAATGAAATAATATTACTTACATACTACAGAGTATAGAAGAAAATATTATTCTATACGAATATTGAACAAAAATAATATCCCTTACGAATACGAAAGAAATAATATCTCTTACCTTAGTAGAAGACTGGATACTGCAATAGTGAAGTAGCAGAATACTCTTCTTCTTTCTTTCTATAGCTTCTCTCTCTATAATTGCTCTTGTGAGTCTTAGTGAATCGATAAGAATGAAAGAAGAATGAGCTTCTATTTATAGGAAAACATAGTTTCAATAATTTCACGTTTTGGGGCTCGAATTATTATAGTATATTACCTTCATCTTTTCTTCTATTTTTTATTTAGTCCTACAAGTATTATCAAACTTGCACCACCTCCCCTAATAGTACATGCATGTGAATCAATAGTACAATAATGTGAATTAATAGTTTCATTCATGTGAACAAATAGTTATATGCATGTGAAATAATAGCAATTAATTTCTCATTTATCTGATTAATTACCCGATTGGTCAATTTAATCTCCAGAAATCAATTATTATCCAAATAAATATCGATTTCCACTAATACTAATAATCCCAACATAATAAAAATACCAATTTCATCTTTAATCCACACAACTTATTCATCATTAATATTATAACTCACAGTATTTAACAACCAGATTATTCCCAGGAAAGAGTGGGCTTTCGGATAAGGATTTCTCTCTATTGGCGCACAATTAGGTGACCAAAGCCCTTTCCTCAACAGAACTTTCTAGATATCGTCAATATTACAAATAATAATATGAATAACTTTGGCGTCTCAATTATTGATTTAAAAATATAAAATATTATGCAGATGATACTGTGACAATAATTGAATCAATAATATGAGAGATGCTATGCAGCAATTACTGTGGCAATAATTGAATAAAATTGAGTGACTTCTCACATAAGCATCAATAATCAATACCATGTGGTACTATGCAACCACGCGTATTACTGTACTTTTACCACTGGGCATTTAAATAGTTTAACGGTAAAACTTTCACCGTTATTTTTATATAAATATATTTTTGTCGTTTTCTCGTTCTGACATTAATTCTGTTATGGGTTCCACCAATGATTACGCCGTTGTATGAATATTCTCTAATAAAACGAATATTCCCCGACCAATCGAATATTTTATAACAACTTGCATACTTTGCAAAATTTATAAATATTACCCACAACTATAACACTATATCAAATCCATACCTTAATACTCAAAAAAACATTTTGAGAAAATTAATCTTTATTCATAAAATTTGGGGTCTTACAGTAGGTTTCAACTTTAATATATCACTTATGTTCAATTAGAATGATATTATTATGTGATTAATAAATTAAAATGTTCCATACAAATTTTATTTTCTAGTATTATGGATTCGGTCGCTAAGCAGAACATATATGCTATATGTCTGGCGCATCTCCCGACTAGCTACATACGATTTAGCTAGTACTCGCGTTACTATTCCAGCTTTATGGTGAAAATGTTGCGGGAGTTTCACGTAAGTCAAATTACATATATTAAATAAAGGTTCAAGTTATTTACATATTTTTCAAATAATTAATTATACGTACGTTATGTCCATTTGATAGAGGTATTATAGATATGATCCCAGCATCACTGAGGCAAATGGTGACGCCATTATTATTGTGCACATATCGAAGAACTATTCCAGCTGGCTATATAAGATGTGTATGAGGGCAGTCCAAGCAGTAGAAGAATCGCCCGGGACTACTATACCCTAGCATCAGTCGGGTAGTATCAAATGCAACATGGGCTGCCATGTGTACGTATTGGGATGATGCTGCCTTCAAGACCAAGTCTGAGTAGATGAAGAAGAATCGAGGCCAGCTACGGGTTATACATACTTCTGGCTCGCAGTCGTTTCAAGAGGTTAAGTCGGTATGTATTTATATTTAGTTTAATTTAATATTAAACTGCAACTATAGTAAAGTAAGATAATATTAATTAATGTACATGATTTAGGGCATGCGGAGTAGCTTGGGCCGACCTCCTACTATGATGGAGTTTTGGGATATAGTCCATACGCCGAAGGATTCTACTTCGGGATCGATGATGTCTCCAGCAACACTCGCTATACGGGTAATACATTTACTATAATCTCTGTAATTTATGATCATATTACGAAATTTATAAGATGATACAAAGTTACCTCACATGACCGGTTTAAGAAGCTTCGCAGCCAGTGTATAATAGAGTTGCAGGCTGCTAGGGGCGATGCTGAGACGGCTGATCCCACCGTCCCTCTGCCCGAGATTAGTTTATCTCAAGATAAGGAGACGACTCTTTGGGTCGCATCTCAGGATACTTATATTCCAAAATATTAAATATTTTCGAAATATACTCCAAATAATTAAAAACTATTTTTCAGGATTTAAAATAATATTTCAGAATTTAATATGTATTTTGAATAATTTAAAAACCATTTATTTCTATTTATTTATTAACATAATCTATTTTTCTAAAATAAGTGTCGCTAAAGGGCCCTATAGCGACAGAACCGTCGTTATAGGTGTTCTTGAGCCAGCCCAGAAACACATTGTCAGTCGCTAAGGTGCTACGTTTGACCACTTATAAATTATGATCTTCATGTTTCTGGGTAATATAAGACATATATTATGAAGCTGACATGCAATACTATAATGTCCAACTTGTGTTCTAGAAATCCTATCATTCAACATAAAATTATAAGCTATTGAATTCCTTGTCAGGCCTGTTCTTCTTTTTTTCTAGGTTTACCAGAATCGAGGTACATACTTTGGGTCCCTATAGTTTGCAGTCCATGTATTTTTCGTGTGATATAAAGGTTCACACTTGTAGTCATGAAGTCAGAGTATAACTTCGTAACATCAGATCAGTCTAACAACATCACCAGCTCAATATTTAAGCCAGTCAAAGGGCATGTTAGGACTATTCTTGGCCGAATTCTAGGTTTTCCCAGAATTCTTCAAAACAGACGGTCAACTCTAGTTTGACCTTAATTTCCGGCCATTACAGTTATGATCTAAGTGATCTGGTATCTTAAACATGTAGTCTACATACCAGACTACAATAAACAAATAACAAATTGACCAAACTATTAACACACAATAAGATCTGAGGCAAAATTGTTGTCAGACCCACCTGGGTTTCTGGGCTGCCCAGAAACTTAGTTGGTCATGGTCGGTCAACGACCTTTGACCACCAATAACTCACGATCTAGACATGCTATGAGGTTGATTCAAGTCTCATATTAAAGATCACATGGCATACTACATATTCAAAACATAAAACACAACAAACAACTAACACATATGAATCTATAGGCTCTGACATTCGGCTGTCAGGCCACTTTTTCCCAGATTTCCAGATTTCTAAAAACATCAATTTCGAGCATCTAGGTGTTATGGACCTGTGATATTACAATCCAGATCACTAATATATACTAAATACTACACATTTAAACATAAAATCATAACATCTAACAACATATCTAAGGATTTCTAGAATTAGGGTTTATACCTCAAAAATGCTTAATTTTTGAATCTGATCTTTGGTGTTTGATCTTGGCAAGCTAACACATGATCTTGGCTTAGCTTATTAGTCACTCTCACTCTACAATTTTGGATGGGAGAGAGAGAGAAAAGGTTTGGCTAGCTTGAAAAAGTAAAGTAGTGAATTTTGCTTACTTTTGAACTTTGGTCTTAGGTCCAATGTATTTATAGGATGCTAGATGGTTGATGGTTGATGATTAAAGGCTAGCACATAGACCACATGCCTAGCATAGGTTGGTCACCAACTAAAGTTATGGCAACCTGCACAGGTTATCTTATTAAATAATGCTAAAAGGGCATTTTGGTCATTTGGCTCATAAAGTGCATGGTACTTTGGTAACTTCTCACACCAATTAGGTTTTAACCCTTAGGGTTTGACCCTAGGATTTCATAAGCTCTAAATCTAGAGTTGTGTATTAAGGGAAAATATGGAAATCTTCGTTTCTTTGATTAGGGTTCCCTAATTACAGTAAAGTTTACTAATCTCATTCAAGCTTGCTAATTAAGGTTAAAGCTTCTTAATTAACATTACATCTATAAGCTAATAATTAGGTTTTCTCTAATTGCATGTTAGGGTTTCCTACATTAGAAATTAGGGCTTTTCAAATAAATCAATTAGGGTTATCCCTAATTATACTTACAATTAATAACATAGAAACTCTATACTTATCTTCAAGCTTCCCACTTGGGGTTTTAATATCCCGATTTAGTGTTTTAGACAGAATAATTAGGGTTCAAATTTTGGAAATTAGGGTTTGCTAAATAATTAAGCTTTACCCTATTAAGCTTATAATTTAAATCACTTCAGCATTATAATTCTCTGTTATATTCCCAGATTAGGGTTTCAAATATTCGAAATCTGAAATTAGGATTTTCAGATATGGTATTAGAGTTTTCTAATACTCAAATAGGGTTTCCAATAATTCATTAGGGTTTTCCCTAATAAATTTATAATTAATAACGTTAAACCTTATATATTGTATTGCATTCCCAATCTAGGGTTTTAATATCCGAATTAGGGTTTCGGACTCCCAGAATTGAAACTAGGGTTTCCAGAACCGATTTCTAGGTTTTCTTATCAGACATTAGGGTTTTCTAGCTTAACGTTGTCGTTCTTAATATATACTTAAGGTTTGTCACAGATATAATTTATCTGGTCAACCCATGACCCTTAACCACATTCTGAACACATACATAATCATAAACACAGAACATATTCACATAAATCCTTAATCCTGAATAATTCACCTAAATCCTTCACAGAATTTTGAAATCCTCAAAATTCCTTCCCAATAACATCAAACGCATACACTTATTTTCTATCTAGGCCTAATATTTGACCTTAAATCAATCATTTAAGATTCTAATAAATTATCAAATTCTCGGGTTGTCACAGTCACCCCTCCTTATAAGAATTTCGTCCCCGAAATTCACTTTTCACCTTACACCGTGCACCTTACACCATACACCATACTGTTTATACCAATTTATACACATCACATGCTACCCAATACACCACTCACAAGAGCAAAAGTTTTCAAATTGTGCTGAGGGGTCATATAGACCATGAACACATAGACTTAACGGTATTTATACCGCAAAACTGTACATTACTTGGTCTGTTTATAATCACAAAGAAGGTAAACTACCATTACTAGTACTTTAGGTGATTAGCCTATCGTACTCTTACGTCATGCATAACGTATTAATCATGGCTAGCGAATATTTACGCTACTAGATTGGATTATTTATCCAAACATTATCGTTCACCTCAGTCTTATCATAGCATTCCGCACCAAAACAATTTGGTTCGGGAAAATTCTTTCAATGAACACTTAGAGTTTTCATAACATTAGTCTAGCTGAATCAAATAGCATAGACTCATATCGATAATTCAATTCAATCGAATTATTTAGGTGTAGCCAAACCCCGTTGGCAAATTATAAAAAAATTTGAAAACATTTTCGAGAATGACGTTATGATGTCGTACTGTATTAACAGTCCGTTTGAGGATGCCGTCATTGTATGACTTTGTCATAACACATCATACAATAGTGGAACAGCGACTTCAGGTCAAGTTCACACTAAGTATTCCTGTATTTACAACTCCATCACATTTTTATCATCTCTGCACCAGGTTACATGGTACATGATGATAATTAAAAACAAATTTTGATATTTCAAATCATTTGAGTCTAGCTGAAATAAGTAGCATAGACTATACTTTAAACCGTTTCAAAAATGATTACGAGTCTACATTTTTTTAAAAGGCATATAGTGCGTATTTAGCTTGATGTCAAAATTTCGAAGTTTAGCATAGCTAAGAGTTTAGGAAAACCTAATGCCTCCACTAATAATCATTTACTTAACAATCTATCTGTTCCTGAAATTCTCAATACTTTATTCACACACAACTATACCCAGTTCATAAAACCACACTTATGAGTTCATTAAGTGGCACAGTCATATGAGTTTAAGAACTTACCCTAGTCAGACATTTGGCGTCCATTCGCTGAGGGGTTCATAAATATTTCATATAACTATGAGTGAAGAATGTCACATAAGTATGAGTTTTAAGAACTCATACTTAACCTTATATTCTCTACCTATGACCTATCTATTTGTTATACACATGAGAAAGGAATCACCCTCTTAACCTGAATATAGCAAATAGCGCGACACAAACATTTCAATGATTATCAATGCCAGAAACTAAGCAGTTTTTACACCAAGTACAATTCCCCGCCCATAACAAGGAATCATACAACTCAACTACTAACATGAGTCCTCAATTGAAATCCCCACCTAATCTTAACCCCCTTTTCCATACGAATTTCATTTAATTCGTATTCATAATCCATAACTCTTTCATGAGTTTTCATAGTACCATTTCATAGTACAACTGACACACAGCATCTTGTTGTAAACTTTACAATCATCAGATTGATTCTTTCTGGTTATCATAACCTTAACAGATCATGAGGTGATCTCATCGTCGTATATATTACGATTCAATTCTATTACTTGATCGTTTTATTTTACGATCTCCTATCCCTGCACTTTCAGTCTTTTAGACTTGATCTATCCACTTTCTATACTTGGTACACATCGAGTCTCTAACAGTTTCAATATAGTACGCTGAGTGGTTTCCCACAAACAACCAACAAACTAGGTTCCAAGTTGCTAGTTCGTATATACCTCCGCTCTATGAAGGAATCGTTTATCCCATATTTCATACATCAACTATTAAAAGTACAATTATACCATACTTAAATATAACTTTTTGATTCTTAACTTCTTTATTATAGTTAGGGAACTCTGCATCTTTATAAATCGCCGAGATTCGTCTTTGAATCTTACTGACACACTAACTCTATATGAGTTAGATCTTATCCTAATCACTTCGGTTATTAGTCTAAGGTAACTCTACCCTAGGTTTATAACCAATAGCTTTGATACCAAATGTAGCGCCCCCGAATCGCCGCGGTTCCGGTTCGCTATTTCTATAACTATTGCGAAAGATATAAACATAAACTGTTTATACATTAAACATTATACATTATCCCCAAGGTCGAGTAACCATAACTTATACACATTTTATAACTTATCTAACACATAATATCATTATCATCATACAAGACTATTACAAATCTAATCGAGCATATTAACTCTAAGTTGGAACTGTCTTTAACTTTCCTTGTATCCGACGCATTCACCTTAATCTGCAATGTTTTATCATGATATAGCAAGGGTGAGCATGAAAGTTGCCCAGCAAGTTTAAATACAATTTAAGGATATATCATGATTGAAAGATTTAGAATAATAAGCTTGCTATAATTCACAATGTAGTTATGAATTAGCATGAACAAACTTTTGACTGAACAAGTATTACATATGAACAATATATATCTGGACCAACTGGTAATGAAGGTGATCAGCCTTTCATACCTGAATTATACATACAAGATGTACAGAGTACAATTCTACATGGCAATCAGTAATGATTAACCATAAGAATATTTGAATGAAACACTCTTAATAGAGTTAAAAAAACAAACTTGTCTGTTCCGTTGATTACCGATGCGAAAAATAACTTAGCTTTATCCGAAGACCTAATACAGATAATACCGATCTCCAAATATTAGAATAATATCATCACAGTATAAAATAACCTAAACACATTATCACATAATCCTATCAGTCTATACAACACATAAGACTTAGCATCAAATCAGACTATTTAAGTCTAAGTTGAAATCGACACCATTCAATTATCCCGACGGCCTAATCGGATAAATATCGAGTTTAAGTTCAATTAAACTCTGCCTAAACAATTAACAATAACCTTAGATAATCATAGTATCAGCCAAAACATTTTTCATAAACTTGTAAAAAAATTCAGATAATTAATATCATTTAACAACATTTTCAATCATTAATACTGTATTTAAATGAATTAAATACCACAATATTCTAATATCATTAATATTTATTTAATATTAAACATTAATGAAACACATGTCATAATATTATAACATATTTGTAATATCTCAAAGTATTTTCAATACTTTATTATTTCCTTTAAATGTTTTTTTAAAGTAATTAAAAACATTAATCAATAACTGATATTAATATAAATACCACATTATTCCTGGATCATTAACATTTATTTAATATTAAATTTTAATGAAAATCATAACATAATATTATAATATAATTATAATATCACAAAGTATTTTAATACCTTAAAATCATATTTTTATGATTTTTAAACAATCAAATTCATTATCCGATAATTGCTATAAATATTAAAATATTAATATTTTCATGAAAAAAATATCAAAAGTTATATTTTATAACTCAAAATATTTTTATAACACTTAAATCATTTTTATATAATTTTTAAAGCATTAATTCTATTTTTCCACAATTTATCTAATATATTCATTAAATATATTAACTACCATTAATAATAAATATTAATGAATTTCATCACAAAATATCAAAATTCTTCAAAAATAACTTAAAATATTTTCTAACATCATAGTATAATTTTTCATGATTTTTTCATGAATTAAAACTATTTTTAAATAATTTATAGAATATTATAATTAAATAAATAAATACCATTTATATTCCAAAATATTAAATATTTTCGAAATATACTCCAAATAATTAAAAACTATTTTTCAGGCTTTAAAATAATTTTTTAGAATTTAATATGTATTTTTAATAATTTAAAAACCATTTATTTCTATTTATTTATTAACATAATCTATTTTTCGAAAATAAGCGTCGCTAAAGGGCCCTATAGCGACAGAACCGTCGCTATAGCCTATAGGTGTTCTTGAGTCAGCCCAGAAACACATTGTCAGTCGCTAAGGTGATACGTTTGACCACTTATAAATTTATGATCTTCATGTTTCTGGGTAATATAAGACATATATTATGAAGCTGACATGCAATACTACAATGTCCAACTTGTGTTCTAGAAATCCTATCATTCAACAGAAAATTATAAGCTATTGAATTCCTTGTCAGGCTTGTTCTTCGTTTTTTCTGGGTTTACCAGAATCGAGGTACATACTTTGGGTCCGTATAGTTTGCAGTCTATGTATTTTTCGTGTGATATAAAGGTTCACACTTGTACTCATGAAGTCAGAGTATAACTTCGTAACATCAGATCAGTCTAACAACATTACCAGCTCAATATTTAAGCCAATCAAAGGGCATGTCAAGACTGTTCTTGGCCGAATTCTGGGTTTTCCCAGAATTCTTCAAAACAGACGGTCAACTCTAGTTTGACCTTAATTTCCGGCCATTACAGTTATGATCTAAGTGATCTGGTAACTTAAACATGTAGTCTACATACCAGACTACAATAAACAAACAACAAATTGACCAAACTATTAACACACAATAAGATCTGAGGCTCAAAAATTGTTGTCAGACCCACCTGGGTTTCTGGGCTGCCCAGAAACTCAGTTGGTCATGGTCGGTCAACAACCTTTGACCACCAATAACTCACGATCTAGACATGCTATGAGGTTGATTCAAGTCTCATATTAAATATCACATGGCAGACTACATATTCAAAACATAAAACACAACAAACAACTAACACATATGAATCTATAGGCTCTGACATTCGGCTGTCAGGCCACTTTTTTCCAGATTTCCAGATTTCTAAAAACATCAATTTCGAGCATCTTGGTGTTATGGATCTGTGATATTACAACCCAGATCACTAATATATACTAAATACTAACAAAATATCATAACATCTAACAACAGATCTAAGGATTTCTAGAATTAGAGTTTATACCTCAAAAATGCTTAATTTTTGAATCTGATCTTTGGTGTTTGATCTTGGCAAGCTAACACATGATCTTGGCTTAGCTTATTAGTCACTCTCACTCTTCAATTTCGGATGGGAGAGAGAAAGAGAAGGTTTGGCTAGCTTGAAAAAGTAAAGTAAGTGAATTTTGCTTACTTTTGAACTTTGATCTTAGGTCCAATGTATTTATAGGATGCTAGATGGTTGATGGTTGATGATTAAAGGCTAGCACATAGACCACATGCCTAGCAAAGGTTGGTCACCAACTAAAGTTATGGCAACCTACACAAGTTATCTTATTAAATAATGCTAAAAAGGCATTTTGGTCATTTGGCTCATAAATTGCATGGTACTTTGGTAACTTCTCACACCAATTAGGTTTTAACTATGACAACCCGAGAATTTGGGCAAATTATTAAAATCTTAAATGATGGATTTAAGGTCAAATAATAGACCTAGACAGAAAATAAGTGTATGAGTATAATGTTATTGGGATTGAATTTTGAGGATTTCAAAATTCGGTGAAGGATATAGGTGAATTATTCAGGATTAAGGATTTAAGTGATTATGTTCTGTGTATATGGTTAAGTATGTGTTCAGAATGTGGTTAAGGGTCATGGGTTGAACAGATAATTTATATCTGTAACAAACCCTAAGTTTATATTAAGAACGACAGCTTTCGGTTAGAAAACCCTAACGTCTAACAAAAAACCCTAGAAATCGGTTCTGGAAACCCTAGTTTCAGTTCCGGGAGTACGAAATCCTAATTCGGATATTGAAAACCCTAGATTGGAAATGCAATGTATATACAAGGTTAAACGCCTATAATTTTAATTAATTAGGGAAAACCCTAATGAATTACTGGAAATTCTAGTTGGTTATTAGAAACCCTAATACCAGATCTGAAAACCCTAATTTTAGATTCTGATAAAATGAAAGCCCTAATCTGGGAAGAGAAATGATAATTCTAATGCTTATGTGGTATTAATTATACTACTAATTAGCGTAAAGGTTAATTAATTAACAAACCCTAATTTTCAATTTTAGGAACCCTAATTGTTCCGTCAGAAACCCTAATGCTCAGTTGTGGATTTAATTGCTAAATTAGCAATGCTAATTAGGAAATCCTAATCCTAATTATTTCAATTTATGAGTAATTAGAAACCCTAATCTAATTACGAATATGTAATTTCTAAATTAGAAAATTAATTTTTCTATTAGAAACCCTAATTAGCGATTTATAAACCCTAATGACCATTTTGACCCTAATTGCGTAATTAGCAATTTTAATTAGGAAATACTAATCCTAATTAGTAAGATTTTAGTATGATTAAGAAATTATAATATAATTAGTAAATACTAATTATAAGTTAGAAATGTTAATTTTCTATTTTGAAAAACGAAATTCGAAAATGTAGAAATTAAACTTGCAAAGTTAAGGGTTAAAACCTAAACCCTAAATACTCCAAACCCTAAACCCTAAAATTTCTAAACCCTAAACCCTAAGGGTTTGGCCAATTACAAGAATGCCATTAAATATAAAATCCAAATGACCATTATGCCCTTTTTACTTTCTTTAATTTGTAACTTGTAGAAAATTACAAAACCTTTAGTTGGTAACCAAACATGTTGACTTGGTAAGCTAACATCCAGTAAAATCAGGCCAGCAACATCAGATCTACACATATATCATGATATATATATATAGGTTAAAGAGAGAGAAAAGTTAATGAAGTTACTCATTTTGCCAACTTTTTTCTCTTTAGCTAAAATTCGAAATTTTTAGAGTAAGAAAAGGTGAGAACCAAGGCTAATATCATGTCTTAACTCTCCATGACCAGCAACAAAGGATCAGATTCATGAATCATAGCTCAAAAGGTATAAGAACCCTAAATTTCGAAATCTATAATTTTGATGTTTAATGTTGTTGTTTGTTGGTTAAATATGTGCAATAAGGTATCAATTAGAGACTTGGGTTGTTGGATCATGGATCCATAACACCTAGATGCTCGAATCTAGAAATTTAGAAAATCTGGAAATCTAGAAAATTTTGGTCTGACAGTCATATGTCAGGGCTCTTAAATCTCTGTGTATTTGATGTTTAGAGTATTTGATGTTATAGATCTGTTCTCTGGTATATGTTCTTTAATCTGAGACTTGAATTAACCTCATATCATGTCTAGATTGAAAGATATGAGCAGTCCAAACCCGTTAACCATTCACGTTTTCTGAAATTCTGGGCAAAACCCAGAAACCAAGATCGCCTGACAAGCTTTTTGAAGCTTTTGATCTTGCTGTAATTTGATTGTTTGGCCATGTTGTTGTTGATTAGTTGTATTCTGGTATGTAGACTACACATTAAAGCCTTTAGGTCACTTATAACGTAATTGGAATAGCAGGAAATTGAGGTCAAACTTGCTTTGACCGACTGTTTTGACGAAATCTAGGAAATTCCCAGATTTTTGAAGAACAGTTTCTGGCAGGTAGTTTGACCGGACCAGATCTTTGGTAGATAATGTTTTTAGGTTGTTATGATGTTATAAAGTTGTACTCTTACATCAATACTACAATTTTGAACCTTTATATCACACAAAACAGTCTTAGAATCGAATCTATATGGATCCAAATGAGGTACCTTGACTGTTCTTCATTTTCTGATTGGGTAACCCAGAAAATGAAGAACACGTCTGTCAGACATTTTGGATGCCCAGATCTTGATTTTAAGTTGTTGGATTGCCATGAAACTTGATATGTAGTTGTAGTATTACATAAATACTACAACATGAAATCAATCACAGGCCCAGAAATCATAAGGAACACGGATTAAATCGCGGTCAAACCATGACCCTTGCTAAGCTAACTGTCAGTGTTCTTGAGTGAAGAACACCAACGGCGACAGACAAGTGTCGCTAAAGGCCTATAGCAACAGTTTATTTATTATTTTCAAGAAAATGATTAAAAATTAGAAAAAAAGCTTTTTAATTATTAAAAATACAAAATAAATTATGAAAAATTATTTTAAAGTCTGAAAAATAGTTTTTAACTATTTTGAGTATATTTTGAAAATATTTAATATTTTTGAAATATAAATGGTATTTATTTATTTAATTATTGTATTAAATAAATTATTTAAAAATAATTTTAATTCATGAAAAATCATGAAAAATAATATTATGGTATAAGAAAATATTTTAAGTTATTTTTGATGACTTTTAATATTTTGGGATGAATTTCATTAATTAATCAATATTAATGATAATTAGTTTATTTAATAGATATATTAAATAAATTAAGGAAAAATGGAATTAATGCTTTATAAATAATATAAAAATGATTTAAGTGTTATAAAAATATTTTAAGTTATAAAATATAACTTTTGATATTTTGGCATGAAATTGTTAATATTTTAATATGAATATTAATTATCGGATAATGGATTTAAGTGTTTAAAATTCATATAATTGTGATTTTAAGGTATTAAAAATACTTTGATATATTATAATTATATTATAATATTATGTTATGATTTTTATTAATATTTTATATTAAATAAATATTAATGATTAAGGTATTAAGTGGTATTTAATTCATTTAAATACGGTTTTAAGGATTGAAAAATGTTGATAAATGGTAATAATTATCCAAAAATTATTACGAGCCTAGGAAAAATGTTTTGTCTGATAAGAAGTTATCTGTGATAATTGTTAAGTGGTTAGACAGAGTTTAATTGAAATTAAACTCGATAAAAGTCCGACTAGACCGTCGGGATGTTAGAATTGTGTCGGGTTAAACTCAGACTGCAATAGTTTGACTTGATACCTAGTCTTATTTGTGTTATAGACTGATAGGCTTATGTGGTAATGTGTTTAGGTTATTCTGTGGATCTAAATATAACAGTATTATACTGTGATGATATTATTCTAATATTGGAGATCTATATTATTAATATTAGGTCTTCGGATAAAGCGTTAAAAATTTGCGTTGCGGTAATCAACGGTTCAGGCAAGTTTTCTTTTACTTAACTCTAATAAGAGTGTTTTAATCAAGCTTATGGTTAATCATTGCTGATTTCTATGAAAATTGTACTCTGTACAACTTGCATGTATAAGTCAGGTATGAAAGGCTGATCACCTTCATTACCAGTTGGTTCAGAAATGTTGTTCATGTATAAAACTTGTTCAGTCAAATGTTTGTTCATGCTAGTTCTCAATTATCTTGATGAATTATAGCCAGCTTATTATTCATACTCTTCAATCATGATATGTCGTTATGTTATTGTATATAAACTTGCTGGGCAACTTTCATGCTCACCCTTGCTATATCATGATAAAACATTGCAGATAAGGCGAACGTGTTCGGATACAGGAAAAAGGTTAAGGCCAAGTTCAGCTTGGGATATAAAGTGCGACTTGTTTGTAATAATATATTTTGATAAATATTGTTGTATAATAGATATTATATGAATGGTGTTTAAGTTAAGGTTACTCGACTTGGGTAAAATAGTGTGTAATGTATTGTATAAACAATTTATGTTTATATCTTCCGCAAATAGTGATAGAAATTGTATACCGGATCCGAGGTGATTTGGGGCCCGGGTTCGGGGTTACTACAGTTGGTATCAGAGCTGTTGGTTATGAAGCTTAGGTAGGAATACCTGAGACCAATAACCGCAGTAATTAGGATTAAGTACTAACTCACATAGAGTTAGTTGGTCGGTAAGATTCAAAGATGAATCTCGGCGAGTGTAAAGACACAGAGTTCCCTAACTCTGATAATAAAGTTGAACAGTAATGGTGAATTGATCGAGTCTAAAAGACTGAAAGTGCAGGGATAGGAGATCGTAAAACAAAACGATCATATAGTGCATGGAATTGAATCGTAATATATACGATAAGATCACCCCGTGATCTGATAAAGGTTATGATATGGGAAATGAATCAATCTACTGATTGAAAAGTTTACAGCAAGATGCTGTGTGAAAGTTGTACTATGAAATGGTACGATGAAAACTCATAAAAGAGTTATGGATTATGAATACGAATTGAATTCGTATTGAAAAAGGGGGTTAAGATTAGGTGGGGATTTCAATGAGGACTCGTGTCAGCAACTGAGTTGTATGATTCCTTATATGGGCGGGGAATTGTACTTGGTGTAAAAACTACTTAGTTGGTGGCATTGATAATAGTTGAAATGTTGTGTCACGCTAGTTATTATATATAGATAAATAGGTCATAGGTAGAGAATATAGGATTAAGTACGAGTTCTTAAAACTCATACTTATGTGACATTATTGACTCATAGTTATATGAAATGTTTATGAGCCCTCAGCGAACGGACACCAAAGGTCAGACTAGGGTAAGTTCATAAACTCATATAATTGTGGTCAGGTTATGAATTCATAAGTGTGGTTTTATGAATTGGGTATAGTTGAGTGTGAATGGAGTGTTAAGGATTATAGGGACAAATAGATTATTAAGCAAATGATCATTAGTGGAGACTTAGGTTTTCCTAAACTCCTAGCTATGCTAAACTTCGAAATTTTTGACATCAAGCTAAATACGCACTATGTGCCTTTTAAAAAAAATGTAGACTCGTAATCATTTTTGAAACGGTTTAAATTACAGTCTATGCTACTTATTTCGGCTAGACGTAAATGATTTGAAATATCAAAAATTGTTTTTATTTATCACCTATGTACCATGTAATCTGGTGCAGAGATGATAAAAATGATGGAGTCATCAATGCATTATTACTTAGTGTGAATTTGACCTGAAGTCACTATTCTACTATGGTATGATGTAGTATTATAAAATCACTAATGACGAAATCCTCAACGGACTGTAAATACAGTGCGGCATCATGACGTCATTCTCGAAAATGTTTTCAAAAATTTTAATTTGCCAACGGGGTTTGGCTACACCTAAATAATTCGATTGAATTGAATTATTGATATGAGTCTATGCTATTTGATTCAGCTAGACTAATGTTATAAAAACTCCAAGTGTTTATTGAAAGAATTTCCCGAACCAAATTGTTTTGGTGCGGAATCCAATGATAAGACTGAGGTGAACGATAATGTTTGGATAAATAATCCAATCTAGTAGCGTAAATATTCGCTAAAAATAATTAATACGTTATGCATGACGTAACTGTACGATGGGATGATCACCTAAAGTACTAATAATGGTAGTTTACCTTCTTTGTGATTGTAAACAGACCAAGTAATGTATTGTTTTGCGGTATGATCACTAACGTTAAAACTAAATGTGTTCATGGTCTATATGACCCCTCAGCACAATATCAAAACTTTTACTTCGGTGAGAGGTGTATTGGGTGGCATGTAATAATGTGTGTGAATGGTATATGTGTGAATGGTGTAAGGTGCACGGTGTAAGGTGTAAGGTGAATTTTGGAGACGAAATTCTTATAAGGAGGGATGAATGTGACAACCCGAGAATTTGGGCAAATTATTAAAATCTTAAATGATGGATTTAAGGTCAAATAATAGACCTAGACAGAAAATAAGTGTATGCGTATGATGTTATTGGGATTGAATTTTGAGGATTTCAAAATTCGGTGAAGGATATAGGTGAATTATTCAGGAATAAGGATTTATGTGATTATGTTCTGTGTATATGGTTAAGTATGTATTCAGAATGTGGTTAAGGGTCATGGGTTGATAAGATAATTTATATCTGTAACAAACCCTAAGTTTATATTAAGAACAACAGCGTTCGGTTAGAAAACCCTAACGTCTAACAAGAAACCCTAGAAATCGGTTCTGGAAACCCTAGTTTCAGTTCCGGGAGTACGAAATCCTAATTCGGATATTGAAAACCCTAGATTGGGAATGCAATGTATATACAAGGTTAAACGCCTATAATTTTAATTAATTAGGAAAAACACTAATGAATTACTGGAAATTCTAGTTGATTATTAGAAACCCTAATACCAGATCTGAAAACCCTAATTTCAGATTCTGATAAAATGAAAGCCCTAATCTGGAATAGAAATGATAATTATAATGCTTATGTGGTATTAATTATACTACTAATTACGGTAAAGGTTAATTAATTAACAAACCCTAATTTTCAATTTTAGGAACCCTAATTGTTCCGTCAGAAACCCTAATGCTCGGTTGTGGATAAGTTAGAAATGTTAATTTTTAATTTTGAAAATCGAAATTCGAAAATGTAGAAATTAAACTTGCAAAGTTAAGGGTTAAAACCTAAACCCTAAATGCTCCAAACCCTAAACCCTAAAATTTCCAAACCCTAAACCCTAAGAGTTTGGCCAATTACAAGAATGTCATTAAATATAAAATCCAAATGACCATTATGCCCTTTTTACTTTCTTTAATTTGTAACTTGTAGAAAATTACAAAACCTTTAGTTGGTAACCTAACATGTTGACTTGGTAAGTTAACATCCAGTAAAATCAGGCCAGCAACATCAGATCTACACATATATCATGATATATATATATAGGTTAAAGAGAGAGAAAAGTTAAAGAAGTTACTCATTTTGCCAACTTTTTTCTCTATAGCTAAAATTCGAAATTTTTTGAGTAAGAGAAGGTGAGAACCAAGGCTAATATCATGTCTTAACTCTCCATGACCAGCAACAAAGGATCAGATTCATGAATCATAGCTCAAAAGGTATAAGAACCCTAAATTTCAAAATATATGATTTTGATGTTTAATGTTGTTTGTTGGTTAAATATGTGTAATAAGGTGTCAATTAGAGACCTGGGTTGTTGGATCATGGATCCATAACACCTAGATGCTCTAATCTAGAAATTTAGAAAATCTGGAAATCTAGAAAATTTTGGTCTGACAGTCATATGTCAGGGCTCTTAAATCTCTGTGTATTTGATGTTTAGAGTATTTGATGTTATAGATCTGTTCTCTGGTATATGTTCTTTAATCTGAGACTTGAATCAACCTCATATCATGTCTAGATCGAAAGATATGAGCAGTCCAAACCCGTTGACCATTCACGTTTTCTGAAATTCTGGGCAAAACCCAGAAACCCAGATCGCCTGACAAGCTTTTGGAAGCTTTTGATCTTGCTGTAATTTGATTGTTTGGCCATGTTGTTGTTGATTAGTTGTATTCTGGTATGTAGACTACACATTAAAGCCTTTAGGTCACTTATAACGTAACTGGAATAGCAGGAAATTGAGGTCAAACTTGCTTTGACCGACTGTTTTGACGAAATCTGGGAAATTCCCAGATTTTTGAAGAACAGTTGCTGGCAGGTAGTTTGACCGGACCAGATCTTTGGTAGATAATGTTTTTAGGTTGTTATGATGTTATAAAGTTGTACTCTTACATCAATACTACAATTTTGAACCTTTATATCACACAAAACAGTCTTAGAATCGAATCTATATGGATCCAAATGAGGTACCTTGACTGTTCTTCATTTTCTGATTGGGTAACCCAGAAAATGAAGAACACGTCTGTCAGACATTTTGGCTGCCCAGATCTTGATGTTAAGTTGTTGGATTGCCATGAAACTTGATATGTAGTTGTAGTATTACATAAATACTACAACATGAAATCAATCACAGGCCCAGAAATCATAAGGAACACGGATTAAATCGCGGTCAAACCATGACCCTTGCTAAGCTAACTGTCAGTGTTCTTGAGTGAAGAACACCAACGGTGACAGACAAGTGTCGCTAAAGGCCTATAGCAACAGTTTATTTATTATTTTCAAGAAAATGATTAAAAATTAGAAAAAAATGTTTTTTAATTATTAAAAATACAAAATAAATTATGAAAAATTATTTTAAAGTCTGAAAAATAGTTTTTAACTATTTTGAGTATATTTTGAAAATATTTAATATTTTTGGAATATAAATAGTATTTATTTTTTTAATTATTGTATTAAATAAATTATTTAAAAATAATTTTAATTCATGAAAAATCATGAAAAATAATATTATGGTATAAGAAAATATTTTAAGTTATTTTTGATGACTTTTAATATTTTGGGATGAATTTCATTAACTAATCAATATTAATGATAATTAGTTTATTTAATAGATATATTAAATAAATTAAGGAAAAATGGAATTAATGCTTTATAAATCATATAAAAATGATTTAAGTGTTATAAAAATATTTTAAGTTATAAAATATAACTTTTGATATTTTGGCATGAAATTGTTAATATTTTAATATTAATAATAATTATCGGATAATGGATTTAAGTGTTTAAAATTCATATAATTGTGATTTTAAGGTATTAAAAATACTTTGATATATTATAATTATATTATAATATTATGTTATGATTTTCATTAATATTTTATATTAAATAAATATTAATGATTAAGGTATTAAGTGGTATTTAATTCATTTAAATACCGTTTTAAGGATTGAAAAATGTTGATAAATGGTAATAATTATCCGAAAATTATTACGAGCCTAGGAAAAATGTTTTGTCTGATAAGAAGTTATCTGTGATAATTGTTAAGTGGTTAGACAGAGTTTAATTGAACTTAAACTCGATAAAAGTCCGACTAGACCGTCGGGATGTTAGAATTGTGTCGGGTTCAACTCAAACTACAATAGTTTGACTTGATACCTAGTCTTATTTGTGTTATAGACTGATAGGCTTATGTGGTAATGTGTTTAGGTTATTCTGTGGATCTAAATATAACAGTATTATACTGTGATGATATTATTCTAATATTGGAGATCTATATTATTAATATTAGGTCTTCGGATAAAGCGTTAAAAATTTGCGTTGCGGTAATCAACGGTTCAGGCAAGTTTTCTTTTACTTAACTCTAATAAGAGTGTTTTATTCAAGCTTATGGTTAATCATTGCTGAATTCCATGAAAATTGTACTCTGTACATCTTGCATGTATAAGTCAGGTATGAAAGGCTGATCACCTTCATTACCAGTTGGTTCAGAAATGTTGTTCATGTATAAAACTTGTTCAGTCAAATGTTTGTTCATGCTAGTTCTCAATTATCTTGATGAATTATAGCCAGCTTATTATTCATACTCTTCAATCATGATATATCGTTATGTTATTGTATATAAACTTGCTGGGCAACTTTCATGCTCACCCTTGCTATATCATGATAAAACATTGCAGATAAGGCGAACGTGTTCGGATACAGGAAAAAGGTTAAGGCCAAGTTCAGCTTGGGATATAAAGTGCGGCTTATTTGTAATAATATATTTTGATAAATATTGTTGTATAATAGATATTATATGAATGGTGTTTAAGTTAAGGTTACTCGACTTGGGTAAAATAGTGTGTAATGTATTGTATAAACAATTTATGTTTATATCTTCCGCAAATAGTGATAGAAATTGTATACCGGATCCGAGGTGATTTGGGGCCCGGGTTCGGGGTTACTACAGTTGGTATCAGAGCTGTTGGTTATGAAGCTTAGGTAGGAATACCTGAGACCAATAACCGCAGTAATTAGGATTAAGTACTAACTCACATAGAGTTAGTTGGTCGGTAAGATTCAAAGATGAATCTCGGCGAGTGTAAAGACACAGAGTTCCCTAACTCTGATAATAAAGTTGAACAGTAATGGTGAATAGATCGAGTCTAAAAGACTGAAAGTGCAGGGATAGGAGATCGTAAAACAAAACGATCATATAGTGCATGGAATTGAATCGTAATATATACGATAAGATCACCTCGTGATCTGATAAAGGTTATGATATGGGAATGAATCAATCTACTGATTGAAAAGTTTACAGCAAGATGCTGTGTGAAAGTTGTACTATGAAATGGTACTATGAAAACTCATAAAAGAGTTATGGATTATGAATACGAATTGAATTCGTATTGAAAAAGGGGGTTAAGATTAGGTGGGGATTTCAATGAGGACTCGTGTCAGCAACTGAGTTGTATGATTCCTTATATGGGCGGGGAATTGTACTTGGTGTAAAAACTACTTAGTTGGTGGCATTGATAATAGTTGAAATGTTATGTCACGCTAGTTATTATATATAGATAAATAGGTCATAGGTAGAGAATATAGGATTAAGTACGAGTTCTTAGAACTCATACTTATGTGACATTATTGACTCATAGTCATATGAAATGTTTATGAGCACTCAGCGAACGGACGCCAAAGGTCAGACTAGGGTAAGTTCATAAACTCATATAATTGTGGTCAGGTTATGAATTCATAAATGTGGTTTTATGAATTGGGTATAGTTGAGTGTGAATGGAGTGTTAAGGATTATAGGGACAAATAGATTATTAAGCAAATGATCATTAGTGGAGACTTAGGTTTTCCTAAACTCTTAGCTATGCTAAACTTCAAAATTTTTGACATCAAGCTAAATATGCACTATGTGCCTTTTAAAAAAAATGTAGACTCGTAATCATTTTTGAAACGGTTTAAAGTACAGTCTATGCTACTTATTTCGGCTAGACGTAAATGATTTGAAATATCGAAAATTGTTTTTATTTATCACTTATGTACCATGTAATCTGGTGGAGAGATGATAAAAATGATGGAGTCATCAATGCATTATTACTTAGTGTGAATTTGACCTGAAGTCACTATTCTACTATGGTATGATGTAGTATGATAAAATCACTAATGACGAAATCCTCAACGGACTGTAAATACAGTGCGGCATCATGACGTCATTCTCGAAAATGTTTTCAAAAATTTTAATTTGCCAACGGGGTTTGGCTACACCTAAATAATTCGATTGAATTGAATTATTGATATGAGTCTATGCTATTTGATTCAGCTAGACTAATGTTATAAAAACTCCAAGTGTTTATTGAAAGAATTTCCCGAACCAAATTGTTTTGGTGCGGAATCCAATGATAAGACTGAGGTGAACGATAATGTTTGGATAAATAATCCAATCTAGTAGCGTAAATATTCGCTAAAAATGATTAATACGTTATGCATGACGTAACTGTACGATGGGATGATCACCTAAAGTACTAATAATGGTAGTTTACCTTCTTTGTGATTGTAAACAGACCAAGTAATGTATTGTTTTGCGGTATGATCACTAACGTTAAAACTAAATGTGTTCATGGTCTATATGACCCCTCAGCACAATATCAAAACTTTTACTTTGGTGAGAGGTGTATTGGGTGGCATGTAATAATGTGTGTGAATGGTATACGTGTGAATGGTGTAAGGTGCACGGTGTAAGGCGTAAGGTGAATTTCGGGGACGAAATTCTTATAAGGAGGGATGAATGTGACAACCCGAGAATTTGGGCAAATTATTAAAATCTTAAATGATGGATTTAAGGTCAAATAATAGACCTAGACAGAAAATAAGTGTATGCGTATGATGTTATTGGGATTGAATTTTGAGGATTTCAAAATTCGGTGAAGGATATAGGTGAATTATTCAAGAATAAGGATTTATGTGATTATGTTCTGTGTATATGGTTAAGTATGTATTCAGAATGTGGTTAAGGGTCATGGGTTGATAAGATAATTTATATCTGTAACAAACCCTAAGTTTATATTAAGAACAACAGCGTTCTGTTAGAAAACCCTAACGTCTAACAAGGAACCCTAGAAATCGGTTCTGGAAACCCTAGTTTCAGTTCCGGGAGTACGAAATCCTAATTCGGATATTGAAAACCCTAGATTGGGAATGCAATGTATATACAAGGTTAAACGCCTATAATTTTAATTAATTAGGGAAAACACTAATGAATTACTGGAAATTCTAGTTGTTTATTAGAAACCCTAATACCAGATCTGAAAACCCTAATTTCAGATTCTGATAAAATGAAAGCCCTAATCTGGAATAGAAGTGATAATTATAATGCTTATGTGGTATTAATTATACTACTAATTAGGGTAAAGGTTAATTAATTAACAAACCCTAATTTTCAATTTTAGGAACCCTAATTGTTCCGTCAGAAACCCTAATGCTCAGTTGTGGATAAGTTAGAAATGTTAATTTTTAATTTTGAAAACCGAAATTCGAAAATGTAGAAATTAAACTTGCAAAGTTAAGGGTTAAAACCTAAACCCTAAATGCTCCAAACCCTAAACCCTAAAATTTCCAAACCCTAAACCCTAAGAGTTTGGCCAATTACAAGAATGCCATTAAATATAAAATCCAAATGACCATTATGCCCTTTTTACTTTCTTTAATTTGTAACTTGTAGAAAATTACAAAACCTTTAGTTGGTAACCTAACATGTTGACTTGGTAAGCTAACATCCAGTAAAATCAGGCCAGCAACATCAGATCTACACATATATCATGATATATATATATAGGTTAAAGAGAGAGAAAAGTTAAAGAAGTTACTCATTTTGCCAACTTTTTTCTCTATAGCTAAAATTCGAAATTTTTTGAGTATGAAAAGGTGAGAACCAAGGCTAATATCATGTCTTAACTCTCCATGACCAGCAACAAAGGATCAGATTCATGAATCATAGCTCAAAAGGTATAAGAACCTTAAATTTCAAAATCTATGATTTTGATGTTTAATGTTGTTTGTTGGTTAAATATGTGTAATAAGGTGTCAATTAGAGACCTGGGTTGTTGGATCATGGATCCATAACACCTAGATGCTCTAATCTAGAAATTTAGAAAATCTGGAAATCTAGAAAATTTTGGTCTGACAGTCATATGTCAGGGCTCTTAAATCTCTGTGTATTTGATGTTTAGAGTATTTGATGTTATAGATCTGTTCTCTGGTATATGTTCTTTAATCTGAGACTTGAATCAACCTCATATAATGTCTAGATCGAAAGATATGAGAAGTCCAAACCCGTTGACCATTCACGTTTTCTGAAATTCTGGGCAAAACCCAGAAACCCAGATCGCCTGACAAGCTTTTGGAAGCTTTTGATCTTGCTGTAATTTGATTGTTTGGCCATGTTGTTGTTGATTAGTTGTATTCTGGTATGTAGACTACACATTAAAGCCTTTAGGTCACTTATAACGTAACTGGAATAGCAGGAAATTGAGGTCAAACTTGCTTTGACCGACTGTTTTGACGAAATCTGGGAAATTCCCAGATTTTTGAAGAACAGTTGCTGGCAGGTAGTTTGACCGGACCAGATCTTTGGTAGATAATGTTTTTAGGTTGTTATGATGTTATAAAGTTGTACTCTTACATCAATACTACAATTTTGAACCTTTATATCACACAAAACAGTCTTAGAATCGAATCTATATGGATCCAAATGAGGTACCTTGACTGTTCTTCATTTTCTGATTGGGTAACCCAGAAAATGAAGAACACGTCTGTCAGACATTTTGGCTGCCCAGATCTTGATGTTAAGTTGTTGGATTGCCATGAAACTTGATATGTAGTTGTAGTATTACATAAATACTACAACATGAAATCAATCACAGGCCCAGAAATCATAAGGAACACGGATTAAATCGCGGTCAAACCATGACCCTTGCTAAGCTAACTGTCAGTGTTCTTGAGTGAAGAACACCAACGGCGACAGACAAGTGTCGCTACAGGCCTATAGCAACAGTTTATTTATTATTTTCAAGAAAATGATTAAAAATTAGAAAAAATGTTTTTTAATTATTAAAAATACAAAATAAATTATGAAAAATTATTTTAAAGTCTGAAAAATATTTTTTAACTATTTTGAGTATATTTTGAAAATATTTAATATTTTTGGAATATAAATGGTATTTATTTTTTTAATTATTGTATTAAATAAATTATTTAAAAATAATTTTAATTCATGAAAAATCATGAAAAATAATATTATGGTATAAGAAAATATTTTAAGTTATTTTTGATGACTTTTAATATTTTGGGATGAATTTCATTAACTAATCAATATTAATGATAATTAGTTTATTTAATAGATATATTAAATAAATTAAGGAAAAATGGAATTAATGCTTTATAAATCATATAAAAATGATTTAAGTGTTATAAAAATATTTTAAGTTATAAAATATAACTTTTGATATTTTGGCATGAAATTGTTAATATTTTAATATTAATAATAATTATCGGATAATGGATTTAAGTGTTTAAAATTCATATAATTGTGATTTTAAGGTATTAAAAATACTTTGATATATTATAATTATATTATAATATTATGTTATGATTTTCATTAATATTTTATATTAAATAAATATTAATGATTAAGGTATTAAGTGGTATTTAATTCATTTAAATACGGTTTTAAGGATTGAAAAATGTTGATAAATGGTAATAATTATCCGAAAATTATTACGAGCCTAGGAAAAATGTTTTGTCTGATAAGAAGTTATCTGTGATAATGGTTAAGTGGTCAGACAGAGTTTAATTGAACTTAAACTCGATAAAAGTCCGACTAGACCGTCGGGATGTTAGAATTGTGTCGGGTTCAACTCAAACTACAATAGTTTGACTTGATACCTAGTCTTATTTGTGTTATAGACTGATAGGCTTATGTGGTAATGTATTTAGGTTATTTTGTGGATCTAAATATAACAGTATTATACTGTGATGATATTATTCTAATATTGGAGATCTATATTATTAATATTAGGTCTTCGGATAAAGCGTTAAAAATTTGCGTTGCGGTAATCAACGGTTCAGGCAAGTTTTCTCTTACTTAACTCTAATAAGAGTGTTTTATTCAAGCTTATGGTTAATCATTGCTGATTTCCATGAAAATTGTACTCTGTACATCTTGCATGTATAAGTCAGGTATGAAAGGCTGATCACCTTCATTACCAGTTGGTTCAGAAATGTTGTTCATGTATAAAACTTGTTCAGTCAAATGTTTGTTCATGCTAGTTCTCAATTATCTTGATGAATTATAGCCAGCTTATTATTCATACTCTTCAATCATGATATATCGTTATGTTATTGTATATAAACTTGCTGGGCAACTTTCATGCTCACCCTTGCTATATCATGATAAAACATTACAGATAAGGCGAACGTGTTCGGATACAGGAAAAAGGTTAAGGCCAAGTTCAGCTTGGGATATAAAGTGCGGCTTATTTGTAATAATATATTTTGATAAATATTATTGTATAATAGATATTATATGAATGGTGTTTAAGTTAAGGTTACTCGACTTGGGTAAAATAGTGTGTAATGTATTGTATAAACAATTTATGTTTATATCTTCCGCAAATAGTGATAGAAATTGTATACCGGATCCGAGGTGATTTGGGGCCCGGGTTCGGGGTTACTACAGTTGGTATCAGAGCTGTTGGTTATGAAGCTTAGGTAGGAATACCTGAAACCAATAACCGCAGTAATTAGGATTAAGTACTAACTCACATAGAGTTAGTTGGTCGGTAAGATTCAAAGATGAATCTCGGCGAGTGTAAAGACACAGAGTTCCCTAACTCTGATAATAAAGTTGAACAGTAATGGTGAATTGATCGAGTCTAAAAGACTGAAAGTGCAGGGATAGGAGATCGTAAAACAAAACGATCATATAGTGCATGGAATTGAATCGTAATATATACGATAAGTGTTTATTGAAAGAATTTCCCGAACCAAATTGTTTTGGTGCGGAATCCAATGATAAGACTGAGGTGAACGATAATGTTTGGATAAATAATCCAATCTAGTAGCGTAAATATTCGCTAAAAATGATTAATACGTTATGCATGACGTAACTGTACGATGGGATGATCACCTAAAGTACTAATAATGGTAGTTTACCTTCTTTGTGATTGTAAACAGACCAAGTAATGTATTGTTTTGCGGTATGATCACTAACGTTAAAACTAAATGTGTTCATGGTCTATATGACCCCTCAGCACAATATCAAAACTTTTACTTTGGTGAGAGGTGTATTGGGTGGCATGTAATAATGTGTGTGAATGGTATACGTGTGAATGGTGTAAGGTGCACGGTGTAAGGCGTAAGGTGAATTTCGGGGACGAAATTCTTATAAGGAGGGATGAATGTGACAACCCGAGAATTTGGGCAAATTATTAAAATCTTAAATGATGGATTTAAGGTCAAATAATAGACCTAGACAGAAAATAAGTGTATGCGTATGATGTTATTGGGATTGAATTTTGAGGATTTCAAAATTCGGTGAAGGATATAGGTGAATTATTCAAGAATAAGGATTTATGTGATTATGTTCTGTGTATATGGTTAAGTATGTATTCAGAATGTGGTTAAGGGTCATGGGTTGATAAGATAATTTATATCTGTAACAAACCCTAAGTTTATATTAAGAACAACAGCGTTCTGTTAGAAAACCCTAACGTCTAACAAGGAACCCTAGAAATCGGTTCTGGAAACCCTAGTTTCAGTTCCGGGAGTACGAAATCCTAATTCGGATATTGAAAACCCTAGATTGGGAATGCAATGTATATACAAGGTTAAACGCCTATAATTTTAATTAATTAGGGAAAACACTAATGAATTACTGGAAATTCTAGTTGTTTATTAGAAACCCTAAAACCAGATCTGAAAACCCTAATTTCAGATTCTGATAAAATGAAAGCCCTAATCTGGAATAGAAGTGATAATTATAATGCTTATGTGGTATTAATTATACTACTAATTAGGGTAAAGGTTAATTAATTAACAAACCCTAATTTTCAATTTTAGGAACCCTAATTGTTCCGTCAGAAACCCTAATGCTCAGTTGTGGATAAGTTAGAAATGTTAATTTTTAATTTTGAAAACCGAAATTCGAAAATGTAGAAATTAAACTTGCAAAGTTAAGGGTTAAAACCTAAACCCTAAATGCTCCAAACCCTAAACCCTAAAATTTCCAAACCCTAAACCCTAAGAGTTTGGCCAATTACAAGAATGCCATTAAATATAAAATCCAAATGACCATTATGCCCTTTTTACTTTCTTTAATTTGTAACTTGTAGAAAATTACAAAACCTTTAGTTGGTAACCTAACATGTTGACTTGGTAAGCTAACATCCAGTAAAATCAGGCCAGCAACATCAGATCTACACATATATCATGATATATATATATAGGTTAAAGAGAGAGAAAAGTTAAAGAAGTTACTCATTTTGCCAACTTTTTTCTCTATAGCTAAAATTCGAAATTTTTTGAGTATGAAAAGGTGAGAACCAAGGCTAATATCATGTCTTAACTCTCCATGACCAGCAACAAAGGATCAGATTCATGAATCATAGCTCAAAAGGTATAAGAACCTTAAATTTCAAAATCTATGATTTTGATGTTTAATGTTGTTTGTTGGTTAAATATGTGTAATAAGGTGTCAATTAGAGACCTGGGTTGTTGGATCATGGATCCATAACACCTAGATGCTCTAATCTAGAAATTTAGAAAATCTGGAAATCTAGAAAATTTTGGTCTGACAGTCATATGTCAGGGCTCTTAAATCTCTGTGTATTTGATGTTTAGAGTATTTGATGTTATAGATCTGTTCTCTGGTATATGTTCTTTAATCTGAGACTTGAATCAACCTCATATAATGTCTAGATCGAAAGATATGAGAAGTCCAAACCCGTTGACCATTCACGTTTTCTGAAATTCTGGGCAAAACCCAGAAACCCAGATCGCCTGACAAGCTTTTGGAAGCTTTTGATCTTGCTGTAATTTGATTGTTTGGCCATGTTGTTGTTGATTAGTTGTATTCTGGTATGTAGACTACACATTAAAGCCTTTAGGTCACTTATAACGTAACTGGAATAGCAGGAAATTGAGGTCAAACTTGCTTTGACCGACTGTTTTGACGAAATCTGGGAAATTCCCAGATTTTTGAAGAACAGTTGCTGGCAGGTAGTTTGACCGGACCAGATCTTTGGTAGATAATGTTTTTAGGTTGTTATGATGTTATAAAGTTGTACTCTTACATCAATACTACAATTTTGAACCTTTATATCACACAAAACAGTCTTAGAATCGAATCTATATGGATCCAAATGAGGTACCTTGACTGTTCTTCATTTTCTGATTGGGTAACCCAGAAAATGAAGAACACGTCTGTCAGACATTTTGGCTGCCCAGATCTTGATGTTAAGTTGTTGGATTGCCATGAAACTTGATATGTAGTTGTAGTATTACATAAATACTACAACATGAAATCAATCACAGGCCCAGAAATCATAAGGAACACGGATTAAATCGCGGTCAAACCATGACCCTTGCTAAGCTAACTGTCAGTGTTCTTGAGTGAAGAACACCAACGGCGACAGACAAGTGTCGCTACAGGCCTATAGCAACAGTTTATTTATTATTTTCAAGAAAATGATTAAAAATTAGAAAAAATGTTTTTTAATTATTAAAAATACAAAATAAATTATGAAAAATTATTTTAAAGTCTGAAAAATATTTTTTAACTATTTTGAGTATATTTTGAAAATATTTAATATTTTTGGAATATAAATGGTATTTATTTTTTTAATTATTGTATTAAATAAATTATTTAAAAATAATTTTAATTCATGAAAAATCATGAAAAATAATATTATGGTATAAGAAAATATTTTAAGTTATTTTTGATGACTTTTAATATTTTGGGATGAATTTCATTAACTAATCAATATTAATGATAATTAGTTTATTTAATAGATATATTAAATAAATTAAGGAAAAATGGAATTAATGCTTTATAAATCATATAAAAATGATTTAAGTGTTATAAAAATATTTTAAGTTATAAAATATAACTTTTGATATTTTGGCATGAAATTGTTAATATTTTAATATTAATAATAATTATCGGATAATGGATTTAAGTGTTTAAAATTCATATAATTGTGATTTTAAGGTATTAAAAATACTTTGATATATTATAATTATATTATAATATTATGTTATGATTTTCATTAATATTTTATATTAAATAAATATTAATGATTAAGGTATTAAGTGGTATTTAATTCATTTAAATACGGTTTTAAGGATTGAAAAATGTTGATAAATGGTAATAATTATCCGAAAATTATTACGAGCCTAGGAAAAATGTTTTGTCTGATAAGAAGTTATCTGTGATAATGGTTAAGTGGTCAGACAGAGTTTAATTGAACTTAAACTCGATAAAAGTCCGACTAGACCGTCGGGATGTTAGAATTGTGTCGGGTTCAACTCAAACTACAATAGTTTGACTTGATACCTAGTCTTATTTGTGTTATAGACTGATAGGCTTATGTGGTAATGTATTTAGGTTATTCTGTGGATCTAAATATAACAGTATTATACTGTGATGATATTATTCTAATATTGGAGATCTATATTATTAATATTAGGTCTTCGGATAAAGCGTTAAAAATTTGCGTTGCGGTAATCAACGGTTCAGGCAAGTTTTCTCTTACTTAACTCTAATAAGAGTGTTTTATTCAAGCTTATGGTTAATCATTGCTGATTTCCATGAAAATTGTACTCTGTACATCTTGCATGTATAAGTCAGGTATGAAAGGCTGATCACCTTCATTACCAGTTGGTTCAGAAATGTTGTTCATGTATAAAACTTGTTCAGTCAAATGTTTGTTCATGCTAGTTCTCAATTATCTTGATGAATTATAGCCAGCTTATTATTCATACTCTTCAATCATGATATATCGTTATGTTATTGTATATAAACTTGCTGGGCAACTTTCATGCTCACCCTTGCTATATCATGATAAAACATTACAGATAAGGCGAACGTGTTCGGATACAGGAAAAAGGTTAAGGCCAAGTTCAGCTTGGGATATAAAGTGTGGCTTATTTGTAATAATATATTTTGATAAATATTATTGTATAATAGATATTATATGAATGGTGTTTAAGTTAAGGTTACTCGACTTGGGTAAAATAGTGTGTAATGTATTGTATAAACAATTTATGTTTATATCTTCCGCAAATAGTGATAGAAATTGTATACCGGATCCGAGGTGATTTGGGGCCCGGGTTCGGGGTTACTACAGTTGGTATCAGAGCTGTTGGTTATGAAGCTTAGGTAGGAATACCTGAGACCAATAACCGCAGTAATTAGGATTAAGTACTAACTCACATAGAGTTAGTTGGTCGGTAAGATTCAAAGATGAATCTCGGCGAGTGTAAAGACACAGAGTTCCCTAACTCTGATAATAAAGTTGAACAGTAATGGTGAATTGATCGAGTCTAAAAGACTGAAAGTGCAGGGATAGGAGATCGTAAAACAAAACGATCATATAGTGCATGGAATTGAATCGTAATATATACGATAAGATCACCCCGTGATCTGATAAAGGTTATGATATGGGAAATGAATCAATCTACTGATTGAAAAGTTTACAGCAAGATGCTGTGTGAAAGTTGTACTATGAAATGGTACTATGAAAACTCATAAAAGAGTTATGGATTATGAATACGAATTGAATTCGTATTGAAAAAGGGGGTTAAGATTAGGTGGGGATTTCAATGAGGACTCGTGTCAGCAACTGAGTTGTATGATTCCTTATATGGGCGGGGAATTGTACTTGGTGTAAAAACTACTTAGTTGGTGGCATTGATAATAGTTGAAATGTTGTGTCACGCTAGTTATTATATATAGATAAATAGGTCATAGGTAGAGAATATAGGATTAAGTACGAGTTCTTAAAACTCATACTTATGTGACATTATTGACTCATAGTTATATGAAATGTTTATGAGCCCTCAGCGAACGGACACCAAAGGTCAGACTAGGGTAAGTTCATAAACTCATATAATTGTGGTCAGGTTATGAATTCATAAGTGTGGTTTTATGAATTGGGTATAGTTGAGTGTGAATGGAGTGTTAAGGATTATAGGGACAAATAGATTATTAAGCAAATGATCATTAGTGGAGACTTAGGTTTTCCTAAACTCCTAGCTATGCTAAACTTCGAAATTTTTGACATCAAGCTAAATACGCACTATGTGCCTTTTAAAAAAAATGTAGACTCGTAATCATTTTTGAAACGGTTTAAATTACAGTCTATGCTACTTATTTCGGCTAGACGTAAATGATTTGAAATATCAAAAATTGTTTTTATTTATCACCTATGTACCATGTAATCTGGTACAGAGATGATAAAAATGATGGAGTCATCAATGCATTATTACTTAGTGTGAATTTGACCTGAAGTCACTATTCTACTATGGTATGATGTAGTATTATAAAATCACTAATGACGAAATCCTCAACGGACTGTAAATACAGTGCGGCATCATGACGTCATTCTCGAAAATGTTTTCAAAAATTTTAATTTGCCAACGGGGTTTGGCTACACCTAAATAATTCGATTGAATTGAATTATTGATATGAGTCTATGCTATTTGATTCAGCTAGACTAATGTTATAAAAACTCCAAGTGTTTATTGAAAGAATTTCCCGAACCAAATTGTTTTGGTGCGGAATCCAATGATAAGACTGAGGTGAACGATAATGTTTGGATAAATAATCCAATCTAGTAACGTAAATATTCGCTAAAAATGATTAATACGTTATGCATGACGTAACTGTACGATGGGATGATCACCTAAAGTACTAATAATGGTAGTTTACCTTCTTTGTGATTGTAAACAGACCAAGTAATGTATTGTTTTGCGGTATGATCACTAACGTTAAAACTAAATGTGTTCATGGTCTATATGACCCCTCAGCACAATATCAAAACTTTTACTTCGGTGAGAGGTGTATTGGGTGGCATGTAATAATGTGTGTGAATGGTATATGTGTGAATGGTGTAAGGTGCACGGTGTAAGGTGTAAGGTGAATTTCGGAGACGAAATTCTTATAAGGAAGGATGAATATGACAACCCGAGAATTTGGGCAAATTATTAAAATCTTAAATGATGGATTTAAGGTCAAATAATAGACCTAGACAGAAAATAAGTGTATGCGTATGATGTTATTGGGATTGAATTTTGAGGATTTCAAAATTCGGTGAAGGATATAGGTGAATTATTCAGGAATAAGGATTTATGTGATTATGTTCTGTGTATATGGTTAAGTATGTATTCAGAATGTGGTTAAGGGTCATGGGTTGATAAGATAATTTATATCTGTAACAAACCCTAAGTTTATATTAAGAACAACAGCGTTCGGTTAGAAAACCCTAACGTCTAACAAGAAACCCTAGAAATCGGTTCTGGAAACCCTAGTTTCAGTTCCGGGAGTACGAAATCCTAATTCGGATATTGAAAACCCTAGATTGGGAATGCAATGTATATACAAGGTTAAACGCCTATAATTTTAATTAATTAGGAAAAACACTAATGAATTACTGGAAATTCTAGTTGATTATTAGAAACCCTAATACCAGATCTGAAAACCCTAATTTCAGATTCTGATAAAATGAAAGCCCTAATCTGGAATAGAAATGATAATTATAATGCTTATGTGGTATTAATTATACTACTAATTAGGGTAAAGGTTAATTAATTAACAAACCCTAATTTTCAATTTTAGGAACCCTAATTGTTCCGTCAGAAACCTTAATGCTCGGTTGTGGATAAGTTAGAAATGTTAATTTTTAATTTTGAAAATCGAAATTCGAAAATGTAGAAATTAAACTTGCAAAGTTAAGGGTTAAAACCTAAACCCTAAATGCTCCAAACCCTAAACCCTAAAATTTCCAAACCCTAAATCCTAAGAGTTTGGCCAATTACAAGAATGTCATTAAATATAAAATCCAAATGACCATTATGCCCTTTTTACTTTCTTTAATTTGTAACTTGTAGAAAATTACAAAACCTTTAGTTGGTAACCTAACATGTTGACTTGGTAAGTTAACATCCAGTAAAATCAGGCCAGCAACATCAGATCTTCACATATATCATGATATATATATAGGTTAAAGAGAGAGAAAAGTTAAAGAAGTTACTCATTTTGCCAACTTTTTTCTCTATAGCTAAAATTCGAAATTTTTTGAGTAAGAAAAGGTGAGAACCAAGGCTAATATCATGTCTTAACTCTCCATGACCAGCAACAAAGGATCAGATTCATGAATCATAGCTCAAAAGGTATAAGAACCCTAAATTTCAAAATATATGATTTTGATGTTTAATGTTGTTTGTTGGTTAAATATGTGTAATAAGGTGTCAATTAGAGACCTGGGTTGTTGGATCATGGATCCATAACACCTAGATGCTCTAATCTAGAAATTTAGAAAATCTGGAAATCTAGAAAATTTTGGTCTGACAGTCATATGTCAGGGCTCTTAAATCTCTGTGTATTTGATGTTTAGAGTATTTGATGTTATAGATCTGTTCTCTGGTATATGTTCTTTAATCTGAGACTTGAATCAACCTCATATCATGTCTAGATCGAAAGATATGAGCAGTCCAAACCCGTTGACCATTCACGTTTTCTGAAATTCTGGGCAAAACCCAGAAACCCAGATCGCCTGACAAGCTTTTGGAAGCTTTTGATCTTGCTGTAATTTGATTGTTTGGCCATGTTGTTGTTGATTAGTTGTATTCTGGTATGTAGACTACACATTAAAGCCTTTAGGTCACTTATAACGTAACTGGAATAGCAGGAAATTGAGGTCAAACTTGCTTTGACCGACTGTTTTGACGAAATCTGGGAAATTCCCAGATTTTTGAAGAACAGTTGCTGGCAGGTAGTTTGACCGGACCAGATCTTTGGTAGATAATGTTTTTAGGTTGTTATGATGTTATAAAGTTGTACTCTTACATCAATACTACAATTTTGAACCTTTATATCACACAAAACAGTCTTAGAATCGAATCTATATGGATCCAAATGAGGTACCTTGACTGTTCTTCATTTTCTGATTGGGTAACCCAGAAAATGAAGAACACGTCTGTCAGACATTTTGGCTGCCCAGATCTTGATGTTAAGTTGTTGGATTGCCATGAAACTTGATATGTAGTTGTAGTATTACATAAATACTACAACATGAAATCAATCACAGGCCCAGAAATCATAAGGAACACGGATTAAATCGCGGTCAAACCATGACCCTTGCTAAGCTAACTGTTAGTGTTCTTGAGTGAAGAACACCAACGGTGACAGACAAGTGTCGCTAAAGGCCTATAGCAACAGTTTATTTATTATTTTCAAGAAAATGATTAAAAATTAGAAAAAATGTTTTTTAATTATTAAAAATACAAAATAAATTATGAAAAATTATTTTAAAGTCTAAAAATAGTTTTTAACTATTTTGAGTATATTTTGAAAATATTTAATATTTTTGGAATATAAATAGTATTTATTTTTTTAATTATTGTATTAAATAAATTATTTAAAAATAATTTTAATTCATGAAAAATCATGAAAAATAATATTATGGTATAAGAAAATATTTTAAGTTATTTTTGATGACTTTTAATATTTTGGGATGAATTTCATTAACTAATCAATATTAATGATAATTAGTTTATTTAATAGATATATTAAATAAATTAAGGAAAAATGGAATTAATGCTTTATAAATCATATAAAAATGATTTAAGTGTTATAAAATATTTTAAGTTATAAAATATAACTTTTGATATTTTGGCATGAAATTGTTAATATTTTAATATTAATAATAATTATCGGATAATGGATTTAAGTGTTTAAAATTCATATAATTGTGATTTTAAGGTATTAAAAATACTTTGATATATTATAATTATATTATAATATTATGTTATGATTTTCATTAATATTTTATATTAAATAAATATTAATGATTAAGGTATTAAGTGGTATTTAATTCATTTAAATACCGTTTTAAGGATTGAAAAATGTTGATAAATGGTAATAATTATCCGAAAATTATTACGAGCCTAGGAAAAATGTTTTGTCTGATAAGAAGTTATCTGTGATAATTGTTAAGTGGTTAGACAGAGTTTAATTGAACTTAAACTCGATAAAAGTCCGACTAGACCGTCGGGATGTTAGAATTGTGTCGGGTTCAACTCAAACTACAATAGTTTGACTTGATACCTAGTCTTATTTGTGTTATAGACTGATAGGCTTATGTGGTAATGTGTTTAGGTTATTCTGTGGATCTAAATATAACAGTATTATACTGTGATGATATTATTCTAATATTGGAGATCTATATTATTAATATTAGGTCTTCGGATAAAGCGTTAAAAATTTGCGTTGCGGTAATCAACGGTTCAGGCAAGTTTTCTTTTACTTAACTCTAATAAGAGTGTTTTATTCAAGCTTATGGTTAATCATTGCTGAATTCCATGAAAATTGTACTCTGTACATCTTGCATGTATAAGTCAGGTATGAAAGGCTGATCACCTTCATTACCAGTTGGTTCAGAAATGTTGTTCATGTATAAAACTTGTTCAGTCAAATGTTTGTTCATGCTAGTTCTCAATTATCTTGATGAATTATAGCCAGCTTATTATTCATACTCTTCAATCATGATATATCGTTATGTTATTGTATATAAACTTGCTGGGCAACTTTCATGCTCACCCTTGCTATATCATGATAAAACATTGCAGATAAGGCGAACGTGTTCGGATACAGGAAAAAGGTTAAGGCCAAGTTCAGCTTGGGATATAAAGTGCGGCTTATTTGTAATAATATATTTTGATAAATATTGTTGTATAATAGATATTATATGAATGGTGTTTAAGTTAAGGTTACTCGACTTGGGTAAAATAGTGTGTAATGTATTGTATAAACAATTTATGTTTATATCTTCCGCAAATAGTGATAGAAATTGTATACCGGATCCGAGGTGATTTGGGGCCCGGGTTCGGGGTTACTACAGTTGGTATCAGAGCTGTTGGTTATGAAGCTTAAGTAGGAATACCTGAGACCAATAACCGCAGTAATTAGGATTAAGTACTAACTCACATAGAGTTAGTTGGTCGGTAAGATTCAAAGATGAATCTCGGCGAGTGTAAAGACACAGAGTTCCCTAACTCTGATAATAAAGTTGAACAGTAATGGTGAATAGATCGAGTCTAAAAGACTGAAAGTGCAGGGATAGGAGATCGTAAAACAAAACGATCATATAGTGCATGGAATTGAATCGTAATATATACGATAAGATCACCCCGTGATCTGATAAAGGTTATGATATGGGAATGAATCAATCTACTGATTGAAAAGTTTACAGCAAGATGCTGTGTGAAAGTTGTACTATGAAATGGTACTATGAAAACTCATAAAAGAGTTATGGATTATGAATACGAATTGAATTCGTATTGAAAAAGGGGGTTAAGATTAGGTGGGGATTTCAATGAAGACTCGTGTCAGCAACTGAGTTGTATGATTCCTTATATGGGCGGGGAATTGTACTTGGTGTAAAAACTACTTAGTTGGTGGCATTGATAATAGTTGAAATGTTATGTCACGCTAGTTATTATATATAGATAAATAGGTCATAGGTAGAGAATATAGGATTAAGTACGAGTTCTTAGAACTCATACTTATGTGACATTATTGACTCATAGTTATATGAAATGTTTATGAGCCCTTAGCGAACGGACGCCAAAGGTCAGACTAGGGTAAGTTCATAAACTCATATAATTGTGGTCAGGTTATGAATTCATAAGTGTGGTTTTATGAATTGGGTATAGTTGAGTGTGAATGGAGTGTTAAGGATTATAGGGACAAATAGATTATTAAGCAAATGATCATTAGTGGAGACTTAGGTTTTCCTAAACTCCTAGCTATGCTAAACTTCGAAATTTTTGACATCAAGCTAAATACGCACTATGTGCCTTTTAAAAAAAATGTAGACTCGTAATCATTTTTAAAACGGTTTAAAGTACAGTCTATGCTACTTATTTCGGCTAGACGTAAATGATTTGAAATATCAAAAATTATTTTTATTTATCACTTATGTACCATGTAACCTGGTGCAGAGATGATAAAAATGATGGAGTCATCAATGCATTATTAATTAGTGTGAATTTGACCTGAAGTCACTATTCTACTATGGTATGATGTAGTATGATAAAATCACTAATTACGAAATCCTCAACGGACTGTAAATACAGTGCGGCATCATGACGTCATTCTCGAAAATGTTTTCAAAAATTTTAATTTGCCAACGGGGTTTGGCTACACCTAAATAATTCGATTGAATTGAATTATTGATATGAGTCTATGCTATTTGATTCAGCTAGACTAATGTTATAAAAAATCCAAGTGTTTATTGAAAGAATTTCTCGAACCAAATTATTTTGGTGCGGAATCCAATGATAAGACTGAGGTGAACGATAATGTTTGGATAAATAATCCAATCTAGTAGCGTAAATATTCGCTAAAAATGATTAATACGTTATGCATGACGTAACTGTACGATGGGATGATCACCTAAAGTACTAATAATGGTAGTTTACCTTCTTTGTGATTGTAAACAGACCAAGTAATGTATTGTTTTGCGGTATGATCACTAACGTTAAAACTAAATGTGTTCATGGTCTATATGACCCCTCAGCACAATTTCAAAACTTTTACTTTGGTGAGAGGTGTATTGGGTGGCATGTAATAATGTGTGTGAATGGTATATGTGTGAATGGTGTAAGGTGCACGGTGTAAGGTGTAAGGTGAATTTCGGGGACGAAATTCTTATAAGGAGGGGTGAATGTGACAACCCGAGAATTTGGGCAAATTATTAAAATCTTAAATGATGGATTTAAGGTCAAATAATAGACCTAGACAGAAAATAAGTGTATGTGTATGATGTTATTGGGATTGAATTTTGAGGATTTCAAAATTCGGTGAAGGATATAGGTGAATTATTCAGGAATAAGGATTTTTGTGATTATGTTCTGTGTATATGGTTAAGTATGTGTTCAAAATGTGGTTAAGGGTCATGGGTTGATAAGATAATTTATATCTGTAACAAACCCTAAGTTTATATTAAGAACGACAGCGTTCGGTTAGAAAACCATAACGTCCAACAAGAAACCCTAGAAATCGGTTCTGGAAACCCTAGTTTCAGTTCCGGGAGTACGAAATCCTAATTCGGATATTGAAAACCCTAGATTGGGAATGCAATGTATATACAAGGTTAAACGCCTATAATTTTAATTAATTAGAGAAAACACTAATGAATTACTGGAAATTCTAGTTGATTATTAGAAACCCTAATACCAGATCTGAAAACCCTAATTTCAGATTCTGATAAAATGAAAGCCCTAATCTGGAATAGAAATGATAATTATAATGCTTATGTGGTATTAATTATACTACTAATTAGGGTAAAGGTTAATTAATTAACAAACCCTAATTTTCAATTTTAGGAACCCTAATTGTTCCGTCAGAAACCCTAATGCTCAGTTGTGGATAAGTTAGAAATGTTAATTTTTAATTTTGAAAACCGAAATTCGAAAATGTAGAAATTAAACTTGCAAAGTTAAGGGTTAAAACCTAAACCTAAATGCTCCAAACCCTAAACCCTAAAATTTCCAAACCCTAAACCCTAAGAGTTTGGCCAATTACAAGAATGCCATTAAATATAAAATCCAAATGACCATTATGCCCTTTTTACTTTCTTTAATTTGTAACTTGTAGAAAATTACAAAACCTTTAGTTGGTAACCTAACATGTTGACTTGGTAAGCTAACATCCAGTAAAATCAGGCCAGCAACATCAGATCTACACATATATCATGATATATATAGGTTAAAGAGAGAGAAAAGTTAAAGAAGTTACTCATTTTGCCAACTTTTTTCTCTCTAGCTAAAATTCGAAATTTTTAGAGTAAGAAAAGGTGAGAACCAAGGCTAATATCATGTCTTAACTCTCCATGACCAGCATCAAAGGATCAGATTCATGAATCATAGCTCAAAAGGTATAAGAACCCTAAATTTCGAAATCTATGATTTTGATGTTTAATGTTGTTGTTTGTTGGTTAAATATGTGTAACAAGGTGTCAATTAGAGACCTGGGTTGTTGGATCATGGATCCATAACACCTAGATGCTCGAATCTAGAAATTTAGAAAATCTGGAAATCTAGAAAATTTTGGTCTGACAGTCATATGTCAGGGCTCTTAAATCTCTATGTATTTGATGTTTAGAGTATTTGATGTTATAGATCTGTTCTCTGGTATATGTTCTTTAATCTGAGACTTGAATCAACCTCATATCATGTCTAGATCGAAAGATATGAGCAGTCCAAACCCGTTGACCATTCACGTTTTCTGAAATTCTGGGCAAAACCCAGAAACCAAGATCGCCTGACAAGCTTTTTGAAGCTTTTGATCTTGCTGTAATTTGATTGTTTGGCCATGTTGTTGTTGATTAGTTGTATTCTGGTATGTAGACTACACATTAAAGCCTTTAGGTCACTTATAACGTAACTGGAATAGCAGGAAATTGAGGTCAAACTTGCTTTGACCGACTGTTTTGACGAAATCTGGGAAATTCCCAGATTTTTGAAGAACAGTTGCTGGCAGGTAGTTTGACCGGACTAGATCTTTGGTAGATAATGTTTTTAGGTTGTTATGATGTTATAAAGTTGTACTCTTACATCAATACTACAATTTTGAACCTTTATATCACACAAAACAGTCTTAGAATCGAATCTATATGGATCCAAATGAGGTACCTTGACTGTTCTTCATTTTCTGGGTAACCCAGAAAATGAAGAACACGTCTGTCAGACATTTTGGCTGCCCAGATCTTGATGTTAAGTTGTTGGATTGCCATGAAACTTGATATGTAGTTGTAGTATTACATAAATACTACAACATGAAATCAATCACATGCCCAGAAATCATAAGGAACACGGATTAAATCGCGGTCAAACCATGACCCTTGCTAAGCTAACTGTCAGTGTTCTTGAGTGAAGAACACCAACGACGACAGACAAGTGTCGCTAAAGGCCTATAGCGACAATTTATTTATTATTTTCCAGAAAATAATTAAAAATTAGAAAAAAATGGTTTTTAATTATTAAAAATACAAAATAAATTATGAAAAATTATTTTAAAGTCTGAAAATAGTTTTTAACTATTTTGAGTATATTTTAAAAATATTTAATATTTTTGGAATATAAATGGTATTTATTTATTTAATTATTGTATTAAATAATATTATTTAAAAATAATTTTAATTAATGAAAAATCATGAAAAATAATATTATGGTATAAGAAAATATTTTAAGTTATTTTTGATGACTTTTAATAATTTGGGTTGAATTTCATTAATTAATCAATATTATTGATAATTAGTTTATTTAATAGATATATTAAATAAATTAAGGAAAAATGGAATTAATGCTTTATAAATCATATAAAAATGATTTAAGTGTTATAAAAATATTTTAAGTTATAAAATATAACTTTTGATATTTTGGCATGAAAATGTTAATATTTTAATATTAATATTAATTATCGGATAATGGATTTAAGTGTTTAAAATTCATATAATTGTGATTTTAAGGTATTAAAAATACTTTGATATATTATAATTATATTATAATATTATGTTATAATTTTCATTAATATTTTATATTAAATAAATATTAATGATTAAGGTATTAAGTGGTATTTAATTCATTTAAATACGGTTTTAAGGATTGAAAAATGTTGATAAATGGTAATAATTATCCGAAAATTATTACGAGCCTAGGAAAAATGTTTTGTCTGATAAGAGGTTATCTGTGATATTTTTTAAGTGGTTAGACAGAGTTTAATTGAACTTAAACTCGATAAAAGTCCGACTAGACCGTCGGGATTTTAGAATTGTGTCGGGTTCAACTCAGACTGCAATAGTATGACTTGATACCTAGTCTTATTTGTGTTATAGACTGATAGGCTTATGTGGTAATGTGTTTAGGTTATTCTGTGGATCTAAATATAACAGTATTATACTGTGATGATATTATTCTAATATTGGAGATCTATATTATTAATATTAGGTATTCGGATAAAGCGTTAAAAATTTGCGTTGCGGTAATCAACGGTTCAGGCAAGTTTTCTTTTACTTAACTCTAATAAGAGTGTTTTATTCAAGCTTATGGTTAATCGTTGCTGATTTCCATGAAAATTGTACTCTGTACATCTTGCATGTATAAGTCAGGTATGAAAGGCTGATCACCTTCATTACCAGTTGGTTCAGAAATGTTGTTCATGTATAAAACTTGTTCAGTCTAATGTTTGTTCATGCTAGTTCTCAATTATCTTGATGAATTATAGCCAGCTTATTATTCATACTCTTCAATCATGATATATCGTTATGTTATTGTATATAAACTTGCTGGGCAACTTTCATGCTCACCCTTGCTATATCATGATAAAACATTGCAGATACGGCGAACGTGTTCGGATACAGGAAAAAGGTTAAGGCCAAGTTCAGCTTGGGATATAAAGTGCGGCTTGTTTGTAATAATATATTTTGATAAATATTGTTGTATAATAGATATTATATGAATGGTGTTTAAGTTAAGGTTACTTGACTTGGGTAAAATAGTGTGTAATGTATTGTATAAACAATTTATGTTTATATCTTCCGCAAATAGTGATAGAAATAGTATATCGGATCCGAGGTGATTTGGGGCCCAGGTTCCGGGTTACTACATTAACCCTTAGGGTTTGACCCTAGGGTTTCATAAGCTCTAAATCTAGAGTTATGTATTAAGGGCAAATATGGAAATCTTCGTTTCTTTGATTAGGGTTCCCTAATTACAGTAAAGTTTACTAATCTCATTCAAGCTTGCTAATTAGGCTTAAAGCTTCCTAATTAACATTACATCTATAAGCTAATAATTAGGTTTTCTCTAATTGCATGTTAGGGTTTCCTACATTAGAAATTAGGGCTTTTCAAATAAATCAATTAGGGTTATCCCTAATTATACTTACAATTAATAACATAGAAACTCTATACTTATCTTCAAGCTTCCCAC
This sequence comes from Panax japonicus, assembly GCA_020205505.1. Classification (NCBI taxonomy): domain Eukaryota; kingdom Viridiplantae; phylum Streptophyta; class Magnoliopsida; order Apiales; family Araliaceae; genus Panax; species Panax japonicus. The sequence goes on along the minus strand of CM035102.1, from coordinate 37,589,148 downwards.
TTGGGGTTTTAATATCCCGATTTAGGGTTTTAGACAGAATAATTAGGGTTCAAATTTTGGAAATTAGGGTTTGCTAAATAATTATGATTTACCCTATTAAGCTTATAATTTAAATCACTTGAGCATTATAATTCTCCGTTATATTCCCAGATTACGGTTTCAAATATTCGAAATCTGAAATTAGGATTTTCAGATATGGTATTATGATTTTCTAATACTAAAATAGGGTTTCCAATAATTCATTAGGGTTTTTCCTAATAAATTTATAATTAATAACGTTAAACCTTATATATAGCATTGCATTCCCAATCTAGGGTTTTTAATATCCGAATTAGGGTTTTGGACTCCCGAAACTAAAACTAGGGTTTCCAGAACCGATTTCTAGGTTTTCTTATCAGACGTTAGGGTTTTATAGCTTAACGTTGTCATTCTTAATATATACTTAGGGTTTGTCACAGATATAATTTATCTGGTCAACCCATGACCCTTAACCACATTCTGAACACATACATAATCATAAACACAGAACATATTCACATAAATCCTTAATCCTGAATAATTCACCTAAATCCTTCACAGAATTTTGAAATCCTCAAAATTCCTTCCCAATAACATCAAACGCATACACTTATTTTCTATCTAGGTCTAATATTTGACCTTAAATCAATCATTTAAGATTCTAATAAATTGTCAAATTCTCGGGTTGTCACAATACTCCTACTAGCACTACCGATCGGTATCGAGTGCTGGGGTTGCCGAAGATACCAGCCTATACACTGCCTAGACATATAATATTTTAGTTTATTTCTTGTTTATGAATAAAGTAAACTTAATTATAATATTATTCACGTTATATTTATTTTTTGTAGGCTCTAGCCAGCGTCTGCATCCGAGAGCCCCCGTGGGACCATCACATACTGGCGTTGGCTTAGATAATGCTTTGTTATAGCGGGTTGTGGTTGCCTGCTCAGAGAGGTTTGAGACGGATCCGCTATTCCATCGTCGGGACCTACATAGCAGTTCTCGCCTCTATCAGCTTGTGCAGGACATTGCAGCTGGTGCCACCTTCGAGAGTACGGGTATCCCTCCGGAGCAGTTCGCTGCTTTACGCGACGAGATTGTTCGAATGGTTGTTACCTTACTACTGGATGCGTTTGGGCCGTTGCTGAGTCAACCCTCGACTACTAAGGTATACTATTCATAATATAATTCAAGTATATATTTTGCATGTTATGTAATTTTCATTTAATTAGTTATCTTTAATTGTATTATATATATGGACTAATAAGTTACATTATATTGTCTCAACAGGGTGGCAATCGGGCTGACGATGCTGAGCAGTTGGACGACGATGGCGGCCCGTGACATATATAGTTTTTTGTATATGATTGGTACATATTTACTTAGTTTTTAGCTTAATGTGATGTAAATTTTAATAGTTTAGCTGATTTTTGACGTATTGTAGCTTTTATTTACCATTACTTTAGTTTGACATATTTACGTTAGTTTAAATGCATATTTGATATACTTTAGTTGATTAGAACTTTAGTTTAATGTCATATTCAAGTTGACCTTGGTAATTAATATTCATGTTGGCCATTATTGTTGGCCTTGAATTATATTTGTGTGTTATGTGCTATTGGAAAAAAATAGGGTTACAGGTACAAAAAATGTGGGTATTATTACCCTGGATATTGCCAAAACAAAAAAAAATATTTTTTTAAAAAAGGGCTAACGTCGACGGAATAGCACTATCCTAGCTCGACGGAATTCCGCCAAGATTAAGCCACTTCTAAACACGTGTCATGTTTAGTATCAACCGACTATTCTCGACGGATGAAATTCAGTCGACCATATCTTAATCTTGACTGAATATTCCGTCGAGGTTGGTTCGGTTGAGGATATATATCTCCGACTGAAATATGGACGGACATAATTTCGATGTGCTTATATCCGACTGCATTTCTGACCGAATATTCTGTCGAAATTAACATAAACTCGACATATTATGCTTAATTCTGACGGAATATTCCGTCGGAAATAAACCTTTTTGTTGTAGTGAATTGAATGCATGTTTTTATTGTACATTATAACATTTATATATAAATGTTACTCGGGCGGTACTTGTATATATGGATATCGACGGATATACATCGATGAATTTGTATGGATGTTGGTTTATTTATATATATTATTGTGTTGGGATATAAAACACGTACAAAACAGGTAAAAATTTTTAGGGAATCCACAAAACAGACAATTTTTTTAAAAAAATATTACACATCAGCGACCGCATTCAGTCACTAATACTTTTCAGCGATCGTATATGACTCGAAGGTGTTAGCGACCGCGTCGGTCGCTATTGTTGGTCGCTGACACGTGGACCACGTCACCTCTGATATCTGACTCGCGATTACTCGGCTCAGCGACGAAATCGGTTGCTATTTGGTGGTCGCTGATATGACGATCGCTAAAGATGATCGCAGATGTCTACACAACAATCAAACTATGTACGACCTATTAACAATTGCATGCGGTCGCAAAAAAACCTTTTTCTTGTAGTGATTTAAAAAAACCAAAACAAAACAAAATCAACATCTGCCAAATCTATCACCTTGTTGAATCTTAGGATTATCCTACCTATCTATCTATATTTTATTTCGATGTACTAGACATTGTACGGTTAAGTTCAATAACAATTTGTCATTTTTCTTTTACAATAATTATTTATCTCTTTTCATAGAAAAATCCAAAAGAAAACTGCAAAACATTTCATTATTTTACCGACTTTATAAGTCAATTCTGTAAAGATCATGTACATTGCCAATCAATTCAGTTTTGTCTATATGCAAATTCCTTGTAGTTTCATTGACAGCACCGTATGATAAAACGTAAAGTAACATCTAAACTCTCTCCGACAAACATTTTCTTTTTTAATTCGTTCTCAATTTAAATTGTAAAATGACATAAATCTCTTAACATTATCTATATTCTAGGTATATTGAATACTATATATCATATATATGCCACCACTAAAAAAAAATTTAATTCCCATGAATTTTTTCATCCGAATTAATTATTTTTTGTCGACAATTTGATCGGAAATAAAGTCATCCAAAAAAAATGGGTCGAAAATTTCGTCAGTTATTATTTATTATGGACATTATAGAGATATACTCTTTCAATTCCAAATAATAAGTTCAATATTATTGACTTTTAAAAGTCCATTTGAGATACTTTTAATCAAAAAAATTGTTATAATTTAACAAAAATTATGAAATAAAAAATATTATAATTAATAGCATTATTTTTTAAATAGTTTAAATATTTATCATTACATTTACTAAATTAAATAAATTTATGTAAATTCTGAATTTGAAATTTTCTTAAACTGACTTCAAAAAATCAATTTTGATCTTATATATTGGAGGGAATAAATTACTATTTTGAAGGTTCTTGGTGATAACACTTGATATCATACTGATACGAGTATAATTTTTCCTTAAAAATCTATTTAAAAGTTTATTTATAATTTTGGAACAGATAATTAAAAAGACAAAAATATGTTAGAAAATTAATATATCTTACAATTTTATATATCAAATTTTGTATTGCGAGTTACATGAAAATTGAAAAACTATTGTTGATAATATTTTAACCATACATTGGATATTGCAGTAAGTCAATCTTATAATCATATATATCCATTATTATGGGTTAAAATGTATCGTAATCTTAATTCTGTAAAAAGTTTTGAGTGGTGCTAGAGACACAAACTATTTTACAAACATTTTACAAATTGTTGATGTGGCATACTTCACGTCAACCTATTGATCAACAAATTGTTTAATACAGTCTTCGGTCCCACACAATATGCTGATGTGGAGTATGCCACATCAGCAGTTTGTAAAATGTTTGTAAAATAGTTTGTGTCTCTAGCATTATTCAAAAATTTTATCAATATATAACATGACTCAATTCGGTATAATAATATTCATTTTAAAAATATACCTCCTATTTTTTAGACTAAAATAAAAGGACAAACAAATCCATTGTAATGTCCAAACTACCACATAAATCAACTCAATATTCTATTCCCACTCATGGCTTCTATTCTATAAATACACAGTCGCACACTAAACTTACCAACATATATCCTCCACCTCCCAAATAAACCCTCTCTTCCATATTTTCCCTCCCTTTCTGCCTCAAAGCTTTAGTCATGTATAGAGTTGCTAGCGCCTCCGAATACCTAGTCATCACCGGCGTCGGAATAACCGACATAAAGATTGCCAAAAAAGCATGGATTCTCCCGGGCCAATCATACGCGATTTTCGACGTTTCTCCGGTCAACTACACCTTCGAAGTCCAAGCCATGAGCGCCGAAAAACTCCCCTTCGTCCTCCCCGCCGTCTTCACCATCGGGCCCCGCCTCGACGACCCCGACAGCCTGCTAAAATACGCCAAGCTCATTTCTCCCCACGATAAACTCTCCCACCATGTGAAAGAGCTCGTGCAAGGGATTATTGAAGGCGAAACGCGAGTTTTAGCCGCCTCGATGACTATGGAGGAGGTTTTTAAAGGAACTAAAGATTTTAAACAAGAGGTGTTCGAGAAAGTTCAGCTCGAGCTGAATCAATTCGGTCTGCTAATTTATAACGCGAATGTGAAACAACTTGTGGATGTGCCGGGGCATGAGTATTTCTCGTATTTAGGGCAAAAGACGCAGATGGAGGCGGCGAATCAGGCGAGGGTGGATGTGGCCGAGGCGAGGATGAAGGGGGAAATTGGATCGAAGCTGAGGGATGGGCAGACGCTGCAGAACGCGGCGAAAATTGACGCGGAGACGAAGATTATAGCGGTAAAGAGGCAAGGGGAAGGGAAGAAGGAGGAGATTAGGGTGAGGAGTGAGGTGAAGGTGTTTGAGAATGAGAGGGAGGCGGAGGTGGCGGAGGCGAACGCGGAGTTGGCGAAGAGGAAGGCTGGGTGGGCGAAGGAGGCGGAGGTGGCGGAGGTGGAGGCGGCCAAGGCGGTGCAGTTGAGGGCGGCGGAGCTGCAGAAGGAGGTGGAGAGGATGAATGCGTTGACGCAGACGGAGAAGCTTAAGGCGGAGTTTTTGAGCAAGGCTAGTGTGGAGTATGAAACTAAGGTAAAACAAAAATTATACTACACAACCTTACACTACTCACTTAATTATATAACAGTAAATAAAGCAGTGTTAAAGCGTTATTAATTAAACGTTAATATTTTATTAATGAAGTGTGATGATTTTAATAGTGTTTGTGTATACACTGAGTACATGTAATTTTATTACACAAAATAATATTGTAGGTATATATGATAGAGTAATAAGTGTCATTAATTAAAAATAAATATAATTGTTTAAATAAATATATAAATGTTGTTAAATATATATTTTTAGTCTGACATCATGAATATTGATATGAAATTGTAAGCCCAAAATAATTATAATGGTGAGAAAAGTTAATTATATTGAATCATGTCCATGGAATACTCAAGGGATTAGTCAATTAACTACTTGCAAAAAAAAAAAAGAGTATGTGAGTGTTGACTAAAATCAAGTATAATATTATTAATATGTACTCTAATCAATTAAATTAACAGCATATCTTATTTAAACACTTATAAAAGATATAATCAAATAATATATTGGATATAACTGATCATCATATATATATTTGATTTATTTTAGGTTATGGTAGACATTTGGCCAAATTAAGAAAAGGATTACATGACCTGTCAAGCAAAATTAAATGATACCAAGATATTTAGAAAAGTATAGTCCAGAAATGTAGAGTTTCGATGACCAAGTAGCAACTTTGGTATCTGCTAGGGTTTTTCCAATTGTCAACTTATTCAGCCATGTTTGTTGCCTACTTAGACGTTGACTATATCCAAAATTAAATAAAGTCATAGCTTCTTTATAATCATCTAATAATAGAATTTTTAATTGTAGGAGGAAAAAAAATGCATGGCTTCTTTCTTTGCAAGTTATGAGTAATTTATCACAATTAAGTCATGTATATGTAATATACCCGTTCAAATGGTCTAACAATAAAGGGGAATGATATAAGGCGAGTTGTAAACTCAAAACATTTTTTTTAATGCATAAAAATGTTTGATAAATCTTTTTAATGGAAAAAAGAGTAAATAGTACCTATTTAGTAAATTCCGAATCTAAATTTGAATCGAATCATGCATATTCATTCAAACAAAATCTTAAATCACATATTTTCTTAGATTATTTTAACTCATCACAGACTCAGATAAAAAGTAATGATTAAATGTGTAGTAATGATAGCATGCAAATTTGAGTCTTTATATACACATCCAAATATCCCACATGTTAGGATGTGGTACTGGAGTGTTACAAATTTTTTCACTTAAATTTCAACGTTCTCGTCAGAATCGATCACACACTTAGTGTCCTACATATCTGTCTCTCTAACTATTATGCGATAATACCGGCTGGTTTCTTGTCCCCATCTCCGAATCTCTCTCCATTGTAGAATAATACTATCAACCTTCTTTGAATTAGGATCCTCTCCATTTTAAATGAATTGGAGAGTCTTTATTTCATAGTCCAAATTTAAAAAGTGTTGGAATATGACATCATGATGATGGAAGAGAGAAATGATGATAAAAAATTGAGACTCTCTATTTCATTTGAAATGGAGATTATATATCCTAGTCCACCTTCTTTATCTTTATATTTATTTTGATGTGTTTCTAGCGATGTTTTGAAACCCATACTGGCCCAGCCGATTGATTTTGGTGTGTTTGGTCAATTGGACCAGTTTAGTTAAAACTCAAATTGAATTGGTTGATCACCGGTCGAACCGATAATTCAACTGGTAAAATCGATTAAATTGACCCAGCGACTCAATTTTTAATATTTTTTTATACCAAAACATTTTAATATTAAATTTAACCAATTTTAGTACTATTGTAATATAAATTCATTATATTTTAGTTTATCAAAAATAAGATATTTTAAATTTTTATTAATTATTAATAATATATATTTTTATATATTTATGACGTTATCGGTTCAATAATGGTTCAACTACTAGTTGTACCGATGACTCATTCACCCAATAATTTTTTTGGCTCAATAACTGGTCCGACTCTAAAAATATTGGTTTGTAGTAGTATATATAAGGATATAATAGGAATTATAAAAGATTTGCTTAATTTATTCGTCTAAATTCGTCTATTTTTGAACGAAAATTTTGTCAAGAAAAATTGGACAATTATTTCATCCATTAAAAAACTTAAGTTTTCCCGTTCTTTTCTTTTTCGCGGAAGGACGATTTAATGATATATCATTGGAAGGGGTTCTGAAAATAATTCCCCTTGCCCCTCTCATAGTTTAGCAAACAATGAACAACCTCATTGAGCTACTGCATTTTGTTCTTTTTCCACTTTTTTTAAAACACAGGTACAAGAAGCAAACTGGGAGTTCTACAAGAAACAAAAAGCCGCAGAAGCAATTCTCTACCAGAAAGAAAAAGAAGCCCAGGCACAAAAGGCAATCGCCGAGGCAGCATTTTACGCTCGTCAACAAGTAGCCGATGGAGAATTATACGCGAAACAGAAAGAAGCCGAAGGTCTTGTAGCACTAGCACAAGCTCAAGGCACTTATTTAAGCACCCTTTTAAGTTCTTTGGGAGGAAATTATGCCGCGTTAAGGGATTACTTAATGATTAATGGTGGTATGTATCAAGAAATCGCCAAGATTAATGGCGATGCAGTGCGTGGACTGCAGCCAAAGATTAGTATTTGGTCTAACGGGAGTGGAGAAAGTGTGGATGGGAGTGGAATTAGTGGTGGAAATGGTATGAAGGAAGTTGCTGGGATTTATAAGATGTTGCCACCATTGTTCAAGACTGTTCATGAGCAAACAGGAATGCTACCACCAGCATGGATGGGCACTATAACTGACTCTTCAAATTAGTTGCTCAAAGTGTGGAGAATGGAGATGTTTGGGTTTTTCCTTTTGTTTGGTTTAATTTGCTTGTGTACTTGTATGTGTTTTGTTATTTGTTTTCTTTAAATCAAAATGTCAAAATGTTGACTTATTGTTTCAAGAATATTTTTATATATGACGTGAAATTTATGTTAAAATTAAATATAGACATATATAAATACATTGAATAAGATGATGTGAAAAAGAGATCTACATATTACTGTTATATTTAATTTCGTACGGTTCTACGTTGGTCAATGTTCACGTTTGACATAAAATTAATCGATATATAAATTATTTTTCTTATTTTAATTATATTATCTTTATATAAAATAAAATAGTCACATTTGTAAATTTTTATTTTGTAGTTGCGTGTTAAGATTGATTTATCAGACTTGTATATAAATATGTAAGAGTATTCACAACAGTTTCCTTATATTTATTCATACTCTGTAGTGTTATTGGGTCATTCTGTAAAATAGGGATTCAATTTTTTCATTATGTACCCAACAGGTTCCTTATATTGTTTTCTTAAATAATAAAATTTAAAAGTTAAAAGTTAAAATTTAGAAGTTCCAACAGTCAAAACATCAAATTAATAATAATCTTATAATTTATAAAAGAGAGAGCATAATTTATCAATTATATTCCACTTTTAAATAATTTTTTATTTTATTTTAAATTTTAAGCAATTTATGGAGTGAATATTGAATGGATTGTAGTTGCAAACGTATCAATATTAACTTTTAAAAAGTTGATTTGTGATATTTTAAAATTTAAATTTAATATGATACATTTAAATTTTGAAAATATTAAATTTTATAATTAATAGTACTTTTATAATATTTATAATTATATTGACATAAATTAAATAAATTTATATCAATTTTAAATTTGAATACGTATGAAATTAATTTTTAAAAAATAAGTCAATATTAAGTTTATAATTTTAAAATAAAGTAGTAAAAAATGTCAAGATATATATAATTGATGAGTTGTCACTTAAATGAGGGTGTGAAATGTCATTTGTATATATAGAGAACGGTCTTTTGACTCCCTCATACTGGGGAGTAAAATCCTTTATAGGGATTAAAATAGAGAGTCAAATAAGGATAAAGAAATTGTTGAATAATAATTTGTTGATGTATTCTTCAAAATTGAGTATAGAGAGTTGATATGGGAACTGTTGTTAATGCTCTAATATAATACCAAAATAAAATGGAAATAACGTAAGTACTCACACGTTAACAAACTAAATACCAAATGTAGAAGAACAAATACCTTTTAAAAAAATTGATGAATTAAAGATGTAATTAGAAGGGAGGTTGAATATATTTTTTAAATTTTTTGATTATTTAAAGATGTATTATCAAGTAATTATTTAATCAATATTAATTATGCACAGCGGAATATTCTTTGAAAAATCCCCCTTAAAGATTATGGAAATCAAAAATCTAATTAAATGTAGTCTTGTGGTTGGAACATACATAGCAGATATAACAATATATATAGACAAAATGTAAATGAGTTAAAATAAACGACACAAGATGTTTTAAGTGATTTGCAGACTGAATAACTCCTAATTCACTCTTCTACTCTAACGAGCAGCATATCCATTAAGGATAAGGTCATTCCGACCATTTACAACTGAACTACTAAGGTTCCTTCAAGTTACTTAGTCTCGACATCGAGTCACTAAGATCAGGTCATTCAGATCCAATTCGATCACGAAGATCAGGTCACTCAAACCCAATTCGGTTACTAAGACTAGGTCACTCAGACCTATGTTGATGTGTTGGATATGCTGTTAAGATGGTGTTTAAGCTCTTTCATCTTCTAGTACTTAACAGCTTGATTGTGATCATCTTCTCGGTGTTGTTAATCTTTGTCATTAATATTTGACTTCTTCTGGTTTTTAACAATTACTAATGATAATCCTTGATGTCCTGATAAGCTTTGCAATATGGCTTGACATCTTCTGGTACTTAGCAACTTTGAACACTTATTGGATCGTAGAATGTGAAAGTCCAATAATAATCTAGAAGGGGGTTGAATAGATTATTACATATTAAAAATTTATCTTAGGCATTTTTAAATTTTTTGGATAATTAATTTGAAGTGTTAAAAATTAATATACAAGATAGTAAAAATTCAATCACCCAATGCACAGAGATTTGTCTAGTTCACAACATACATCACGGGTATGTTGCTACGTCCAGTCTCAAGCTACTCTCTAGGACTTGAGATCATATTACTTCTTGTAATAAAAACTTCTTCAACAAGCGGAGAAACCTTTACAAAGTTTTTATAGACAAATTTTTAATTATTCTTAACTAATCTATCTTGGACAACAAGCTCTCAGCTCACTCCTCAAGCTTAGTTATACTTTTCTTTTGAGTTCAGTTCTATTCTATGATCTGGTCTTGAAACGACAGCCTCTTACTCATCTCACAAGTACACTAGAGACCCAACTCCCAGCTAATCTCTCTAAGACTCTAGTCTTGGTCAATGAATTACTCGTTTTTCTCACAGTTACATAAAATAAACTAACTCTACCCTTTTTACTTTTACAAAAGATTTAACAAAGATATGCTTCTCAAATAAGCAGATAGAATTTAGTACAAATATATATAAAAGTTTAACTTTTATATTCAATACTTCTCAAATAAGCAGATAACAATTAAAAATCAAGTAATTATATAAAAGTTCAATGACCTTTATATATATGTGAAATGTGCTTATGTGTAAGCAGATTTATATTTATGCTCGGTTATACAAGTAAATATAACTTTTATACTTGTATAATATGCTTCTTGATTAAGAAGGTAGATTAATTTTAGCTTAGCTCAAAAAATACTCATGTATAAGCAGATATGTATATAGTTTAATGCAAATTTATAAAGAATTATTTATTCTTTATAACAAAAATGTTTTTCAATGGGTTAAACAAATATAACTTTAAGGTCAAATATAAAAGTTTAAATAATTTTTATATTTAGAGTGAAAATATTTCTGAGTAAGCAGATAAGTTATTTTAAGCTTTGAATCAAATATGTTTCTATATAAGTAGATATTTAATTTTCGTGCAGACTAATAAAGAATTATTTATTCTTTATAAAAAAAATTCTTCCTATGTTAAACAGATAAGACTTTGATTTCAAATATAAAAGTTTAAATAACTTTTATAGCGAGTGGTGTGCTTCTGTTTAAGCAGATATATTCACCTAAGTTTGTGATATAAAAGTTTAAATAACTCTTATATTATGTAACAAGTATTTTATGAATAAATAAATTTATGATCAAATAATTGCAATGATGAATATCAAGTATAATAAATTAATCAGTTAAGCAATACTTGATATAACAAATATATTTTTTAACTCAAAGTATATATAATAATATTTTATCTATTATGTGAATAATTATAAATAAGGCCACTTAGGATTTTAAATATCGTTTGAATAATTCACACTATCATTTGCTCAAGAGTGAATAAATTTAAATTGTATCAGTATCTAAGTACTGACCAAATTTATAGTTTCACAATTAATATTATATAAATATTTTTGATAAATCACTTAGAACTTCGAATATGGTTCGATAATTCACTTTGTAAGAAGAATATCTCGGGGTTGTTTTGAACGATCAAGTGTTGATATACTTTACGATATTTATATAAATAATATGATCAATAAAAGACCACTTAGAACTTTGCGCACTCGTTCGGTTAATTCCATCACTTAAGATGAATATCTCCGCTATAATCTCGGTGTCTGAGTACTGACTTTTTATTTGATAAATAGATTAAATATGTGCGTGTGTGTGTATATATATATATAATTATGTATAAAAATTTATATTTGTATATCTATAAATCTAAATAAGCAAGAAATAATTTAAATAAATCAAATCAAATAACGTATCTCAAATACTTAGACCAATTTCCTCTTGTCAATTGATTAGAACTTTTGATAAAAAGAGAGAGAAAGCTTTTTAAAGAGAGAGAATGTAGGCAAGGAATGAATTTTTCTTTTCTTGTGAATTGGCAAAATGAAATGAATGAAAAAGTGATACACATAATTTTCCGTCTCTTGGAAGATTACCAAATAGAGATTGAAGTCAATAAGGAAAGAAGAGGGAAAAAAAGAACAGAAGTGTCCAAGTTCAATGAATCTAAATTAGGGTTCAAATTTATTTTTCCTATAAATAGGCCTCTTGTTTTACAGAGAAGGATGTGGATTTTTGTATTAGTTTAGGATATAAGTAGAAGTAGGGAATAAATTACTTCTTCATTGTACGTTTGTTGGATGATCGTTAATTAAAGGGAGTTTTCTTATTTATTTTTAATATTCTTCTCTTCTTTATTTTAGTTAGTTTATTTATTTTCATGTCTAGTTAATTTTTTACATCTAGGATGAAGATGAAATTAAATAATTATTCATAGTAATATTTTTCACCTCCTCTATTATTTATGCTTTAATATTTAATTAATTTACCTTCATGTTTCGTTACTGAAATACCTTCGTTTTATAGTTCTTATGTGATTTTAAATTAATTAAGAGGTTTTGATATATTATTGTTAAGATATGAGTTTTTCATAATTCATGCTTGCTCAAAAAAGTTTTGACGGGTTATAGTTAATCCTTAAATTTTTATAGTCTATACTTGCTCACGTTAATTATAAAATTGCTAAATTAAAGGAAAATCAGATCAAAATCATAATTAAGTTATAAAGATGGAAGAGATTGAATTACTTATCATGTTTATTGTTTAATGGATTTGGATTCCTATGTTGCTTCCTCAATATTAGTTTTCATATTCTAGTTAATCAATCTCCAATATTTATTTCTAATTCGCCTAAAATAAATATTAAGGATACATTAAAGTTAATCTAGTCTATGTTGTTTGACATGTACTTGTCAGTTCTTCAATTTGACATTGTGCACTTACAGTTACATATTTTTAACACATCAAGTTTTTGGCGTCATTGCCAGGAACTAGAATTAATTTTATTAATTCCTTAATTTTTATTTATTCAAATTAGTTTTTTTTACTTTTTATATTTTTTCAGGATTATCGAAGCGGATCAACGGTGCAAAAAGATAATATTATTGCTGCGCTTTTCCTGGTATTTTCTATATTAACTCAAAAAAATATTAGCTTAGTTTTTATTGTTAGTTAGAAAACTAATTGTTGCATTCATGCATTCACTCACGTAGAGCACATCTTGTTTATGTTTTTATTTTTTGTCAAATATAAACTTTGGTGATTGCTGGAGGATTGAGGTACGTCAAATTTCTTATTTTTTTTTGTAATTCACATTGTTTTAGGATATTTTATTTGTTTATAAATTTTTTTTTATTTGTGTATTTTCATATTTAATCTAACATTAAAAACACAACCTATAACAAGACAAGGTGGGGATATTATCACCCTTCCTTAGTCCACAAATCACCAATTCATTTTTCATAATTTTGCCTTGGTTCTTAGGACTCTCGAGCTCAATTAAGACAAGAAACTCTAAGAGGAGTCTAAATTTTAAATTAATCAAATTACTGGTATCTAGGCAAGTGGTTCAAAAGGCAAACGCCTAAAAAATATGTGGTTATTCAATTAGTCATCATACATATGAAGAGACTCCTACCTTTCTTACACTTACCTAACTAGTGGTGTGATTAATTTCGAATTTGGTGGACCTTGCGGTGTAACTTGGAACAGTTAGGAGCTGTCTAAATTTTATTTAGGTTAAACATAAAATTAGGATTTTTATTTTTTTTAATTTTATTTTATTTTTATTTTTTTGTGACTTTCATTGTTAATTGCATATTTGTTTTGTGATTGGTGGAAAGATGAACTCTTATTATAGTTGGAATAATAATTTTACTTGACCTCAAGAACCTTATGGAAATTTTAATGCACACCAAGTAAATCAATTTTTTCCAACTTATGAAAATCCTTATCTAAGTTCATATCCATATCCATAGTTGGATCCAAAACCTTAATATCCACAAGAATTATCAAATGAAGAAGAGGAAAGATTCAACACCTTAGAGAAAACTATGAAAATTTTAATGAAAAATCAATTTAGCAGTATATCTCGTCTAGAAATTCAAATGAGACGATTAGCCACCATAATAAATGAACAAGAGTTGGGTGATTTTTCTAGTAACTCTGATGTTAATTTTGAAAATCTTGATAGTTATGAAAATTATGAAGAAGATTAAAATTTTGTATTCAATTTTACACAAATTGAGTAAAGTGAATTTGAAAAATTAAAAAATTATGAGTTTACGCTTAAAATTGATCATGTCACATTTAATAAGTCGGTTGAAAAAGTCTATAAACCTAAAGCTCCATACCCTGAAGGACTTATTCCTAAAAAACCACCTAGTGATTTTTTTAGACCAACCCATTAAAGTGAACATGATTATAGAGTTGTCAATGACCCAAGAAATAATTGAAAATAGACTCTTGATTGAAAAAGATCCAATTGATTTTTTCTTAAATCATCTTGACCAAAATTATAATGAATCTGAATATTTAGATATGGTTAATGAGCTGTTGAGATCCACTACAAATAAGTCAACTAAACTAGAACATGTATTTGAGTCGATTCTTCCATCTTTTGAACATGTTAGTGAAAATTTTCCTGAGGTAAACTTTAAGTATAATTCTAAAAAAAATACTAACTATTTTCAATTTCCTAGACCTCCTTAAAATAATATGATTCTTTTCTAGTCACATACTTTTTAGGATATATGAAATTCGTAGGTATGTACATTTGTTTTCTTTCTCATCACATTTTCTTGCAGAACAAATGCTCCGCATACAAGGTGTGATGCCCCCAAAATAGGTATACATCACCCATTTTGAGTCGCCAAAAACATGGAACAGAAATAACTACAACTTTATTAATACAATTGTCGTGCAAAATACAATAACACATAAACTGTGAGTTTAAATACAAATATTGTCATCTAGACAATATCCACACCCAAATAAGTCCTCATTACAATTATTGATATATTATTTTACAAAAATAATGAGGACTACTAAAACAACTTCTAGAACCATCACTTCATACCCCTACTAGTACTCGCTACATTCTCGCCTCCTAAGAAGAAAAATGGAACAAAAAGGAAAAGGGTGAGCTCAACTAGCCCAGTAAAGAATATTATGACTCAAAAGAATAGTACTTCTAGATGGAATATCAAATATAACGCTGAAGGAAACTTTCACCGTATAGCAACACTCAAAGTATCAAAATACTCACAAGAATACGCTCGATAATATAGAGAGAGAAAACTTTAGTTTCTGGTGTGATTTTCAATTCTAACCTAAGCACCCTATTTATAGGAAAATGCTTAGAACACCAAAGCAGAAAATTTAATAAAATATTAATATTTTTTAAAATTTCCTACGCATACCTCTTTTGATCCAAAACATCAGCCACCAAGTGGGGCCCACCTCACCAAAATAAAAAAAATGTTAAAAAAATAATTAAAACTTCAAAAATCAATTATTCCGGAACTCTAATAATTCATAATAAATAGCCTTTTATCAGAAAAATTCGAATCTTATGTTCATTCCATAGGAAATTCAATTCTCTACAACTTTGTAAGTTTAAGTTTTTTCAAATTTCAAGCAGAAATTGACCGAAATCCACATACGGACGAATTTACGGGCTATAATCCAATTTCAGTCACAAAATGGGGCCCACCAACACACGAAACATGTGTTAAACATTTTTTGTAACAAAAATACTCTTCCTCATTTATTCATATATCACACATTCATTGTAAAAATATCACTATTATTATATTATTATAACATAATAATATATTTAAATGAATTATTTTATCAAAAAAGATAAAATATCAATTTTCAACAATTGTCACATTAAAAATTTTCTCCATCTATATCCACATAAAATGAATATTTTCCTTATTATATAAATCAATAATTAATTATTCACAAACAATATTACAGAATCACAATACTAACAACCAGGCCGTTCCCAGGAAAGAGAGGGCTTTCCAATAAAGATTTCTCCTTACTGGCACACAATTAGGTGACCAAACCTCTCCTTAGACAGAACTTTCTAGACATTGTCAATAATGCTATCTAATAATATTATTCAAATAATATGAATTATTGATCCGATAATGGAAAATACTGTGTAGTGACAATTATTGAAACAACAATAATATAAAATATCAACATAGCAATTATTGAATTAATAAAATAAAATATTGAACAATAATTACTGTAACAATTATTGAGTAGTGCCTTCTTACGTAAGAATCAATAATTGGTGCAATACCATGTGTTGATGTGTTTAAACCACCGGGTATTCCAACAGTGTTAATGGTAACAACTACGCCGTTATTTATAAAAACTTATACTTTTCATTTTCTTCATCCAATCGCTTTCCGTTATGGGGCCCACACAAGACTGCGCCGTCGTACGAATATTCCCCGAAAGTAAGAATATTCCACGACCAAACGAATATTCCCCGACAACAATGAATATTTTATAACCACTTGCATATTTAAGATATTTGCGTATTTTACCCATAACTAACCACATTAATAAAATCAACCCTTATTATTTTAAAATAATAAATAGAGAAAATTTAATTTCATTTATAATAAGTTGGGGTCTTACAACCTCCCCTCCTTATGAAATTTCGTCCTCAAAATTGACATACGTATCTGTTGTTTCGAAAAGGTGAGGATACCTCGCTTTCATTTCCGTTTCCAACTCCCAGGTCATTTCCTCAATAGCATGGTTCCTCCGCAAAACATTGACTTGTGGTATGACCTTTGTGCGTAGGATATGCTATTTCCTATCCAAGATCTTTACAGGTACCTCCTCGTACGTTAAATCTTCAGCTATTTTGTCTGGTTCTAACTCAATAGCGTGGTTCGGGTCTTTCTCATATTTACAAAGCACAAATATGTGAAAAACATTATGAACACGAGACATACTTGGTGGTAACGCGAGTCTATAGGCTACATTTCCTACTCGCTCAAAAATTTGAAATGGACCAATAAATCGTGGATTAAGCTTTCCTCTTTTCCCAAATCTTGTAACTCCCTTCCATGGAGCAACACGCAACAATACATGATCCCCAATACTAAATTCCACGTCCTTTCGATGAAGATCTGCATAACTCTTTTGTCGATCATGTGCCGTTTGTATACGTTATCGAATCATTTAGATCTTTTTTGTAGTCATACGTACCAATTCTGGTTGCAACAATGTTGTTTCACCCACCTCATCCCAACATACTAGAGAGCGACACTTTCGTCCATACAATGCTTCGAATAGAGCCACACCTATACTTGCCTGATAACTATTGTTATAGGAGAATTCCACCAATGGTAAATACTTATCCCAACTCCCTTTGAAGTCTAAGACATAGATTCTTAATTGATCTTCAAGAGTTTGAATAATCCTCTCTAATTGTCCATCCATTTGAGGATGGTATGCCGAACTGAATCGTAAATCCGTGCCCATAGCTTTCTGTAAGCTAACCCAAAATTGTGAAGTGAATCTTGGTTCATGATCCAAAACTATGGATACTTGCATGCCATGCAACCTCACAATCTCATTCACGTATATAAGAGCAAGACGTTCAAGGGAATAAGTCTCTTGTATCGGCAAGAAATGAGCAGACTTAGTTAATCTATCAACAATAACCCAAATTGCATCTATGCCTTGAGAAACCGTGGGAAGACCCATAACGAAATCCATCGTAATGTGTTCCCACTTCCATTTTGGAATCTCAAGTGGTTGCAATGGACCCTTTGGCATTTGATGCTCCACCTTTACACGTTGACAAGTTAAACTATGACGCCCCCAAAGTCCGAACACCCACATCTCGAATTCGGTGCATCACGTGCAACTACGAATATCTTACCAAATCATTAACAACAGAAATAATAGAATAATTTACATTGATATAATATAAATATTCGCATCCCAAGGTACCATAACCATACTACGACAATTCAGTGATTAACTTAAACATAACTTAATCATTCTGGAATACATCATAACAAGCATAACAATAATAATAGTACTTCTAGTCTTAGGACTAAGTTATTCTGTCGCCTTGCCCTTTCCCTTGTCCTGTCCTGAAGTACCGCCTTGCTCTGCCTTAACTGTAATGTTTTAGGAAGCAAGAATGAGCAACAAGTTTTCCCAGCAAGTAATATAGCCAGAAGAACAAGCAGTTATAGCATTTAAATCTTTCAAGGTATAATCATAATTGGTAGTTCAAGGATATCAAGCAATATCAAGAGTATTCAATAGATGTTGTTATAGACTGAAGGATAACCACAAATTTCAGAATTTATTCATTTCGAGGTTCAACATGAATGAGTACTGAGCAGTCACTAAGGACTAAGAACTCTTACTAGAATTAACAGTATTACACTGCAATCCAATATAAACGAGTACAGCAGGTGATCAGCCTAAAGTACCCTACGTTATGCATAACATTTAATCATACTCGTGTGCGCACGTCGGTTTCCCGACAATATATAATTTCCCCTTCAATGAGGGTTGTTCATCTCAGTAGATTTACGATAGTCCACACCAAGTCAATTGGTTTGGATAGCTTTTAACACACAATAATAGTATAGTCGAATCAAAGGCTTAGACAAATTTTTATAATGCATTTAAGAATGATAAGTTCAATGCTTGCAACAATGTCAAGGTATATAAATGATTTTGAAATAAAACAGATATTTGCTTGAGACAACAATTCGAAGGTATATAGTGTAAGAAGTAGGAACTTGTAACACAATAATAATAGTGTTCGGATACTTACTCAATGTAAATTTGAGTGAGTTTAGAGAACTTGAAACATAATAATAATAGTGTTCGGATACTTACTCAATATAAATTTGAGTGAGGTTAGGGAACTTGCAACACAATAATAATAGTGTTCGGATACTTACTCAATGTAAATTTGAGTGAGGTTAGGGAACTTGCAACACAATAATAATAGTGTTCGGATACTTACTCAATGTAAATTTGAGTGAGGTTATGGAACTTGCAACACAATAGTAATAGTGTTCGGATACTTACTTAATGTAAATTTGAGTGAGGTTAGGGAACTTGCCTTTAGTGTTGATTGTTACTATAACGAAAGTCACCTCAATGAATTATGTTTTTCCTATTTATGTAAATATAGGTATTCATTAGCCAAACACACTTAATATACATATGTAAACAACATGTACACATAACACATTTTTTTTTATCTATGTATACTACTGCACCCATCAAAACTCATAGATGTACACTAACATGCTCATACTTTTGACCACTGCTAGTTTATTCATAATCTTTCTTCTTCGTAGTTCCAAGAGGTTCATTGCTTTAAGTAGAACATAACATCTATCAATCCCACCGACCCTTTTCTACGCATGTTTGCAAGCATTAGATTTATTTTCCCGAAGTTAGTAAAATTCTTTACTTAGAACTCGTTCGTGTAATAATAGTTTATAGCAGTATAAGAATATTTATTAATCCATCCTTATATCAAGTTATGATGTTGTCTCTGAGTCCCAGGACATCTCGCCATGTCCGAAGCCGAAGACATCTGGCCATGTCCGAAGATATTACGACTTGTCTGAAGACAACACGCTTCGTCCGAAGACATTACGACTTGTCCGAAGACAACACGCTTCGTCCAAAGACATTACGACTTGTCCGAAGACAACACTCTTCGTCCGAAGTCATTACGACTTGTCCGAAGACAACACGCTTTGTCTAAAGACATCTCTGAAGTCAGCTCTTTCCGAGACTTTGGTCTACACTATTTCGACAAAGTCTAAGTTCGTTGGGTTAATTTCATTAAGACTTTACTATATGCATACAACCTAAGGGAATTTCTTAATACATGGTCTAACACGACCAAACCCATCAGCTGGTTCCTAAGTACGGTGCAGCTGCACCCCATGGAGTTCAGAAGCAGTGAACATGCTCTGTTTTGCAGAGTAGCCACAACTTGATTCCAGGCAATTATTAACGTATTCATGCACGAAAGTAAACTTTCCAAACACCTTATATCATGCTAATTCATCATACTTGACCTATTAATTTTGGAAAACCGAGAATCAAACAAGACTCAAGTTAAGAACGAAGTAGAAATTTTACCTTCTCGAGCTTTAACCTTGATATCTTACACACTGATTTGGTAATGCTTAGCAACTAAGAATTCTTTACTCAGATTTCTCCAACATTCTTATCACTATTACAGACTGCCATGGTGGCTTGTATTTAAAAAGAAAAGCATGGACTAGATGTGACGACCCCAAATCCAGGTACTTAAAACCCGAACTTGGTGTTTCACGATACCATTTCAATAAACTGAATAATGCAATAATAATATTACATTCAAACTTAATTTACATACATCAAAGTTTACTCCCCAGGTACGAAACCTTCAAATACATTCCATACGATACCTGAATAGATACCAATACTGACTATAACCATTAACTCATAATATAACTCATTCGAACAGCTTTCTTTTCTCCTTGTTCGTGCCTGAACCTTCAGGTTGCTCATACATAATTGAAAACATTTAATTTAAGCAAGGATGAACATTTGAGTGCCCAGCAAGTAATAACAATTATATATATAAGCTGAAAGAATATAAGTATTCTTTTTACATAACACTTCTACAACGAATTGAAAGTTGTGAAGTAATCTGTACTGATAAAAAATTCACATAACAACTCTCTTTCAAATTCTTTAAATTTAGCTCTGGCTCTACCCTTGAATAGGGTTTAAGAAATATACTATGAACATTCTTTTTCATTTTCGAAAAAGATTAGCAGAAATCCATCCTCAAACCGTCATAACCTACGGGCACAGAGGGTGATCAACCCCGTTGTACCTTGTATTAATCGATACTACATAAGTTGAACGAAATTCATCGCTCACTCTATCTGCCTTGGGCGCAAAAATTTCCCATATAGAAATGTTCATACATGTCTGGTTCCAAACCCGAAGGTTTTTAATCTTGCTCAACAATAATATGTAGTTCAACATATATGTTTATATGGGTAATTGACAAAGGTGAATCAACATGTGAATAAATTCCATGATTATCCAAGTGGGGACACTGGTATAACCATTTAGAAATCAATGAACAGAATATATATATCTGAATTAACATGTTGATAATCAAAGCGTACATAATCTGTACAGGAATAGAATAATTCTGAAACATTCTTACTCATGTCCATTGCATAAAGGAAATGCAAAGGTAGGATAATTGCCTGATTCGCTGATTACAAATCTCAACTTAGGTTTTATCTCTTTATCACAACCTATCAATAATCAGATCATTCGTTCGATTAGAACAATATATCTTAACACATAGTACTATCTATTACAGTCAGCACATAGTCTAATCACATAATCACAGTGATCATACTTTTAGTTCCTATTCTATACTTGAAATATTTTTATACATTTTTCAAATATCTCATCCATGCTCTTACAGTAGCATTTTCTTTCTTTTATAAGGTCTGACATTTGTCGGCGTACCGACAGCTTTATCGGGTAAATACTGAGTCTAAGACTCTTATTATATACCTCAACATCTGTAAATATCAGACATCTTATTTTTAATTATTTTCGAAATTTCCAGAAATTGAAAAAATTTAAAATAATTCAAATCTGTCAATAAGGGGCCTATAGTGGTATGACTGTTACTATAGGTGTTCTTCAAAACTTCATAACTTCATAATCGGTTTTCAAGTCAGCTAGTTTGGCCGGCTATAACTTTCAAATATCGGAATCATAATTAAATGATTTAAACATTAAACAATTCCATTATCATTAATAGTTTAATTAATACTAAACTATTAATGAAACTATTGCCAAAATATAAAAGTTATTTATAATAACTCAAACTATTTTTAAAACATTTATATTACCCTTAAATGATTTTTAAAATAATAAAAATCATTTTTAAATAATTACCATTAATATTTAAATATTAATGTACTATTTATCCAAATATTAAAAGTTATTAATTATAACTTAAAATATTTTTAAATCCTTATTTTCATTTAAAATGATTTTTATAATATTAAAATCATTTTTAAACTAAATTATTTAATATAATCATTAAATAACTTTAATATCATTAATAATAATTAATTAATGAAATTCATCACAAAATTTTAAAAGTCATCACAAATAACGTATTTACATAATCAATTCCAAGCCAAAATAAACATAGTAAACTAACTAGTTTATTAACAAACTAACTAAACTTCAAAAATTCAAACTTTAACTAACAATTAAATACATTACAAAAATTAAATAAGAAAACATACCCGAAAATACGAATTACACAAACTGAATACGCACTTCCACGCCAAAATTTAACTAAGGAGATCTTTATAAAAAGTCCTCCCCCAACAAAGTCTTTCTCAAAAATTGGAGGCCTTATTGTCGGTGAATGAAACAAAGGCCAAGCCCTTCTATTTATAAGTTTAGAAAATGGTGAACTTCTCAATTTAGTCGATGTGGGACTTGGTTTAAACTAATCTTTCAATAGCTCATTTTGCGATTTTCTCACGCCTTGCTCATTTATCAGAACATTCCCAACTTTGGATATGATATACATGGTATACCAGAGTATTTTTAAAAAATACAAATTACCCAATTCGGGTTCATTAGGTAGCCCAAACAGTGCGTCAAAAGTAGACGTTCATAACATTTTTTAATTTTGTTTCAGCTTTACCCTCTCTCGCTAAAACAGTCATAACTTTTTCGTTTCAAAACATTTTGAGCGATTCTTGTGCCCACACGAAGCTAACTTCTGGGGCTACAACTTTTATTCTTTGACCATTTCCAAATTCCGAACACATCAGCCCAGAAATTCTGTACAAGTGGACTGCACCGCACTTGTTGGACAGTTTTGACACTACTACTTTGAAATGTCATAACTCTCTCCTCCGATATCGGATTTAGTCCGTTTCAGAGTCTATGGAAAGCTTATTCAGTGTACTACAACATATCAAAATCCCAGAAGGTTTTGGAAACATTAACTGATCGAAACAGTGTCCCGAATAGCACATCTCGCTGCTGACTTTCAGTTTTGAGAAATTTGACACATTTCCTTCTAATCACCGTAATTCCCTCATCCGAGGTCAGAATGAGGTCATTCCAAAGCCTATGGCTTCCTAACTCAGTGCACTACAACATATCAAAAGCCCAGACCATTTAACGTACAAAAAGTGGACGAGAATTCTCCCATTACAGACTGCCCAAAAACAGTTTATCATGATCGGTCAACCATGTTTGACCATCTATAACTTCTAATCTATACATGATATGGACTTGATTTTTTTTGTAGATTAAAGACCATATAACAAGCTACATATAACAACTTAAAAACAACAAAAATCATGACCGATCAAAGATCTATAAGCTCTGACATTTGACAAAAAAATCACATAAATGAAATTTTCCAAATTTCTTAAATCTTCAAATTCGTGTACTTTGATGTTATGGGTCTTTGATTTATCAACCCATATCATCAATTATCATCCTATTACACAATTTTAAATAATCAATTGCATCAAATAGCATCGAATCAAAGAATTTCTAGGTTTAGTGTTCTTATACCTTTTTTGCCAAAAAGGGTATTTTGGTCATTTCACATATAATTTCAAGGGCAATCTTGTACAAGGCAATTAAATGTAATATTTAATTACTAGATTTAATTCTTATAATTTACCAATTAACTTCTATCCTTTGGTAAATTAAAACACTTATAGAATAACATCAAAATTAAACTCGATAATTAAAATTAGGGTTCTATAATTATCTGTGTATGTTATTAACATAGTCGTTATGGTTTCTAACTTCAACCGGTTAAGGTTATAATAATTAGGGTTTTCCTAATTAGTGACGTACAACAGTAATTAGGGTTTCTTCTAATTACCGATATTCTTATACACAGTAACTTCATATACACAGTCACTACTCAGTCATATCTCATAACTGAGTTTAATAATTAGGGTTTCATAGCACGGTAATATGCTATGACCTAATTGACCATCATTGCTCAATATTATATGTCCGCACATACACAGTACATAATTATGTTACTGTAAAATCATAATATAATATTATTATTCTCATCACTTGATCACAATCCCAATACAGGGTTTGGATCTCATATCTGACTTAATCTTCGTACACAACATCAATAATCAAGTTAAAATAATTAACTTAAATATTTTGAATAATTCATATAATAAAATATTTATTATATAAATCTAATTATCACTTCATATATTATTTCCAATCATGTTTTCATGGAAAATAATTAATAAAAACATTCCGGCTTACATAAATTTATTACCATATAATTTGTGGTAAATAATAATTCCAAAATTATTTCTAATTTTTCAAGAAATAAATATATTCACATTTATCGTTCACTTTACTTGACACTTAGTCTCGTCATTAAATAAAAAAAAATTTATACACAAAATTTCTTATTTATTTTATATAGAAAATCTCGGGTTATTACATTCACCCTCCCTTATAAGGATTCCGTCCCCGGAATCACCGCTTTAAAAACTCATATGCAGAAGGGTACATAGCATATAATTATTGTACGTAGATCTCGATCATACTTAATCGAACTGATCTTTAATTATTCTACATAACACTTGTCTATCCGATTAAGCAGAAATATAAGATATATAAGTTTTTCAAATAGCACCTGGAGTTCTGTTTCCAGCTGCCACCGTATCCTGGATCGTCATGTTGTAAACCCTCGGAGTTATTTTCGTTGGGTTACTGGTTGAGTTTGGTCCTGAAATTGCTAACGTCCCACTGTTTCTCCCCGTGGTTACGTTTCCTGCCTCCATTCCCTTCTGTGGACAGTTCCTCACCTTATGCTCAGTCGATCCACATATGAAGCATCCACTGATCATCCTTGAGTTGGGGCAGTTGGGAGAGATATGACCCTCTTGCCCGCACTTGTAGCATACAAACTTGCCCTTCAGACACTCGCCAGAGTGATTCTTCCTGCAGTTCTTACACTGCACTACCTGCTTCTTTGTACCTTCCTGCTTCACTTGTACGTTCTCAGAAAAATTCCTCATTCTTTTCTCACCCCTACTACTACTTTCTATCTTTACTGCTCCTCCTAACTTGCTTTTGTTCTTCTTCTCCTTGTGGTAGAGGCTCATGACCTCACTTCCCTGTTCAGCTATGATAGCCTTCTCCATGAGTGCTGCAAAAGTATTGATTTGTAGTACTGACACTTTATTGTAGAGCCAGGGTTTTAAGCCCATCTTAAATCTCCTTGCCTTCCTAGCCTCTGTATCCACTTGATGTGGAGCAAACCTAGCCAACTCATTAAATTTTGCGGCATACTCCGCAACAGTCATGTTATCCTGCTTTAACTCTAGGAATTTCACCTCCATTCTAGACTGCATACTAACAGAGAGATAGTTTTCGAAAAATAAATCCTTAAACATATCCCAAGTAATTTCTTCTTCTCCTACCCGAGTTTTATTTGCCTCCCACCAAAAGTTAGCTTCCCCTTTCATCATATAAGTGGCAAAAGCGATCTTTTGCCCCGCATCTACTCTAACGATTATGAACGCCTTCTCTATCTCATTCACCCAAGTCTGGGCTTCTATAGGGTTAGCTGATCCTCTGAATTCTGGTGGTCCTACGGCTTTGAAGTCCTTGAATTTTGCCAAGCGATTGTCTGGCTGGTTTCCCGCAACTGGTGTTCCCTGCTGCATAGCCTGAGCTACCATGTTTGCAAAGTTTTGCATCAGTTCTGGCTGTCGTTCCCCAGCATTAGTAGATTCTTCTATCCTTTGGTTTCGAGTTTGACGTCTTGGCGACATTATCTGGTTAAATAAAACCATAAATTATACCTTTACATTTTAAACCTTATTGCATAAGATTAATGTATTAAACTCGTTTCATTTCTTAAACTTAGATTCATATTCATTTATCGAATATTTACATAGCACATCCTGCTTTAATCAACAGCTATCCCTTTTTGACTACGAAAGTCAGGATTTAAAATCTTGACCAACCTAAAAGTTGAAATAGTTCATTACTTATCACACATATTACATAACATAACCCATACTACTTATTTACCAAGACTTTTTCTCGGACATTCATTCGCTCGATGTCCTTCCATCCCACAATTAAAACATCCACCTTTCTTATAGTCGGGGCAACGAGGAGAGGTTTGTCCTTCACGGCCGCAAATATAACATATCTTCTTCCCTTTCTTCTTATCAGATTTTCCTAAGTCATGATCTTCTATCTTTCACTTTTTTTTTACCTCTCGGAGCTGCACACGATGTGTTGCTTGAGGCTCCATTTGGTCAATTTGGATTTTGAGCTTATCCTGCTCTTCCATTGATTCCATTAACATCTGATGCATCAACTTTTCTATCTTCATACCTTACAATAACTACTCACTAGGAGTTTACATATTCTAAACACTCACAAAAACTAGGTTGTCCCAATAACCTTTATTTAATCATCTCAAATTCCACTCGTACGTAACGAGTTTACACTATTTCATATTCATCATCACATTCTACCCAATACACCTCTCACAAGAGTAAAAGTTTTCAAATTGTGCTGAGGGATCATATAGACCATGAACACAGAGTTTTAACGGTATTCATACCGCAAAACAAAACATTACCTGGTATGTTTACAATCACAAAGAAGGTAAACTACCATTAATAGTACTTTAGGTAATTAGCCTATTGTACCCCTACGTCATGCATAACGTATTAATCATACCTAGCGAATATTTACGCTATTAGATTGGATCATTTATCCAAACAACATTGTTCACCTCAGTCTTATCATAGGATTCCGCACCAAACAATTTGGTTCGGGAAATTTCTTTCAATGAACACTTAGAGTTTTCATAAACATTAGTCTAGCTGATTCAAATAGCATAGACTCATATCAATAATTCAATTCAATCGAATTATTTAAGTATAGCCAAACCCCGTTGGCAAATTAAACTTTTTGAAAACATTTTTCGAGAATGACGTCATGATGCCGCACTGTATTTACAGTCCGTTGAGAATTCTGTCATTTGGTGATTTTATCATACTACATCATACCGTAGTGGAACATCGACTTTAGGTCAAATTCACACTAAGTAATACTGCATTGATGACTCCATCATTTTTATCATCTCTGCACCAGGTTACATGGTACATAAGTGATAAATAAAAAATAATTTTTGATATTTCAAATCATTTGTGTCTAGCTGAAATAAGTAGCATACACTGTACTTTAAACCGTTTCAAAAATGATTACGAGTCTACATTTTTGTTTTCAAAAGCACATAGTGCGCATTTAGCTTGATGTCAAAAATTTTGAAGTTTAGCATAGCTAGGAGTTTAGGAAAACCTAACACCTTTACTAATAATCATTTGCTTAACAGTCTATCTGTTCCTATAATCCTCAATTCTTCATTCATACATAACTATACCCAGTTCGTCAAACCACACTTATGAGTTCATAAGTTGCCACAATCATATGAGTTTAAGAATTTATCCTAGTCAGACCTTTGGCGTCCATTCGCTGAGGGGTTCATAAACATTTCATATAATTATGAGTCAACAATGTCTCATAAGCATGAGTTTTAAGAACTTGTACTTAATCTTATATTCTCTATCTATGACCTATCTACCTGTTATAATACACCTGAGAATTGAGTCATCCTCTTAATGTGCATATAACAAATAGCGCGACATAAACATTTCAATGATTATCAGTGCCAAAAACTAAGTGGTTTTTACACCAAGTACAATTCAGTTCCCATACGAAGAATCATACAACTCAGCTGCCGATATGAGTCCTCAATTGAATCCCCACCTAACACTAACCCCTTCTCCATACGAATTTAATTCGTATTTATAATTCTCTTCTGGATCTGTACCAATTTATAGTACAATTCATACACAGCAATCTTGCTGTAATCTTTCCAATCAACAGATTGATTCTTTCCGGCTGTCATAGCCTTATCAAATCACGGAATGATCTCATCGTACATATTACGATTTAATTCTATATCTTGATTGTTTTATTTTACGATCTCTCATAACTGCACTTTCAGTCTTTTAGACTCAATCTATTCCCCACTACTGTTTAACTTTATTATCAAAGTTAGGGAACTCTGTGTCTATACACTCGCCGAGATTCATCTTTGAATCTTATCGACCAACTAACTCTATATGAGTTAGTACTTATCCCAATCATTACGGTTATTAGTCTCATGTATTCCTACCTAAGCTTCATAACCAACAGCTCTGATATCAACTTGTGACGACCCCAAATCCAGGTACTTAAAACCCGAACTTGGTGTTTCACGATACCATTTCAATAAGCTGAATAATGCAATAATAATATTACATTCAAACTTAATTTACATACATCAAAGTTTACTCCCCAGGTACGAAACCTTCAAATACATTCCATACGATACCTGAATAGATACCAATACTGACTATAACCATTAACTCATAATATAACTCATTCGAACAGCTTTCTTTTCTCCTTGTTCGTGCCTGAGCCTTCAGGTTGCTCATACATAACTGAAAACATTTAATTTAAGCAAGGATGATCATTTGAGTGCCCAGCAAGTAATAACAATTATATATATATAAGCTGAAAGAATATAAATATTCTTTTTACATAACACTTCTACAACGAATTGAAAGTTGTGAAATAATCTGTACTGATAAAAAATTCACATAACAACTCTCTTTCAAATTCTTTAAATTTAGCTCTGGCTCTACCCTTGAATAGGGTTTAAGAAACATACTATGAACATTCTTTTTCATTTTCGAAAAAGATTAGCAGAAATCCATCCTCAAACCTGTTAGGTTTGTAATATTCATGAACGCAATCAAATTGCACAAAATTAGCGGAAATGTGTAAAAATCAGAGTTTAAAAAATTTTACAAACTATATACCCGGATCACCCTTTATGCGCAATTATTAATTAAACGAAAAAGAAAGAACAAGAACCATACCCTTGAAGATCTGAGCTTCCTCAGGTACAAGTTCACCTCCAATCCTTTTCGCGTTCAACTTGAATCCACCGGGTTTGGTTCCTTCCTTTGATCAACGTTAGCCACCCAAGTGTTTGGCCTCTAGAGGTGATCCACCAAGAAAGAATAGAGATTCAAGAAGATGGGTATTTGGCTAAACCCTAGTTTTTCTATCTCTATAGAAAAAGGCGTACTCCCCCAACTATTGAAATTACGTATTCTAATAATACGTCAACCTTTTTCTCACCCATAATAAGACTCCTCTTATTTATAGATGTGGGCAACCCATCCTTAACAATTAAGGAATTGGGTTTTATTTTAATTAATTAAACTCTTTTAATTAATTAGGCTCCTAATCTTATTAGGAATAATTAATTAACCTTTTAATTAATTAAGCTCCCTAATCTTATTAGAGATAATTAATTAAACTCTTTTAATTAATTTGCCTCCTAATCCTATTAGGATATTTGAGAGTACTTTTATTAATTAATTCCCAAACTCCTTTAGGAATTAAATAATAATAATAGTAATAATAATAATAAGACTCCTCTTATTAATTTATATTTAATATTTCCAAAATATTAAATAATAAATATTAAGCTATTTAATTTATTCTTTCACCATAGATTAAATTAAATATACTTAACTTATTATTACGATTATGCCATTAACTTCTTAAATAATTATTCTTCCTTTTATGGTGTGACCCTTTAGGTTCTCCATATTAAACCGGTTGTGAATAAATCAATTAGAACAATTCTAATCTTATTTAAATAAATAAATTAAACTAATAATTTATTTAAATAAATAATATTTATTCTACAATAGGGATAAGCCTCCCTAGCGATCAACGACTTTCCAGATAATATAGATTTCAACATTAATCATAAAATAACCTTTGAGTAAATAGTTACCGTACAATTCAATCCTTCCACCATACAATGTCCCAATTAAATATAAGACATGGAATTTCTGTCAAGTCTTATTTTATTTAATTATATGTATTTCGACTCTTAAATGCACAACTCCAAATAATGCAAATTAGAAACTCCTTTCTAATTTCATTCTGCCTTGGCCAAGGACTACTGAGTTGTCATTTATCGAATCACATAGGACATTTCTCTTCTTTTACTAGAAGTGGTAGATTTTTTATTGATCATACATTATCTCCATGTACAACTTATTATACCCAAGCATACCCTTTGATATACCCTAAGGGTCTTAAGGAATAAGTCAAAGTATAACTCATCATACACAAGATACTATGATGATCTCAAGTCCAAGGATCACTTGTACTACTATCACTACAGGAATTCCTATTGACATGTAAGTAAAACTCCATTAGGTATTCCTTAGCGAGTCACGTTCAGTGAACTTATTCTCTAATAAGCACCTACATACTTGCTTTAGTGTCTCCACATAAATGATCATGAGATCAATCATCCTCATCCAATGAGCAAGCAACGTATGTACCAATCTATCCGGATTCACTAATCCCCAATTTAGTAATCCAACGATTGAGAACTATTTTAGTTTTAAGCTTTCTAAGAATTTAGATCTCATTAGAATGATCATCATCATTATTCTAAAAGCATTGCTTAAAACTATGGGTTTATCACATATTATAAAACAGCATCATGTAGATAATTAAAAGCCTTTAATAAATTAATACTTTTTATTAATAAATGAATAAGATTGTTTACAAAGTATATGTTTTATCATCAAACATGATTGGCTTGTGTGCATACTACTTTCAATCTCCCACTTGCACTAAAGTCAATCGCTATGGTATCTCATACCCTTCTTCACTAAGTGACGATTATCCTGCTGTTGGATAAGCTTTAGTTAATGGATATATAATATTGTTCTTGAGAGTTCACTATCTCTATAGTGATTTCCCATCTTTCAAAGATTCTTATAATCAAATGAAAGTGCCAAAACACATGTTTAGATCTAAGATGAGACTTAGGAATTATTCCTAGTTCTGTAATGAACTTTTCATCCAAACAATCAACTTGTAGCTTCATTTATAGCTATATACTTTGTCTTTATCACTAAACCAACAACTCTTTGTTGTTTGGAACCTTTCCAATTCACTGCACCACCGTTCAAGGTAACCCTTTACCTTAAAGTGGATTTTCTATCGTCTTGGTCAGTCTGAAAAAATTGAGTCTGTTAAGCCCTCTAGTTTTAATTCAGACCCGCCATGAATTATATCACATCCTTAGTGTTGGTTAAGTACTTTAAGATGTTTTTCACTGTGTCACAGTGAACTTCTCCAGAATATGACTGATCAACATCAGGTCGCGTATATTTCATTGCATACATGATTATCACTCATGCGATCTCTCTTTTAGGAGTCTATGGGGACTATTAAGAGAGATACACTCAATGGCTCATCAACATGAGATATCTCTTGGAGTTTGCCAGGCTAAACGACTTTAGCATCAAATGAATATACGTTCCTTGGGTTAAGCCGAGCATCCTTTTACATCTATCTATATAGATTTGCATCCCCAATTAAGATACTCTACCCAAATCATTCATAGAGGAATGTTTAGACAACTTTATCTTTACTGATTTTAGCATTGGTATGTTATTCCTTATCCGTATTATATCAACATATAATACCAGAAATGTCACGACGCTCCCACTGACCCTTTTGTACACACTAGGTTCATTCTTGTTTTTGATAAAATCAAACTCTTTTGATTATCATATCAAAATGAATGTTCCATTTTGAGAAGATTGCTTCAATCCATTTCTCTGAGTGTCTACAACTCTTACCTCATCGTATGTAACTGGATCATCATCTTCTATGATACGTACCTCATCATCATCATCCATGATGAATCCATACCTCCTAGGTATCTTCGGTACTATTCCAGATTTACGATTCGGTTGTGGTACAATAGGTCTATCTATAGGTTCCTCTTATTTGACATGTACTATTTTGTGGTTCTTGAACTTTTCAAGATGTATTATCCTCCCACTAGCCCTTTCAATGATAAACACCTTTATCTTAGAAGGCAGCATGTTTCGTAACAAACACCTTTTGCTAAGTAGGATTATAGAACATATGCCCTAAACTTACTTTAGGATGTCCCACAAATCTGTACTTGTCAAAACTTGACCCAAGCTTATCCTTTGAAACCTTTTCACATAAGTTGGACAACTCCTTATCTTAACATACATAAGATTAGGAATCCACCCTGTCCAAAACTTTTATGGAGTCTTGGGGCCGGATTTTGAGGTTACCTTTTCCGTAGATATGCAGCCATTTCTAGGACATTACCCCAGAAAGATACTGGAATGTCGGTAAAATCATTATGGACCGTACCATGTCCAACAATGTACGATTTTTCCATTCAGATACATCAATCAATTATTGCGTATCAGGAGGCGTCCATTATGAGAAAACCATTTAAGATGATCTAAAAACTTATTGCACAAGTATTTATTCCTTGATCTAATCAAAGAATCTTAATACTTTGCCAATTTGTTTCACTTCTGAATTTTTGAACCTTTCAAATAATTCACACTTGTATTTCAGCAAATACATAAATTCAACTCTTTGAATGATCATCTCCTTTTCTTATACTAATTTTTCAATATGTAAAATTATTTTCACGTAAGTCAAGTATACAAAATCTATTAAGTAATATTCCAGTTCTATACAAAACATTATTATTATAAATAGAACAACAATTGTTCTTAATTATAATACCAAAGATTTCATTGTCCAACAATAAAATGGAAATAATGTTTCCAACGAGAACTGGAATATAATAACAACTTATTGACTTAATAGACTTGCCCGTAGGCATTTCTAAACTATAAGTTCCTATGGCTAATGCAGCAACCTTTGCTTCATTTCCCATACATAGGTTTACTTATATTTGTTTAGCTTTCTACTTCTGTTTGGTCCCTTCATAAATCTATATTTATGATAACCAAAGTCAGTATCCAATACCCAAGTAGAACCTTGACTTAAAGAAAAATTTATTTAAATCATGAACAAATTTGTATTTGTAACCGAAACTTCACTAAGCTTCTTTGGTTAGCCTCTGCAAGATGCTTCTCGCAGTTTCTTTCCAGTGTCCAGGCTTATTGCAGTGGAAGCAAACTCCTTTGCTATCCGTATCAGTTTTGTTCTTATTATCCTTTGTTTTTGCCTTTATATTTACCTTCTTAGAATCGTTCTTCTTTTCAGAAGATCCTTTGGCCCCTACCAGTAAGACATGGTATTTCTTGGTTGGAAAGTGACTCTCAACATTTTTCAACATGTTAAGCAAATCAGCGAGGCTGATATCTAGCTTGTTCATATGAAAA
Source organism: Panax japonicus (assembly GCA_020205505.1). Classification (NCBI taxonomy): domain Eukaryota; kingdom Viridiplantae; phylum Streptophyta; class Magnoliopsida; order Apiales; family Araliaceae; genus Panax; species Panax japonicus. Next base: position 37,555,710 of record CM035102.1, on the reverse strand, counting down.
ATTCACAATAATTGTGAAATGAGTCCGGGAGTGAGTGCAAGATCAAATCTTAGCTCAACTCTCCATCCATGACAAAACCTATTGTCCTAATTAATTAATCAAATTGATTATGTTAAGGACATGTGTCTGTACTATAGTGTCATTGGTCATTCTAGATCGAAAGAGCTCCTTAGATATCTGATATCTATCAGTCCTACTTTCCTCACCATCAACTACTTGATGTGCAGTAGTATAGTAGGAGCATCCATAGTTTCATGCTGACGCTGAAGCTCGTTACTCATGGATGCGAGCATGATGCATTGAGCCAACTATGCATCATCTAGCCACTTTCTAAAAGTAGCAACATCTTTTTCAGAGGCATTGTCTGCAACCATTGCAGGGATAAGCATATTAAGGACATAAGATAACTTTTCAGCCATGAGAACTATTCTCAATTTCCTTAACCAATCCGTTTAATACGGTCCGGTTAAATTTAGCATCTAATATGCTACGCAGTGATAGTAATTTAGACATTGTAAAATTCTGTAAATGAATTTGTGATTAACAACATTTTAACATACATTCTTTTATTAATTACCAAAATAATTTAGGTCTTGTTTTAAATTGGTATCTCCCACTATTTTCTTCAAACTATATTACCCTCACTTATATAGTTCGGCAAAATCTAATTAAAGATTTGCTAATGAGAATAAGGATCCCATTTTAAATGTATATAGCCTTGTGTGTGCACAACAAACTATATATAAATAAATAGGTAGGCAACTCTTGTCAATTACATCAACTATGTAACTCCTTGTATTTTGCCTCTTAAATCATAATGGTCAAGTGTGTGCACATCCGAACTAAAACGATTTAAGTTAAGTCAGACCCAACATTTCCATATAAGTAAAGAGAAAACTACAGCCCTTGTGTGTGCACAACAAAGCAGTAATGTTCAATTCCTTATAAACATCATATGTAATAAAAACAACATCTTAAATATTTAATACTCGCCTTGTGTGTGCACAACAAACTCATATTAAATATTCAATACTCTATTGTTTCTATCATGCTAGAAGGCGACGTTCGATATTCCAAATATCTTTAAACGTTACAACTTAATATAAAATATTTGAGGGGTTTGTTATTAATTTGTCTCATCTTGTTTAGCGCGCATGCACATATATATATATAAAATACGCGTCATATTAATAAACATGCGAAGCATGTTTGCATAATATATAATATATATAATATAAGCATGCACATATAGAATACTATATTCTACATGGATTGATTATGGACTTTTATTCTAGTTTGGTTCACTAGAGCCACCAAGTGAACCAAAAGGTCAAACCCTAGGGGTGCAAGAATTAATATTTAAATATAACTATTACATTTAAACCTGGGCTCCATTACAAACGAGTCTTCATGCGCTCCTTGCTCCTTGATCTCTAATTCTTCAAAATAATTCTAACTATTCCTATTACAAAACTATTTAAAATAAATAGAAACCTTGATCAGCAGTCAAGGGGAAGTACATAGGAGGGAGATAGAATTTACATTAAGAAAAATTAGAGAAGTCGAGGTACGCAGACCCCATTTATTAAAACTCATACATTCATGCATCCAACTAAAATAAAATCCAATCACATTGGTCAATTAGTCCATAATCAATCCCATTTATTATCATACACATCATCATATGCATCAATAAATAACATTCATCACATGAATAATTAACATTTAATATATATATTGATATCATTTAATGGGCAAATTTAGTTAGTATAAAATCTATTTTTGAATCAAAATAAACTCCTTTATTTTAATCCAAATTTAAATTAAAATAAAACTATTTTATTTTAATTTATCCAATTTTGAATAAAATAAACTATTTTATTTTAATCAAAATTTTAATCAAAATAAACTCCTTTATTTTAATTAATTATGAAATCCAATTCCAAGTAAAAAATAAATAAAACTTCTTTATTAAAGGAAACACGATTTCTCTTTCCTATTCACAAATAAACTCCTTTATTTTGAATAATATGAAATCTTATTTCATATCTAAATAAACTCCTTTATTTAAGGAAATTAGGATTCTCTTTCCTATTCAATAATAAACTCCTTTATTTTGAATAATATGAAATCCTATTTCATATTTAAATAAACTCCTTTATTTAAGGAAACATGGATTCTTTTCCTATTCACAAATAAACTCCTTTATTTTGAATAATATGAAATCCTATTTCATATCTAAATAAACTCCTTTATTTAAGGAAACATGAAATCCAATTTCAACTCCAATTAGTTAGCATGGAATCAAATTCCAACTCTAATTGGTTAGCATGAAATACAATTTTATAATTAAAATAAATCTTTTATTTTAAGATTAAAATAAACCTTTTATTTTAAAATTAAAATAAACTTTTATTTTAATTATAAAATAATTAAAAATAATATATATATATATATATAGTTATATTATATATATATACGTTAACTTTTTTTTTACAGTATATATATATACGTTAACTTTATATATATATATATATATATATATATATATATATATATATATATATATATATATATATAATATGCCAAATCCTTAAAAAAAACGTGTAACCTTTTAAAAAAAAATCAGTGGACATGCACGGAATCGCGTGCTACTCATTGAATTTAAAAAAAACGGCAGGTGATTTTGTTTTTTTTTATCATTATTATTATTAAATTTTATACAACAAATTATGCCCAATTAAATTATTATAAACACATATCAATATACATATCAAATTAAAACAATTAATAATTCGCATAAAGGTTTGGCTCTGATGCCACTGTTAGGTTTGTAATATTCATGAACGCAATCAAATTGCACAAAATTAGCGGAAACGTGTAAAAATCAGAGTTTAAAAAATTTTACAAACCATATACCCGGATCACCCTTTATGTGCAATTATTAATTAAACGAAAAAGAAAGAACAAGAACCATACCCTTGAAGATCCGAGCTTCCTCAGGTACAAGTTCACCTCCAATCCTTTTCGCGTTCAACTTGAATCCACCGGGTTTGGTTCCTTCCTTTGATCAACGTTAGCCACCCAAGTGTTTGGCCTCTAGAGGTGATCCACCAAGAAAGAATAGAGATTCAAGAAGATGAGTATTTGGCTAAACCCTAGTTTTTCTATCTCTATAGAAAAAGGCGTACTCCCCCAACTATTGGAATTACGTATTCTAATAATACGTCAACCTTTTTCTCACCCATAATAAGACTCCTCTTATTTATAGATGTGGGCAACCCATCCTTAACAATTAAGGAATTGGGTTTTATTTTAATTAATTAAACTCTTTTAATTAATTAGGCTCCTAATCTTATTAGGAATAATTAATTAACCTTTTAATTAATTAAGCTCCCTAATCTTATTAGAGATAATTAATTAAACTCTTTTAATTAATTTGCCTCCTAATCCTATTAGGATATTTGAGAGTACTTTTATTAATTAATTCCCAAACTCCTTTAGGAATTAAATAATAATAATAGTAATAATAATAATAAGACTCCTCTTATTAATTTATATTTAATATTTCCAAAATATTAAATAATAAATATTAAGATATTTAATTTATTCTATCACCATAGATTAAATTAAATATACTTAACTTATTATTACGATTATGCCATTAACTTCTTAAATACTCCCTCCGTCCCAAATTAATTGCTCAGTTTTGACTTTTTAAAGTCAAATTGACCATTTTTAAAACTAATCTTTTTACTATTTTTGCTAAAATATAGGTGAAGAGATTATAACCAAAAGAAAGTATATACAATTTATTACTAATCCTAATTTTTATAATTTTAGAAATATATTTATATATGCTTAATTATTAATTCTAAAAATAGTCAATTTGACTTAAAAAAGTCAAAACTGAGCAGTTAATTTGGGACGGAGGGAGTAATTATTCTTCCTTTTATGGTGTGACCCTTTAGGTTCTCCATATTAAACCGGTTGTGAATAAATCAATTAGAACAATTCTAATCTTATTTAAATAAATAAATTAAACTAATAATTTATTTAAATAAATAATATTTATTCTACAATAGAGATAAGCCTCCCTAGCGATCAACGACTTTCCAGATAATATAGATTTCAACATTAATCATAAAAGAACCTTTGAGTAAATAGTTACTGTACAATTCAATCCTTCCACCATACAATGTCCCAATTATATATAAGACATGGAATTTCTGTCAAGTCTTATTTTATTTAATTATATGTATTTCGACTCTTAAATGAACAACTCCAAATAATGCAAATTAGAAACTCCTTTCTAATTTCATTCTGCCTTGGCCAAGGACTACTGAGTTGTCATTTATCGAATCACATAGGACATTTCTCTTCTTTTACTAGAAGTGGTAGATTCTTTATTGATCATACATTATCTCCATGTACAACTTATTATATCCAAGCATACCCTTTGATATACCCTAAGGGTCTTAAGGAATAAGTCAAAGTATAACTCATCATACACAAGATACTATGATGATCTCAAGTCCAAGGATCACTTGTACTACTATCACTACAGGAATTCCTATTGACATGCAAGTAAAACTCCATTAGGTATTCCTTAGCGAGTCACGTTCAGTGAACTTATTCTCTAATAAGCACCTACATACTTGCTTTAGTGTCTCCACACAAATGATCATGAGATCAATCATCCTCATCCAATGAGCAAGCAACGTATGTACCAATCTATCCGGATTCACTAATCCCCAATTTAGTAATCCAACGATTGGGAACTATTTTAGTTTTAAGCTTTCTAAGAATTTAGATCTCATTAGAATGATCATCATCATTATTCTAAAAGCATTGCTTAAAACTATGGGTTTATCACATATTATAAAACAGAATCATGTAGATAATTAAAAGCCTTTAATAAATTAATACTTTTTATTAATAAATGAATAAGATTGTTTACAAAGTATATGCTTTATCATCAAACATGATTGGCTTGTGTGCATACTACTTTCAATCTCCCACTTGCACTAAAGTCAATCGCTATGGTATCTTATACCCTTCTTCACTAAGTGACGATTATCCTGCTGTTGGATAAGCTTTAGTTAATGGATATGTAATATTGTTCTTGAGAGTTCACTATCTCTATAGTGATTTCCCATCTTTCAAAGATTCTTATAATCAAATGAAAGTGCCACAACACATGTTTAGATCTAAGATGAAACTTAGGAACTATTCCTAGTTCTGTAATGAACTTTTCATCCAAACAATCAACTTGTAGCTTCATTTATAGCTATATATTTTGTCTTTATCACTAAACCAACAACTCTTTGTTGTTTGGAACCTTTCCAATTCACTGCACCACCGTTCAAGGTAACCCTTTACCTTAAAGTGGATTTTCTATCGTCTTGGTCAGTCTGAAAAAATTGAGTCTGTTAAGCCCTCTAGTTTTAATTCAGACCCGCCATGAACATAAGGTACCACGTCGGCCGTTTGCTGGACTAATTCTGGTCCCAAAAGTCGTCGTTCTCCGACTTCATCCCAATAAAATGGTGTTCTGCACTTTCTCCCATAAAGAGCTTTATATGGCGGCCTACCAATACTCGCATGATAGCTATTATTGTAAGAGAATTCTACTAATGGTAAATGATCGTCCCAATTTCCCTTGAAGTCCATCACGCAAGCTCTCAGTATGTCCTCCAACGTTTGTATGGTTCGTTCACTCTGCCCGTTAGTTTGAGGGTGATAAGCAGTACTTAATCTCAATTGAGTTCCCATTCGTTCCTGGAAACTTTTCCAGAATTTTGACGTGAAACGCAGATCTCGATCGGAGACAATCGACACTGGCACTCCATGTCGCGATACGATTTCCCTTAAATATAAATTAGCTAACTTGTTCAAATTGAATAGAATCTTGATGGGTAGAAAATGAGCTGTCTTTGTTAGTCGGTCCACAATAAACCAAATGGCATCATAACCCTTTTGTGTAACCGGAAGTCCAACCACAAAGTCCATCGTAATGTGCTCCCATTTCCATTCTGGAATTTCCAGCGGTTGAAGTAGTCCACTTGGTCTCTGGTGTTCTGCTTTGACTCTTTGACAAGTAAGACATCTGCTAACACACTCTGCAACCTCTCTTTTCAAATTAGGCCACCAAAAATGGTGTCAAAGATCCTGGTACATTTTTGTGCCTCCTGGATGTACAGAATACGTCGTATTGTGTGCTTCGTGTAGGATTTCCTCTCTCAGTTTGATTACAGCTGGCACCCATACTCGACCCTCCATCCTCAATATACCATCCTTATCTACTTTGAATCTTTCTTCCTTATCTTCTACTATTCTCTTCTTTATCTTCTCACATTCTTCATCTTTCTCTTGTGCTTCCTTTATTCTATCCAATAACGTCGGGTGAGCTCTCATCATGAGTAATTTTCCTTCCGCTTCCTTTGATTCCTCCACCTCTATTTCCAACTTTTCCATTTCTCTTATTAATTCCTCTTGAGTTGTCAATTTCAATAACTTCTCCCTTCCCTTTCTACTCAAAGCGTCGGCTACAACGTTTTCTTTTCCCGGGTGATAAAGAATTTCACAGTCGTAATCCTTGATCAGTTCCAACCACCTTCTTTGTCGCATGTTCAATTCCTTCTGTGTGAAGATATATTTCAAACTCTTGTGATCCGTATATATCTCACATTTTTTTCCATACAATTAGTGCCTCCATATCTTCAATGCAAAGACTACCGCCGCTAACTCCAAGTCATGGGTAGGGTATCGTGTCTCGAAATCTTTCAACTGTCGTGAGGCTTATGCAATGACCTTGCCATGTTGCATTATCACACAACCAAGTCCTCTATGCGATGCATCACTATACACAACAAATCCTCCTGTATCATTTGGTAATGATAATACAGGCGCCTCACTCAACCTCCTCTTCAATTCTTGGAAACTCTCCTCGTATTTGTCCGTCCATAGGAACTTCTCTGTCTTCCATGTTAGATTGGTCAGCGGGGTTGCTATCTTAGAAAAATCTTGGATAAATCTTCGATAGTACCCGGCTAAACCTAAGAAACTCCTAACTTCTGTTGGCGTCTTCGGCTGTTCCCAGTTACTTACCGCTTCCACCTTTGCAGGATCCACAGAAATCCCATTTTGATCTATCACGTGTCCTAGAAATTGAACCATTTCCATCCAAAATTCACATTTTGAAAATTTAGCGTACATCTTTTCCCTTCTCAATGCTTCCAATACCATCTTCAGGTGTTCGACGTGCTCTTCTTTCGTCTTTGAATAAATCAAAATGTCATCGATAAATATTACTACGAACTTATCTAAGTATGGCTTGAAAACCCAGTTCATCAAGTCCATGAATGCTGCCGGAGCATTGGTTAACCCAAATGACATCACTAGAAATTCGAAATGTCAATAGCGAGTTCGAAACGCCGTCTTTTATATGTCCTCCTCTCGTACTTTCAACTGATGATAACCCGTTCGTAAATCTATCTTGGAAAAACACTTCACTCCCTTTAGTTGATCAAAAAGATCATTTATCCTTGGCAATGGATATCTATTCTTAATTGTCACTCGGTTCAACTCCCGATAATCGATACAAAGCCTCATCGATCCATCCTTTTTCTTTACAAACAACATTGGTGCTCTCCAAGGAGACACACTTGGCCGAATATAACCCTTATCTAGTAACTCTTGCAATTAAATCATCAATTCCTTCATTTCTACCGGCGCCATTCGATATGGGGCTTTCGAAATTGGTGCGGTTCCCGGTGCTAAGTCTATTATGAACTCAATTTCTCTGTCTGGCGGAAGGCCAGACAGTTCGTTTGGAAACACGTCTTGGAATTCTCTTACCACTGGTATATCTTTCATTTCTATTCCCTTTCGCTGAGTGTCCACTATATAGGCTAAACAACCTACACATCCTTTCTTTAGCAATTTCTTAGCATGCATCATCGTAAGGCAACCCGATTGCTTGAGCGATGAGCTACCGTAAAACACTACCTTAGACCGATTTGAGGTCTGAAGGTTCACACTTTTCTCCTGACAATCGATTATTACAGCGTGGCTGGATAACCAATCCATTCCTAATATCACATCAAACTTTCCCATTTTAATCGGAATTAAGTCTACGTTTAGTTTGTGACCTCTAATGTTTGCACAATAGTTTTGGTAAAAAAAAATCTATGGGAATTACTTCTTTATTTGCAATCTCTACGTTCAATGAGTTTTCTAAATGTTCAGGAGGTATGTTTAGTCGATTAGCAAATTCTTCTGACACAAAGGAATAGGTAGCACCCGAATTAAATAATACATATGAATTTATATTATTGATTGGGAGAATACCTGACACCACGTCCCTTGCAGTCACTATGTCTTGGACAGTCATGTTAAAGGTTCGGGCAGTCAGTCAGTTGGATTGCATTGGTCCGCCGATCATCAGCTTGCTGCCCCCTCCCTGTTGGCCGCTTCCCCCGTTGTTCCCTTTCTTTGAGCAATCCTTGATTTGATGCTCAGTTGAGCCACACGAGAAACATCCCTTGATCTTTTTCGGCTTTGGGCAGTTGGGTGAAATGTGCCCTTCTTGGTCGCAGTTGTAGCAGACGTTGCGCCCCTTCCAGCATTCCCCTTGATGGTTTTTCCAGCATTTTGAGCAAGATTCACTTCTTTTCTTAAACCCTCCTTGATAACTTCCTTATTGGTTGATGTTACGGTGGTTGGTGTTGTTGTTGTTGCCGTTATGTCATTTCCTCTTTCCCAAATAACTTCCACCACTGCTACTCCCTCCACGAGTTTCTCACCCAGCATTCTTGTTTTTCTTCTCCTTGTTGTATTGGCTCAATGCCTCGCTACCTCCCTCAGCAATTATTGCCTTTTCCAATAATGTAGCGAACGAGTCAATTTGAAGGACCGACACCTTGTTGAACAACCAAGGTTTTAGTCCAAGTTTGAAGCGTCGAGATTTCCTTTCTTCAGTGTCTACTTGATGTGTTGCGAATCGTGTGAGTTCGTTGAACTTGGCCGCATACTGTGCCACTGTCATCTCCCCTTGTTTTAGTTCTAGAAACTTTACCTCCATCCTATTCTTCATGCTCTTCGGGAAGTAATTCTCGAAGAACAAAGTCTTAAACCTTTCCCAGGTTATAGTCACTTCTCCCGCCCTCTGTTGATTTGCTTCCCACCAGTAGTTTGCTTCACTCCTCATCATATATGTAGCGAACACGGTTTTGTGGTCTTCACCCACACGAGCAATGGCCAAGGCTTTCTCCATTTCCTTGATCCACATTTGCGCTACGATAGGGTCGGTAGTACCCATGAATTCTGGAGGTCCTACAGTCTTAAAGTCCTTGAAGTTTGCGACCAGAGCTACTTGGGGAACGGGTGGTACTTGTTCATTTCTTCCCCTAAGAGCCTCCCCTAACAAATCTACAAGCCTCTGAATGGGATCTAATTGTCCTCTCTCATCATTAACCGACTCTTCCGGTGCAGTTAATCTACGTCTGGGCGGCATTTTTCTGCATCACAAAACTTCCATTTTTATTATCTAATTATATTACTTAAACAATTCTCCATAAAAGGAATAAGATTTCAGAATACATTTCAGAATAAGATCATTTATATTCATATGCCAAATTGTTACATTACACGTTTATCTCTAGCATACTTCTATAAATGACACAACTTATCCCCTAATATCACAAAAGATGGGGACAACTATTAATATACTACCCCTCTAATATAACTCAAAAGTTTGGGGCTTACAACTATCTCACCTTCTACATAAAAGATTGAAATTACAACAATAGATAATACACCACATAACGAACTACACCTAATACTTTTAACGCCTAGACTTAATCCATCATCCCGCGCTCCACAGCGCTCTGGTACTCCCTCTGAGTAATGTGCACCACCAAATCTTGGCTTATGGTGTGCCGAGTCTGTCCCTGCTCTGTCGGGTAGTGATTTACCCCATCAATCAGTCTCCCCATGGCCGTGCGCACTGCATAGCCCATCCTGTTCATCTTTCTCCTTTTGCACCTCACTTCATATTCTAGATCGTTAGCCCTATCATTGGCCACTTCCCACTTCTCTTCAAAATGGATCATATCCATTACCTCCATCTCTAACTGAGTACGGATAGCTTCCTTCTCTGTCCTCTCGCTCAACTCCCTCTGCTCCATTTCTTCCAATTTCCCTGCCAGTTCTACATTCTTAGCCACCGCTCTGTGAAACAGAGCCCCCATCTGGATCCCTGCCTCCTTACGGTGAGAAATCTCCACCTCCATCTCCTGTATCACTAACTTTCTCTGATGGTCTTCGTCCCTCAGTTTTTGGAACTCAGACTCCCTGTCCCTAGCCTCAGCCTCTAACTCCTCAACTCTGCACCGTAATTCTAAAATCTGCTCCTTATATTCCCCCAACATCCTATCCTCAAAAGTAGCCTCGTCGGAGTCCCCCATAGGCTCGTCCACCATATGCTCCTCCATAGGCTCCTCCTCTGGATCAGACTCCTCGGGTACTGGCTCCATCTCCTCTTTCTCATCCTCATCATCATCGATAGGGACTACAGTTGATATAGGCTTCGCTATCAATGGTGTCTCATATACTACGTGTATGTCACGCGGCTCCTCTTCTACTACTCGGTTAGGTCCTCCTATATCAGTCATCCTACAATCACCAACACAAGACAAAACAAACAACAACTCCATTAGAATGTTAAATAACATAAGTTCATTGTATAGAATGAAATTATATTCTATAACATGCTAAGTCTCTCTCTACGAAAACTCTATATGAGTTTCATCCCTTTCTATCTTCCAAGTTCTCCTAAGTTATAATCTAAGGGCTCTCGCTCCTAAGGTTTATAACTATAGCTTTGATACCAACCTGTGACGCCCCCAAAATCCGAACACCCACATCTCGAATTCGGTGCATCACGTGTAACTACGAATATCTTACTAAATCATTAACAACGGAAATAATAGAATAATTTACATTGATATAATATAAATATTCGCGTCCCAAGGTACCGTAACCATACTACGACAATTCAGTGATTAAGTTAAACATAACTTAATCATTCTGGAATACATCATAACAAGCATAACAATAATAATAGTACTTCTAGTCTTAGGACTAAGTTATTCTGTCGCCTTGCCCTTTCCCTTGTCCTGTCCTGAAGTACCGCCTTGCTCTGCCTTAACTGTAATGTTTTAGGAAGCAAGAATAAGCAACAAGTTTGCCCAGCAAGTAATATAGGCAGAAGAACAAGCAGTTATAGCATTTAAATCTTTCAAGGTATAATCATAATTGGTAGTTCAAGGATATCAAGCATTATCAAGAGTATTCAATAGATGTTGTTATAGACTGAAGGATAACCACAAAAATTTCAGAATTTATTCATTTAGAGGTTCAACATGAATGAGTACTGAGCAGTCACTAAGGACTGAGAACTCTTACTAGAATTAACAGTATTACACTGCAATCCAATATAAACGAGTACAACAGGTGATCAGCCTAAAGTACCCTACGTTATGCATAACATTTAATCATACTCGTGTGCGCACGTCGGTTTCCCGACAATATATAATTTCCCCTTCAATGAGGGTTGTTCATCTCAGTAGATTTACGATAGTCCGCACCAAGTCAATTGGTTTGGATAGCTTTTAACACACAATAATAGTCTAGTCAAATCAAAGGCTTAGAAATTTTTTTATAATGCATTTAAGAACGATAAGTTCAATGCTTGCAACAATGTCAAAGTATATAAATGATTTTGAAATAAAACAGATATTTGCTTGAGACAACAATTCGAAGGTATATAGTGTAAGAAGTAGGAACTTGCAACACAATAATAATAGTGTTCGGATACTTACTCAATGTAAATTTGAGTGAGTTTAGAGAACTTGCAACATAATAATAATAGTGTTCGGATACTTACTCAATGTAAATTTGAGTGTGGTTAGGGAACTTGCAAAACAATAATAATAATGTTCGGATACTTAGTTAATGTAAATTTGAGTGAGGTTAGGGAACTTGCAACACAATAATAATAGTGTTCGGATACTTACTCAATGTAAATTTGAGTGAGGTTAGGGAACTTGCAACACAATAATAATAGTGTTCGGATACCTACTCAATGTAAATTTGAGTGAGGTTAGGGAACTTGCCTTTAGCGTTCATTGCTACTATAGCGAAAGTCACCTCAATGAATTATGTTTTTCCTATTTATGTAAATATAGGTATTCATTAGCCAAACACACTTAATATACATATGTAAACAACATGTATACATAACACATTTTTTTTCCTATGTATACTACTGCACCCATCAAAACTCATAGATGTACACTAACATGCTCATACTTTTGACCACTGCTAGTTTATTCATAATCTTTCTTCTTCGTAGTTCCAAGAGGTTCATTGCTTTAAGTAGACCATAACATCTATCAATCCCACCGACCCTTTTCTACGCATGTTTGCAAGCATTAGATTTATTTTCCCGAAGTTAGTAAAATTCTTTACATAGAACTCGTTCGTGTAATAATAGTTTATAGCTGTATAGGAATATTTATTAATCCATCCTTATATCAAGTTATGATGCTATCTCCGAGTCCCAGGACATCTGGCCATGTCCAAAGCCGAAGACATCTGGCCATGTCCGAAGATATTACGACTTGTCTGAAGACAACACGCTTCGTCCGAAGACATTACGACTTGTCCGAAGACAACACGCTTCGTCCGAAGATATTACGACTTGTCCGAAGACAACACGCATCGTCCGAAGACATTACGACTTGTCCGAAGACAACACGCTTTGTCCGAAGACATCTCCGAAGTCAGCTCTTCTCGAGACTTCAGTCTACACTATTTCGACAAAGTCTAAGTTCGTTGGGTTAATTTCATTAAGACTTTACTATATGCATACAACCTAAGGGAATTTCTTAATACATGGTCTAACACGACCGAACCCATCAGCTGGTTCCTAAGTAAAGAGCAGCTGCACCCCATGGAGTTCAGAAGCAGTGAACATGCTCTGTTTTACAGAGTAGCCACAACTTGATTCCAGGCAATTATTAACGTATTCATGCACGAAAGTAAACTTTCCAAACACCCTATATCATGCTAATTCATCATACTTGACCTATTAATTTAGGAAAACCGAGAATCAAACAAGACTCAAGTTAAGAACGAAGTAGAAATTTTACCTTTTCTAGCTTTAACCTTGATATCTCACACACTGATTTGGTAATGCTTAGCAACTAAGAATTCTTTACTCAGATTTCTCCAACACTCTTATCACTATTACAGACTGCCATGGTGGCTTGTATTTAAAAAGAAAAGCATGGACTAGACACTTGTTTTACCCAATATTGGGATTCATGGTGTAATAGAATTGAACAATGGTTACTTAAGGAGTTGTTTAACCACTCCATACCAGCCACTTAGCTAGCCCTGCATGTCTAGGATTAGCAGCTTAAAAGTTTGCGTAAAGAGAGTTTCGGCTACTGTTCCTTGTACTTGGTGACCCTTAATTTGGGACAAGAGAATAGATCTCAGACATAGACTAGGGCTAGTCGGTCGGGTACATTGCCTCACGCCATATCATTTAACCAACACCTTGTACCCTCAGTTAACTATTATGTTGGGTTCCAAATTGGATTTTAAATTACCCAAGTTTATTGGGCTAACTCAAAAGTCTATCAATTTATTTATTGGGCTAGACTCCCAATTTATTATTTGGATTATAAACATGTAAATACTTAATTATTTCTCACTAATTCCATCATTGTGCCACACAAGACATCTCATAAACCTTCCATAATTCTCCACATTTTATCAATTATTAAAAGTTAAATTTTAATTCAATTGAGTTACTTACCTCATGCCATGTAAGCATTTATATAATAATTAATCACAGGCTCTATTTATAATTATTAATATTAAATCGTAAAATTTACGGTTATTACATAAACACCTCGAGATAAACTTCGCGATCTCTCTCTTCATATTGTTCAAATAAAATGTATGTCGAAGATCACGATACATTTTGGTACTTCCAGGATGGATTGCAAACGGCGTATTGCGTGCCTCCATCATGATCTTGTACTTCAAATCAGATTCGTTATGAATACAAAGTCTGGAGTTGACTTGAAGTACTCCTTCTTCATCGATTCTTGTTTCTAGGATAACACCTTCTTGTACTTTCTTCTTCATACGCATCAGCTCCGGGTCTGTGGCTTGAGCAACATTAACTTCATCGAATAAAGTTGGTTCTATGCATATACTTGACATCATCGCATGGGTCCCCAGAATCTTGAATTCTATCTTTATATTTTGTAAATCACAAGAAATAGGCCTTCGTGTTAACAACATCGCACTCGTTTCCACATATGATCTTCTACTCAATGCTTCAGCTACCACGTTCACTTTTCCAGGATGATATTGAATAGTATGGTTGTAATCTTTCAACAACTCGAGCCAACGTCATTGCCGCATGTTGAGTTCCTTTTGGGTAAAGAAATATTTGGGGCTTTTATGATCTGAATATATCTCCATTTTCTCCCCATATAGATAGTGCCTCATGATCTTTAGCGCAAAAATGACTGCTGCCAACTCTAGATCATGAGTAGGATAATTCCTCTCATATTCATTAAGTTGTCACGAGACATAGGCTATGACTTTCCCATGTTGCATGAGAACACATCCTAACCCTTTGCCTGAAGCATCGTTGTAGATAACAAATCTATCCGAACCAGATGGTATTATCAAAACAGGTGTCAAAATAAGTCTCCTCTTAAGTTCTTGAAAACTTTTCTCACATTCTTCGCTCCATAAGAATTTTGTATCTTTCCGAGTCAGCTGAGTTAACGGAGTAGCGATTCAAGAAAATCATTTCACAAATCTCCGATAATAACCAGCTAAACCCAGAAAGCTACGTACTTTGGTTACTATCTTAGGTTGCTCCCAACTTTGTATTACTTCAATCTTCATCGGGTCAATAGATACTCCATGTTTTGACACCACGTGCCCAAGGAATGCTACTTCCTCAAGCCAGAACTCACATTTCTTCAACTTGACATATAACTTGTTTTCACGAAGCCTTTGAAATACCAGCTTCAAATGGTGCTCATGATCTTCAAGACTTTTGGAATATATGAGGATGTCATCAATAAAGACAACAACGAACTGATCCAAATATTCCTTGAATACTCGGTTCATCATATCCATGAAAGTCGCAGGAGCATTAGTCAATCCGAAAGACATGACTAAGAATTCATAATGCACATACCGAGTTCTAAAGGCAGTCTTTGGAATATCCTCAGTTCTAATCTTCAGCTGATGATATCTAGAACGAAGATCGATCTTTGAATAGAATTGTGCTCCTTGTAACTGGTCAAACAGGTCATCAATGCGAGGTAGCGGATACCTATTCTTGATGGTGACATGGTTCAATTCCCGGTAGTTAATACAAAGTCGCATACTCCCGTCTTTCTTCTTTACAAATAAAACAGGATCACCCCAAGAAGATGTAATAGGACGAATGAAACTAATATCCAATAACTCCTGTAGTTGGACCTTTAACTCCTAAAGTTCAATATGAGCCATTCGATATGGGGTTTTAAAAATGGGCTTTGTACCAGGTTCAAGATCAATAAAGAATTCAACTTCACGTTCTGGGGGTAGACCGGGAAGTTCTTCAGAAAATACGTCAGGAAAGTCACTAACAACAAGAATATTATTCAAATCTGACGTGTCTTTATTCAAATCCATAACATAGACTAAGAAAGTTTAACATCCATTTTTTAATAAACAAATGGCTTTATGTCTTGATATGACTGTGATTGATTTTAGCAGCTTAGTTGCTTGAATTCGAATAACAGGTTGATTAGGAATATAAAAACTAACAACCTTACGATAACAATTAATTTTGGCATGATGAGTAGTTAACCAATCAATCCTTAAAA
This sequence comes from Panax japonicus, assembly GCA_020205505.1. Classification (NCBI taxonomy): domain Eukaryota; kingdom Viridiplantae; phylum Streptophyta; class Magnoliopsida; order Apiales; family Araliaceae; genus Panax; species Panax japonicus. Next base: position 37,539,733 of record CM035102.1, on the reverse strand, counting down.
TCACATCAAAAGCAAGTATCTTTAAAGAAATAAGATCAATAGGTAATGTGATGGTGCCAACTTGGATCAAATAAGATTTATAAAAAGTGGATGTAACGAAAGTTACTCCTAATGGAGTCTCCACAGATAAGTCAAAGTCTAATTTCTCCGGAGTCAAGTTTAAACGTTGAGCACAAGCAGGAGAGATAAATGAATGGGTAGAACCGGTATCTAGTAAGGTATAAACTTTGCAATAATTTATGATTAGCTTACCCATGATCACCTCGTTTGGGTTCCTCGCATTTTGGCCAGTCACGACAAATGCTCTTCTAGGAACCACCGACATTTCCTTTTTCTGGGACAGCCTTTTGAGTCACCATCCCCGCTGGACTTGGTTTCGCTATAGTAGAATCTCGAGCGATATGTCCTTCCTTTCCACAATTATAACATACCTTGAACTGTTGTGGGCAGTTTAGGCTGATATGTCCCTCTTTCCCGCACTTATAACATATAACCGGTGGTAATTCTCCTCCCTTAAAAATAGTTGATGTTGGTGCTGACGTCTTCACATTGTCATTGTTATACCTTCTTTTTTTAAAATCTCCTCCCGACTTGTTTCTTCTATTATCATGGCCATGATTACCACCAGAGTGGTTACCGCTTTTGTCCGTATTCTTTCTTCCCCGCTGGTTATCATTGCTCCGATGACTGCTGCCACCGGTCTGACCCTGGTTGTTGTCCCTCGGTTGAACGTACTCATTATCTCGCTCTAATAATTGAGCCCTGTTGACAACATCTGAATATAGAAAAAATTTATGAGAAATTAGATATTGACGTATATCGAGTTTTCAGACCTCTTAGAAACATCCACGTCATATGTTCCTCGTTCTCCACCAAATGAGGTACAAACCTGGATAACTCTCCGAACTTCGCCTCGTACTGGGACACCGTCATATTGTTCTGTTCCAGTCTAATAAACTCCACCTCCTTCATATGACGAATACTTTCAGGAAAGTACTTGTCATTAAACAGTTTCTAAAATGTCTCCCAAGACATGCTAAGTGCGGCTGGATGGGTACGCTTCACAGATTCCCACCAGTAATCTGCCTCATTATGGAATATAAAGGTGGCGAATGGAACCTTCTGTTCCTCCGTGCATCCCAAGACATCAAATATCTTGGTAATTTGCTTGACCCACATTTCTGCCTTAATCAGATCTGGCTTTCCCCAGAATTTTGGTGGTCCCAACTCTTTGAACTGCTTGGCCGTGACAAACTGTACATTGCTATCATTTCCACCGGTATTTTGTACACGAGTCTCCCTCGTCTGATTTTGCATGAACTGCAAAAAGCTTCTAAACATCCCATCGTTCATCGTATGATCAGTGGTGTTATTTACAGGAGGAACATTGTCATCCTATTGCACGTTCTCCTGATTGATGAGTAAAGGTGTCTCCACAGTCTCATTTACTCCAATGTTAACATTCTCACTTGTCATTCTCAAATATTACCATAAAATAAGGGTTAATTAAAGAATTTAACATATCACATAATATCCCTATATTCTGACTAACCAACAAATAAGCTTAGGTAGGACACACTAGCGAAGGATTTACTCGTCTCTCCCTGCCTAGTTTTATTCCCCGATCTCCGCCAGAGACCATATCCCTAAGCTCTGATACCAACTATGACGCCCCCAAAATAGGTATACATATCCCATTTTGAGTCGCCAAAAATATAGTACAGAAATAACTACAACTTTATTAATACAATTGTCGTGGAAAATATGACAACACATAAACTCTGAGTTTAAATACAAATATTGTCATCTAGACAATATCCACACCCAAATAAGTTCTCATTACAATTATTGATACATTATTTTACAAAAATAGTGAGGACTACTAAAACAACTTCTAGAACCATCACTACATACCCCGACTAGTACTCGCTACATTCTCGCCTCCTGAGAAGAAAAATAGAACAAAAAGGAAAAGGGTGAGCTCAACTAGCCTAGTAAAGAATATTATGACTCAAAAGAATAGTACTTCTGGCTGGAATATCAGATATAACGTTGAAGGGAACTTGCACCGTATAGCATCACTCAAAGTATCAAAATACTCAGAAGAATACGCTCAATAATATAGAGAGAGAAAACTTTAGTTTCTGCTGTGATTTTCAATTCTAACCTGAGTACCCTATTTATAGGAAAATGCTTAGAACACCAAAGTAAAAAAATTTAATAAAATTTCCTACGTACACCTCTTTTGATCCAAAACATCAGCTACCAAGTGGGGCCCACCTTACCAAAATAAAAAATTGTTTTTCTTAAAAAAAAAATTAAAACTTCAAAAATTAATTATTCCAAAAATCCAATAATTCATAATAAATAGCCCTTTTATCAGAAAAATTCGAATCTTATGTCCATTCCATAGGAAATTAAATTCTCTACAACTTTGAAAGTTTAAGTTTTTTCAAATTTCAAGCAGAAATTGACCGAAATCCACATACGGACGATTTTACGGGCTATAATCCAATTTCAGTCACAAAATGGGGCCCACCAACACATGAAAAATGTGTTAAACTATTTTTGTAACAAAAATACTCTTCCTCCTCATTTTTTTCATATATCACACATTCATTGTAAAAATATTACCATTATTATATTATTATAATATAATATAATAATATATTTAATTGAATTATTTTATCAGAAAAGATAAAATATCAATTTTCAACAATTATCACATTAAAAATTTTCTCCATCTATATCCACATAAAATGAATATTTTCCTTATTATATAAATCAATAATTAATTATTCATAAATAATATTAAAGAATCACAATACTGACAACCAAGCCGTTCCCAGGAAAGAGGGGGCTTTGCAATAAAGATTTCTTCTTATTGGCGCGCAATTAGGTGACCAAACCTCTCCTTAGACAGAACTTTCTAGACATTGTCAATAATGCTATCTAATAATGTTATTTAAATAATATAAATTATTGATCTGATAATGGAAAATACTGTGTAGTGACAATTATTTAAATAACAATAATATAAAATATCAACGTAGCAATTATTGAATCAATAAAATAAAATATTGAACAATAATTACTGTAACAATTATTGAGTAGTGCCTTCTTACGTAAGAAACAATAATTGGTGCAATACCGTGTGCTACTATGTTTAAACCACCAGGTATTCCAATAGTATTAACGGTAACAACTACGTTGTTATTTATAAAAACTTATACTTGTCGTTTTCTTCATTCAATCGCTTTCCGTTATTGGGCCCACACAAGGTTGTGCCGTCGTATGAATATTCTCCGACAGTTAGAATATTCCACGACTAAACGAATATTCCCCGACAACAATGATTATTTTATAACCACTTGCTTATTTAAGATATTTGCGTATTTTACTCATAACTTACCACATTAATCAAATCAACCCTTACTATTTTAAAATAATAAATAGAAAAAATTCAATTTCATTTATAATAAGTTGGGGTCTTACACAAGGTACAAATCTTTCATTTATTTGTTCTCTATTTTTTATTTGTATACATAGAGGACAATGCATGATTTAGGTATGTGGGATTTTGTTTGTATTGTTGTATAAATTTTTTTTTGAAAAATATAGAAAAAAAATTAAAAATTAAAAATTTTGTTTGATTTTTTATGGATTGAATTAATTCTAATAAGTGTCTATGGAGCAAAACTCAAGAGTAAGATTAAAAGATTTAAAACTCTTGAACATTTGATTAGATACGAAATATTAGTTTGAAATACCATTTGGAATAAAAATGATTTCATAAGCATTTTTGTACTTCACGTTTACACTAATTCTTAGTTGTGGTGTATAAACTATGATTTGAGTAATTTTAAAAAAAGTGAAAAGAAAAAAAGAAAAAAAAAGTTAAAAACGAAAAAGAAATAAATAATTGTTTCAATATCCATTAAACTAAATAATTGGCTATCCAAGCTTCAGGAAGCATTGATATTCACGCTGAAAAGTGTGGTGAATAAAAGTAGCTTGACTAGTTTAGTTTTGTGGCCTTTATTACTCGAGTTAGTAAGCCCATAGGGGTGTATTTACATCTAGTGTCCTAAAGCCAATTGGTTTGCAAGTCATTGGTCCAACGTTGGCTACATGAGTAACTCTGAAAAGCTTAAAAAAGAGACATTGCGTAAGTAAAAAAATGAATCAAAAAATATTAAAAAAAGAAGAAGAAAGAAAAAGAGTTTACTTGATTTTCATAGTAAAAATCCCTACTAAGAGTTATATCACATACACAATACAAGCATCACATGAAATTAATTTTATGAAGGATGGTGTCTAAAATGAAGATAAAATATTTTTGAAAAGGTGAAAATGTGATTTTAAATTTAATTTTGCTTATGTATAATGTCCATGTATATTTAGAAGTTTTGCTTTCAATTTCAAAACTTGTTGAACCGAAAAATAATTTTGAATTTTGTGGGTATATTTATTGCAAACCCTCACGAGACACAACTCGTCCACTTGGGGTAGCATTGAGGCTTAAAGGCTTGTTGCACATGCTAAGTGCAATCGTGTTTCCTATGAAAATGGGGTAGTATAATTTTTGTTTTATTTTTATTTTACTCGAGAACGAGTAAAAGTTAGGTATGGGAGTATTTGATAGACACATAATTAATACATTTTAATATTTCCATATCTATTATTTTATATAAATAATACATTTTATTTTATTTATTAGGAAATAACATTTATTTTTCTTGGGGAGCAAATAAATGATTTATATACAACTTTAAAAGATGAAAAATGACTCTTGGAGTTGGTGGATTACCATATAGAGATTGAAGTCAAGAAGGAATTAAAAGAAGAGGGAAAAAAAGAATAGAAGTGTCCAAGTTTAATGAATCTAAATTAAGGTTCAAATTTATTTTTCCTATAAATAAGCCTCTTGTTTGTGAGAGATTGAGGAGTATTTTTGTATTAGTTTAGGATAGAAGTAGGAGTAGGAATAAATTACCTATTCATTGTATATTTGTTAAATGATCGTTAATTAAAGGAAGTTTTCTTATTTATTTTTAATCTTCTTCTCTTCTATGTTAGTTAGTTTATTTATTTTAATGTATGACGCCCCCAAAATAGGTATACATCACCCATTTTGAGTCGTCAATAATATGGTACAGAAACAACTACAACTTTATTAATACAACATAAAAACTATGAGTTTAAATACAAATATTGTCATCTAGACGATATTCATATCCAAATAAGTCCTCATTACAATTATTGATATATTATTTTACAAAAATGGTGAGGACTACTAAAACAACTCTCTAGAACCATCATTCCACACCCCGACTAGAACTCGCTACATTCTCGTCTCCTGAGAAGAAAAATGGAACAAAAAGGAAAAGGGTGAGCTCAACTAGTCCAGTAAAGAATATTATGACTAAGATAATATAGAACAAATTATCGTTAGTCTTCAACATGGAAAAATCTGATAAAATACAATAGACAGCAAGTTTCAGATCAATATTCGCAGCGGAAATAATATTTCATAGATGAGTTACGTAGAGAATAAAATCTACTATAATCTATGAATTTAAAAGTCCATCATCAATATATTTATCCCTGTAACATCAATCAATATACATCTTGAATCAAATATTCATCTTTGCACTACAGGCCAAAGATATTCATCAATCGGTTATGTTCATCTCAACACCTGTACATCTTTGTACTACGGGCCAAAGATATTCATAAGAAAATCAACCATCTTTGCACTACAGGCCAAAGATATTCAGTAATTTCATCTTTCAGGACTGAGGATGATGAGAAATATTTTAAAGAAAATGAATCCAGTGAAACAAAAGAACAAATATTAAGGATTCGTACTTTAAACAATCCAAGTTCAAAAATACTTCATAAATAACCATAGTGAAGTAAAATTCAAGAATGATCAAAACATGGATACAATCAAAGCTAGTATCCATAATAGATATTTTGGACAAAAACAAAAATTTAATTTTTCTATGAATAGTGCCGTATACGTGAATTAGTAACCCCGACACTAAAAGATAAGAATTTCACAAGAAAAATCTTACCAATACTTCGGCATAATGATATTGAAAGAAATAATATCATTTATAAAAAAAATAACATCCCTTACCTTAAAAAGAATAGTACTTCTGGCTGGAATATCAGATATAACGCTGAAAGAACTTGTACCGTATAGTAACACTCAAAGTATCAAAACACTCACAAGAATACGCTCGATAATATAGAGAGAAAAAACTTCAGTTTTTGGTGTCATTTTCAATTCTAACCTAAGCACCCTATTTATAGGAAAATGCTTAGAACGCCAAAGTAGAAAATTTAATAAAATAATAATATAATTAACAAATTTCTTACGTCCACTTTCGTAGATCTGAATTCAGCAATTTACATCACATGCAAGACCCACAATTAATGACAAAAACGTTTTTCATATTAAAAATAATTAAAACTTCCAAAAATTAATTATTTCGGAACTTTGGATCTTGCAATAATTCATAACAAATAGCCCTTTTATTAGAAAAATAAAACCTTATATCTTTTCCATAGGAAATTTCATTCTATACAACTTTGCAGAAGAAAGTTTTTCTAAATTCCAAACAGAAACTGACCGAAATCCACAAACGGGCGATTTTACAGGCTATAATCAAATTTCAGTCAAGAAATAGACCCACAGACATGTTTAACGTGTTTTAAACAACTTTTGCAACAAAAATACTCTTTCTCATCATATATTCATATATTCCACATTTATTATAAAAATATCACCATTATTATATTATTAAAATATAATAATATATTTAAATGAATTATTTTATCAAAAAAGATAAAATATCAATTTTCAACAATTGTCACATTAAAAATGTTCTCCATCTATATCCACATAAAATAAATATTTTCCTTATCATATAAATTAATAATTAATTATTCACAAATAATATTACAGAATCACAATACTGGCAACCAGACTGTTCCCAGGAAAGAAGGGGCTTTGCAATAAAGATTTCTTCTTATTGGCGCGCAATTAGGTGACCAAACCTCTCCTTAGACAGAACTTTCTAGACATTGCCAATAATGCTATCTAATAATGTTATTCAAATAATATAAATTATTGATCTGATAATGGAAAATACTGTGTAGTGACAATTATTTAAATAACAATAATATAAAATATCAACGTAGCAATTATTGAATCAATAAAATAAAATATTAAACAATAATTACTGTAACAATTATTGAGTAGTGCCTTCTTACGTAAGAATCAATAATTGGTGTAATATCTTATGCTACTGTATTTTAACCACAGTGTATTTTAACAGTATTAACGGTAACAACTACGCCGTTATTTATAAACAACTTATATTTGTCGTTTTCTTCATCCAATCTCTTTCCATTATGGGGCCCACACAAGGCTGCGCCGTCGTACGAATATTCCCCGACAGTAAGAATATTCCACGACCAAACGAATATTCCCCGACAACAATGAATATTTTATAACCACTTGCTTATTTGAAATATTTGTGCATTTTACCTATAACTAACCACATTAATCAAATCAACCCTTACTATTTCAAAATAATAAATAGAGGAAGTTTAATTTCATTTATAATAAGTTGGGGTCTTACAACCTCCACTCCTTATGAAATTTCATCCTCGAAATTGACGTACGTACCTGGTGTTTCGAAAAGGTGAGGATACCTCGCTTTCATTTCCGTTTCCAACTCCCAGGTCATTTCCTCAATAGCATGGTTCCTCCACAAAACTTTGACTTGTGGTATGACCTTTGTACGTAAGAAATGCGCCTTCCTATCCAAGATCTTGACAGGTGCCTCCTCGTACGTTAAGTCTTCGACTATCTCATCTGGTTCTAACTTAATAACCTGGTTCGGGTCTTTCACATATTTACAAAGCACATATATATGAAAAAAATTATGAACATGAGACATACTTAGAGGTAACACGAGTCTATAGGCTACATTTCCTACTCGATCAATGAATTTGAAATGGACCAATAAATCGTGGATTGAGCTTTCCTCTTTTCCCAAATCTTGTAAATCCTTTCCATGGAGCGACACACAACAATACATGATCCCAAATACTAAATTCCACGTCCTTCCGATGAAGATTCGCATAACTCTTTTGTCGACCCTGTGTCATTTGTATACGTTGTCGAATTATTTGGATCTTTTCTGTAGTCATACGTACCAACTCTGGTCCCAATAATGTTGCTTCACCCACGTCATCCTAACATTCTAGAGAGCGACACTTTCATCCATATAATGCTTCAAATGGAGCCATACCTATACTTTCTTGATAACTGTTGTTGTAGGAGAATTCCACCAATAGTAAATACTTATCCCAACTCCCTTTGATGTCTAGGACACAAAATCTTAATAGATCTTTAAGAGTTTGAATAGTCCTCTCTGATTATCCGTCCGTTTGAGGATGGTATGCTGAACTAAATCGTAAATCCGTGCCCATAGCTTTTTGCAAACTAACCCAAAATTATGAAGTGAATCTTGGGTCACGATACAAAACTATGAATACTTGCATGCCAATCAATCTCATAATCTCATTTACATACATATGAGCAAGACGTTCAAGGGAATAAGTCTCCTGTATCGGCAAGAAATGAGCAGACTTGGTTAATCTATCAATAATAACCCAAATAACATTTATGCCTTGAGAAACTGATGAGTGAGTTTTATACACATGAATTGGATACATTCGGGCTTAATTTATTATTGTTCTCAAGTCTTTTAGGATGTTTTTATGTGTTTGTATCTATTCAAGCATGTTTTATATTGTTTTGTAGGATTTGGGACAAATGTTGCATGGATCGACGTTCGGGGTGGCTAGATTCGCAGTTTTCGGCTTGTCATTTACACAGCAGTCACTTCAGAGCCAATTTGACTATAGCTCCGGACATTATTTTGAAACACTTCAAGAATGAAAGTTGTATATCTACTTCTCCTCTTTCCAGAACATCTTGAATCATCTAAATCGGAGTTCGGACGAAGAAGTTATGGCCGTTTTCCCAAAGGACGTCGGAGCAGAAAATGTTAGACTTTGGGCCAGCGCCGGGGCGCTCGTTTTTGGCTTGATACCAGAGCCGGGGCGCTGGGGGGCAGAATGCCAGAGCCGTGCCCAGCGCCGGGGCGCTGGGGAAGGGCCTGGTGCGGGCCTGGACGCGTTTTGGGCGAATTTTGACACCTTTTTGACTCCAAATTGGATTGGGATTGTTCCTAAACTCAAAGTTAGACTTGTAACCTATAAATACATGATGTAAGGCATAAAATAAGGGGGGATTACATAGCTTAGCTAGGGGATTACATAGCTTAGATTAGAGATACACTCTATTAGATTAGAACATAACCCTAGTTCTTATTAGTTTTGGAGATTGAAGCAACTGGGAGACCATTGAAGATCAAGAGCAAGAGCAAGAGAGGAGCATCAGATTTGCTGACAACAGATTCCATTCTCTTCTCTCATCATACTTTTATCTTTTAATGTCTATTCAATTGTGGATTCTTGGTTTTAATTCATTAATTATGAACTAATTCTTTTTATTAAGATTTCAATTGAACTTTTTATGGTTATGAATTAGTTATTCATTATATTCCAATTATTTATATTAAAGTGAGTTGTTTATCTTGTCTTGTGCTTATTACTTAATTATCTGATCAGTAATTACTTTGTTACTTTAGAAGGAATTGGAAGAGGAATTCTAGGGTTAGAACTAGGCATGATATCATGTGACTTAGTTATTTGCACAGAGAATAATTAGGTTTGTGAGTTGAATGGAAATATCTGTTCACCGCATGTAACACATAAGGAATTGGGATTGGAAAGAGTTTAATTCAATTGTTTTGCATAGGAATATAGCAAGATTAATCTGGATTAAATAGAAGGCAATTGATCACTTGGAAAAGGACTTTTGGCATTTGAGAATTTCTGTTAACAATTCAGTAGGCATAATAATTGGGATAATTGGATAATTGATTTATAATTCATAATTGGGGATATTGAAGTCTTAATCTTTATTTATTTAAATTCATTCGTTAAAATCTTAGTTTTAATTAGTTAACTTAGTTTTCTTAATTAGAAAAATCACGATTTGAGATTGTTTAAATAAAATTAGTTTGGTTAAGAATTAGTACTTGGTGATTTTTATTAAATAATTCCTCGTGGGAACGATACTCTACTTTCACTTTATTACTTGTTAACCATGTATAGTTGCACGTATTCATTGATTGCGAAATCGATCAACAAGTTTTTGGCGCCGTTGCCGGGGAATTAATTTAATAATTATTTACCAATATTAATTTCAATCAAATTAGTCTTAATTTAAACATTTTTATTTTTATTTTTAATTCTCTTTCTATATTTCTCTCTTTTCAGGTACCATGGATGATTTTGTGTATCAATGGCCATACACGATCATGACTCAACCAAGGGGAGCGGAGATTGACAGACTCGAGAAACTTTCTGCATTGTCAGCACAGATTGAGACACTTTAAAGGATGTTTGAAGCTTTTGAAGCTCAGCGTCGTCAAAGTATGGCGGTTACTTGTGATTATTGTGCTAGAAATCATATGAGTCATCAATGCGCCATCAGTTTCGAGCCGGTACAGTATAGTGGTGATTACCCCAATAATTATGTCTATCCCAACAACTATCATCAGGATTGGGGGTATCACCCGAATTTTTCATGGAGTAACAATCAAGATCAATTTTATGCTCCAAGTCCAACATACCCACAGGATTTCTTGTGTCCATCTCCACTACAACAGGAAGAACATTCAAATTGGGAGGAAGCCTTGGAAAAATTTATTAAAGCTTCTAAAAAAGGAATGAGGAACAAGACAAGAAAATGAATCAAGTAGAGCTAAATTTGCAAAGCCAAGGGGCATTGATCAAGAATCTGGAAAATCAAGTGGAACAGATAGCACATGCGTTGAACAACCGTCCTCAATACACCTGGCCCTATGACATGGATTCCGAGACTGATGGTGAGCCCGAGCCAAATCTACAACTGGATGAGCCACGAGATGAAAAAGAGGAGACAAGTGGAGATAATGACAACAAGGTCGGTGAAGAACTAATTGTGAGACCCAATGATGATGAGCCAATGTTGTTTATGCCTCAAGTGCCTTCTCCTCCACAGTTTAAGAGTCCGGTTAGATTTGCAAAACCTTGTCCGATTGGTAGTCATGTCGTCGGCAATACTCTCTGTGATGTAAAAGCAAGTACACCTTCGAAACCATGGTGTGATGAGCTGGAGAAGATAGAAGAAGAAATTGTTGTGTCTGACAAACCTCAATACCAGAATATATTCGTAGACACAATGGAGAAACCACATAGATGTTGGACGTTCTTGAATATGATCTTATCTAAAGAAAGCATGCTAGGTGACTTTAATACAATGGCTATCGTAAATGGGAACCTACCAAAAGCTATATTATTTCCGATGGATGGAGGGTTCCTCAACTTTCGAAGAGGAATTGGATAGCATTGACCAGACAAAGTCAGGCTGAGACTATAAAACAAGCGCTTATTGGGAGGCAACCCAAGTTTAATTTTTATTTTTTATTTTTAGTTTTTATTAAGTTTTATATTAGTAGTTTTGAATTTGCATTTATTTAGTATTTAATAAAATTGCTTTTATCATGGTTTTACAGGTTATTCAAGTCAAATTCAAGTGTGGAGCCCAATTTGTTCCATGTGCTTAGCCTATTCTCCAAACTTAGCGGACAAGGAAGAAGATTGCTATATTTTCAGGGAAGTCCTCTACTTTAATTTTTTCTATTTCAGTCATTGAGGACAATGTCTAATTTAAGTTTGGGGGCATTTTAGTGTCGTATTGCATATAGTTAGTTATTTACATTGTAAGTTCGTTATGTTTTCGAGTTATTTACATTTAGTTTTTGCATTCAGTTTTTTGTTTAAAAAAAAATTTTAAAAATCACAAAAATAGTAGTTAGTTTACTATGTTTGTTGCAGTTAGTTTATATTTGCATGATTCCAACTGTTAGATAGTAAAAGTCTATTTTGGCCAATGATGAGACTGGAGTTAAGTAGATAAGTATAGTATTGAATATTCAGGCTTTGATGTGATTTCTTGTTATGAATTGAATCTTTTCCTGTTTGAAACTGGTATAATCAAGGTTAGCACGTTAATAACAGCTAGGTTGACTGATTAAGTTTAAATTGATACATAATGGATTTCTTAAGGATAATACTAGTGTGAAGGAATGAAAGACATGAATAGGCGGAGATGGCTAAATTTTGATAAAAACTTAAGTTTGGGGGAAAAATTTGAGGTATATAAGCTTTAAAAAAAAACATGTTGAGTCTTGTGGTGGGTTGAGGAGAAACACTCCCCATAAACACAAGCGTGAGATGGAGCGTAAAACGCACTCACCAACCATCTATCAAAAAAAAAGAGAAAAAGAAAAAAAAATTACTGTGGCTAGTTTTGTTTCGGGGTCTTTGTTACTTGAGTAAGTACGCCCGAAGGGGTATCTTAAAACCTAGCGCCCTAAGGTCTTATATGGTCTGGGAGTCGTTGGTCGAAAGCTCGCTAAGGGGTGACACTGTTAGCCTAATGGAATGAGACATTGCACAGTCATGGTTAAAAAAAAACAATAAAACGGGAAAAGAGCAAAAAGCACCCGTAATGAAAATTAAAGCATAAGTATCCCGAATTGGACTCTTGAACTTGGTGGATGTTTGACTTTAGTTGGATCTAGCTTGTTCGTGAATTTTGTAAGTTTTCACTGTATGATGCCTTCGAAGATATCTATTATGTCATAAATTTTATTTTATATCAGTTAACATTGTTGTGGAGCACACACGCACAATATCAGTGATAACAGTCTAAGATTTGATGATTGATTGGAAAATTACTGATTTGTTTTAATATGATGTATTATCATGTTTACTTGATTTCTCTAAGGCCGGTTGAATAGACTTGTTTCTATCATTACTGTTGGATTCGTAGGCATATAGATTAGTTTCATTACATTGCATTGCATAACATTTTGGTGTTTTTTCTTGAGGACAAGCAAAGGTTTAAGTTTGGGGGTATTTGATGAGTGAGTTTTATACACATGAATTGGATACATTCGGGCTTAATTTATTATTGTTCTCAAGTCTTTTAGGATGTTTTTATGTGTTTGTGTCTATTCAAGCATGTTTTATATTGTTTTATAGGATTTGGGACAAAAGTTGCATGGATCAACGTTCGGGGTGGCTAGATTCGCGTTTTCGGCTTGTCATTTACACAGCAGTCACTTCAGAGCCAATTTGACTATAGCTACAGACATTATTTCGAAACACTTAAAGAATGAAAGTTGTAGATCTACTTCTCGTCTTTCCAGAACATCTTGAATCATCTAAATCGGAGTTCGGACGAAGAAGTTATGGCCGTTTTCCCAAAGGACGTCGGAGCTGAAAATGTTAGACTTTGGGCTAGCGCCGGGGCGCTCGTTTTTGGCTTGATACCAGTGCCGGGGCGCTGGGAGGCAGAATGCCAGTGCCGTGCTCAGCGCCAGGGCGCTGGGGAAGGGCCTGGACGCGTTTTGGGCGAATTTTGACACCTTTTTGACTCCAAATTGGATTGGGATTGTTCCTAAACTCAAAGTTAGACTTGTAACCTATAAATACATGATGTAAGACATAAAATAAGGGGGGATTACATAGCTTAGCTAGGGGATTACATAGCTTAGATTAGAGATACACTCTATTAGATTAGAACATAACCCTAGTTCTTATTAGTTTTGGAGATTGAAGCAACTGGGAGACCATTGAAGATCAAGAGCAAGAGCAAGAGGGGAGCATCAGATTTGCTGACAACAGATTCTATTCTCTTCTCTCATCATACTTTTATCTTTTAATGTCTATTCAATTTTGGATTCTTGGTTTTAATTCATTTATTATGAACTAATTCATTTTATTAAGATTTCAATTGAACTTTTTATGGTTATGAATTAGTTATTCATTATATTCCAATTATTTATGTTAAAGTGAGTTGTTTATCTTGTCTTGTGCTTATTACTTAATTATCTGATCAGTAATTACTTTGTTACTCTAGAAGGAATTGGAAGAGGAATTCTAGGGTTAGAACTAGGCATGATATCATGTGACTTAGTTATTTGCACAGTGAATAATTAGGTTTGTGAATTGAATAGAAATATCTGTTCACCGCATGTAACACATAAGGAATTGGGATTGGAAAGAGTTTAATTCAATTATTTTGCATAGGAATATAGCAAGATTAATCTATATTAAATAGAAGGCAATTGATCACTTGGAAAAGGACTTTTGGCATTTGAGAATTCATGTTAACAATTCAGTAGGCATAATAATTGGGATAATTGGATAATTGATTTATAATTCATAATTGGGGATATTGAAGTCTTAATCATTATTTATTTGACTTCATTCATTAAAATCTTAGTTTTAATTAGTTAACTTAGTTTTCTTAATTAGAAAAATCACGATTTGAGATTGTTTAAATAAAATTAGTTTGGTTAAGAATTAGTACTTGGTGATTTTTATTAAATTATTCCTCGTGGGAACGATACTCTACTTTCACTTTATTACTTGTTGACCGTGTATACTTGCACGTATTCATTGATTGCGAAATCGATCAACAGAAATCGTGGGAAGACCCATAACGAAATCCATGGTAATGTGTTCCCACTTCCATTTCGGAATCTCAAGTGGTTGCAATGGACCCTTGGGCACTTGATGCTCTGCCTTTACACGTTGACAAGTTAAACACCTCGAGATAAAGTTTGCAATCTCTCTCTTCATATTGTTCCACCAAAATGTATGTCAAAGATCACGATACATTTTTGGTACTTCCAGGATAGATTGCAAATGGTGTATTGTGTGCCTTCATCATGATCTTGTTCTTTAAATCAGAATCGTTAGGAACACAAAGTCTGGAGTGGACTCGAAGTATTCCTCCTACATCGATTCTTGCTTCTGGAATAACACCCTCTTGTACTTTCTTCTTCATACGCATCAGCTCCGGGTCTGTGGTTTGAGCAACTTTAACTTCATCGATTAAAGTTGGTTCTATGCGTATACTTGACATCATTGCACTCGTTCCTGCATAAGATCTTCTACTCAACGCGTCAGCTACCACGTTTGCTTTTCTAGGATGGTATTGCATGGTGTGGTCATAATCTTTTAACATCTCGAGCCAACGTCGTTGCAGCATGTTGAGTTCCTTTTGGGTGAAGAAATATTTGAGGCTTTTATGGTCTGAATATATCTCCACTTTCTCTCCATATAGATAGTGCCTCCAGATCTTTAGCGCAAAAATGACTGCTGCTAACTCTAGATCATGAGTAGGATAATTCCTCTCATACTCTTTAAGTTATCGCGAGGCATAGGCTATGACTTTCCCATGTTTCATGAGAACACATCCTAACCCTTTGCCTGAAGCATTGCTGTAGATAACAAATCCATCCGAACCAGATGTTATTGTCAGAACAGGTGCCGAAATAAGTCTCCTCTTAAGTTCTTGGAAACTTTTCTCGCATTCCTCACTCCATACGAATTTTGTATCTTTCTGAGTCAACTGAGTTAACGGAGTAGCGATTCGAGAAAATCCTTCCACAAATCTCCGATAATAACCAGCTAAGCCCAGAGAGCTATGTACTTCGGTCACCGACTTTGGTTGCTCTCAGCTTTGTATTGCTTTAATCTTCGCCGGGTCGACAGATACTCTATGTTTTGACACTATGTGCCCAAGGAATGCTACTTCCTCAAGCCAAAATTCACATTTCTTCAACTCGGCATATAGTTTGTTTTCACAAAGCCTTTGGAGTACCAGCTTCAAATGGTGCTCATGATCTTCACGGCTTTTGGAATATATGAGGATGTCATCAATAAAGACAACAACGAAGTGATCCAAATAATCCTTGAATACTCGGTTCATCATATCCATGAAAGCCGCAGGAGCATTAGTCAATCCAAAAGACATGACTAAGAATTTATAATGTCTGTACCGAGTTCTGAAGGCAGTCTTTGGAATATCCTCAGTTCTAATCTTCAGCTGATGATATCCAAAATGAAGATCGATCTTTGAAAAGAATTGTGCTCCTTAAAACTGGTCAAACAGGTCATCAATGCGAGGTAGATGATACCTATTCTTGATGGTGACATGGTTCAATTCCCGGTAGTCAATACAAAGTCGCATACTCCCGTCTTTCTTCTTTACAAATAAAACAGGAGCACCCCAAGGAGATGTACTAGGACGAATGAAACTGATGTCAAATAATTCCTGTAGTTGGACTTTTAACTCCTGAAGTTCAATAGGAGCCATTCGATATGGGGTTTTAGAAATGGGATTTGTACCAGGTTTAAGATCAATAAAGAATTCAACTTCACGTTCTGAGGGTAGACCAGGAAGTTCTTCAGGAAATACGTCAAAAAATTTACTAACAACAGGAATATTATTCAAATATGACGTGTCTTTATTCAAATCCATAACACGAGCTAAGAAAGATTGACATCCGTTTTTCAATAAACAAATAGATTTATGACTTGATATGACAGTGATTGATTTTAGTGGTTTAGTTGCTTGAATTCGTACAACAGGTAGGTTAGGAATATGAAAACTAATAACCTTACGAAAATAATCAATTTTGGCATGATGAGTAGTTAACCAATCAATCCCTAAAATCATATCAAAAGCAAGTATCTTTAAAGAGATAAGGTCAACAGGTAATGTGATGGTGCCAACTTGGATCAAACAAGATTTATAAACAGTGGATGTAATGAAAGTTTCTCCTAACGGAGTTTCCACAGATAAATCAAAGTCTAATTTCTCTGGAGTCAAGTTTAAACGTTGAGCACAAGCAGGAGAGATAAATGAATGAGTAGCACCGGTATCTAGTAAGGTATAAACTTCGCAAGAATTTATGATTAACTTACCCATTATCACCTCGTTTGGGTTCCTCGCATTTTGACCAGTCACGACAAACGCTCTTCTAGGAACCGTTGACTTTGCCTTTTTCTGGAACAGCCTTTTGAGTCACCATCCCCACTGGACTTGGTTTTGCTACCCTACAATATCGAGCGATATGTGTAAGACCCCAAATAATTAATAAATGAAATTTAATTTCCTCTAATTATTATTTTGAAATAGTAAGGGTTGATGTGATTAATGTGGATAGTTATGGGTAAAATACACAAATATTTCAAAATAAGCAAGTGGTTATAAAATATTCATTGTTGTTGGGGAATATTCGTTTGGTCGTGGAATATTCGTACTTTCGGGGAATATTCGTACGACGGCGCAGCCATTTGTGGGCCCCATAACGGAAAGCGATTGGAGGAAGAAAACGACAAATATAAGTTGTTTAAAAATAACGGCGTAGTTGTTACCGTTTACAATGTGGGAATACCCGGTGGGTAAAACACAGTAATACGCGTTGTTGAACAGTAGCACACGGTATTGCACCAATTATTGACTCTTACGTAAGAAGGCACTACTCAATAATTGTTACAGTAATTACTGTTCAGTATTTTATGTTATTGATTCAATAACTGTTGCGTTGATATTTTTATATTACTGTTGTTTCAATAATTGTCATTACACAGTATTTTCCATTATCGAAGCAATAATTCATATTATCTGAATAATATTATTTGATAACATTATTGGCAATGTCTAGAAAGTTCTGTCTAAGGAGAGGTTTGGTCACCTAATTTCGCGCCAGTAAGGAGAAATTCTTATTGGAAAGCCCCCTCTTTTCTGGGAACGGCCTGGTTGTCAGTATTGTGATTTTGTAATATTATTTGTGAATAATTAAATTATTGATTTATATGATGAGGAAAATATTGATTTTATGTGGATATGGATGGAGAAAATTTTTAAATGTGACAATTGTTGAAAATTAATATTTTATCTTTTTCTGATAAAATAATTCATTTAAATATATTATTTTAATAATATATTAACGGCGATATTTTTACGATGAATGTGGGGTATATGAGTATATGTGGAGGAGTATTTTTGTTGCAATGAATATTAAAAACAGATTTTGTGTGTCGGTAGACCTGTTTCTTGACTGAAAATTTGATTATAGCCTGTAAAATCGCCCGTTTGTGGATTTCGGTCAATTTCTGTTTGGAATTTGGAAAAACTTCCTTCTGCAAAGTTGTAGAGAATTGAATTTCCTATAAAAACTCGCGAGATTCGAATTTTCTAGCAAAAGGGCTATTTATTGTGAATTATTGAAGTTCCGAAGCTCCGAAATAATTGATTTTTGGAAGTTTTAATTGTTTTTAATAACAAAAACGTTTTTTACATTTTTGGGCACAATTTGCACATGTTATTGAGCTGAAATCAGATCTGAAAAGAGGACGTAAGAATTTTTAATATATATATTATTATTATATTAAATTTTCTGCTTTGGTGTTCTAAGCAATTTCCTATAAATAGGTGCTTAGGTTAGAATCGAAAATCACACCAGAAACTGAAGTTTTCTCTCTCTATATTATCGAGCGTATTCTTGTGAGTGTTTTGAGTATACTTTGAGTATTGCTATATGGTGCAAGTTCGTTCAGTGTTATCCCAGTCAGAGGTACTGTCTTTCGAGGTAAGGGATATTATTTATTTTAAAATGATATTATTTCTTCTAATATCATTATGCCGAAGTATTGATCTGAACTTTTTATCAAATTTGGAACTTTTTCATGTCGGGGTTACTATTTATGAGTTACTATTCACGAGTTACTATTCATGAGTTACTATTCACGAGTTACTATTCATGAGTTACTATTCACGAGTTACTATTCACGAGTACTATTCACGAAGCGTGAAGATGTTTTTTTTGTGAAATTACTATCTTTTGGTGTCGGAGTTATTATTCATGTATACGATACTATTCACGTATACGATACTATTCACGAATACGACACTATTCACCGAAAAATGAAATTTCTTCTTTTTGTCTAAAATATCTATTCCGGATACTAGCTTTGATTGTATCCATGTTTTGATCATTCCTGAATTTTACTTCAGTATGATTATTTATGAAGTATTTTTGAACTCGGATTGTTTAAAGTACGAATCCTTAATACTTGTTATTTTGTTTCACTGGATTCGTTTCCTTTAAAATATTTTTCATCATCCTCAGTCCTAAATGATGGTGTTACTGAATATCTTTGGCCTGTAGTGCAAAGATGAATGATTTCTGATGAATATCTTTGGCCCGTAGTGCAAAGATGAACAGTTGTTTAGATGAACATGACCAACTGGTGAATATCCTTGGCATGTAGTGCAAGGATGAATATATGATTCAAGAGGTGCATTGATTGATGTTACAGGGATAAAAATACTGTTGATGGACTATTAAATTCATAGACATTAGTAGATTTCATTCTCTACATAACTCTTCTATGAATTAATATTTTCCGCTGCGAATATTGATTTAACATTTGTTGTCTATTGTATTCTATCAGATTTTTCCCTGTTGAAGACTAACGATAATTTGTTGTATATTATCTTAGTCATAATATTCTTTACTGAGCTAGTTGAGCTCACCCTTTTTCCTTTTTGTTCCATTTTTCTTCTCAGGAGGCGAGAATATAGCGAGTACGAGTCGGGGTATGGAATGAAGGTTCTAGGGAGAGTTGTTTAGTAGTCCTCACCATTTTTGTAAAATAATGTATCAATAATTTATGATGGGGATTTATTTGTATGTGGATATTGTCTAGATGGCAATATCTGTATTTAAACTTATAGTTTACATGTTGTAATAATAAAGTTGTAGTTGTTTCTGAACCGTGTATTGACAACTCAGAATGGGTGATGTATACCTATTTTGGGGGTGTCACAGTTGGTATCAGAGCTTAGGGATATGATCTCTGGCGGAGATCGGGGAATAGAACTAGGAGGGGAGAGACGAGTAATTTCTTCGCTAGTGTGTCCTACCTAAGCTTATTTGTTAGTTGGTCAGTATTTAGGGATATTATGTGATATGTGATTTGCTTAATTAACCCTTGTTTTATGGAAGTATTTAAGAATGGCAACCGAGAATGTTAACAGGGGAGTTAATGAGACCGTGGAGATGCCTGTACTTACAATCGAGGAGAACGTACAACAGACTGGCAATGTTCCTTCCTGTGAACAACACCACTGATCAGACGATGAACGACGCAATGTTTAGAAGCTTTTTGCAGTTCATGCAAAATCAGACGAGGGAGACTCGTGTTCAAAATACAGGAGGAAATGATAGCAATTCACGAGTTGTCACAGCCAAGCAGTTCAAAGAGTTGGGACCACCAGAATTTAAGGGAAAGCCAGATCCGATCATAGCGGAAACGTGGGTCAAGCAAATTACCAAGATATTCGATGTCTTGGGATGCACGGAGGAGCAGAAGGTTCCGTTCGCCACCTTTATGTTCCGTGGCGAGGCAGACTACTGGTGGGAGTCTGTGAAGCGTACCCATCCAGCCGCACTCAGCATGTCTTGGGAGACGTTTCAAAAACTATTTAATGACAAATACTTTCCTGAAAGTGTTCGTCATATGAAGGAAGTGGAGTTCATCAGATTAGAACAAAATAACATGACGGTGTCTCAGTACGAGGCAAAGTTTGCAGAGTTATCCAGGTTTGCACCTCATTTGGTGAAGAATGAGGAACATATGACGCGGATGTTTCTGAGAGGTTTGAAACCCGGCATACGACAATATCTCATCTCTCATAAATTTTCTCTCTATTCAGATGTTGTTAACAGGGCTCAATTGTTGGAGCGAGATAACGAGTACGGTCAACCGAGGTACCACAATCAGGATCATACTGGAGATAGCAGTCAACAAAACAACAATAACCAGTGGAGAAAGAAAAAGACGGACAAAAATGGTAACCAATCTGGTGGTAATTATAGCCACGAAAATAGAAGAAGCGAGTCAAGAGGAGATTTTAAAAAGAGGAGATTCAACAACGACAATTTGAAAATGGCAGCACCAGCAGCAACTGGTTCTAAGGGAGGGGAACGACCACCGGACGTATGCTACAAATGCGGAAAAGAGGGACATATCAGTCCAAACTGCCCACAACAGTTCAAGTTATGCTATAATTGTGGAAAGGAAGGACATATCGCTCGAGATTGTACGGTAGAGAAACCAATTCCAGCGGGGACGATGACTCAAAAGACTGTCCCAGAAAAGTCAAAGTCAACGGTTCCTGGAAGAGCGTTTGTTGTGACTGGTCAAAATGCGAGGAACCCAAACGAGGTGATCACGGGTAAGCTATTTATAAATTCTTGCGAAGTTTATACCTTACTTGATACCGGTGCTACCCATTCATTTATCTCTCCTGCTTGTGCTCAACGTTTAAACTTGACTCCGGAGAAATTAGACTTTGACCTATCTGTGGAAACTCCGTTGGGAGAAACTTTCATCACATCCACTGTTTATAAATCTTGTTTGATTCAAGTTGGCACCATCACCTTACCTGTTGACCTTATCTCTTTAAAGATACTTGCTTTTGATGTGATTTTAGGGATTGATTGGTTAACAACTCATCATGCCAAAATTGATTGTTTTCGTAAGGTTGTTAGTTTTCATATTCCTAATCAACCTGTTGTTCGAATTCAGGCAACTAAACCATTAAAATCAATCACTGTCATATCTAATCATAAAGCTATTCGTTTATTGAAAAACGGATGTCAAGCTTTCTTAGCCCATGTTATGGATTTAAATAAAGACACGTCAAAATTGAATAATATTCCTGTTGTTATTGACTTTCCTGTCGTATTTCCTGAAGAACTTCCCGGTCTACCCCCAGAACGAGAAGTTGAATTCTTTATTGATCTTGAACCTGGTACAAAGCCCATTTCTAAAACCCCATATCGAATGGCTCCTATTGAACTTCAGGAGTTAAAGGTCCAACTACAGGAATTGTTGGACATCGGTTTCATTCGTCCTAGTACATCTCCTTGGGGTGCTCCTGTTTTATTTGTAAAGAAGAAAGACGGGAGTATGCGACTTTGTATTGACTATCGGGAATTGAACCATGTCACTATCAAGAATAGGTATCCTCTACCTCGTATTGATGACTTGTTTGACCAGTTGCAAGGAGCACAATTCTTTTCAATAATCGATCTTCGTTCTGGATATCATCAGCTGAAAATTAGAACTGAGGATATTCCAAAGACTGCCTTCAGAACTCGGTATGGGTGGGAGCTGTCGTTTACACTCCTAAATTAACCTCACTTTCACTTTACAAATTTAAACAATTAGCACAGTAGTAAGCAAGGATCGATCCCACAGAGAGTGATTTGTTTTATATTTATCCTATGATTTCTAATGAAAAGGGGATTTTGAATTAATTAATTTAATTAACAAGAATAAACTAATAAGAATAAACAATGAATAAAAAGCTTCAGTTCTTCAGTTCAGTATCACCTTTTTACTATAATAGATTAATCAAGTGTAACATTATTTACCCTTCAATGAAACTAATAGTCCTAGGTAACAACAAGCTCTGCTACCCGAAACTCCCCTTAGATTGTCACTCCATGAAACAAGCTCTTCACAAGATTCTAACAATTATATAACCTAGAACAAGCTCTCTAGATTTAATATAATAGCAGCATTAAGAACTAGGGAATTAGACTATTCCAAGCAACAAACACATAAGCTCGGATTGTTTAACTTGTCTTCTGATAATCATAGCAATACTCAAAAGCTTGTCCACAATCAGATATTACTAATTACTACTTGTGATTAGAAACAATATCAATTACACGTAATATTATTCCTTGATCTAGCATATGATATTCGTTAACCAACTCAATCCTGCAGAAATCAAATTAGTTAAGCCAAATAGCATTCAGAAATTAAATCAGATTATCAAGAATGAATTTCATGTGAGAAGGAATAAATAATGAATACTCAATTAACCATTAATTATAAATAAGGTTCAACATCCCTTAGAACTGAATAAAAATAACTTAGCTCATATCTTCAATCCTCCAATGTTGTAGATGAGAGAATGTAGTAGATGATTGAATGTATAAAATCATGACTAACATCCTCTATTTATAGTGCTAGACAAAGTCCTAAATCCTATACGAAGTATAAATCCAAATCCTAAAAGGAATTACAAATCATAATTAGTTTCCATAAAGAAATAGAATTCAATTTGGAAATAAATCTTAGTCTAAAGATATTCTAATTCTAATAGAAATATCAATCCAATTCCATGTAGAAATCTGTCAAAATATGCTTTTAGAAACTTTCCAAAATTCAAGATTTTCCAATTTTCCCGCTCAAATTCGCTGGGGCGAATTTCCATTTTCTGCTGCGACATCCTTTAGTAAAACGAGCATAACTTTTGATCTGGGAGGACTTATGGGGCCTGCTTCCTATCAAAACGAAGATATCGACGAGATCTACAACTTTTATTCTTTGAGAATTGACAGAATCTTTCAGCATCAAAGTCGAAATATGTCTCCAAGTGACTGATGTGTAAATTACAATTTCCAAACTTTGAGGTTCAATGTCCGTTTAGTAAAAATATCATAACTTTTTCATATGAACTCCAATTGGGACGATTCAAGATGTTCCGGAAAACTAAAGAAGAGCTCTACAATAAAATTCAAGTTCCAAGCCAAGAACATGCTTTCAACTTAATGCTAAAAATCTTGCAATTTCCTCTTTTCCTCATTTTAGCTCCAATTCCTCCTGAAATCATTAAACACCTTAATAAGCTCATATACACATGAAACATGCAATAAAACTAAATAGAATGGAATAAAAATACATGAATAATATGCACTCATCAAATTCCCCCACACTTAGCCTTTTACACGTCCTCGTGTAAACCAAAAGTTTGATTTCCAGAAAAATTCTATTCAACCATAGTGTCAAAAGATTTCAAGATTCAAATAATGACTATCAATACTAAATTTACAAAAATCTAATCAACGCCTTATCAATTAACTCACAATTACCAACTTTATCATTTCACCAATGAATTTCATTAAATCAAATTGTAGCCACATAAGTAACTTTCCCAAAATCATCATACTTACTCAACTTAGTTACCATGGAGCAAAAACCGTGCACACTGACTTATAAACAAGAACATATTTTTCTTACTTTTTAATTTTTTTCATAGAACCTTCTTTTTAGCACAGATGAATGTATTTTCATGCTTCTTCTTTTTTCGTATTTTTTTTCTTGACATGTGCAATGTCTCCTTTTCTTAGGCTTTTCAGAGTTACCCATTAGCGAACTTTCCACCAACGACTCCCAAACCAGATGATCTTAGGGCGCTAGGTGTAGAGACACCCCTAAGGGCTTACTTATTCAAGTAACAAAGGCCACAAAAGTTGACTAGTCAAGCTGCTTTTATCCATCGCACTTTTCAGCGTGAATACCGATGCTTCCCGAGGCTTAGATACCCAGTTATTTCGCACAATGGACATTGAAGCAGATTTTCAATTTTCGTTTTTTTTCCTTATCTTTTTTTTTTCATTCATCATTTTTTTCACATGGTTCTGCAACAACATAAGCAAGTTAAACAGTTCTAAGTCATGAAATCAGTACACATAGACAACTCCACAAATAACTTAGCCAAATAAACATGATTCTCATATTCAAGTACTCATGTATCACAAATTCAATTCAAATCAGTTACTATGGATCATGGCTTAGTCTTCATCATTCATTAATCAACTAAGCATTAAATAGATTTTGAAATGTAGCATTAATTTTCAATCTTTGACTTTAATCTTTTAACACATAGCCAGATAGAATCATGAAATCAAAATTTCCAAAAGCATTAATTTTTTTTAATTCCCCATCAAAATCATATCAATATTCCTAAATAAAATAAAAACCTAAATCTTCCCCCCACACTCAAACCTTACATTGTCCCCAATGTAAGAAAATCATGTAAAGAAGAAAATACTACTAGCTAACATTCAATAAAAAAAACTAAAAAGTAAAGGGATAGAAAAATCAAATCTGGAATCTTGGGTTGCCTCCCAAGCAGCTGCCCTTGTTTATTGTCATTGGCTTGACATCATCCTTCTCATCCTATGTAATTGGACTTGTGTACTTCAAGTGGACTGGTAACAATTTCAATTTTTCATTAGAAGCATCTTTCAGATCTTGATTTTGCTCCATTCCAGCCCTTAAATCCTCCTTATATATTTGTTCAAGAGATTCCTGCACTGTAGAGTCAACAACACCAATAACAAAAATAGAATTAACATTACCAAGATACCTCTTAACTTTATATATGCCAAACTGAACATGTGTGTCGTCCAATTCCATGTGTAAGGTCCCGTGGTGTTTATCATTGTGCGTTGTTGTTGGTACAAGGAAAGTATCATCATCTATGTCCTCCTTATAGAAATCTGCTGGAATGATTAATTCTTCCATCTCTGCCTCTTGTTCATCATTTTCAAACTTTGAATACCCGATTTCTTCAAATTTAGCAGTAGTCTCTAGCACATCCGAATGGTTTCCACTAGTGAACTCCTTATCATCTTTAAGTTCTTGTTCCCTATTCGCCATTTCTTCAAGGAATTTTTCATTAGACTCTGTATACCACGTTGAATTTTTTCCAACTTTCCAATTCCTTGTGAGAACTTGGGGAAAAGGTAGTTTCGGTTCATAAGCAGAAAGTGGTGGAAATTTGTGCTTGAGTACATCACTGCTGCCTATTTCATTATTGTTGGACTTACTTTGTATTGAATTTTCTTGCTGCTGATCCTCTGCGCCACATCTCAATGTTATGGAACTTACATTTTCAACAGTGTGAGAAAGTGATCTTCCTACTGTGGTTGCAAGTTGACCAACTTGGTCCCTCAGATCTTGAACAGAAGTTCTTGTCTCCTGCTGGAATTGTTGTGTCTGACACATGAACTGTTGTGTTTGGTTCATGAATGCCTTGAACATATCCTCCATGAATGTCCCAGAATTGACAGGTACTTCTTGGTTTTCTGTGTGGTACTGAGGTTGAGCTTGCTGAATACCTTGCATATTCTTTGTAGCCATTTGTCGAACCAAAGCAGTTAAATCAGAAATCTGCTGCTCCAAGTCTCTCGTGCTTACCCCATTTACCCTTTGTAGTGTGAGATCCATCTTAGTTCCATACTGTTGTGAGTTAGCTGCCATGTTTGAAATTAAGTTCCTTGCCGCTTCTGGAGTCTTGTCTACTAGTGCTCCTCCACTTGCTGCATCAATCATGCTTCTTTCCATTGGTAGCAACCCCTCATAGAAGTACTGGATCAAGTAATGTTCATCAATTCCATGAGGTGGACAGCTGGAACACAACTTCTTGAACCTCTCCCAATACTCATATAGATTCTCTCCATTGAACTGTCTGATTCCACATATCTCCTTTCTTATATCGGTAACTCTTGATGCAGGAAAATACCTCTCCAAGAACAACCTTTGCATATCAGTCCATGATCGTATTGATCCAGAAGGTAGATAGTATAACCAGTCTTTAGCCAAATCTGCTAATGAGAACGGAAAAAGTCTAAGCTTGATCTGCTCCTCTGCCACTCCTTGTGCTTTCATCGTGGAACACACCACATGGAACTCCTTTAGATGCTTATATGGATTTTCACCTGTAAGACCACGAAAAGTAGGCAAAAGATGAATTAGTCTAGAGTTAATTTCAAAAGTAACATTTAAAGTAGGATACTCAATACAAAAAGATGGTTGAGTCAGATCAGGAGTAGCCAGTTCTTTCAAAGTTCTATTTTTGTTTGGCACGACCATCTTCTCTTCAAGTGATGGAACAAGAGTTTCTTCTATATCTGCAGTTTTCTCTATCTCTTGAACAAAATTTAAGTCAATAGAGTGAGAAGATTAAGTTATAAAATAAAAACAAAAACAAAATAATAAATAATAAAAATAAACGAAAACAAAGAATAAACAAAACAAATAACACTCCCCGGCAACGGCGCCAAAATTTGGGAGCTGTCGTTTACACTCCTAAATTAACCTCACTTTCACTTTACAAATTTAAACAATTAGCACAGTAGTAAGCAAGGATCGATCCCACAGAGAGTGATTTGTTTTATATTTATCCTATGATTTCTAATGAAAAGGGGATTTTGAATTAATTAATTTAATTAACAAGAATAAACTAATAAGAATAAACAATGAATAAAAAGCTTCAGTTCTTCAGTTCAGTATCACCTTTTTACTATAATAGATTAATCAAGTGTAACATTATTTACCCTTCAATGAAACTAATAGTCCTAGGTAACAACAAGCTCTGCTACCCGAAACTCCCCTTAGATTGTCACTCCATGAAACAAGCTCTTCACAAGATTCTAACAATTATATAACCTAGAACAAGCTCTCTAGATTTAATATAATAGCAGCATTAAGAACTAGGGAATTAGACTATTCCAAGCAACAAACACATAAGCTCGGATTGTTTAACTTGTCTTCTGATAATCATAGCAATACTCAAAAGCTTGTCCACAATCAGATATTACTAATTACTACTTGTGATTAGAAACAATATCAATTACACGTAATATTATTCCTTGATCTAGCATATGATATTCGTTAACCAACTCAATCCTGCAGAAATCAAATTAGTTAAGCCAAATAGCATTCAGAAATTAAATCAGATTATCAAGAATGAATTTCATGTGAGAAGGAATAAATAATGAATACTCAATTAACCATTAATTATAAATAAGGTTCAACATCCCTTAGAACTGAATAAAAATAACTTAGCTCATATCTTCAATCCTCCAATGTTGTAGATGAGAGAATGTAGTAGATGATTGAATGTATAAAATCATGACTAACATCCTCTATTTATAGTGCTAGACAAAGTCCTAAATCCTATACGAAGTATAAATCCAAATCCTAAAAGGAATTACAAATCATAATTAGTTTCCATAAAGAAATAGAATTCAATTTGGAAATAAATCTTAGTCTAAAGATATTCTAATTCTAATAGAAATATCAATCCAATTCCATGTAGAAATCTGTCAAAATATGCTTTTAGAAACTTTCCAAAATTCAAGATTTTCCAATTTTCCCGCTCAAATTCGCTGGGGCGAATTTCCATTTTCTGCTGCGACATCCTTTAGTAAAACGAGCATAACTTTTGATCTGGGAGGACTTATGGGGCTTGCTTCCTATCAAAACGAAGATATCGACGAGATCTACAACTTTTATTCTTTGAGAATTGACAGAATCTTTCAGCATCAAAGTCGAAATATGTCTCCAAGTGACTGATGTGTAAATTACAATTTCCAAACTTTGAGGTTCAATGTCCGTTTAGTAAAAATATCATAACTTTTTCATATGAACTCCAATTGGGACGATTCAAGATGTTCCGGAAAACTAAAGAAGAGCTCTACAATAAAATTCAAGTTCCAAGCCAAGAACATGCTTTCAACTTAATGCTAAAAATCTTGCAATTTCCTCTTTTCCTCATTTTAGCTCCAATTCCTCCTGAAATCATTAAACACCTTAATAAGCTCATATACACATGAAACATGCAATAAAACTAAATAGAATGGAATAAAAATACATGAATAATATGCACTCATCAATGGGCATTATGAATTTTTAGTCATGTCTTTCGGATTGACTAATGCTCCTGCGGCTTTCATGGATATGATGAACCGAGTATTCAAGGATTATTTGGACCAATTTGTTGTTGTCTTTATTGATGACATCCTCATATATTCCAAAAGCCGTGAAGATCATGAGCACCATTTGAAGCTGGTACTCCAAAGGCTTCGTGAAAACAAGCTATATGCCAAGTTAAAGAAATGCGAGTTCTGGCTTGAGGAAGTAGAATTTCTTGGGCATGTGGTGTCAAAACATGGAGTATCTGTTGACCCGACGAAGATTGAAGCAATACAGAGTTGGGAGCAACCGAAGACGGTGACTGAAGTTCGTAGCTTTCTTGGCTTAGCTGGTTATTATCGGAGATTCGTGGAAGGGTTTTCTCGAATCGCTACTCCATTAACCCAGCTAACTCGGAAGGATACAAAATTCGTTTGGAGCGAAGAATGCGAGAAGAGATTCCAAGAGCTTAAGAGGAGACTTATTTCGGCACCTGTTCTAACAATACCATCTGGTACGGATGGATTTGTTATCTATAGTGATGCTTCGGGTAAAGGGTTAGGATGTGTTCTCATGCAACATGGGAAAGTCATAGCCTATGCCTCGCAACAACTTAAAGAGTATAAGAGGAATTATCCTACTCATGATCTAGAGTTGGCAGCAGTCGTTTTCGCGCTAAAGATATGGAGGCACTATCTATATGGGGAGAAAGTGGAGATATATTCAGACCATAAAAGCCTTAAATATTTCTTCACTCAAAAAGAACTCAACATGCGGCAGCGACGTTGGCTCGAGCTATTAAAAGACTATGACCACACTATTCAATACCATCCTGGAAAAGCAAACGTGGTAGCTGACGCGTTGAGTAGAAGATCATATGTAGGAACGAGTGCGATGATGTCAAGTATACGCATAGAGCCAACTTTAATAGAAAAAGTTAAGGTTGCTCAAGCCACTGATCCGGAGTTGATGCATATGAAGAAGAAAGTAAAAGAAGGTGCTATTCCAGAAGCGAGAATCGATGAGGAGGGAATACTTCGAGTCCACTCCAGACTTTGTGTTCTTAACGACTCTGATTTAAAGTATAAGATCATGATGGAGGCACACAATACACCATTTGCAATCCATCCTGGAAGTACCAAAATGTATCGTGATCTTCGACATACATTTTGGTGGAACAATATGAAGAGAGAGATTGCAAAGTTTATCTCAACATGTTTAACTTGTCAACGTGTAAAGGCGGAGCATCAAGTGCCTAAGGGACCATTGCAACCACTTGAGATTCCGAAATGGAAGTGGGAACATATTACTATGGATTTCGTTACGGGTCTTCCCACGGTTTCTCAAGGCATCAATGCTATTTGGGTTATTGTTGATAGATTAACCAAGTCTGCTCATTTCTTGCCGATACGGGAGACTTATTCCCTTGAACGTCTTGCTCAAATGTATGTAAATGAGATTGTGAGATTGCATGGCATGCCAGTATCCATAGTTTCGGATCGTGACCCAAGATTCACTTCAAGATTTTGGGTTAGCTTGCAAAAAGCTATGGGCACGGATTTGCGATTCAGTTCGGCATACCATCCTCAAACGGACGGACAATCAGAGAGGACTATTCAAACTCTTGAAGATCTATTAAGACTCTGTGTCCTAGACTTCAAGGGCAGTTGGGATAAGTATTTACCATTGGTGGAATTCTCCTACAACAACAGTTATCAGGCAAGTATAGGTGTGGCTCCATTTGAAGCATTATATGGACGAAAGTGTCGCTCTCCAATATGTTGGGATGAGGTGGGTGAAGCAACATTGTTGGGACCCGAGTTAGTACGTATGACTACCGAAAAGATCCAAATGATTCGACAACGTATACGAACGGCACAAGATCGACAAAAGAGTTATGCGGATCTTCATCGAAAGGACGTGGAATTTAGTATAGGGGATCATGTATTGTTGCGAGTTGCTCCATGGAAGGGAGTTACAAGATTTGGGAAGAGAGGAAAACTCAGTCCACGATTTATTGGCCCATTTCAAATTCTTGACCGAGTAGGAAATGTAGCCTATAGACTCGCGTTACCTCCAAGTATGTCTCGTGTTCATAATGTTTTTCATATATCTGTGCTTCGTAAATATGTGAAAGACCCGAACCACGTTATTGAGTTAGAACCAGATGAGATAGCCGAAGACTTAACGTACGAAGAGGTACCTGTCAAGATCTTGGATAGGAAGGAGCATGTCCTACGCACAAAGGTTATACCACAAGTTAAAGTTTTGTGGAGGAATCATACTATAGAGGAAATGACCTGGGAGTTGGAAACGGAAATGAAAGCGAGGTATCCTCATCTTTTCAAAACACCAGGTACGTATGTCAATTTCGAGGACGAAATTTCATAAGGAGGGGAGGTTGTAAGACCCCAAATAATTAATAAATAAAATTTAATTTCCTCTAATTATTATTTTGAAATAGTAAGGGTTGATGTGATTAATGTGGATAGTTATGGGTAAAATACACAAATATTTCAAAATAAGCAAGTGGTTATAAAATATTCATTGTTGTTGGGGAATATTCGTTTGGTCGTGGAATATTCGTACTGTCGGGGAATATTCGTACGACGGCGCAGTCATTTGTGGGCCCCATAACGGAAAGCGATTGGAGGAAGAAAACGACAAATATAAGTTGTTTAAAAATAACGGCGTAGTTGTTACCGTTTACACTGTGGGAATACCCGGTGGGTAAAACACAGTAATACGCGTTGTTGAACAGTAGCACACGGTATTGCACCAATTATTGACTCTTATGTAAGAAGGCACTACTCAATAATTGTTACAGTAATTACTGTTCAGTATTTTATGTTATTGATTCAATAACTGTTGCGTTGATATTTTTATATTACTGTTGTTTCAATAATTGTCATTACACAGTATTTTCTATTATCGAAGCAATAATTCATATTATCTGAATAATATTATTTGATAACATTATTGGCAATGTCTAGAAAGTTCTGTCTAAGGAGAGGTTTGGTCACCTAATTTCGCGCCAGTAAGGAGAAATTCTTATTGGAAAGCCCCCTCTTTCCTGGGAACGGTCTGGTTGTCAGTATTGTGATTCTGTACTATTATTTGTGAATAATTAAATTATTGATTTTATATGATGAGGAAAATATTGATTTTATGTGGATATGGATGGAGAAAATTTTTAAATGTGACAATTGTTGAAAATTAATATTTTATCTTTTTCTGATAAAATAATTCATTCAAATATATTATTTTAATAATATATTAACGGTGATATTTTTACGATGAATGTGGGGTATATGAGTATATGTGGAGGAGTATTTTTGTTGCAATGAATATTAAAAACAGATTTTGTGTGTCGGTAGACCTGTTTCTTGACTGAAAATTTGATTATAGCCTGTAAAATCGTCCGTTTGTGGATTTCGGTCAATTTCTATTTGGAATTTGGAAAATCTTCCTTCTGCAAAGTTGTAGAGAATTGAATTTTCTATAAAAACTCGCGAGATTCGAATTTTCTAGCAAAAGGGCTATTTATTGTGAATTATTGAAGTTCCGAAGCTCCGAAATAATTGATTTTTGAAAGTTTTAATTGTTTTTAATAACAAAAACGTTTTTTACATTTTTGGGCACAATTTGCACATGTTATTGAGCTGAAATTAGATCTGAAAAGTGGGCGTAAGAATTTTTAATATATATATTATTATTATATTAAATTTTCTGCTTTGGTGTTCTAAGCAATTTCCTATAAATAGGTGCTTAGGTTAGAATTGAAAATCACACCAGAAACTGAAGTTTTCTCTCTCTATATTATCGAGCGTATTCTTGTGAGTGTTTTGAGTATACTTTGAGTACTGCTATACGGTGCAAGTTCGTTCAGTGTTATCCCAGTCAGAGGTACTGTCTTTCGAGGTAAGGGATATTATTTTTTTTAAAATGATATTATTTCTTCTAATATCATTATGCCGAAGTATTGATCTGAACTTTTTATCAAATTTGGAACTTTTTCATGTCGGGGTTACTATTTATGAGTTACTATTCACGAGTTACTATTCATGAGTTACTATTCACGAGTTACTATTCATGAGTTACTATTCACGAGTTACTATTCACGAGTACTATTCACGAAGCGTGAAGATGTTTTTTTTGTGAAATTACTATCTTTTGGTGTCGGAGTTATTATTCATGTATACGATACTATTCACGTATACGATACTATTCACGAATATGGCACTATTCACCGAAAAATGAAATTTCTTCTTTTTGTCTAAAATATCTATTCCGGATACTAGCTTTGATTGTATCCATGTTTTGATCATTCTTGAATTTTACTTCAGTATGATTATTTATGAAGTATTTTTGAACTCGGATTGTTTAAAGTACGAATCCTTAATACTTGTTATTTTGTTTCACTGGATTCGTTTCCTTTAAAATATTTTTCATCATCCTCAGTCCTAAATGATGGTGTTACTGAATATCTTTGGCCTGTAGTGCAAAGATGAATGATTTCTGATGAATATCTTTGGCCCGTAGTGCAAAGATGAACAGTTGTTTAGATGAACATGACCAACTGGTGAATATCCTTGGCCTGTAGTGCAAGGATGAATATATGATTCAAGAGGTGCATTGATTGATGTTACAGGGATAAAAATACTGTTGATGGACTATTAAATTCATAGACATTAGTAGATTTCATTCTCTACATAACTCTTCTATGAATTAATATTTTTCGCTGCGAATATTGATTTAACATTTGTTGTATATTGTATTCTATCAGATTTTTCCCTGTTGAAGACTAACAATAATTTGTTGTATATTATCTTAGTCATAATATTCTTTACTGAGCTAGTTGAGCTCACCCTTTTTCCTTTTTGTTCCATTTTTCTTCTCAGGAGGCGAGAATATAGCGAGTGCGAGTCGGGGTATGGAATGAAGGTTCTAGGGAGAGTTGTTTAGTAGTCCTCACCATTTTTGTAAAATAATGTATCAATAATTTATGATGGGGATTTATTTGTATGTGGATATTGTCTTGATGGAAATATCTGTATTTAAACTTATAGTTTACATGTTGTAATAATAAAGTTGTAGTTGTTTCTGAACCGTGTATTGACAACTCAGAATGGGTGATGTATACCTATTTTGGGGTTGTCACAATATGTCCTTCCTTTCCACAATTATAACATACCTTGAACTGTTGTGGGCAATTTAGGCTAATATGTCCCTCTTTTCCACATTTATAGCATACGACCGGTGGTCGTTCTCCTCCCTTAGAACCAGTTGCTGCTAGCGCTGACGTCTTCACATGGTCGTTGTTGAATCTCCTCTTTTTAAAATCTCCTCCTGACTCACTTATTTTATTCTCATGGCCATGATTACCACCAGAGTGGTTGCCGCTTTTGTCCGTATTTTTCTTTCTCTGCCGGTTATCGTTGTTCTGATGACTACTATCACTGGTATGATCCTGGTTGTGGTCCCTCGGTTGAACGTACTCGTTATCTCGCTCTAATAATTGATCCTTGTTGACAACATCTGAATAGAGAGAAAATTTATGAGAAATGAGATATTGACGTATGCCGGGTTTCAAACCTCTCAGAAACATCCGCGTCATACGTTCCTCATTCTCCATCAAATGAGGTGTAAACCTAGATAACTTTGCAAACTTTGCCTCGTACTGGGACACCGTTATGTTATTTTGTTCCAATCTAATAAACTCCACTTCCTTCATATGACGAATACTTTCATGAAAGTACTTATCATTGAATAGTTTCTGAAACGTCTCCTAAGACATAATGAGTGCAGCTGGATGGGTACGCTTCACAGATTCCCACTAGTAATCTGCCTCATTACGGAACATAAAGGTGGCGAATGGAACCTTCTGTTCCTACGTGCATCCCAAGACATCAGATATCTTGGTGATTTGCCCACGTTTCTGCCTTAATCGGATCTGGCTTTCCCCAAAATTCTGGTGGTCCCAACTCTTTGAGCTGCTTTTCTGTGACAAACCGTGCGTTGTTATCATTTCCACCAGTATTTTGTTCACGAGTCTCCCTTGTCTGATTTTGCATGAACTGCTAAAAGCTTCTAAACATCCCGTCGTTCATCATCTGCTCAGTGGTGTTGTTCACAGAAGGAACATTGCCAGCTTGTTGCATGTTCTCCTCGTTGGTGAGTAAAGGTGTCTCCAAGGTCTCACGTACTCCACTGTTAACATTCTCAGTCGACATTCTCAAATACTGCCATAAAACAAAGGTTAATTAAAGAAATCATCATATCACATAATATCCCTATATGCTGACCAACCAACAAATAAGCTTAGATAAGACACACTAGCGAAGGTTTACTCGTCTCTCCCTTCCTAGTTCTATTCCCCGATCTCCGCCAAAGATCATATCCCTAAGCTCTGATACTAACTGTGACGCCCCCAAAATAGGTATACATCACCCATTTTGAGTCGTCAATAACATGGTACATAAATAACTACAACTTTATTAATACAACATAAAAACTGTGAGTTTAAATACAAATACTGTCATCTAGATAATATTCACACCCAAATAAGTCTTCATTACAATTATTGATACATTATTTTACAAAAATGGTGAGGACTACTAAAACAACTCTCTAGAACCATCATTCTACACCCCGACTAGAACTCGTTACATTCTCGCCTCCTGAGAAGAAAAATGGAACAAAAAAGAAAAAGGTGAGCTCAACTAGCCCAGTAAAGAATATTATGACTAAGATAATATTGAACAAATTATCGTTAGTCTTCAACATGGAAAAATCTGATAAAATACAATAGACAACAAGTTTCAGATCAATATTCACAGCGACAATAATAATTCATAGATGAGTTACGTAGAGAATGAAATCTACTATAATCTATGAATTTAAAAGTCCATCATCAATATATTTATCCCTGTAACATCAATCAATATACATCTTGAATCAAATATTCATCTTTGCACTACAGGCCAAAGATATTCATCAGTCGGTCATGTTCATCTCAACACCTGTACATCTTTGCACTACGGGCCAAAGATATTCATAAGAAAATCTACCATCTTTGCACTGCAGGCCAAAGATATTCAGTAATTTCATCTTTCAGGACTGAGGATGATGAAAAATATTTTAAAGAAAATGAATCCAGTGAAACAAAAGAACAAATATTATGGATTCATACTTTAAACAGTCCAAGTTCAAAAATACTTCATAAATAACCATAGTGAAGTAAAATTCAAGAATGATCAAAACATGGATACAATCAAAGCTAGTATCCATAATAGATATTTTGGAAAAAAATGAAAATTTAATTTTTCTGTGAATAGTGTAGTATTCGTGAATAATGTAGTATACGTGAATAGTAACCCCGACACTAAAAGACAAGAATTTCACAAGAAAAATCTTACCAATGCTTTGGCATAATGATATTGAAAAAATAATATCATTTATAAAAAAATAACATCACTTACCTTGAAAAGAATAGTACTTCTGGCTGGAATATCAGATATAACGCTGAAAGAACTTGCACCGTATAGCAACACTCAAAGTAACAAATCACTCACAAGAATACGCTCGATAATATAGAGAGAGAAAACTTCAGTTTTTGGTATGATTTTCAATTCTAACCTAAGCACCCTATTTATAGAAAAATGCTTAGAACACCAAATCAGAAAATTTAATAAAATAATAATATAATTAACAAATTTCTTATGCCCACTTTCTTAGATTTGAATTCAGCAATTTACATCACATGCAAGACCCACAATTAATGACAAAAACATTTTTCATATTAAAAATAATTAAAACTTCCAAAAATCAATTATTTTAGAATTTCGAAACTTCAATAATTCATAATAAATAGCCCTTTTGTCTG
This sequence comes from Panax japonicus, assembly GCA_020205505.1. Taxonomy (NCBI): domain Eukaryota; kingdom Viridiplantae; phylum Streptophyta; class Magnoliopsida; order Apiales; family Araliaceae; genus Panax; species Panax japonicus. The sequence continues at coordinate 37,503,219 of CM035102.1, read as the reverse complement.
AAAAATTCAAACCATATGTCTTTTCCATAACGAATTTCATTCTCTACAACTTTGCAGAAGAAAGTTTTTCCAAATTCCAAACAGAAACTGACCGAAATTCACAAACGGACATTTTTACAGGATATAATCAAATTTCAGTCAAGAAATGGGCCCACGGATATGTTTAACATGTTTTGAACAACTTTTGCTACAAAAATACTATTCCTCCTCATTATTATATCCCACATTCATTGTAAAAATATCCCACATTCATATATCCCACATTCATTGTAAAAATATCACCATTATTATATTATTAAAATATAATAATATATTTAAATAAATTATTTTATCAAAAAAGATAAAATATTAATTTTCAACAATTGTCACATTAAAATTTTTCTCAATGTATATCCACATAAAATGAATATTTTCCTTATCATATAAATTAATAATTAACTATTCATAAATAATATTACAGAATCACAATACTGGCAACCACGCTGTTCTCAGGAAAGTGTGGGCTGTCCAATAAGGATTTCTCCTTACTGGCGCGCAATTAGGTGACCAAATCTCTCCTTAGACAGAATTTTCTAGACATTTCCAATAATGTTTTATAATAATATTATTTAAATAATGTGAATTAGTGATCTGATAATGAAAATACTATGTAGTAATAATTATTGAAACAACAATAATATAAAATATCAACGTAGTAATTATTGAATCAATATAATAAAATATTGAACAGTAACTACTGTAACAATTATTAAGTAGTGCCTTCTTATATAAGAATCAATAATTGGTGTAATACCGTGTGCTACTGTGTTTTAACCACCGGGTATTTTAACAGTATTAACGGTAACAACTACGCCGTTATTTGTAAACAACTTATATTTGTCATTTTCTTCATCCAATCGCTTTTCGTTATGTGGCCCACACAAGGCTGCGCCGTCGTACGAATATTCCCCGACAGTAAGAATATTCCACGACCAAATGTATATTCTCCGACAACAATGAATATTTTATAACCACTTGCTTATTTGAAATATTTGCGCATTTTACCCATAACTAACCACATTAATCAAATCAACCCTTACTATTTCAAAATAATAAATAGAGTAATTTTAATTTCATTTATAATATGTTGGGGTCTTACATCATGTCTAGTTAATTTCTTACATCTAAGATGGAGATGAAATTAAATAATTATTCATTATAATATTTTTCCATCTCTTCTATTATTTATGTTTTTATTTTTATTAATTTCTCCTTCAAGTTTTGTTACTGAAAAACCTTCGTTTTATAGTTTTTAAGTGATTTTAAATTAATTAAGAGGTTTTGATAGATTATTGTTAAGATATGAGTGTTCTATAATCCATGCTTGCTCAAAAAAGTTTTGATGGGTTATAGTTGATCCTTGTGGGCGAGGAAATCGCGCCTTTCTTGTTTAGGGTTTCGTGTTGGCTGAGGAGGAGAAAAATTCACGAAGAATACAAAATTGATTGATTGATTGTAGAGGGGAGAACGACAGGTAGGCGATTACTCCAACGACGCGTGGAAGAACCCCTAGGATCCGAAAACCGTGTTAGGGTTATTGGGATTCCAAGAGCCTTCTTCAGTTCTTGGAGTTGAGAGAGTGTTCGAATCTTATTAGTACTTTTAGGTGGAATATCCAAGCCTTAAGCTACCAAAAGAGTCCTTTGAGTCGTGAGCGAATGTCCCAAACCCTTTTAGTGCTTTTAGGTGGAATATCCAAGCATTAAGTTACCAAAAGAGTCTGAGTCATGTATCTGGAGAGAGGTCCCCTCCTTCATAGAATGGAAGGGCTATTTATAGAGCTTTCTGGAATTTAAGTAATCACATGCCAAGCACATGTATTCAGGAAAATTCCAGAAATACCCTTTAGTCATTAGAATAATGCCCATATCGCCCTGTCCTTCTAGCCACCAATCCAATCCCTCAATCAATTCCCAAAACGAGCCGCCTCCACGAGCCTTCTGCATCGGGACCCGTCGAGGCTTCTCCCGAGTGTAGTCCCTTTTTTCTGACTTATCCGTTTAATTAGGTTATGCGAACCCTAATTTTCATATTTAATGAGGCCATAGAACCCTAATTGTGAATTTAATTAGGTCATGTGAACCCTAATTTTGCACATGGGCCCACATTTGCCCCCTGCGCGAGAGTCGCATTCCCAAATAGACGATCGCGCAAGAATACTTCCATACTGAAAAATCTTCTGAAAATCTTTCCATAGTTTGCCCAATATTTGCTTCCTTATTTTTTTTTCTGAAAATTAAGACAAGGAAGATCATCAAATATTACCAAATAAAATTTAATTTAATAAAATCCTTCTTTTCGTAAACCAAATCTTTCCTTTTTACCAAATGAAATCAAATCATAATTTTATTTTGGAAATAAAATTAAATCTAAATTTTATTTTAGAAATATGATCAAATCATAATTTTATTTTGAAAATAAGATCAAATCTTAATTTTATTTGAAAGCAAAAGATTTTATATATATATATATATATATATATATATATATATATATATATATATATATAATCCATTTTCGAAAATTACCCCTTGTTGGGAATAAAATTAAATCTTCTTTATATTTGATTTTGAAGATAAGACTCTTCCTTATTATCATTAAGAAGGAAAATCAAACATATATTTCGAAATTTCCCTTTGTTAGGAATAAAATCAAAAATCAAATCTATTCTATATTTAGGAAATAATATTTTTATATGTTTCCATTTAGAAATAAATTCAAAGATACTTATCTTTTTGGAAATCAGCTTGAACCCTTCCCTTAATGAAAAAAAGAGTGATCGCTTCCTTTTTCGTTGCAAGCATACTTTGGGGCTATACATGTATTCGTATGTATGCATCTCCCAAGCCAACATGGCCAAACCCTAGGTGGCCTAAGGCAACATGGTTGAACCCTATAGGAAAAATGAAGTTTAAATGAAAAAATGAAGTTTTTGGAGGATCAACTACTATTTTGATCATAATTTTTCACTCATTTGGAGTTTCGGGACCAATAATATATCAAAACGAAGCTAGCGAGGAGCCCTACAAAGCCAACATGGCCGAACCCTAGGTGGGCTAAGGCAACATGGGCGTTTAACTCGTTTAGAGTTTTGGGGTCCATAATATATCAAAACAAAGCTAGCAAGGAGCCCTACGAAGCCAACATGGCTGAACCCTAGATGGTTGAACCCTAGGGGGTCGAACTCTAGAGGGCCGAACCCTAGGGGGTTTTTGGAAGAGCAGTTACTATTTTGATCATAACTTTTGACTCGTTTGGAGTTTCGGGGCCCATAATATATCAAAACAAAGCTAGTGAGGAGTCCTACGAAGCCAACATGGTTGAACCCTAGGTGTCTGAACCCTAGGTAGCCGAACCTTAGGGGGGCCGAACCCTAGGGGGGTTTTTGGAAGATTAATTACTATTTTGATCATGACTTTTAACTCGTTTGGAGTTTCGGGCCCCATAATATATCAAAATGACCATATCAATGAGCCCTACAAAAGTCATCACTACGCCATGACATATGCCTTTAGAAGTCCAAAAAGGCTCTGAAGGATGCCTTTTGGCCGTCCGAAGTTTTTTTCAAAAATTTTCAGGAATTTTCTTCTTGCATAAATGTACTCCCTAACTCTTTCTGACATTGTTTCATCTTCTTTTCAGGTGTTTTGAAGCTTTACTCTCAGACATTCCTCTTTGCCATGGTGAGCACTTCGAGCTCAAGAACTTTATTTGACGTCCCTTACTTGCTTCTTTAGATCCCTTATGCTGAACTCTTTTTTTTTCTTGCAGGCCCTCCCTGTTAAACATTCTGCAGACTTGGGAACAACCAAGGAGGCCCCGTTTCTCAATGATTGGGAAATGGCTCCCCTCCTTTGGTCTTTTCGTCGTCTTTTGGAAGCAAGTCCAAACTTATGCCCGTACAACTTTTCCTCCACTATAGAAGGAAGGCTTGTTTCTATATCCAACGACTTGTGGAAGTTGGGATGAATTCTTATCTGATTCATCTAACCACCTACAAGAATAGCAGGCCCTACTTGTTGAACATTTTGCAGACTTGGGAACAACTAAGGAGACCCCATTTCTCAATGATTTGAAAAGGGCTCCCCTCCTTTGGTCTATTCATTGTCTTTTGGAAGCAAGTCCAAACTTATGACCGTACAACTTTTCCTCTACCATAGAAGGAAGGCTTGTTTCTATATCCAACGGCTTTTGGAAGTTGGGATGACTTCTTGTCTGATTCATCTAACCACCTTTTAGAATAACAACATTGGATCGACTAGCTACTTGTGAATGCTGATTATGTGGATATATAACATTTTTCTTGCATCCAGCTATATAAGAACATTCGTATCCAATAGGACCATGGTGTTCTTCTATCTAAATATTCATCACTGCTTGGTGTGAATGTACTGTTAGGTTTGTAATATTCATGAACACAATTAAATTGCGCAAAATTAGCGGAAGCGTGTAAAATAAGAGTTTTAAAAATTTACAAACCATAAACCCGGATCACCCTTTTATGCACAATTATTAATTAAACGAAAAAGAAAGAACAAGAATCATACCCTTGAAGATCTGAGTTTCCTCAGGTACAAGTTCACCTCCAATCCTTTTCGCGTTCAACTTGAATCCACCGGGTTTGGTTCCTTCCTTTGATCAACGTTAGCCACCCAAGTGTTTGGCCTCTAGAGGTGATCCGCCAAGGAAGAAGAAGGATTCAAAAAGATGGGTGGTTGGCTAAACCCTAGTTTTTCTATCTCTATAGAAAAAGGCGTACTCTCCCAACTATTGGAATTACGTATTCTAATAATACGTCAACCTCTCTTTCACCCATAATAAGACTCCTCTTATTTATAGATGTGGGCAACCCATCCTTAACAATTAAGGAATTGGGTTTTATTTTAATTAATTAAACTCTTTTAATTAATTAGGCTCCTAATCTTATTAGGAATAATTAATTAACCTTTTAATTAATTAAGCTCCCTAATCTTATTAGGGATAATTAATTAAACTCTTTTAATTAATTTGCCTCCTAATCCTATTAGGATATTTGAGAGTACTTTTATTAATTAATTCCCAAACTCCTTTAGAAATTAAATAATAATAATTGTAATAATAATAATAAGACTCCTCTTATTAATTTATATTTAATATTTCCAAAATATTAAATAATAAATATTAAACTATTTAATTTATTCTATCACCATAGATTAAATTAAATATACTTAACATATTATTACGATTATGCCATTAACTTCTTAAATAATTATTCTTCCTTTTATGGTGTGACCATATAGGTTCTCCATATTAAACTAGTTGTGAATAAATCAATTAGAACAATTCTAATCTTATTTAAATAAATAAATTAAACTAATAATTTATTTAAATATATAATATTTATTCTACAATAGGGATAAGCCTCCCTCCCTAGCGATCAACGACTTTCCAGATAATATAGATTTCAACATTAATCATAAAAGAACCTTTGAGTAAATAGTTACCGTACAATTCAATCCTTCCACCATACAATGTCCCAATTAAATATAAGACATGGAATTACTATCAAGTCTTATTTTATTTAATTATATGTATTTCGACTCTTAAATGCACAACTCCAAATAATGCAAATTAGAAACTCCTTTCTAATTTCATTCTGCCTTGGCCAAGGACTACTGAGTTGTCATTTATCGAATCACATAGGACATTTCTTTTCTTTTACTAGAAGTGGTATATTCTTTATTGATCATACATTATCTCCATGTACAACTTATTATACCCAAGCATACCCTTTGATATACCCTAAGGGTCTTAAGGAATAAGTCAAAGTATAACTCATCATACACAAGATACTATGATGATCTCAAGTCCAAGGATCACTTGTACTACTATCACTACAGGAATTCCTATTGACAGGCAAGTAAAACTCCATTAGGTATTCCTTAGCGAGTCACGTTCAGTGAACTTATTCTCTAATAAGCACCTACATACTTGCTTTAGTTTCTCCACACAAATAATCATGAGATCAATCATCCTCATCCAATGAGCAAGCAACGTATGTACCAATCTATCCGGATTCATTAATCCCCAATTTAGTAATCCAATGATTGGGAACTATTTTAGTTTTAAGCTTTCTAAGAATTTAGATCTCATTAGAATGATCATCATCATTATTCTAAAAGCATTGCTTAAAACTATGGGTTTATCACATATTATAAAACAGCATCATGTAGATAATTAAAAGCCTTTAATAAATTAATACTTTTTATTAATAAATGAATAAGATTGTTACAAAGTATATGCTTTATCATCAAACATGATTGGCTTGTGTGCATATTACTTTCAATCTCCCACATGCACTAAAGCCAATCGTCATGGTATCTCATACTCTTCTTCTCTAAGTGACGATTATTCTGCTGTTGGATAAGCTTTAGTTAATGGATATGTAATGTTGTTCTTGAGAGTTCACTATCTCTATAGTGATTTCCCATCTTTCAATGATTCCTATAATCAAAAGAAAGTGCCACAACACATGTTTAGATCTAAGATGAGACTTAGGGACTATTCCTAGTTCTGTAATGAACTTTTCATCCTAACAATCAACTTGTAGCTTCATTTATAGCTATATACTTTGTCTTTATCACTAAACCAACAACTCTTTGTTGTTTGGAACCTTTCCAATTCACTGCACCACCGTTCAAGGTAACCCTTTACCTTAAAGTGGATTTTCTGTCATCTTGGTCTGTCTGAAAAACTTGAGTTTGTTAAGCCCTCTAGTTTTAATTCATACCCGCCATGAATTATATCACATCCTTAGTGTTGGTTAAGTACTTTAAGATGTTTTTCACTATCTCACAGTGAGCTTCTCCAGAATATGACTGATCAACATCAGGTCGCGTATATTTCATTGCATACATGATTGTCACTCATGCGATCTCTCTTTTCAAGAGTCTGTGGGGACTATTAAGAGAGATACACTCCATGGCTCATCAACATGAGATATCTCTTGGAGTTTGCCATGCTAAACGACTTTAGCATCAAATGAATATACGTTCCTTAGGTTAAGCCGAGCATCCTTTTAAATCTATCTATATAGATTTGCATCCCCAATTAAGATACTCTTCCCAAATCATTCATGGAGGAATGTTTAGACAACTTTATCTTTACTGATTATAGCATTAGTATGTCATTCCTTATCCGTAATATATCAACATATAATACTAGAAATTTCATGACGCTCCCACTGACCCTTTTGTACACACTAGGTTCATTCTTGTTTTTGATAAAATCAAACTTTTTGATTATCATATCAAAATGAATGTTCCATTTTTGAGAAGATTGCTTCAATCTATTTCTCTGAGTGTCTACAACTCTTACCTCATCGTATGTAACTTGATCATCATCTTCTATGATACGTACCTCATCATCATCATACATGATGAATCCATACCTCCTAGGTATCTTCGGTACTATTCCAGATTTACGATTCGGTTGTGGTACAATAGGTCTATCTATAGGTTCCTCTTATTTGACTTGTAGTGTTTTGTGGTTCTTGAACTTTTCAAGATGTATTATCCTCCCACTAGCCCTTTCAATGATAAACATCTTTATCTTAGAAGGCAGCATGTTTCGCAACAAACACCTTTTGCTAAGTAAGATTATAGAACATATGCCCTAAACTTACTTTAGGATGTCCCACAAATCTGTACTTGTCAAATTTTGTCCCAAGCTTATCCTTTGAAACCGTTTCACATAAGTTGGACAACCCCTTATCTTAACATACTTAAGATTAGGAATCCTCCCTGTCCATAACTTTTATGGAGTCTTGGGGCCGGATTTTGAGGTTACCTTTTTGTAGATATGCAACCATTTCTAGGACATTATCCCAGAAGAATACTGGAATGTCGGTAAAATCATTATGGACCGCACCATGTCCAACAAGGTACGATTTTTCCATTCAGATACATCAATCAATTATTGCGTATCAGGAGGCATCCATTATGAGAAAACCATTTGAGATGATCTAGAAACTTATTGCACAAGTATTTATTCCTTGATCTAATCAAAGAATCTTAATACTTTGTCAATTTGTTTCACTTCTGAATTCTTTGAACCTTTCAAATAATTCATACTTGTATTTCAGCGAATACATACATTCAACTCTTTGAATGATCATCTCATTTTCTTATACTAGTTTGTTCAATTTGCAAAATTATTTTTAACGTAAGTCAAGTATATAAAATCCATTAAGTAATATTCCATTTCTATACAAAACATTATTATTATAAATAGAACGACAATTGTTCTTAAATATAATATCAAAGATTTTATTGTCTAACAATAAAATGGAAATAATGTTTCCAACAAGTACTGGAATATAATAACAACTTATTGACTTAATAGACTTGCCCGTAGGCATTGCTAAACTATAAGTTTCTATGGCTAATGTGGCAACCTTTGCTTCATTTCCCACACATAGGTTTACTTATATTTGTTTAGATTTCTACTTCTATTTGGTCCCTTCATAAATCTATATTTATGATAACCAAAGTCGGTATCCAATACCCAAGTAGAACCTTGACTTAAAGAAAAATTTATTTTAAATCATGAACAAAATTGTATTTGTAACCGAAACTTCACTAAGCTTCTTTAGTTAGCCTCTGCAAGATGCTTTTCTCAGTTTCTTTCCAGTGCCCAGGCTTATTACAGTGGAAGCAAACTCCTTTGCTATCCATATCAGTTTTGTTCTTATTATCCTTTATTTACGCCTTTCTGTTTAACTTCTTAGAATCATTCTTCTTTTCAGAAGATCCTTTGGCCCCTACCAGTAAGACTTGGTCTTTCTTGGTTGGAAAGTGACTCTCAACATTTTTCAACATGTTAAGCAAATCAGCGAGGCTGATATCTAGCTTGTTCATATGAAAAATTCACAACAATTGTGAAATGAGTCCGGGAGTGAGTGCAAGATCAAATCTTGGCTCAACTCTCCATCCATGACAAAACCCGTTGTCCTAATTGATCAATCAAATTGATAATGTTAAGGACTTTTATCTGTACTATAGTGTCATTGGCCATTCTAGATCGGAAGAGCTCCTTAGATATCTGATATCTATCAGTCCTACTTTCCTTACCATCAACAACTTGATGTGCAGGAATATAATAGGAGCATCCATATTTTTATGCTGACGCTGAAGCTCATTACTCATGGATGCGAGCATGATGCATTGACCCAACTATGCATCATCTAGCCACTTTCTAAAAGTAGCAATATCTTCCTCAGAGGCATTGTCTGCAACCATTGCAGGGATAGACGTATTAAGGACACAAGATAGCTTTTCAGCCGTGAGAACTATTCTCAATTTTCTTAATCAATCCATTTAATTTGGTCCGGTTAAATAAGAATCTAATATGCTATGCAGTGATAGTAATTTAGAGATTGTAAAAATTTGTAAATGAATTTGTAATTAACAACATTTTAACATACATTCTTTTATTAATTACCAAAATAAATTAGGTCTTGTTTTAAATTGGTATCTCCCACTATTTTCTTCAAACTATATTACCCTCAATATATATAGTTCGACAATATCTAATTAAAGATATGCTAGTGAGAATAAGGATCCCATTTCAAATGTATATAGCCTTGTGTGTGCACAACAAACTATATATAAATAAATAGGTAGACAACTCTTGTCAATTACATCAACTATGTAACTCCTTGTATTTTGCCTCTTAAATCGTAATGGTCAAGTGTGTGCACATCCGAACTAAAATGATTTAAGTTAAGTCAGACCCAGCATTTCCATATAAGTGAAGAGAAAACTACAGCCCTTGTGTGTGCACAACAAAGCAGTAATGTTCAATTCCTTATAAACATCATATGTAATAAAAACAACATCTTAAATATTTAATACTCGCCTTGTGTGTGCACAACAAACTCATATTAAATATTCAATACTCTATTGTTTCTATCATGCTAGAAGGCGACGTTCGATATTCCAAATATCTTTGAACGTTACAACTTAATATAAAATATTTGAGGGGTTTGCTATTAATTTGTCTCATCTTGTTTAGCGTGCATGCACATATATATATAAAATACGCGTCATATTAATGAACATGCGAAGCATGTTTGCATAATATATAATATATATAGTATAAACATGCACATATAGAATACTATATTCTATCTGGATTGATTATGGACTTTATTCTAGTTTGGTTCACTAGAGCCACCAAGTGAACCAAAAGGCCAAACCCTAGGGGTGCAAGAATTAATATTTAAATATAACTATTACATTTAAACTCGGGCTTCATTACAAACGGGTCTTCAAGCGGTCCTTGCTCCTTGATCTCCAATTTTTTTAAAATAATTCTAACTATTCTTATTACAAAACTATTTAATATAAATAGAAACCTTAATCAGCAGTCAAAGGGAAGTACATAGGAGGGAGTTAGAATTTACATTAAGAAAAAATTAGAGAAGACGAGGTACGCAGACCCCATTTAATAAAACTCATACATTCATGCATCCAACTAAAATAAAATCCAATCACATTGGTCAATAGTCCATAATCAATCCCATTTATTATCATACACATCACCATATGCATCAATAAATAACATTCATCTCATGAATAATAAGCATTCAATATATATATTGATATCATTTAATGGGCAAATTTTGTTAGTATAAAATCTAATTTGAATAAAAAAAAACTCCTTTATTTTAATCCAAATTTAAATTAAAATAAAACTATTTTATTTTAATTTATCTAATTTTGAATAAAATAAACTATTTTATTTTAATCAAAATCTTTAATCAAAATAAACTCCTTTATTTTAATTAATTATGGAATCCAATTCCAAGTAAAAAAAAATACCGTGAATCACCCGTTCCTTTGATTTCCGTATGCATCTAATGCATTATGATATGTAAATATATAATCTATATAAATTATGAGCAAGAACAGGATGTATTCACACTGTAGTAACCTTTTTATATATATATATATATATATATATATATATATATATATATATATATATCAGTAATCATACATCCTTTACATGAAAGCATCTGAATCAGATTACCGAAGCCGTGAATCTCCGCAACCCTTGAATAAAACAGATACAGCGAAAAAAAAACAAAATGATTTCGCGATTTTTTTTTTTAAATAAATTTTATACAATAAATTATGCCCAAAAAATTTGTTCAAAACACATATCAACATACATATTAAATTTGAACAATTAATAATTTGCATAAATGTTTGGCTCTGATGCCACTGTTAGGTTTGTAATATTCATGAACACAATCAAATTGCGCAAAATTAGCGGAAGCGTGTAAAATCAGAGTTTTAAAAATTTACAAACCATAAACCCGGATCACCCTTTTATGCACAATTATTAATTAAACGAAAAAGAAAGAACAAGAATCATACCCTTGAAGATCCGAGCTTCCTCAGGTACAAGTTCACCTCCAATCCTTTTCGCGTTCAACTTAAATCCACCGGGTTTGGTTCCTTCCTTTGATCAACGTTAGCCACCCAAGTGTTTGACCTCTAGAGGTGATCCACCAAGGAAGAAGAAGGATTCAAGAAGATGGGTGGTTGGCTAAACCCTAGTTTTTCTATCTCTATAGAAAAAGGCGTACTCTCCCAACTATTGGGATTACGTATTCTAATAATACGTCAACCTCTCTTTCACCCATAATAAGACTCCTCTTATTTATAGATGTGGACAACCCATCCTTAACAATTAAGGAATTGGGTTTTATTTTAATTAATTAAACTCTTTTAATTAATTAGGCTCCTAATCTTATTAGGAATAATTAGTTAACCTTTTAATTAATTAAGCTCCCTAATCTTATTAGGGATAATTAATTAAACTCTTTTAATTAATTTGCCTCCTAATTCTATTAGGATATTTGAGAGTATTTTTATTAATTAATTCCCAAACTCCTTTAGAAATTAAATAATAATAATCGTAATAATAATAATAAGACTCCTCTTATTAATTTATATTTAATATTTCCAAAATATTAAATAATAAATATTAAACTATTTAATTTATTCTATCACCATAGATTAAATTAAATATACTTAACATATTATTACGATTATGCCATTAACTTCTTAAATAATTATTCTTCCTTTTATGGTGTGACCCTATAGGTTCTCCATATTAAACTAGTTGTGAATAAATCTATTAGAACAATTCTAATCTTATTTAAATAAATAAATTAAACTAATAATTTATTTAAATAAATAATATTTATTCTACAATAGGGATAAGCCTCCCTAGCGATCAACGACTTTCCAGATAATATAGATTTCAACATTAATCATAAAAGAACCTTTGAGTAAATAGTTATCGTACAATTCAATCCTTCCACCATACAATGTCACAATTAAATATAAGACATGGAATTACTATCAAGTCTTATTTTATTTAATTATATGTATTTCGACTATTAAATGCACAACTCCAAATAATGCAAATTAGAAACTCCTTTTTAATTTCATTATGCCTTGGCCAAGGACTACTGAGTTGTCATTTATCGAATCACATAGGACATTTCTCTTCTTTTACTAGAAGTGATAGATTCTTTATTGATCATACATTATCTCCATGTACAACTTATTATACCCAAGCATACCCTTTGATATACCCTAAGGGTCTTAAGGAATAAGTCAAAGTATAACTCATCATACACAAGATACTATGATGATCTCAAGTCCAAGGATCACTTGTACTACTATCACTACAGGAATTCCTATTGACAGGCAAGTAAAACTCCATTAGGTATTCCTTAGCAAGTCACGTTCAGTGAACTTATTCTCTAATAATCACCTACATACTTGCTTTAGTTTCTCCACACAAATGATCATGAGATCAATCATCCTCATCCAATGAGCAAGCAACGTATGTACCAATCTATCCGGATTCACTAATCCCCAATTTAGTAATCCAATGATTGGGAACTATTTTAGTTTTAAGCTTTCTAAGAATTTAGATCTCATTAGAATGATCATCATCATTATTCTAAAAGCATTGCTTAAAACTATGGGTTTATCACATATTATAAAACAGCATCATGTAGATAATTAAAAGCCTTTAATAAATTAATACTTTTTATTAATAAATGAATAAGATTGTTACAAAGTATATGCTTTATCATCAAACATGATTGGCTTGTGTGCATATTACTTTCATGTACTTTTACTCTGGAGGATGTCTATGTCATCTATCAGTAAGTATTTTCCCCCTGCGCATGAGTCACGCCTTTGGTGAGATGATCGCGCAAAATATTGTAAGTGTTGAAGTCTTGATTCCAGTGTCTGAACACTTCGCGGGGCTTGATGTTTTGCAATCCTCAAAAATGAAAGTCCTAGGAGAGGGAACCTCTATACGGAGCAGACCCTAGAAGGGAAGGACTTTGAGGAGCTCTCCTGGGATATTTTTATAAATCTCCGATCTAATCTTTTTTTACCATCTCTTGAAAATTCTCTTTCGTTTGGAATCAAAAAGTCATTGAGAACCAAACATTTCTTGAAGGCCTGATAGCTTCGAAGTCCTCATAGCCTCGAAGACCTGCTGATAGCCTCGAAGACCTGCTGATAGCTTCGAAGGCCTAATAGCATCGAAGACCTGATAATAGCCTTGAAGATCTACTGATAGCCTCAAAGACCTGCTGAGGGCCTCAAAGTCCTGCTGATAGCCTCGAAGACCTGTTGATAGCTTTGAAGTCCTGATAGCAACGAGGACATGATAATAGCCTTGAAGATCTACTGATAGCCTCGAAGACCTGCTGAGGGCCTCGAAGACCTGCTGATAGCCTCGAAGATCAAGCTTTAGGTATTCCTCTATCTTCAATTCGACAGGTCATGACCTTTGGATCATGAACTTTCGTAGTTCTTTTCATTTCCTGTATCAGGAAATCATGTACATTTATTTCATACAAACTAACACTTGAATCTATACTTTGCTTTTTTTTTTAAAGAAATTGTAAAAAAAAATGTTCAAGTATAAGTGAAAGTTTGTCAATTTATTGATAATAAAATTGCTTTTAACGAAAAAAGCATAATGTTTCATATAATAAATCTTGCTTTTGTCGGTGAAAGCATAATGTTCACTAATTTTAGAGATAAAGTGTAACTTTTTTTGGGGTTGAGGGCTTATACTCAGACGCCTCAATTACTTTTATTAAAGTTGAAAGTATAACTTTTTGGGTCTGAGGGCTTATAGTCAGGTGCCTCATTCACTTTTGATGATAAAGTGTAACAATCGGGTGCCTCGTCACTTGGGTCGTCTAATTTCTTGGCAAGTACAGTCTACGAGGACTTAAAAACCTCGTCACTTGGGTTGTCCAATATTTTGGCAAGTGCAGTCTATGAGGACTTGAAATCGGGTGCCTCGTCACTTGGGTCATCCAATTTTTTGGCAAGTGCAGTCTACGAGGACTTGAAATCGGGTGCCTCGTCACTTGGGTCGTCCAATTTCTTGGCAAGTGCATTGTACGAGGACTTGACCACCGTTTAGAGTGGATCGCCATCTTTGGTGGTTTTTTTTAGTCGTCAATTCTTGTGCCTACTCCCTTGGTCATCCAATTTACTTGGCAAGGGATATTCCTGAGGACTTAAACAACCATTTTTGGTGGACCACCATCTTGGGTGAATTTTTAATTCATCTGTAGTTCAGAGTTTGTTCGATGGTACGTAGAACCAATATTTGAGTTCTTGACTTTCGGGACTGCACCATGAGTGATGGTCTTGCACGTTTCTTCTCCTAGTTCAATCTCCCCGGTCGCCAATTTCTCATGGTATATCCTCCATAGACTGTAACAGTCCATAGTGGAATGCCCTGCGTATTGGTGGTATACATAGAAGTCTAATCTTCTATTCATTTCTTCAGATACAACCGACTGGGGCCTTGGAGGTTTCACCACTCCGTGCTCGACCCATTGTTCGTACAGGCTCCTGAACTCCTTCTCGCTGCATGTGATAGCCTTTGGAACTGGCATTGTGGTATACTTGTCTCTATGCTTTTCTCTACTTCGTTCAAATTTCTCATTCTTCTCCTTCTTGCCCCCTTGTAGTTTTGACTGAGAATCCACCAAAGCCACAGTTGTTGTCCTCTTGCTCTTCCATGTATCCATTGCATGACTGGTGGAGAATGTCATGATTCCCCCCTAGTCTTGTGCAAAAGATGAGAGGGTCGCAAATGAATCACACGCCTTGGTAATGAGGTGGGGCTTGAAAGAGTCTAAAGCACCATTGTTGCATATGCTAACCAAGTTCTTTTCTTCAACTGGTTCTACACACTTCTGTGCTTGGGCCCTGAACCTGTCAACGTAATCTGACAGCTCTTCATTCGGCTTCTGCTTAAACCGCATGAGCTCTACAATGGTTACCTATTTCTGCACATAGAAAAACTTCTTAAAAAATTGTAATTTTAGGTCATCCCAATCATGGACTGACCCCTTCTCCAAATTATAGTACCAACTGAAGGCACTATCCGTCAAAGTCTTGTTGAATTCCCGCATCAATAAGTTGTGGTTGTTCACTTTATCATATCCTAGCCACGGAGACATCGACTCTACAAGCATGTCAATATGTTCCCTGGCATTTCCTTTCTCTTCGTTGTATTTTGGAAATTATGGGGGATGCTCAATATACCCTGTCAGGTAAGGTTACCTCCGAATGTGTGCCGGGTAAGGTAGAGTAAAGTCTAACTCCGAGGGTCGGGATGTCTGCCTACGAAGTTGATTGATCACATCAATCATATCATCCTTCGTCACGTACTGGCTCGTGGCATGAACTCTTTGGGGTGTTGTGACATACTGTTGTACCGGTGGTGTGTATGGTTGATGCACACTTGCATCGTGCAAAGCTGGCACTAGTGGCAGTTGCTGGCTCACTCGCTGGACATGGATTGGGATGGTTGGCATCTGCACCTGTGAAAATACTGGGAGAGCAGTTGGGATGCTGTTTGTCTGAGGTTGGCTTGCTTCCAACATAGGTTGTGGCATTTCACCACTGTTCTAGGGCTCTAAGTTGATTATTGGAATCGATTGACTTTTCATCAATGGAGGTACAATATGGTTTTCTTTGTTGTTGCTCCCATTGTTGTTATCCTCCACTCCTTCTTGTTTTCTCTGCGAACTGTCTGGGAACATGGCCTTGAAGGTAGGGATCTGCATCAACTGCTGGCGAAAATTCCCCATTTCCTCTTGCTTCCTCTGCATTTCCAGCATCATGTTCATCATCATCCCTTGTCCTTCTCGTACTTCCTTCAACACCTTGAGCATCTCCAGTTGCACTGCATTTACTTGCTCTCCACTTGCATCCTCACCTTGCCCTCCTACGTTGGTTTGTTGTTGATTGCCCATATGTGGTGATGTCGAACTTCCTTCTGAAGCGTCTTCAATAAGTTGTTGGTCAAAATCCAGATTTGCGCTTTGGAAAGCTTGAGTTGCTTTCCTTGGAACTGGATCCGGTGAGGTAATGCTATCTGTTGGTAAAGTAACTCTTCTTGTAGTTCTCCCACTTCGAGTTATGGGCATACCCTTCAAGAATTCTACACCTCCCCAGCAGAGTCGCCAAATAAATGTGGGCAAGGGAATCGCGCCTTGCTTGTTTAGGGTTTCGTGTTGGCTGAGGAGGAGAGAAATCCACGACGAATACGAAATTGATTGATTGATTGTAGAGGGGAGAACGACAGGTGGGCGATTACTCCAACGACGCGTGGCAGAACCCCTAGGATCCGGAAACCGTGTTAGGGTTATTGGGATTCTAAGAGCCTTCTTCAGTTCTTCGAGTTGAGAGAGTGTTCGAATCTTATTAGTGCTTTTAGGTGGAATATCCAAGCTTTAAGCTACCAAAAGACTCCTTTGAGTCGAGAGCGAGTGTCCCAAACCCTTTTAGTTCTTTTAGGTGGAATATCCAATCCTTAAGTCACCAAAAGAGTCTTAGTCATGTGTCTGGAGAGAGGTCCCCTCCTTCATAGAATGGAAGGGCTATTTATAGAGCTTTCTGGAATTTAAGTAATCACATGTAAAGCACATGTCTTCAGGGAAAATTCCAGAAATACCCTTTAGTCATTAGAATAAAGCCCATATCGCCCTGTCCTTCTAGCCACCAATCTAATCCCTCAATCAATTCTCAAAACGAGCCGCCTCCACGAGCCTTCTGCCTCGGGACCCATCGAGGCTTCTCCCGGGTCTAGTCCCTTTATTTCTGACTTATCCGTTTAATTAGGTTATGTGAACCCTAATTTGCACATTTAATGAGGCTGTGGAACCCTATTTGTGCATTTAATTAGGTCATGTGAACCCTAATTTTGCACATGGGCCCACAATCCTTAAACTTTCATAGTCTAAGCGTGCTCACGTTAATTGTAAAATTGCTAAATTAAAGGGAAGGGAGGTCAAAATCATAATTAACTTATAAAAATAGATAAGATTGAATTACTTATTATGTTTATTGTTTAATGAATTCAGATTCCTAAATTGTTTCCTCAATATTCATTTTCATATTCTAGTTAATCAATCTTCAATTTTTATTTCTAATTCGCCTAAATTAAATATTAAGGATACATTAAAGTTAATCTAGTTTATGTGATTCAACTTATACTTGTCAGTTCTTCTGACACTATGCACTTGCAGTTACATATTTTTAACACATCATAAAGCCTTCTATTTATAGATTTTTGAAGTTAAGGGCAAAAAGGTCATTTGGTATTTTGTATTGAAATTCAACTGCTAGGATGTGTTGATTTAAAATTGGAAGGCCCGGATGAGTTTTCTTGCAATGAAGCACACAGATTGGGAAAGGGAAGAAACATCAATTTTTCAAAATCTTTGGCATTTAATGAATATGCCTATGACTTATTCCTTACAAAACATTTCCATTCAGTAAAAGGCAAAAAGGTTTTAAGCCGTGGGCATTTAATTTCTCCACATGGGCATTACACACATGCACTATTTTCCAGCATATTCGGTTAACAAGGTGGAGACTTATCAAGCCTTCACATTTCTCTTTACTCACACTAACACACACGGTCATGCACACATACACGAGCATACACGAATATATGAATATTCATAAATTTACATGGATATATATGTACACGAATACATACACATTTTGTAATTACTTTTTGCACATATTTTGTAATTACTTTTTGCCCCTTTTTAATTTGTGGAAATAATTTTTGAAAGCTTTAAATAAAAGACTTAAATATAATTTATTTCCTTAAATTATAGGCCATATTCCACTTCGGTGATTCACATTTCAATTTTGTCAACTAGATGATTGAACTTTTAATTTTTTTCAATTTCATTCAATTGAGGCTGCCACGTCAGAAATTGCTGACGTGACCTGCTGACTAGACAAGTTAATGCTTACGTGTAATTAAAAAATATTATTTTAATTATCTCTTCTAAACATCAAAGGGTAAATATGTCCAATCATTATTAAATATAACCAAACCTAACCAATATCATTAAACTCATCCTTGTTCCTTCTCTAAATCATCAGCGCAGTCGAGGGTGGCGGCGACAAGCTTTTCGGCTGTCATGGACGCCGGTCCAATCACGAATAGTGATGACAAGCTCGTTGACAACGTTGAGGAAGGATGAGGAATCTGTAGAATCGGACCAAATAGGACGGTAGGAGGATTCTTAGCACTGTGGCGAGCCATCTGGAGGATATCGTCGAAATTGTAGTTTGGTGATTCCCTTGCTTTTGCAAACGACTGTAGAATGTTGTTTTGAACTCAATTTTTTAGTAAGGTTTTGATTTTTTGGGTGTATTTGTTAGTTTTGTTGCTGGGGAAGACAGTACATGAATATAGAAAGAAATGATAAAATACCTCCTTGGGGTCACTCAACATATTAACGATTGAAGCATCAATTGCATCCTGGTTTTCGACCTTAGAGGCCCTAGCAACATACAAGACAACAGTATCCTTATCTGTGTTTTTCGAGAAGACCTCAATCAAGGACTTGTCAACTGTAAGCATGTTAAGTGTCAGGGTTCTGGTCTTGTCACTGCAAAACACATCCATTCCAACCATCTCCTCAATGGGGTTTTGGGTTATATGTTTCCGGTGATTTGATTTCTGGGTTCTGGTTCTTTGTTTTGGTCTGGTCGATCTATGTTTTATCTCGATTGGGTTTCATGTTTTCTCTGTTCATGTTTCGATTGGGTTGCTGCTTCCCATGTTTTTAGCTTTATTTGTTCTGATTTTATTTTGGATCTGAAAATTGGGTTGTGTTCTTTAAATCAATTTTGATTTTGTTTTGGTATCCTCTGCTCTTCATCTTCGCCGGCAAACATGGTGTGGGCTGAAATCTGGGGGCAGGGGTGTTGATTTGTTTGGTCTAGATGTATTAAAGAAAAGGTTGTGACCATTTTACCCTTTAATATATTTAAAATGTTTAATCACAAAATAAAAAACTATTTTTTATACACATCATGCCCCACCTAGATAGCCACGTCAGCAATTTCTGACGTGGCAGCCTCAATTGAATGGGATTGAAAAAAATTAATAGTACAATCATCTAATTGACAAAATTGAAAAGTGAATCACTGAAGTGGAATATGGCATATAATTTAAGGTAGTAAATTATATTTAAGCCTAAATAAAATTACTTTGAAATGAATGGTCCGAAAGAAGCAATTGATGAGCACAGATTGAAAAATTTTCAACCCATACAATTTTGACTTGCCAAAATTTATCTCCTCCAAATTCAATTTTTGACCTAATAAAATTTTTGCCAAGTTTTGTATTTCTTAGCCACATGTGTTCAAGCAATTCCTTCAAAGAGAATGAAGGTTGTTCAGCCCCTTTTATTTTACTCCATTCATTTATAAAAGATTGTCATTTTAGAAGAAAAAATTTGTTCCAATTTATTTATCGTTTACAATTTTTTAGAAGAATAAATTATTTTCTTTCCTATATCACCCCTACTTTCTCTCATTGTCCCAATAATTTTTTTTCCTTGTATTAATAGTTTTCAACTTCCCATAAATGGGTAGTGATGGAATTTCAAACAAATTTTAATTGTTAAATGATAATATTAAATGACTTTCTTAATCCATCTACAAAAATTTTAAACGACATTTTTTTAGAAACGGAGATAGTATTACTTAGACATGGGCATACATACATATCCAACACATGGGAAAAAGAAATATAATTAATGCACTTCATTTTGCAAGTTTCAAGTGAACGGATGAAAGAAGCAAAAAAAGCTTTAAGCCTTATTCCTCACAAGGGCACATACTTGATGCTTCACAAATTCCAAGTTTCAAGTTATTTTCGGAAAAAGCACAAAAATAAGGCATTTTACTTTCTTTGTGCTTTTATATTAAATATATTAATATATTATTTTAAAAACCTTAGTAAAAAAATCTTTTAGAAATAATAGGAGTTTCTTTACCTTAAGAAATGTTAGGAAAAATATTAATTCAATAAGATTGAAAAAAAACCCCAGGGATTAGAATATGAAAAAAAAAACCATTTTAAAGATTCAGTTCCTATTTGTCTTTGGGTAAAATGCAAAGTCGACCACTGAACTTTAGTGGTTTTTGGGTATTGAGCCCTTTTATTTTGGTTAATGCAAATTGAGCCCCTTTTTATTAAAAATTTTGGACTTCGAGCCCCAGGCGCCACATGTGCGTTGACCTGTGTACGTGGCACCTACGTGGCACACGTGGAAGATCTGACGTGAACATTTTTTATTTAATTTTACACGTGGACGGGCTGACATGGCGAATATTGAACTTTATCCCAAAAAATATGTTGCTGTACAGATTCAAACTCTAGACCTCTAATTTGAAACTTTGGCCCAATGACCACCCGAGTACCACGATCATAGCTACTATTATTTCGCAAGGATTAATATTTATAACTGAACAAATCATTTCTCCCAAATTAAAACAGATCCCCTTTCCTTAGATCTGTTATGTACATACATAAATGTACATAACTAATTGCATTATAATAATAATAATAATAATAATAATAATAATAATAATAATAACATATAATAATAATAACATATAATATAATTTTATTCATTATTTAATTAAATAAAATTATTTTACAATAAATTTGAATTTCTCGGTTGTTACATTCTTCCCCCCTTATAAAGATTTTGTCCCCAGAATCTCGTCTTACATTACACAAATAATTGAGGATAATCCTTCCTCATCTTTTCTTCTAATTCCCATGTTGCTTCTTCGGCATCGTGGTTCTTCCATAACACCTTTACTGAAGGTATAACCTTGTTGCGCAGAACTTGCTCTTTTCTATCGATAATTTAAATAGGCATTTCTTCATACGTTAAGTCCTTCTCGATATGAATAGGCTAATACTCGATTACGTGCTTATAATCTAGCTTATAAGGGGGTAAAACAGATACATGAAACACATTATGTATTCGTTCTAAGTCTAGAGGTAATGCTATCATATAAGCTACCTCACCTACCTGTTTTAACACTTCAAAAGGTCCTATAAACCTTGGACTTAACTTTTCCTTCTTTTTAAAGCGTATCTTTCCTTTCCAGGGAGATACCTTTAGAAATACATAGGAGACTACTTCAAACTCCCTATTTACTCGATGCAAGTCCGCATACTTTTTCTGTCTGTCTTGTGCTGCTACGAGACGAATCCGTATTAATTTCACTACATCCGCTGTCTGATGCACTAATTCTGGCCCTAGCATTCGGCTTTTTCCCACTTCGTCCTAACACAATGGTGTTCTGTACTTCCTTCTGTATAAAGCTTCATAAGGCGGCATGCCTATGATTGCATGATAACCATTGTTATACGTAAATTCTACTAACGGTAGATGATCATCCCAACTACCCTTAAAATCCATGACACAAGATCTTAACATATCTTCTAACGTCTGAATTATTCTCTCGCTCTGTCCATCAGTTTGTGGATGATAAGCCGTACTCAACTTCAACTGCATCCCCAACTATTCTTGCAGACTCCTCCAAAAGTTCAATGTGAATCGTGGATCACGATCTGACACAATCAAAACTGGTACTCCATGTTTAGAAATAACTTCCTTAACATAAAGCTTAGCTAACTGGTCTAAGTTATACTTAACCCTTATTGGCAAAAAGTGAGTTGAATTTGTCAACCGGTCCACTATTACCCAAATAGCATCATATCCCATATGAGTAATCGAAAGTCCCACCACAAAATCCATCATGATATGCTCCCACTCCCACTCCAGAATCTCCAATGATTGTAATAAGCGAATTTGTCGTTGATGTTCGGCCTTAATTTTTTGACAAGTCAAGAACCTACTCACATACTCGACTATTTCTCTCTTCATGTTCGACCACCAAAAAACTCTGTCGAAGGTCTTAATACATCTTAGTACTACTAGGATGAATCGATTGCCTCGAACTATGAGCTTCTTGTAACATTTTATCCTTTAATTCCTTCTCATTCGGAACCCAAATTCTTCCTTCAAATCTCATTAATCCCTCGTTATCGAGACTATACTTTAAATCTTTTTTATGTGTTAACCACTTCTTCATTTGGTCACACTCATCATCTCTGAGATGTACCTCCTTGACTCTCTCTACAATAGTATATTGAATCTCTGTTATAAATAGTTTTTACCCTGATTCACTCGACAACTTCACCTCTAACTCCATCCTAGCCATCTATGTTATTAGCCCAGTTTGAGCCGTTAACATAGACAACTTTTCTCGACCCTTCTTACTTAAGGCATCGTCAACTACATTGGCTTTTCCAGGGTGATACAGGATTTTATAGTCGTAATTCTTTATCAACTCCAGCCATCTCCTTTGTATCATATTCAACTCCTTCTGTGTGAAGATATATTTTAGACTCTTATGGTCCGTGTATATCTCATATTTCTCTCTGTAAAGATAATGTCTCCATATCTTTAAAGCAAAAACTACCGCGGCCAGTTCCAGATCATGAGTAGGGTAAACTTTTTTATAATCCTTCAATTGCCGTGATGCATACACAATGACCTTTCCATGCTGCATGAGCACACAACCAAGTCCTCTATGCGAAGCATCACCATAAACTACAAAATTTCTTGTGTCACCGGGTAATGACAAAACAGGCGCTTCACTCAACCTTTTCTTTAGTTCTTGAAAACTATCTTCGTATTTCTCAGTCCACACGTATTTCACCGTCTTCCTTGTCAAATTAGTCAATGGAGTAGCTATCTTCAAAAAATCCTGGATGAATCTCCGATAGTATCCGGTTAACCCTAAGAAACTCCGCACTTCAGTCGGTATTTTTGGTTGTTCCGAATTCATCACGGCTTCCACCTTCACTGGATCTACTGAAATCCCCTCATGGTCAATAACATAACCTAAAAACTGTACCCTTTCTAGACAAAATTCACACTTAGTGAACTTCATATACAACTTCTCCTTCCTTGGTGTCTCCAACACTATTCTTAGGCGTTCAGCATGATCTTCTAGTGTCTTAGAATAGACTAGAATATATCATCGATAAACACCACGACGAACTTGTCCAAATATTGTTTGAACACTCTGTTCATCATATCCATAAATGCAATTGGTGCATTACTCAACTCAAATGACATCACCAGAAACTCGTAATGACCATAACGAGTCCCGAATGCCGTATTTGGTACATCCTCCTTCCTAACCTTCAATTGGTGATACCCCATCCTCAAATCTATTTTAGAAAAATACTTTGCCCCTTTTAACTGATCAAAGTGATCATCGATCTTGGGAAATGGATATTTATTCTTTATCGTTAACTTGTTCAACTCTCTATAGTTGATACAAAGTCTTAACGATCCATCCTTTTTCTTTACAAACAGTACCGGTACTCCCCACGGTGAAACACTCAGTTGTATGTACCTTCTGTCCAACAGTTCTTGTAACTGTACCATTAACTCTTTCATCTCCACTGGCGTCATACGATATGGTACCCTAGAAACTGGTGTCGCTCCTGGCAGAATGTCTATTACGAATTTGGTCTCTCTATCCGGTGGAAGACCTGACAATTCACTTGGAAATACATCTGTGAATTCTTTAACTATAGGTATTTGTTCCATGGCCACTCCCACTCTCTGGGTATCAACAAAATGGCACAACTAACCTACACATCCCTTCCTCATTAATTTCCTAGTTTGTGTCATAGTAAGACAACATGAACGCCCCGACGATCTATTATCGTAAAATACTACCTGAGGTTGTCTCAACATTCTAATATTTACACACTGCTTCTGGCAATCTATAATGGCCCCATGGTTAAACAACCAATCCATTCAGAGAATTACATTGAATTCTCCAAACTTTATCGGTATAAAATCTACCGATAATTTACAACCTCGTATGTCTACACAACAACTCCTATGAATATCTTCAACATAAATTATCTCTTCATTTGCTACCTTAATATTCAAAGGTATATGCAACTTTTCGGGAAGTAATCCTAATCGTCTAGAAAAATCACATGCTATAAATGAACAAGTAGCACCCAAATCAAACAACACATAAACATTTATATCGTTGATCGGGATAATACCTGAAACTACATCTCTGGATGCAACTACATTTTGTATCATTATATTAAAGGTGCGGGCCATCGGCCTACCCGGCTGTGCTGGACAACCAATAGCTAACTTACTACTATTAGCGCCCTTATTCCCGTCCGTCCCCTTCTTCGGGCATTTCTTTGTTATGTGGTCAGTTGACCCACATATAAAGTATCTACGGTTCTTCTTCGAACTTGGACAGTTAGACGAAATGTGCCCCTCCTGTCCATAGTTATAGCATACAACCTTCCCCTTGAGACAGACTCCTAAGTGAGTTTTTCCACATGTTCTACATGCCTCCATCCTCCTCTTCGGATCTCCTTGTTTCACTCCGATATTCCCAGAGTTAAACCCCTTCCTCTTCTGACCTTCGCCACTCCCACTGGCTCCTTCAATTTTTACTCCCCCATCCACCTTACCCTTATTTTTCTTATCCTTGTGATACTGGCTTAAAACCTCACTCCCAGCTTTGGCGATTATCATCTTCTCTAGTATAGTCCCAAAGGAATTACTTTGGAACACAGATATTCGGCTATAGAGCCAGAGTTTCAAGCCTTGCTTAAACCTCATAGCCTTTCTCACCTCTGTGTCCACCTGATGTGGAACAAATCTTGCTAGTTCATTGAACTTGTCAGCGTATTAGGGAACCGTCATCTCCCCTTGTTTAACCTCTAGAAACCACATTTCAATCCTCCCCTGCATACTCGTGGGAAAGTAGTTCTCGAAGAAAATCTCCTTGAACCTTACCCATGTTAGGTTCTCACTACTAGCCCTAGCCTGGTTAGCCTCCCACCAAAAGTTGGCCTCTTCCTTCATTATATAAGTTGCAAAAGTAACCTTTTGGCCCTCATCAACATTTTCAATGACAAATGCCTTTTCGATCTCTTTCACCCACATTTGGGCTTCTATGGGGTCCGTAGTTCCTTTGAACTCTGGCGGACCTACACTCCTAAAATCCTTAAAAGTAGTAGCTCGTACTACTCCAGGATTTACAGGGATATTAGCCCCATTCCTATTAAACGTGGTCGTTAACAAGTTAACGAACTCTTGCATTGGGTTTACCGAACCTCCCTCCGGTTGATTAACATTAGCATCTTGATTACGTTGTCTCCTTCTTGGCGGCATTTTGCTGTTAAGATAAACAACACATCATTATTACTCTTTTCTTTATTACTTAGTTATTATTCAAGATTAAACAATAACTTCAAAACTCATTACTCAATATGTTCCATAAAAAGGCTTATATTGATTTTCTTCTTGTAGTATAATACTACATCGTTCACATTACACATCCTAAGATGATTACATTACTATCCCACAATTGCTTTCCAAAATTTGGGATTTACAAAAGACTACCCTTTGTTATACAAAAGAGGGTTTTACGTCACAACTAGATAAATCATATTTATATATCTAACTCTACTCTAGCTAATACTAGATTACATCTGTCGTAAGGCATTATCAAAATCCGCATTGGTAAGACCACAAATAACATCACGACTGATAGTATGTCGAGTCTGCCCTGCCTCTATCGGATACCCAGCTACATGTTGCTAAAAATCCGCATTAGAACTCCTATGTATATAGGTCATCCTCCCTATCTTCGGTTTCTTGGTCTTTAGCTCCTCCCTAAGCTCAAAGACCTCCTATTTCAACTCATGGACCTTGTCCTTTTCCAAAACTCTCTCATCGTGTTCCTCCTCCCATATCAACTCCATACTCGTCTTATCTTCAAAGATGGCATGAAGATCTGCTTTTAGCTCCTTCACCTCTTGACATTAATCGAGGTTTCTATCCAACACTGTCATAAATAATGACATCATCGACTCCCCCTGAGGCGTCTCTTCCACAAGTGCTACTGGGTTAAAGTACACCACCTCCACCTCTTCTTCCGACATGCCATCAAACACAGACATAAGGTCTTGGTTATCCAAGTCTCCAGACTCAATTACCACCACTTCAGGCTCTTCTGCTATTGGGTTCGATATAATCTCTATTTGATTAACCGATTTTTCACTTTCTACTTGTATATCTCTATACATCTCATTTTCTCCTGATATCTACAATAAAACAATTTAGTTTGATTAGTACATGTCAGTAGAATAATAAAAACACATATCATATATATAATGCATTTTTAAGGTTAATTTCATCTTTTACTTCTTTAACTTCTCTTAAGGTTATGACTTAAGGTTTAAATTCCCTCCTTAAGTTTTATAACCTAATGTTTTGATACCAACCTGTGACACCCTCAAATCCGGGTATCTTCAAACCTGACATATGGTGCTACATGGTTTTACAGTTCACACAAACATTCAATTGAAATGCCTCAAAAAAACGAATATGTCTTATATATATTCCAAAACAATATTACCATTTCCCAGGTTCTTTATAACTGTTACATTTGTTCATCATTTCAAATGGATTCTTTCCATCATACTAACATCTTAACATACATATTTTATTAACTTATATACATGATAAGTTCTTACTTGTTCTTCGTGAGTTTATGACTTTTATACTTATGATTTCACTTCACATGATTTATCATGGTTTTAGTTTTCTAACAACCACCCTTGTTTCTTCTTATCATACAAACTTCATTAATGTAAATATATGACAAGTTCTTACATGTTATTCATAAGTTCATAACTTAACTAAGTATGAATCACTTATTCATGGCTTATTAAGGTTTAAGTCCATTGATTAGCCATACTCAACACTTCTTAGAATACATGCTCCACTAATCAACACTTCTCTATCAAACTATAGTTGAAAAGATGGAAGAGTAATGGTCTAGGAGTCTTACCCTTGATGATCAAACTTGGTTCTTCTTCTTGCTTTTTGAACTAACAATTTCTAGCTTTTCTAGCTTTTTCTCTCTAACCAATAAGTTATAAGTTGTTGGTGGAAATCTAACAAGTAAGAAATGATCTAGCAAGCTTCCTATTTATAGGATTGGCAAATTTAGAGTAGTTTAGTTTTTAAACCAATCCCACCTCCTTAATTAGACCTCCTTACTGTTCATTATTTGATCACCAAGTTTACGTGGCCTCCACAACTCATATCTTTTTCTTGGCCACCAAGATCACCCATGTGATCATGGGGCCCACATGGGTTGCCCCATGGGTCATGCTTACCCATTGGATTCTTGCTTTGGGCTTGCATTAAACAAACACTTGGGCTTTAACATTAGTTTGCATTGAGCTTTATCATAATCCCAATTGGACTTTACATTTCCTACACAATCCTTCAAGTCCATTACATATGGCTTAAAGCCTTATAACGTATTGTCTACTGTTGATCGATTTCAATGCTCAATGAATACATTCAAGTATAAGTATACACGGTCAACAAGTAATAAAGTGAAAGTAGAGTATCGTTCCCATGAGGAATTATTTAACAAAATTCACCAAGTACTAGTTCTTAACCAAACTAATTTTATTTAAACAGTCACAATTTATGATTTTTAAAATTAAGCAAACTAAATTAACTAATTAAACCGAATTACTTTATAAATGAATTCAAATAAATAAAGGTTAAGACTACAATATCCCCAATTATGAACTATAAACCAATTATTTAATTAACCCAATTATTACGCCACCTGAATTGTTAATAGGAATTCTAGTTGTTAAAAGCCCTTTCCCAAGTAAAAAGATAACTTTTATTCAATTCAATTAATCCTGCGATATTCCTATGCAAAATAATTAAATCAAACCCGTTAAGTTCCAATTCCCAATTTGTTACATGCAGTGAACAGATATTCCTATTCAATTCACGACCCTAATTATTCATCTCATGTAAATAATTAAGCCTATATGTTTTCATGTCCAGTTCCAACCCTAGATTTCATCTTTCGAATCCTTCTAGAGTAACACAGTAATTACTGTCCAAATAATTAATCAATACGCACAATACATGATAAATAGTTCACCTTGACATAAATAATTGGAATAAATTAAATAATTAATTCATAGACATAAAAGGTTCAATTTGTAGTCTTAATAAAAGAAATTTAGTTCATTGTCATTGAATTAAAATCAAGAATCCACAACTGAATAACCATTAAAAGATAAAAGTAAGAGAAGAAAAGATAATAGAATATGTTGTCAGTAGTCTTGAAACTCCTCTTCCGCTCCTGTTTTGAATCTTCAATGATCCTCAAGTTGCTTTAATCTCCAACAATCCAATATAAACTAGTGTTTATGTTCTAATCTAATGGAGTATTTTATCTAAGCTAATCTATGTAATCACCCTTTATTTTATGCCTTACATCATGTATTTATAGGTTACAAGTCTAATTTTTAGCTTAGGAACAAACCCAATCTAATTTGGAGTCAAAAAAGTGTCAAAATTAGCCCCAAAACGCGTTCAAGCTTGACCAATCCCTTCCCAAGCACCCCGACACTGGGCACGACGCTGCAACACTTCAATCTAGCACTTCGGCGCTGAGCATAAGCTTGATTTGGGCGACCCAGCGCTGGAACATTTTCTCAAATTTTCTACTCTGACGTCCTTTGGGAAAATGATCATAACTTTTTCGTCTGAACTCTAATTTTGATGGTTGAAGATGTTCCGGAAATAGGAGACGTAGATCTACAACTTTCGTTCTTTGAGTTTTCGAAATAAGGGCTGGAGAAATGCTTAAATTGGCTTTGAAGTGGCTGCTATGTAAATGGCAAGTCGAAAACGCAAATCTAGCCACCCCAAACATCAATCCAAGTAACTTTTGTCCCAATTCCTACGAAACAACATAAAAAATGCATAAATAGACACAAACACTTAAAAACTTCCAAAAGATTAAGCTCAAACGCACTCAATTCATGGGTATAAAACTCACTCATCAAATACCCCCAAACTTAAACCTTTGCTTGTCGTCAAGCAAAAACACAAATGAAATAAAAATAAATAAACTAAATTAACTACGTGAATGCATATGCATGATCTACTTCCTAATATACCTACGAACCCAGTAATAAATCAGTACGATATATAGCAATAAGTTTCAAAGATACCAATGATATTCAAACAATTTATCCGATCAAATCAAAGTCTATAACTCTAACCAGTTAGTCAATCCAAAGTTGTCATCGCCCATGTTGTGCTTGTGTACTTGTTAACCATTCTAACCAACCACAGTTCAAAATAATCACATAACAAACTTCTTAGAAGGAAAATTTTAGTTCCAATTCAATTACTTTTGTGAACATGACAACTCCAGTTAAAACTAAGCAATTACCAAGTCTAAGGATAAATACAGGATTTATTTATACTTTTATTAAACAACGAGGGCATTTTTGCTCTTTCTCGTATTTTTTTTATAATTCTCATGGCTATGCAATGTTTTATTCCCTTAGGCTTTTTAGTACTACCTTAACGAGCTTTCGACCAACGACTCCCAGACCATTAAGACCTTAGGGCGCTAGGTGTAAAGACAATCCCCTCGGGCTTACTTACTCAAGTAACAAAGGCCACAAAACTAGACAAGCATGCCATGGTGTTTATTCTCTTCTTTTTTTTGAATTTTTTTATTTTTCTGGATTTTCATCATTTCTTTTTTTTTTTTCGTTTTGTATATATATATATATATATATATATATATATATATATATATATATATATATATATATATATATATATATATATATATATATATATCCCATAGATTCCCCCAAACTCAAGCTTTTACGTCATTCCAACTTTTACCACCAGTTCACTAATTTCCTTAAATTTTAACCAAGATTTTCCTCAGAAACAAATTATGCAACCCTTGAACCAAATGGATTAAAACGGTTAAACTTTAAGTGCTAACCAGTTACATAAGTTTAAGACATGCTCAAATTATCATCATGATTAAAATTAGAACTCATCATCAATTATCAACACTGTTCAAGTTAACATGCAAAACCAATCTTATCATAGGCCGAGCTAAGACCACACTAACCTATCACACAAATTCATGTAAAAAAAATGCAATTATACTTCATGAACACTTACTAATGCAACACATACATGAATATGCAAATAACTACTATGTATTATATGCAACCTAAAAAAACAGTGCTAGCACATAAAAATAACGAACTATAATGTAAATAACTAACTATATGCAATACGACACTAAAATATCCCCAAACTTAAACTAGACATTGTCCTCAATGGCTAAAATAAAACAAAAATTAAAGCAGAGGACTTCCCTGAAAATATAGCAATCTTCCTCCTTTTCTGCTAAATTTGGAGAATAGGCTATGGAACAAATTGGGCATCACACTTGAATTTTACTTGAATAACCTATAAACCATGATAGAAACAATTTTATTTTATTGAATAACATGTCTCTTTTGGGAGGTTCCCATTAGTAATGAACCTTGAATGAAAGTCACCTAACATGCTCTTTGTAGATATGTTCCCCATTAAGAACATCAAAAAACTAGGTGTTTACTCAATTACGTCGATGATCAGATTAGGGCATTGAAGCTTAATAAACACAATGGAATCTTTCTCTATATTCTCCTTTTCATCCCACCGTGACTCCACAACTGTACTAGCTCTTATGTCACAAAGAGCTTTACCGGCGACATGACTGCCAATTGGGCATGGTTTTGCAAAATTGCCCGGATTCTTGAACTTTGGTGGAGGAGGCACATGGGATACTAATGAAATTGACTCATCTGCGTTGAATCTTATACTTAACTCTTCGTCGATCTCCTTTTCTTGGTTCCCAATTATTTTCTCTCTTTCAACATCTTGTGGCTCATCTAGTTACAGATTTTGTTCGGGCTCTCCATCAGTCTCGGAATCCATGTCATAGGGCCTAGTGTATTGAGGACAAATGTTTGAGGCATTGATTAGTTGTTCCATTTGGTTCACAAAATTTTGGCTCAATATCTCTTGATTAATCCTCCTCTCCTCACTTGAAGCTATGAACTTGGACAAAATTTACTCCAAATTTAAATGTTCCTCCTGTTATAGTGGAGGTGGACACGAGAAATCCGGTGGGTATATTAGACTTGGAGTATAAAATTGATCTTGATGAGTATGGCTCCATGAAAAATCTGGGTGATACCCCTAATCCTGATGATAGTTGTTGGGATAGACATAATTATTGGGGTAATCACCACCATATTGTACCAACTCGAAACTGATGGCGCATTGATGACTCATATGATTTTTAGCACAATAATCACAAGTCAATGCCACACTTTGACGACGTTGTGCTGCAAAAGCATCTAACCTCCTCGAAAGTGTCTCAATCTGTGCAGATAATGCAGAAAGTGTCGTGAGTACATCAATCTCTGCTCCCCTTGGCTGAGTCATTCTCGTATACGGTCATTGATAATTAAATTCCGCCATGGTACCTGAAAAGAAAGAAAAAAAATTGAAAGAGAATTAAAGAAAAAAGAAAGTTTAAATTAAAACTAATTTGATAAAAATTAATATTGGTAAAATTATTAAAATAATTCCCTGACAACGGCGCCAAAAAATTGTTGATCGATTTCGCAATCAATGAATACGTGCAAGTATACACGGTCAACAAGTAATAAAGTGAAAGTAGAGTATCGTTCCCACGTGGAATTATTTAATAAAATTCACCAAGAGTAGTTATTAACCAAACTAATTTTATTTAAACAGCTGCAATTTATGATTTTAAAAATTAAGCAAACTAAATTAACTAATTAAACTGAATTACTTTATAAATGAATTCAAATAAATAAAGGTTAAAACTACAATATTCCCAATTATGAACTATAAACTAATTATTCAATTAACCCAATTATTACGCCACCTGAATTGTTATCAGGAATTCTAGTTGTTAAAAGCCCTTTCCCAAGTAAACAGATAACTTTTATTCAATTCAATTAATCCTGCGATATTCCTATGCAAAATAATTAAATCAAATCCGTTAAGTTCTAATTCCCAATTTGTTACATGCAGTGAACATATATACAATTCACAGTAATTACTGACCAAATAATTAATCAATACGCACAAGACATGATAAACAATTCACCTTGACATAAATAATTGGAATAAATTAAATAATTAATTCATAGACATAAAAGGTTCAATTTGTAGTCTTAATAAAAGAAATTTTAGTTCATTGTCATTGAATTAAAATCAAGAATCCACAACTGAATAAACATTAAAATATAAAAGTAAGAGAAGAGAAGATAATAGAATATATTGTCAGTAGTCTTGAGACTCCTTTTCCGCTCATGTTTTGAATCTTCAATGATCCTCAAGTTGCTTCAATCTCCAACAATCCAATATAAACTAGTGTTTATGTTCTATACTAATGGAGTATTTTATCTTAGCTAATCTATATAATCACCCTTTATTATATGCCTTACATCATATATTTATAGATTACAAGTCCAATTTTTAGCTTAGGAACAAACCCAATCCATTTTAGAGTAAAAAAAGTGTCAAAATTCACCCCAAAACGCGTCCAAACTTGACCAATCCCTTCTCGAGCGCCCCAACACTTGGCACGACGCTGTAAAACTGCATTCTTGTGCCCCGACGCTGGAACATTTTCTGAAATTTTTTTCTCTGACATCCTTTGGAAAAATAACCATAACTTCTTCGTCTGAACTCCGATTTTGATAATTCAAGATGTTCCGGAAAGAGAAGACGTAGGTCTACAACTTTCATTCTTTGAGGTTTTCCAAATAAGGGCTGGAGTAATGCTCTAATTGGCTTTGAAGTGGATAATATGTAAATGAAAAGCAGAAAACACGAATCTAGCCACCCCAAACGTCGATCCAAGTAACTTTTGTCCCAATTCCTACAAAACAACATAAAAATGCATGAATAAACACAAACACTTAAAAACTTCCAAAAGATTAAGCTCAAACGCACTCAATTCATGGGTATAAAACTCACTCATCATCTTCGTATTAATCTCATTTTCTAGCTCGTATACTTATTCAACATATACGACATACCATCATTCATACATACTCGTATAATACTTCGTATCATACTCGTATTCATTACCTCGTATAATACCTACGTATTATACGATCATCACTATAACTAGTTAACGCTTTACTTTTCCTAACGTTCTCGAATTAAGTTCGCTGGCGAAAACATGCGTTTGCTATACGTGAATTATTATTACATAATCCATCTTACCTCGATATTTTATCGTTACGTATTTCTCGGAAGTTCAAAAATAATTCCCGAGCAGAAATCAGTGAATCGTATTTTTTGAAAAATTTCTCGAAAAACTTTTATTTTCGTCTTGGAAATTCAAACTCTTTAATTCCTTTACATAGTCAAAAAACTACGACATTACGACATTTCTAGGTTATAGAACGACATTCATCTTGCTAACACATAATAATAACATATAATATTTATTTATTTATTATTTAATTAAATAAAAATATTTTACAATAAATCCAAATTTCTCGGTCATTACAGTAATAAAGAAACTAACCATTCAAAGACCAAAATTAACCTAATTGGCTAATCCAAACTGAAATGCATTAGATAGATAGCAATGATCCATAAATATATCCAAATCAACATAAACAACTGAGCATAAAAACAGATCCCCAAATTAAATTAGCCTAACCAACTACATACATCATGAATTCGCACATGTTAAAACCTTCCCCAGCTCCTCCAGCTTCTTAGGATCACGCTGTCCTTCATATTCAACGAAAAGCTCATAACACTCTTGAACCTTTACAAATCAAACACCAAAACCAACTTAAGCTAGGTACAAAATTAACATAAGTTCATAAATATCATGATTAGAAACAACAACTAAGTTCAAGTAAAATGGATGTAACGCCCCGAAATATGGTCTATTTTCACACCCGAATTCCGTACATCACGGTCCCATCTCCTGCCAAACATACATCATTATATAGTTAAATATAACAACATACATTCTCAAATCCCAGGTTCTAATACCTTATAACCTTGTTCATTATAAATAATGATAATTACATTATTCTTTATTTCTTACAAGAGTGACTTTCATCCGCCACCAAGGATACATAACCATTCATTAAACTATTCTATAGTTTAATTACATTATTCTACATTACAAGTCTTCGCTTGATCTTCACGCTCATTCATCTAATGAATGGCACTTCGACTAGATACCGATCAGCTAGATCTTTACGAGATCTTTAAGTTCTTTCTAACATCATTCGCTGAAAATTTTTTCATTTAAAGCAAGTGTGAGCATTCAATTGCCCAACAAGTCATAACAGTTGAAAAAACAATTTAGAATTCAAACATTCCTTTAAAACTTCGATAACCAAACAAAGGTTATGAATCAGCTTGAATAATAGGAATAATCTCGATTCCTATCATTTTAAAACATTAGTCATATTCACTTTGAATTACTTTCATTCTCTACTCTCTTTCATACACATTATGTCTGGCTAGAATCAATAACACAGACTTAACAATAATGGTTCATGTATAAACAAAACATTCTCTTATTGAACAGTTCAATCACAGAATAGTTCATCTCATAAAAACACCGAAGTGTTCACATTGTGGCACAAGGCCTCATACGTTCTACCACCTTGTACAAATATCATACATTTGCACATAGACAGAACTTCTTAAGTTCAACATCTGAGAAGTTTAAGAAACTAACATTCATTTAAAATATGAATGAAGTTAGAAAACTTTCCTTACGCATAGCTACAGCTTACGCTGAACTTCTCATTCCAATTCTTATATAACACATAAGGAATACAGACACCAATTATTCATGTATATTGACTTACAAACTAAGTTTACGCGACTAACTTTCTTTACCAGTTTACGGCTTCATGACATACGTTGATGTCTGACTCATACGATCATCATCTTCGATGATTTGCATTCTTATGTTCTTCTTATACTCTCCTAGGACTCAACATACATCGTGTTTCTGCTAGTATTCTATATGGTACTCTGAGTGATTTTCCACAAACAATCAACAAACAAGTTCTGTCTCATCTACACTACCCATAATAGTGAGTTAGATCGGTTGCCAGTTTCTTATTTACCTTCGCTCTCTGAAGGAATTGTTTAACCCAGCTCCCATATGTCAACCATCAAAGGTTACGATTGTACTAAAATCTAAACTTATCTTAACTTATCCAAACTATTAAACTATAATGTTTGTTAAGTCAAATTCTTATTCCTTATAACTTTTTGGCAACTAAATGCCATACCTCAGGATTCATTCTTTATCTTCTAAGTTGTATAGTCTTTTGTACACTCAGAATGATAATTCAATATTCATTCTACACATTTATAGCATTAAGCATTTTACGTTACCTTATTCTTATCTTACAACGTCCGGTCCATTTGACTCGGAACGTCTTTCAAGTTATAAACATTAACTCTTCACCGTTCACAAGTTTTAACCCTTACGTCGGTTAAAGTGTTAACGCTTACATTTCATTCTAATATTCTCCATCCGACTCACATTCGACTTTCATTACTCTTATTACCATTCTCTACGGCTTTCTTGATAAATCACTACATTCGTCAACTTCTAAGTTATACACCTAATGTACACTTAGAACGTTCGCTCGACGTGAATACGATTCATGAGGATCATTTACGTAATCCGCGCTCACGTTATTCATATCTTAATTATATTCAACCTTTAACAAAGGTTTTAATCGCTCTCATTCGTTATCCATTACATGAACCCCACGTTCATCATTCTTCCTTAATGTCGAAGTCATACGATTCGTTGTATGCTAAGGCTGATCGTTCATCGTAACTACGTTGCGTTCACAGCGTCTATACGCTTTACGCATATCTCTCATTGCTATGTCATAACATCGAAATTTTATACGTTACCCTCGTCACTCAACGTCTAAGGAATCACAATCATAGCAATCCCCCACGTTCGTTTTATCGTGACTACGGTCCCCGGATATCGGTTCCGTAATCTACTGCTTAAATTCTCTGTCTTTTAATCCCGTTCAATCTTTCTATTAAACCTTCATTAAAGTTTTAAATCACTTGATTAATTTTTACATTAGTTGAACATTATGTTCTTTATTTTCCCTTACGTTTCCCCCAAGAGCTGAACAGTTAAAAGCTCATCTCTGGGCTTTGCCCTGTACTGGCGCTGTGATGCCAGTTCCCCCTTTATCTCTCGTGCTGCAGCACCACTCTGCAATGTCTAACTGTCGGGGCTGGCGCTGAGGCACCACCTCCCAAGGCACGGCTCGCGCTGCAGCGCCAAGCCTTGATCCTTGAAAAATTTTCTAAGTCTTTTAAATGCTTGAGACTCTCACTTTGTAATCTCATAACTTCTTCATTATAACTCAGAAAAAGGTCGTTGCAAAGCCTTCCCTTCTTTATCTTACGTACTTCAATCCCCCTCAGACAGAACTTCGTTCTGAATCCATTAACATGCCTTTCGATTGGCTTAATCTTTGTCCTTCATTCATTTTTACGTCATTAACGTTCTTCGTTCGTTCGTCCGTAATTCAGTCATCCAAACTCGGAACTCATTCATTCTTGAGTCCATAACTCAAGTTTTCTATGTTCTCTTACATTCTTATGAAACCCTACACGTTCGGGTTTATTTATTAACTTTTTAATTCTTGTTCGTCTTTTACAAAATTTTTGCCATAACTTCGTTATAGCTAAGTTTTAATCTATTCATCATAAACGTTTCTACCGTTCCTAACCAAGCAATAAGCAACTAACTTATACGTGATGGTTTTAGACTTATCCATCAATAACAATTACACTTCAATGGTTTTAAATTTGTCCATCAACAACGTTCTTCGCGTTCTTCGTTCGTTCTTCGTTTTTAATCGATATTTTGATTACTATTTCACTTTTTATTGTAATTTGATGTTATAAAACACCATTCCTTACTTATTTTACCGAATCATTCATATGATTCATTCGGATCACTCAAATTCATTACGAATCTTATACTTTCTTAAGAAATTTATAAACTAAACTTCTAATTTCTTATTTCTTCATTTTCTCATGATTTCAACCATATGAAATCGTTCTTACATCTTTTACTTCATATTCTCATTAAGTTATGCTTTTAACGTAGAAAACTTAAAGAAAATTTATAAGAGACAAGGTTTTGGATTACCTTTATCCTTTAATCTTCTTCCGTCGGACAAAGTTTGCACACAAGCAAGCTTTTCCTCCTCCTTCTCCTTCTCATCCGACCTCTCTCTCTCTCTCTCAAGTGTTGTAGGATTTTCAAAATCTTAAAGAAATGAAATTAAGCTTCCTATTTATAGAAAACCAAGGCTAGGGACAAAATAGTCATTTCGTCCCTGAATCTACTATTCACATCTCCTTACTATTCATGAAGCTTCTCTTGGAAGCTTCATTCTTTCATCTTGCCGAATTCGTCCGAGAGTTTGAAAACTGTGATTCTCGGAATCCAAATATTTTTGGATATTTTGTCTTTCTTTTACCGGTTAACTTTTACGTATTTTTTGGATATCCGAAAAACTGAAAAACACTTTTTGACATTAGCATTTTCCTTCATGTTTTCCCCTAACGTAGTTAAACGAATGAAAACTACATAACAATATTTTTCGTCATATTTATTTCGTCCAATTTTTGCACGTTTTTCGAGAAAAACTTTTATCGGCTTACTTATCTTTTCACGATATATTATCGTTAAATCTTTCAATGGGATGTCATTTCGACATATCGAACTCTCGAAAATGTTTAGGTTATTCAAACCCTAACCCCTATGGTTTCATAGGATGAATAATGCCTATTTTGTCTTTTTTCCCAGAAATATTTTATTTCCGAAAATATTTTATTTTTATCTTGAAAATTCTTACTCGTTCACTCTAGCTCGTAGCCAGAATCCTCCAGATTAATAATCATCTTAAGCTCTAGAACAATTAATAAATATATAGCACACAATAGTATTAATAAAAATTCATTTTATTAATAACTAATTCTTTAATCTTAAACTCTGGACAATCCAATTTTCCGGGTTGTCACATTCTTCCTCCCTTATAAAAATTCCGTCCTCAGAATTTCTAATATCTCTCCCATTCCCGGGTCATCACATTCACCCCTTCTTCACAGAATTTCATCCTCGAAATTTTAGCTTACTCTTCTTCTCAACTTCTCTTCAAAGAAGTTCTTATCTTTCAAACATTCTCTAACCTACATAACTTATCAAGAATTATGAAGTAGAAGGAATAAATAGGAATATAAAGATTCATTTAAAACATTTCATACTTTTACTGAGGGGTCAAATCGACCATGAACTCTTACTAGGTTTAACAGCATGACGCCGTTACCCTTCTTT
The DNA here is from genome assembly GCA_020205505.1 of Panax japonicus. Classification (NCBI taxonomy): domain Eukaryota; kingdom Viridiplantae; phylum Streptophyta; class Magnoliopsida; order Apiales; family Araliaceae; genus Panax; species Panax japonicus. The sequence goes on along the minus strand of CM035102.1, from coordinate 37,464,325 downwards.
CACGGTCAGTTTACAATCACCCAGAAGGTAAACTACCTCTTTCATACGTAGGCCATCAACCCATTGTTAAAAGCTCCTCTCTGGGCTTTGCCCTGCACCGGCGCTGCGACACCGGTTCCCTCTTTATCTCTCACGCTGCAGCGCCACTCTGCAGTGTCTAACTGCCGGGGCTGGCGCTGCGACATCGCCTGTAATAACCCAATATTTTCAATAAGAAATTTTGGGATTTAATTTTTTTTATATATAAAGGTGAAAATATTTGCAAAGTAAAGTATATGTATCTATATGATAAATAAAATTATTTATTAGATGTAAATAATTTCTTTTTTAGACTTATTGATCATTATAGAATATGTTCTTATAATAAAATAATTTTGTAATAAAAATATTTATTAATTATTTTTTCATGGAAATATGATTATGGTATATATGATATGATTATTAGGATTCTTATGATATGTATTTTATTATATTGGTTAAGTTAATTATTTCAACTTAATTAATGATGGTATGTATGAAGGTTATGTCAGATATGAATTCAAAATCCTAAGTCTGGATTTTGAATAAGGAATGAGAATAATAATATAAAATTATTTATATTTCAGTAATATAGATATGCCTGATATGTGTGTAATATTAATTTGTAGATCAGTTATAGTAAAACAGTACAAACCCTGGCATTGCTAATAAACTATTGTACACAAGTCAGTTATGACTGTAAGATTTGTTAAGTTGTGTGTTATGTAATTAATGACCATTATTATGTTTATAGTTAATTAGGTAAACCCAACTTAATATCTAGAAACCCTAATTACTAAATTAGAACCCTAATTGCCAAGTTATAAACCCTAGGTATTAATTTAGCAAGGTAAATGGTAATTAATATATTAGAAAGGCTAATTTACAAATCCTAGGTTGTTAGGAAACCTAGTGTAATTAGGGAAACCTAATCAACATTTTTAGAAACTAAGATTTCCGTATTTTCCCTTAATACATATTCCTAGAAAATAAGTTTATGAAACCCTAGGGTTAAACCCTAAGGGTCAAATCCTAAGGGTTAAAACCTAATGATTGTGAGAAGTTTCCCAGTTGCCATTCACTTTATAAGTCAAATGACCAAACTACCCTTTTTATTATTTTATTAAGGTTGAGTGTAGATCTAGCCCTAGTAAGGAGTTGGTGACCAACTCTAACTAGTCATGTGGTCTAGTACTAGCCTTTATTCAGTCAAAACCTGCACTCATGATCAGCCATAGTCCTTGCATCAAATTCTATATAGATTGAGAGAGAGAATGCCCACTTTACTTTTCATATTCACCAAAGTCATATTCTCTCTCCCATCCAAAATTTTAGAGTGAAAGTGAGTGAGAAGCAAAGCCAATATCAACATTTAGCTTGCCAAAAACAAACATCAAAGTCAGAATCAAGATCAAGGTTAAAAAGGAGGTATAAACCCTAATCTTTTAAATCTTATGATTTGATGTTAGATGTTGTTAATGATTGTTTAGATATGTGTTAGAGGGTGCCTTTTAATGATCTGGGTTGCTAAATAGTGGATCCATAACATTTATATACTCAAAATTAAAGAATTACAATATCTGGAAAAAAGTTTAAAACTAAGGTCTGACAACGATTGTCATGGCCTCTAGATTCTTCTGTGTTAATGATTTATGATGTTTGAAGTTTTGTATGTGTATTATGCCATGTTGATTGTGATCTGGAATTGAAAACAGGGTAATAGCATGTCTAGATCTCGAGTTATTGGTGGTCAAACCTAGTTGACCGGTTACGAAACTGGAATTCTGGGCAACCCAGAATTTTCCAGAATTTCTGACAACGTTTTGCAGGCCTCGAATCTTGCAGGTCTTAATTAGTTTGGCTAAGTTAGTGTTTGATTTGTGTAGACTGACATGAGTACTACTTATCCATGCCTCTAGATTACTCAAATATGTAACAGAATCGAAGATTATGATGGTCTAACTAGGTTGACCAAACTACTCAAGAACATTTCTGGGAAACCCAGAAATGTTCAAGGACAGTTTTCTTGACTACTTTGATCGGCCCAGATCTGAAATAGTTTATGTTGTGAAGTTGATGTTATGCTATGTAATGGTTCTATGACATGAGCACTATAGATTGGGACCTTAAGAATAACATTTTAATGCCCAGAACACGAAGAAAATTGAACCACAACGACCACCCTCAAACTACCTGGGTTTCTGGGTTACCCAGAAAGCCCAGGAACCGTCTGACGACACTTTTCTGTAGCTTAGATCTCGATGAGTTGATATGTTATGGCCATGCAAATTATTTAGACTTTTAGTACTACGTTAGTAATTCAACATTATATCATTAACAAGTCTAGAAAACACTTAGAACTTAGATCTAATGGTGGTCAAACCTACCACCTTGAACACTGCGTATGAACATTCTAGGTTTATGAAGAACACCTATAGCGACAATACTGTCTCTATAGGGCCCTTTAGCGACAGTTTATTTATTGAAATTATTATTTTTATTTAATAAAATAGAGAAAAATAGTTTTTTAATTATTAAAAATACAAAATAAATTCCTAATTTTTTTTAAAGTCTAAAAATAGGTTTTTAATTATTTTGAATATATTTCATTAATATTTATTATTTTTGGAATATTAATGGTATTTAATTTATTTAATTACAATATTAAATAAATTACCTAAAATTTATTGTAATACTTGAAAAATCATTTAAAATTATATTATGTTATAAGAAAATATTTTAAGTTATTTTAAATATTTTGTGATGAATTTCATTAATAAAAAAATATTAATGATAATTAAGTTATTTAATAAATGTATTAAATAAATTATGAAAAATAGAATTAATGATTTAAAAATTATATAATAATGATTTAAAGGTTATAAAAATATTTTAAGTTATAAAATATAACTTATGATATTTTGTCATGAAAAATATTAATATTTTAATATTAACGATGTTAGAGTTATTTAATAATTATATTAAATAAATTAGCTCAAAAATAATTTTTAATATTATAAAAATTATTTTAAATAAAAATAAAGTGTTTAAAGATATTTTAAGTTATAAAATATAACTTTTAATATTTAAAGGATAATTTCATTAATGATTTAATATTAATGATATTAAATTAATATTAAATGATATTGGATTTATTTAATAATTATATTAAATAAATAATTTAAAAATGATTTTATTTATTGAAAAATAATTTAAAAAGGATACAAATGAATTAAAAATATTTTTAAGTTATACTTAATGACTTTTAATATTTTGAGGAATAGTACATTAATATTTTAATATTAATGGTAATTATTTAAAAATAGTTTTAAATGTTTTAAAGATCATTTAAGGGTTATATTAATACCTTAAAAATAATCTAAGTTATTATAAATAACTTTAATATTTTGACAAGGGTTTCATTAATAGATTAATATTAATTAAATATTAATGATAATAGAATTGTTTAATATTTAAATCATTTAATAATGATTCCAGAGTTTGAAAATTTATGATAAATTATAATAAATATTTAAAAATTATTATAAGTCATTTAAAAATAATTTGACCGATGTATAAATTATATTGAACATCAGTGTAGAATCTTTGACTCGATAATTACCCGATAAAGCCGTCGGTACATCGACATGTTTCAGAAATTGATCTAGACTTAGATAATTTGACTGTATTAGTATTTTTTTTGTGATCCGATAACTGTTGAACATGTATGGCAATGTGATTAGGTTGTGTGCTGAATGTAATAAGCAGTATTATGTGTTACGATATGTTATTCTAATCAGTAAAATGATCTTATTATTGATAAATTGTTATACAAAAGATAAAAACTAAGTTGCATTTTGTAAGCAGCAGACCAGGCAAGTATCATATCTTTGCATTTTCTTTATGCAATGGACATGCGTAAGAAGTTTCAGAATTATATTATTATTGTACCAGATTATTAACCCTATTGTTATATACGTTATATCCGATCAGTGATTATCAACATGGTTCTATATGGTAATTCAAATATTTATATTATATTCGTTAATTTCTAAATATGGTTATTCAAGTGTCCCCACTTGGATAATCAATGTATTTAATTACATGTTGATATACACACCTATTGATACCAGTATGTATACATGATGTAAGAGTCGTTTAAGCTATTTGATTAGCTAGACACATATTTAGAAATATCGTTGAATATGATAAAACCTTTTTGTATCCAATCAAATTGTTTTCGTTCAGATTCTAGACTAAGTATGAACATCCTGAACATGGGAAAACTTTTATGCGCCCAAGGCGGACAGAGTGAACGGTGATATCGTTCTTGCATGTAATATTGATCAATACAGGGCACATTGGGCAGATCACCCTCGTGTCCATAAGTTATGACGGTTTGCGGATGAAGTTATGCTAAACCTTAGCAAAAATGAAAAACAATGTTCATAGTATGTCACCTTAACCCTATTTATAGTCAGTACGTAGTTTCAAAAATTTGATAGAGAGTTGTTATGTTATTATTATCGGTTCAGATTTCTTCAAAACTTTTGATTTAATTTGTTGTAGAAGTTTAGTACAAAGAAAACATTTAATCCTTTCAGCTAATATTTATAATTGTTATTACTTGTTGGGAACTCAAATGCTCTTCCTTGCTTAATTTAAATGTTTTCAGTTAAGTATGATCGACCAGAGGGCTCTGCCAAGAACAAAGGGAAAGGAAAGCTACCCGAATAAATTTGTGTTATCTTACGTAATAGCTAGACTTAAATAAGATAATTATATATATATATATATATATATATATATATATTATCTATCATGTAATGAAATGTTTTAAAGGTCGCGTACCTGGGATTAGACTCTGATATGTAAATTAAGTTTGATATTTATGATAATATTATTATTTCCGCTCATAGAAATGGTATCGTAATGCACTGAGTTCGGGTTTCAAATACCTGAATTTGGGGGCATTACAATTTGGTATCAGAGCTTTAAGATTAGAAACCTTAGGTGGGGGTAAACCTTAGGCTATAACCTTAGAGCAGAGGAAAATGTTGAAAGTACAAATAACTCACATAGAGTTTAAAAGGTGATGAATCGAATAAATTAATCGTCAAACAAAAATAAAAAATAACTTAAATAAAACTATTAATTGATGTGTGTATATATTATATGTTAATCAGGATAATTTATGTGTAGATGTCAGATAGAAAAAGATTAGGATACCCTCAGATCGTAAAGAAGGAGTCAACCTCCATAACCAAGTCAATATCAAAGCTGATAGCTGAAATAGAGGCTTACATTAAAAGCAACCCTGATGAGGTGATTATACTGGAAAAATGTAGTATCAGACCCAGAATTGATAGTATAACTGATAGGTTGAGTATAGTTAAAGAATATAAGGACAAGCTTGAGTTGTTAAACTCATATATTTGTGGTGAGTTCTTAAACTCATAATGTGTAGTACAGTTTGAAGAACTAGGTATAGTTAAGTGTGAATGGATTATTGAGGATAATGAGAATATATAGAATACTAAGCAATTGATCCTTAATGAAGGCGTAAGAAATAAGTAGTATTAGTTTTACTTGAATATGTATGATTATATGATGTGTATATGATAGGTATGTGGGTATAATGTAATATTCTTAACTTTTGTATAAGTTATGGTAGCGAATCTCAACTTTCGAGTCACAAGGGAATAGCGGATGTTTAAAGCAGTATGCGCTATGGTATGTCAAACGCTATGAATATGAATCTATGTTGGATTAATGAAATAAGTTGGTACAAAGATAGTAATTATTTATCTAAACACTGATTAATATAGTAACCAAGTTTTCAAAATATAATATTTTAAATTTATGATTATTTGAGCAGAAAATTTCGCGTTATAGAAGGTAAGTCGATAAAAGATAAATTTTGATCAGATAATGCTGCTAAGACGTAAATGAAACCAAAGGGTAGAAGAACATGTCAACAAAGCTTGAGAACAACCAGACCCGATGCAGAATTTTGTGAATGTGGTCGCTCAAGATATGCAGAATGGAATGCTAGCCACGGGAAATTCACCGGACAGTCGATTTGCAAACTTTAAAGATTTTAAGGCTATAGGACCGTCGGGATTTAGAGTCAACTGACCCTGTAGAAGTAGTTGTGATAGCTAGGGTAACAGAGGGGCAAAAGACAGCCTTTGCCACCTATACGATGAAAGGGGCGGGGGGGGGGGTGAATATTTGGTGGGAGTCAAATCAAGCTAGAGCCGGAGAAGGGAGTAGTGGTAGTAGGACTAGAAAAAGGAAAGGAGATAATTCTGGGAATACCGAAATTATGCAAGGAGGGGGAAAGAATAAAGTTATGCAGTGTGGAAATTGCAGAAGGAATCACTCGGGAGAGTGTTTTAAAGGTAAGTTAGTATATTATAAGTGTGGGCAGAAGGGACATATCTCTCCCAAATTCCCCAATCCTAGGATGAATAGAGGGTATTTTAGGTGTGGATAACCGGAGCATAAGGTGAAGGACTGTCCAAAAAGAAGAAGGGATGCAGGGCCTCTAGATTCTTCTGTGTTAATGATTTATGGTGTTTGAAGTTTTGTATGTGTATTATGCCATGTTGACTGTGATCTGGAATTGAAAACAGGGTCATAGCATGTCTAGATCTCGAGTTATTGGTGGTCAAACCTAGTTGACCGGTCACGAAACTGGAATTTTGGGCAAGCCAGAATTTTCCAGAATTTCTGACAACGTTTTGCAGGCGTCGAATCTTGCAGGTCTTAATTAGTTTGGCCAAGTTAGTGTTTGATTCGTGTAGACTGACATGAGTACTAGTTATCCATGCCTCTAGATTACCCAAATATGTAACAGAATCGAAGATTATGATGGTCAAACTAGGTTGACCAAACTACTCAAGAACATTTCTAGGAAACCCAGAAATGTTCAAGAACAATTTTTTTGACTACTTTGACCGGCCCAGATCTGAAATAATTTATGTTGTTAAGTTGATGTTATGCTATGTAATGGTTCTATGACATGAGCACTATAGATTGGGACCTTAAGAATAACATTTTAATGCCCAGAACACGAAGAAAATTGAACCACAACGACCACCCTCAAACTACCTGGGTTTCTGGGTTACCCAGAAAGCCCAAGAACCGTCTGACGACACTTTTCTGTAGCTTAGATCTCGATGAGTTGATATGTTATGGCCATGCAAATTATTTAGACTTGTAGTACTACGTTAGTAATACAATATTATATCATTAACAAGTCTAGAAAACACTTAGAACTTAGATCTAATGGTGGTCAAACCTACCACCTTGAACACTGCGTATGAACATTCTGGGTTTCTGAAGAACACATATAGCGACGGTACTGTCGCTATAGGGCCCTTTAGCGACAGTTTATTTATTGAAATTATTATTTTTATTTAATAAATAGAGAAAAATAGTTTTTTAATTATTAAAAAATACAAAATAAATTCCTAATTTTTTTTAAAGTCTAAAAATAGGCTTTTAATGATTTTGAATATATTTCATTAATATTTATTATTTTTTGAATATTAATGGTATTTAATTTATTTAATTATAATATTAAATAAATTTCCTAAAAATTATTGTAATACTTGAAAAATCATTTAAAATTATATTATGTTATAAGAAAATATTTTAAGTTATTTTTAATATTTTGTGATGAATTTCATTAATAAAAAAAATTAGTGATAATTAATTTATTTAATAAATGTATTAAATAAATTGTAAAAAATAGAATTAATGATTTAAAAATTATATAATAATGATTTAAAGGTTATAAAAATATTTTAAGTTATAAAATATAACTTATGATATTTTGTCATGAAAAATATTAATATTTTAATATTAACGATGTTACAGTTATTTAATAATTATATTAAATAAATTAGTTCAATTTTTTTTTAATATTATAAAAATTATTTTAAATGAAAATAAAGTGTTTAAAGATATTTTACGTTATAAAATATAACTTTTAATATTTAAAGGATAATTTCATTAATGATTTAATATTAATGATATTAAATTAATATTAAATGATATTGGATTTATTTAATAATTATATTAAATAAATAATTTAAAAATGATTTTATTTATTTAAAAATCATTTAAAAAAGATATAAATGAATTAAAAATATTTTTAAGTTATACTTAATGACTTTTAATATTTTGAGAAATAGTATATTAATATTTTAATATTAATGGTAATTATTTAAAAATAATTTTAAATGTTTTAAAGATCATTTAAGGGTTATATTAATACTTTAAAAATAATCTAAGTTATTATAAATAACTTTAATATTTTGGCAAGTGTTTCATTAATTGTTTAATATTAATTAAATATTAATGATAATAGAATTGTTTAATATTTAAATCATTTAATAATGATTCCAGAGTTTGAAAATTTATGATAAATTATAATAAATGTTTAAAAATTATTATAAGTCATTTAAAAATAATTTGACCGATGTTTAAATTATATTGAACTTCAGTGTAGAATCTTAGACTCGATAATTACCCGATAAAGTCGTCGGTACATCGACATAGTTCAGAAATTGATCTAGACTTAGATAATTTGACTGTATTAATATTTTATTGTGATCCGATGACTGTTGAACATGTGTGGCAATGTGATTAGGTTGTGTGCTGACTGCAATAAGCAGTATTATGTGTTACGATATGTTTTTCTAATTAGTAAAATTATCTTATTATTGATAGATTTTTATACAAAAGATAAAAACTAAGTTGCATTTTGTAAGCAGCAGACCAGACAAGTATCATATCTTTGCATTTTCTTTATGCAATGGACATGAGTAAGAAGTTTCAGAATTATATTATTATTCGACCAGATTATTAACCCTATTGTTATATACGTTATATCCGATCATTGATTATCAACATGGTACTATATGGTAATTCAGATATTTATATTATATTCGTTAATTTCTAAATATGGTTATTCAAGTGTCCCCACTTGGATAATCATTGTATTTAATTACATGTTGATATATATATATATATATATATATATATATATATATATATACACACACACACCTATTGATACCAGTATGTATACATGATGTAAGAGTCGTCTAACCTATTTGATTAACTAGACACATATTTAGAAATATCGTTGAATATGATAAAACCTTTTTGTATCCAATCAAATTGTTTTCATTCAGATTCTAGACTAAGTATAAACATCCTGAACATGGGAAAACTTTTATGCGCCCAAGGCGGACAGAGTGAACGGTGATATCGTTCTTGCATGTAGTATTGATCAATACCAGGCACATTGGGCAGATCACCCTCGTTTCCATAAGTTATGACGGTTTGCGGATGAAGTTATGCTAAACCTTAGCGAAAATGAAAAACAATGTTCATAGTATGTCACCTTAACCCTATTTATAGTCAGTACGTAGTTTCAAAAATTTGATAGAGAGTTGTTATGTTATTATTATCGGTTCAGATTACTACAAAACTTTTGATTTGTTGTAGAAGGGTAGTACAAAGAAAACATTTAATACTTTCAGCTAATATTTATAATTGTTATTACTTGTTGGGCACTCAAATGCTCATCCTTGCATAATTTAAATTTTTTCAGTTAAGTATGATCGATCAGAGGGCTCTGCCAAGAACAAAGGGAAAGGAAAGCTACCTAAATAAGTTTGTGTTATCTTACGTAATAGCTAGACTTAAATAAGATAATTATATATATTATCTATCATGTAATGAAATGTTTTAAAGGTCGCGTACCTGGGATTAGACTCTGCTATGTAAATTAATTTTGATATTTATGATAATATTATTATTTCAGCTCATAGAAATGGTATCGTAATGCACTGAGTTCGGGTTTCAAGTACTTGAATTTGGGGGCATTACAATTTGGTATTAGAGCTTTAGGGTTAGAAACCTTAGGTGGGGGTAGACCTTAGGCTATAACCTTAGAGCAGAGGAAAATGTTGAAAGTACAAATAACTCACATAGAGTTTAAAAGGAGATGAATCGAATAAATTCATCGTCAAACAAAAATAAAAGATAACTTAAATAAAACTATTAATTGCTGTGTGTGTATATTATATGTTAATCAGGATCATTTATGTGTTGATGTCAAATAGAAAAGGATTAGGATACCCTCAGATCGTAAAGAAGGAGTCAACCTCCATAACCAAGTCAATATCAAAGCTGATAGCTGAAATAGAGGCTTACATTGAAAGCAACCTTGATGAGGTGATTATACTGGAAAAATGTAGTATCGGACCCAGAAATGATAGTATAACTGATAGGTTGAGTATAGTTAAAGAATAAAAGGACAAGCTTGAGTTGTTAAACTGATATATCTATGGTGAGTTCTAAAACTCATAATGTGTAGTACAGTTTAACTAACTAGGTATAGTTAAGTGTGAATGAATTATTGAGGATAATGGGAATATATAGAATACTAAGCAATTGATCCTTAGTGAAGGTGTAAAAAATAAGTAGTATTAGTTTGAATATGTATGATTATATGATGTGTATATGATAGGTATGTGGGTATAATGTAATATTCTTAACTTTTGTATAAGTTATGGCAGCGAATTCCAACTTTCGAGTCACAAGGGGATAGCGGATGTTTAAAGCAGTATGCGCTATGGTATCTCAAACACTATGAATATGAATCTATGTTAGATTAATGAAATAAGTTGGTATAAAGATAGTAATTATTTATCTGAACACTGATTAATATAGTAACCAAGTTTTCAAAATATAATATTTTAAATTTATGATTATTTGAGTAGAAAATTTCACGTTATAGAAGGTAAATCGATAAAAGATAAATTATGATCAGATAATGCCGGTAAGACGTAAATGAAACCAAAGGGTAGAAAAACATGTCAACAAAGCTGGAGAACAACCAGACCCGATGCAGAATTTTACGAATGTTGTCGCTTAAGATAAGTAGAATGGAATGCCAGCCACGGGAAATTTACCAGACAGTCGATTTGCGAACTTTAAAGATTTTAAGGCCATAGGACCATCAGGATTTAGAGGGTCAATTGACCCTGTAGAAGTAGTTGTGATAGCTAGGGTAACAGAGGGGCAAAAGACAGCTTTTGCCACCTATACGATGAAAGGGGGGCGAATTTTTGGCGGGAGTCAAATCAAGCTAGAGCCAGAGAAGGGAGTAGTGGTAGTAGGATTGGAAAAAGGAAAGGAGATAATTTCGGGAATACCAAAATTAGGCCAGGAGGGGGAAAGGATAAAGTTATGCTGTGTGGAAATTACAGAAGGTATCACTCGGGAGAGTGTCTTAAAGGTAAGTTAGTGTATTATAAGTGTGGGCAGAAGAGACATATCTCTCCCAAATTCCCCAATCCTAGGATGAATAAAGGGTATTTTAGGTTTGGATAACCAGAGCATAAGGTGAAGGACTGTCCAAAAAGAAGAAGGGATGCAGGAAGTGTGATTATGAAGAAAAGTAGCGGGACGCTGGCGACAACAGGACCAACTTCAATAAACAATCCAACTGAATCAACCGCAAGAGTCTTCAGCATGACCGTTCAAGAGACCATGGCAGATGGGGATGCGACTCCAGGTATTATTCAAGTCAATTGTATTTTCTTATTTATGATTTTCGTATATATATAGTAAATTATTTTATAAAGAAAATTTGAAGGAGGAATTTGAGTTCTATTAGAAATCAAATTTCTGTTTGAGCAGATAGACAAACTTTATGCTGAATAGTTAAAGATCGGTTCGATCAATTATGATCGAGATCTACTTACAATGACTGTGTATGCTATTTTGCCTAATGTCTATAGGTTTTAAAGCGGTGATTCCGGGGACGGAATCCTTATAAGGGATGGCGGATGTAATAACCCAATATTTTCAATAAGAAATTTTGGGATTTAATTTTTTTATATATATAAAGGTGAAAATATTTGCAAAGTAAAGTATATGTATCTATATGATAAATAAAATTATTTATTAGATGTAAATAATTTCTTTTTTAGACTTATTGATCATTATAGAATATATTCTTATAATAAAATAATTTTGTAATAAAAATATTTATTATTTAATTTTCCATGGAAATGTGATTATGGTATATATGATATAATTATTAGGATTCTTATGATATGTATTTTATTATATTGGTTAGGTTAATTATTTTAACTTAATTAATGATGGTATGTATGAAGGTTATGTCAGATATGAATTCAAAACCCTAAGTATGGATTTTGAATAAGGAATGCGAATAATAATATAAAATTGTTTATATTTCAGTAATATAGATATGCCTGATATGTGTGTAATGTTAATTTGTAGATCAGTTACAGTAAAATAGTTCAAACTGTAGTATTGCTGATAAACTATAGTACAGAAGTCAGTTATGACTGTAAGATTTGTTACGTTGTGTGTTATGTAATTAATGACCATTATTATGTTTACTGTTAATTAGGTAAACCCAAATTAATATCTAACTAATTACTAAATTAGAACCCTAATTGCCAAGTTATAAACCTTAGGTATTAATTTAGTAAGGTAAATGGTAATTAATATATTATAAAGGCTAATTTACAAATCCTAGGAGGTTAGGAAATCTAGTGTAATTAGGGAACCCTAATCAACATTTTTAGAAACTAAGATTTCCATATTTGCCCTTAATACATAATCCTAGAAAATAAGCTTATAAAACCCTAGGGTTAAACCCTAAGGGTTAAAACCTAATGGTTGTGAGAAGTTACCAAGTTGTCATTCACTTTATAAGTCAAATGACCAAACTACCCTTTTTATTATTTTATTAAGGTGGAGTGTAGATCTAGCCCTAGTAAGGAGTTGGTGACCAACACTAACTAGCCATGTGGTCTAGTACTAGCCTTTAATCAGCCAAAACCTGCCCTCATGATTATCCATAGTCCTTGCATCAAATTCTATATAGATTGAGAGAGAGAATACCCACTTTACTTTTCATATTCACCAAAGTAATATTCTCTCTCCCATCTAAAATTTTAGAGTGAAACTGAGTGAGAAGAAAAGCCAATATCAACATTTAGCTTGCCGAAAACAAACATCAAAGTTAGAATCAAGATCAAGCTTAAAAAGGAGGTATAAACCCTAATATTTAAAATCTTATGATTTGATATTAGATGTTATTAATGATTGGTTAGATATTGTTAGAGGGTGCCTTTTAATGATCTGGGTTGCTAAATAGTGGATCCATAACATTTATATACTCGAAATTAAAGAATTACAAAATCTGGAAAAAGTTTAAAACTAAGGTCTGACAACGAATGTCAGGGCCTCTAGATTCTTCTGTGTTAATGATTTATGGTGTTTGAAGTTTTGTGTGTGTATTATGCCATGTTGACTGTGATCTGGAATTGGAAACAGGGTCATAGCATGTCTAGATCTCGATTTATAGGTGGTCAAACCTAGTTGACCGGTCACAAAACTTGAATTCTGGGCAACCCAGAATTTTCTAAAATTTCTGACAACGTTTTCCAGACCTCGGATCTTGTAGGTCTTAATTAGTTTGGCCAAGTTAGTGTTTGATTCGTGTAGACTGACATGAGTACCGCTTATCCATGCCTCTAGATTACCCAAATATGTAACAGAATTGAAGATTATGATGGTCAAACTAGGTTGACCAAACTACTCAAGAACATTTCTGGGAAATCCAGAAATGTTCAAGAACAGTTTTCTTGACTACTTTGACCGGCCCAGATCTGAAATAGTTTATGTTGTTAAGTTGATGTTATGCTATGTAATGGTTGTATGACACGCGCACAATAGATTGAGACCTTAATAATAACATTTTAATGCCCAGAGCACGAAGAAAATTGAACCACAACGACGACCCTCAAACTGCCTGGGTTTCTAGGTTACCCAGAAATCCTAGGAACCGTCTGACGACACTTTTCTGTAGCTTAGATCTTGATGAGTTGATATGTTATGGCCACGAAAATTGTTTAGACTTATAGTACTACGTTTGTACTACAACATTATATCATTAACAAGTCCAGAAAATACTTAGAACTTAGATCTAATGGTGGTCAAACCTACCACCTTGAACACTACGTATGAACATTCTGGGTTTATGAAGAACACCTATAGCGACAGTACTGTCGCTATAGGGCCCTTTAGCGACAATTTATTTATTGAAATTATTATTTATATTTAATAAATAGAGAAAAATAGTTTTTTAATTATTAAAAATACAAAATAAATTCCTAAAAATTATTTTAAAGTCTAAAAATAGGTTTTTAATTATTTTGATTATATTTCATTAATATTTATTATTTTTGGTATATTAATGGTATTTAATTTATTTAATTATAATATTAAATAAATTACTTAAAAATGATTGTAATACTTGAAAAATCATTTAAAATTATATTATGTTATAAGAAAATATTTTAGGTTATTTTTAATATTTTGTGATGAATTTCATTAATAAATAAATATTAATGATAATTAAGTTATTTAATAAATGTATTAAATAAATTATGAAAAATAGAATTAATAATTTAAAAATTATATAATAATGATTTAAAGGTTATAAAAATATTTTAAGTTATAAAATATAACTTATGATATTTTGTCATGAAAAATATTAATATTTTAATATTAATAATGTTAGAGTTATTTAATAATTATATTATATAAATTAGTTTAAAAATGATTTTTAATATTATAAAAATCATTTTAAATGAAAATAAAGTGTTTAAAGATATTTTAAGTTATAAAATATAACTTTTAATATTTAAAAGATAATTTTATTAATGATTTAATATTAATGATATTAAATGATATTGGATTTATTTAATAATTATATTAAATAAATAATTTCAAAATGATTTTATTTATTTAAAAATTATTTAAAAAGGATATAAATGAATTAAAAATATTTTTAAGTTATACTTAATGACTTTTAATATTTTGAGGAATAGTACATTAATATTTTAATATTAATGATAATTATTTAAAAATGATTTTAAATATTTTAAAAATTATTTAAGGGTTATATTAATACTTTAAAAATAATCTAAGTTACTATAAATAACTTTAATATTTTGGAAAGGGTTTCATTAATAGTTTAATATTAATTAAATATTAATGATAATAGAATTCTTTAATATTTAAATTATTTAATAATGATTCTAGAGTTTGAAAATTTATGATAAATTATAATAAATGTTTAAAAATTATTATAAGTCATTTAAAAATAATTTGACCGATGTTTAAATTATATTGAACTTCGTTGTAGAATCTCAGACTCTCGATAATTACCCGATAAAGCCATCGGTACACCGACATATTTTAGAAATTGATCTAGACTTAAATAATTTGACCGTATTAATATTTGTTTGTGATCCGATGACTGTTAAAAATGTGTGGCAATGTGATTAGGTTATGTGCTGACTGCAATAAGAAGTATTATCTGTTACGATATGTTATTCTAATCAGTAAAATGATCTTTTTATTGATAGTTTGTTATACAAAAGATAAAAACTAAGTTGCATTTTGTAAGCAGCAGACCATGCAAGTATCCTACCTTTGCATTTTCTTTATGCAATGGACATGAGTAAGAAGTTTCAGAATTATATTATTATTGTACCAGATTATTAACCCTGTTGTTATATATGTTATATCCGATCATTGATTATCAACATGGTACTATATTGTAATTCAGATATTTATATTTTATTCGTTAATTTCTAATTACGGTTATTCAAGTGTCCCCACTTGGATAATCATTGTATTTAATCACATGTTGATATATATATATATACCTATTGATACCAGTATGTATACATGATGTAAGAGTCGTCTAAGCTATTTGATCAGCTAGACACATATTTATACCATTTGGGAGTGGAAGTAAGAAAATAAGAAGAAGAACAGAGTGGTGCATATGAACAACACAATTTAACTACTAAACATAAATAATTTTATTGATAACTGAAAAATATTTACAAAACTGAAAATTAAAATTGACTTACAAATTTTACTTAGAACATTAAGAAGAGTAGAAGAAGGGTTTAGGAGAGGCTAATAGTGGTAGAGGCTAAAGATTCGTCTGAGAAGGAACTCAGAGTCTTTCAAAGTCTGCCTTAATAACTAAGTTCAATTTCCTTTTATAGAATAAGGAAAGAACTATTACAAAGTTACTATTACAAAAGCAAATGATTACAGACAAGATTTACTATTAATGAATAATAAAACAGTGCTGACTTTTTTACTATTCATGGATGCGTCTGGCAACTTTTGATGAAGTGGCCAAAACTTTTGACTAGAAGCATGCTTTCGGTGGAAAAATAGGAACATTCTCAAGTGGTAGAGGACTGCTTTCGGCTGAAGAACATCTTTGAGTTGACTGGCTGCAGGAGCAGGTGCATGTGCCTGAAATGAGATGTCAGGCAAATGGGTCCTGAGCATCTTGTAAATCGATGGTGCTGTATAGGTCATCATAATCACCATATTAACTAGGAGAAGCATTTTTTGAAGAAGATGAAGAACCTGCAGAGGCTTCTTCATGCAATTCATCAATTCTTTTATTTAATGCTTGAGAAATTAATTTTA
The DNA here is from genome assembly GCA_020205505.1 of Panax japonicus. NCBI lineage: Eukaryota > Viridiplantae > Streptophyta > Magnoliopsida > Apiales > Araliaceae > Panax > Panax japonicus. The sequence continues at coordinate 37,447,714 of CM035102.1, read as the reverse complement.
ACTCTTTACCAGAATAATTCTTAAAATCAAAAATATCACGAGAATAAGATGAACCAGTAGGACTGACTTTGGACTCTTTTGGTTTTGACTCTTGACTATAAGGGTCTTTAGTTGTAACTGGAAGAACCTTAAGAGGGACAGTGGGAAACTCTAACTAAACCTGGCCAATAATTTTATTAACATCAAATTTATCCCACCATTTGATGAACCATTGACGAGAGACAAGGGGAAATGGATCAGCTGTGGGAGAAGCAAGGTAATTAAATTCTTCACCATGAGGATGGGTAACTTTAGTTGGAGTCTTAATGTCATATTGCCATTTAAGAATCTAAGGAATCTTCTACTAACTCACAAATTGAAGAATGACAGGGACACCAATATTTTTTGGATTATTTTTACTCTGGTTATAAAAATGACTGAGTTGGACTTTCAAGGGATCAGGAAAGAGGTCGTAAGTAGAACCAAACCTTGCCCACCAGTGAGAAAACCAATAAGGGAATTAACTTTTGAATTTATGATCGAACTGAAGAAACCATGAATGACTGTTTGACTCATTTTGATGAAGGAAAACTCTATACCAAGCTTCCATGTAATCATAATAACAGTAAGAGTTATTTTGATTAGAAAGCTGCATAAGATTAGAGGGATGTTTTCCCCAATTGGACATCAGAATAAATTGTTTAATATATAAAGAATGATAAAGAACTTTAGATTTATCGTTATTAGCATAAATAGGTTTTATAAATATTGACTCAGTTTCAAGGAGGATATCCTTATAATACACAAGGGATTTATAAGGAGCAAGGGGCATGAAGTGCCACCCAGAAGGAAAGAACTGGGAGGCCAGATTGACTGGGTCATCATTAGGTTTCATATTAGGTTCAATATGAAATAGTTGATTAGTCCATCTAAGCATGTACTCAGAAGGAGGATGACTGGGGTTTAAAAGGGAAGCCTTAGATTGAAAAGGGTCAACTGGAGTTGGGTTACTGGATAAGGCTGAACTGTAGGGGGTTGGCATTGTCCCAAGGATGGTAAATTTGTTAGTGGTTTTATAAACTGGGTTTACTGGATGTGAAACCAAAGTTCCTTTTGGTTGATTACTTGGGCCAGTAGGGCGACTCGGGCCACGAGAGGATGATGCTCCTCGAACACTCATTTTGGTTGAACTGTACCTGTATTAATGAATTCCCGAGTGAGAAAGTCAGGAATTAAATTGTTACTGCCTTTAATATACTCAATTTCAAAATCAAATATGCTCAATAGGGCTTGCCATCTAGCAAAGGAATGTTTAGACGCTATGTTTTCAACATCTTTTTCTAAAACATATTTTGTTGATTTGCAGTCAATACGAACTAAGAATTTTTGGTTTAGTAAGTCACTTTGGAATTTGTTAATACATAATACTAAAGCAAGTATTTCTTTTTTAATAGTACTGTAATTTAACTGTGTACTATTCCATGCACCGGAATGAAAGCGAACAATTTTTTCAAGGGAATTGAGAGTAAGTTTTTGCTTGAGAATTCCTCTGAATCCAATATCAGAGGAATCGGTTTCAACAATTTTAAATGCAGAATCGTTAGAGATAGCAAGGCAGGGCAATGCCTTGACATATTTTTTAACTTGCTGGACGACAGAAGTGTGAATGTCAGTTCAAGGGGAGGATTGTCTTGCAAACGCTGAAAAAGAGGTTTGCAAATCTTCTTGAGGTTTTTATAGAATTTTCCAATATAATTAAGTGAGCCCAGAAACCTCTATAGTTGGGTCTTATTGGTATTTTATCTGGTAATCTGTCAGCAAATTGAATAGCTCTGTCAATAGGCTGTATGAGTCCGCGATAAATATTTAAACCAAGAAACCGAACTTTAGCTTGAAACAAGCAACATTTGGAAGGCGAAAGGACAAGTCCATTATCTTTAACTGTTTTGAAGAATGATTTCAAATGTTTAATGTGTTCTTCAATGGAATTGGAAAAAATAAGAATATCATCAATGTAAACAACAACAAAATGACTGAAAGGATTCAAAATTTCATTGAGGATATTCTGAAATTCACTAGGAGCATTCTTTAGGCCAAATGTCTGAACATTCCATTCATAATGGCCAAATGGGGTTGTAAAGGCTGTTTTGTACCTATCATCTGGGTGAATAACAACTTGCCAAAAACCAGACTTACGGTCAAACTTACAGAAGATAGTGGCATTACTCAACCAATTAATGAGTTCATCCTTATTAGGTAAAGGGTACCTAATTCATTCCAAGACCTCGTTTAATGGTTTGTAATTGATTACTAGATGGGGAACACATCTCTCCTTTTCTGCTTCATTGTTGACATAAAAGGCGGGACATGACCATGGAGATTTACTAGGCTTAATTAAACCTTTACCAAGAAGATCATTAATCTCTTTTTATATAACTCCGTTTACTCGTGATTCATTTGTATAGGTCTGGCCTTAGTAGGAATTAAATGCTCTTTGAATTCTTTAGCATAAGGAAGCCATACAACGTGTTTCTTCCGATGCCAAAAAGCATTAGGAGAATCAGAACAAAGGTTGTCTTTTAAATAGGTTTTTAATTCTTCTATCTTTTCTTGAACTTCTTTATTCTGCAGTTGCTCTTCAATTCTTCTGTACTTAATTTCTTCTTTTAAGAAATTCAAATGGGTGGATTTACAGTTTAATAATTTTAATGATTTCGAAATAGATTCTTCTTGAATAAATTTCAAATCTCTTTCCTTAGGTTTAATTAGGAATTTAAATGTTATTCTTTTTCCTAAATGCTCACAACTTAATCCTTCATTACTGGTAGTAAAAGGGTATAGTAAATATATAAACGGTAACCCTAAAATGATCTTATCAGTAAGATTGCGGATTAAAACAAATGATGTTTTAAAATACATACTATCTTGATAGATATAAACCTTAGGGAGTTTATATTTTATTTCCATTTGACTACCATTAGCTGAGTTTAATTTCTCATTAGTTTTCTTATAGTACTTGGTAGGGATCAAGCCTTCTTGAATACAGCTCAGATCAGCGCCCGTATCAACAAAGGCAAGGAGTTGTATTGAAAATGTTTTATCAATGACCAAGTTAATAGAAATATACCATTTCTGAATGGTAATATCTTTAATTCTTTTAAGAGAAAGACCTTGAACAAAAAGATCTGGCTCTTCTTTAGTTTCTGATGATTCATGCTCATTGTGATCTTCATCAATAGAGGAGGAATCATGGACTTGATGATCGGATTTTTTATCTACAAACTCTTTTCTTAAATTAGAGATTTCTAATTTTAAGTTAGAAATTTCTTTTTTTAGTTTATTAACTTCTTGATTTAATTCTGGAAGGGTAACTTCTTTTACTGGGGTTTTAAATCTCTCAAGAGTTTTATTAAGACTAAATACGGGTTTTTCTTTAGCTTTAATAACTTATCCATAACTCTATTATCTTTGGTTAATAAATCTTTTAATTGTTTAGTATATTGAGCCTTAAGCTCAGGAGCAAAAATTTTACTAATTAAATCAATTAACAAGGAGCTTTCTTCATCTTCTTTATTAATTACATTTAATCTTTTATTGCAACAATTTTTATTGCAATTATTAGCACAATCTGTTTCATGGTCACTATCTGTTTCATGGTTACTAGTACTGCTATTAGATAAATGAGGAATATCAGAACCTTCATCATTACTGACGTTGTTCTCTATTCTCATTAATTCTAATAGTTGTTCAGTATCTTCACTTGAAATATTTAACTGGGACAATTTTGTTTTATTTTGCACTCATTTTTGTAGTGCCCTTTCTACCCATAATTGTGGCAAACAATTTTACTTTTATCAAATTTTTTAGATTTCTTATTGTATTTTTTATTTGCGGGTTTGGGTTTAGTATAATAATTGTCTTGATTTTTATTCTTTGAATGACTGCGTTTGTGTTTATGATGCCTGTGACTTCTATGATGATCAATATGTTTATGTAATTGTTTTCTTCTAGAGGGAACATCTGGCGGTAAACCATATTGTTCATAGAAGGTCCATAACTCATACTTAGTTTTTTTTTTCTTATCTTTACTAGCTTGCTTGGCCAATTTAAAATCAATACACATTTTTAATCCAATTTTTTGAATATAACTGATTATGTCACCGTAAGTTAGGTTATCATAATCAATATACCCTAAATTTAACTCCATCAGGCAGACCAATACCAACATCTTCATCAAAGATGGGGTTGCTGTCATCATCTAACTGGACAACATGAATTATTGATAATCTAGTATCTTCAGTAAGGTGTTTCTCCCACCAAGATCTGAGAATACCAGTGAATCCACTAGCTATTAACTGAACAATACCTGGCTGAGTCAGATTGTTGAATTTAGTTATATAGGTATTTGCTAACATAGACATGTGATTTAACTTGTTTAAAATCTCTTGTTCACTAAAACCATCTATGTTCCATTCATAAATTTTATTAGATGAAACATAGAATTGTTTATCTAGATTTCTCTCTTCGAATTATAGATCCGGAGGAGTAGGTCTAGGGTACCGATTCCTGGTTAAACTAGTGTTTTTAATTGTCAATTTATTTAACTGATCATTAAGATCTGGGACTGAAGAAGTATTAGAATGATCTGACATGTTAATGCTTTCATTGTCGGTTTCAACTTGATCAATGATTGCTATAGTGCCACTTGATTCAGGCTCAGTTTTTAATTTTTTTAAATAGCTTATCAATAGAACGAGTGAGATCACCATCTTTGTTAGGTAATCCTAATTTACTTCTATTTTCTGGTAATTTTAATAAAGGTTGTTCAATTTTTGAATCAGATTTTTTAACAATGGTTTCTTCAAATTTTTCTTCAATTCTATCTAGCTGTCTTCCTACAGTTATTAGATATTGGTTACTGAAATTTAATTGTTCAATAAATTTTTTATCATCTTTATTACCATCTCAAATTTTAAAAGGACTAGCAATAACAGACGTATTTTTAACTGGGAGAAGGACAATTTCTAGCGTGGGATGACTAGAAAAGACCTTAGATTTATCTTTTTTAATCCGTTGTGTTTTAGTTATAACATTACATTTACCTTGATATTGATCATACCAGTCATAAAAGGTAATGTTTATCTTTTCATTATTAATGAATCGTTTCCATCTATTAACGACCTTATCTCGTTCTTTTTCAGACAGGTGATTGGAACAAAATAAATGCCTTTTTTCTTTATTAGATTTGGAATTAAAATCTTTAACAAGATTGTCCAAATCTAACATGAACTATTTTTTAATAACTCTTAACTGATTGTTGATAGGAATCTCAAAATCTGACTGAGTTGGATACTCAAAAGGGGTAGGAGAAGAAGAATCTTCCTCTTCTACATGGTCCTTTTGAGTATAACAAGGGTGACTAGCTTGACCTTGATTAAGGATACCCTTTAATTTAATATCCCTAACAGAAGGGTTACTAAGTACTTCAGTATCTCTTTGGGTGTGAACTGAAGGTGCTGAAGAACTAGTAAAATATTCTATAATAACGGGCCTTCTAGTACGTTCAAAACTTATCTTGACTGTTCCATCAAAAAATTGTTTAACATTTTCAATATTTAACAAATTGTTAACTACAGGTTGTTGAGGTATTTCACTGAGTAAAGTCCATTGACTAGGTAACGTAATATCCTTCCAGAGGATGGTTCTCGGGATCTGAATATTAGCGTCACTAGTTAAATTTTGAATTAATATTGTTTGATCTTTATGACTTTTATTAAGAGCGTGAACGTTTAAGTTCATTTTCATGGTCTTATAATAAATCCTATAAATTAAAGCTATGGGCTGAGAACCCTCAATTATATGAGTAATTTCACCAACAGTTTTAATATTTAATGTCAAAGCTTTTAATAAATGTTGATCACTTAAGCTTAATGTGAAATCAGGAAAGCAATTGAAATGGATAGGTCCATTGTGCAATATATATATATATATATATATATATATATATATATATATATATATATATGTATATATATATATACACCTATTGTTACCAGTATGTATACATAATGTAAGAGTCGTCTAAGCTATTTGATCAGCTAGACACAGATTTAGAAATATCGTTGAATATGACAAAACCTTTTTGTATCCAATCAAATTATTTTGGTTCAGATTCCAGACTAAGTATGAACATCCCGAACATGGGAAAATTTTTATGCGCCCAAGGCGGACAGAGTGAACGATGATATCGTTATTTCATGTAGTGTTGATCAATACAGGGTACATTGGGCAGATCACCCTCGTGTCTATAAGTTATGACGGTTTGTGGATGATGTTCTGCTAAACCTTAGGGAAAATGAAAAACAATGTTCATAGTATGTCACCTTAACCCTATTTATAGTCAGTACATTGTTTCAAAAATTTGATAAAGAGTTGTTATGTTATTATTATCGGTTCACATTACTTCACAACTTTTGATTTGTTGTAGAAGGGTAGTACAAAAAAACATTTAATCCTTTTAGCTAATATTTATAATTTTTATTACTTGTTGGGCACTCAAATGCTCATCCTTGCTTAATTTAAATATTTTCAGTTAAGTATGATCGACCAGAGGGCTCTGCCAAGAACAAATGAAAAGGAAAGCTACCCGAATAAGTTTGTGTTATCTTACATAATAGCTAGACTAAAATATGATAATTATATTTATTATCTATCATGTAATGAAATGTTTTGAAGGTCGCGTACCTGGGATTAGACTCTGATATATAAATTAAGTTTAATATTTATGATAATATTATTATTTCCGCTCATAGAAATGGTATCGTAATGCACTGAGCTCGGGTTTCAAGTACCTGAATTTGGGAGCGTTACACCGCCTCCCAAGGCACGGCTCGCGCTGCGGCGCCAAGCCTTGATCCTTGAAAAATTTTCTAAGTCTTTTACATGCCTGAGACACTCACTTTGAAATCCCATAACTTCTTCATTATAAATCAGAACAAGGTCGTTCTAAAGCCATTATTTTCCTTATCTTACGTACTTCATTGCCCCTTGGACAGAACTTCATTCTAAATCCGTTAACATGCCTTTCTATTGGCTTAATTTTCGTCCTTCTTTCCTTTTATGTCATTAATGTTCTTCATTCATTCCTCCGTAATTCAGTCATTCGAATGCCGAACTCGTTTGTTCTTGAGTCCATGACTCACGTTTTCTATGTTTTCTTACATTCTTATGAAACCCTACACATTCGAGTTAATTTACTAACTTTATAATTCTCGTTCGTCTTTTACAAAATTTTTGCCATAAATTCGTTATAGCTAAGTTTTAATTCGTTCTTAATGAACGTTTCTACCGTTCCTAACCAAGCAATAAGCAAATAACTTATACGCAATGGTTTTAAACTTGTCCATCATCAAAAATTACACAACGATGGTTTTAAATTTGTCCATCAACAACGTTCTTCGCGTTCTTCGCGAGTTCTTCGTTTTTAAATGATATTTTGCTTACGATTTCACTTTTTATTGGAATTCGATGTTATAAACACCATTCCTTACTTATTTCACCAAATCGTTCATATGATTCATTCAGATCTCTCAAATTCATTACGAATCTTATACTTCCTTAAAAAATTTATAAACTAAACTTCTAATTTCTTATTTCTTCATTTTCTCATGATTTCAACCATATGAAATCATTCTTATATCTTTTACTTCATATTCTCATTAAGTTATACTTTTAACGTAGAAAACTTATAGAAAATTTATATGAGACAAGGTTTCAGATTACCTTTCTCCTTTAATCTTCTTCCGTCAGACAAAGTTTGCACACGAGCAAGATTTTTCTCCTCCTTCTCCTTCTCCTTCTCCTTCTCCTTCTCATCCGACCTCTCTCTCTCTCTCTCTCTCTCTCTCTCTCTTAAGTGTTGTAGGATTTTCAAAATCCTAAACAAATGAAATTAAGCTTCCTATTTATAGAAAACTAAGGCAAGGGGCATAATAGTCATTTTACCCCCGAATCTACTATTTACACCTCCTTAGTCCACCTCCGTACTATTCTCGAAGCTTCCCTTGGAAGCTTCGTGCTTCCATCTTGTGAAATTCGTCCGATAGTTCGAAAACTACGATTCTCGAAATCCAAATATTTTTGAATATTTTGTCTTTTCTTTACCGATTAACTTTTACGTATTCTTCGGATCTCCGAAAAACTGAAAAACACTTTTTGACATTAAGTGTTTTCCTTCATATTTTCCCCTAACGTAGTTAAACGAATGAAAAATATATAACAGTACTTTTCTTCATTTTTATTTTGTCTGGTTTTTACACGTTTTTCGAGAAAAACTTTTATCGTCTTACTTAACTTTTCACGATATATTATCGTCACATCTTTCGACAGAATGTCATTTTGACATACCAAACTTTCGGAAAGGCTTAGGTTATTCAAACCCTAACCCTTAGGATTTCGTCAGGTGAATATTACTTATTTCGTCTTTTTCCCTGGAAATATTTTTTTCCCAGAAATTCTTTTATTTTCGTCTTGAAAATTCTTACTCATCCAGTCTAGCTCGTAGCCAGAATTCTCCCGATTAATATTCATCCTAAGCTCTAGAATGATTAATAAATACATAGCACAGAATAGTATTAATAAAAATTTATTTTATTAATAACTAATTCTTTAATCTTAAATTCTGGACAATCTGATTTTCTAGGTTTTCACAATGGATATTATACACGCACACGTTAAATCTGTACGTATTCCATGGATATTTGTTGGCCCCATCATGAATTCAAATTATTCCAACAACACTCCAAATAGAAAAACACATTATGATTTCAAAGATAATTGACCAATTGTGAAGTGCAATTTTTGATGAGCAAGTAAGCAATCAATCAAAATTGACACAAAAACAAATATTTTGATCTGTTTATCAGAAGAAGAAAAAAAATCCAATCTTTTCATCATATCTCAAAAACCCTAGAAAGGGTTCCACAATTTATAAAATTCAAGCAAAATTGAGTTTTGGTATCCCAAATAACCAATCAACGCCACTCTAATCACCAACAATTGATCATGAATAGCTCAATCAAAATTATATTGGAATCTCATAACTGCAAAAACAAATTGATTTAAAATTTCCAACAATTAAACTTTCCCAATTGCCTATCATAGGAGGAATCAAAAGACAACTTTAGAATAGTAAATGGGACCCACATTTATGTGAGGCCTTTTGCTAAAATATCAATTTGGTTCTTGAGAAAATAACAATTGGTAAAGAAAATTAACTTTTGGGTATTAATTTTATCATTGTTTTGGAACCCAAAACAAATCTTAGCTTAGTTTTTGTGAAATATAAGCCTAAGCTTTAACAAACCTAGTTTTTTTTCTATTTTTATTTTCTATGACATCATATACCAAATTTAATGTTTGGTTAAAACAAGAATTTGAGCTAAATATATAAATAACAATTTCCCAATTAGTTCACAAATACCAATTTCTCTAAAGGCTTTCCTAGGAATAAGAAAGGATAAGAAAGATACCCAACAATTCAATTTTTTTTAAATATTTTTTTTCCTTTACTTTCTGAGGCAACCAAACGGATGATAAAGAAAGAAGGAAAGACAATAGACGTTTAGTTTTTTCCTTGAAATCATTTTCTATACTCAGTAGTAGTACTTGGAGAGATTTTGTTAGAGGCCATAAGGAGACTGAAAGAAGGAAGATGAGAGACATAAATTCTGAAGCTAGCTTCTCTAAATTCCGATTAGCCATTGTTGACCAAAACAACGAACTAATTCCTTCAGTGGATATTGAACCGTCTCCAACCTTTTGGTTGCTACTTTCTTTAGGTTACTTTCCCTTTTTCATTACTCATAAATTTCTGGGATGAAAAGCCACTGAATGCAAAATATGAGAGCAAGCGAGCGAGAGAGAAGACTATTAATGGAACCCTAACTTTATGCCTCAATTTACCCAACCCTCACTTGTGGTATCTAAATAAATTTCTTAGCTTTAGATGAGAGAGGGAGACGAAAATGAGACTGAGACTTAACAGATCTAATTTGGAGATCTGTTTTATCTTTTACTTTGGTGGAAATGATTTGTTTAATTATAAATATTAATCTTTGCAAAATAATAATAGCTAGGCCTGTGGTGCTCGGGTGGTCATTGGACTAAAGTTTTAAATTGGAGGTCTCGAGTTCGAATCTGTTCAGTGACATATTTTTTGGGATAAAGTTCGAAAATTTCTACGTCAGCTTGTCCACATATAAAATAAAATTAAAAAATGTCCACGTCAGATCTGCCACGTGTGGCACGTAGGCACCACGTATGCAGGTCAACGCACATGTGGCACCTTGGGCTCAAAGTCTAAATTTTTTAATAGAAAGGGGCTCAATTTGTGTTGACAAAAAAAAAGGTTTCAATACCAAAAAACCCTTAAAGTTCAGTGGTCGACTTTGCATTTTACCCATTTGTCTTTTGATCAAAAAGTAGGAAGCTTTCATGATTTGAATCTGTTTAAGTGGATGCTTCTGATTGACCCAAATCAGTATACACAGATGAAAGTTATTTACCGTTAGATGTATAAAAATTCAAATGAACGTTCCAGATTAAATCAATTATATACACACACATATATATATATATATATATATATATATATATGTGTGTGTGTGTGTGTGTGTGTGTGTGTGTGTGTGTGTGTGTGTGTGTGTGTGTGTGTGTGTGTGTGTTTAAAGAGAATAGATTTAAATATTAAATATAAGTAATAAGAACTTATAAATATTAAAATATATTTATAATAATATTTTTAAAAAAATAATTATAAATATAAATATTTGTAAAATTCTACACATTTAAATATTTCTACTATGTTAAAAATCAAATTTAATCAATAATTTTTAAAACACATATTTTAATGCGTAAATAATTGTGAGAAAGCTGACATGTATCACTTGTACTTTTATGATTATGATGTCCTGTATAGTCAGAATCTTTTTTACCTTGTTTCATTTGCAATTCTAGTAAGAAATTTAATTCTCTCATCATGCTCATTTCAAATTACTTACTCATGCTTTCAGAAAAAAATAATTGCACAAAGTAATATTAGTAGACCCAAAAATGATGTCATCATTTACTTTTGTTAGATTCAGTTGCAAGACATACTTGCAACATATACTAATTTCACGAATAGGTACCATTAATAAAAATGGACCTTTGGGTAAATTTCCCATTTTGTATAAGGAGTATTTGTATTTTACTTTACAAAGATGGGTACAGGATAACCAGTCTTAGTAGACACAAGTATTTTATAAGTAACAGATCTATAAAATGCATGATTTACTCTATTTTTATATCATGAAAATCTTTGATGAAAATTTATATACGATTTTTGGCTTTTATTTTTCTGATAATTATAGAATTCTTTTCTTATATTTTTAATAATTGGTGCAATATAAGTTCCTTTTGGTACCCAAATTATTTTCCTTTATAATTTTTATTTCGAGCATTACACATAAAAGAATGACCATTTCTGTTACAGTAAGAGCATTTAGAAAAAGGAGATGTATGACTTTCTTTTTCTTTACTTTTAATATGATAAAGTCTTTTATCTCTTGTTTTACTAGATTCTCCAACATATTCTAGTCCATCTTTATTAAATCCACATCTTTGTTGATTAAGCATGACATCAAGATTTTCTTTTCCTTTTGTAAACATAAGAACTATAGTATTTAAATCATCACTTTCTTTAGTTAAAATTAATATTAATTTGATCTATTACAGAAGAATCTTCACTTTGTTTTTCTAATTTTATCTTTAGAGATGAATTTTCAAGCTTGAGATTTTTAATATATTCACTTAACACGTGATTTTGTATTTGAGTATTTTAATTAATTACAACATTTTCAACTTCAAGATTTTCAATAGAAATGATAAGTGTTCAATTTTCTATCTTCGGATCTTTGTTTATTTTTCTTAATTTATCTAATTCTTCCTTTAGTAATAAACTTTCTGAAAAGTCTTTTTCTAATTCTTCTTTTTCTTTATTTAAACTTTCATGAACTATAATCAAATTTTAATTTTCTATTTCAAGATTTTTGATAATTTTAATTAATTTTTCTAATGAAAATTTTAATTTAACAAAATCATCTTTAATAATTTCATTATCTTCATATAAACAATTATAAGCTTCATGTAGTTCATGGTGTTCTTTATTTATATTATCTAAGGTATGTGTGACAAATGAAGTACTAGATAATTGATGTTCAGAATTTACCTCAGATTTTGATGATGAATCATTATTTGTAAACATAGATTTGCAATTTCCTTGGTTTGTTCAGCTGCTTCTTCATGATATCTTTCTTGATCTACAACTAATGTGACGCCCCCAAAATAGGTATACATCACCCATTTTGAGTCGCCAAATACATGGTACAGAATATAAATAAAAACTTAATTATAAAACTGACGTGTAATATACAACAAAAAAATAAATGAGAGTTTAAACAAGAATATTGCCTTCTAGACAATATCCACTCTCAAATAGAGTCCTCATTACATTAATTATCACACTATTTTATAGAATAGTGAGGACTACTAATACTCCATCTTGGACCATCACTCCGTTCCCCGACTAGTCCAGGCTACGTTCTCATTTCCTGAAGAGAACAGTGAAAGAAAGGGTGAGCTCAACTAGCCCAGTAAGAAATATTATGACTAAGATAATGCATAATAAATTATCATTAGCCTTCAACAATGTTAAACTGATAAAATATAATAGATATCAATTTAACTATAACGGAATAAGCAATCCATTAAAAGAGTCAAGTAGAGAATAAAATCTACTATCTTTTATGATTTACAAAGGTTTTTCATCACTTTTTATCGCTGAGACTCAACTTAATAAATAATCCACATCATCCCTGCACTACGGCCAATGATATTCATTAGGGTCACGACCATAAATTATCCATGCACTACTGGCCAAGGATATTCGTGTATTCATCAATGGTCATGATCATGCCAACAACTGTTCATCAATGCACTACGGGCCAATGACAACTTTTACCACATCATTTGTAACATTACGGTCATGATTACACCGAATAATCCCTGGTCATAATCATACCAAGTCCATCCATGCACTATAGGCCATAAATGACTTTCAAAAAATATAAACATGAGGATGATGACAATGATATATGAATTCAATAAAACAAGTTCAAGAATTAATTTATTCAGGAACTAATAAGTCCAAATTATCAACATGATACTTCTTTGTAGAGTAAAATTCAAGAATGCTCAGAAGAATATTTCCATGAAAATATACTGGATGAAGCGCAAATATCAAGGATATTCCACTAATTTCATGGAGTATAGAACTCAAAACTTTAACCAACTGAGTATAATAAAGAATGGAATAAAAAAATAAATCATCATGCATGCGGTACTTCGCATAGAAATGTTATTCCAACAGAATAATAAATAACAGAACCAGGTCAGGCGAAATTCGCACCGACAAGATGTTCCAACAGAATAATAAAGACAGAACCAGGTCTGGCGTAAAACGCACAGACATGATATTCTAACAGAATAATAAAGACGGAACCATGTCCGGCGTAAAACGTACAGACAGGATATTCCAACAGAATAATAAAGAATGGAATAACAAAATAATTTCACCAAGTATAGGGTAGCCCGCGTATACATGTTATTCCAACAGAATAATAAAGAATGGAATAACGAAATTTCTCTTCATGAATACAAAAGAAATAATACCCCTTACCTTTGAATAGAGCTGGATACTGGAATAGAAATGTAGCAGACTTCTCTTCTTATTTCTCTCTATAATTTCTGTAAGACCCCGAATTTTATGAAATAAAATTATTCAATTTTTTTTATAATTATTATTCAGTAGATGGTTAAATTGATAAGAAGTAAAGTTAAGGGTGATATATATGAAAATTTTCAAAATACGCAAGTGGTTATAAAATATTCATTTCTGTCGGGGAATATTTGTTTGGTCATGGAATATTCTTGTTGTCGAGGAATATTCGTACGACGGCGTAGCCATTTGTGGGCCCCATAACAGAATAACTGTCGGATAAAGAAAATGACAAGTTTGAGTTTTATAAATAATGGCGTAGTTGTTACCGTTAACACTATTGGAATACCTGGTGGTTAAAATACAGTAATACGCGTGGTTGCATAGTAACACACGATATTGCACATTATTTTTGAATTATTGATCCTTACGTAAGAAGGCACTACTCAATAATTGTTACAGTAATTACTATTCAATATTTTATTTTATTAATTCAATAATTACTGCGTTGATAATTTATATTATTGTTGTTGCAATAATTATCACTGCACAGTATTGCCCATTATCATATCAATAATTCATATTATTTGAATAATGTTATTAGATAGCATTATTGGCAATGTCTAGAAAGTTCTGTCAAGGAGAGGTTTGGTCACCTAATTGCGCGCCAGTAAGGAGAAATCCTTATTGAAAAGCCCCATCTTTCCTATGAACCACCTGTTTGTCATTATTGTGATTCTGTAATATTATTTGTGAATAATTAATTATTGATTTATATGATAAGAAAATATTTATTTGATGTAGATATAAATGATGTATTTATTTATGTGGTTATAAATGAAGGAATTAATGTTGAGGTGTTTTATCAGTATTTTGTCAGATTTGAGGTATTAAAAACTAAAATTGGTGTTCTTAAAGCTTTATTGCGTGAGCTGTAATTTTAATCCGACCGTTAGATCATTGTTATTTTTGGATATGTTATACATATATGAGTTGAGTATATGTCCACAAATTTTGAACCGTTAAAAATGAACGTATGATTTGTTATGAATTTTAAGAGGTGACTGATTCAAAAATTAGGTTTATAAATGATTTTTGGTGGAAAATTCTAGAATGAGTAGGCCCCACTTGTGGTTGGTGAAGAAATGTGCTGAATTTTATTTCAAATGTGGTGGTTATGTGCTAGCATTTTCCTATAAATAAGGTGCTGAGTTAGAATTGAAAATCACACCAGAAACATAAGTTTTCTCTCTTTCTCTCTCTATATTATCGAGCATAATTTTGTGAGTATTTAGATACTTTGAGAGTTGCTATTCAGTGCAAGATTCCTTCGGCTTTATATTCCAATCAGAAATACTGCTCTTTTGAGGTAAGGGATTTTAAGGGTTATTATGTTTTTTATGTTTCGTAATTTTTCCGACCTTCAAATATTCTGGAAAAATTTGAAATGATAATTTGTTGAGTTTTCTTGATTGTGTCCAAAAATGGAGATTTTTGGATGTATAGATTATGAGTTATGAATTTTATGGGAAAAGACTATTTTAAAAGTAAACCCTTATAACTCCTTGTGGTTAACTCCAAAATTGATGAAATTTTTATTGGGGGTACATCTATATAATATTAGTGTACCCTGTAAATTTCGAAATTTTAGGATAAAAGTACAATTTATGATAAATGTCTAAATATTCGACAGTTTTGGCCATATGAAAAATAGTAAATGAATTTTAAAAATTCTGAGAAAAATATATGTTCAATATGAGACTATATTCTACTAAATTCCAGAAAAAAAAATTTTGTTTGTACTGAGTTAGTATTTTTCATGAGAATGGACTAGTTATGAGTAAATGAATTAAATATGTTACGTGAAGTAACAAAATTGGAAAATAAGATTTTATTGCTTGGAAATCCTATATAAGGTATATGCAAATTTTTGATAAAGGTTTTGGTTATTGGTGATGAAATCTTATGAGTTTGACATTTTCGGATGATTAAATACATTAATTAGTAAAGTGTAAACAATTAAAATAAATTGTTTATAAATTGAAGAAATGATTAAAATATTGTGGTAATATTAATAATATTAGATTATGAGATTATTAAGTGATTTATAACATTTGGATTAAGATGTTATGAAATCATTGATTTATGAATCTTACTCTTGAAATTAAATCCATATTTTGATCATATTGTTTTTATTATCATGTATAACATTTTTATAATTCCGATGATGAAATTTCTCTTTGACATGAGTGTAAAGATGGGTAGATTATTGGTATGATCGTGACTATGGGTTCTCTTTGGCCAGTAGTGAAAATTTGAATCGTTGACTGGTATGATCATTACCATTAAATTTATAATTGAATATCTTTAGCTTAAAATGCAAAGGTGAATTGATCAACAAGATTATAATTATTGTTTATATAAATTCTGAAATGATTATATATTTCTTTGAGATATGAATATCTTTGGCCTATAGTGCAAAGATGACCTGTTGTTGAATATCTTTGGCCCGTAGTGCAAAGATGACCTGTTGCTGAATATCTTTGGCTTGTAGTGGAAAGATTAACTATTAATGAATATCTTTGGCCCGTAGTGTAATGATGAACTTATTGGTATGATTATGAACATGAATTGTGATTTGGTATAACCATGATCTTTGATGTTTTAGGTAAAGACAGGTGATGAAAATTATTTTCGTCTTGGATGAGAAGAGGAATTTAGAACTACAATTATGATTATGAGTTATTCACATGACTGTGGACATGAACTGTTGATTGATATTACAGGGTTAAAATATTGTTGGTGGACTTTTAACATAGAGAAGATAATAAACATTCTGGTCTATTTGACTCTTCTAATGGATTGCTCGTTCCGCTGCAACTATGGTTGAAAAGTTTTATCATCTACCATATGTTCTAAATCTCTAATTTATTATTGATGAAGGCTATTGATAATTTAATTATCTTTAGTCAAGATATTCTTTACTGAGCTAGTTGTGCTCAGCCTTTTGCTTCCTAATTCCTTTCAGGTAATAAGAGTGTCGAGCGGGGATAACAGGGGAATAGAAAGGTGGTCTATAGCTGTTGAGGTTCTCCCTAAATAGTATGGAAATAATTTTATTAAGAACTTTAGATAAGTGTATCATATTGTATACGTCATTTGATATTTAATTTTGGTGAACCGAATAGGGCGAGGTGAACCCAACTTTGGAAGGGTGTTTTTCCACTATCATACAAGATGTCTAATGACATACAACCTCGTGTTATCATAAGATAGGGTTGTGCACATTCACTTGCTGAGTATATCTACAAGCACTACCTATATGATCTTGGAGTTTTCTTAAAATATAATTCTCAATTACAGACAGTGGAGATAATTATATGTCAAGAGAAGACTCATCATTGGAAGGAACATGATAGTAATCTTCTCATTTTTCTTTGGGGTCTATCATACAAGATGTTTAATGACATATGGCCTTGTGTTATCATAAGACAGGGTTGTGCACATCCACTTGCTAAGTATATCTACGAGAACTACCTATATGATCTTGGAGTTTGCTTAAAATATAATTCTCAATTACAGACAGTGGAGATAATTATATGTCAAGAGAAGACTCATCATTGGAAGGAACATGATAGTAATCTTCTCATTTTTCTTTGGGGTCTATTGGGTCAATCAAGGATAATTCTGTGGACATATGATATCTATCATAACCTAGACGCATGGTCTCCCATGTACGAAAGTTTCCTTGAGCACTTCCCGAAGATTTTAATATCTAAAATAGTTATTGACTGTACCTTTATTTAATATATCAATGTGAGGTGATGTCCATGGTTGGGACGTGCATCACATTTGGTTTTAAAACTCACAGTATATGTGTTGTCTTATTTTGCACGACAATTGTATTAATAAAGTTGTAGTTGTTTTCTGTACAATGTATTTGGCGACTCAGAATGGATTGGATGGATTGGACCTATTTCGGGGGCATCACAATTTCTCTCTATAATAAATGCTCTATAGCTTTGGTGAATTTGTGAGAAATGAAGGAAGAATGAGCTTCTATTTATAGAAAAATATAGTTTTGATAATTGCACGTTTTGGGGCTCGAAAAATTACAGTACAATACCTCCAACTTTTCTTTCTTTTTTAATTTAGTCCTGCAAGTATTATCAAACTTGCACCACCTCCCCTAATAGTAAATAATGTGAATCAATAGTTCAATCATGTGACTCAATAGTTATAATCATGTGAAAATACGAAATATTGTATAGTACCTCCATCTATACCTCCCTTTTTAACTTAGTCATGCAAGTATTATCAATCTTGCATCAACTCCCCTAATAGTTAGAGAATGTGACTCAATAATATACACATGTGAATAAATAGTTATATAAGCATATGAATTAGTAGCAATTAATTTCTCATTTATCCGATAAATTACCCGATTTAACAATATAATCCCCAGACATCAATTATCATCGGAATAGATGTTAATCTCAACTAACACCAATAATCCCAACATAATGGAACTATCAAATTCATCTCTAATCAACACCAACTTATTCATTATTAATATCATAACTCACAATATTTAACAATCAGGTCGTTCCCTGAAAAGAGGGGGCTTTCCAATAAGGATTTCTCCATATTGGCGCATAATTAGGTGACCAAACCTCTCATTGGCAGAACTTCTAGACATTGTAAATATTTCAATTTAATAATATGAATAACTTTATCATCTCAATTATTGATTTAATAATATATCATATAATGCAGATGATAATGTGACAATAATCGAATAAATAATATGAGAGATATGATGCAACAATTACTGTAGCAATAATTGAGTATAACTTAGTGACTTCTCATGTAAACATTAATAATCAATACCGTGTGCTACTATGCAACCACACGTATTACTGTACTTTAACTACCGAGTATTTCAACAGTATTAATGGTAAAACTTTCGCTGTTATTTTCATAAAAATATTTTTATCATTTTCTCAATCCGACAATAATTCTGTTGTGGGGTCCATCAATGATTGCGCCATTGTACGAATATGCCCTACTAAAATGAATATTCCCCGACCAATCGAATATAATATAATAACTTGCATACTTTACAGAATTTATAAATAATACCCACAACTATAACATTATAACAAATTCATTCCATAATATTCTAAAATGATAATTATAGAAAAATTATCTTTATTCATAAAAGTTAGGGTCTTACAACCTCCCCTTCTTATGAAATTTCGCCCTTGAAATTAGGGTGCGTACCTGGTATGCCAAAGAGGTAAGGATACCTTGATTTCATTTCAGATTCTAACTCCCAGGTAATTTCCTCAACATCGTGGTTCCTCCATAAAACATTGACTTGAGGTATAACCTTGGAGCGTAAAATATGTTCCTTCTTATCCAAGATTTGAACAAGAACCTCTTCATACGTTAAATATTCCACTACTTCGTCCGGTTCTAACTCAATAATATGGTTCGGGTCTTTCACATATTTATGTAACATGGATATATGAAAAATGTTATGAACACGAGACATACTTGGCGGTAAAGCGAGTCTATAGGCTACAGTCCATACTCAATCGAGGATTAAAAATGGGCCAATGAATCGAGGATTGAGCTTTCCTCTCTTTCCAAATCTTGTAACTCCTTTCCATGGAGCAACACGTAACAACCCATGATCTCCAATATCAAATTCCACGTCTTTCCGATGAAGATCAGCATAACTCTTTTGTCGATCTTGTGAGGTTTTTATACGTTGCCAGATCATTTGAATCTTTTTCGTAGTCATACGTACCAACTCTGGTCCCAACAACATTGCTTCACCCACCTCATCTCAGCATACAGGAGAACAACACTTTCTTCTATACAACGCTTCGAATGGAGCCATGCCAATACTTGGTTGATAACTGTTGTTGTAGGAAAACTCCACCAATGGTAAGAACTTGTCCCAACTTCCCTTGAAGTCAATGTGACAACCCAATATTTTCTATATAAATAAATCATAAATTTTGCGTATAAATTTTTTTTTATTAAAATAAATATGAATGATATGTGTCAAGTTAATGTGTAATTATAATTATATGTGTGATAAATAAAATTTATTTATTACATTATGTATTGCAGATAAATTTATTTTTAGAATTATTGATTATTATCTATTATAATTTTTATACTAATTAATTCCTTATTGGAAATGTTTTTATTAATTATTTTCTATAAAAATATAATCTTATATTATTTAAATAATATATGAAATGATTTTAGAATAATTATAATGATTATTTCATTATATGAATTTGTGCAGGATGTTAAATTAAATAGTTTAACTTAATTAAGAATGTTATTTATGCAAGATAAATCAGATATGGAATCCAAACCTTAATTCTGAGTTTTGATCAACGAATGAGAATAATAATATTATATTGTTATTTTTCAGTGTTATAGATATGTATGGTTATGTGTGTAATGTTAATGTGTGGAACAGTTTTATTATATTACGGCCAAACCCTAATAATATTTTATAAACCCTATTTCTGGTTCTGGAATAAGGAATGGTGATAATAATATAATATTAATTATATTTTTGATTTTTCAGTGCTATAAATATGTGCCGTATGTACGTGTTGATGATGATTGGTCAATTATGGTGTTTAATTTCAAAACCTTAATGTTAATTGGTTAAACCCTAGTTTTCTGTGGAAAACCCTAATTTGAAAATAAATTATGAGTTTAAGACTATTATATGACGATGTTATATGATATATGTTATGTGTTATTTATTATTTTGCTAATTATAGAAAACCCTAACTTTAAATGTAAACCCTAATTATATTTTATTTTTTAATAAATAGAAACCCTAACTCGGAAACCTAAACCGGAGGTTTGATCTGTCAGAAATAGTGTTATTATGATTAATAACACGTGCGATAAACTTTAATTACTAATTAAGGTGAATCTAATTAGTAAATTAAAACCCTAATACATAGAATTCTAATTTGATAATTAGAAAACCTAATTATAAATCGGTAACCCTAATTATCAAAATTCAAACCCTAATTGCTTTATTAGCAAAAGTTAATGGTGATTAAGGGTAATAAACCCTAATGTCCATGTATTAGATAATTAAAAAATTAATATAATTAACAAGTTATGTTTTTCAAAATTTTAGAAACTAAAATTTATTTTATTTTTATACAAACCCTAGTTGCTAAAAATAATTTATGCTAAGTGCTAAACCTTAGGGTTGAACCCTAAGGGTCAAACCCTAAGGGTTTGTGCAAATGTCAAGATTGCCCTTAATTGTATTTTAGGAATGACCTTTTTGCCCCTAGTGTATTATTTTGGCTATTATAAAGGTTTTGACAAATGAGGGAGTTTTTCAACAACTCTTACCAACTCCTAACCACTCCATTGATAGAAAATTGACAGCAACAAGCTTCTAGACATCTCATTCATGTATCTATCATGCCTATATATAGATTGAAGGAGAGAGAAAACCATTTTGGTTACTAAATTTTGTCCAACACTCATCCAAGTCCATTTTTTTCTCAAACCCACGAAATTTGTTGCTATATCAGACCCATTATCAAGCCCCACGTTTACCCATATCAAATCAGTAACAACAAAATCAGAAAATCAAAGATTGGATCAAAGAAAGGTATAAAACCCTAATTCTAGAAATCCTTCGATTTGTTGTTAAATGTTGCAATTGATTGTTGAAAGTTGTGTAATAGGGTGTCAATTTATGTTCTGGGTTGTTAAATCCATGACCCGTAACATCAATGTTCATGATTTTAAGTTTTTAGCAAATCTGGAAATGGGAAAATTTTTGTTTTACAGTCAAATGTCAGGTCTTATAAATCCATGTGCGTTTACTGTTTTTGATGTTTAATGGTTGTAATATGTAGTCTGTAATGTGCTATTTAAGATGCAAAAAGAATCAGAGAGAGATCTATTATAGATCACAAGATATAAACGGTCAAACACCGTTGATCGATACTGCCAAACATAGCGATCCAAGAAATTTTTTAGCAGTGTCCGTGTTCAAGTTTGACCGGCCATAACTTGATCATGTTTTGATGTTTTTGTGTTATGATACTTTGTAATTGTAGTACTACATGTTGTCTATAAACTGGAGTTCATAGATCATATAAACATTATACGGACATCAAGTTATAAGGACTCAAAGTAGGTACCTCAAATCTGTTAAACTCTGACAAGCCGAAGAACAGCGTTGTCAGGTTTTTGGAGAGCTTAAATCTCTCTGATCTGATGTTGTTTAGCCACGAAACTTGTTATGTAATTGTAGTATTACATGAGTACTACAACATGAAATCAATTTCAAGCCCAGAAACGCATTATCCTAAGAGATATAACCGGTCAAACCACCCCCCTAGCACACTGTCAAGATTTTCTGGAAATCCTCAAGAACACCTATAGCGACGGAAAGTGTCGCTATAGGCCTTTAGCAACAGTTTTAATTATAATTTCCGAAAATTAATAAAAAAAGGTTTTTAATTATTAAAAATACATAATAAATTATGAAAAATTATTTTAAAGTCTGAAAAATAGTTTTTAACTATTTTGGGTATATTTCGAAAATATTTAATATTTTTGTAATATAAATGGTATTTATTTATTTAATTAAAATATTAGATAAATTATTTAAAAATGGTTTTAATTCATTAAAAATCATGAAAAATTATATTATTGTGTTAGAAAATAATTTTGAGTTATTTTTGATAACTTTTAATATTTTGTGATAATTTTCATTAATAAATTAATATTAATGATAGTTAAGTTATTTATTAAATGAATTAAATAAATGAATTAAAAATGATTTTATTATATTAAAAATCATTTTAAATAATAATAGGGTATTTAAGAATATTTTAAGTTATAAAATATAACTTTTAATATTTAATGGTTAATTTCTTTAATTAATGATTATTAATGATAATAAAGTTATTTAATAATTATATTAAATAAATTAGTTTAAAAATGATTTTAATGTTATAATAATCATTTTAAATGAAAATAAAGTGTTTAAAGATATTTTAAGTTATAAACTATAACTTTTAATATTTAAAGGATAATTTCATTAATAATTTAATATTAATGATATATTAATGATATTAAGTTTATTTAATAATTATATTAAATAAATAGTTTAAAAATGGTTTTATTTATTTAAAAATCATTTAAAAGGGATATAAATGAATTAAAAATATTTTAAGTTATAATTAATGACTTTTAATATTTAGATAATAGTTCATTAATATTTAAATATTAATGGTAATTATTTAATAATAATTTTAGATGTTTTAAAAATCATTTAAGGGTAATATAAGTACTTTAAAAATATTTTGAGTTATTATAAATGACTTTAATATTTTGGCAATGGTTTCATTAATAGTTTAATATTAATTAAATATTAATGATAATAGAATTGTTTGATAATTAAATCATTTAATAATGATTCTGATATTTAAAAAATTATGGTAAATGGTAATAATTATTTTATAATTATTATAAGGACATGAAAAATGATATGACTGTTATTTAATTAGTCTAAATGGATATTGGTCAACTGTTTAGAGTCTTAGACTCGATAATTACCTGGTAAAGATGTCGGTAGACCGATATATTTCAGAAATTAGTCTGGACGTAGATAATGTGATTAGTTAACTGTTTAATTGTGATTCAAGGGTTATTAAGGTTGTGTGACAATGTGATTAGGAATGTGCTGATGTTTGTTTGTGATGCCATGATTGTAGAACATGTGTGATAAGATGATTAGGTTATGTGCTGACTGCGAAATGTACTACTATGTGTTATATTATATTGTTCTAATCAAACGATTGATTTGATTAATGATAGGTCGTGATAGAAAGATAGAACTAAGATGAGAATTGTAAGCAGCGCATCAGGCAAGTATCCTAACTTTGCATTTTCTTTATGCAATGGTCAGAAGTAAGAAGTTCAGTATTATTATTATTAATGTACAGATGGTTAAACCTATATTATATACACCCTTTAATTATCAACATGTTAGTATATGATAATTCGGATATATATTCTGTTCGTTAATTTCTAGAAATGATTATACAAGTGCCCCCACTTGGATAATCATTGTATTTAATCACAAGTTGATACACCTTTGTTATACATATATGTTGAATTATAGATTATTGTTGGATAAAATAAAACTTTTTGTCTGAAGCCCTGACAAATATGAACATCCCGTTCACGGGAAAACTTTTATGCGCCCAAGGCGGATCAAGTAAATGATAACATCGTTCTTGTAATGTAGTATTGATCAATACAGGGCACAACGGGCTGATCACCCCCGTGTCCGTAAGTTATGACGGTTTGCAAATGAAGTTCTGCTAAACCTTTTCGAAAATAAAAACAATGTTCATAAAATGTCAATTAAACCTTATTTATAGTCAGTAAGTAGTTTCAAAAATTTGAAAGAGGGTTGTTATGTTATTAATATCAGTTCAGAATACTTCACAACTATTGACTTGTTTTAGATGGATATTATTAAGAAAATATTTAAATTCTTTCAACTTATATATATATATATATATATATATATATATATAATGCTTGTTGGACACTCAAATGCTCATCCTTGCTTAATTTAAATATTTTCAGATAAGTGTGAACAATCAGAAGGATCGGTCAAGAACAAGTGAAAAGGAAAGCAAACAGATTAGATTTACGATGTCATATAGTAAAGTTTGGGTACTTGGGATTAAACTCTGATGAAGGTAAGATAAGTTTATAATTTATATTAGTGTTATTATTATTAGTAATATTTCTGCTCATAGAAATGGTATCGTGAAGTACCGAGTTCGGGTTTCAAGTATCCGGGTTCGGGGACTTTATAACATGGTATCAGAGCTATAGGGTTAGAAACCTTAGGTGGGTTAGACCTTAGGCTATAACCTTAAAACAGAGGGAAACGTTGAAAATACAAATAACTCATATAGAGTTAGTGGGTTGGTATGATTCAAAGATGAATCTCGGTGAGTTGTTAAGCCAAAGAGTTTCCTAACTCTGATAATAAAATTAAACAGTAATGGTGAATAGATCGAGTCTAAAAGACTGGAAGTGCGGGGAAAGGAGATCGTAAAAGAAAACAATTAAGACATAAAATTGAATCATAATATATATACGATGAGATCACTCTGTGATCTGATAAAATTATGACAGCCAGAAAGAATCAATCTTATGATTGAAAAGTTTAAAGCAAGATTGTTGTGTGAATGGTATAGATTCAAGAAAGGGTTATGAATACGGATTCAATGAAATTCGAATGAAAAAAGGGGGTTAGGATTAGATGGGGATTTCAATGATGACTCATGTCGGCAGCTGAGTTGTTTGATTCCTTGTATGGGCGGGGAATTGTACTTGGTGTAAAAACTACTTAGTATCTGACACTGATAATCATTGAAATATTTGTGTCGCGCTATTTGCTATATGCATGTTTAGAGGGTGATTCATTTCTCATGTGTATAAAAAATAGATAGGTCATAGGTAGAGAACATAGGGTTAAGTACGAGTTCTTAAAACTCATACTTACGTGACATTCTTGCCTCATAGTTATATGAAATATTTATGAATCCCTCGGCGAATGGACGCCAAAGGTCTGACTAGGGAAAATTCGTAAACTCATATAACTGTGACAAGTTTATGGACTCATAAGTGTGGTTTGACGAACTGGGTATAGTTAATCTTTAGTGAAGGCCAAAGAAATAGGTAGTATTGGTATTAGCTGAATATGTATGTTTCTGTGTGGTATATGTGATAAGTATATTTGTGTAATGATATATTTTTAACTTTTGTGTTAGACAAAGTTGTAAATCCCGACTTTTGAGTCACGAAGGGATATCGAATGTTTAAAGCACAATGTGTTATGGTATGTCAAGTGTTATGAATATGAGTCTATGTTGGATTAATGAAATAAGTTGGTATAAAGTAGTAATTATTTATCTAAGCATTGGTTAATGCAGTTTTCAAAAGCTAATATTTTGAATACATGATTATTTGAGTAGAAAATTTTGTGTGATATGATAAACGTATACGATAAGTCTTAGTATGTAAGAATAATTTAGAAAAATGCCGTCAAGACGAAAATGAAACTAAAGGATAGAAGAATCTGTCAACAAAGCTGGAGGACAAACAGACTAATACAGAAACTTGTGAATATAGACGATCAAGATGTGCAGAACGGAATACCAGCCGCGAAAGATCAGCCAGATAATCGAACGTCGAAGGTTAAAGACTTCAAGGCGGTCCTATCGCCAGAATTCAAAGGTACAAATGACCCTGTAGAAGCCCAAACTTGGGTTAAGGAAATTAAAAAGGTGTTCATGATAGTTAGGGTAGCAGAGGGGCAAAAGACCGTTTTGCCACCTGCATGATGAAGGGTGAGGCAAAAGTTTTGGTGGAAATCAAATTAGACGAGGGCAGGAGCAGGTGTGGTAGCATGAGATAGGTTTAAGACCTTATTTTTGAAAATTATTTTTCTGGTAGTATGCAGGCTAGAATGGAGGTGAAATTTCTGGAGTTAAAGCATGGGGATATGTAAGTTGCGGAATAAGTCAGTGAAATTTAATGAATTGGCTAGATTTTCTCCGCATCAAGTTGATATGGAGGCTAGAAAAAACACGAAGGTTCGAGCTGGGATTACAACCCTAGCTCTACAACAAGGTGAAAGTGTTGCAGATTCCTATATTTGTAGCACTCATGCGGAAAGCGATTATTGTTAAGAAGGGGAGCGAGGCCATGAGCCTCTACAACAAGGTAAGAAGGAACAAGGGTAAGGTTAAGGGAGCTGCGAAGGTAGGAATTAATAGTGGAAGTAAGGGTAGAAATGAAAAAAGGAAGGCGAAGAACTTTGGAAGCGTGCAGGTGAAGCAAGAAGGTGGGAAGAAGAAGCATGTGGTGTAATATGCAAAACGGTAGAAAGAACCACTCTGGGAATGTTTGAAATGGAAGTTAGTATGTTATAAGTGTGGGCAGAAGGGACATGTCACTTCCGACTGTCTCAATCCAAGAATGTATAATAGGTGTTTCAAGTGTGGATCAGTGGAGCATAAGGTGGGAGACTGTTCAAGAAGGAGAATGGAGGTAAGGAATGCGAATACGGGGAAAAAGGCAGCAGGACATTGGTAACAACGGGACCAACATCAACGAACGAACCAACAGAACCAACTGCAAGCGTCTTCAATATGACCGTTCAAGATATCGTGGCAGCCGGAGATGCAACTCCAGCTATTACTCGAACCAATTTTATTTTCTTATATATTGATTTCTTATATATAGTAAGTTATTTTTATAAATTATTTTGAAGGAGGAATTTGAGTTCTTTTAGAAATCAAATTTCCGTTTAATCAGAAAGACAAGCTTTATGTGATAGTTAAAGATCGATTCGATTAATCATGATCGAGATCTATTTGCAATAATTGTGTATGCTATGAACCCTGGTATGTATAGGTTTTAAAAGGTGATTCCGGGGACGTAATCCTTATAAGGGAGGGTGAATGTGACAACCCGATATTTTTTATATAAATAAATCATAAATTTTGCGTATAATTTTTTTTTATTAAAATAAATATGAATGATATGTGTCAAGGTAATGTGTAATTATAATTATATGTGTGATAAATAAAATTTATTTATTACATTATGTATTGCAGATAAATTTATTTTTAGAATTATTGATTATTATCAATTATAATTTTTATACTAATTAATTCCTTATTGGAAATGTTTTTATTAATTATTTTCTATAAAAATATAATCTTATATTATTTAAATAATATATGAAATGATTTTAGAATAATTATAATGATTATTTCATTATATGAATTTGTGCAGGATGTTAAATTAAATATTTTAACTTAATTAAGAATGTTATTTATGCATGATAAATCAGATATGGAATCCAAACCTTAATTCTGGGTTTTGATCAAGGAATGAGAATAATAATATTATATTGTTATTTTTCAGTGTTATAGATATGTATGGTTATGTGTGTAATGTTAATGTGTGGAACAGTTTTATTATATTACGGCCAAACCCTAATAATATTTTATAAACCCTATTTTTGGTTATGGAATAAGGAATGGTGATAATAATATAATATTAATTATATTTTTGATTTTTCAGTGCTATAAATATGTGCCGTATGTACGTGTTGATGATGATTGGTCAATTATGGTGTTTAATTTCAAAACCCTAATGTTAATTGGTTAAACCCTAGTTTTCTGTGGAAAGCCCTAATTTGAAAATAAATTATGAGTTTAAGACTGTTATATGACGATGTTATATGATATATGTTATGTGTTATTTATTATTTTGCTAATTATAGAAAACCCTAACTTTAAATATAAACCCTAATTATATTTTAATTTTTAATAATTAGAAACCCTAACCCGGAAACCTAAACCGGAGGTTTGATCAGTCAGAAATAGTGTTATTATGATTAATAACACGTGCAGTAAACTTTAATTACTAATTAAGGTGAATCTAATTAGTAAATTAAAACCCTAATACATAGAATTCTAATTTGATAATTAGAAAACCTAATTATAAATCGGTAACCCTAATTATCAAAATTCTAACCCTAATTACTTTATTAGCAAAAGTTAATGGTGATTAAGGGTAATAAACCCTAATGTCCTTGTATTAGATAATTACAAACTTAATATAATTAATAAGTTATGTTTTTCAAAATTTTAGAAACTAAAATTTATTTTATTTTTATACAAACCCTAGTTGCTAAAAATAATTTATGCTAAGTGCTAAACCTTAGGGTTGAACCCTAAGGGTCAAACCCTAAGGGTTTGTGCAAATGCCAAGATTGCCCTTAATTGTATTTCAGGAATGACCTTTTTACCCCTAGTGTATTATTTTGGCTATTATATAGGTTTTGACAAATGAGTGAGCTGTTCAACAACTCTTACCAACTCCTAACCACTCCATTAATAGAAAATTGACAGCAACAAGCTTCTAGAAAGCTCATTCATGTATCTATCATGCCTATATATAGATTGAAGGAGAGATAAAGCCATTTTGGTTACTAAATTTTATCCAACACTCATCTAAGTCCATTTTTCTCTCAAACCCACAAAATTTGTTGCTATATCAGACCCATTATCAAGCCCCACGTTTACCCATATCAAATCAGTAACAACAAAATCAGAAAATCAAAGATTGGATCAAAGAAATGTATAAAACCCTAATTCTAGAAATCCTTCGATTTGTTGTTAAATGTTGCAATTGATTGTTGAAATTTGTGTAATAGGGTGTCAATTGATGTTCTGGGTTGTTAAATCCATGACCCATAACATCAATGTTCATGATTTTAAATTTTTAGCAAATCTGGAAATGGGAAAATTTTCGTTTTATAGTCAAATGTCAGGTCTTATAAATCCATGTGCGTTTACTGTTTTTGATGTTTAATGGTTGTAATATGTAGTCTGTAATGTGCTATTTAAGATGCAAAAAGAATCAGAGAGAGATCTATTATAGATCACAAGATATAAACGGTCAAACACCGTTGATCGATACTGCCAAACATAGCGATCTAAGAAATTTTTTAGCAGTGTCCGTGTTCAAGTTTGACCGGCCATAACTTGATCATGTTTTGATGTTTTTGTGTTATGATACTTTGTAATTGTAGTACTACATGTTGTCTATAAACTGGAGTTCATAGATCATATAAACATTATACGGACATCAAGTTATAAGGACTCAAAGTAGGTACCTCAAATCTGTTAAACTCTGACAAGCCGAAGAACAGCGTTGTCAGGTTTTTGGAGAGCTTAAATCTCTTTAATCTGATGTTGTTTAGCCACGAAACTTGTTATGTAATTGTAGTATTACATGAGTACTACAACATGAAATCAATTTCAAGCCCAGAAACGCATTATCCTAAGAGATATAACCGGTCAAACCACCCCCCTAGCACACTGTCAAGATTTTCTGGAAATCCTCAAGAACACCTATAGCGACGGAAAGTGTCGCTATAGGCCTTTAGCGACAGTTTTAATTATAATTTCCGAAAATTAATAAAAAAAGGTTTTTAATTATTAAAAATACATAATAAATTATGAAAAATTATTTTAAAGTCTGAAAAATAGTTTTTAACTATTTTGGGTATATTTCGAAAATATTTAATATTTTTGGAATATAAATGGTATTTATTTATTTAATTAAAATATTAGATAAATTATTTAAAAATGGTTTTAATTCATGAAAAATAATGAAAAATTATATTATTGTGTTAGAAAATAATTTTGAGTTATTTTTGATAACTTTTAATATTTTTTGATAATTTTCATTAATAAATTAATATTAATGATAGTTAAGTTATTTATTAAATGAATTAAATAAATGTATTAAAAATGATTTTATTATATTAAAAATAATTTTAAATAATAATAAGGTATTTAAGAATATTTTAAGTTATAAAATATAACTTTTAATATTTAATGGTTAATTTCATTAGTTAATGATTATTAATGATAATAAAGTTATTTAATAATTATATTAAATAAATTAGATTAAAAATGATTTTAATGTTATAATAATCATTTTAAATGAAAATAAAGTGTTTAAAAATATTTTAAGTTATAAACTATAACTTTTAATATTTAAAGGATAATTTCATTAATAATTTAATATTAATGATATATTAATGATATTAAGTTTATTTAATAATTATATTAAATAAATAGTTTAAAAATGGTTTTATTTATTTAAAAATCATTTAAAAGAGATATAAATGAATTAAAAATATTTTAAGTTATAATTAATGACTTTTAATATTTAGATAATAGTTCATTAATATTTAAATATTAATGGTAATTATTTAATAATGATTTTAGATGTTTTAAAAATCATTTAAGGGTAATATAAGTACTTTAAAAATATTTTGAGTTATTATAAATGACTTTAATATTTTGGCAATGGTTTCATTAAACGTTTAATATTAATTAAATATTAATGATAATAGAATTGTTTGATATTTAAATCATTTAATAATGATTCTGATATTTCAAAAATTATAGTAAATGGTAATAATTATTTTATAATTATTATAAGGACATGAAAAATGATATGACTGTTATTTAATTAGTCTAAATGGATATTGGTCAACTGTTTAGAGTCTTAGACTCGATAATTACTCGGTAAAGATGTCGGTAGACCGATATATTTCAGAAATTAGTCTGGACTTAGATAATGTGATTAGTTAACTGTTTAATTGTGATTCAAGGGTTATTAAGGTTGTGTGACAATGTGATTAGGAATGTGTTGATGTTTGTTTGTGATGCCATGATTGTAGAACATGTGTGATAAGATGATTAGGTTATGTGCTGACTGCGAAATGCAGTACTATGTGTTATATTATATTGTTCTAATCGAACGATTGATTTGATTAATGATAGGTCGTGATAGAAAGATAGAACTAAGTTGAGAATTGTAAGCAGCGCATCAGGCAAGTATCCTAACTTTGCATTTTCTTTATGCAATGGTCAGAAGTAAGAAGTTCAGAATTATTATTATCAACGTACAGATGGTTAAACCTATATTATATACACCCTTTGATTATCAACATGTTAGTATATGATAATTTGGATATATATTCTGTTCGTTAATTTCTAGAAATGATTATACAAGTGCCCCCACTTGGATAATCATTGTATTTAATCACATGTTGATACACCTTTGTTATACATATATGTTGAATTATAGATTATTGTTGGATAAAATAAAACTTTTTGTCTGAAACCCTGACAAATATGAACATCTCGTTCACGGGAAAACTTTTATGCTCCCAAGGCGGATCAAGTAAATGATAACATCGTTCTTGTAATATAGTATTGATCAATACAGGGCACAACAGGCTGATCACCCCCGTGTCCGTAAGTTATGACGGTTTGCAGATGAAGTTCTGCTAAACCTTTTCGAAAAAAAAAACAATGTTCATAAAATGTCAATTAAACCTTATTTATAGTCAGTAAGTAGTTTCAAAAATTTGAAAGAGGGTTGTTATGTTATTAATATCAGTTTAGAATACTTCACAACTATTGACTTGTTTTAGATTGATATTATAAAGAAAACATTTAAATTCTTTCAACTTATATATATATATATATATATATATTATACTTGCTGGGCACTCAAATGCTCATCTTTGCTTAATTTAAATGTTTTCAGATAAGTGTGAACAATCAGAAGGATCGGTCAAGAACAAGTGAAAAGGAAAGCACACAGATTAGGTTTACGATGTCATATAGTAAAGGTTGCGTACTTGGGATTAAACTCTGATGAAGGTAAGATAAGTTTATAATTTATATTAGTGTTATTATTATTAGTAATATTTTTGCTCATAGAAATGGTATCGTGAAGTACCGAGTTTGGGTTTCAAGTATCCGGGTTCGGGGACTTTACAGTCAAGGACACAGAGTCTTAATAAATCTTCAAGAGTTTGAATAGTCCTCTCTGATTGTCTGTTCATCTGAGGATGATATGCCGAACTAAATCGTAAATCCGTGCTCATAGGTTTTTGCAAACTAACCCAAAATCGTGAAGTTAATCTTAGGTCTCGATCAGAAACTCTGGATACTGGCATACCATGTAATCTTACAACCTCGTTTATGTACATACGAGCAAGATGTTCAAGTGTATAAGTTTCTCGTATAGGTGAAAAATGAGCATACTTGGTCAATCTATCAACAATGACCCAAATTACATCTATACCTTGAGAAACCTTAGGAAGACCAGTAACAAAATCCATGGTAATGTGCTCCCATTTCCATTCTGGGATTTCAAGTGGTTGCAATGGACCTTTTGGTACTTGATGCTCCACCTTGACTCGTTGACAAGTTAAACACCTTGAGATAAACAGTGGTATCTCCCTCTTCATATTGCACCACCAAAATGTATGTCGAAGATCATAATACATTTTGTTACTCCCAGGATGGATTGTAAACGGTGTGTTGTGCGCCTCCATCATGATTTTATACTTTAAATCAGGGTCATTAGGAACACAAAGTCTGGAGTTGGCTCGAAGTATTCCTTCTTTATCGATTCTTGCTTCCGGCATAGAACCTTCTTTCATTTTCTTCCTCATATACATCAGCTCCAGGTCTGTAATTTGAGCAGCTTTAACTTTATCGATTAAAGTCGTCTCTACTCGTATATTCACCATCATCATGTGGGTCCCTAGACTCTTTATCTCTATCTCCATCCTTTGCAAGTCATATAAAATAGGCCTTTGCGTTGACAATATCGCACGCGTACCAGCATATGATCTTCTACTCAATGCGTCAGCTACCACGTTCGCTTTTCTAGGTTGTTATTGGATGGTATGATCATAATTTTTCAACAGTTCAAACCAACGTCGCTGTCGCATATTGAGTTCCTTTTGAGTGAAGAAATATTTGAGGCTTTCATGATCCGTAAAGATCCCCACTTTCTCCCCATACAAGTAATGCCTCCAAAACTTTAGTGCAAAAACGACTGCTGCCAACTCTAGATCATGAGTAGGATAATTTCTCTCATATTTTTTGAGTTGTCGTGAGGCATAGGCTATGAATTTCCCATGTTGCATGAGAACACAACCTAACCCTTTGCCCGAAGCATCACTGTAGATGACAAATCCCTCCGAGCCAGATGGTATTGTCAGAACAGGTGCTGAAATGAGTCTTCTCTTGAGTTCTTGAAAACTCTTCTCACATTCCTCGTTCAAACCAAATTTTATATCTTTTCGAGTCAGCTGAATTAAGGGAGTAGCGATTCGAGAAAATCCTTTCACGAATCTCCTATAATAACCAGCTAAGCTGAGAAAGCTACGTACTTCAGTCAATGATTTGGGTTGCTCCCAGCTTTGAATAGCTTCAATCTTTGCTGGGCCAACAGATATTCCATGAATTGATACTACGTACCCAAGGAATGCTACTTCCGCAAGCCAAAACTCGCATTTCTTTAACTTGGCATAAAGCTTATATTCATGAAGCTTTTGGAGTATCAGCCTCAAGTGTTGCTCATGATCTTCACGGCTTTATTGAATAAATAAGGATGTCATCAATAAAGACGACTACAAAGTGATACAAATATTCTTTAAATACTCGGTTCATCATATCTATGAAGGTAGCAGGAGCATTAGTCAATCCAAAAGACATGACTAGGAAATCATAATGCCCGTACCGAGTTCTAAAAGCCGTCTTTGGAATGTCATCGGTTCTAATGTTCAATTGGTGATCCAGAATGAAGATCAATCTTTGAAAAGAATTTGGCGCCTTGCAACTGGTCAAATAGGTCGTCAATACGTGACAATGGGTACCTATTTTTGATGGTGACATAGTTCAACTCCCGATAATCAATACAAAGTCGCATACTCCCGTCTTTCTTTTTCACGAATAGAATAGGAGCACCCCCAGGAGAAGTACTAGGACGAATGAAACCGATGTCTAACAATTCCTGTAATTGGGTCTTTAACTCCTGAAGTTCAATAGGAGCCATTTGATATGGGGCTTTGGAAATAGGTTTTGTACCGAGTTCAAGGTCGATACAAAATTCAATTTCACGCTCTGGGGGTAGGCCAGGAAATTCTTCAGGGAATACGTTAGGAAATTCATTAACAATAGAAATATCATTCAGAACTGACGTATTTTTATTTAGATCCGTGACATGAGGTAAGAAATCTGTATTTTAATAAACGAATAGCTTTATGATAGTGATTGATTTTAATGGTTTGGTTGCTTGAATTCAGATAATAGGTTGGTTAGGAATATGAAAGCTAACAACCTTACGAAAATAATTAATTTTTGCATGATGAGTAGTTAACCAATTAATCCCTAGAATTACGTCAAATGCATGTATTTTTAATGAAATAAGATCGACAGGTAATGTGAGGGTACCGATTTGAACTAAACAAGACTTATAAACAGTGGATGTAATGAAGGTTTCTCCCAAAGGAGTTTCAACAGATAAGTTAAAGTCCAATTTCTCTAGAGTCAAATTTAAACATTGAGCGCAAGTAGGAGAAATAAAAGAATGGATAGAACTGGTATCAAATAAGGTATATACTTCGCTAGAGTTTATGATAAGCTTACCCGTGATCACCTCGTTTGGGTTCCTTGCTTTTTGGGAGGTCACGACAAACGTTCTCCCTTGAACTACCAGTTTTATCTTGTCTGGGATGGCCTTTGATGCCTCCATCCCTGCTGGACTTGTCTTCGGTGTATGACAAAATTGGGCCAGTTGACCTTCTCTTCCATAATTGTAACATGCTTTAAAGGGCATCGTGCAATTTGGACTGATGTGTCCCTCCCCTCCACATTTTAATCATATGATAGGTGGTCGTTCTCTTTCCTTAACGACAGGTGCTGACGCTGACGTCTTTCCATCATTATTGAATCTCCTCTTCTTGAAATGTCCATTCTTATTGTTTTGGTCATGATTACCACCGAAGTGGTTACCATTTCTGGAATGTTGATTCCCTCCACGCTTATTGTCACCGCTTCGATGACTATTTTCACTAGTATTATCATTTTGCTGGCTGCTCTCTTTTGGTTGGGTTGACTCATTATCGTGCTCAAATAACTGAGCCCTATTAACAACATCTAAATACAAACATAGTTTATGAGAGATAAGATATTGATGTATCTCAGGTTTCAAACCTCTTAGAAATATTCGCATTATTCTCTCCTCATTATCAACCAAATGGGATGCAAACCGGGATAGCTTGGCAAACTTGGCTTCGTACTGCGACACGGTCATGTTGTTTTGTTCCAGTTTAATGAACTCTACCTCTTTCATGTGACGAATACTTTCGGGAAAGTATTTGTCGTTGAATAGTTCTTGGAACTTCTCCCAAGACATCTTAAGTACGGCAGGTTGAGTACGCTTTATAGATTCCCACCAGTAATCTACCACTGTTCGGGAACATAAAGGTGGCAAATGGAACCTTTTGCTCCTCGGAGCAACCCAAGACATCAAATATCTTGTTGATCTGCTTTATCCATGTCTCCGTCTTAAATGGCTTTGGCTCTCCAAAAAACTCTGTTGGTCCCAGCTCCTTGAACTGTTTGGCAGTGACCGTCCGAGAGTTGCCAGTGTTTCCACCTGCATTTTGGACAGGAGTCGCTCTCGCCTGATGTTGCATGAATTGCATGAAGCCTCGGAACATTCCATCGTTCATCATTTGGTCAGTGTTGTTGTTTGCATGAGGATTGTCGCCTTCTTGATGCACATTGTCCTAGTTATTGACCTGTGGAGACTCAACGGTGTCCTGTGTTCCATTGATGTTCTTAACATTTTCGGATACCATTTTCAAATACTGCCACAAAACAAGGGTTAATTAACATATCACATATTATCCCTATACTCTGACCAACCAATTAAATACCAAATAAACTTAGGTAGGCCATACTAGCGAAGGAATTCCCCGTCTCTCTCCTCCTAGATCTTGTCTCACATCTTAGCCAGGGATCACATCCCTAAGCTTTGATATCAACTGTGATGCCCCCAAAATAGGTATACATCACCCATTTTAAGTCGCCAAATACATGGTACAGAATACAAAT
Organism: Panax japonicus; assembly: GCA_020205505.1. Taxonomy (NCBI): domain Eukaryota; kingdom Viridiplantae; phylum Streptophyta; class Magnoliopsida; order Apiales; family Araliaceae; genus Panax; species Panax japonicus. Next base: position 37,411,288 of record CM035102.1, on the reverse strand, counting down.
ACAAACTTAATTATACAACTGACGTAAAATATACAACAAGAAAATAAATTAGAGTTAAAACAAGAATATTGCCTTCTAGACAATATCCACTCTCAAATAGAGTCCTCATTACATTTATTATCACACTATTTTATAGAATAGAGAGGACTACTAATACTCCATCTCGGAAAATCACTCCGTTCCCCGACTAGTCCTGGCTACATTCTCATTTCCTGAAGAGAATAGTAAAAGAAAGGGTGAGCTCAACTAGCCCAGTAAGAAATATTATAACTAAGATAATGTAGAATAAATTATCATTAGCCTTCAACAATGTTAAACTGATAAAATACAATAGACATCAAGTTTAACTACAGCGGAACAAGCAATCCATTAAAAGAGTCAAGTAGAGAATAAAATCTACTATCTTTTATGATTTAAAAAGGTTTTTCATCACTTTTTATCATTGAGACTCGGCTTAATAAATAATCCACATCATCCCTGCACTACGACCAAGGATATTCATTACGGTCACGACCACAAATTATTCATGCACTACGGGCCAAGGATATTCGTGTATTCATCAATGGTCATGATCATGCCAACAACTGTCCATCAATGCACTACGGGCCAATGAGGACTTTTACCACATCATTTGTAACATTACGGTCATGATTACACCGAATAATCCCTGATCATAATCATATTAAGTCCATCCATACACTACAGGCCACAGATGACTTTCAAAAAAATATAAACATGAGGATGATGACAATGATATAAGAATTCAATAAAACAAGTTCAAGAATTAATTTATTCGAGAACTAATAAGTCCAAATTGTCAACATGATACTTCTTTGTAGAGTAAAATTCAAGAATGCTCAGAAGAATATATCCATGAAAAGATACTGGATGAAACGCAAATATCAAGGATATTCCACTAATTTCATGGAGTATAGAAGTCAAAACTTTAACCAACTGAGTATAATAAAGAATGGAATAACAAAAGAAATAACCATGCATGCGGTACTCTGCATAGACAGGTTATTCCATCAAAATAATAAATAACAGAACCAGGTCATGCAAAATTTGCACCGACAGGATGTTCCAATAGAATAATAAAGATGCAACCAGGTCCGGCGTAAAATGCACAGACATGATATTCCAACATAATAATAAAGACGGAACCAGGTTCGGCGTAAAACGCACAGACAGGATATTCCAACAGAATAATAAATAATGGAATAACAGAAGAATTTCACCAAGTATAGGGTAGCCCGGGTATACAGGTTATTCCAACAGAATAATAAAGAATGGAATAACAGAATTTTTCTTCATGAATACAAAACAAATAATACCCCTTAACTTAGAATAAAGCTGGATACTGGAATAGAAATGTAGCATACTTCTCTTCTTCTTTCTCTCTATAATTTCTCTCTATAATAAATGCTCTATAGTTTTGGTGAATTGGTGAGAAATGAAGGAAGAATGAGCTTCTATTTATAGAAAAATATAGTTTCGATAATTGCACGTTTTGGGGCTCGAAAAATTACACTACAATACCTCCAATTTTTCTTTCATTTTTAATTTAGTCCCGCAAGTATTATCAAACTTGCAGCACCTCCCCTAATAGTAAATAATTTGAATCAATAATTCAATCATGTGAATCAATAGTTATAATCATGTGAAAATACGAAATACAGTATAATACCTCCATCTATACCTCTCTTTTTAACTTAGTCATGTAAGTATTATCAATCTTGCACCAACTCCCCTAATAGTAAGTGAATGTGACTCAATAGTACACACATATGAACAAATAGTTATATAAGCATGTGAATTAGTAGCAATTAATTTCTCATTTATCCGATAAATTACCCGATTTATCAATATAACCCCCAAACATCAATTATCATCGGAATAGATGTCAATTTCAACTAACACCAATAATCCCAACATAATAGAACTATCAAATTCATCTCTAATCAACATGAACTTATTCATTGTTAATATCATAACTCACAATATTTAACAATCAGGTCGTTCCCAGGAAAGAGTGGGCTTTCCAATAAGGATTTCTCCCTATTGGCACGCAATTAGGTGACTAAACCTCTCCTTGGCAGAACTTCTAGACATTGTAAATATTGCAATTTAATAATATGAATAACTTTGTCGTCTCAATTATTGATTTAATAATATATCATATAATGCAGATAATACTGTTACAATAATCGAATAAATAATATGAGAGATATGATGCAACAATTACTGTAGCAATAATTGAGTATAACTGAGTGACTTCTCATGTAAGCATCAATAATCAATACTGTGTGCTACTTTACAACCACGCATATTACTGTACTTTTACTACCGATTAGTCCAACAGTATTAATGGTAAAACTTCCGCTGTTATTTTCATAAAAATATTTTTGTCGTTTTCTCAATCCGACAATAATTCTGTTGTGGAGTTCACCAATGATTGCGCCATTGTACGAATATTCCCTGCTAAAACGAATATTCCCTGACTAATCGAATATAATATAACAACTTGCATACTTTGCAGAATTTATAAATACTACCACAATTATAACATTATAACAAATTCATTCCATAATATTCAAAAATGATAATTATAGAAAAATCATCTTTATTCATAAAAGTTGGGGTCTTACAACTAAAGCTTTGAAAACAATTGTTTTCTTCTTGAGGTATGTATATGTTCCTGCTTTTTGACTAACATGTCGATTTCATTGGCACGAAGATTTCTAATAAAACTATCAAAAGGATAAATAGTTAGGTCTTGCATTTTCTTAATAGCAATAACCTTCATTTTCCAGATGGATGGAAGGGCTTTGACAATTCTTCTATTTTTCTCATTAGTTGTATATGTCTTACCTAGTTGTTCCAGTTCATCAATGATTCTAAAAAACGTGTTTCCATTTCAATGATCTTTTCACCATCTTCCAGCTTCAAACTTTCATACTCCTGGATTAGAGCATCTTTATTGGTTTCTTTAATATGATTAGTTCCTTCAAGGTTACAATCATTTTTTCCCAAATGTCTTTGCCATTCTTGCAAATGCTAACTCTTTTGTACTCTTTTCAATAATAACACTAGTCAACACTTGTTCAGCTATGGATGCTATGTTCATAGCCTTTTCATCATCAGTAGTGAACTCATCAACATCTTTCTCAACGATCTTTTCTTTTAGAATTTTTGTAGAAACTTTTACACCTCATTCTGTTACAAGCCAAACTTTGATTCCTTGTTATCTGGCATAGATTTTTAATATGCTCTTCCATTTGATAAAATTTATGCCATCATATAGTGGTGTTCTGGTCATTGATAGTCCTTCTCCGCTATCATTAGCATTTGTGTAGGCCATAGATGGATCATCTCTTAAATATGCATGTAATCACATAACAAATAAGTTAAAGAGCACCACTTTGATACCAATTGAAAGTCCTATAATAATCTAGAAGGGGGGTTGAATAGATTATTGCAGATTAAAAAAATTATCTTAAGCCTTTTTAAATCTTTTGGATAATTAATTTGAAGTGTTAGAAATTAATATGCAAGAGAGTAAAAATTCAATCATACAATGCACACCGATTTATCTAGTTCACAACATACATCCCAGGTATGTTTCTACGTCCAGTCTCAAGCTCCTCTACAGGACATGAGATCCTATTACTTCCTATAATAAAAGCTCCTTTAACAGGCGGAGAAGACTTTACAATGTTTTTATAGACAAAGTTCAAACTATTCTTAACTAATCTCTCTTGGACAACAAGCTTCCAGCTTCTTCTTCAACCGTAGTTATACATTTCTTTTGAGTTCAATTCTATTCTATGAACTAGTCTTGAAACGACATTCTCTTCCTTACCTCACAAGTACACTAGAGACCCAACTCCTAGCTAATCTCTCCAAGACTCTGGTATTGGTCAAAGAACTATTCGTCTTTCTCATAGGTACATAAAATAAACTAAGTCTACCTTTTACCTTTTACAAAAGATTTAATAGAGATATGCTTCTAAAATAAACAGATAGAATTTAGTACAGATATATATAAAAGTTTAAGTAACTTTTATATTTAATGTTTCTCAAATAAGCATATAGCAATTAAAGATCAAGTAATTATATAAAAGTTCAATGACCTTTATATATATGTAAAATGTGCTTCTGTGTAAGTAGATTTATATGTATGCTCGGTTATACAAGTAAATATAACTTTTATACTTGTATAATATGCTTCTTGATTAAGAAGATAGATTAATTTTAGCTTAGCTAAAAAATACTTATGTATAAGCAGATATATAGTTTAAAGCAAATTTATAAATAATTATTTATTCTTTATAATTAAAATGTGTTTCAATGGGTTAAACAAATATAACTTTAAGGTCAAATATAAAAGTTTAAATAACTTTTATATTTAGAGTAAAAATATTTCCCAGTAAACAGATAAGTTATTTTAAGCTTTGAATCAAATATTTTTATATATAAGCATATATTTAATTTTTGTGCAGATTATAAATAATTATTTATTCTTTATAAAAAAATATCTCCCTATGTTAAACAGATAAGACTTTCATTTCTGATATAAAAGTTTAAATAACTTTTATAGTGAGTAATGTACTTCTGTTTAAGTAGATATATTCACTTAAGTTTGTGATATAAAAGTTTAAATAACTCTTATATTATGCAACAAGTAATTTATGAATAAATAAATTTATGATCAAATACTTGTGATGACAAATATCAAGTATAATAAATTAATCAGTTAAGCAATACTTCATATAACAAATACAATTGTTTAACTCAAAGAATATATAATAATATTTTATCTATTATGTGAATAATTATAAATAAGGCCACTTAGGATTTTAAACACGATTTGAATAATTCACACTATCATTTGCTCAAGAGTGAATAAATTCAAATTGTATCAGTATCTAAGTACTAAACAAATTTATAGTTTCACAATTAATACTTATATAAATATTTTTGATAGATCACTTAGAACTTCAAATATGGTTCGATAATTCACTTTATAAGAGGAATATCTCGGGGTTATTTTAAACGATCAAGTGTTGATCTACTTTACGATATTTATATAAATAATATGATCAATAAAAGGCCACTTAGGACTTTGAGCACTCGATCGACTAATTCCCTCACTTAAGATGAATATATCCGCTATAATCTCAGTTTCTAAGTATTGACTTTTTATTTGATATATATATATTTATATATAATTTTGTATAACAATTTATATTTGTATATCTATAAATCTAAATAAGCAAGAGATAAATCAAATAAATCAAATCAAATAACGTATCTTGTTGGTCGTTTTATCGATCAATATATGCGTGCAAGTATACACGGTCAACCAGTAATAAAGAGTAACTAAAGTATCGTTCCCACTAAGAATTAACTAATAAAGTTCACCAAGCACAAACCCGTAACCATTTCAGTCTTATTTAAACGATTGATTTTCTATTTATAAATTTTAACTGTGGAATTAAATAAACCTAACTATTCCTAGAGTAAGACTAGATAATGAAGACCTGAAATAACAATTTCATCTATTGACTCATTTGAATCAACACACTTCATGTTAAGCCAAAGTAATTGTACCGGATTGTTAGTCGAGAACTCGAAAGTAAAGTATAGTCATCTCTCAATGTATCATACCAATATCATATATAATCCACAGTTGATAGAATACACATGAACACCCACATTACCTAAACCACTATATGCCTATGTGATTTACAAATAATTAGGGTTTAAGCCCAAGTTCTCAATTTACTACGAGTGGTGCTTCGATATATATCTATGCTAAGCACAAACCATACATCCTATCACAAAGTAGAACATACAATCATAGACTAATAAGATCATATCTAAACCCATACTTCGTCTCGCAACTCCATAGGGATTATCACAGTAATTGATGGCCAATCAACTAAGCAAATAAGTATGAATCTTAATAGACAATCCCATAGCAATCAATAAGGCTAACAATGAAATATATCAGAATAAACTAATCCATAGAGTCCATTGCAATCTTAGAATAGAGTTTAGATCATAGTTGAATCAAACCCACCATCCATGTATTAAATAAACATCATAAAATTACAAATAGGAATCAAAGAGAGGTTAAGTGTAGAGAATTGAAATGAAAATCTGTTCTCCTACTCCAAGATGGAATCTCTGATGCTTTCTAATTGCTTCAAGACTTCAATTTAATCAAATCTGGAAAAAAAAAATACTTTAATCTACTTATTCAAATTAAAGAAAGAAAATAACAGTAGCTAAGTGATTCCCCCAAGGGGTGTGGTCGTCTATATACTGATAATACGTCTCTTTTTAAGCCTTAATTGACCACCCCCCTCTAAGTTACGCTTCAATTGCACTGTTTAATGAAAATTTTAGCTCTAGTCAACTTCCAAAGTGGCGTGTGTGACGCCCCCAAAATAGGTATACATCATCCATTCTGAGTCGCCAAAAAAATGGTACAAAAAATAACTACAACTTTATTATTACAATTGTCGTGCAAAATACGACAACATATACTATGAGTTTAAATACAAATATTGTCTTTTAGACAATATCCACACTCAAATAAAGTTCTCATTACAATTATTGATGCACTATTTTACGAAAATAGTGAGGACTGCTAAAACAACTGTCTAGGACCATCACTCTATACCCCAACTGGTTCCTTCTATGTTCTCGTTTCTTGAGAGGAAAAATAGAACAAAAAAGAAAAGGGTGAGCTCAACTAGCCCAGTAACGAATATTATGACTATGATAATATACAAAAAATTATCATTGTCTTCAACAGGAAAAAATCTGATAAAATATAATAGACAACATGTTTTAGATTAACAACTGCAGCAAAAATAATAATTCATTAGAAGAGTTAAGTAGAGAATGAAATCTACTATCATCTATGAATTTAAAAGTCCATCATCAATATTTTATCCCTGTAACATCAATCAATACACATCTTGAATCAAATATTCATCTTTGTACTACGGGCCAGAGATATTCATTTGTATCACCAGTTGGTCATGTTCATCTCAATAACTGTTCATCTTTGCACTACGGGCCAAAGATATTCATCAGGTAATCATTCATCTTTGCACTACAGGCCAAAGATATTCATCATGTATCACCATTAAAGATTGAGTATGATGAAAAAAAATTTAGCGAACGAATCCAGTAAAATAAAAGGACAAAGTTTAGAGATTCGTACTTTGGATAATTCAAGTTTAAAAATACTCCATAATAAACCATAATAGAGTAAAATTCAAGAATAAAGATCAAAACATAGATACAATCAAAGAGAGTAACCATAATAGACTTCTGGGACAAAGAAGAGAAAAATTTATTTTTTGGTGAATAGTGTCGTATTTGTGAATAGTGTCGTATACGTGAATAGTAATCCCAACACAAAAAAGTTGAAATTCTACAATAAAATTCAAATCAATATTTTTAGCATAATGATATTGAAGAAAATAATATCATTTATGAAGAAAATAACATCCCTTACCTCAAAATAACAGTATTTCTGACCGAAATATCAGATGTAAAGCCGAAGGAAACTTGCACTGAATATTAACTCTCAAAGTATATAAATACTCACAAAATACGCTCGATAATATATAGAGAGATAAAACTTGTTTCTGGTGTGATTTTCAATTCTAACCTAAGTGTCTATTTATAGGAAAATGCTAGAACGCTAAAGGAGACTAAATTAATAAAATATTAATTTTTCTTTTCTTCTTCTACGTACCTCCTTTGTTGAAAATCTAAGCAAACCATCTTTGAAAAAAATTCAGCCCACGTGTTTTGAAAAACAAAAGTGGGTCCCACTCCTAATTTTAATAAAAACATTTAATTTCTAAAACTTCAACAATTCATAATAAAAAAGCCCTTTTATTAGAAAAATATGAATTTTATGTCCATTCCATAGGAAATCGAATATTCTACAGCTTTGCAGAAGAATTTTTTTTCAAATTCCAAATAGAAAATATCCTAAATCCACATACGAATGATTTTTAATACCTCAATTCCGACAAAATAATGATAAAACACCTCAGCTTAATTCCTTCAATTATATCCATATAAAAATAAATATTTCCTTCATTTATATCCACATAAAATAAATATTTTCTTATCATATAAATCAATAAATAATTATTCACAAATAATATTACAGAATCACAATAATGACAACCAGGGCATTCCCAGGAAAGAGGGGGCTTTTCGAGAAAGATTTCTCCTTACTTACATGCAATTAGGTGACCAAACCTCTCCTTGACAAAACTTTCTAGACATTGCCAATAATGCTATCTAATAATATTATTCAAATAATATGAATTATTGATCTGATAATGGAAAATACTGTGCAATGATAATTATTAAAACAACAATAATATAAAATACTCCCTCCGTCCCAAATTAATTGCTCAGTTTTGACTTTTTAAAGTCAAATTGACCATTTTTAAAACTAATCTTTTTAATATTTTTGCTAAAATATAGGTGAAGAGATTATAACCAAAAGAAAGTATATACAATTTATTACTAATCCTAATTTTTATAATTTTAGAAATATATTTATATATGCTTAATTATTAATTCTAAAAATAGTCAACTTGACTTAAAAAAGTCAAAATTGAGCAGTTAATTTGGGACGGAGGGAGTATCAACGCAGCAATTATTGAATCAATAAAATAAAATATTGAACATTAATTATTATAATAATTATTGAGTAGTGCCTTCTTACGTAAGAATCAATAATTCAAAAATACTGTGCAATATCGTGAACTACTGTGCAATCACGCATATTACTGTATTTTAACCACCGGGTATTCCAACAGTGTTAACGGTAATAACTACGCCATTATTTATAAAAACTCAAACTTGTCGTTATCTTCATTCGACAGTAATTATGTTATGCGGCCCACAATGGCTGCGCCGTGTTGACTCTTTTATTATTCTAATAAAAGAGCTCTAACTCATGCAAGCATACATGGGTCAACAAGTAATACAGAGTAAGTAGAGTATCGATCCCACAGAGAAAGTTGTTAAATTTTACTATCATGCATCAATTAACTCACCAAATTTATATGCCTAGACTAATGACTAAAAGTGTTGAATTAAACTAATTGTGAATAACAACTGAAAATAAGAATACAAATGGAATAAATATAATCTAGAAATAATGGGACCCTAACTTCATTTAATATTTTACCTAATCGCCACTATCATACAAGAAATGTTCACATATCACAGGAAAATAACCAAGAGCACGAATAGAGTTATAACCATTTTTCAATGTACTATAACCTACTTACACAACATCTACAGATGTTAGACTCTATGTAATCACCAATACAACCAAAATCACTATATGTCTATGTAAAATTGCAATTATATTGATTTTAAGCTCAAGCCCTTATTCTAGCTCATACGTTGAAACAGTATATGTCTATCTGGTTCACAAAATATGCAAGCCATATACAACAGCCCCATATTCGCATGCTATCATGATTACAATCCATACCTATATGTTCATTGACAATTCCATATAAATACTGAGACGAATGGTGATCAAGCATTCATACATGTAAAACAACCATGACAGATATTCCATATGATATGCAAAACAATCCTAGCATTTAAATGTGCAACCAAACTACATATTAAAATCCGTTAGAATCCCATAATAGAAATTAGTTCATGACTGAACCAAAAGCCATTATAGGATCAACGCTAAACATGATCAGTAAACAAATAATTGAAATAAGAAAGATAGAACGATCAAACCCAATCGCTGAATAGAAATCAATGATCAACATTAAAATCCTCATAGAAATCCAATAAAAATAATAAAAATCCACAATGGTAGATAATCCCAAGAAGAATTGGAGAAGTAGATGTTTTGGCTTCGTTCTACGTTGGAATCTCTCCCAATGTGTAAACCCTAGTTTCTATGATGAAAAAAATACTTAAAGTTATCAAGTTGCTCGTCTGACACCAGTCAGAATCGTTTAAAAACAAATTACAATTCATTTAATTAAAAATTAAAATTAAAACAAAATTACAGCATCAGCATCGCGCGCGGCCGCGCTCCTCTCCAGCCTATGTCTGGCGCGGGCGCGAGACTTACAGAATGTCTGCCCTGTCCAGCCAACCTCTCGCGCGGGTGCGCGCTCCTACCTCGTGGCTGCACAACTCGCATTAGATCATCAGTGTCAAGCCCGGGTACTCACACGGGCGCGCGTTCCCCATGCTGTTCTGTCGGGCGGCCGCGCGGCTTGCACTCTACAGTTTTTGGTTCTGGTTTAGCTTCTGTCATGATGCTGCTATTATTTGTTCTTTTCATGATTGATCTATTGCTTCATTGTACCTCCTTGCCATGCACATCGCCACATGTGCCTTGCCTTCACGCATCCATTAACCTCGTGCCCTATAATACCACCAAAATCAAGTCGATTCCTGCACTTATTTACCAAAAGGAGTTGTAAGTAAATGCAATGTAAAATAACGTGAAATGCAACTAAAACACAATAAAATTTACTTGAGATGGGCACAATTCGGATGAATTGGTATCCAATAAGTAGGTAAAAATACCACTTATCAAATACCCCCAAACTTGAACTGTTGTTTGCCCTCAAGCAATTCATACTAATGAATAATGAAAATGCAACTACAAAAATATGCAACTACTCTATGGTGCAAATTAGTCTCACATAATCCCTGCCATAACAGAATTTTTTCCCAAATTACCTCAGTGAATCATCGAGATCCAAGAATATGATTTCAAACCAAACTATAGACATAATATCATATAATCAGATAATTCATGAATGCTATAGAGATGATGTGTGTGTGTGTGTGGTGTTCACCAAAACTTGATCTAAGCAAAGAATACATATGCTACACTGCTCCAAATAGAAAATTATAGTCTAAAGAAAGATTCATTTATATTCATGTAACACAGACTGTTTCAACATATCAACACAAACAAGGGTTCAACAATGGGTTTATTGCTTTATTGCTACTCACGAGGACGATTTCCGCACCTTCCCGCGGTGTTTATTGCTATTTTTCTTTTCTTTTCTTTTCTTTTTCACATGACTGTGCAATGTCTCAATCCATTAGGCACACTGCTACCCCTTAGTGAGCTTTCAACCAACGACTCCCAGTCCATGAAAGACCTTAGGGCGCTAGGTGTAGAGACAATCCCCTCAGGCATACTTATTCAAGTAGCCAGGGCCCCGAATTAAAACTAGCCACATTATTGCTATTTGATATTTTTTATTTTTTATTTTTTATTTTTTTTATACATAGCTTACCCATGTTTTCCCAAAATTTGCATGTCAATGGCTCATACAGTCTACAACACTTTCCACATGTTTGTCTTTTTAAAACTACATGCTCTATCAAGCAATACAACACACACTTCTTAAACCTACAAGTAATTGTGAACACATTTGTGCATACCGAAAGCATTTAAACAGCAACATGAATCTCATTGTGTAAAGCATTATATCTAAGATGTATTTTCCAACATGTTCTAACATCCTTCACAATTCACTTTCATCATTGGTTAGGCAAGAATTTCTATTAAACAAATATATATGTGAGACATCCATGCACTAAAACATACTAACACAATCAACAATGAATAAAAATTAAAAATTATCTACAAGAAATTGAACTAAACACATAAACATGCAGAATTAAATAAAATTAAACTACTATGATATGTTCCCCAATACCCAAACTTAAAATATTCAATGTTCCCATTGAATGAAGGTAAAGGGTACAGGAAAACTCCCCTAATGATCGTCTTGACCACCCTCCTTGGGTGGTGAATCTGGTAGTGGATAAGGCACTGCAGTGCCAAGCTGTGGCCACTCGAGCATTGTTCCTTGTTGCGCGAATGCTTCGGCCAAGGCCCTTGTGAGTTCCATAGTAAACATCCCAAAATTGTCATAATGGCATCGACTTTGTGCTCCAACCTTCGAAGTTGTCGATCATTAAGAACCTGGTGTGCTCGGGTGGATGGGCCTACCATATCGACCTGAGGGGGCTGCTAAGATGGCCATGGGAAGGTGGGCCTTAAAATGAATCCTCGTCCATGCGGGTGTGGTTCACCGCCTGCCCAGTCCTCAAATTTTGTAATGGTGGCGTGGGTGATGTCCTGACTTGGATATTGCATTTGTTCCTTGCCCCAATTGCACCCCTGATGCGCACATAGCATGGCTACCACTGAAGCATGTGGAATACTCCCAATGGTAGTTCCCTTCAGATAATTCATAATGTTTTGATGAATCAAGTACCCCACATCAATGTACTCTCCAGTAATTATACCCCACAGTATTATAGCACTTTCTGTCGTGATCTCGTGCTGATGCGATGAAGGCAATAACTTCGCACAAATGAACAGATTCCATGCCTTGGCATATCGATTCAGTGCGGCCGCTGGAAATATTCGAGGCTGGGTCGTGCCAACTTTGTAAGTCCACTTCGTGCCTGGTAAGCACAACTCAGCGATAACAAGCTCCAAGTTCGTTTCAAGATCCCCCTGTGATCCAATTGGCCACCCCTATTGGCGGTCTTGCGGTGATTCTCAGCACGTTTTGAATGCGCGTAAGGTATGTAGTCTACCTCGACACCACGGACCATCGAGGTATTGTTCATGGTGACTTTGCCATTGGACTATGCTCATCGAAATGGGCGTGGGAGATGCAGTCAGTCCACCCTAACCTCATTCCTGAATCATAGCGGAGAGTTGTCCGTCTTGGCCTTCGGGTCTGAATCCTCTTTCCTTGATAAATGTCTTCACTACAATACAGTAGTATTGCTGCAGGGCTTTTAGACACAAGAATTTGGTGTGGTCGACAATGTCCTCCTCGTGGCTGCCGGAGGAGGATAAGGAATTTGAAGATGGTCATGCTCTCTTCGAACACATTTGCAGATAGTTGATTGAAAGTACGGATGAACTTACTGAGAGAGGATGAGAATATGAGAATTGATAGCCTTCACGCTTGGGTATGCCGACCCAATTGGGAACCCTAGCTTTATAGAGAAGATGAGAGGTAGTTGAGCTTTGAACGTGGAGAGAGTCGTGGAGATTTGATGGAGAGATATACGGCTTCAATCTTCAACTGATAAAGAGATAGATGTTAGAGTTTATGCCCTAGAGGCCAATTATTTGATATAATTACTTAACCTTTTGATATTATATTTGATTGAATAAATGAATGATTTTATTATGGTTTTATTTACCGTGTTATATAATTGTTAACATAATAAAATTCCTTAGAATAATGATACAAATTATATAGTTTCAAGTATGTGACTTGAACATGAGATTATATAATTACAATTTGTATCATTGTTCTTAAATGTCCCTAGTCGAGTATCATTGTTGATGGGACAACATTGATGTATTGAGACTAGTATGTGGATTGACTAATGACCAAATCTCATTGGTCATAAATATATGAGATATTAATTCAATGCATAGGTATATGTTAGAGAACGATATACTAGACATACCCACCATGAGAATTCTATGTGGAGCATTATGCGAAGTGTCATTAGAAATTCTCATAGTGATAATGATGTAATGGTCATCTGACCTGAAATCACTATATTACTACACGGGAATTTATGTACTTTGATATCATCAAATGTTAACTTTAATAGGGTGGACTATAAAGGTGATTATTGGGTACATCATGAATCGTGTGAGGAATATGAGTGATCTAGATGGAATTTAACCCTCCTATATATTAGGGATGATATCCATAGGCCTCTTGATTGAGTAGGACTATGAAATGCATGACCATGCTCAAATAGTGATTTGTTTCATATAGTCTGCTCATTGATCAAGAAAACTCATATTAAATTATGAAGAGTATGACACATTCCATGACTCGAGTTTAATCTAGGATATTAAGGTTAAAAGGATTAAATTACATTGAAACATTGGTCACGAAAAGGTTGTATCGAATCATCGATCTTATTAGTACTTAGGTAGCAGTGATGCATTACTAGATGCCGCTCACTGTTTATAATTTTTTAATATGATTTTAAAATTATTTCCAACGTAATAATAACCTATAGGGTCACACACATAGAATGTAACTTAAAATGGAATTAATTTAAATTTTAAGGATTTAAATATATTAATATGATTAATAGTATTTAAATCACGAATTTAAATTAAAAAGGATAATTTGTATATATATATATTAATTAAGTAAGACTTAATTAAAATATATATATATATATATATATATATATATATATAAATTTGAATTTTATTAAAATACGTTTTTGATTAATTCCTTTTTAACTACTATATATATGATATAGTAGCCACTTAGCTTAATATCATAACATCATAACCCTAGCTGCTCTTAGAGAGAGACTAGAGTGAAACAGTTCTAAAATCCATTCCTTTTGGTGGCTAGTACTGCAGTTCCATTTACTGTAGATCGTACGACGGTTTGTGGGGCGTTCATGTGGATATCGTAGAGGCGCAATTCGTTTGGATTGCGTTGGAGATTCGAGCGCATCAATTTTAGAAGCATTTTCATATTCAGTATAATTTCTAACCACTGAATTAATTATTTTTCGCATGGATCCTGTTTAGGGTTTCAAAAATTTCTTTAAATTGTTCTATTTTCGCTGTGCATTTCTGTGTCGAAACCCTATAATAGAGACGTGAGTTATGGAGCGGGAGAGAGTTTCGCGTCGGTTATTATCGCAAATGAGAGTCCAAATGGTCCAAAACTCTTTTTAAAAATGTTCAGATCTGACTTGATTCGGTTTCGCGCGCGACCTCGCGAGTGTGTACTGAGCTGGGCGCGCGGGCGCGAGACTTGCAGAATATATGTTTGTCCTGAGTGGCTTGACGCGCGGGCGCGCGAGTTTGTGCTGCATAGGCCTCGCGGCCGTGCGATCCTCATGTCTGTAGTGCTCAAGTTCAATTTTTCTCTGTCTCTCAGTAATGCTTTCCAATGATTGTTCATGCATATACATTAATGTTCATTGTTAAGATTGTGACCATATAATGCTAATCATCCTGCAAATATTCGCAAAGCAATTCTTGTTACATACTTAAGCATGAAGATTCATTATCCTAAAAAACTTGAATTACCTATAACTAACTAAAATAATCAAAAACTAAAAGAAAATCAATGAGGGTAGAGATAATGGGTTGCCTCCCATCCAGCGCTAAGTTATAGTCAATTAGCTTGACTATCTCTGAGTCTCATGTCACATCAAGAATTGAGGTGCCTTCCTTACTGTCCATCGCACCCCGAAATTTAATGACTTCAGTTTTCATCAGTGGTTCTACCTTCGAATCTGAACTTTTGCCCATTACATAGTTTAACGGTCCATAATTTTCCAGTTTTTGTACTTCATTCTTTGGACCCCAATCCACCAAGTCAACCAAGAAGCATTCTTCTTCATCCGATGGGAACTTTATCACCTTAAAGACATTAAACGTGACCTCTTGATCATGTACACGTATCATTAGTTCCCTTTTTTGCACATCGATTTAAGTCCTGCCCGTGGCTAAGAATGGTCTCCCTAGTATGATTGGTATACTTTTGTCCTCTTCATAGTCTATAATGATGAAGTCAGCCGGATAAATGAACTTATCCACCTTTACAAACACATCTTCAACAATTCCCCGTGGATATGTGATGGATCTGTCAGCTAGCTGTAGTGATATATTCGTCAGTCTTGGAGCCAGAAATCCCAATTGATTGAACACTGACGAGGGCATCAAGTTTATACTTAACCCCAGATCACATAAACACTTGCTAAAGTTCATCTTTCCAATGGTGCACGGAATTGTGAAGCTGCTTGGATCTTTCAGCTTTGGAGGTATTTTCTGTTAGAGCACTGCATTGCAATCCTCTGTCAAGGCTACCATTTTAAACTCGTCTAATCTCCTCTTCCTTGACAATATACCTTTCATAAACTTTGCGTAGCTTGGAATTTGTTCCAATTCCTCGGCGAATGGTATGTTGATCTGTAGCTTTTTGAACACCTCCAGAAACTTACTGAACTGTTTGTCTTCCTTCTGCTTAACTAACCTCTGCAGATATAGTACTTGAGGGTGCATTGGTTGTACTGGACTCTTGACCTTCTCTTTTGAACCTGCCTTGTTTTTTTCTTCCCGCTGAACCTCAGATTTTTGTAACTTTTTTTCATCACCATCCAACTGTTCTGCCTCGTGCGGCCGCGTGATGTCCCCTTGTAACTCACGCGCGGACGCGCGACTTGTAGTGTCTGTCAAGTCTTTCCCAGATCTCAATGTGATTGCTTAACACTGCTCCTTCCCATCTCTTCTAGGATTTGTCTCTGTGTTACTTAGCAATGCACCTTGGGGCCTATTATTAAGCATGCTTGTCATCTGCCCCATTTGCGTCTCCAAATTCTTGATAGCCACTGCTTGGCTTTTGATCATGACTTCAGTGTTTGCCATGTATTTCAACATCATCTCCTCCATCTCTGTTTTCTTCTCTGGCTGTGGTGCAGCTGGAGCGTGGTGTTGTTGTTGTTGAGAAAATCCCGATAGAAATAGTGGTTTTTGTGCAAACTATGGTTGAGATGACTGTGGTTGAAACTATTGGTTTGGATGAAACTGATGTTGTTGTTGTCCTTGGTTATTTGATCAACTAAAGTTCAGATGATTACGGTTGTTGGGGTGGTATGTGCTCAGGAATTGACCTTGGTCTTTTTTGTAGTTGCTCACATACTATACTGACTCTGAGCTGATGGCACGTGGATCCGTGGAATGTGACCCCGCACAAATCTCACAAACGAAGGCAACTATTTTTGCTTTGCTCTCTGCCAAAGTATCTATCTTCTTAGCCATAGCTGCCATCTATGCCGACAACTGAGTAATGCCATCAACCTCCAACAAACCTGCAACCTTGGGCTGTGGCATCCAAGCTGTAGGATTCTGATAATTATTCGCAGCCATAGTCTCGATAAGCGTATAGGCCTCGTCATAGCTCTTTGCCCACAATGCCCCTCTTGTGGCTGCATCCACAATCGGTCCCGACTGCCATCCCAACCCATTGTAAAAGGAATTTATCACCATCCAGTCTGGTATACCGTGATGCGAACATTTTTTGAGCATCTCTTTGTAACGCTCACATGCCTCATATAAGGACTCTCCCTGTTGTTGCTAGAACTGAGAGATAGTCGTCCTCATCTTTACAGTCTTAGCCATTGGGAAAAACTTGGCTAAGAATTTCTGCGCTAAGTCCTCCCATGTGGTTATTGACCCTGACGACAAAGAGTGTAACCAACTTCTAGCCTTATCTCTCAATGAAAATGGAAATAGTCGTAGTCTGATTGCATCCTCCATCACATTGTTGTATCTAAATGTGTCGCAGATCTCTATGAAACTCAATAAGTGCTCATTTGGATCATCTATAGCAGTACCTGTTAGGTTTGTAATATTCATGAACGCAATCAAATTGCACAAAATAAGTGGAAACGTGTAAAATCAGAGTTTAAAATTTTACAAACCATATACCAGGATCATCCTTTATGCATAATTATTAATTAAACGAAAAGACAAAGAATAAAATCATACCCTTGAAGATTCTAGCTTCCTCAGGTACAAGTTCACCTCCAAATCCTTTCACGTTCAACTTGAATCCACCGAGACTGGTTCCTTCCTTTGATCAATGGTAGCCACCCAAGTGTTTGGCCTCTAGAGGTGATCCATCAAGGAAGGAGAAGAATTCAAGAAGATGGGTGTTTGACAAAACCCTAGTTTTCTATCTCTATTGAAAAAGGTGTACTCTCCCAACTATTAGAATTACGTATTCACGTGTTGTGAAAGTGTTAACCTACTCACCCATAATAAGACTCCTCTTATTTATAAATGTAGGCAACCCTCCTTAACAATTAAGGAATTGAGTTTTATTTAATTAATTAAATTCTTTTAATTAATTAAGCTCCCTAATCTTATTAGGGATAATTAATTAAACTCTTTTAATTAATTTTCCTCCTAATCCTATTAGGATATTTGAGAGTACTTTTATTAATTAATTCCCAAACTTCTTTAGGAATTAAATAATAATAATAGTAATAATAATAATAAGACTCCTCTTATTAATTTATATTTAATATTTCCAAAATATTAAATAATAAATATTAAGTTATTTAATTTATTCTATCACCATAGATTAAATTAAATATACTTAACTTATTATTATGATTATGTCATTAACTTCTTAAATAATTATTCTTTCTTTTATGGTGTGACCCTTTAGGTTCTCCATATTAAACTGGTTGTGAATAAATCAATTAGAACAATTCTAATCTTATTTAAATAAATAAATTAAGCTAATAATTTATTTAAATTAATAATATTTATTCTACAATAGGGATAAGCCTCCCTAGCGATTAATGACTTTTCAGATAATATAGATTTCAATATTAATCATAAAAGAACCTTTGAGTAAATAGTTGTCGTACAATTCAATCTTTCCACCATACAATGTCCTAATTAAATATAAGACATGGAATTACCGTCAAGTTTTATTTTATTTAATTATATGTATTTCGACTCTTAAATGCACAACACCAAATAATGCAAATTAGAAACTCCTTTCTAATTTCATTCTGCCTTGGCCAAGGACTACTAAGTTGTCATTTATCGAATCACATAAGACATTTTTCTTCTTTTACTAGAAGTGGTAGATTCTTTATTGATCATACATTATCTCCATGTACAACTTATTATACCCAAGCATACCCTTTGATATACCCTAAGGGTCTTAAGGAATAAGTCAAAGTATAACTCATCATACACAAGATACTATGATGATCTCAAGTCCAAGGATCACGTGTACTACTATCACTACATGAATTCCTATTGACAGGCAAGTAAAACTCCATTAGGTATTCCTTAGCGAGCCACGTTCAGTGAACTTATTCTTTAATAAGCACCTACATACTTGCTTTAGTGTCTCCACACAAATGATCATGAGATCAATCATCCTCATCCAATGAGCAAGTAACGTATGTACAAATCTATTCGGATTCACTAATCCCCAATTTAGTAATCCAACGATTGGGAACTATTTTAGTTTTAAGCTTTCTAAGATTTAGATCTCATTAGAATGATCATCATCATTATTCTAAAAGCATTGCTTAAACCTATGGGTTTATCACATATTATAAAATAGCATCATGTAGATAATTAAAAGCCTTTAATAAATTAATACTTTTTATTAATAAATGAATAAGATTGTTACAAAGTATATGCTTTATCATCAAACATGATTGGCTTGTGTGCATACTACTTTCAATCTCCCACTTGCACTAAAGCCAATCGTCATGGTATCTCATACCCTTCTTCTCTAAGTAACGATTATCCTGCTATTGGATAAGCTTTAGTTAATGGATATGTAATGTTATTCTTAAGATTTCACTATCTCTATAGTGTTTTCCCATATTTCAGTGATTCCTATAATCAAATGAAAGTGCCACAGCACATGTTTAGATCCAAGATAAGACTTACGAACTATTCCTAGTTCTATAATGAACTTTTCATCCAAACAATCAACTTGCAGCTTCATTTACAGCTATATACTTTGTCTTTATCACTAAATCAACAACTCTTTCCTGTTTGGAACCTTTCCAATTCTTTGCACCACCGTTCAAGGTACCCCTTTACCTTAAAGTGGATTTTCTGCCGTCTTAGTCTATCTGAAAAAACTTGAGTTTGTTAAGCCCTTTAGTTTTAATTCAGACCCACCATGAATATGATCACATCCTTAGTGCCGGTTAAGTACTTTAAGATGTTTTTCACTATCTTACAGTGATCTTCTCTAGAATACGACCGATCATCATCAGGTCTCGTACATTTCATTGTATACATGATAATTACTCATGTAATCTCTCTTTTTGGAGTCTTTGGAGACTATTAAGAGAGATACACTCCATGTCTCATCAACATGAGACATCTCTTGGAGTTTGCCATGCTAAACGACTTTAGCATCAAATGAATATACGTTCCTTAGGTTGAGTCGAGTATCCTCTTTAATCTATCTATATAGATTTGTATTCACAGTTAATATACTCTTCCCAAATTATTCATGGAGGAATGTTTATACAACTTTATGTTTACTGATTGTAGCATTAGTATGTCATTCCTTATCCATAGTATATCAAAATATAATACTAGGAATGTCACGATGCTCCCACTGACCCTTTTGTACACACTAGGTTCATTCTTGTTTGTGATAAAATCAAACTCTTTTGATTTGTTTCATCAAAACGAATGTTCCATTTTGAGAAGCTTGCTTCAATCCATTTCTTTGAGTGTCTACAACTTTTACCTCATCGTATGTAACTGGATAATTATCTTCTATGATGCGTACCTCATCATCATCATCTATGATGAATCCATACCTCCCAGGTATCTTCGGTACTATTCCAGATTTACGATTCGGTTATGGTACAAGACATTTACAGGTTCCTCTTATTTAACTTATAGTGATTTATGGTTCTTGAACTCTTCAAGATCTATTATCCTCCCACTAGCTCATTCAATGATAAACATCTTTATCTTAGAAGGCAGCGTATTTTGCAACAAACACCTTTTGTTAAGTAGGATTATAGAACATATACCCTAAACTTACTTTAGGATGTCCCACAAATCGATACTTGTCAAATCTTGTCCCAATCTTATCCTTTGAAACCTTGTCACATAAGTTGGACAACCCCTTATCTTAACATACTTAAGATTAGGAATCCACCCTGTCCATACCTTTTATGGAGTCTTGGGGCTGGATTTTGAGGTTACCTTTTCGTAGGTATGCAGCCATTTCTAGGGCATGACCCAAGAATAATACTGGAATGTCGATAAAATCATTATCGACCGTACCATGTCCAACAAGGTACGATTTTTCCTTTCAGATACATCAATAAATTATTGCGTATCAGGGGGCGTCCATTATGAGAAAACCATTTGAGATGATCTAGAAACTTATTGTACAAGTATTTATTCCTTGATCTAATCAAAGAATCTTAATACTTTGTTAATTTGTTTCACTTCTAAATTCTTTGAACCTTTCAAATAATTCACAATTTTATTTCAGTAAATACACCAATTCAACTCTTTGAATGATCATCTCCTTTTCTTATACTAGTTTGTTCAATTAACAAAATATATTTTCACATAAGTCAAGTACACAAAATCCATTAAGTAATATTTCAGTTCTATACAAAACATTATTATTATAAATAGAACAACAATTGTTCTTAATTATAATACCAAAGATTTCATTCTCCAACAATAAAATAGAAATAATGTTTCTAACGCGAACTGGAATACAATAACAACTTATTGACTTAATAGATTTGCCCGTAGGCAATGCTAAACTATAAGTTTCTATGGCTAATGCAGCAACCTTTGTTGCATTTCCCACACAAAAGATTACTTATCTTTGTTTAGCTTTCTACTTCTACTTGGTCCCTTCATAAATCTTTATTTATGATAACCAAAGTCGGTATTCAATACCCAAGTAGAACCTTGACTTAAAGAAAAATTTATTTTAAATCATTAACAAAACTGTAATTGTTACCGAAACTTCACTAAGCTTCTTTTGGTTAGCCTCTTCAAGATGCTTCTCGCAGTTTCTTTCCAATGTCCAGGCTTATTGCAGTGGAAACAAACTCCTTTGCTATCCGTATCAGTTTTATTCTTATTATCCTTTGTTTTTGCCATTTCTATTTACCTTCTTAGAATCGTTCTTCCTTTTAGAAGATCCTTTGGCCCCTACCAGTAAGACTTGGTTTTTCTTGGTTGAAAAGTGACACTCAACATTTTTCGACATGTTAAGCAAATCAGCGAGGCTGATATCTAGCTTGTTCATATGAAAAATTCACACTAATTGTGAAAGGAGTCCGGGAGTGAGTGCAAGATCAAATCTTGGATCAACTCTCCATCCATGACAAAACCCATTGTCCTAATTGATCAATCAAATTGATAATGATAAGGACTTTTATCTATATTGTAGTGTCGTTGGTCATTCTAGATCGGAAGAGCTCCTTAAATATCTGATATCTATTAGTCCTACTTTCCTCACCATCAACTACTTGACGTACAAAAGTATAGTAAGAGCACCCATAGTTTCATGTTGGCGCTGAAGCTCGTTACTTATGGATGCGAGCATGATACATTGAGCCAACTGTGCATCATCTTGCCACTTTCTAAAAATAGCAATCTTTTCCTCAGAGGCATTGTCTGCAACCATTGCAGGGATAGGCGTATTAAGGACATAAGATAGCTTTTTAGCCGTGAGAACTATTCTCAATTTCTTTAACCAATCTGTGTAATTCGGTCCGGTTAATTAGCATCTAATATGCTTTACAGTGATAGTAATTTAGACATTGTAAAATTCTATAAATAAATTTGTAATTAACAACATTTTAGCATACATTCTTTTATTAATTACCAAAATAAATTAGGTTGTGTTTTAAATCGGTATCTCTCACTATTTTCTTCAAATTATATTACCCTCAATATATATAATTCGGCAAAATCTAATTAAAGATTTGCTAGTGAAAATAAGGATCCCATTTCAAATGTATATAGCATTGTGGTGACACAACAAACTATATATAAATAAATAGGTAGACAACTCTTGTCAATTACATCAACTATGCAACTCCTTGTATTTTGCCTCTTAGATTATTTTGATCAAGTGGTGGCACATCCGAATCAAAATTATCCAAGTTAAGTCCAACCTAGCAGTCCATATATTCAAAAAAGAAAAATATTGTCCTTGTGGTGACACAACAAAATAATATTGTTCAATTTTCTTTATAAGCATCAAATGTGATAAATTAACATCTTAAATACTTAATACTTGCCTTGTGGTGACACAACAAACTCATATTAAATATTTAATACTCTATTAATTTTATCATGCTAGAAGGCGACGTTCGATATTCCAAATATCTTTGAACGCTTAGGACTTAATATAAAAAATTTGAGGGGTTTGTTATTAATTTGTCTCATCTTGTTTAGCGCGCATGCACATATATATATAAAATACGCGTCATATTAATGAACATGCGAAGAATGTTTGCATAATATATACTCCCTCCGTCCCAGGATAAAAATTCTGGTGGACTTTTTACGCATATTAAGAAGAGGAATAAAATGACAAAATTACCCATAATAATGTCATTAAATATGGAGAGAGAATTATAATAAGAAAAGTATAAGATATTTAATGCTACGGACATAATAGGAAAAAATGTGTAAAAATTTGGTTATTAAAAGAAAGTAGATATTTAACATGGGACAACTAAAATAGTAATAAAGACTTTTATCCTGGGACGGAGGGAGTAATATTTATAGTATAAGTATGTACATATAGAATACTATATTCTACGTGGATTGATTATGGACTTTTATTCTAGTTTAATTCACTAGAGCCACCAAGTGAACAAAAAAGGTCAAACCCTAGGGGTGTAAGAATTAATATTTAAATATAACTATTATATTTAAACCCGGGCTCCATTACAAATGAGTCTTCAAGCGCTCCTTGTTCCTTGATCTCTAATTCTTCAAAATTAATTCTAACTATTCATAGTACAAAACTATTTAAAATAAATAGAAACCTTGATCAGCTGTTAAGGGGAAATACATAAAAGGCCGTTAGAATTTACATTAAGAAAAATTTAGAGAAGACGAGGTACGCAGGCCCCATTTAATATAACTCATACATTCATGCATCCAACAAAAATAAAATCTAATCACATTGGTCAATAGTCCATAATCAATCCCATTTATTATCATACACATCACCATATGTATTAATAAATAACATTCATCTCATGAATAATAAACATTCAATATATATATATATATATATATATATATATATATATATATATATATATATATATATATATATATCATTTAATGGGCAAATTTAGTTAGTATAAAATCTAATTTTGAATCAAAATAAACTCCTTTATTTTAATCCAAATTTAAATCAAAATAAAACTCTTTTATTTTAATTTATCCAATTTTGAATAAAATAAACTATTTTATTTTAAGTAAAATCTTTAATCAAAATAAACTCATTTATTTTAATTAATTATGGAA
Organism: Panax japonicus; assembly: GCA_020205505.1. Classification (NCBI taxonomy): domain Eukaryota; kingdom Viridiplantae; phylum Streptophyta; class Magnoliopsida; order Apiales; family Araliaceae; genus Panax; species Panax japonicus. The sequence goes on along the minus strand of CM035102.1, from coordinate 37,387,113 downwards.
TCTAATTCTTTGTCAAAATAAACTCCTTTATTTTGGGAAACACGGATTCTCTTTCCTATTCACAAATAAACTCCTTTATTTTAAATAATATGAAATTTTATTTCATATCTAAATAAATTCCTTTATTTAAGGAAACATGGATTCATTTTCCTATTCACAAATAAACTCCTTTATTTTAGGAAACATGGAATCTAATTTCACCTCCAATTAGTTATCATGAAATCCAATTCCAACTCTAATTAGTTAACATAAAATTTAATTTTAATATTAAAATAAACATTTTTATTTTAAAATTAAAATAAACTTTTTATTTTAAGATTAAAATAAAATTTTATTTTAAAATTAAATTAATTAAGATTAATATATATATATATATATATATATATATATATATATATATATATATATATATATATAACTATTATAATCTTAATAATCTTAAGCTTGTTGAATCAAAAAAACCTCCAGATTCACGTGACCTTATATAGTATAATATTCTTATAATATATAATACTCACTCCGTCCCAAATTAATTGCTCAGTTTTGACTTTTTTAAGTCAAATTGACTATTTTTAGAGTTAATAATTAGGCATATATAAATATATTTCTAAAATTATAAAAATTAGTGTTAGTAATAAATTGTATATACTTTCTTTTGGTTATAATCTCTTCACCTATATTTTAGCAAAAATAGTAAAAAGATTAATTTTAAAAATGATCAATTTGACTTTAAAAAGTCAAAATTGAGTAATTAATTTGGGACGAAGGGAGTATATATTAAATGCGTGGAGCCTTGGACTCTAACTCCAACAAAAAGATTGGCCGCACTTATTCACATGAACTTGCAGCGAGAAGAAAACAAAAAATGATTTCGTGTTTTTTTTAATTAAATTTTATACAACAAAATTATGCTCAATTAAATTGTTCTAAACACATATCAACATATATATCAAATTAAAACACTTAATAATTCGCATAAAGGTTTGGCTCTGATATCACTGAAGGTTTGTAATATTCATGAACGCAATCAAATTGCACAAAATAAGCGGAAATGCGTAAAATCATAGTTTAAAATTTTACAAACCATATACTCGGATCATCCTTTATGCATAATTATTAATTAAACGAAAAGACAAAGAATAAAAAAATACCCTTGAAGATTCGAGCTTCCTCAGGTACAAGTTCACCTCCAAATCCTTTCGCGTTCAACTTGAATCCATCGGGTCTGGTTCATTCCTTTGATCAATGTTAGCCACCCAAGTGTTTGGCCTCTAGAGGTGATCTACCAAGGAAGGAGAAGAATTCAAGAAGACGGGTGTTTGACAAAATCCTAGTTTTCTATCTCTATTGAAAAAGGCGTACTCTCCCAACTATAAGAATTACGTATTCACGTGTTGTGAAAGTGTCAACCTACTCACCCATAATAAGACTCATCTTATTTATAGATGTAGGCAACCCTCCTTAACAATTAAGGAATTGAGTTTTATTTAATTAATTAAATTCTTTTAATTAATTAAGCTCCCTAATCTTATTAGGAATAATTAATTAAACTCTTTTAATTAATTTGCCTCCTAATCCTATTAGGATATTTGAGAGTACTTTTATTAATTAATTTCCAAACTCCTTTAGGAATTAAATAGTAATAATAATAATAATAAGATTCCTCTTATTAATTTATATTTAATATTTTCAAAATATTAAATAATAAATATTAAGCTATTTAATTTATTCTATCACCATAGATTAAATTAAATATACTTAACTTATTATTATGATTATGCCATTAACTTCTTAAATAATTATTCTTCCTTTTATGTTTAGGTTCTCCATATTAAACCGGTTGTGAATAAATTAATTAGAACAATTCTAATCTTATTTAAATAAATAAATTAAACTAATAATTTATTTAAATAAATAATATTTATTCTATAATAGGGATAAGCCTCCCTAGCGATTAACGACTTTTCAGATAATATAGATTTCAACATTAATCATAAAAGAACCTTTGAGTAAATAGTTACCGTACAATTCAATCCTTCCACCATACAATGTCCCAATTAAATATAAGACATGAAATTACTGTCAAGTCTTATTTTATTTAATTATATGTATTTCGACTCTTAAATGCACAACACCAAATAATGCAAATTAGAAACTCCTTTCTAATTTCATTCTGCATTAGCCAATAACTACTGAGTTGTCATTTATCGAATCACATAGGACATTTCTCTTCTTTTACTAGAAGTGGTAGATTCTTTATTGATCATACATTATCTCCATGTACAACTTATTATACCCAAGCATACCCTTTGATATACCCTAAGGGTCTTAAGGAATAAGTCAAAGTATAACTCATCATACACAAGATACTATGATGATCTCAAGTCCAAGGATCACTTGTACTACTATCATTACATGAATTCCTATTGACAGACAAGTAAAACTCCATTAGGTATTCCTTAGCGAGCCACGTTCAGTGAACTTATTCTCTAATAAGCACCTACATATTTGCTTTAGTGTCTCCACACAAATGATCATGGGATCAATCATCCTCATCCAATTAGCAAGCAACATATGTACCAATCTATCCGGATTCACTAATTCCTAATTTAGTAATCCAACGATTGGGAATTATTTTAGTTTTAAGCTTTCTAAGAATTTAGATCTCATTAGAATGATCATCATCATTATTCTAAAAGCATTGCTTAAAACTATTGGTTTATCACATATTATAAAACAGCATCATGTCGATAATTAAAAGCCTTTAATAAATTAATACTTTTTATTAATAAATGAATAAGATTGTTACAAAGTATATGTTTTATCATCAAACATGATTGGCTTGTGTGCATACTACTTTCAGCACCCCCAAACTGAACTGAGTTCTGCACCATTTGAATAGTGTCCGGTTTAATCTCAAAGGTGTTGGCTGCTATGGCCAGTCTGACTATGCTAGACTGTAATCCGTTTATGTTCGGCATAGAATATTCCCTTAGAGCCCGATGCTCTTCTCTTTGCTCGATTCTCTGTTCTTCTGCCATATCCAATATAGTTCCTTCTAACTGAGCTTGTAGATTTCTTCGCACGCTAGCTTTCAACCTCTCCCGTTGATGTTTTCCTGTGCTGGTGTTAATTCGAAATTAGAAGATCTCATGTGCATATAAATCTACAAGTTCCTGAAATTACAAATAAAACAAAAATAGAAATGAGAAATGATCAGAATTGTCTAAGTCATACAATTTATCTTTAAACTGATGATGATTATCTAAATTAACGCCTTTCCCTGGCAACGGGGCCAAAAACTTGTTGACTCTTTTATAGTTCTAATAAAAGAGCTCTAATTCATGCAAGCATACACAGGTCAACAAGTAATACATAGTAAGTAGAGTATCGATCCCACAGAGAAAGTTGTTAAATTTAACTATCATGCATCAATTAACTCACCAAATTTATATGCCTAGACTAATGACTAAAAGTGTTGAATTAAAATAATTGTGAATAACAACTAAAAATAAGAATACAAATGGAATAAATATAATCTTGAAATAATGGGACCTTAACTTCATTTAATATTTCACCTAATCGCCACTATCATGCAAGAAATGTTCACATATCACAGGAAAATAGCCAAGAGCACGAATAGAGTTATAACCATTTTTCAATGCACTATAACCTACTTACACAGCATCTACAGATGTTAGACTCTATGTAATCACCAATACAACCAAAATCACTATATGTCTATGTGAAATTGCAATTATATTATTTTAAGCTCAAGCCCTTATTCTAGCTCATACGTTGAAACAGTATATGTCTATCTAGTTCACAAAATACGCAAGCAATATATAACAGCCCCATATTCGCACGCTATCATGATTACAAGACATACCTATATGTTCATTGTCAATGCCATACACGTACTGAGACGAATGGTGATCAAGCATTCATACATGTAAAACAACTATGACAGATATTCTATATGAAATGCAAAACAATCCTAGCATTTAAATGTGCAACCAAACTACATATTAAAATCCGTTAGAATCCCATAATGGAAATTAGTTCATGACTAAACCAAAAGCCATTATGGGATCAATGTTAAACATGATCAATAAACAAACAATTGAAATAAGAAAGATAGAACGATCAAACCCAATCGCTGAATAGAAATCAATGATTAACGTTTAAATCCTCATAGAAAACCAATAAATAATAATAAAAATCCACAATGGTAGATAATCCCAAGAAGAATTGGAGAAGTAGACGTTTTAACTTCGTTCTACGTTAGAATCTCTCCCAAGGTGTAAACCCTAGTTTCTATGATGAAAAAAATACTTAAAGTTATCAAGTTGATCTTCTGACACCAGTTAAAATCGTTTAAAAACCAATTACAATTCATTTAATTAAAAATTAAAATTAAAACAAAATTACAGCATCAGCATCGCGCGCGGCCACGCGTCTATCCAGCCTATGTCTCGCGCGGGCACGAGACTTACAGAATGTCTTCCCTGTCCAGCCTACCTCTCGCGCGGGCGCGCGGTCCTACCTCGCGACCGCGCAACTCACAGTAGATCATCAGTTTCTAGCCTAGGTACTCGCGCGGGTGCGCATTCCTCATGTTGTTCAGCCGCGTGACCGCGCGGCTTGCACTCTATAGTTTCTGGTTCTGGTTTAGCTTCTAACATGTTGCTGCTGCTATTTGTTCTTTTCATGCTTGATCTCTTACTTCATTTTACCTCCATGCCATGCACATCCCCGCATATGCCTTGTCTTCACACATCCATTAGCCTCGTGCCCTCTAATACCAACAAAATCAACCCGGTTTCTGCACTTTTTATCAAAAGGAGTTGTAAGTAAATGCAATGCAAAATAATGTGAAATGCAACTAAAACACAATAAAATGTACTTGAGATGGGCACAATTCGCATGAATTGGTATTCAATAAGTAGGTAAAAATACCACTTGTCACGCCGTCGTATGAATATTCCCCGATAGCAAGAATATTCTACGACCAAATAAATATTCCCCAACAAAATGAATATTTTATAACCACTTGCTTATTTTGCAAAATTTACACATTTTACTCATAACCAAAGCATTATATCTAATTAACTCCTTATTATTTCAAGATAATGAATAGAAAAGTTTAATTTTATTTATAATAAGTTGGGGTCTTACAACTTCCCTTCCTTATGAAACTTCATCCTCAAAATTGACGTACATTCTTGGTGTTTTGAAAAGGTGAGGGTACCTCACTTTTATTTCGGATTCCAACTCCCAGGTCATTTCTTCAATAGCATGGTTCCTCCACAAAACCTTGACTTGTGGTATAACCTTTGTTCGTAGGACATGCTCTTTCATATCCAATATCTTCACAGGTACCTCCTCGTATGTTAAATCTTCGGCTATCTCGTCTGGTTCTCACGCAATAATGTGGTTCAGGTCTTTCACATATTTACGAAGAATAGAAATATGAAAAACATTATGAACACGAGACATACTTGGAGGTAATGCGAGTATATAGGCCTCATTTCCTATTCGGTCAAGAATCTCAAATGGACCAACAAATCGTGGATTGAGTTTTCCTCTCTTCCCAAATATTTTAACTCCCTTCCATGGAGCAATACATAATAGCACATGATTTCCAATATTAAATTCCACGTCCTTTCGATGAAGATCAACATAACTCTTTTGTCGATCTTGTGAGGTCTTTATACGTTGCCAGATCATTTGAATCTTTTTTGTAGTCATGCGAACTAATTTTGCTCCCAACAATGTAGCTTCTCCCACCTCGTCCCAGCATACTAGAGGATGACACTTTCGTTCATACAACGCCTCGAATGGAGTCATGCCTATACTTGTTTGATAACTATTGTTGTAGGAGAATTCTATTAGTGGCAAGTACTTATCCCAACTTTCTTTGAAATCTAAGACACAAAGTCTTAATAGATCTTCAAGGGTTTGAATAGTCCTTTCCGATTGCCCGTCCGTTTGAGGATGGTATGCCAAACTGAATCTTAAATCTGTGCCCATATCTTTCTGCAAGTTAACCCAAAATCGTGAAGTGAATCTTGGGTCACGATCCGAAACTATGGATACTGGCATGCCATACAATCTCACAATCTCATTCACGTACATACGAGTAAGACGTTCAAGGGAATAAGTCTCACGTATAGGCAAGAAATGAGTAGACTTGGTTAATCTATCAAAAATAACCCAAATCGCATCTATGCTTTAAGAAACCTTGGGAAGACCTGTAACGAAATCTATAGTAATGTGTTCCCACTTCCATTTCAGAATCTCAAGTGGTTGCAATGGACCCTTTGGCACTTGATGCTCCACCTTTACACATTGACAAGTTAAACACCTCGAGATAAATTCTGCGATCTTTTTCTTCATATTGCTCCACCAAAATGTATGTCGAAGATCATGATACATTTTGGTACTCCCAAGATGGATTTCAAATGGTGTGTTGTGTGCCTCCATCATAATTCTATGCTTCAAGTCAGAATCGTTAGGAATGCAAATTCTGGAGTTGACTCTAAGTATTCCTTCTTCATCAATTCTTGCTTCAGGAATAACACCTTCTTGCACTTTCTTCTTCATATGCATCAGCTCCATGTCTGTAGTTTGAGCAGCTTTAACTTTATCAATTAAAGTCAGTTTTACTCGTATATTTGACATCATCACGTGGGTCCCTTGAGTCTTTAACTCTATCTTCATCCTTTGTAAGTCATACAAAATGGGTCTTTGTGTTAACAACATCGTACTCGTACCCGCATACGATCTTCTACTCAATGCGTCAGCTACAATGTTTGCTTTTCCAGGATGATATTGAATGTTATGGTCGTAATCCTTCAACAGCTCGAGCCAACGTCGTTGTTGCATGTTGAGTTCTTTTTGGGTGAAGAAATATTTGAGGCTTTTATGATCCGTATAAATCTCCACTTTCTCCCTTACAGGTAGTGTCTCCATATTTTCAATGCAAAAATGACTGCAGCCAACTCCAAATCATGAGTAGGATTATTCCTCTCATATTCTTTGAGTTGTCATGAGGCATAGGCTATGACTTTCCCATGTTGCATGAGAACACATCCTAACCCTTTGCCTGAAGCATCCCTATAGATAACAAATCCATCTGAACCAGATGGTATTGTTAGAATAGGTGCCGAAATGAGTCTCCTCTCGAGCTCTTGGAAACTCTTCTCGCATTCCTCTCTCCATAAGAATTTTATATCTTTTCGAGTCAGCTGAGTTAATGGAGTAGTAATTCGAAAAAATCCTTCCATTAATCTCTGATAATAACCAGTTAAGCCCAAAAAGCAACACACTTCGGTCACCAACTTCGATTGCTCCCAAATATGTATTTCTTCAATCTTTGCCGGGTCAACAGATACTCCATGTTTTGACACCACGTGCCCAAGGAATGCTACTTTCTTAAGCCAGAACTCACATTTCTTCAGCTTAGCATATAGCTTGTTGTCACGAAGTCTTTGAAGTTCCAGCTTCAAATGGATGCTCATGATATTCATGGCTTTTGGAATAGATGAGGATGTCATCAATAAAGATAACAACGAACTGATCCAAATATTCCATGAATACATGGTCCATCATATCCATGAAAGCAGCAGGAGCATTAGTCAATCCAAAAGACATGACTAAGAATTCATAATGCCCATACCGAGTTCTGAAGGCAGTCTTTAGAATATCCTCAGTTTTAATCTTCAGTTGATGATATCCAGAACGAAGATCGATCTTTGAAAAGAATTGTGCTCCTTGCAACTGGTCTAACAGGTCATCAATACGAGGTAGGGGATATCTATTCTTGATGGTGACATGGTTCAATAATTGAAACATACCTTAGAAGGCTGTGAACAGTTTGGACTTATGTGTCCCTCCTCTCCGTATTTATAGCATCTAACTGGCAGTCGTTCTCCTCCCCTAGAATTTGTTGGTGGTGCTGGTGCTGGTGTTGATGTCTTCCCGTCATTGTTGAATCTCCTCATTTTTGAAATTTCCACTTGACTCACATCTCCTATTATCATGGCCACGATGACCACCCGAGTGGTTATCTCTTTTGCCTGTATTTTTTCCTCCTCGCTAGTTATCATTGCTCGGATGACTGCTGTCACTGGTATGACCCTGGTTGTGGTCCCTTGGTTGAACATACTCATTATCTCGCTCTAAAAATTGATCCCTATTGATAACATCTGAATACAGAGAAAATTTGTGAGAGATAAGGTATTAACGAATCTCAGGTTTTAGACCTCTTAGAAACATCCGCGTCATACGTTCCTCATTTTCCACCAAATGAGGTACAAACCTGGATAACTCCGCGAACTTTGCCTCGTACTGGGACACCGTCATGTTGTTTTGTTCTAATCTAATAAACTCTACCTCCTTCATATGACGAATACTTTTAGGAAAGTACTTGTCATTGAACAGTTTTTGAAATCTTTCCCAAGACATGTTGAGTGCGACTGGCTGGGTACGCTTCACAGATTCCCAGCAGTAATCTTCCTCACCACAGAACATAAAGGTGGCGAATGGAACCTTTTGTTCTTCCGTACATCCCAAGACATTGAATATCTTGGTAATTTTCTTGACCCATGTTTCTGCTTTAATCATATCCATCTTTCCCCAGAAATCTGGTAGTCCCAACTCCTTGAACTGCTTGGCCGTGACAAATCGCGCGTTGATATCATTTACACCCGTATTTTGTACACGAGTCTCCCTCGACTGATTTTGCATGAACTGTAAAAAAGTTCTAAACATTCCATCATTCATCGTTTGCTCCATAGTGTTATGTACAGAAGTAATATTTCCTTCCTGTTGCACGTTCTATTGGTTGGTGATTGAAAGTTGTTCCACAGTCTCATACACTCCATTGTTAACGTTCTCAGCTGCCATTCTTAAAAATTGTCATAAAATAAGGGTTAATTAAACAAATTAACATGTCACATAATATCCCTATATTATGACCGACCAACAAATAAGCTTAGGTCGGACACACTAGCGAAGGATTTACTCATCTCTCTCCTCCTAGTTCTATTTCCTGATCTCCGCCATAGACCATATCCCTAAGCTCTGATACCAACTGTGACGCTGTGACGCCCCCGAATTCGGATCCTCTGACCCAGGTCCAGTCATCACGATAAAATACTAACATGCACCTCTAAACAACATACGATAACTAAAATGCGGAATATAATAAACGTACGTCGTTCATTCAAAAGGTGTTACTAGTCCCAAGATACGATAACCTTAATATCATTTTACAATCATACCCTAAAATAAATATTAGGGTTCACATTACATAATCGTAATTTAAATTAAGCATAAGATAAATTATGTTTCTCACAATTATCCTACATCTTCCTTTTACCCTTGTCCTTTCCTGAGGTCTCGGGCTTAGCTGCAATATAATTTATGATATAGCAAGGATGAGCAACAAGTTTGCTCAACAAGTTTAAATACGACAATAAGGGTATATCATGATGAATGGAAAATATCTGGCAATGGATTCAACAATATGAATATCATAAGCAAAGATAATGATTGCTTTTAGAATAACTGCTAGTCAAGTAGACTTTGAACTATAACACTCCAATGGAATTAATAGCTAATTAACCCTTTGGTTACTGGCTATAGAATAAGTACTTGAGGGGATCAGCCTCACGTACTCTATGTATATGCATAACATTTAAATCTGCTCTGTTGTATCTTATATTAGATACTTGGGGTCCTCCCCTATCATAAGAAGGGTGTTCTTTCAATCTAAGAATCCTTACCATCAATTGGTTTGGATAGCTTTTATAAAACTTCATACGCTTGTCTGACCGAACAAAGGTTCAGACTCTTTTTACCACAGTTCAAGAATTATTGAACTTTAAATGATGTACAAGTGCAAGACTGTACGAACTCAAGTATACTAAGTGTGAATATCAAAAACATCGATGTGGAATAATTGTAAAGTAATTAGACCATTTAACAGCATGCTTGGAAATAAGATTCAAGCTTAAATGAATAACTTTCAATTCAACAATATCCTGCTCAATGCAATATGAGGAGGATAGGAAAACTTTCACAAACTCAAAGTTGTGTAAGTTTGGAAACTCGTAACACAATAAATTCGGATACTTGCTCAATATAATTTAGGATAAGTTTAGGGAAACATGCTTAACAAAAGTAGTGTTCAAGGAACTTGCACAATCAAAGAGTGAAGTTCAAAGAAAGCTTGCATTCAACATACGAATCGTATAAAATTCAGGAACTTGCATAAAATCCAAAGTTTGTGTAAGTTTTAGGAAACTTGCCTGTTTGCTCAGCTATAGTATAATTCTAGCTTTAACTAACTTGCGTTTAAACGACCTAACATTAACAAGTCGGTTTTTGAATTAGTATGTGTAAACTACTACGAGTATACACTTAAAAGAATCAAGTCATCACATAGCATGCTTCTATACATGTATCCTTACATTACTCGATTAGTTTCTAACTATGTCATATTTGAAATCACTATTTACTAATTCATCATAGGATTCTTTCAATAACATTCTTATTATCATATGACTACTATACTAGACATGTATTACATATTAAAGTAACCATATAAGCATGCATCAGTTCTCAATTTAATAACAGAACTTAGATCTCAGTGCAGAACCGCGAGGTTGCGCTTGGTTTGTACTAAGGAGTGGCGCGGTTGCGCTGCTCTTGGTGCAAACCAAGACATTGCTGCTTCTGTAGAAAGCCAGTGCACACAGGACTTGCACATAAACGAACAATCAAGCACAACATAAATGTTATTAAATGAATAACTAAGTTTTAACCCTTCATCAAACATATCAAAGGTCATTATTCGTTTCCACTTAATCAAGACTTCATATGTTAAGCTAACAAGGTCGATCATGTCTAGTCATTATACATATGCTATATGGTCCTTTAGCCTCAACTATACATTCATATGTTAGATATCAAAAGTATACTTACAAGTTCTCAACTTAAAGTTTATCGAGTTCGTTTCCAAAACTTTAAGTCTCCATTAGTAAAATTCATCCAAACATGCGACATACATCTATACTTTCTAATTCATGCTTTCATAATCACATAATAGATCACATGACCCTTTGCTTAAGTTCAAAACTTAGTGTATACATATTTCAATTATACATAGCCAATATAGTCTATTTTTCTTAAAATTCCTCTTTTTCATGCTTGAATATCTTATATTACCTTCAACCATATACTAACATATTACCACATGCCAGGACATATCAGAACGTAATACACTTGCATCCAAGGTTAGAACTTGTTTTGCAAAAAGACTTTATCAAAACTATTTTCCAACTCTTTAAGTCCTCTTTGAATAATCAAATTAAAATCATCTAACATGGCTTACTATGTACATAATAATCTCAGTTCACATGTTAAGGTTTTTTATAAGTATATAATAACCAAAATAGCATGTTCAGAATGGAATAAGATCACAAAATTACTATACATAACTGGCAGCCTGCGCGGCCGCGCGGTCATATAGTATAGGAGTGGCGCGGCCGCGCCACTTCTACCAGAATGAAAAATAAGGACTTTGCTTCGGCAGAGTTCCAACATAATCAACATCAAGCCTCAGTTTAAACCCATAATACAGTTCTTAGACATACGAACAAACCAATATAACACAATAACTTGCTATTATATATCAATTAATAGAGAATTCTTGAGAATTGTAAGAATTTGCCAATAACTCAATTCAAGAACATAAATTAGATTTTATACCTCTTTAAAGCTAAATGAACTTATTTTCTTCCTTCTATGATTCATAACCTCTTATTTGGACCACAACTCACTTACTCTCAAATTACCAGAGTTTTCAAGAACTAAAACAAAACAACGAGAATTGAAGATTATGTCTGTCATTTATAGAAGAAACTTGGACTGGACAATCACATTGCACTGAGGTCGAATTCATGGTGTATTAACAGGAAACATTGGTTAATAAGGAGTGGGTTACCAACCCACCACCAACCATCACCATAACTAATGACCACAGACTTGTAAGTTACGTATTTAGGTGATAGATTACTGTTCATGTACTGATATTGGACTCTAAATTTGGGACAAGCTCAGCAACAAGTTATTTAAGGCTTGGTTTGGATGCTATAATTCCAAAAATATAATTTAAATGTGTTAATGCTCCTACATAAAGGAAAGTTGGGAATTATTTATGTACTCGTATTATTGCAAATAACTCTTACTACATAGTCTATATATATAATATATAGACATATTAATGTGTCACCTTGTACTATATAAAATATATAGTTAACTACCACATAATAAAGGTTTACTATATTGCACAACTTAATCACGTAACATATAATCATTTTACAAATTATTAATCTCTTACACATTAATTATTATTTATCCAATAATAATTATTAATTAACGCATTATCAATTAATAACTCATTATTGCAATTAATCAATATGTTCAACTCTTGCTTCTATATTCAAATAGATTGAATATTTAATTAATACTCTTATCAAATCTTTGATATTAGAATCTTAGGGTTAGTTCACTAATTTAAATCAACTATTAGTGACTCCCCTTAATCATTTCGTAAATTCACATAACCGCTTAAGGTTTATATAAATTCACAAAACTAACTTATTAAAAATTAAATCACATATTTAATTAATAAGGAGTTTAAAATTCAAGGTTATTACAGATGCCCCCAAAATAGGTATACATCATCCATTCTGAGTCGCCAAATAGATGGTATAGAAAACAACTACAACTTTATTATTACAATTATCGTGCAAAATACGACAACACATACTGTGAGTTTAAATATAAATATTGTCTTCTAGACAATATCCAAACTCAAATAAAGTCCTCATTACAATTATTGATGCACTTTTTTACAAAAATAGTGAGGGCTGCTAAAATAACTGTCTAGGACTATCACTCTATACCCTGACTGGTTCCTGCTATGTTCTCGCTTCCTGAGAAGAAAAATGGAACAAAAAGGAAAAGGGTGAGCTCAACTAGCCCAGTAAAGAATATTATGACTAGATTAATATACAACAAATTATCCTTAGTCTTCAACAGGGAAAAATCAGATAGAATATAATAGACAACAAGTTTTAGATCAACAACTGCAACGGAAACAATAATTCATTAGAAGAGTTAAGTAGAGAATAAAATCTACTAAGCTATCATCTAGGAATTTAAAAGTCCATCATTAATATTTTATCCCTGTAACATCAATCAATACACATCTTGAATCAAATATTCATCTTTGCACTACGGGCCAAAGATATTCATTTGTATCACCAGTTGGTCATGTTCATCTGAACACCTGTTCATCTTTGCTCTACGGGACAAAGATATTCATCATGTAATCATTCATCTTTGCACTACAGGCCAAAGATATTCATCAAGTATCACCATTAAGGACTGAGGATGATGAAAAACATTTTAGAGAACGAATCTAGTAAGATAAAAGGACAAAGTTTAGAGATTCGTACTTTAGATAATTCAAGTTTAAAAATACTCCATAATAAACCATAATGGAGTAAAATTCAAGAATGAAGATCAAAACATGGATACAATCAAAGATAGTAACTATAATAGACATCTGGGACAAAGAAGAGAAAATTTCATTTTTCGGTAAATAGTGTTGTATACGTGAATAGTGCCGTATACGTGAATAGTAACCCCGACACAAAAAGGTAGAAATTCCATAATAAAATTCATATCAATATTTCAGCATAATGATATTGAAGAAAATAATATCATTTACGAAGAAAATAGCATCCCTTACCTCAAAATAACAGTATTTCTGATCGAAATATCAAATTTAAAGCCGAATGAAACTTACACTAAATAGCAACTCTCAAAGTATCTAAATACTCATAAAATACGCTCGATAATATAGAGAGAGAGAAAAAAAACTTATTTCTGGTATGATTTTCAATTATAACCTAAGCGCCTATTTATAGGAAAATGCTAGAACGCCAAAGGAGACTAAATTAATAAAATATTAATTTTTCTTTTCTTCTTCTACGTACCTCCTTTGTTGAAAATCTAAGCAAGCCATCTTTGAAAAAAATTTAGCCCACGTGTTTTAAAAAATAAAAGTGGGTCCCACACCTAATTTTATTAAAAATATTTATTTTCCAATACTTCAACAATTCATAATAAAAAGCCATTTTATCAGAAAAATATGAATTTTATATCCATTCCATAGGAAATCAAATTCTCTACAACTTTACAGAAGAAAGTTTTTCCAAATTCCAAATAGAAAATGTCTGAAATCCACATACGGATGATTTTTAATACCTTCATTCTGACAAAATACTGATAAAATACCTCAGCTTAATTCCTTCAATTATATCCTCATTAAAATAAATATTTCCTTTATTTATATTCACATAAAATAAATATTTTCTTATCATATAAATCAATAAATAATTATTCACAAATAATATTACAGAATCATAATAATAACAACCAGGCCGTTCCCAGAAAAGAGGTGGCTTTCCGATAAGGATTTCTCCTTACTGGCGCTCAATTGGGTGACCAAACATCTTCTTGACAGAACTTTCTAGACATTGCCAATAATGCTATCTAATAATATTATTCAAATAATATGAATTATTGATCTGATAATGGGAAATACTATGCAGTGACAATTATTGAAATAACAATAATATAAAATATCAACGCAGCAATTATTGAATCAATAAAATAAAATATTAAACAGTAATTACTGTAACAATTATTGAGTAGTGCCTTCTTACATAAGAATCAATAATTCAAAATTAATGTGCAATACCATGTGCTACTGTGCAACCACACTTATTACTGTATTTTAACCACCGGGTATTCCAATAGTGTTAACGGTAACAACTACGTCGTTATTTATAAAAACTCAAACTTGTCATTTTCTTCATCCGACAATTATTCTGTTATGGGGCCCACAATGGCTGCGTGGTCGTACAAATATTCTCCGACAGCAAGAATATTCTATAACCAAACGAATATTCCCCAACAAAATGAATATTTTATAACCACTTGCTTATTTTACAAAATTTGCACATTTCACCCATAACCAAAGCATTATATCAAATTAACTCCTTATTATTTCAAGATAATGGATAGAGGAAAATTAATTTTATTTATAATAAGTTGGGGTCTTACAGCGTGGCCACGCTCGGAATGGCCTGGAGTTAGGCGCGCCCGCGCTCAAGTATCATATCACATTTTTTGGTCCAGGGAATGGCGCGGCCACGCCAAAAATACACTAGAAATCTGTGCGCCCGCACCAAGGATTTTTTTGCTATAGTGTCCTCTGGTAAAACGGCCATAACTTTCGATCCAGGAGGAGTTATGGGGCCTGCCACCTATCAAATCGAATCTCTCGACGAGCTCTACAACCTTTATTCTTTGACAATTTAGAAATAATGGACGGATGATTGTTGAAATTGGGTTGGAATTGACTGCTATGAAAATGGTCACCCAAAACATTGAAGTTCAACGTCCGTTGGTACAAAGGTCATAACTTTTGCATCCGAACACCGATTGGAATGATTCAAGATGTTCCGGAAAGCTAAGAAGAACTTCTACAACATAATCCAAGTTCTAAGCCAAGAACATGAAATGAGCATGAAATCTCAAACGATGGCCGAATTGTTTTTCCTTACATTTTCATACCAATAGTCGCTCACACAGCTCCCAAGCATATAATTTACAAAATGAACACAAAATGTATGAAAAGTAACTAAGAAACATGAGTTTAAGAAACTAATTCAAGTAACAGATACCGGATAAGTAGGTATAAAACCTACTTATCATATCTCAAATACTTTGACCAATTTCTTCTTCTTAATAGATTAGAACTTTTGAAAAGAAGAGAGAGAAAGATTTTTAAAGATAGAGAATGTAGGTAAGGAATGAGCTTTTCTTTTCTTATGAATTGGCAAAATGAAATGAATGGAAAAGTGATACACACATAATTTTTTATCTTTTGGAGGATTACCATATAGAGATTGAAGTCAATAAGGAAAGAACAGGGAAAAAAAGAACAGAAGTGTCCAAGTTCAATGAATCTAAATTAGGGTTCGAATTTATTATTTTAAAATTAATACTTATATAAATATTTTTGATAGATCACTTATAACTTTAAATAAGGTTCGGATAATTCACTCTATAAGATGAATATCTCGGGGTTGTTTTGAACGATCAAGTGTTGATCTACTTTATGATATTTAAATAAATAATATCAATAAAAGACCATTTAAGACTTTGAGCACTCGTTCTACTAATTCACTCACTTAAGATGAATATCTCTGTTATAGTCTCAGTGTCTAAGTACTGACTTTTTATTTCATAAATAGATTATATATATATATAGTTTTGTATAACAATTTATATTTGTATATCTATAAATCTAAATAAGCACGAGATAATTCAAATAAATCAAATCAAATAACTTATCTCAAATACTTAGACCAATTTCCTCTTCTCAATTGATTAGAACTTTTGATAAGAATAGAGAGAAAGCTTTTTAGAGAGAGTATGTAGGCAATGAATGAGCTTTTCTTTTCTTGTGAATCACTACAAAAAAATCAATCATTGTCGACGGGATATGCCATTGCCAGTGACTCGTTGCCATCGACAATGAGGTCATTGGCGACAACATACCCCATCGCCCTTGCCGTCGCCCCTGTCTCCTGTCGTGCGCCATCGGGAACTAAGTCATTGCCGACGGGGTCATTGCCGACGGCATACCGTCGGTAATATACCATTAGTGATAGCACGAACGACGGATAGGCCGTCGTTAATAACAGTTCCCTATTGTTAAAAATGTCGGTCATTGCCGACGGCATAGCTATCGTGAATGCCCCGTCGCCAATGATCCAATTCCAAAAAAAAAATATTTATAATTGCAAAATTCCCTTGTTCATTTACATATACATATACATTGAACATTTTATAAACTAAAGAAAAATAAATAATGATAATGTACGCATATCAATAAAAATCAAAATTCCCCTATTCATTTGTTATCAACAATCAATATAATTAGATACCAAACTCAAGTCTGTACAACTCAAAATCTAAATACATACATGAAAGTCAAAATATAAATATAAACTAACTACTGCCCAAGATCAGGAATATCTGTGCCATCACCTCCAGTCCCATCGCCGGTCCCACCTCTAGTCCCATCACCGGTCCAATCCTCTATAGTCTGATCATCAGCCCGACGATCATCACCATCTCCTCCACGGGCATCGCCTGTGCCGCCATCTCCACCCCCACGAGTCTCATCAACAAGACCCTACAAAATTAAAATATTAATAACAAAGTCCAAAATAGAGCATATTTAAATTATTTTAGTTTGTGTTCTACAAGTGTTGTTGAGTTTTACAAACTGGCGATAACTCGGTCTCTGTATGTCAGAATCGAGTCCCGTAAGTTCTAACGCGTGTCTAATACATACACGGTGCTATGTGTGAGTTTGCGTAGCGTCCGGGCGGACGATACGGGTTTTGGGCTCTTTTTTGGCTTTTTGCCTAAGTGTTGACGAGTTTTACAAATTAGGCGATAACTCGGTCTCCATATGTCGGAATCGAGTCTCGTAAGTTCTAACGTATGTCTAATACCTACGCGGTGCTATGTATGTATTTGTGTGGCGTCCGAACGGACGATGCGGGTTTTGGGCTCTTTTTCAGCTTTTTGCCTAAGTGTTGGCGAGTTTTGCAAACTGGGCGATAACTCGATCTCCGTATGTCAGAATCGAGTCCTGTAAGTTCTAAGGCATGTCTAATACCTATGTGGTGCTATGTGTATGTTTGCATGGCGTCCGGACAGACGATGCGAGTTTTGGGATCTTTTTTGACTTTTTACCTAAGTGTTGTTGAGTTTTGCAAACTGGGCGATAACTCATTCTCTGTATATCGCAATTGAGTCCCATAAGTTCTAGCGCGTGTCTAATACCTAAACGGTGCTATGTGTGTGTTTGCGTGCCGTCTGGATAGACGATGCAGGTTTTGGGCTCTTTTTCGGCTTTTTGCCTAAGTGTTGTTGAGTTTTGCAAACTAGGCGATAACTCGGTCTCCGTATGTAGGAATCGAGTCCTGAAAGTTCTAATGCGTGTCTAATACCTACGCGGTGCTATGTATGTGTTTTTGTGGTATCCAATCGGACGATGCAGGTTTTGGGATCTTTTTCGGCTTTTTGCCTAAGTGTTGGCGAGTTTTGCAAACTAGGTGATAACTCGATCTCCGTATATCGGAATCGAGTCCCTTAAGTTCTAACATGTGTCTAATACCTACGCGGTTCTATATGTGTGTTTGCGTGGCTTCCGGATGAATGATGCGGGTTTTGGGCTCTTTTTCGGCTTTTTACCTAAGTGTTGGCGAGTTTTGCAAATTGGGCGATAACTCGGTCTTCGTATTTCAGAATCGAGTCCCGTAAGTTCTAACGTGTGTCTAATACCTACGCGATGTTATGTGTGTGTTTATATGGCGTCCAGACAGACGATGCGAGTTTTGGACTCTTTTTTGGGTTTTTACCTAAGTGTTGGTGAGTTTTACAAACTGGGAGATAACTCGATCTATGTATGTCAGAATCGAGTCCCGTAAGTTCTAATGTGTGTCTAATACCTACGCGGTGTTATGTGAGTATTTATGTGGCGTCCGGACAGACGATACGGGTTTTGGGCTCTTTTTTGACTTTTTACCTAAGTGTTGGTAAGTTTTGCAAACTGGGCGATAACTCGGTCTCCGTATGTCAGAATCGATTCCCATAAGTTCTAACACGTGTCTAATACCTGTGCGGTGCTATGTGTGTGTTTGCATGGTGTCCAAACGGACGATACGGATTTTGGGCTCATTTTTGACTTTTTGCCTAAGTATTGGTGAGTTTTGCAAACTGGACGATAACTCGGTCCCCGTATGTCAGAATCAAGTCCCGTAAGTTCTAACGCGTGTCCAATACCTACGCGATCCTATGTGTGTGTTTGTGTGGCATCCGGATGGACAATGCTGGTTTTGGGCTTTTTTCGGCTTTTTGCCTAAGTGTTGTTGAGTTTTGCAAATTGGGCGATAACTCGATCTCCGTATGTCGGAATCGAGTCCCGTAAGTTCTAACGCGTGTCTAATACCTACGCGGTGCTATGTGTGTGTTTGCATGGCGTCTGGATGGATGATGCGAGTTTTGGGCTCTTTTTTGGCTTTTTTGCTAAGTGTTGTTGAGTTTTGCAAACTGGGTGATAACTCAGTCTCCGTATGTCGGAATCGAGTTCCGTAAGTTCTAACGCGTGTCAAATACCTACGCGGTGCAATAATTGTGTTTACAATTACAAATTATGTTAGTTAGGGTTTTATCTTAAGTTTATCTAAGCAAAACAATTATAAATTACATAAATTAAATAAGGAAATACAAAAATTAATTATTTTTACCTATCGAATATGTGGTCGGAAGTTGTTGGCCAAGACAACTGTACACACGCGGATGGCCTCCTCCCGTACTACACCCATGAGGTCGTCAATGGTAACTTTAGGATCGATAGAGCCTTGGACAACCTCCTGAGCCAGCTAATAGATCTGCTCGCGTGATGGTGCGCCAGACTGTACAACACTGCTCGCCATGCACCCCTCTATGATCCGCCGGAAGAAGTCGTCAGATAATGAAGGGTCGGCGCCCAATCCACTCGCACCACTACCTCCAGTGGGTGGGCGTCGCCGAGATCTCACAGCAGGGACTAGGGTGTAAGTTGGGACATGGGGAATGCCCACAACTCTACCCTTCTTCGGTTCCCCTGTAGCCTGCAGCCAGTCCTCTATCTCCTCGTCTGCACGCGTAGACGCGTCTGTTGGAGTGTTGTGACGCCCCCAAAATTAGGTATTCATCACCCATCTTGAGTCGTCAAATATATGGTACAAAATTAAAATATAACTTAATAATATAGCTGTCGTATAAAATACGATAAAACATAAACTGAGAGTTTTAATAATAATATTGTCATCTAGACAATATCCACACCCAATGGAGTCCTCATTACATTTATTGTCACACTATTTAACAGAATAGTGAGGACTACTAATGCTATCATCTGGACCGTCACTCCGTTCCCCGACTAGTCCCGGCTACATTCTCATTTCCTGAAGAGAACAGTGAAAGAAAGGGTGAGCTCAACTAGCCCAGTAAGAAATATTATGACTAAGATAATGCAGAATAAATTATCATTAGTCTTCAACAATGTTAAACTGATAAAATACAATAGACATCAAGTTTAACTGCAGCGAAACAAGCAATCCATTAGAAAAGTCAAGTAGAGAATAAAATCTACTATCTTCTATGATTTAAAAAGGTTTTTCATCAATTTTTATCGCTGAGACTCAGCTTAATAAATAAACCACATCATCGAATCATCCTTGCTCTACGGGCCAAGGACATTCATTAAATCATCAATGGTCATGACTATAACGAATAATCCCTGGTCATAATCATACCAAGTCCATATCTGCACGTAAACCAAAGATATACAACAATAAAACCAATAATCAACAATCCATCTTTGCATGTAAGCCAAAGATATACAACAAGAAAATCAATAATCAACAATCCATCTTTGCACGTAAGCTAAAGATATACAATTCAATAATCAACAATCCAACTTCGCACGTAAGCTAAAGATAACTTTCATCACCATATAAGCATGAGGATGATGACAATTATATAAGCATTAATCAAACTAAAACAAGGATAAATATTAAAGACTTTAAATTTATCCAAATATTATTAACTACTCATAATCTAATATTATTAATATCATAACAATATTTTAATCACCTCTAAACTTATAAACAATTTATTTCAATTGTTTACACTTTACCAAATAATGCATTTAATCATTCAAAGAATGCTATAATCCTAAGATTTCATCACCAATGATCAAATCCCTTATCAACAATCTACATATACCTTATATAGGATTTTCAAGCCATAAAATCCTATTTTCAAACTTTGTTACTTCACATAACATATTTAACTCATATGTTCATAACTAAACTATTTTCATGAAAAATACCAAATCAGTCCCAAAAATATTTCTTTTCTAGGATTTAACATAATATAGTCCCATAATGAACATATATTTTTCTCTGAATTTTTAAAATTCATTTACTATTTTTCAAAAATCAATTTTCAATTAATTCCTTAAGAAAATAGCTACCTCGAGTTTAACTCCAAAAATTTCCAAATCATGGCAGGATCTTACACATGTTAACGTGAGTCTCCAGTTTAAATTTCATGGTCATCGGAGTTATAGAACTCCGGTTATAGCATTTTTCGTCGGAAAAACCTAAATATTGAAATGGTCATAACTTGCTCATTTTAAGTCAGAAAAAGCTCATTTTTTGACAGGAGGTTCTTTATACCATATAGTTTAATGTCCCAAAAGGCCAGAAATTTTCTCACAATTTAAGTGTCCAAAACAGCCCTTCTAAAATTTGGACAGCAGCATTTCGGTAATTTCCAGCTTTTTACTACTTTGCTAAAATCAGTCCACACGAAAATCTACAACAACTTTTCCAGTGTTTCCACTTAGAGATGCTACAAAACTCATAGATCTAACTCTAGAACTTGACCACACTCAAAAATTCAAAATATAATAGGACATATGGTCAATTGAATTTTATGTTCTATTTTCACCAAAATCTTATTTTCAACCCTTTGTGATTTCTAAGAAACTTTCATGTGTTCACATAATAACCAACATAACTCATCATAACACTTACTAATACTTCATATACCCATGATTTTCATCAGTCCAATGCTTTTATTATGACTCTCATCATAATCAACGTAACCAGATTATTTCAATAACTTAATAAAGAATGAATACGAAGGATCATTCACAATGCATGTGGTAATCCACTTATACAGGTTATTCCAACAGAATAATAAAGAATGGAATAACAGAAGGATTCACCATGCATGCGATAGAGACTGCACAGACAGGTTATTCCCAATAGAATAATAAAGACAGAACTAGGTCCGGCGTAAAACGCACAGACAAGATATTCCAACAGAATAATAAAGAATGGAATAACAACAGAAATCACCATGCATGCGGTACATCCCATAAACAGGTTATTCCAACAGAATAATGAATAACGGAACCAGGTCAAGCAAAATTCGCACCAACAGGATATCCCAACAGAATAATAAAGAATGGAATAACAGCAGAAAACACCATGCATGCGGTACTT
This sequence comes from Panax japonicus, assembly GCA_020205505.1. Classification (NCBI taxonomy): domain Eukaryota; kingdom Viridiplantae; phylum Streptophyta; class Magnoliopsida; order Apiales; family Araliaceae; genus Panax; species Panax japonicus. Next base: position 37,364,824 of record CM035102.1, on the reverse strand, counting down.
CGCATAGATAGGTTATTCCAATAGAATAATAAATTATGGAACCAGGTCCGGCGTAAAACGTACAGACATGATATTCTGACAGAATAATAAATGCGGAATAATAAATAATGGAACCAAGTCAGGTAAAATTCACACCGACAGGATATTCCAACAGAATAATAAATAATGGAACCAGGTCCGACGTAAACGCACAGACAGGATATTCTGATAGAATAATAAAGAACAGAATAATAGAAGAATTTCACCATGTATGTGGTACTTCGCATAAATAGGTTATTCCAACATAAGAATGAAGAATGGAATAACAACTCTTACGAGTATTGAAAAAAAAAATTCTCTTCATGAATACAAAAGAATAATACCCCTTACAGGTACAACAAATAATATCCCTTACCTCAAAAGGAGACTGGATACTGGAATAGTGAGGGAGCAGACTTCTCTTCTTCTTTCTCTTAAAAATTTATCTCTATAATAATGGCTCTAAAGCTTTAGTGAATTGGTGAGAAATGAAGGAAGAATGAGCTTCTATTTATAGAAAAATATAGTTTCGATAATTGCACGTTTTGGGGCTCGAAATATTACAGTACAATACCTCCAACTTTTCTTTCATTTTTAATTCAGTCATCCAAGTATTATCAAACTTGCACAACCTCCCCTAATAGTAAATTATGTGAATCAATAGTAAATCATGTGACTCAATAGTTCTAAACATGTGAAAAATTAATTACAATATAGTACCTCCATCTATACCTCCATCTTTAACTTAGTCATACAAGTATCATCAATCTTGCACCAACTCCCCTAATAGTAAATCATATGACTCAATAGTACACACATGTGAACAAATAGTTATATGAGCATGTGAATTAGTAGAAATTAATTTACCCATTTACCCGATTAATTACCCGATTTATCAATATAACCCCTAGACATCAATTATCATTGGAATAGATGTCGATTTCAACTAACACCAATAATCCCAACACAATGGAACTATCAAATTCATCTTTAATCAACACGAACTTATTCATCATTAATATCATAACTTACAATATTTAACAACCAGGTCGTTCCCAGAAAAGAGGGGGCTTTCCAATAAGGATTTCTCCCTATTGGCGCGTAATTAGGTGACCAAACCTCTCCTCGACAGAACTTCTAGACATTGTAAATATTGCAATTTAATAATATGAATAACTTTGTCGTCTCAATTATTAATTTAATAATATATCATATAATGCAGAAGATACTGTGACAATAATCGAATCAATAATATGATAGATATGATGCAGCAATTACTATAACAATAATTGAGTATAACTGAGTGACTTCTCACGTAAGCATCAAAAATCAATACTGTGTGCTACTATGCAACCAAACGTATTACTGTACTTTTACTACTGGGTAGTTCAACAGTATTAACGGTAAAACCTCCGCCGTTATTTTCGTAAAATATTTTTGTCGTTTTCTAACTACGACGATAGTACTTCCGTTGTGGGTTCCACTAATGATTATGCCATCGTATGAATATTCTCTGACAAAAAGAATATTTCCCAACCAAACGAATATTTTATAACAACTTGCATAATTTGCAGAATTTATAAATACTACCCACAACTATAACATTATCTCAAATTCACACCATAATATTCAAAAAAATTGAGAAAATTAAATCTTTATTCGTAAAATCTGGGATCTCACAATCTCCCCTCATTATGAAATTTCTCCCTCAAAATTTACGTACGTACCTAGTATGCCGAACAGATGAGGATACCTTAACTTCATTTCAGATTCTAACTCTTGAGGTATAACCTTTGAGTGTTGAATATGATCCTTCTTATTCAAGATTTTAACACGTAATTCCTCATACGTTAAATCTTCTGCTGTCTCATTTGGTTCTAAATCAATAATGTGGTTCGGGTTGTGAACATATTTAAATAACATCGGTACGTGATAAACGTTATGAACACGCAATATATTTGGCGGTAAAACGAGTCTATAAGCCACAGTTCCTACTCGATCAAGGATTTCAAATGGGCCAATTAAATCGAGGGTTGAGATTTCCTCTCTTCGTCGATTCTTGCTTCTAGGATAACGCCCTCTTGAACCTTCTTTTTCACATTCATCAGCTTTGGGTGCGTAGTTTGAGCGGCCTTTATCTTTATCGACTAGAGACGATTTTACTCGTATATTTGATATCACCACGTGGGTCCCTAGAGTCTTGAACTCTATTTTCATCATTTGTAAGTTATACGAAATGGGTCTTTGTGTTAACAACTTTGCACTCATAAACGCATACGATCTTCAACTCAACACGTCAGCTACCACGTTCTCTTTCCCACGATGATATTAAATGGTACGATCGTAATCTTCAACAGCACGAGCCAACGTTTTTGGCGCATTAAGCGTTCGTTTTGGTTGAAGAAATATTTATGGGTTGAAGAAATGGGTTTTGTACTGGGGTCAATACAAAATTCGATTTCACGCTACGGGGTAAGCTAAGAAGTCTTCAAGAATACGCCAGGAAATTTATTAACAATAGAAATATCATTCAAATATGTGACTCTTATCCAAGACTTAGATAGCACATGTAATGAAGGTTTCTCCTAACGAAGTTTCAACCAATAAGTCAAACTCTAACTTCTCATGAGTCAAATTTAAACGTTGAACACAACTAGGTGAAATACAAGAGTGGGTAGAACCGTATCTAATAAGGCATAAACTTCGCAAGAATTTATAATTACTAACCATGCTAACTTCGTTCGGGTTACTCGCTTTTTGAGAAGTCACGAAAAACACTCTCCCTGAAACCACCGACTTTGTTTTGTCTGTATCCGCCTTTGGTGCCACCGTCCCAGCTGGACTTGACTTTACTATACAACAAAATCGAGCTAAATGACCTTCTCTTCTTGAAATTTTCACTTCTATTATCTTGGCCATGATTACCACCGAAGTGGTTACCATTCTTGGCATGATAATTTCCCCCACGATGATTATCATTATTCCGATGGCCATTGCCACCGGTATAATTATTATCGTGTTGTTGGTTGTTACCTTTTGGTTGTGCCGACTCATTATCGCGCTCCAATAACTGAGCCCTATTTACAACATCTGAATATAAAAAAGGTTTATGAGTAATGAGGTATTAACATATATCGGGTTTCAAAAATCTTAGAAACATTCGCGTCATTCGCTCATCATTATCGACCAACTGGGATGCAAACCGGGATAACTCCGCAAACTTAGCCTCGTACTGCAATACGATCATATTATTTTGCTCCATTGCTTATCTCAACATTTTCAGATGCCATTTTCAAACACTGTCACAAAACAAGGGTTAATTAACATAACACATATTATCCCTATACCCTGACCGACCAATTAAATACCAAATAAACTTAGGTAGGTCATACTAGTGAAGGAATTCCTCGTCTCTCCCCTCCTAGTTCTTGTCTCATATCTCAGCTAGGGATCATATCCCTAAGCTTTGATACCAACTGTGATGCCCCCAAAATTAGGTATTCATCACCCATCTTGAGTCGCCAAATACATGGTACAGAATTCAAATATAACTTAATAATACAGCAATCGTGTAAAATACGACGAAACATAAACTGAGAGTTTTATTAAGAATATTGTCATCTAGACAATATCCACACCCAATGGAGTCCTCATTATATTTATTGTCATACTATTTAATAGAATACTGAGGACTACTAATCTGGACCGTCACTCCATTCCCCGACTAGTCCCGTCTACGTTCTCATTTCCTGAAGAGAATAGTGAAAGAATGGGTGAGCTCAACTAGCCCAGTAAGAAATATTATGACTAAGATAATGCAGAATAAATTATCATTAGTCTTCAACAATGTTAAACTGATAAAATACAATAGACATCAATTTAACTGCAGCGGGACAAGCAATCCATTAGAAAAGTCAAGTAGAAAATAAAATCTACTATCTTCTATGATTTAAAAAGGTTTTTCATCAATTTTTATCGCTGAGACCCAGCTTAATAAATAAACCACATCATCGAATCATCCTTGCTCTACGGGCCAAGGATTTTCATTAAATCATCAATGGTCATGACTATACCGAATAATCTCTGGTCATAATCATACCAAGTCCATCTCTACATGTAAGCCAAAGATATACAACAATAAAACCAATAATCAACAATCCATCTTTGCACGTAAGCCAGAGATATACAACAAGAAAACCAATAATTAACTATCCATCTTTGAACGCAAGCCAAAGATATACAATTCAATAATCAACAGTCTATCTTCAGACGTAAGCTAAAGATAACTTTCATCACCATATAAGCATGAGGATGATGACAATGATATAAGCATTAATCAAACTAAAACAAGGATAATTATTAAAGACTTTAAATTTATCCAAATATTATTTACCTGTGACGACCCCAAAATAGGTCCATTCCATCCAACCCATTCTGAGTCGCCAAATACATGATACAGAAACAACTACAACTTTATGAATACAACATAAAAACTATGAGTTTAAATACAAATATTGTCATCTAGACAATATCCACACTCAAATAAGCCCTCATTACAATTATTGATACACTATTTTACAAAATAGTGAGGACTACTAAAACAGCTATCTTGAACCATCACTCCACACTCCGACTAGTTCCCGCTATATTCTTGCCTCCTGAGAAGAAAAATGGAACAAAAAGGAAAAGGATGAGCTCAACTAGCCCAGTAAAGAATATTATGACTAAGATAATGTACAACAAATTATCCTTCGTCTTCAACAGAGAAAAATCTGATAGAATACAATAGATAACAAGTTTTAGATCAACAACTGCAGCGGAAACAACAATTTATTAGAAGAGTTAAGTAGAGAATGAAATCTACTATCATCTATGAATTTAAAAGTCCATCATCGATATTTTATCCCTGTAACATCAATCAATATACATCATAAATCAAATATTCATCTTTACACTACAGGCCAAAGATATTCTCTAGTTGGTCATGTTCATCTAAACACATGTTCATCTTTGCACTACGGGCCAAAGATATTCATCATAAAAGCATTTATCTTTGAACTACGGCCAAAGATATTCAGTAATATCATCATTTAGGACTGAGGATGATGAAAAATATTTTACAGAAAATGAATCCAGTGAAATAAAAGAACAAGTATTAAGGATTCATACTTTAAATAACCCAAAATCGAAAATACTTCATAAATAATCAGAGTGGAGTAAAATTCAAGAATGAAGACCAAAACATAGATCCAATCAAAGATATGAATCATAACAGACAATCTTGGACACAGAAAAGAAAATTTAATTTTTCTGTGAATAGTGTCGTATTCGTGAATAGTGTCGTATACGTGAATAGTATCGTATACTTGAATAGTAACTCCGACACTAAAAGATAGAAATTTCACAAAAAATATCATCATGCTTCGTGAATAGTACTCATGAATAGTAACTCGTGAATAGTAACTCATGAATAGTAATTCGTTAATAGTAACTCATGAATAGTAACTCATGAATAGTAACTCATAAATAGTAACTCTGACATGAAAAAGTTCCAAATTTGATAAAAAAAGTTCCAACCAATATTTCAGCATAATGATATTGAAGAAATAATATTATTTGAGAAAAAAACAACATCCCTTACCTCAGAAAGAATAGTACTTCTGACTGGAATACTGGATATAGTGCTGAAAGAACTTGCACCGTATAGCAATACTCAAAGTACTAAAATACTCACAAGAATACGCTCAATATATCGAGAGAGAAAGAGAGAGAAATGTGTAGTTTTTGGTGTGATTTTCAATTCTAACCTAAGCACCCTATTTATAAGAAAATGCTTAGAACACCAAAGCAGAAAATTTAATTAAAATATAATATATTTTTTTCTTAAACTTCATACGCACCCAATTATTCCAACATCAGCCACACCTCAACCGAAACCATCAAAAAACATTTTTTATATTTAAAACAATTAAAACATTCAAAAATCAATTATTTCGGAACTTCAAAACTTCAATAATTCATAATAAATAGTATTTTAACAGAAAATTCGAATCTCGCGAGTTTTTATAGGAAATTCAATTCTCTACAACTTTGCAGAAGAATGTTTTTCCAAATTTCAAACAGAAATTGACCAAAATCCATAAACGGGTGATTTTACAAGCTATAATCAAATTTCAGTCAAGAAATGGGGTCCACCGACACACAAAACATGTGTTAAACAACTTTTGCAACAAAAATACTCTTCCTCCTCATATACTCATATATCCCACATTCATTGTAAAAATATCACTATTATTATATTATAATAATATAATAAAATATTATTTTATCAGAAAAGATAAAATATCAATTTTTAACAATTGCCACTTTAAAAATTTTCTCCATCTATATCCACATAAAATCAATATTTTCCTCATCATATAAATCAATAATTAATTATTCACAAATAATATTACAGAATCACAATACTGGCAACTAGGCCGTTCCCAGGAAAGAGGGGGCTTTCCAATAAGAATTTCTCCTTACTGGCGCGCAATTAGGTGACCAAACCTCTCCTTAGACAGAACTTTCTAGACATTGCCAATAATATTTTCTAATAATATTATCCATATAATATGAATTATTGCTTCGATAATGGAAAATACTGTTTAGTGACAATTATTGAAACAACAGTAATATAAAAAAATCAACGCAGCAATTATTGAATCAATAAAATAAAATACTGAACATTAATTACTATAACAATTATTGAGTAGTGCCTTCTTATGTAAGAATCAATAACTGGTGCAATACTGTGTGCTGCTGTGCAACAACGCGTATTACTGTGTTTTAACCATCGGGTATTCCAACAGTATTAATGATAACAACTACGCCGTTATTTATAAATAACTTATAATTGTCATTTTCTTCATCCAATCGCTTTTCGTTATGGGGCCCACACAAGACTGCGCCGTTGTACAAATATTCTCTGACAGTAAGAATATTCCACGACCAAACGAATATTCCCCGACAACAATGATTATTTTATAACCACCTGCTTATTTAAAATATTTACGCATTTTACCCATAACTAACCACATTTTTCAAATCAACCCTTACTATTTCAAAATAATTAATAGAGAAAATTAAATTTCATTTATTAATAATTTGGGGTCTTACAACCTCCCCTCCTTATGAAATTTCGTCCTCAAAATTGGCGTACATACCTGGTGTTTCGAAAAGATGAGGATACCTCGCTTTCATTTCTGTTTCCAACCCCCAGGTCAGTTCCTCAATAGCATGGTTTCTCCACAAAACTTTAACTTTTGGTATGACCTTCGTGCATAGGACATGCTCCTTCCTATCTAAAATCTTGACAGGTACTTCTTCATACGTTAAGTGTTCGGCTATCTCATCCGATTCTAACTCAATAACATGTTTCGGGTTATTCACATATTTACGTAACATCGATACGTAAAAAATGTTATGAACACGCGTCATACTTGGCTGTAAAGTGATTCTATAGGCCATAGTTCATATTCAATCGAGGATTTCAAATGGACTAATAAATCGAAGGTTTGAGCTTTCCTCACCTTGCCAATTCTCGCTTTTGTAATAACAACTTCTTGTACCTCCTTCTTTATATTCATCAGCTCCGGTGTGTAACTTGAACGTTTTTTACTTTATCGATTAAAGTCGGTTCTAATTGTATATCATCACATGAGTCCCTAGAGTCTTTAACTCTATATCTATCATTTGTAAGTTATATGAAATGAGTCTTTGACAATATCGCATTCGTACTCGTATACGATCTTTTACTCAACACGTCAGCTACCACGTTCGATTTTCCAAGATGGTATGGTCAGAACATGTGCCGAAATGAGTCTCCTATTGAGTTCTTCGAAGCTCTTCCCACATTCCTTGCTCCATTCGAATTTTGTATCTCTACGAGTCAGCTGAGTTAATGGAGTAGCGATTCAAGAAAATCTTTTAATAAAATCTTCGATAATAACCAGCTAAGCATAGAAAGCTACGTATTTCGATTACTGACTTAGGTTGTTCTCAACTGTGACTCATATCCCAATCTTGGATAGCACGTCACAATAACACCTATCAGTTTACTACCGCACGAATATGGCGTCCCCTACGGAGAGTCTGGCTTCGATGCATTCTACAAAGGAAGTCACCAGATAAAGGCTCGGGTACCAAATTCTATAGTTGAATTTTTAACTCCTGAAGTTCAATAGGAGTCATGAGATTTTTAGAAATGGGTTTTGTACCGGGTTCAAAGTCGAAACAAAATTCAATATCACACCTTGGGAATAAGCCAAGAAATTTTTCAGGAAATACGTCAGGAAATTTACTAACAACAGAAATATCATTCAAATCTGACATATTTTTTTTCAAGTCTATAACATGGGCTAAGAAAACTTGACATCTGTTTTTTAATAAATGAATGACTTTATGGCTTGATATGAAAGTGTTTGCCTTCAATGGTTTGGTTGCTTGAATTCGAATAACAGGTTACTTAGGAATATAAAAACTAACAACCTTACGAAAGCAATTAATTTTGGCATGATGAGTAGTTAATCAATCAATCCCCAAAATCACATCAGAAGCAAGTATCTTTAAAGAAATAAGGTCAACAGGTAATGTGATGGTTCCAAATTGGATCAAACAAGATTTATAAACCGTGGATGTGATGAAAGTTTCTTATAACTGAGTTTCTATAGATAGGTCAAAGTCTAATTTCTTCGGAGTCAAGTTTAAACGTTGAGCACAAGTAGGAGAGATAAATGAATGGGTAGCACTAGTATCTAGTAAGGTATAAAACTTCGTAAGAATTTATGATTAGCTTACCCGTAATCACTTCGTTTGGGTTCCTCGCATTTTGACCAGTAACAACAAACGCTCTTCCAGGAACCGTTGACTTTGACTTTTCTGGTCCAACCTTTTGAGTCACCATCCCCGCTGAACTAGGCTTCGCTACAGTGCAATCTCGAGCGATATGTCCTTCTTTTCCGCAGTTATAACATACCTTAAACTGTTGTGGGCAGTTTGGGCTTATATGTCCTTCTTTTTCGCACTTATAGCATATGACCGGTGGTCGTTTTCTTCCCTTGGAACCAGTTGCTGCTGGTCGTGACGTCTTCACAGTGTCATTGTTGAATCTCCTCTTTTTAAAATCACCCCCCGACTCGCTTCTTCTATTTTCAGGGCCACGAGTACCACCAGAGTGTTTGTCGCTCTTGTCCATATTTTTCTTTCTCCGCTGGTTATCATTGTTCTGATGACTGCTTTCACCGGTATGATCCTGGTTGCGGTCTCTTGGTTGAACGTACTCGATATCTCGCTCTAATAATTGAGCCTTGTTGACAACATCTAAATATAAAGAAAATTTATGAGAGATAAGATATTCTCGAATCTCTAGTTTTAAACATCTCAGAAACATCCTCGTCATTCGTTCCTCATTTTCTACCAAATGAGGTGCAAACCTGGATAACTCTGCGAACTTTGCCTCGTATTGGGACACTGTCATATTGTTTTGTTCTAGTCTAATAAACTCTACCTCTTTCATATGGCGAATACTTTTAGGAAAGTATTTTTTGTTGAAAAATTTCTGAAATGTTTCCCAAGACATGCTGAGTGCGGCAGGCTGGGTCCGTTTCACAGACTCCCACCAGTAGTGTGCCTCGCCACAGAAAATAAAGGTGGCGAATGGAACCTTCTGTTCCTCTGTGCATCCTAAGACATCGAATATCTTGGTAATTTGCTTGCCCCATGTTTCCGCCATGATCGGATCCTGCTTTCCCTTAAATTCTTGTGGTCCCAACTCTTTGAATTGCTTGGATGTGTGATGAGTGAGTTTTATACACATGAATTGGATACATTCGAGCTTAATTTATTGTTGTTCTTAAGTCTTTTAGGATGTTTTTATGTGTTTATGTCTATTCATGCATGTTTTATATTGTTTTGTAGGAATTGGGACAAAAGTTACATGGATCAACGTTTAGGGTGGCTAGATTCGCGTTTTCGGCTTGCTATTTACACAGCAGTCACTTCAGAGCCAATTTGACTATAGCTCCGGATATTATTTCACGAAACTTCAAGAATGAAAGTTGTAGATCTACTTTTCCTCTTTCCAGAACATCTTGAATCATCTGAATCGGAGTTCGGACGAAGAAGTTATGGTCATTTTCCCAAAGGACGTCAGAGCAGAAAATGTTGGAAAAGTAGCAAGCGCCTAGGCGCTCCATACAAGCCTATTTCAAGCGCCTAGGCATTCCAAGTCAGAAACATAATGTTGGCCAAGCGCCTAGGCGCTTGGAATTGCCCTATGATGAGCGCCTAGGCGCTCTAGTGCGTAGAAAGTTGCGTTTTCAGCTGTCAAGTGGGTTTTTGAAGCCAAAGAGGAGTCTGAATGAGGACGGAGACCAATACAAATGGGAGAGGACTCTACAAAAGCAGAGAGAACGAATCTTGCAAGCAATCAATCAAGTTTTCAAGAGATTTGCAGAGAGAACAACGAAGAAAAGCACGAAGGAGAATTGCAAAGGCTGAAGATCTAAGAGAGAGTTTAAGAGCAAATTCGGAGTTTCTTCTTCTCTTCTCTAGTTTTATCTTTTGTAACTATCTGGGATGTTTGGATTATTAACTTTGATGATGTTTTTCTTTATTATTATCATGAACTAAATTTTAATTAAGATTGCAACGGAACTTGGTATGTAGTTTAAATTGCAAGCTTCCCATTGAATGAAAGTTAGTTTTTATTGAATTGTTTATTATATCTTATGCTTATTGATTAATTGCCTGATCAACAATTACTGTGATAATCTATATGAAATTGGAAGATGGAGTATAGATTGAGATCTGGATATGATAACATCTGTTCATATAATCTGAATAGGGTTAATATGATTAGCGTATAGGATAGGAATATACCTATGCGTCTTTTGTATCCATTGAAAGAATTTGTGCGTAAACCCTAATTAACTTGATTCACATAGGAATATAGTGAGTTGATTAACTGGGGTGTTCCTTATAAGTCTGCATCTTAAAGATTGGATTTAGGAGGATTTGTTCATGTGTCTTTGGAAGAAGAGCGTGAATATTTATAAAGCATTCTTGGATAACAATTCATATTAATTGATTTATTTTAAATGGGAAGTAAGTTAGTTTGAATGAAATACCAAGGAAAGTTGTAATCTTAACCTGTTAAATCTGCAGATATTCTTGTGAAATTTTGGATTTTAATTATTAGTTTGTTAAGTTTAATTTTCAAATCACAAACAAAATTTTCTTAGTTTAAAATAGGATTAATTGCATTAGAGTTAGTAATTGATAAATATTAGTCTATTTCCTCGTGGGAACGATATCCTTGCTTGCTGAATATTACAATTGAACGCGTATACTTGCGTGGAAAAGTGCTATTAAAAATTTAGGCAACAATGTGACAAGCCACGCATTGCTAGCATTTCCACCAGTATTTTGTGCACGAGTCTCCCTCATCTGGTTTTACATGAACTGCAAAAAGCTCCTAAACATCCCGTCGTTCATAGTCTGCTCAGTAAATTCAAATCTCGTGAGTTTTATAGGAAATTCAATTCTCTACAACTTTACAGAAGAATGTTTTTCCAAATTCCATACAGAAATTGACCGAAATCCATAAACGGACGATTTTACAAGCTATAATCAAATTTCAGTCAAAAAATGGGGTCCACCGACACACAAAACATGTGTTAAACAACTTTTGCAACAAAAATACTCTTCCTCCTCATATACTCATATATCCAACATTCATTGTAAAAATATCACTATTATTATATTATAATAATATAATAAAATATTATTTTATCAAAAAAGATAAAATATCAATTTTTAACAATTGTCACTTTAAAAATTTTCTCTATCTATATTCACATAAAATCAATATTTCCCTCATCATATAAATTAATAATTAATTATTCACAAATAATATTACAGAATCACAGTACTGCCAACCAGGCCGTTCCCAGGAAAGAGGGGGCTTTCCAATAAGAATTTGTCCTTACTGGCGCGCAATTAGGTGACCAAATCTCTCCTTAGACAGAACTTTCTAGACATTGCCAATAATGTTTTCTAATAATATTATCTAGATAATATGAATTATTGCTTCGATAATGGAAAATATTGTGTAGTGACAATTATTGAAACAACAGTAATATAAAAAATTCAATGCAACAATTATTGAATCAATAAAATAAAATACTGAATAGTAATTACTGTAACAATTATTGAGTAGTGCCTTCTTACGTAAGAATCAATAATTGGTGCAATACTGTGTGCTACTGTGCAACAACGCGTATTACTGTGTTTTAACCACCGGGTATTCCAACAGTATTAACGGTAACAACTACGCCGTTATTTATAAACAACTTATACTTGTCGTTTTCTTCATCCAATCGCTTTCCGTTATGGGGCCCATAAAATACTGCACCGTCGTACGAATATTCCCAGACAGCAAGAATATTCCATGACCAAACGAATATTCCCCGACAACGATGATTATTTTATAACTACCTGCTTATTTAAAATATTTGCGCATTTTACCCATAACTAACCACATTAATCAAATCAACCCTTACTATTTCAAAATAATTAATAGAGAAAATTAAATTTCATTTATTAATAATTTGGGGTCTTATAACCTCCCCTCCTTATGAAATTTCGTCCTCGAAATTGACGTACATACCTGGTGTTTCAAAAAGATGAGGATACCTCGCTTTCATTTCTGTTTCCAACTCCCAGGTCATTTCCTCAATAGCATGATTTTTCCACAAAACTTTAACTTTTGGTATTACCTTCGTGCGTAGGACATGCTCCTTCCTATCCAAAATCTTGACAGGTACTTCTTCATACGTTAAGTCTTCGGCTATCTCATCCGGTTCTAACTCAATAACATGGTTCGGGTCATTCACATAATTACGTAACATCGATACGTGAAAAACGTTATGAACACGCGTCATACTTGGCTGTAAAGCGAGTCTATAGGCCATAGTTCCTATTCATTCGAGGATTTCAAATGGACTAATAAATCGAAGGTTTGAGTTTTCCTCACCTCGCCAATTCTCGCTTTTAGAATAACAACTTTTTGTACCTCCTTCTTCATATTCATCAGCTCCGGTGTGTAGCTTGAACGTTTTTAACTTTATCAATTAAAGTCGGTTCTACTTGTATATCATCACGTGAGTCCCTAGAGTCTTTAACTCTATATCTATCATTTGTAAGTTATATGAAATGGGTCTTTTATAATATCGCATTCGTACTCGTATACGATCTTTTACTCAACACGTCAGCTACCACGTTCGCTTTTCCAAGATGTTATGGTTAGAACATGTGTCGAAATGAGTCTCCTATTGAGTTCTTCGAAGCTCTTCCCACATTCCTTGATCCATTCGAATTTTGTATCTCTACGAGTCAGTTGAGTTAATGGAGTAACGATTCGAGAAAATCTTTTAACAAAATCTTAGATAATAATCAGCTAAGCATAGAAAGCTACGTATTTCTATTACTGACTTAGGTTGCTCTCAACTGTGACTCATATTCCAATCTTGGATAGCACATCACAATGACACATATCAGTTTACTACCGCACGAATATGGCGTCCCCTACAGAGAGTCTGGCTTCGGTGCATTCCACAAAGGAAGTCACCAGATAAAGGCTCGGGTACCAAATTCTATAGTTGAATTTTTAACTCCTAAAGTTCAATAGGAGCCATGAGATTTTTAGAAATGGGTTTTGTACCGGGTTCAAAGTCGAAACAAAATTCAATATCACACCTTGGGTCTAAGAAATTTTTCAGGAAATACATCAGGAAATTTACTAACAGAAATATCATTCAAATCTGACATATTTTTGTTTAAGTCCATAACATGGGCTAAGAAAACTTGACATCCGTTTTTCAATAAAGAATGACTTTATAGCTTGATATGAAAGTGTTTGACTTCAATGGTTTGGTTGCTTGAATTCGAATAACAGGTTGTTTAGGAATATAAAAAATAACAACCTTACGAAAGCAATCAATTTTGGCATGATGAGTAGTTAATCAATCAATCTCCAAAATCACATCAGAAGCAAGTATATTTAAAGAAATAAGGTCAACAAGTAATACGATGGTGCCAACTTGGATCAAACAAGATTTATAAATAGTGGATGTAATGAAAGTTTCTCATAACGTAGTTTCCACAGATAGGTCAAAGTCTAATTTCTCCGGAGTCAAGTTTAATCGTTGAGCACAAGCAGGAGAGATAATTGAATGGGTAGCACCAGTATCTAGTAAGGTATAAACTTTGTAAGAATTTATGATTAGCTTACCCGTAATCACTTCGTTTGGGTTCCTCGCATTTTGACCAGTCACAACAAACGCTCTTCCAGGAACCGTGGACTTTGACTTTTCTGGTACAACCTTTTGAGTCACCATCCCCGCTGAACTAGGTTTCACTGCAGTGCAATCTCAAGCCATATGTCCTTCCTTTCCTCAGTTATAACATACCTTAAACTGTTGTGGGCAGTTTGGGCTGATATGTCCTTCTTTTCCGCACTTATAGCATATGACCGATGGTCGTTCTCCTCCCTTGGAACCAGTTGTTGCTGGTGCTGACGTCTTCGCAGTGTCATTGTTGAATCTCCTCTTTTTAAAATCTCCCCCGACTCGCTTCTTCTATTTTCATGGCCACGAGTACCACCAGAGTGGTTGTCGCTCTTGTCCGTATTTTTTTTCTCCACTAGTTATCATTGTTCTGATGACTGCTGTCACCGGTATGATCCTGGTTGCGGTCTCTTGGTTGAACGTACTCGATATCTCGCTCTAATAATTGAGCCCTGTTGACAACATCTAAATATAAAGAAAATTTATGAGAGATAAGATATTGTCGAATCTCTAGTTTTAAACCTCTTAGAAACATCCTCGTCATTCGTTCCTCATTTTCTACCAAATGAGGTGCAAACCTGGATAACTCTGCGAACTTCACCTCGTATTGGGACACCGTCATATTGTTTTGTTCTAGTCTAATAAACTCTACCTCTTTCATATGGTGAATACTTTCAGGAAAGTATTTTTCGTTGAAAAGTTTTTGAAACGTTTCCCAAGACATGCTGAGTGCGGTAGGCTGGGTCCGTTTCACAGACTCCCACTAGTAGTCTGCCTCACCACGGAACATAAAGGTGGCGAATGGAACCTTCTGTTCCTCCGTGCATCACAAGACATCGGATATCTTGGAAATTTGCTTGACCCATGTTTTTGCCATGATCGGATCCGGTTTTCCTTAAATTCTGGTGATCCCAACTCTTTGAATTGCTTGGCTATGACAAGCCGCGCATTGCTAGCATTTTCACCCGTATTTTGTGCACGAGTCTCCCTCATCTGGTTTTGCATGAATTGCAAAAAGCTCCT
Source organism: Panax japonicus (assembly GCA_020205505.1). Lineage (NCBI taxonomy): Eukaryota > Viridiplantae > Streptophyta > Magnoliopsida > Apiales > Araliaceae > Panax > Panax japonicus. Next base: position 37,349,396 of record CM035102.1, on the reverse strand, counting down.
AAACATCTCATCGTTCATCGTCTGCTCAGAAAATTTGAATCTCACGTGTTTTTATACGAAATTCAATTCTCTACAACTTTGCAGAAGAAAGTTTTTCCAAATTTCAAACAGAAATTGATCGAAATCCATAAACGGACAATTTTATAAGCTATAATCAAATTTCAGTCAAGAAATGGGGTCCACCGACACACAAAACATGTGTTAAACAACTTTTGCAATAAAAATACTCTTCCTCCTCATATACTCATATATCCCACATTCATTGTAAAAATATCACCATTATTATATTATAATAATTTAATAAAATATTATTTTATCAAAAAAGATAAAATATCAATTTTTAACAATTGTCACTTTAAAAGTTTTCTCCATCTATATCCACATAAAATTAATATTTCCCTCATCATATAAATCAATAATTAATTATTCACAAATAATATTACAGAATCACAGTACTGGCAACCAGGCCATTCCCAGGAAAGAGGGGGCTTTCCAATAAGAATTTCTCCTTACTGGCGCGCAATTAGGTGACCAAACCTCTCCTTAGACAGAACTTTCTAGACATTGCCAATAATATTTTCTAATAAAATTATCCAGATAATATGAATTATTGCTTCGATAATGGAAAATACTGTGTAGTGACAATTATTGAAATAAAGTAATATAAAAAAAATCAACGCAGCAATTATTGAATCAATAAAATAAAATACTGAACAGTAATTACTGTAACAATTATTGAGTAGTGCCTTCTTACGTAAGAATCAATAATTGGTGCAATACCGTGTGCTACTGTGCAACAACGCGTATTACTGTGTTTTAACCACCGGGTATTCCAACAGTATTAACGATAACAATTACGCTATTATTTATAAACAACTTATACTTGTCGTTTTCTTCATCGAATCGCTTTCCATTATGGGGCCCACAAAAGATTGCGCCGTCGTACAAATATTCCCCGACAGCAAGAATATTCCACGACCAAACGAATATTCCCCGACAACAATGATTATTTTATAACCACCTACTTATTTAAAATATTTGCGCATTTTACCCATAACTAACCACATTAATCAAATCAACCCTTACTATTTCAAAATAATTAATAGAGAAAATTAAATTTCATTTATTAATAATTTGGGGTCTTACATAACAACTCATAATCTAATATTATTAATATCATAACAATATTTTAATTCACCTCTAAACTTATAAATAATTTATTTCAATTGTTTACACTTTACCAAATAATGCATTTAATCATTCAAAGAATGCCATAATCATAAGATTTCATCACCAATAATAATATGCCTTATCAACAATCTACATATACCTTATATAGGATTTTCAAGTCATAAAATCCTATTTTCAAACTTTGTTACTTCACATAACATATTTAACTCATATGTTCGTAACTAAACCATTTTCATGAAAAATACCAAATCAGTCCCAAAAATATTTCTTTTTTGGAATTTAGCATAATATAGTCCCATAACGAACATATATTTTTCTCGGAATTTTTAAAATTCATTTACTATTTTTCAAAAATTAATTTCCAATTAATTCCTTAAGAAATTAGCTACCTCGAGTTTAACTCCAAAAATTCCCAAATCTTGGCAGGATCTTACGCATGTTAACGTGAGTCTCCAGTTTAAATTTCATGGTCATCGGAGTTATAGAACTCCGATTATAGCGTTTTTCGTCGGAAAAACGTAAATATTGAAATGGTCATAACTTGCCCATTTTAAGTCTGAATGAGCTCATTTTTGGACAGGAGGTTCTTTAGACCATATACTTTCATGTCCCAAAAGGCCAGAATTTTTCTCATAATTTGTGTGGCCGAAACAGCCCTTCTAAATCTAGACAGTAGCATTTCGTTAATTTCCAACTTTTGACTTCATTGCTAAATTCAGTCCACACAAAAATCTACAACACCTTTTCTAGTGATTCTGCTTGGAGATGCTAAAAAACTCATAGATGTAACTCTAGAACTTGACTACACTAAAAAATTCAAAATATAATAAGAGATATGGTCAATTGAATTTCATGTTCTATTTTCACCAAAATCTGATTTTCAACCCTTTTTGATTTCTAAGAAACTTTCATGTGTTCACATAATTAGCAACATAACTCATCATAACACTTACTAATACTTCATATACCCATGATTTTTATTAGTCCAATGCTTTTATTATGACTATCATCATAATCAACGTAACCAGATTATTTCCACAATTTAATAAGGAATGAATACGAAAGATCATTCATCATGCATGTGGTAATCCACTTATATAGGATATTCCAACAGAATAATAAAGAATGGAATAACAGAAGGATTTACCATGTATGCGATAGAGACCGTACAGACAGGTTATTCCCAACAGAATAATAAAGACAGAACCAGGTCCAGCGTAAAACGCATAGGCAGGATATTCCAACAGAATAATAAAGAATGGAATAACAACAGAAATCACCATGCATGCGGTACGTTGCATAGACAGGTTATTCCAACAGAATAATAAATAAAGGAATCAGTTCAGGCAAAATTTACACCGAAAGGATGTCCCAACAGAATAATAAAGAATTGAATAACAACAGAAATCACCATGCATGTGTTACTTCACATAGACAGGTTATTCCAACAGAATAATAAATGATGGAACCAGGTCCGGCGTAAAACGCACAGACAGGATATTCCGAAAGAATAATAAATACGGAATAATAAATAATGGAACCAGGCCAAGCGAAATTCGCACCGATAAGATATTTTAACAGAATAATAAATAATGGAATCAGGTTCGGCGTAAACGCACAGACATGATATTTCGATAGAATAATAAAGAACGGAATAATAAAAGAATTTCACCATGTATGCGGTACTTCCCATAAACAGGTTATTCCAACATAAGAATGAAGAATGGAAAAACAACTCTTACGAGTATTGAAAGTATATAATTCTGTTCATGAATACGAAAGAATAATACCCCTTACATGTACAACAAATAATATCCATTATCTCAAAAGAAGACTGAATACTGGAATAGTGAGGGAGCAGACTTCTCTTCTTCTTTCTCTCAATAATTTCTCTGTATAATAATGGCTCTAAAGCTTTAGTGAATTGGTGATAAATGAAGGAAGAATAAGCTTTTATTTATAGGAAAATATAGTTTCGATAATTGCGCGTTTTGGGGCTTGAAATATTACAGTACAATACCTCCAACTTTTCTTTCATTTTTAATTCAGTCATCCAAGTATTATCAAACTTGCACCACCTCCCCTAATAGTAAATTATGTGAATCAATAGTAAATCATGTGACTCGATAGTTCTAAACATATGAAAAATTAATTATAATATAGTACCTCCATCTATACCTCCATCTTTAACTTAGTCATGCAAGTATCATCAATCTTACACCAACTCCCCTAATAGTAAATCACGTGACTCGATAGTACACACATGTGAATAAATAGTTATATGAGCATGTGAATTAGTAGCAATTAATTGCTCATTTACCCGATTAATTACCCGGTTTATCAATAAAACCCCCAGACATCAATTATCATCGGAATAGATGTCGATTTCAACTAACACCAATAATCCCAACATAACGGAACTATCAAATTCATCTTTAATCAACACGAACTTATTCATTATTAATATCATAACTCACAATATTTAACAACCAGGTTGTTCACGGGAAAGAGGAGGCTTTCCAATAAGAATTTCTCCCTATTGGCGCACAATTAGGTGACCCAACCTCTCCTCGACAGAAATTTTAGACATTGTAAATATTGCAATTTAATAATATGAATAACTTTGTCGTCTAAATTATTGATTTAATATATCATATAATGCAGAAGATACAGTGACAATAATCGAATCAATAATATGAGAGATATGATGCAGCAATTACTATAGCAATAATTGAGTATAACTGAGTGACTTCTAACGTAAGTATCAATAATCAATACCGTGTGCTACTATGCAACCACACGTATTACTGTACTTTTACTACCGGGTAGTTCAACAGTATTAACGGTAAAACCTCCGCCGTTATTTTCATAAAATATTTTTGTCGTTTTCTAACTACGACGATAGTACTTCTGTTGTGGGGTCCACTAATGATTATGACGTCGTACGAATATTCTCTGATAAAAAGAATATTCCCCGACCAAACAACTATTTTATAACAACTTGCATACTTTGCAGAATTTATAAATACTACCGACAACTATAACATTATCTCAAATTCACACCATAATATTCAAAAAAAATTGAGAAAATTAAATCTTTATTCGTAAAATCTGGGATCTCAAAAGTGTCACCTCTTTAGCTGCTCCGGGCCACTGCAAGATCCTCGAACCGTCGCTGAAAAAAAACACATTAGTATATGATACAAAAAGTATAAAATGAAAAAAAAAACACATTAGTAGAATTTGATAACTTACAGCAATGCGTTCTGCCTCAGGTGAGATATAACCACCGTCACCTTTCTTTTGGTGGGCGTGCCACCAAAACTGCAAGTGGGAGGGTGCATACTTTAAACTCACCTCAAGTCTCTCCCTGTACAAGTCGTACGACTGAGACCCAGTGTAGTGTAGGAGACGGTAGATAAGACGATATGCTTTTCGTGCCCGTCATACAGTGGCGTCGCTGATTCATGCAATAACTCATAGAAACCCTTAGCCCTATCAATGGTTCTTGCTCGACGCTACTGTCATCCCTATCTGTATTCCACTGGAAGTATGAACCAGCAGCTTCGACTATCATGTTAGTACAGTCAAAGGTTTTGTCACCTCTAGATTCCGATTCTGATTCATGTTCATCTAACCAGGTTTCCCCATGATAGATCCATGTCGTATAACCCTGCTTGAACCCATATGCAAATAAGTCGCACATGACATCACTCCTTTCCTTCCACACTTCATTCACACACCTCTTACAAGGACATCTAATCTCATCGCCGCTGACTTGCTCAAACGCAAAATTGAGAAACTGTTCAACCCCACTACGGTACTCAGAGCTAAGCCCACTCTTATCAGTGGCTACCCTACGTTCCATCCAACTTCGATCAACAGACATCTTGGACAACTGTCTGCTATATATGGAAAGTTAGACAAACACAATCAAGTTTCCAAGTTAATGTATATGCAAGCTTATGTGTTTCCTAACTTCATCTCCCACTCTAACGGGTCAGGTTTCTATCCCATTCCCGGATGTGTCGCCTCACTGATGCCAACAACTTGAACACATCATTAAATTTTTTAGAAATTTCGGCAGCACCTCCCCATGGTCTTCAAGTACACAAAATAGACTAACACATCGTAGTCTAAATATGCACACGAAGAATGTCAAGAGATATATACTGACCGAAAATTTAAAAAATATAAAGACGTGCTCAAGTCGTTAACACCAACCTAAGTGAGATCGAAACATACAAGAACAGTCCCAAAACGGGGACTATTTGAGATTCTCTCCTACAAAGTGAATCTCAAACGGGTTTCTAAGCTTCCTAAACTATATGAAAATCATGTCAAAGTAAGGATTATTTTTGTATAACAAAAAGAATACTATCTTTTTATCAGGTCGCAAACTATTATTAAACTTTTTTAAACCCCACCCCCACCCCACCCCACCCTTATATTGAGGATGAAAGCAAAACCGATAGTCAAATTACTACTATAACAATTTCTCAATTATCTAATACATGACTGTGTGTGAGAGAGAGAGAGAGAGATGGGAAATATGTTTAATTATGTTTCAATGGAAGCATTTGAATATGAGCATTTGAATGAAAAGCACAAAGAATGGCTAATAGCTCCAAATTTGAATATGAGCATTAGAATATGTTCTTTGTAAACTCTAAATCATGTTATTACTGCAGTTATCCAAATTCAACTTGTATGTCTATAAAAGGCTTTATAATATAAGGAATAAACTCTCCACTTTATAATATGTAAACATAGAACATAAATATATCCTTAAGTTTGTAATTTTTACAAATGGGATTCTTTTTGTGGTATGGAAGGAATATATAACAGTAACACAATGCTCCATTCAATAAATGCTTACCACGCAGATGAACAGTAAACTGACAGAAAGAAACTTGATCTTGCAGTACCCAAAAGACCCTTCCCCAAAATTGTGTAATGCCTGCATAAAATATACTCTACCTTTAACCATTTACTTGTAGTCATGTAGACCATTGCAAATATAAAATTATAATATCCAGGCATGTTTATAATAGTTGTGAACACTGAGATTGTTTGATAATATATCCTCAACATAATACTAGGTTTTCAATTTGAACTTCTTATCCTGAATAGCACATCTCGACACAATTGTATCTATTTAATCATAAATAAAATCATTGTATTTAAGCTAAATGGACATACATATGACCAGCATTACATGGTTGATAAACAACAATGCCAACATAAATTAATAAAATAAACCAATTAACACCACAAAATCTGATAACATGTATAGTAAGAACAAATGTGTACAAGCAAATAAATCAGTCAGAAGAATGGACCCATTAATTAGTTTCTCTAAAATAGAACTAAAATTGGGAAGATTACCTTGCAGTCGAGAGAGACAGGGAGCGAGGATTTCAGTCAAGAGAGACAGAGAGCGACAGAGTCGTTGCAATCGAGAGAGACAGAGAACGAGGGACGACGGGAAGAGATCAGCGACGGCAATAAAAGTTGAGGGGACGACTGGTTGAGACCGGCGACGGCAATAAAAGGTGAGTGGGTGACGGGAAGAGAAGCCGGCGACGACGGCGCGAGGAAGAAGAAGGAGAAAAATAATAAGCGAAATGAAAAAAAATTCAGTCACTGAAAGTAAATATAAACTCATTCTCGATGGCACTCAATACCGACGGCATAGGCCTTCGCCTATGTCCTTTTACCATGCGCGCCAAAAAATTCCCACCAAATTTGGGCCGGGAAGGGTCATTCACAACGGGACTCAGTGGCGACGGCTACGCCGTCGAGAATGATGTTATTAGCAATGGGAATATTGTCGTCGCTATTGCTGCCATCGCCAATGACCTATTTTTTTATAGTGAATTGGCAAAATGAAATGAATGGAAAAGCCTCTTATTTAAAGATTTTTTAAGTTAAGGGTAAAAGGGTTATTTAGTATTTTATATTTAAAATCAAGGGCTAGGATGTGTTGATTTAAAATTGGAAGGCCTGAATGAATTTTCTTGTAATGAAGCACACGAATTGGGAAAGGGAAGAAACACAGATTTTGCAAAATCTTTGGCATTTAATGAATAGGCTCATGACTTATTCCTTTTAACTTTCCCAGCCATGCAAGTACAAAACATTTCCATTCAGTCAAAGGCATAAAGGTTTTAATCCTTAGCCATTTAATTCCTCCACATGAGCATTACACGCACATGCACTATTTTTTTCTTTATATTCATCAGCTCTAGGTATGGAGCTTAAGCAAATTTAACTTTATCGATTAAAGTCGGTTCTACTCGTATATTTGACATTATCACGTGGGTCCTTGGAGCCTTTAACTATATCTCCATCCTTTGTAAGTCACACAAAATGGGTCTACGTGTTAACAATATTGCACTCGTACCCGCATATGATCTTCTACTCATTGCATCAGCATCCACGTTCGCTTTTCTAGAATGGTTTTGGATGGTATGGTCATAATCTTTCCACAGCTCGAGCCAATGTCTTTGGTGCATGTTAATTTCATTCTTGGTGAAGAAATATTTGAGGCTTTTGGAGTATATTAGGATTTCATCAATAAAGATAACCACAAAATGATCCAAATTTTCGTTGAATATTCGGTTCATCATGTCCATGAAGGTAACGTGGGGATTAGTCAATCCGAAAGACATGGCTAGGAATTCGTAATGCCCGTATCGAGTTCTGAAATCATTCTTTTGAATGTCATCAGTTTTAATCTTTAACTGATGATATCTAGAACAAAGATCAATCTTTGAGAATAATTTAGCACCTTATAACTGGTCAAACAGGTCATCAATGCGAGGAAACGGGTACCTATCTTTGATGCTGACATGGTTAAACTCCAGATAGTCAATGAAAAGTCGCATACTCCCATCTTTCTTCTTTACGAATAAAATAGGAGCACCACAAGGCGATGGAGTAGGACAAATGAAACCAATGTCTAACAGTTCTTGTAGTTGGGCTTTTAACTTCTGAAGTTCAATAGGAGCCATTCGATATGAGGTTTTGGAAATGGGTTTTATATCGGGTTCAAGTTTAATACAAAATTCAATTTCATGCTCTGGGGTAGGCCAGAAAATTCTTCCGAAAATACGTTAGGAAATTCATTAACAATAGAAATATCACTCAAATCTGACTATTTTTTTTAAAATCCATGACATGGGCTAAGAAAGCTGACATCCATTTTTTAATAAACGAATGGCTTTATGGCTTGATATTACAGTGATTAACTTTAGTGGTTTGGTTGCTTGAATTCGCATAGCAGGTTGGTTAGGAATATGAAAACTAATGACCTTACAAAAATAATCAATTTTAGCATGATGAGTAGTTAACCAATCAATCACTAAAATCACATCAAATGCAACTATTTTCAAAAAGATGAGAGGTAATGTGACGGTGCCGATTTGAATCAAAGAAGATTTATAAACATTGGATGTAATAAAGGTTTCTTCCAACGAAGTTTCAACAGATAAGACAAAGTCTAATTTCTCAATAGTCAAATTGAAACGTTGACCACAAGTAGGTGAAATAAAAGAATGGGTAGAACTGGTATCTAATAAGGTATAGACTTCACAAGATTTTATGATTATCTTACCCGTGATAACTTTATTTGGGTTCCTCACTTTTTGGGAAGTCACGACAAATGCTCTCCCTTGAACCACCGACGTTAACTTGTCTGGGACAGCCTTTGGTGTCACCATCTCAGCTGGACTAGACTTCGCTATAGGGAACATTCCACCCTCAAATGTTTTGTTATACTCCTGATCCATAATCTAAATCATTAATCTTCGATCCATATCAAATTGGGGTTGACTGCTCTGTACAGGGTAATTCCAATCTCGATGTTGGGTTCTCCCAATTACTGTCCATGGATTGAACGTCTCTTTCTATAATATCAACGCGTCGTGCGACTTTTACCCATGCATCCTCCATTCTCACTCGTTCAGTTATTTCTTCTTTCAGCTAATCTTTGACATTTGCATTCTCAGATTTCAGCTCTATTATCATATACTCTGTCAAAGAGAGCTTCTGTTCAAGCTTCACATATCGGGTAGCAAAATCTTGAATTATTGCATCCCTTTGTTCTATGACAGCCTTCTATTCTTCACCCTGCTCTTCTAACTCACGAATGCGATCTTGCAGTTCTATATTTCGATTATAAAATTCTCCTAATAAATCCTCTTTAGGGTCATCTTCTTCCTCACTCTCAGCTGCTACCTCTGCAACTAGCTCAGATACAACTATTAATTCTTCACTCACCACATGGATATCTCTAATATCTTCTTCACCTGACATCTTACAATCAAGTTTAATAACTTAATTAGTACTCTCCAATAAATATCTTTGTTATAACAAGATATTATACTCCAATATTTATTCTTTAAATAAATCTCCTTAATTCATCACTTAAAACTCTATATGAGTTCATCTCTTGATTATAGATGTCATTCTTAAATACTGCCACAAAATAAGGGTTAATTAAAGAAATTGACATGCCACATATTATCCCTATATTCTGACCGATCAATTAAATAATAAATAAGCTTAGGTAGGACACACTAATGAAGGTTTTACTCGTCTCTCCCCTCCTAGTTCTAATCCCATATCTCCACCAGAGATCATATCCCTAAGCTCTAATACTAAACGTGACTCCCTAAAATAGGTCATCATAACCCATTCTAAGTCGCCAAATACATGGTACAAAATTCAAATATAACTTCATTTATACAACTATTAATTTTCATGTGAAATACGATAATACATAAGCTATGAGTTTCAATACACATATTGTCTTGTAGAAAATATCCAAACTCAAATAAAGTTTTCATTACAATTATTGTTACACTATTTTACAAAATACTGAGGACTACTATAATAACCATCTTTGACCATTACTCCGCTCCCCGACTAGTCCTAGTTACATTCTTGCCTCCTGAGAAGAACAATAGAACCAAAAGGAAAAGGGTGAGCTCAACTAGTCCAGTAAAGAATATTATGACTGAGATAATATAGAACAAAGTATCATTAGTCCTCAACAGGGAAAAATCTGATAGAATATAATAGACAACAAGTTTTAGAACAACAATTGCAACGGAAATAACAATCCATTAGAAGAGTCAAGTATAACATGATGTCTACTATCTTCTATGATTTAAATGCCCATCAACAATATTTTATCCTTGTAACACCAATCAATAATTATTTCTAATCAATGAATTATCTATGCACTACGGGCCAAAAATAATCGTTAGCATCATTAGTGGTCATGATCATGCCAAACACCTGTCCATCTATGCACTACTAACCAAAATGGACTTTCATCACAAACCTTTATCTGTAAGTTTAAAGGTCATGATTATACCAATACACAATTCCTAATCATAATCATACCAATCAACAACCCATATTTTCACTATGAGCCAAAGATGACTTTCAACACAATATAAACATGAGGATGATGACAATTATATAATGAATCAATCAAGTGAAATCAAGGATAAATATTAGATATTTATAAATCAATTTATCCATAGTTCAAGAATGTCCAAATTGTCAACATGATAACTAATTGTGGAGTAAAATTCAAGAATGATATTCATGTTTCAAAAATAATTTGGACAAAAAAGAAAACTAAATTCTGTTGTGAATAGTAATCATGAATAGTACCGTATGAATAGTACCATATGAATAGAACCCCGACATGAAAATATTAAAATTTAATAAGAAGTTCATACCAATATTCCAGTGAAATGATATTAGATGAAGCGCAAATCTTAAGGAATTTCTAATTATTGCAAGAATTATAGAAGCAATACTTACCATAGTTAGTTTAAATTTAGGAATATGAAATGAAATAATATCACTTATATAATATGGAGTTTGAAAGAAAATGATATTTCTTACGAGTATTGAAATAAAATAATACACTTTACGAGAAAAATAATATCATTTACCTCACTAGAAAACTAAATTTGACTAGAATATCAGATATTATCTTACAAAAAATCTTGCACTATTTGCTACATTCAAAGCATCTTTATATTCAAGAGAAATACTCATAATATTATAGAATAAGAATTTCTGATATTGTGATGGTGTGTTTAGGATGGAGGGTTACCCCCTTTTATAGTGCAACTACGGAGGAAAAAAATAAACAACCTGCCTAATTCTCTGCCTAACATTCCTGCCTAATTTTCCTTTTCTTCTTCTTTTTTTTTCTTTGCCTAACTTTTATTCTTTCTTTTTATTGGTTGAGGGCCCACAAATTTGGAAGAAAAGAATTGCAGAGATGGTTTTGTCACTAATAAGTGCACTAATGTTTTTTAAAAAAAGAACTCAAACTCAATTTGCTAACCTCCTCCCTTCAATCACATGCTTATATATATATATATATAATATTATTATTATTATTTAAACAATTATAATATATTATAATAATATATAGGAATGAATATTTTATCGGAGATGATAATTGTGATTCCATAGAAAATATGCCAAACTTTCAACAAATATTTCATGCTGAATTCCATCGTTTATATCAAAATTGACCAATATCCACCACATAATAATTATTCACAATTAATATTATAAGATCACAATATTAACAACCAGATCATTCCCAGGAAAGAGTGGGCTTTCTGATAAGGATTTTTTCTTACTGGTGCGCAATTAAATTACCTAACCCCTTTCCTTGACAGAACATTCTTGACATTGTCAATAATGCTAACTAATAATATTATTAAAATAATATAAAATATTTTGTAGATGCTACTGTAATAATTATTGAATACTGAGTGACTTCTTACGTAAGAATCAATAATTAGAAATACTGTGCAATACCGTGTACTACTGTACAACCACGTGTATTACTGTACACCGGATATTTCAATAGTTAACGGTAAAAGTTTTGTCGCTATTTTTTATAAAAAGGTTATTTATGTCGCTTTCTATATCCGACAGTTATTCCGTTATGTGGTTCACCAATGATTGTGTCATACGAATATTTCCCGATAAAAAGAATATTCCCCGACCAAACGAATATTTTTTGACAACTTGCTTACTTTATAAAATTTGCACATATCACCCATAACTATAACATTATATCAAATCAACACCTTATTATTCAAAATAATAATTGGAGAAATTAAATCTTTATTCATAAAAAGTTGGGGTGTTACATTACTTACATGACGCGCACACACACAGTCATGCACACATACATTAGCACATATGAATATATGAATATGCACACATTTACATGGATATATATGTACGTGAATACATATACACATATTTTGTAATTACTTTTTTCCCGATTTTAATTAGTGTAAATAATTTTTGAAAGCTTTAAATAAAATTATTTTGAAATGAATGGTCTAGACGAAGAAATTGATGAGCATATGGATTGAACAATTTTCAGCCCATACAATTTTGACTTCCGCAAATGTATCTCCTCCGAATTCAATTTTTGGCCAATGAGAATTTTAGCCAACTTTTATGTAAGACCCCAAATTTTATGAAATAAAAGTATTCAATTTTCTTATAATTATTATTTTATTTAGTAAATAGTTAAATTGATAAAAGTTAAAGTTAAGGGTGACATTTGAAAATTTTGCAAAGTAAGCAAGTTGATATAAAATATTCGTTGTGTCGGGGAATATTCGATTGGTCGGGAAATATTCATTTTAACAGGAAATATTCGTACGACGGCACAATCATTGGTGGACCCCACAACGGAGGTACTACCGGAGTTTGAAAACAACTAAAATATTTTATAAATATAACGACAAAAGTTTTACCATTAAACTATTGAACTACCTGGTGGTAAAAGTATAGTAATATGCGTGATTGCATAGTAGCACACGATATTGATTATTGATGCTTACGTGAGAAGTCACTCAATTATTCCTACAGTAATTGCTGCGTAATATCTCTCATATTATTGATTCAATTATTGTCACAGTATCAATATTTTATATTGTTAAATTAATAATTGAGACGACAAGTTATTCATATTATTATTTGCATAATTAACAATGTCTAGAAGTTCTATCGAGGAAAGGGGTTAGGTCATCTAATTTCGCGCTAATAGGGAGAAATCCTTATCAGAAAGCCCCCTCTTTCCTGGGAATGATCTGGTTGTTAAATATTGCGAGTAATAATATTAATAATGAATGAGTTAGTGTTGATTAAAGATGAAATTGATAGTTCCATTATGTTGGGATTATTAGTGTTAGTGGAAATTGACATTATTTCGATAGTAATTGATGTCTGAAAGCTATATTAACCAATCGGGTAATTAATCGGATAAATGAGCAATTAATTGCTATTAATTCACATGCTTATAACTATGTGTTCATATGTATGTACTATTGACTCATATGCATGTACTATTAGGGGAGGTGGTGTAAGATTTATAATACTTGCATGACTAAATTAAAAATATAGGTATAGATGAAGGTACTATACTGTAACTATTTTTTTCACATGTATAGAACTATTGATTCACATGAATGTACTATTGATTCACATGATGTACTATTAGGGGAGGTGGTGCAAGTTTGATAATACTTGCAGGACTAAATTAAAAATGAAGGAAAAGATGAAGATATTATACTGTAATTTTTTGAGCCCCAAAATATGCAATTATCGAAAATATATTTTCCTTTAAATAGAAGCTCATTCTTCTTTCATTCTGACCAATTCACTAAGACTCACAAGAGCAATTATAGAGAGAGAAGCTATAAAGAGATAGAAGAAGCGAAGTCTGCTACTTCACTATTCCAAAATCCAGTATTATTTATTTCATATTCTGAAGAGATATTATATTTCGTATTCGTATGAATATTATTTTCGTTCAATATTCGTAAGGAATATCATCTTCGTTCAGTATTCGTAGGAGTATTATTTTCATTCAACTGTCGTAAGGGGTATTATTTTTTCGTATTCATGAAGAGAGTTATTTCTTTCAATACTCGTAAGGGTTGTTATTCCATGCTTTATTATTCTGTTGGAATAACCTATCTATGCGGACTACCGCATGCATGGTGAAATTCTTCTATTATTCCATTCTTTATTATTCTGTTAGAATAACCTGTCTACGCGGACTACCGCATGCATGGTGAATGACCCTCTGTATTCATTCTTTATTAAATTGTGGAAATGATCTGTCTACGTGGATTACCGTATTGTGGATGAAAAACCATTTGTAGTTTCGTATATTCTAATATACTCGTATGAGATATGCTTTCTTTTGTACTCGTCATGGAATATCATTTTCTTTTGTATTTTCCTTTTATGGGTACTATTCACAGTATACGGCACTATTCACGTATACGGTACTATTTACAAATACGGGTACTATTCATACAGTACTATTTACGAAATACTATTCACGAGTACTATTCATATGGTACTATTCCCGAAGTACTATTCACCCAGAGTACTATTTATGATAAAAATTAATTTTTTTTCGGTCGAAATCCTTTTTGATATAATATCATTCTTGAATTTTACTCCACAAAGCAGTATCATGTTGACAATTTGGATATTTTTAAACTCTGGATAAATTTAAAGTCTTAAATATTTATCCTTAATTTCGTTTGATTAATGCTTATATCATTGTCATCATCCTCATGCTTATATTGTGATGAAAGTCATCTTTGGCTTATGTACATAGATGGACTGTTGATTGGTATAATTATGACCAGGGATCATTCGGTATAATCATGACTCGTAATGTTACAAATAACGTAGTAAAAATCCTCATTGGCCCATAGTGCATTGATGAACAGTTGTTGGTATGATTATGACCAGGGATTATTCGGTATGATCATGACCATTTATGATTACATGAATATCCTTGGCCCATAGTGCAGGGATGATTCGATGATGTGGTTTATTTATTAAGCTGAGTCTCAGCGATAAAGTTGATGAAAAACTTTTTAAACCATAGAAGGTAGTAGATATCATGCTCTACTTGACTCTTCTAATGGATTGCTTATTCCGCTGCAGTTGTTGATCTAAACCTTGTTGACTATTATATTCTATCAGTTGTTATACTGTTGAAGGCTAAGGATAATTTATTATGCATTATCTTAGTCATAATATTTCTTATTTGGCTAGTTGAGCTCACCCTTTTCTTTCACTGTTCTCTTTATGAAATGAGAATATAGCTAGGATTGGTCGGCGAACGGAGTGACGGTCCAGATGGTTGTTTTAGCAGTCCTCACTACATAGTGTGATAATAAATGTAATGAGGATTGAATTTGAGTCTGGATATTGTCTAGAAGATAATATTCATGTAAAAACTCAGCTATTTTTTGTTTTATTTTACACGACAGTTGTATAATTAAGTATGTATTTGATTTATGTACCATGTATTTGGCGACTCAAGATGGGTGATGTATACCTATTTTGGGGGCGTCACAGTTGGTATCAAACCATAGAAAAGAGCCCCGAGCCTTTATCTGGTGACTTCCAAGTCTTGGGATGCACCGAAGCCAGAATTTCTGTAGGGGACGCCGTGAGTAACGATGGCAAGTTGATAGGTATCATTATGAGGTGTTATCCAAGTCTTGGATGCAGGTCACAGTTGGTATCAAAGCTTGAGGATATGTTCCCTGGCTGAGATATGAGACTAGAACTAGGAGGGGAGAGACGGGTAATTCATTCGCTAGTATGACCTACTTAAGTTTATTTATTATTTAATTGGTCAGTTAGAATATAGGGATAATATGTGACATGTCAATTAACCCTTATTTTGAAACTATATTCTAGAATGATATCTTAAATACAGGAGATGAGAAATGGGAAAATCATGATAGAGAGGAAATACCCGGGAATGTACAATTAGAAAAGAAAGTAAGGTATTCTCATCTCTTCGAACTACCAGGCACATAGATTTTGAGGGAAAAATTTCATAAGGAGTGGAGATTGTAAGACCCCGAATTTTATGAAATAAAAGTATTCAATTTTCTTATAATTATTATTTTATTTAGTAAATGGTTAAATTGATAAAGGTTAAAGTTAAGGGTGACATTTGAAAATTTTGCAAAGTAAGCAAGTTGATATACAATATTCGTTGTGTCGGAAAATATTCGATTGGTCGTGGAATATTCATTTTAATAGGGAATATTCGTACGACGACACAATCATTGGTGGACCCCACAATGGAGGTATTGTCGTAGTTAGAAAACGACTAAAATATTTTATAAAAATAACGACAAAAGTTTTACCGTTAAACTATTGAACTACCTTGTGGTAAAAGTATAATAATATGCGTGGTTACATAGTAGCACATGATATTGATTATTGATGCTTACGTGAGAAGTCAGTCAGTTATACTCAATTATTGTTACAGTATTTACTGTGTAATATCTCTTATATTATTGATCCAATTATTATCATAGTATCAATGTTTTATATTATTAAATTAATAATTGAGACAACAAGTTATTCATATTATTATTTGCATAATTAACAATGTCTATAAGTTCTGTCAAGGAAAGGGGTTAGGTCATCTAATTGCGCGCCAATGGGGAGAAATTCTTATCGGAAAGCCCCTTCTTTCCTGGGATTGATCTGGTTGTTAAATATTGTGAGTTATAATATTAATGATGAATAAGTTCGTGTTGATTAAAGATGAAATTGATAGTTCCATTGGGTTAAGATTATTAGTGTTAGTGGAAATCGACATTTATTTCGATAGTAATTGATGTCTGGAAGTTATATTGACCAATTGGGTAAATAATCGGATAAATAAGCAATTAATTGCTATTAATTCACATGCTTATAACTATGTGTTCACATGTATGTACTATTGATTAACATGTATGTACTATTAGGGGAGGTGTTGTAAGATTTATAATACTTGCATGACTAAATTAAAAATATAGGTATAGATGAAGGTACTATACTATAACTATTTTTTTGACATGTATAGAACTATTGATTCACATGAATGTACTATTGATTCACATGATATACTATTAAGGGAGGTGGTGCAAGTTTGATAATACTTGCAGGACTAAATTAAAAATAAAGGAAAAGATGAAGATATTATAATGTAATTTTTTGAGCCCCAAAACGTGCAATTATCGAAACTATATTCTTCTATAAATAGAAGTTCATTCTTCTTTCATTCTCACCAATTCACTAAGACTCATAAGAGCAATTATAGAGAGAGAAGCTATAGAGAGATAGAAGAAGAGAAGTCTGCTACTTCACTATTCCAGTATCCAGTCTTCTTCTGAGGTAAGGGGTATCATTTATTTCATATTCTGAAGAGATATTATTTTTCGTATTCGTATGAATATTATTTTCGTTCAATATTCGTAAGGAATATCATCTTCGTTCAATATTCGTAGGAATATTATTTTCATTCAATTATCGTAAGAGGTATTATTTTTTCGTATTCATGAAGAGAGCTATTTCTTTCAATACTCGTAAGGGTTGTTCTTCCATTCTTTATTATTCTGTTAGAACAACCTGTCTACGCGGACTACCGCATGCATGGTAAAATTCTTCTGTTATTCCATTCTTTATTATTATATTGGAATAACCTGTCTACGCGGACTATTACATGTATGATGAATGACCCTCGTATTCATTCTTTATTAAATTGTGGAAATGATCTGTCTATGTGGATTACCGCATTGCTGATGAAAATCCATTTGCAGTTTTGTATATTCTATTATACTCGTATGAGATATTCTTTCTTTTGTACTCATCATGGAATATCATTTTTTTTATCTTCCTTTCATGAGTACTATTCACGTATATGGCACTATTCACGTATACGGTACTATTTACAAATACGGGTACTATTTATTAAGTACTATTCATAAAGTACTTTTCACAACTACTATTTATAAAATACTATTCACAGGGTACTATTCCCGAAGTACTATTCATAGGGTACTATTCACCTAGACTACTATCCATGACAAAAATTGATTTCTTTTCAGTCCAAATTATTTTTGATACAATATTATTCTTGAATTTTACTCCACAAAGCAGTATCATGTTGACAATTTGGATATTTTTAAACTCTGGATAAATTTAAAGTCTTAAATATTTATCCTTAATTTCGTTTGATTAATGCTTATATCATTGTCATCATCCTCATGCTTATATTGTGATGAAAGTCATCTTTGGCTTATGTACATAGATGGACTGTTGATTGGTATAATTATGACCAGGGATCATTCGGTATAATCATGACTCGTAATGTTACAAATAACGTAGTAAAAGTCCTCATTGGCCCATAGTGCATTGATGAACAGTTGTTGGTATGATTATGACCATGGATTATTCGGTCTAATCATGACCATTGATGATTACAAGAATATCTTTGGCTCGTAGTGCAGGGATGATTCGATGATGTGGTTTATTTATTAAGCTGAGTCTCAGCGATAAAGTTGATGAAAAACTTTTTAAATCATAGAAGGTAGTAGATATCATGCTCTACTTGACTCTTCTAATGGATTGCTTATTCCGCTGCAGTTGTTGATCTAAAAATTTTTGTCTATTGTATTCTATCAGTAGTTATACTGTTGAAGGCTAAGGATAATTTATTCTGCATTATCTTAGTCATAATATTTCTTATTTGGCTAGTTGAGCTCACCCTTTTCTTTCACTGTTCTCTTCAGGAAATGAGAATATAGCTGGGACTGGTCGGGGAACGGAATGACAGTCCAGATGGTTGTTTTAGCAGTCCTCACTACTTAGTGTGATAACAAATGTAATGAGGATTGAATTTGAGTGTGGATATTGTCTAGAAGATAATATTCATGTAAAAACTCAGTTATTTTTTGTCGTATTTTACACGACAGTTGTATAATTAAGTTTGTATTTGATATATGTACCATGTATTTGGTGACTCAAGATGGGTGATGTATACCTATTTTGGGGACGTCACATTTTACATTTATTAGCCACATGTGTTCAAGCAATTTCGTCTAAGAGAATGAAGGTTGTTCAACCCCTCTTATTTTATTACTTAAACAAATTGGCATACATACATATCTAACACACGGGTAAAAGGAATATAATTAATGCATTCCATTTTGCAAGTTTCAAGTTAACGAATGAAAGAAGCAAAAAAAAGCTTTAAGCCTTATTCCTCAATGGGCACATACTTAATACATTACAAATTATCCTATTTACTACTTATTGTTATTAACAAAATAAATCTAAAAGTTAGAGACCCAACAGAATGAAATTTTTTTACGTCTTCATCTTTTCAACTCTGTGTGTTGTTATGGTGAATCAGAAATTGGTTCTTAGGATTGGCCTTCTGATCTATCACTCTAATTTCACCTACATCAACTTTTTGGCTTCTTGTACATTCGGTTCTTAGCTCTGCCAACTTCTCTACATCTCGAAACTTTGGTTCTTTGCTCTTTGGAACTTTATTCTTCGGCTCTTGGCTCTTTGGCTCTTTAACTCTTTAGCTCTTGGCTCTTTAGCTCTTGGCTTTTTTGATCTTTGGCTCTTTGCTCTTTGGCTCTTGGCTCTTTGCTCTTTGTCCACCATTTTGGCACTTTGGCTCTTTGCTCTTAGGCCAGATCCTCAACACACTTCGGTATTTCAGCTCTTTGATCTTTGGCCAGTACTTTAGCTCTTCGAACCTTTTGTTAGCAGTGTCGAGCCTTTTTGAATTTGAATTCTCAAATATTTTTATAGTCTTTTGAAAGACTTCCTGTTGCAAAGTGTCCTTCAGAGCATTTATAGCACATATATCTTAGTATCCTTGCTGTTGACTTACTGATCTTGTGTCAGGTTGCTTTTCGGCTTGGACCAATCATATCAGACTATAGCTTTGTCTACCAAAAGATAGATGTCTTCTTTCTTCAAACTAGTTGTTAGATACAACGATCTGATATTCAATCTTTTTCAAAGATACATTGTTGGATGCCTCGGGACTGTCAATTTGGAAACGTTCCATTTGTCAGTCTTCTCTATCAAACGTGACTCTAATCTATGAACTTTGATGATAGTAGACTGATGAGAATCGTAGAGTTGAGTTTTGACTTTTGCTCTACGATTATGGCTTTACATCTGCTCTACTAGTTAGCTGCTTTTGTTGTCTGCTCTACGAATGAGTACTCCATGTTGCTTGGGATGACTTAATAGACTTCTTCCATTTATTCTCTAAATACTTTAGGAGCTCTAGTGTAATACCCGTGAATTTTATAAATAATATTAATATTGAAAATAAATTGTTTGAATAATTTTATTGAATACATATATATTATGTTTGTCTCGGAAAGGGAGAATTCATTTTAAATTGAGTTAAATGGGTGATGAGTAAGTAATATAATGAAAATGATGAAAATCTTAAATTAAGCTTATGTGATATGCCTAGTGTGGCATAGTGATGGACCAAGTAATTGTTTAATTAAAATTAATAAAGAAATGATTAAGTGATGTGGTGGACTTATTATCATTTTATTACTAATATTATTAATATTAACATTATGTATTAATTAATTGTTATGTGCAACCATATATGATATGTGAGTGGTAGTATAATAAAGTTGCTTTGTGTGTAAATATAATAGGGGATGTTAAGAATAATATTAATAATATGCGGATAGTTGTTATATGAGGCTATATAGTAAAAATAAGCCTAAGTTATGTGATTTACTAAGTTGTATAAATAAGCCTTGTGTGACATAATGATGCATGGTGAATCAATTAAGTATGTATTTTAAAAAGTATGGAGGAAAAGTTAACTTTTAGAAAATAAATAATTATTACTATAATAATTGGGTATAATTGAAATAATAAGTTTTATGGAAAATAATGGGTTATTAGTACCCAACTGAATTATATTCTAACCCAAATTAAATATTATTTAGACTAACCTAATGTACATAGATTATATGATTATATGTATATATGCCCTAACTTAACATAAGGTATTAATATTAAGCCATTAGAATTGAACTTGGTAGGCCAAAAAGGAACTAGAATTACATTGCTGAGTATTAAAAGTGCTTGTCCTATTTTGTTTGTCCCTTTTCTTCATCACATCACACGTAAATAGGCCATTGTCCTAGGCTACTCCTACCATGCCCAAACGTAGAGAATTTCAAATGATGGTGATGATGGAGAAGGGAGTGGTCACAATAGTGTTCCACCAACTTCTCATTTCCCATCATCTTCTTCCACCTTTCATTGGATTCAATCCTTGGGGCAAAGTCATGGTCTAGGTTAGGATTTCTCTATAAATTGTAACTTCCTCTTCATTCTTCAACTTCTAAAAACAATTTTCTGATAACTCTATATTAGAGAGTGAGTGCTCTGGAATTGAGTGAGCAATCTGTTTAGAAAAGAATTTAGTAATTTCAAGCTGTAAAGAGGTAATGTCCTAAAACATGTTCTTAATTTCAAATTTTACAAGTTTTTTTGAAGTTGCAATAATACTTGATTATTGAGCCAAAAATTGATGGTTAAAGCTTGCTGCAATATGTAAATTATTGCTAGATATTGTTAATATGGTTGAATACGAAAACAACGAAAGTTAAACGGATCAATTTGGTTCATAAACGAGTATGTAGTAGAGGAATTCGCTAAACATGTTAAACTATGGAAAAATGGCATGAACTTTGAATTTGAGTCTTGAATTTGGTTGTTTAATTGATTAGAGTTGTTAGAATCATGATTTGTATGTTTGGTAGTAAGTTTATGAAGTTTATATTAATTGGGTAGCCTTAAATTATTATTTGTGTGAAGATTTGGGAGATTTTGGTTCGCAACATGGGAGAAACTGGACTACAATAGCAGACTCTGGGCCACCCTGCCCCTGCGGCATTTCCAGTGCTTGGATTGCCGCCCCGGCGGGGGTGGACAGAGAGACCAAGACTGTGTTGTTAATTATTCGGACCTTATAACATAACCTAACTTAACTAAAGGAACATGAAGAAGCTTTAAACATGTGTAAAAATGTATCATGAGTTGTGTTAGTGTGCTTAAGGCTTGATTTAGTAGCATCTTTGAAGAAAAAGTTAGAAGTCAAAAACCAAACTTAGCGAACCTTGTGTCTTATGAATTCTGACCTTTTGAGTATATTTATGTAACTTAGTTAAGTTTATAGATGAGTATGAAATGTGTATTCAAATTGCTTTGCATACTTAGTTTGTTTAACATGAGATTTTCAAGAAGAAAAAAACTTAGAAGTTTGAAAACCAACGTTGTTGAAAGCTACCAAACTTGTATTATGGACTTTTAAACAATCATAATAGAATACTTTATGCCTCTAGATATTACCGATATGTTCACCCATCTAGCTAGGTACGATATAAAATACTCAAGCATGAATTAAAATGAGGTTCTAGTGGAGGACTATGCTAGCTATGTGCAAATGAATCAAATACATGAATCAAGCAATGTTTTTAAGTGTTCAAGCAAGTGAAGACTATATGGAACAAGATTTGATAAGTGTTTCTAAATGTTTTTTTAAAAGCTAAGTCAATTGTGATTACGAAACTATGTGATTTGATATGGTACTAATATATGACCTGATTGTATAACTGATGAGATTGTATATATACATAACTATGATAAAATAGGACTTTGTGGTGATATTAAGCTATAAGTTGGTGATCGACGCGAAAGACAAGTTTCCTAACTTTCACAACCTTGGATATTGTGCATGTTTATGATTATTGTTATATCAACTATATGTTTGAGCGAATCATTCTTATGATATCTAAAGTCTCAGAAATTATCATTTTTACTCAAAGGTTATTTTATTTCATTATTATATTTTTGAATCATGTTGCAAGTCTAGAACTTATAAATTGTTCCTAAGTGTATTTAGAAAGGTATTTAGGCCATTTGATTCGGCTAGACTAGTATCTATGAATTAAAAAAGACATCCAAACTAATTGCTTTGGTGCAGAATCTTATAAATCTACTAAGATGAACAACCCTCATAAAAGGAGAAATTTTATATTGTTGGGGAACCAACGCACGTGGATAGCGTGTTTAAATGTTATGCATAACGTAGGGTATTTTGGGCTGATCACCTATCATACTTGTTTATTTTGGATTATCGGTGTAATATTGTTAATTCTAGCATGAGTTCTTGGTCCATAATGACTACTCAATGTTGAAACCTTTGAATTGTTTAAAAATCCTTCGGTCTATAATGACTCATTGTTTAAAATTTAAAGGATAGATTTGTAGCTATTGATACTTCTTTGCTTACGACGTCATTCTTTAATTTCCTGAGCTATCCTTTATCATTATACTCTTGATATTATAAACTTATTATCATGAATGTCTACCCTTATTGCTATATTACTTGTTGGGCAAATTTGTTGTTCATCCTTGCTTCCTTAAATATTTTAGTTAAGGCAGAACAGTGCGAACCCTCAGGAAAGGATAAAGGCAAGGATACGGCGTAGCTTTGTGATTCTATAAGAAGAAGTTATCTTAAGATGTTTTAAGTTTTAACTATGGCTATGTATTAAGACTTAATTATGATTTATGTATTAAGTTATGGCTTAGACTTGTTTATGTAAGGTTTTAGTAGTGGTTACGAAACTTGGGAAAGAATATTTATATTAAATCAATATAAATTATTCTATTATTTCTGTTGTGTGAGACATTAGTTTGTTATTGGAATTAGAACGTGAGCCCCAGATTTGAGGTACATGTATCTAAATTTGGAGGCGACACAGGTTGATATCAAAGCATTAGGTTATAAACCTTAGGAGCGAGAATCCTTAGACTATAACCTTAGAAGAATTTAGAGAGTATAAGGAGATAAAACTCATATAGAGTTTTCTTAGAGAGTTAGTAGTGTTGTGAAATATAATTTCATTCCATACAATGAATTTATGTTTTATTTGACATACTAATGGAGTTTTGTTGTTTTTTTTATGTTATGGTTGTAGGATGACAGAGATGGGAGGGCCTAGTAAGGTTGTAGAGGAGGAACCACGTGACATACACATGGTGTATGGAGCACCTTTGATAGTTGAGCCTATTTTGGAAGTGGCACCTATTGAGGAGGAGGATGAAGAGGAGATAGAAGTAGAGTTTGATCCAGAGGAAGAACCGATGGAGGATAAGCCCGTGGAAGATTCTGATGAGACCACCTTTGAGGATCGGATGTTGTGAGAGTATGAGGAACGAATCCTAGATTTACGGTGCAGAATCAAGGAGCTAGAGGTCGAGGCTCAGGAGAATCAGACTGAGATGCATAATCTGAAGACTGTGGCCTAGGAGGGCCAGCTTAAGATGTAGGAGATGGAGATAGAAATCGCATTTCGCAAGGAAGCAGGAACTTAGCTAGGGACCCTCATTTATCGTTTGTTATCCAGGAATGCTGAGATGGTAAGGAAGCTAGAACAATCAAAATAGAAGGAGTTGAGAGAGAAGACTAAGAAAGAGGCTCTTCGCACACAACTAGAGTTAGAAGTTATGGAGAGGATCCACTTCGAGGAGAAGTGGGAGGATGCCAATGATAGGGTCGAAGATTTAGAAGATGAACTGAGATGCAAGAAGAGAAAGATGAATAGGATGGGCTACACTTTTCGCACGACCATGGAGAGATGGATCAATGATGTGTACCATTATTCGACGGAGCAGGGACATACCCATTATACCATAAGCATAGACATGATGGCGCATATGGGACAGATAGAGTATAGGAGCGCAGTGGAGCGCCAAATGCTCGGTTGAGTTATTCGTCACTAATCTAGTAGTTGTAGCTATGTTTATGTATGTATTGTTATGGAATCCCATCTTTTGTGTAAGATACATAATAGTTTATGTAAACAACCAAACAATGTTCTCATTAGAGGGGTATTATGTTTGTATTCCCTATCTTTTGTTATAGTAGGGGATAGATGGTAGCATTTATAGAAGTATGCTAAGAAATGATCATATATGATGTAATGATTTTGGCATATGAATATAAATGTTCTTATATTTCAATGTGTTATGTGATTATTACATTAAAAAGAGTAAATATCTAAAGAATATAATTAGATAATAAAATAAAATTTTATAATGCAGAAAATGTCGCCCAGACGTAGATTACCAGTACTGGAAGAATCAGTTAATAATGAGAGGGACCAAGTAGATCCTATTTAGCGAATAGACAACTTATTAGGAGAAGTCCTTCGAGGAAGAAACAATGAACCAGTGCTTACAAATCAACAAGCGATCCCTATAACAAACTTTAAAGATATTAAGAGTGTAGGACCTCCAAAATTTAGAGGAACTACCGATCCTATCGAGGCGTAAATTTGGATCAAGGAGATTTAGAAAGCTTTTGTCATCACTCGTGCTGGAAATGACCAGAAGACTACATACGCTACCTATATAATGAAGGGCGAAGCAAACTTTTGGTGGGAAGCGAATCAACAGAGAGTGGAAGAAGGAATCATACCGTGGGAAAGGTTTAAGACGTTGTTCTTTGAGAATTACTTCCCAAAGAGCATGCAGAACTGAATGGTGGTTAAGTTCCTAGAACTAAAGCAGGGAGAGATGACTGTGGCCTAATATGCAATAAGGTTTAATGAAATCATATGTTTTGCATCACACCAAGTTGATACGAAAAAAAAAAAAGAGAAAGGCTCGACGCTTTAAACTAGGACTAAAATCGTGGTTGTTCAACAAGGTGTCAATTCTCCAAATCGATTCATTCGCTACGCTGTTGGAGAAGGCCATCATCGATGAAGGAGGTAGTGAGGCTCTGAACCAGTAAAACAAAGAGAATAAGAACAAGAATACTAGGGGAGACAGTCGGGACAACAACAACAACAGAAATAATAACCAAGAGGGAAGTTACCATGGGGGATTTAAGAAAAGAGCTGAGACGTGTACAAAGTGTGGAAAGGGTCATCAAGAAGAATGTTGGAAAGGGTGAAGTCTCTATTACAACTGTGGCTAGGAGGGGCACATTTCACCAAAATGCACAAAATTGAACAAAATTATAGGATGTTTCAATTGTGGCTCAACAGACCGTCAAATTAAGGACTACCCGAAGAAAGGAAGCAGTGGAGGAAGAGACAACTAGGGCGGAGGCAATAAACTCATGATTGGTGGACCAACGAAACTCAACCGATCGACCGCCATAACCTTTAACATGACAGTCCAAGACGCCGTAGCTGTGAAGGATGTGGTGTCAGGTATTATCCCAATCAATAATATAAATGCTTACGTATTATTTGATCTGGGTGCTACCTGTTCCTTTGTATCTGAAGATTTTGCTAGTCTATTAAACATACTCCAAGAACGATTAGAGAATGCTTTGAACATAGAAGTTGCAAATAAGGAAGTAATCCCCATAAAATTCTTTTATCGTAATTATTGTGCCAAAATTAGGGGACATAAACTAAGCGTAAACGTGATTCCGATAAAATTGGGAGAGTTTGATGTAATATTAGGAATGGATTGGTTGTATAACCACGCTATGATAATTGATTCTCAGAAGAAATATGTGAACCTTCAGACTCCAAACCAATATAAGGTAGTATTTTATGGTAGCTCATCGCTTAGGTAATCGTGTTTTCTTACGATGATGCAAGCTAAGAAATTATTAAGAAAAGAATGTGTAGGTTATTTAGCCTATATTGTAGATACTGAGAGAAATAGAGTAGAAATGAAAGATATATCAGTAGTGAGAGATTTTCAAGACGTATTCCTAGATGATCTGCATGGCCTTTCGCCAGACAGAGAAATTGAATTCGTGATAGATTTAGTACCGAGAACAGCACCAATTTTAAAAGCCCCTATCATATGGCACCAGTAGAAATGAAGGAATTGATAATACAACTACAAGAATTATTTGATAAGGGTTATATTCAGTTGAGTGTGTATCCTTGGGGAGCACTAGTGTTGTTTGTCAAGAAGAAGGATGGATCGATGAGGCTTTGTATCGATTATCGAGAGTTGAACAGAGTAACGATTAAGAATAGATACGCATTACCGAGAATAGATGACCTATTCGATCAATTGACGGGAGCGAAGTGTTTTTCAAAGATAGATCTACGAATGGGATATCATCAGTTGAAGCTACGAAAGGAAGACATACCGAAGATGGCATTTTGAACTCAATACAGACACTACAAGTTTTTGGTAATGTCATTCGGGTTGACTAATGCTCCAACAGCATTCATGGACTTGATGAACCAAGTTTTCAAACCATATTTGTATAAGTTCATTGTAGTTTTCATCTACGACATTTTCATTTATTCAAAGAGCAAGGAAGAGCGCGCCAAACACCTGAAGATGGTATTAAAAGCACTAAGAAGGGAGAAGATATATGCAAAAAATTTCAAAATGTGAATTCAGGATGGAAAAGTTTCAATTTTAGGACACATGATAAACAATGATGCAATTTTAGTGGATCCTACAAAGGTAGAAGTGGTGAGTAATTGAGAACAACCGAAGACGCCAACGGAGGTAAGAAGTTTCTTAGGGTTAGCCGGGTACTGTCGAAGATTTATCCAATACTTTTCTAAAATAGTAACCACGTTGACCAATCTAATAAGGAAGGTAGTGAAATTTGTATGGACAGAAAAGTGCAAAGAAAGTTTCCAAGAGTTGAAGAAGAGGTTGAGCGAGGCGCCTATGTTATCTTTAGCGGATGATACATGAAGATTTGTGGTGTATAGTGATGCATCACACAGAGGTCTTGGATGTGTGCTAATGCAACATGGTAAGGTCATTGTGTATGCGTCATAACAGTTGAAAGATTTTGAGAAACGATACCTTACTGATAACTTGGAGTTAGCGACGGTAGTTTTTGCATTGAAGATTTGGAGACATTATTTGTATGGAGAAAAATGTGAGATATATAAAGTCCACAAAAGTCTGAAATATATCTTCACACAGAAGGAGTTGAACATGCGACAAAAGAGGTGGTTGGAATTAATCAAAGATTACGATTGCAAAATTCTTTATCACCTAGGAAAGGCAAACGTAGTAGCCGATAAATTGAGTAGAAAAGGAAGGGAAAATTGTTAGTACTGACATCTCAGGAGGAGCTAATAAGAGAAATAGAGATATTAGAAATAAGAGTAAAGGAACCCAAAAAGTCTGAGGGAAATTTATTTGTAATGGAAACTTGTCTAATGTTATTGGATAGGATAAGGGAATCACAAGAGAAGGATGGAGAGTGCGAGAAGATAAAGAACAGGATAACAAAAAATGAAGAAGAAAAGTTCAAGATGGATAAGAACGCTATATTGAGATTCGAAGGTCGAGTGTGGGTGTCAGCCGTAACCGAATTAAGAGAGGAGATTTTACACAAGGCACATAATACAACATATTTTGTTCACCCAGGAGGCACAAAAATGTACCGGGATCTTAAACAACACTTTTGATGGCCCAATCTAAAACGAGAGGTTGCAGAGTGGGTTAGTAAATGTCTTAACTGTCAATAAGTAAAAGAAAAGCACCAGAGGCCAAGTGGACTACTTCAATCGTTGAAAATATCAGAGTAAAAATGGGAGCACATTACGATGGACTTCGTGGTGGGACTTTCAATCACACAAAAGGGTTATGATGACATTTGGGTTATCATGGATCGACTAACGAAGACTGCTCATTTTTTACCAATCAAGATCTGGTTCAATCTAAATCAGTTAACAAATATGTACGTAAAGGAAATTATTTTGCGACATAGAGTGTCAGAATTAATTGTCTCCGATCAAGATCCGCGTTTTACTTCAAATTTTTGGAAGAGCTTGT
This sequence comes from Panax japonicus, assembly GCA_020205505.1. Taxonomy (NCBI): domain Eukaryota; kingdom Viridiplantae; phylum Streptophyta; class Magnoliopsida; order Apiales; family Araliaceae; genus Panax; species Panax japonicus. The sequence continues at coordinate 37,320,461 of CM035102.1, read as the reverse complement.
TGTAGCATCCCCAAATCTTGGTCTTAATCACCAAGGATTTGGTATACTAATTCTACAGCTATTGTGGAAGATATAAACATAAATTATTTATACAATACACTTTACACATTTAACCCCAAGGTCTAGAACCTTCGCATAAACTTGAATCAATATCCTATCTAACATACAATGTTATTATCATACATTATTGTTACAAATCTAACTACACACATAATTCCCAAGCAAGACTTGTCTTTAACTTTCCTTGTATCTGACGTATTTGCCTTAATCTGTAATGTTTATCATGATATAGCAAGGGTGAGCAACAAGTTTTCCCATCAAGTAAAAGTTTATTTAAGGATATATCATGATTGAAAGAGTTTGAATAATAGTTGGCTAACATTCAACAATATAATTGTGAACTCGTATGAACAAACTTTCATAGCTGAACGAACATTGAACATAAACAAATATATATGAACCAGATGGTAATGAAAGTGATCAGAATTTCATGCCTCAATATGAACAAAGTACAAATCAAAATTCATAGACGTGATTATCAACAATGATTAACCACAAGCACAATTGAAAGACCAACTCGAGGTTGAGTTAAAAAAAACATGTCTGGTCCGTTGATTATCGTTACGCAACTTATATAGCTTTGTCTGAAAACCTAATATAGCTAATACCGATCTCCAAATATTAGAATAATATCAACACAGTATAATATTATTATATATAAACATAGAATAATCTAAACACATAACACATAACACATAACCCTATCAGTCTATACAGCACATAAGACTTAGTATCAAATCAAACTTTTGCAGTCTCAGTTGAATCCAGCACAATTCTGACATCCCAACGGCCTTGTCGGACAATTATCGAGTTGAAGTTCAATTAAATTCTGTCTAAACACTTAACAATTAACTTAAACAATTTTCTATTTAGTCATAATAATTTTCATAGGCTCGTAATAATTTTCAGATAATTATTACTATTTATCATAATTTTTCAATCCCTAAAAATGTATTTATATGATTTAAATACCACCTAATTCCTTTATCATTAATATATACTTAATATTATATATTAATGAAAATTATAACATAATATTATAATATATTTATCATATACCAAAGTATTTTTAATACTTCAAAATTATATTTATATAATTTTTAAATAGTTAAATCCATTATCTAATAATTACTATCAATATTAAAATATTAATATTTTCATGAAAAAATATCAAAAGTTATATTTTATAACTTAAAATATTTTTACAACACTTAAATCATTTTTATATGATTTTTAAATCATTAATTCAATTTTTCCATAATTTATTTAATATATTTATTAAATAAATTAATTACCATGAAATTTGGGTTATGATGACATTTGGGTTATCATGGATCGACTAACGAAGATAGCTCATTTTTTACCAATCAAAATCTGATTAAATCTAAATCAGTTAACAAATATGTACGTAAAGGAAATCGTTTTGCAACATAGAGTGTCAGTATTAATTATCTCCGATCAAGATCCGCGTTTTACTTTAAATTTTTGGAAGAGCTTGTTGTAGCATCCCCAAATCTTGGTCCTACTCACCAAGGATTTGGTATACTAATTCTACAACTATTGTGAAAGATATAAACATAAATTGTTTATACAATACACTTTACACATTTAACCCTAAGGTCGAGAACCTTCGCATAAACTTGAATCAATATCCTATCTAACATACAATGTTATTATCATACAGTATTGTTACAAATCTAACTACACACATAATTCCCAAGCAAGACTTGTCTTTAACTTTCCTTGTATCCGAAGTATTCGCCGTAATCTGCAATATTTATCATGATATAACAAGGGTGAGCAACAAGTTTTCCCAGCAAGTAAAAGTTTATTTAAGGATATATCATGATTGAAAGAGTTTGAATAATAGCTGGCTAACATTCAACAATATAATTGTGAACTAGTATGAACAAACTTTCATAGCTGAACGAACATTGAACATAAACAAATATATATGAACCAGATGGTAATGAAGGTGATCAGCCTTTCATGCCTCAATATGAATAAAGTACAAATCAAAATTCATAGACGTGATTATCAAGAAATGATTAACCACAAGCACAATTGAAAGAACAACTCGAGGTTGAGTTAAAAAAAACTTCTCTGATCCGTTGATTATCGTTACGCAACTTATATAGCTTTGTCTGAAAACCTAATATAGCTAATACCTATCTCCAAATATTAGAATAATATCAACACAGTATAATATTATTATATATAAACATATATTAATCTAAACACATAACACATAACACATAATCCTATCAGTCTATACAGCACATAAGACTTAGTATCAAATCAAACTTTTGCAGTCTCAGTTGAATCCGGCACAATTCTGACATCCCAACGGCCTAGTCGGACAATTATCGAGTTTGAGTTCAATTAAATTCTCCCTAAACAATTAACAATTAACTTAAACAATTTTCTATTTAGTCATAATAATTTTCATAGGCTCGTAATAATTTTCAGATAATTATTACTATTTATCATAATTTTTCAATCCCTAAAAATGTATTTATATGATTTAAATACCACCTAATTCCTTTATCATTAATATTTACTTAATATTAAATATTAATGAAAATTATAACATAATATTATAATATATTTATCATATACCAAAGTATTTTTAATACTTCAAAATCATATTTATATAATTTTTAAACAGTTAAATCCATTATCTAATAATTACTATCAATATTAAAATATTAATATTTTCATGACAAAATATCAAAAGTTATATTTTATAACTTAAAATATTTTTACAACACTTAAATCATTTTTATATGATTTTTAAATCATTAATTCAATTTTTCCATAATTTATTTAATATATTTATTAAATAAATTAATTACCATGAAATTTGGGTTATGATGACATTTGGGTTATCATGGATCGACTAACGAAGACAGCTCATTTTTTACCAATCAAGATCTAATTCGATCTAAATCAGTTAAAAAATATGTACGTAAAGGAAATCGTTTTGTGACATAGAGTATCAGTATTAATTGTCTCCGATCAAGATCCGCGTTTTACTTCAAATTTTTGGAAGAGCTTGTTGTAGCATCCCCAAATCTTGGTCCTAATCACCAAGGATTTGGTATACTAATTCTACAACTATTGTGGAAGATATAAACATAAATTGTTTATACAATACACTTTACACATTTAACCCCAAGGTCGAGAACCTTCGCATAAACTTGAATCAATATCCTATCTAACATACAATGTTATTATCATACATTACTGTTATAAATCTAACTACACACATAATTCCCAAGCAAGACTTGTCTTTAACTTTCCTTGTATCCGACGTATTCGCCTTAATCTGCAATGTTTATCATGATATTGCAAGGGTGAGCAACAAGTTTTCCCGGCAAGTAAAAGTTTATTTAAGGATATATCATGATTTAAAGAGTTTGAATAATAGATGGCTAACATTCAACAATATAATTGTGAACTAGTATGAACAAACTTTCATAGCTGAACGAACATTGAACATAAACAAATATATATGAACCAGATGGTAATGAAGGTGATCAGCATTTCATGTCTCAATATGAACAAAGTACAAATCAAAATTCATAGACGTGATTATCAACAATGATTAACCACAAGCATAATTGAAAGAACAACTCGAGGTTGAGTTAAAATAAACTTGTCTGATCCGTTGATTATCGTTACGCAACTTATATAGATTTGTCTGAAAACCTAATATAGCTAATACCGATCTCCAAATATTAGAACAATATCAACAAAGTATAATATTATTATATATAAACATAGAATAATCTAAACACATAACACATAACCATATCAGTCTATATAGCACATAAGACTTAGTATCAAATCAAACTTTTGCAGTCTCAGTTGAATCCGGCACAATTCTGACATCCCAACGGCCTAGTCGGACAATTATCGAGTTTGAGTTCAATTAAATTCTACCTAAGCACTTAACAATTAACTTAAACAATTTTCTATTTAGTCATAATAATTTTCATAGGCTCGTAATAATTTTCAGATAATTATTCCTATTTATCATAATTTTTCAATCCCTAAAAATGTATTTATATGATTTAAATACCACATAATTCCTTTATCATTATTATTTTCTTAATATTAAATATTAATAAAAATTATAAATAATATTATAATATATTTATCATATACCAAAGTATTTTTAATACTTCAAAATCATATTTATATAATTTTTAAACAGTTAAATCCATAACTAATAATTACTATCAATATTAAAATATTAATATTTTCATGACAAAATATCAAAAGTTATATTTTATAACGTAAAATATTTTTACAACACTTAAATCATTTTTTTATGATTTTTAAATCATTAATTCAATTTTTCCATAATTTATTTAATATATTTATTAAATAAATTAATTACCATTAATATTAATTAATTAATGAAATTCCTCACATAATATTAAAAGTTATTGAAAATAACCTAAAATATTTTTTATCGCCATAATATATTTTTAAATAATTTTTTATGTATTAAAATCATTTTTAAATAATTTATTTAATATTATAATTAAATAAATTAATTACCATTAATATTCTAAAAATTTTAAATATTTTTGAAATATATTCAAAATTATTAAAAACCCATTTTTAGGCTTTAAAATAATTTTTAGTAATTTATTTTATATTTTTAATAATTAAAAACTATTTTTTCTATTTATTTAATAAAATAATTAATTTTTAGAAATTAAGTGTCGCTAAAGGTGTTATAGGCGACAAAACCATTGTTGAAAGTGTTCTTGATTGTTCTTGAGGAAACCCAGAAACTCACGTCAGTGTTCGAGGTTACTACTTTGACCACATAAATTTTCATGTTATTTTTGTTATCAGGGTTGTATATTGTGTGAATGTTGTAGTATACATGTAATACTACGATTACAAATCGATTTCATGCCCAAACTACATCATCACAGCAAGATGTAAGCTTCATAAAAGGTTGTCAGAGCTGTTCTTCTTTTTTGGGTTTTCCAGTAATGAAGAACAGTTGCAGGGTCTTACTTTAAGCCTTTGAATCTATGATTTTCGGGCTTGATTAATGTGATCTTAAGGTTTAATCTTGTTTTACTCATGACATGGTATAATTATCATGTATTAGATTAATATAACAACATCACAAGTAGTAGTTCTAGGTCGGTCAAAGTGGTGTCTACAAACTGCCTTTGAAGATTTCTAGGTTACCCAGAATCTTCATACGGCCGTTTGGTCAACCATACTTTGACCACCAATTAGATCGATTCTGTATAAGATCTGGGGGTTCTAGAGACATGGATTGATAGTTCATATACCAGTCTACAATACCAAAACAACAACATGAACAAACTAGCAAACAACAGCAAGATCTAAGGCCAGCAAAAACGCTGTCAGACTTTTCTGGGCTAATTTGGGCTGCCCAGAAACACATTTCGTTTTCGGTCAACTGACTTTGACCACACATAACATGAGATCTAAACATGATCTGACCCTGTTTTCAGTTCCAGATCATAGACCACATGGCGTATTACAGATCTATAACTTAAAACACCATAAATCAATAACATACAAGGATCTATGAGCCCTGACATATGGCTGTCAGACCATAGGTTATGGTTCATTGTCAGTTTTCAAAAACATGATTTTCATTCTTCTAAATGTTATGGATCTGGGATTTAACAACCCAGATCACTAAATGAGATCCTATAACACAACTCTAACCAATAAACAACAACATCTAACATCAGATCATAAGATTTTGAAGATTAGGGTTTATACCACTTTAATGCTTTGATCATGAATCTGATCCTTGATGATCCGATCTTGAGAAGTTAAAACTTGAACATGGCTTATCTTTTCTCTCTGTCACTCTAAATTTTGGATTTTTAGAGAGGGAAGGAGGTTGGCAAAAATAAAAAGTAAAGTGAGCTTTCTCTCACTTTAATCCTATATATTTTGATCCATTGAACTTGTATGGTAAAAATGATCAATGTTGGCTGATATAATGTGATTTAAGTTACATGCTAGAACTAGGGTTGTTTACCAACTACAATCTAGGGCAAAAATTACAAGTTAGCTAATAAAGAATGCAAAAAGGTCATTTTGGACATTTAGCATATAATTTAAATGGCATTCAAGTCATTTGCTACAACCCTTAGGACTTGGGGTTTAACCATAAGGTTTTAAAAATTAAAATTTTAAGATTTTCTAATTAGATTTTAAAATAGAAAATTATGATTTCTAAATTATAATTAGGGTTTCCTAATTATATTATAATTTCCTAATCACATTAGGACTAAAAAAATTAGGATTAAAATTTGCTAATTTAGCAATTAGGTACCATAATTGTATATTAGGGTTTCTGACGGAACAATTAGGGTGTCAAAATTTAAAATTAGGATTTTCTAAATAATTCGTTAGGCTTTACCATTAATTAATCTTATAATCAATACACTTAAGTCTCTGAGATCCCAAATTAGGGTTTTATTGTTCCGAATTAGGGTTTCAAATTCTCGTAATCAGAAATTAGTGTTTCTAGAGCCGGTATTAGGGTTTCTTATCAATCGCTAGGATTTTTTAACTGAACGATGACGATCTTAATATAATATTAGGGTTTGGACACTGATATAATTTATCTGGTTAACCCTTGACCCTTAATCACAAACTGCACACATGTATGATCATATACACAGAACATATACACTTGTATACTTAATCCTGAATATTTCACCACAAAAATTTTTAAATTCCTTCCTAGAAATGACAAATCTATTCACTTATTTTTTGTGTAGGTTTATTATTCAACCTTTAATCCATCATTTATGATTTTTATAATTTTTTAAATTCTCGGGTTGTCACATTCACCCTTTCTTCTAAGAATTTCGTCCCCGAAATTCAACTTACACCTTACAACATGCACCATTCACCATTCATACACAGCATCACATGCTACCCAATACATTCCTCACAAGAGTAAAAGTTTTTAAATAGTGCTGAGGAGTTATATAGACTATTGTCTTTCATTTTCGTAAAGGTTCATACAGAAATTAATCCGCAAACCGTCTTATCTTACAGACAAATAGGGTAATTAGCCCGATATGCCCTGTACTGTTCAAGTACTGCTGGTTGGAACAATTTTTCCCCGTTCCTTCTATCCCATCCGCCTCAGGCGCACAAAAATTTCTTACCTCAGTCTTTATCAAAATCCGCACCAAAACAATTTGGTTCGGGAAAATTTTCAAAGAACGCTTAGATTTTTCATAAACATTGGTCTAGCCAAATCAAATAGCTTAGACTCATATCAATAATCAATTTTAAACAAAATATTAAGGTATAGCCAAAACCCCGTTGGCAAATTAAAATTTTGAAAATAGTTTGAAAATGACATCATGATGTCGTACTGTATTAACAGCCCGTTTGAGGATGTCGTCGTTATATGACTTTGTCATAACACATCATACAATAGTGGAATAACGATTTTATATCAAATTCAATACTAAGTATTTCTGTATTTAAAACTCCATCATTTTTTTATCAATGTTACACGAGGTTACATGGTACATTAATGATAAATAAAAATATATTTTGATATTTAAATCATTTTCGTCTAGCCGAAATAATTAGCATAGACTATATTTTAAACTGTTCAAAAATCATTGCAAATCGATTTTATCATCTCAACAGGTAACGAGGTGTCGGTGGCCCGAAGTCCACACATACACAATGGTCACCAGGAGTTGAGAATAAAAATTCATTTTCAAAAGCACACATTGCGTAATTAGCTTGATATCAAAAATTTTGAAGTCTATCATAGCTAGGAGTTTTGGAAAACCTATGTCTCCACTAATGATCAATTGCTTAAACAGTCTATCTATTCCTATAAGCCTTAATGCTCCATTCACATAAAACTATACCCAGTTCATCAAACTTACCACACTTATGAGTTCAGGAAATTTCCACAATCATATGAGTTTAAGAACTTGTCCTAGTCAGACATTTGTCGTCCATTCGCTGAGGAGTTCATAAACATTTCATATAATCATGAGTCACGAACGTACCATAAGTATGAGTTTTAAGAACTCGTACTTAACCTGATATTCTCTACTTATACCCTATCTATCTGTTATACATCTGAGAAAAGAATCACCTTCTCAATAGATATATAGCAAATAGCGTGACACAGACATTTCAATGATTATCAGTGCCAGAAACTAAGTGGTTTTTACACCAAGTATAATTCCCCATACGAAGAATCATGCAACTCAGCTGCTAACATGAGTCCTTAATTGAAATCCCCACTTAATCCTACTCCCTTCTCAATATGAATTTCATTCAACTTGTATTCATAATCATTTCCTGAATCTATACCAATTTATAGTACAACTTACACACAACATTCTTGCCGTAAACTTTTCAATTATTTGATTGATTTTGTTCCCTGTTATAACTTTATCAGATCACGAGGTGATCTCATCGTATATATTATGATTCATTTCTATACTATGATCGTTTTGTTTGACGATCTCATATCCCTGTACCTTTAGCCTTTTAAACTCTATCTATTCACCATTATTGTTCACCTTTATTATCAGAGTTAGGGAACTCCGTGTCTTTATAACCCGTCGAGATTCATCTTTGAATCCTACGGACTTATTAACTCTATGTGAGTTAGACCAAATCCTAATCAATACGGTTATTAGTCTCAGGTAATCCTACCTAAGGTTCATAACCAACAGCTTTGATACCAACAATAGCATCCCCAAATCCTAGTCCTAATCACCAAGGATCTGGTATACTAATTCTACAACTATTGCGGAAGATATAAACATAAATTATTTATAAGACCTCCAATTTTATGAAATAAAAGTATTCAAGTTTTCTTATAATTATTATTCAGTAAATGGTTAAATTGATAAAATTTTAAAGTTAAGGGTGATATATATAAATATTTTCAAAATAAGCAAGTGGTTATAAAATACTCATTGTTGTCGGGGAATATTTGTTTGGTCGTGAAATATTGTTGCTGTCGGGAAATATCCGTACGATGGCGCAACCATTTATGGGCCCCATAAAAGAGTAATTGTCGGATGAAAAAAATGACAGGTATGAGTTTTTATAAATAACGGCGTAGTTGTTACCGTTGAAACTGTTGGAATACCTGGTTGATAAAGTAAAGTAATACGTGTTGTTGCACGGTAGCACACGGTATTGCACAGTATTTTTGAATTATTGATTCTTACGTAAGAAGGCACTACTCAATAATTGTTACAGTAATTACTGTTCAATATTTTATTTTATTGATTCAATAATTGTTACATTGATATTTTATATTATTGTTAATTCAATAATTGTCGCTGCACAGTATTTCCCATTATCAGATCAATAATTTATATTATTTGAATAATATTATTTGATAGCATTATTGGCAATGTCTAAGGAAGTTCTATCTAGGAAAGGGGTTTGGTCATCTAATTGTGCGCCAGTAAGGAGAAATCCTTATCGAAAATCCCCCCTCTTTCTTGGAAACGACCTGGTTGTCATAATTGTAATTCTTTAATATTATTTATGAATAATTAATTATTGATTTATATGATAAGCAAATATATATTTTTGTATGGATATAAATGAAGGAATTAATGTTGAGGTGTTTTATCAGTATTTTGTCGAAATGAAGAATGAAATTTGGAAATTTTCAGAAAATTAGTTTATTACTTGATTTTGTAAAATCCATAACTCTTTTGTATAATGAGTTAGGAGATGAGCCATATATTAAAAGAAAGCCCTAGAATTAAGCTAAACGCAAAAATTTGAATCACTCAAAAATCCGTTGTAGATTTTTCGTGGTCACTGTTTGAATGAAACTGGTCCAAAGGACTCATAGTCCGAAAAAATCAGTGTTCTTAAGCTATATTGCGTGAGTTATAATTTTTAATCCAACCATTGGATCGTTGTAATTTTTGGATATGTTATACATTTATAAGTTGAGTATATGTCCATAAATTTTGAACCGTCAAAATTTAATTTATAATTTGTTATGAATTTTAAGAGGTGACTGATTCAGAAATCGTTGTAGCAGAAATTTTGGTAAGCCTTTCTCTCTATGTTAGAGGCGGAATTTGGAAAAACTTTCTTCTACAAAGTTGTAGAGAATTAAATTTCCTGTTGAATAGACATGAGATTCGAATTTTTTTGATAAAAGGGTTATTTATTATGAATTATAAAATAAATATTTTTATTAAAATTATGGGTGGGACCTAATTTTGGTTGTTATGAAAGTTGGCTGATTTTTGGTGGGCCCCACTTGTGGTGGCTGAGTTTTATTCAAAGAGGTGTGCATAGAAAAAACTTTTATTAATATTTTATTGATTTAGTATCCTTTGGCGTTTTAACATTTTCCTATAAATAGGGTGCTTAGTTAGAATTGAAAATCACACCAGAATCATAAGCTTTCTCTCTCTATATTATCGAGCTTATTTTGTGAGTATTTAGATACTTTGAGAGTTGCTATTCAGTGCAAGTTTCTTTCAGCACTATATTCAAAATTTCATCCAGAAGTACTATTCTTTTGAGGTAAGGGATAGTAAGGGATGTTATTTTCTTCGTAAATGATATTATTTCTTTCAATATCATTATACCAAAATATAAGTAAGAATTTTATTGGAAAATTTTTACCTTTTCGTGTCGGGATTACTATTTACGTATATGGCACTATTCACATATACGACATTATTCATGTATATGGCACTATTTACGTATATGATATTATTTATGTATAGGGTACTATGTACGAATAGAGGTTACTATTCATGAGTTACTATTCATGAGTTATTATTCACGAGAAAATTAATTTCTTTTTCTGACCAAATTATCGTTGATTTATGAATCTTACTCTTGAAATTAAATCCATGTTTTGATCATACTATTTTTATTATCATATATAACATTTTTATAACTCTGGTGATGAAATTTCGTTTTCACTAGAGTGTAAAGATGGGTAGATTATTAGTATGATCGTGACTATGGGTTCTCTTTGCCAGTAGTGCAAAGATGAATTGTTGACTGGTATGATCATGACCATTGAATTTATAATTGAATATCTTTAGCTTAAGTGCAAAGGTGAATTGATCAACATGGTTATAATTATTGTTTATATAAATTCTGAAATGATTATATATTTCTTTGAGATATTAATATCTTTGGCCCGTAATGCAAAGATGACCTGTTGTTGAATATCTTTGGCCCGTAGTGCAAAGATGACATGTTGTTGAATATCTTTGGCATGTAGTTCAAAGATGAACTGTTGATGAATATCTTTGGCCCGTAGTGTAAAGATGAATTTATTAGTATGATTATGAACAGGAACTATGATTTAGTATAACCATGATCTTTGATATTTCAGATAAAGATAGGTGATAAAAATTATCTTCGTCCTGGATGAGAAGAGGAATTTAGAACTACAATTGTGATTATGAGTTATTCACATGATTGTGGATAGGAACTATTGACTGATGTTACAGGGTTAAAACATTGTTGGTGGACTTTTAACATGGACAAGATAATAGACTTTATGGTCTATTTGACTCTTCTAATGGATTGCTCGTTCCACTGCAACTATGGTTAAAAAGTTTTATCATCTACCATATGTTCTAAATCTCTAATTCATTACTGACGAAGGCTATTGATAATTTAATTATCTTTAGTTATGATATTCTTTATTGGGCTAGTTGTGATCACCCTTTTGTTTCCCAATTCCTTTCAGGTAATAAGAGCGTAGCTGGGTCGAGCGGGGGTAACAGGGAAATAGAACGATAGTCTATAGTTGTTGAGGTTTTCCCTAAAACAGTATTGAAATAATTTTATCGAGAATTTTAAATAAGTCTATCGTATTTTATACGTCATTTTAACCGTTAATTTTGGTGAACCGAATAGGGTGAGGTGAACCCTGTTAGAGATTATGCCCTAGAGGCCAATTATTTGATATAATTGCTTAACGTTTTGATATTATATTTGATTGCATAAATGAATGCTTTTATTATGATTTTATTTACTGCGTTATATAAATGACAACATAATAAAAATCCTTAGAATAGTGATTCAAATTATATAGTTGCAAGTATGTGACTTGAACAAGAGATTATATAATTATTATTAGTATCATTGTTCTTAAATGTCCCTAGTCGAGTATCATTGTTGATGGGACAACAATAATGCATTGAGACTAGTATGTGGATTGACTGATGGCCAAATCTCAATGGTCATAAATATATGAGATATTAAGTCAATGCATAGGTATATGTTAGAGAACGATGTAATGGACAGACCCACCATGAGAATTCTACGTGGAAAATTTTGTAAAATGTCATTGGCAATTCTCATAGTGACAATGATGTAATGGTCCACCGACCTGAAATCACTATATTACTACACGGGAATTTATGTACTTTGATATCATCAAATGTCACCTTTAACAGGGTGGACTATAAAGGTGATTATTGGGTACATCATGAATCGTGTGAGGAATATGAGTGATCTAGATGGAATTTAACCTTCCTATATATAAGTGATGATATCCATAGGCCTCTTGATTGAGTAAGACTATGAAATGCATGGCCATGCTTAAATAGTGATTTGTTTCATATAGTCTACTCATTGATCAAGAAAACTCAGATTAAATTATGAAGAGTATGACAGATTCCATGACTCGAGTTTATTCTTGGATATTAAGGTTAAAAGGATTAGATTACATTGAAACATTGGTCACGAAAAGGTTGCATCGAATCATCGATCTTATTATTACTTGGGTAGCAGTGATGCATTACTAGATGCCGCTCACTGTTTATAATTTTATAATATGATTTTAAAATTATTGCCAACGTAATAATAACATATAGGGTCACACACATAGAACGTTATTAAAAGGGAATTAATTTAAAGGATTTAAATATATCAATATGATTGATAGTATTTAAATTACGAATTTAAATTAATAGGATAATTTATATATATAGGTATATTAATTAAGTAAGACTTAATTAAGATATATATATATATATATATATATTCGGATTTTACAAATTAGGGTTTTGAATAGTGGTTTTTAATTCGCTATATAAATGATATGTAGCCTCCACTTTGGAGATAACTCACTTCACAATCCAAACCCTAGCCACTCTTTAGAGAGAGACTAGAGAGAAAAATCAGAAATCCATCCTTGGTGGCTAGTACCACAACTTCCTTCTTCTGCAGATCGTAGGACGATTCGTGCATAGCGTTCGTGTGGATACCGTAGAGACGCAGTCCACTTGAATTGCGTTGGAGATTCGATCGGATCGGTTCTAGCAAATCAAATCGGTAAAATTTCTATCCTCTGAATTAATTGATTTTCGCATGGATCCTGTTTTGGGGTTTCGGAAATAACTTTGAATTGTTCAATTTCCGCTGTGTTTTTCTGTACCGAAACCCAACAGTGGTATCAGAGCTACTTGCAAAACGATTGATTCAGATTACGTGTTTATTGGAATAGATATATTTGATATATGTTGTTTTCCGATCAAAAAAAAAATTCCGATCAAAAATTTTTCCGATCTGAAATTTTTCAAATCTGATTTTACCGATCTGAAATTGGAATCGATATATATGATATATGATGATCTGATTTTACCGATCTGAAATTTTTCCGATCTGATTTTACCGATCTGAAATTGGAATCGATATATATGATATATGATGATCTGATTTTACCGATCTGAAACTTTTCCGATCTGATTTTACCGATCTGAAATTGGAATCGATATATATGATATATGATGATCTGATTTTAACGATCTGAAATTGGAATATATATATATATATATATATATATATATATATATATATATATATATATATATATGATACCATTTTCCCGATCTAAAATTGAATATATGATATTCTGTTTTGCAGATTCGGTTTAATATGATTCATTGAATCTGGACATATATGATATGTACCGAGTATATTGTTATTATGACGGTTTTGGTGGATTAAAAATATATGAAAAATTATGCAGTACAGATTGTAGTTCAAAAAAAATTTTCCCAGGGCGCTGCCCCCGGCCCCGCTCGCTGACCGGTCAGCCGGACCATCGCCAGGGGGGAGACCCCCCCCCTTGGACCCCCCCGTCGTAGTGCACGATGGTCGTGTCCGTACGATGTTCGTGTCCCCAATAATAATGATATATGGTTTTGATGGATTTTAAATTTTTCAATTTCTGGTTATATTTGAAAATTTGGATTTTTCCTTGGATCGTGAGCACTGAATCTGAGGTTAGAGAACCTGGATTTGGGGGCGTCACAACCCCTACATGTTATATATAGTTTTCTTTAATTATATATAAATTGTTATGTGCTTATTGTGATATGCATGGTGCACAGTTATGGCCTTTTGACCCATAGGTTAGTGGTTTTTGGTTTTAAAATACGGCTTGCATGTCGTGCCTTTCTATAAACTCTAATGTAATATTCTCTTCTCATCTAAATCCCCTCGAATGTAACTTGAGGTTTCTTTATGTCATGTAATAAACTGTAATCGATGAAGATGTCAAGATGGAGAACACGATAAAAGATGTTGATGGAAAGGAGGCACATGCTTGAGGAAGCATTTTATTTTAAAGTCTTTTACCACCTTAGATTGACCTTCAATCTTTCATTAGCTTGAAAAGATTGACAGTGGATTGGGCCATAAATGTGACACATTTAATTTTGCACTTTATTTATGCTTGTATGTGATATGATGTGATAAATAATGTGCATGTTTAATGAGATTAAAAATGGTGAGATCTGAATTAATTAATAAAATCCCTCATTAGATTATTAAGTCTAAATCAGATGCCTTCCAATGAAAAACACTCATCAAGACTTTGATCAATAGATGTAGGTTTGCCAAAGTAAAGTACCCTATTTATCTTGGTAAGATGTGATAGGATAATTGTGATATCCAAACTGTTAAAATCATTGGGCCTGACTAAACTAAGTTATCTCAATAGGATTGAGGACTTAGAGGCATAGAGTTTGGTGGGTACCATTAGATGGACTAGAAACAAATGTTGTTTACCAAACTATCCAAGAGTTATATATGATATAATTGACAAAAAAGTTGTCTACCTAAATAATTGTGTTTTAAGAGATTAGCCAAAGCTAACTTAAGTCATAATGAAATGTGGATCTTGGCTCACTAGAAAGATTTTATAGAAAAATGTTTTTAGAGTTAATGGTGAGGGCTATTAATTTGAATAAAATAGTGGGAGTATATTTTGAATATACTATTATCAAATTACATAATATCAACTCTTCAAATTAACTTATCATTTGGCACTTATAAATTGTAGATATCAAATGGCAAACATCAACAATACAAGTAGTCTTTCACTACGATCAGTCCTTGAGAAGGACAAGCTGAGTGGGATTACTTTCCTAAACTGGCACAGGAATTAGAGGATTGTCCTCAAACAAGAGCGTAAGCTATATGTCCTTGATGGACCGATTCTTGAAGCTCCAGCTGTCACTGCACCACGTGCAGAGCATAATGCTTACAAGAAGCATCAAGATGATGCTCTGGACATGAGTTGTCTCATGTTAGCAACCATGACCCCTGAGCTTCAGAAGCAACATGAGTTGATGGATGCTTATGAGATGATCGAGCATCTCAAGAAATTGTTTCAAGGGCATGCTCGACAGGAAAGGTATGATACAAGCAAAGCGTTGTATCACTGCAAGATGGGTGAACGTGACCCAGTTGGTCCACATGTGCTAAAAATGATTGGGTATATTGAGTACCTTGATAGGTTGGGTTTTCCAATAACTGCTGAAGCTCAAACTAATCTTGTCTTACAATCATTGAACAGCAGCTACTCTCAATTTGTAATGAATTATCTAATGAATGAAATTGAGAAACTCCTTACTGAGTTGTTGAGCATGTTAAGAACTGCTGAGAACAACATGAAAAAGGCAGCACCCGCTACCATAATGATGGTACAAAAGGGTAATGCTAAGGGAAATTGGAAGGCCAAGAAAAAGATAGGATCTAAATCTGGTGCTAGACCTATTCCCAGAACCAAACAGGCTTTAAAGCCTAAAGGTGGGATGGCTAAAGAAGGTGATTGTCACTTTTGTGGAAAACCTGGACACTGGAAAAGGAATTGTCATGCTTATTTGGAAGAAGTGAAGAAATCTAAAGGAAGTGTGACTTCTGATCCAGGTATATATGTTATAGAAATTAACCTGTCTACTTCTACATCATGGGTATTGGATACTGGATGTGGTTCTCACATATGTGTAAATGTGCAGGAACTTCAAAGAAGTAGGACTTTGGGAGAAGGCGAGGTTGACCTACGTGTTGGGAATGGAGCAAAAGTTGTTGCACTGGTCGTAGGAACTTATCATTTATCTTTACCCACTGGGCTAGTATTATAATTAGAGGATTGTTATTTTGTGCCTGCTATAAGCAAAAACATTATTTCTGTTTCTTGTTTGGACAAGAAAGGTTTTTCATTTGTAATTAAGAAAAATTATTGTTCGTTTTACTTAAATGATATCTGTTATGGTGTTGCACAATTGTTTAACGGTCTTTATATTCTTGATTTGGAAATACCTATCTATAACATAAATACAAAACGATTTAAATCAAATGATTCAAATCCGACATATCTCTGGCATTGTCGTTTAGGCCATATAAATGAGAAACGCATATCAAAACTCCATAAAGATGGATTTTTGGATTCATTTGATTTTGAATCATATGAAAAATGTGAATCTTGTTTATTAGGCAAGATGACTAAAGCCCCTTTCACTGGACACAGTGAACGGGCTAGCGATATATTGGGACTTATACATAGTGATGTATGTGGACCCATGAGTTCGTTAACAAGAGGTAGGTTTTATTACTTCATTACATTTACTGACAACTTCAGTAGATATGGATATGTATATCTTATGAGACACAAATCCGAATCCTTTGAAAAGTTTAAGGAATTCAAGAATGAAGTTCAAAACCAATTTGGCAAAAGCATAAAAGCCCTTCTATCTGATCGAGGAGGTGAATACTTAAGCCAAGACTTTGATGACCTTCTAAAGGAGTGTGGTATTATATCACATCTCACTCCACCTGGAACACCACAATGGAATGGTGTGTCTGAGAGGAGGAATCGAACCTTGTTGGACATGGTACGATCAATGATGAGTTATGCAGATCTTCCAATAAGCTTCTGGGGTCATGCCCTAGAGATAGCTGCATTCACACTAAACCGTGTTCCTACAAAAATGGTTCAGAAGACGCCATATGAGATGTGGACTGGGAAACGTCCTAGTATGTCGTTCATGAAGATTTGGGGTTGCGAGGCGTTTGTAAAACGTCTGAATTCTGACAAGCTTGGACCCAAATCTGATAAATGTAATTATGTGGGATACCCAAAGGAAACAAAAGGGTATTATTTCTACAAACCTTCTGAGAACAAAGTGTTTGTTGCTCGAACTGGTATTTTTTTAGAAAGAGAATTTGTCTCTAAAGGAAACAATGGGAGGAAAGTAGAACTTGAAGAAATTCAATAACAACAGAATATCATTGAACTTGAGTTAGAACATGAGCAGGAACCACAAAATGTTGTGGAAAGTGAACCTGCTCAAATTACACAAGAAATTCGTAGATCTGGTAGGACACGCCAAGAGCCTGAGAGATATTATGGATATCTTGTAACTCAAAATGGCGATGTGATGCTCATAGATCAGGATGAGCCTGCTTCCTACCAAGAAGCTATGAATGGACCAGATTCTGAGAGATGGCTTGAAGCCATGAGATCTGAAATGGAATCCATGTATACTAACCAAGTATGGACTTTGGTTGATCCACCCGAAGGGGTAAAACCAATCGGGTGCAAATGGGTTTTCAAGAAGAAAACCGACATGGATGGTAATGTACAAACCTATAAAGGTCGACTGGTAGCAAAAGGTTTCAAACAAATTCAAGGTGTTGACTATGATGAAACCTTCTCTCCAGTGGCAATGGTTAAATCCATCAGGATCTTACTTGATATTGCAGCTTTTTAAGATTACGAAATCTGGCAGATGGATGTCAAAACTGCTTTCCTTAACGGAAATCTCCTTGAGGATGTGTATATGACACAACCTGAGGGTTTTGTCATTCCAAAGGATGTTGGAAAGATATGTAAGCTGCAACGATCCATTTATGGATTGAAGCAAGCCTCTCGGAGTTGGAATCTTCGATTTGATGAAGCAATCAAAAAGTTTGGTTTCATTAAAAATGAAGATGAACCTTGTGTATATAAAAAGGTTAGTGGGAGTCACATTGTATTCCTAATATTATATGTTGACGACATATTAATTATTGGGAATGACATTCCTTCATTACAAGCTGTAAAAACATGGTTAGGAAAATGTTTCTCCATGAAAGATTTAGGCAATGCAACCTACATTTTAGGTATCAAGATCTATCGAGATAGATCGAGAAAATTGATCGGCCTAAGTCAGAGTACATATATTGATAAAGTGCTGAAACGGTTCAGTATGCAAAAGGCAAAAAGAGGACACTTACCCATGAATCATGGTGTAAAGATTTCTAAGGCCCAATGTCCTCAATCACAAGATGATGAGGAGCGTATGAGAAAGATCCCTTATGCTTCGGCAATTGGATCTATCATGTATGCAATGATATGTACTCGTCCGGATGTCTCGTATGCTTTGAGCATGACGAGCAGATACCAGTCGAATCCAGGTGAAGGTCACTGGACAGCAGTCAAGAATATCCTTAAGTACCTTAAAACGACTAAGGATTCATTCTTGGTATATGGAGGTGAAGACGAACTAGCAGTAAAGGGTTACACAGATGCTAGTTTCCAGACTGATAATGATGATTATAAATCTCAGTCAGGTTTTGTATTTTGCCTTAATGGTGGCGTTGTTAGCTGGAAAAGTTCTAAGCAGGAGACAGTAGCCGATTCTACAACAGAGGTTGAGTATATTGTTGCTTCTTGTGCGGCCAGTTAAGTTATACTGTGATAACAATGGAGCCATTGCACAGGCTAAGGAACCCAGATCTCACCAACGATCCAAGCATGTACTTAGGCGGTACCATCTCATCCGTGAAATCATTGATAGAGGAGATGTACGTATAGAAAGAGTACCAACAGATGATAATGTTGCAGATCCACTGACCAAGGCTTTGTCGCAGCAGAAGCACGACTGTCACACTAGTTCCATGGGTATTAGATACATGAGTGATTGGCTCTAGTGCAAGTGGGAGACTGTTAGAGATTATGCCCTAGAGGCCAATTATTTAATATAATTGCTTAACGTTTTGATATTATATTTGATTGCATAAATGAATGCTTTTATTATGATTATATTTACTGCGTTATATAAATGACAACATAATAAAAATCCTTAGAATAGTGATACAAATTATATAGTTGCAAGTATGTGACTTGAACATGAGATTATATAATTATTATTAGTATCATTGTTCTTAAATGTCCCTAGTCGAGTATCATTGTTGATGGGACAACAATAATGCATTGAGACTAGTATGTGGATTGACTGATGGCCAAATCTCAATGGTCATAAATATATGAGATATTAAGTCAATGCATAGGTATATGTTAGAGAACGATGTACTGGACAGACCCACCATGAGAATTCTACGTGGAACATTTTGTAAAATGTCATTGGCAATTCTCATAGTGACAATGATGTAATGGTCCTCCGACCTAAAATCACTATATTACTACACGGGAATTTATGTACTTTGATATCATCAAATGTCACCTTTAACAGGGTGGACTATAAAGGTGATTATTGGGTACATCATGAATCGTGTGGGGAATATGAGTGATCTAGATGGAATTTAACCTTCCTATATATTAGTGATGATATCCATAGGCCTCTTGATTGAGTAGGACTATGAAATGCATGGCCATGCTCAAATAGTGATTTGTTTCATATAGTCTACTCATTGATCAAGAAAACTCAGATTAAATTATGAAGAGTATGACAGATTCCATGACTCGAGTTTAATCTTGGATATTAAGGTTAAAAGGATTAGATTACATTGAAACATTGGTCACGAAAAGGTTGCATCGAATCATCGATCTTATTATTACTTGGGTAGCAGTGATGCATTACTAGATGCCGCTCACTGTTTATAATTTTATAATATGATTTTAAAATTATTGCCAACGTAATAATAACATATAGGGTCACACACATAGAACGTTATTAAAAGGGAATTAATTTAAAGAATTTAAATATATCAATATGATTGATAGTATTTAAATTACGAATTTAAATTAATAGGATAATTTATATATATAGGTATATTAATTAAGTAAGACTTAATTAAGATATATATATATATATATATATATATATATATAAATTCGGATTTTACAAATTAGGGTTTTGAATAGTGGTTTTTAATTCGCTATATATATGATATGTAGCCTCCACTTTGGAGATAACTCACTTCACAATCCAAACCCTAGCCACTCTTTAGAGAGAGACTAGAGAGAAAAATCAGAAATCCATCCTTGGTGGCTAGTACCACAACTTCCTTCTTCTGCAGATCGTAAGACGATTCGTGCATAGCGTTCGTGTGGATACCGTAGAGACGCAGTCCACTTGAATTGCATTAGAGATTCGACCGGATCGGTTCTAGCAAATCAAATCGGTAAAATTTATATCCTCTGAATTAATTGATTTTCGCATGGATCCTGTTTTGGGGTTTCGGAAATAACTTTTAATTGTTCAATTTCTGCTGCATTTTTTTGTACCGAAACCCAACAAACCCAACTTTGGAAGGGTTTTTTGCCACTATTATACAAGATGTATAATGACCAACAACTTCGTGTTATCATAAGACAAGGTTGTGCACATGCACTTGCTGATTATATCTACGAGCACTACCAATATAATCTTAGAGTGTGGTTGAAATATAATTCTTAATTGGAGACAGTGGAGATAATTATATGTCATGAGAAGACTTACCATTGGAAAGAACATGATAACAATCTTCTCATTTTTCTTTGGGGTCTATTGGGTCAACCAAGGATAATTCTCGAGTCATATGATATCTATTACAATTTATATGCATGGCCTCCCATGTACGAAGGTTTCCTTGAGCATTTTCCAAAAAAAATAATTTCTAAAATAGTTATTGATTGCACCTTTATGTAATGTATCAATGTGAGGTGCTATCCAAGTAAAGGGATGAGAGTCACAGTTGGTATTAAAACTCACAATATATTTGTTGTCATATTTTGCACGACAATTGTAATAATAAAGTTATAGTTATTTTCTGTACCATGTATTTGGCGACTCAGAATGGGTTAAGTGGATTGTACCTATTTTGGGGGCGTCACATTGTTTATACAATACATTTTATACATTTAACCCCAAGGTCAAGAACCTTCACATAAACCTGAATCAATACCTATCTAACATACAATGTTATTATCATACATTACTGTTACAAATCTAACTACACACATAATTCCCAAGCTGGACTTGTCTTTAACTTTTCCTTGTATCCGACGTATTCGCCTTAATCTGCAATATTTATCATGATATAGCAAGGGTGAGAAACAAGTTTGCCCAACAAGAAAAAGTTTATTTGAGGATATATCATGATTGAAAGAATTTGAATAATAGCTGGCTAACATTCAACGATATAATTGTGAACTAGCATGAACAAACTTTCATAGCTGAACGAATATTGAACATAAACAAATATATCTGAACCAGATGGTAATGAAGGTGATCAACCCTTCATACCTGATGAATATATGCAATATGCATAGAGTACGAATCAATAATTCTTAGGCGTGATTATCAGTAATGATTAACCACAAGCACAATTGAAAGAACAACTCGAGGTCGAGTTAAAAAAACTTGTTTCATCCGTTGATTATCGTTACGCAACTTATATAGCTTTGTCTGAAAACCTAATATAGATAATACCGATCTCCAAATATTAGAATAATATCATCACAGTATAATACTATTATATATAAACATAGAATAACCTAAATACATAACCCTATCAGTCTATACAACACATAAGACTTAGTATCAAGTTAAACTTCTGCAGTCTGAGTTGAATCCGGCATAATTTTGACATCCCGACGGCCTAATCGGACAATTATCGAGTTTAAGTTCAATTAAACTATGCCTAAACACTTAACAGTTAACTTAAACAATTTTCTATTTAGTCATAATAATTTTCATAGGCTCGTAATAATTTTCAGATAATTATTACTATTTATCATAATTTTTCAATCATTAAAAATGTATTAATATGATTTAAATACCACCTAATGCATTTATCATTAATATTTACTTAATATTAAATATTAATGAAGATCATAACATAATATTATAATATATTTATAATATATCAAAGTATTTTTAATATTTCAAAAACATATTTATATGATTTTTAAACAGTTAAATCCATTATCTTATAATTACTATTAATATTAAAATGTTAATATTTTCATGATAAAATATCAAAAGTTATATTTTATAACTTCAAATATTTTTACAACACTTAAATCATTTTTATTCGATTTTTAAATCATTAATTTTATTTTTCCATAATTTATTTAATACATTTATTAAATAAATTAATTACCATTAATATTAATTAATTAATTAAATTCATCACATAATATTAAAAGTTATTGAAAATAACCTAAAATATTTTTTAACACCATAATATATTTTTAAATAATTTGTTATGTATTAAAATCATTTTTAAATAATTTATTTAATATTATAATTAAATTAATTAATTACCATTAATATTCCAAAAATTTTAAATATTTATGAAATATATTCAAAATTATTAAAAACCCATTTTTAGGCTTTAAAATAATTTTTAGTAATTTATTTTGTATTTTTAATAATTAAAAATTATTAATAAAATAATTAATTTTCAGAAATTAAGTGTCGCTAAAGGTGCTATAGGCGACAAAACCGTCATTGAAAGTGTTCTTGAGTGTTCTTGAGGAAACCCAGAAACTCATGTCAGTGTTCGAGGTTACTACTTTGACCACATAAATTTTCATGTTCTTGTTGTTATCAGGGTTGTATATTGTTTGAATGTTGTAGTATACATGTAATACTACGATTACAAATCGATTTCATTCCCAAACTACATCATCACAGCAAGATCTAAGCTTCATAAAAGGTTGTCAGAGCTGTTCTTCATTTCTGGGTTTTTCAGAAACGAAGAACAGTTGCAGGGTCTTAATTTAAACCTTTGAATCTACGATTTCCAGGCTTGATTAATGTGATCTTAAAGTTTAATCTTGTAGTACTAATGACAATGTATAATTATCATGTATTAGATTAATATAACAACATCACAAGTAGTAGTTCTAGGCCGGTCAAAGTGGTGTCTACAAACCGCCTTTAAAGATTTGGGGGTTCTAGAGACATGGATTGATAGTTCATATACCAGTCTACAATACCAAAACAACAACATGAACAAACTAGCAAACAACAGCAAGATCTAAGGCCTGCAAGAACGCTGTCAGACTTTTTTAGGCAAATCTGGGCTGCCTAGAAACACATTTCGTTTTTGGTCAACTGACTTTGACCACACATAACATGAGATCTAAACATGATCTGACACTGTTTTCAGTTCCAGATCATAGACCACATGGCGTACTACAGATCTATAACTCAAAACACCATAAATCAATAACATACAAGGATCTATGAGCCCTGACATATGGCTGTCAGACCATAGTTTATGGTTCATAGTCAGTTTTTAAAAACTTGATTTTCATGCTTCTAAATGTTATGGATCTGGGATTTAAAAACCCAGATCACTAAATGACATCTTATAACACAACTCTAACCAATAAACAACAACATCTAACAGCAGATCATAAGATTTTGAAGATTAGGGTTTATACCACTTTAATGCTTTGATCATGAATCTGATCCTTGATGATCCGATCTTGAGAGGCTAAAACTTGAACATGGCTTATCTTTTCTCTCTCTCTCACTCTAAATTTTGGATTATTTGAGAGGGAAGGAGGTTGGCAAAAATGAAAAGTAAAGTGAGCTTTCTCTCGCTTTAATCCTATATATTTTGATCCATTGAACTTGTATGGTAAAAATGATCAATGTTGGCTGATATAATGTGATATAAGTCACATGCTAGAACTAGGGTTGTTTACCAACTACAATCTAGGGCAAAAATTACAAGTTAGCTAATAAAGAATTCAAAAAGGTCATTTTGGAAATGTAGTATATAATTTTAATGGCATTCAAGTCATTTGCTACAACCCTTAGGATTTGACCCTTAGGGTTTAACCCTAAGGTTTTAAAGATTAAAATTTTAAGATTTTCTAATTAGATTTTAAAATGGAAAAATATGATTTTTAAATTATAATTAGGGTTTCCTAATTATATTATAATTTCCTAATCACATTAGGACTAAAAAAAATTAGGATTAAATTTGCTAATTTAGCAATTAGGTCCCATAATTATACATTAGGGTTTCTAACGGAATAATTAGGGTATCAAAATTTAAAATTAGAGTTTTCTAACTAATTCGTTAAGCTTTACCCTTAATTAATCTTATAATCAGTACATTTAAGTCTCTGAGATCCCAAATTAGGGTTTCCTAATTATATTATAATTTCGTGATTAGGACTAAAAAAACTTGGATTAATATATCCTAATTAAAATTTGCTAATTTAGCAATTAGGTCCCATAATTATATATTAGGGTTTTTAACGGAATAATTAGTGTATCAAAATTTAAAATTAGGGTTTTCTAACTAATTCGTTAGACTTTACCCTTAATTAATCTTATAATCAGTACACTTAAGTCTCTGAGATCCCAAATAAGGGTTTTATTA
Organism: Panax japonicus; assembly: GCA_020205505.1. Lineage (NCBI taxonomy): Eukaryota > Viridiplantae > Streptophyta > Magnoliopsida > Apiales > Araliaceae > Panax > Panax japonicus. The sequence goes on along the minus strand of CM035102.1, from coordinate 37,295,471 downwards.
TTTCGAATTAGGGTTTCAAATTCCCGAAATCAAAAATTAGGGTTTCCAAAGCTGGTATTAGGGTTTCTTACCAATCGCTAGGGTTTTGTAACTTAACGATGATGATCTTATTATAATATTAGGGTTTGGACACTGATATAATTTATCTGGTCAACCCTTGACCCTTAATCACAAACTGCACACATGTATAACCATATACACAAAACATATACACTTATATACTTAATCCTGAATAATTCACCCCAAACATTTTTAAATTCACAAAATTCCTTCCTAGAAATGACAAATCTATTCACTTATTTTCTGTCTAGGTTTATTATTCAACCTTTAATCCATCATTTAAGATTTTTAAAATTTTCTAAATTCTCTGGTTGTCACACTTGCAAGATAAGATGGGAACACAATTAAGATTGATTACTACTTATCACCCTCAGACAGACAGACATAGTGAATGGACAATAAAAATGGTGGAGGATATGTTTAGAGCTTGCATGATGGACTTCAAAGGGAACTGGGATGACCACTTACCCTTAATGGAATTTGATTACAATAATAACTATCGTGTGAGTATCGGTATGCCACCGTACGAAACCCTTTACGGAAGAAAATGCAGAACTCCGTTGTGTTGGGATGAAGTAGAAGAACGACGACTTTTGGGACCGAAATTAGTTCAATACACGGTAGAAGTGGTGACAATGATAAGAGTCAGATTAGTGGCGGCTCAAGATCGACGGAAGAAGTACACAGATTTGCACCATCAAAGCTGAGAGTTTGAAGTAGGAAGTTTCATGTTTCTAAAAGTGTCTCCCTGGAAATGGAAGATAAGATTCGAAAAGAAAACTGAGTCCGAGGTTCATAGGAAGGTTTAAATTATTGAAGCAAGTAGGTGAAGTTGCGTACAATGTAGCTTTACCAACTGAACTGGAACACATCCACAACATGTTTCATATCTTCGTGTTATGACCATAAAAGCCTGACTATAATCACGTGATATCCTACGAACCAATTCAAGTAGAAAATAAACTGACTTACGAGGAGATTCATGTCCACATAATAGATAGGAAAGAGAAAACACTAAGAAAATAAAGTTATATCTTCTATAAAAGTAGTTTTGTGAAACCGTGATGCCGAGGAGGCTACGTGTGAATTAGAAGATAAGATGAGGAAAGACTATCCCCGTCTATTTGTGTAACCTTGTACCAATTTCGAGGATGAAATTTTTACAAGGGGGGATGTAATATGTAAGACCCCAAATTTTATGAATAAAGATGAATTTTTCTATTAATATCATTTTTGAATATTATGGTGTGGATTTAATATAATGTTATAGTTATGGGTAATATTTATAAATTTTGCAAAGTATGCAAGTTGTTATATAATATTCGATTGGTCGGGAAATATTCATTTTAACAGGGAATATTCGTACGACGGCACAATCATTGGTGGACCCCACAACGAAATTATTATCGGAGTTAGAAAACGACAGATAAATCTTTTTATGAAAATAACGGCGGATGTTTTACCGCTAAACTGTTGAAACATCCGGTGATAAAAGTACAGTAATACGCGTGGTTGCATAGTAGCACACGGTATTGATTATTGATGCTTACGTGAAAAGTCACTCAGTTTTATTCAATTATTGCTATAGTAATTGCTACATAGTATCTCACGTTATTTGATTAAATTATTATCGATATTTTATATATAATTAAATCAATAATTGAGAACAATTATTCATATTATTATTTACATTATTGAAGATGTCTAGAAAATTCTGTCGAGGAAAGGGGTTTGGTCACCTAATTACGCACTAATAGGGAGAAATCCTTATTGAAAAGCCCCCTCTTTCCTGGGAATAATCTAGTTGTTAAATATTGTGAATAATAATAATGATGAATAAATATTGTTAAAAATATTGAGGGGATTTTTTATGAAGTATTTGATGTAAATTTTGCTTATTTTATGGACCCCCGTTTACCCATTTTTAAAATAATTGGTAGAAATTTATTCAGTATATATATATATATATATATATATATATATATATATATATATATATATATATAATTATAAGTATTATTTTTTATGAAAAATAGAATATATTATATTTTATTATGCATAGTGTTTGCATAGTGCTAGCATAGTATATGCATAGTAACAAATGAGAAATTAGATGTTCAATGAAATCGTTCATGAATTTTTTTATAACTGTTGTGTCCGTGAGAATTTCAAACAGTATCCCTTTCATTCTCCTATAAATGGGATGCTTAGTTAGAATTGAAAATCACACCAGAACCAGAGAATTCTTCTTCTATAATATTGAACATATTTCTTTTGAGTTTCAGAAAGCCGAGCGTAGAAAATAGTATAAGTTTTCTTCCAGAATATCTCCGCCCTATCAGTCGGAATAATCTTCTTTTTAAGGTAAGGGATGTTATTTTGGTTCAATATTCGTATGAAATAATATTTTCTTCCATACTCTGTAGTATGTAAGCAATATTATTTCATTTCAGCTTTCAAATTCTACACTTATTTTGTTAAAGTTTTGGCTTCTATACTCCATGAAATTAGTAGAATATCCTTGATATTTGCGCTTCATCCAGTATCTTTTTATAGAAATATTATTCTGAGCATTCTTGATAAGTTTTAACTTTTTTATGTCGGAGTACTATTCACGGGGTTATTATTCCCAAAATACTATTCACGGGGTACTATTCACTTGGTTACTATTCACCCAGGGTACTATTCATGACAAAAATTAATTTCTTTTCGGTCCAAATCATTTTTGATACAATATCATTCTTGAATTTTACTCCACAAAGCAGTATTATGTTGACAATTTGGACATTATTGAATTCTGGATAAATTAAGTTATAAATCTTTAAAAATTTATCATTTACTTTCTTTTAATTGAATTTTTACATCATTGTTACCATCCTCATGCTTATATTATGATGAAAGTCATCTGTGGCCCGTAGTGCATTGATGGACTTGGTATGATTATGACTAGGGATTATTCGGTATAATCATGACTGTAATGTTATAAATGATGTGGTAAAAGTCCACATTGGCCCATAGTGCATTGATGGACAATTGTTGATATGATCATGACCATTAATGAAAACACGAATATCCTTCGCCCGTAGTGCATGGATAATTCGTGGTCGTGATACTAATGAATGTTCTTGGCCGTAGTGCACGGATGATTCGATGATGTGGATTATTTATTAAGTTGAGTCTCAGTGATAAAATTGATGATAAACTTTTTAAATCATAAAAGATAGTAGATATCATTCTCTACTTGACTCTTTTAATGGATTGCTTGTTCCGCTGCAGTTAAACTTGATGTTTATTGTATTTTATCAGTTTAACACCGTTGAAGGCTAACGATAATTTATTCTACATTATCTTAGTCATAATATTTCTTACTGGGCTAGTTGAGCTCACCCTTTGCTTTCATTGTTCTCTTGAGGATATGAGAACATAGTCGGGACTAGTCGGGGAACGGAGCAATGGTCCGAGTTGGTGCATTAGTAGTCCTCACTATTTTGTAAAATAGTGCAAAAATAAATGTAATAATATTGAATTTGAGTTTGGATATTGTCTAGAAGACAATATTCGTGTTGAAACTCTCAGCTTATATTTTGTCGTACTTTACACGACAGTTGTATAATTAAGTTGTATTTGAATTCTGTACCATGTATTTGGCGACTCAGAATGGATGATGTATACCTATTTTGGGGGCGTCACATAATACCCGTAAATTTTATAAATAATATTAATATTGATAACAAATTGTTTGAATAATTTTATTGAATACATATATATTATGTGTCTCAGAAGGGGAGAATTCAATTTAAATTAAGTTAAATGGGTAATGAGTAAGTAATATAGTGGACATGATGAAAATTTGAAATTAAGCTTATGTGATATGCCTAGTGTGGCATAGTGATGGACCAAGTAATTGTTTAATTAAAATTAATAAATAAATAATTAAGTGATGTGGTGGACTAATTATCATTTTATTACTAATATTATTAATATTAACATTATGTATTAATTAATTGTTATGTGCAAACATATATGATATGTGAGTGGTAGTGTAATAAAGTTTCTTCGTGTGTAAATATAATATGGGATGTTAAGAATAATATTAATAATATGCGGATAGTTGTTATATGAGACTATATAGTAAAAATAAGCCTAAGTTATGTGATTTACTAAGTTGTATAAATAAGCCTTGTGTGACATAATGATGCATGGTGAATCAATTAAGTATGTATTTTAAAAAGAATGGAGGAAAAGTTAACTTTTAGAAAATAAATAATCATTATTATTATATTAATTGGGTATAATTGAAATAATAAGTTTTATGGAAAATAATAGGTTATTATTACCCAACTGAACTATATTCTAACCCAAGTTAAATATTATTTGGACTAATTAGTACATGGATTATATAATTATGTGTATATATGCCATAACTTAATATAAGGTATTAATATTAAACCATTAGGATTGAACTTGGGAGGACAAAAAGGAACTAACATTACATTGTTGAGTATTAAAAGTGTTTTCCCCATTTTGTTAGTCCATTTTCTTCATCACAAGTAAATAGGCAATTGGCCTACGCTAGTCCTACCTTGCCCAAACACGGAGAATTTCAAATGATGGTGATGATGGAGAAGAGAGTGGTCTCAATAGTGTTCCACCAACTTCTCATTACCCATCATCTTCTTTCATCTTCCATTGAATTCAATCTTTGTGTGATACCCCCAAAATAGGTCCACACAACCCATTCTGAGTCGTCAAATACATTGTACAAAAAATAACTACAACTTCATTATTACAATTGTCGTGCAAAATATGACAACACGTATACTGTGAGTTTTAATACAAATATTATCTTCTAGACAATATTCAAACTCAAATATATAAATTCCTCATTACAATTATTGATACACTGTTTTACAAAATAGTGAGGACTGCTAAAATAACTGTCTTGAACCATCACTCTACACCCCGACTAGTTCCCGCTATATTCTTGCTTCCTGAGAAGAAAAATGGAACAAAAAGGATAAGGATGAGCTCAACTAGCCCAGTAAAGAATATTATGACTAAGATAATGAAAAACTAAATTATCGTTTGCCTTCAATAAATCAGATAAAATATAATGGACAACAAGTTTAGATCAATATTCGCAGCGGAAATAACAATTCATTAGAAGAGTTAAGTAGATAATGAAGTTTACTACCTTCTATGATTTAAAATTCCATCATCAATATTTTATCCCTATGACATCAATAAATATACATCTTGAACCAAATATTCATCTTTGCACTACGAGTCAAAGATATTCATTTGTATAACCAGTTGGTCATGTTCATCTCAACACCTGTCCATCTTTGCACTACGGACCAAAGATATTCATCAGGTAATCATTCATCTTTACACTAAAGGCCAAAGATATTCAGTTATATAACCATTTAGGACTGAGGATGATGACAATATTTTAAAGAAAAATGAATCCAGTGAGATAAAAGAACAAAGATTAGGGATTCGTACTTTAGTTTATTCAAGTTCAAATATACTCCATAATAATCAATTGTGAAGCAAAATTCAAGAATGTAGATCAAAACATAAATACAATCAAAGATAGTAACCATAATAGACAACTTGAACAAAGAAAAGAAAATGTAATTTTTTTGTGAATAGTGTCGTATTCGTGAATAGTGCCGTATACGTGAATAGTAACTCCGACACGAAAAGATAAAAATTTCATAATAAAATTCATATCAATATTTCGGTCTAATGATATTAAAAGAAATAATATCATTTATGAAAAAAATAGCATCCATTACCTCAAAAGAATAGTACTTCTGACTAAAATATCGGATATAATACTGAAAGAAACTTGTACTACTTATCAACTCTCAAAGTATCCAAATACTCACAAAAATACGCTCGATATTATAGAGAGAGAAAACTTCTGATTCTGGTGTGATTTTCAATTCTAACCTAAGCACCCTATTTATAGGAAAATACTTAAAACACAAAAATAGAAAATTTAATAAAATATTAATATTTTATATAAAAAAAATTTCAAGCCCACCCTTGACCAAATTCATCAACACACTAGTGGGGCTCACCAACACAAAAAAAAACATTTTTCTTTAAAAAAATATTTGTAACTCCAAAAATTAATTATTCTAAAACTTCAATAATTCATAATAAATAGCCATTTTATCAGAAAAATTCGAATCTTATGTCCAATCCATAGAAAATTTAATTCTCTACAACTTTGTAGAAGAAAGTTTTGCTAAATTCCAAACGAAAAATGACCAAAATACACATATGAATGATTTTTAACTCCTCCATTCCAACAAATTACTGATAAAATATCTTAGCATTAATTTTTTCATTTATATCCACATAAAATAAATATTTCCTTATTATTTTTATCAATAATTAATTATTCATAAATAATATTACAGAATCACAATAATGACAACTAGGTTGTTCCTAGGAAAGATGGAGCTTTCCTATAAGAATTTTTTCTTACTAGCGCGCAATTAGGTGACCAAACCTCTTTCCTAGACAGAACTTTCTTAGACATTGCCAATAATGCTATCTCATAATATTATTCAAATAATATGAATTATTAATCTGATAATGGGAAATACTGTGTAGTGATAATTATTCAATCAATAATATAAAATATCAACGTAATAATTATTGAAACAATAAAACAAAATATTGAACAATAATTACTGTAATAATTATTGAGTAGTGTTCTAACGTAAGAATCAATAATTAGAATTATTGTGCAATACCGTGTGCTACTGTGTAACAATGCGTATTACTGTATTTTAACCACTAGGTATTCCAACAGTTTTAACGGTGACAACTACGTCGTTATTTATAAAAAAACTCATACTTGTCGTTTTCTTCATCTGATAGTTTTTCGTTATGGGGCTCACAAATGGTTGCGCCGTCGTATGAATATTCCCCGACAACAAGAATATTCCACGACATCAAGAATATTTTACGACCAAACGAATATTCTCCGACAACAATGAATATTTGATAATCACTTACTTATTTTAAAATATTTGTGTATTTTACCCATAATTAACCACATTAATCAAATTAACTCCTTACTATTTCAAAATAATAAATAGAGAAAATTCAATTTTATAAAAAATTGGGGTCTTGCAACTTGGGCCAAAGTCATGTTCTAGGTAAGGATTTTGCTATAAATTGGAACTTCTTCTTCATTCTTTAATTGCTAAAAACAATTGTCTGATAAGTTTATAGTAGAGAGTGAGTGCTCTGGAATTGAGTGAGCAATCTGTTTAGAAAAGAATTTAGCAATCTCAAGCTATAAAGAGGTAATGTCCTAAAACTTGTTCTTGATTTCAAGTTTTACAAGTTTTTTTGAAGTTGCATTAATACTTGATTATTGATCCAAAAATTAATAGTTAAAGCTTGTTGCAATTTATAAATTGTTGCTAGATATTGTTAATATGGTTGAATACAAAAACAATGAAAGTTAAACGGATCAATTTGGTTTAGAAACGAGTATGTAGTAGAGGAATTCGCTAAACATGTTAAACTATGGAAAATGGCATGAACTTTGAATTTGAGTCTTGAATTTAGTTGTTTAATTGGTTAGAGTTGTTAGAATCATACTATGTATGTTTGGTAGTACGTTTATGAAGTTTATATTAAGTGGGTAGCCTTAAATTGATGTTTATGTGAAGATTTGGGAGAGTTTGGTTCACAGAAGGGGAGAAACTGGATTGCAAAATTTGAGTCTGGGAAACGCCGTCTCGGCAAGCTTTCTAGTGCTTGGATTGCCGCCCCGGCGGGCTTCTTGTAGTTCATTTTCCTGCCCCGGTGGGGGTGGACAGATAGACCAAGACTGTGTTGTTAATTGTTCAAACCTTATAAACTAACCTAACTAAACCTAAGGAACATGAAGAAGCTTTAAACATGTGTAAAAATGTATCATGAGTTGTGTTAGTGTGCTGAAGGCTTGATTTAGTAGCATCTTTGAAGAAAAACTTAGAAGTAAAAAACTAAACTTGGTGAACCTTGTGTCTTTTGAATTCTAACATTTTGAGCATTTGTATGTAACTTAGTTAAGTTTATAAATGAGTAGGAAATGTGTATTCAAAGTACTTTGCATATCCAACTTTGTTGAAAGCTACCCTACTTGTATTCTGGAATTTTAAACAATTGTAATATGATACTTTATGCCTCCAGATATGACCGATATGTTCACCCATCTAGCTAGGCACGATATAAACTACTCAAGCATGAATTAAAATGAGGTTCTAGTAGAGAACTATACTAGCTATGTGCAAATGAATCAAATACATGACTCAAACAATGTTTTAAGTGTTCAAGGATGTGATGACTATATGGAACCAAGATTTGACAAGTGTTTCTAAAGGTTTTCAAAAGCTAAGTTAATTGTGATTACGAAACTATGTGATTTGATAGTGTACTAATATATGACCTGATTGTATAACTAATGAGATTGTATATATACATAACTATGATAAAATAGGACCTTTTGGTGATATTAAGCTATAAGTTGGTAATCGACACGAAAGGAAAGTTCTCTAACTTTCACAACCTTGGATATTGTGCAAGTTTATGATTATTGTTATATCAACTATATGTTTGAGCAAATCATTCTTGTGTTATCTAAACTCTCAAAAATTATCATTCTTACTCAAAGGCTTAGTTTGATTTCGCTATTATATTTATGAATCATGTTGCAAGTCTAGAACTTATAAATTGTTCCTAAGTGTATTGAGAAAGATATCTAGGCCATTTGGTTCGGCTAAACTAGTTTCTATGAATTTAAAAAGTTGTCCAAACCAATTGCTTTGGTACGGAATCTTATAAATCTACTGAGATGAACAACCCTCGTAAGAGGGAAAAATTTATATTGTTGGGGAACCAACACACGCGTGGATAACATGTTTAAATGTTATGCATAACGTAGAGTATTTTAGGTTGATCACCTATTATACTTGTTTATATTGGATTATCGGTGTAATACTGTTAATTCTAGCAGGAGTTCTTGGTCGATAGTGACTACTCAGAATTGAAACCTTTGAATTTTTTTTAAAATCCTTCAGTCTATAATCACCCATTGTTTAAAATTTAAAGGACAAATTTGGAGCTATTGATATTTCTTTGCTTACGACATTATTTTTTAATTTCCTGAGCTATCCTTTATTATTATAATCTTGATATTATGAACTTATTATCATGAATGTCTACCCTTGTTTCTATATTACTTGCTGGGCAAATTTTTTGCTCATCCTAATTCTTCCTTAAATATTTCAGTTAAGGCAGAACAGTGCGGACCCTCAAAAAAGGATAAAGGCAAGGCTACGACATAGCTTTGTTCTTCTATAAGAAGAAGTTATCTATTAAGATGTTTTAAGATTTAGCTATGGCTATGTATTAAGACTTAATTATGATTTATGTATTAAGTTATGTCTTAGACTTATTTATGTAATGTTTTAGTAGTGGTTACGAGACTTGGGCAATAATATTTATATTAAATCAAGGTAAATTATTCTATTATTTTTCGTTGTGTGAGACATTAGTTTGTTATTGGAATTAGAACGTGAGCACTAAATTTGAGGTACATGTATCTAAATTTGGGGGCGTCACATCTACGATGCCGAAGACAGCTCTATAATCTGTTTGTCTTTTAGTTGCCTTACAGTATTACATACTGCTCTACGAAATCTTGGTTACTCTGTGAACTGACTTATTCTTTATGATCAGGCAAAGAACTCTTTCAATTTAGCCTTTGTAGATATATTGCAGTGATTCCTTATAATTAGGACTATACTCAACCATTCTTAGAGTATATCCTTCTGTGATCAGCTTTCTCTTGTTCGATCTCCAACTCATCTCCATTGCTTCAGTGGATGAGTTAACTCTATTGTTTGTGATCACACTACGATCCGATAGAGTGACTCTATGATCAATTGGTCCTATCGACTATACATAGAAAGCTTTGATAAGATCAACCTAAAAATTTTGATCTTTCTATTCTGAGTCCTTGTACATTTGTTTCTTATGGACTTTACAAAACTTATCATTACAAGTATACTTTAATCATTTATTCATCAGATAACGATAATTTAATTTAGATCAACTAAACAGTTTTGATTTTTCTATTTAAGTCCTTGTATATTTGTTTCTTAAGGACTTTAAAAAACTTATCGGTACAAATATAATTTAATCATCAGTTCATATATATTGTATTCACTTGGATCAATTTAGTGAGATCAAGCTAACATGTTTGATCTTTCTCTATTCTAAATCCTTGTACATTCATCATTTTATTAAGGACTTCACAAAATTTACATTTACAAATATACTTTAATTAACTCATCATCAAATCTAATACATTAGTAATCTCATGCAGATTCTTAACAATCTCCCCCTCAATAAATCATCCTAACAATTTACATGCAAATTCCTAACATAAGTGGTCAAGGGTCTTCTTGTTTGTCTCTGAATTTCTTTGGTATGTTGATGCAGGTGTAAATATCTTCCCTATTGGGAGAGCTTTGAGGGGCACTCTAGTCAAGAAACAGTAAAAGAGTTATAGGATACTTTTCTAATATCTGCTTTATTTGAACTGTACTGAGGGAAAGGAATCTTATGTGCTTTGAAGACAAAGAGATCAATTGTTATAATGCATCATACTTTGTTGAGTTTGGCTTTGTTGGTTAATGGTGGTTTGGATTGTACATGGCTCTTAGGCCTACTTGGAGGTAGCTGTATTTTTGTTTTTCGTGTGCAGTCATTTGTTTATGTTGTTGTTAATGTGGTCATACCCGATTTTTAGTGCATTTTTTGAATTACCTACTTAGTAAAAAATATAACCGTTCTGACACTTGCTACACTTCAATCCTCTCTCTACATATTGCTCTTGGCCATAATGCTACTAGCTAGGATCCCTATATGGCTATATCCCCACTTCTTTGAGAAATGTTATTGCAAATCTTGTGTTGCTTGATACTTTTGGAATTTGGCCTAGTTGTAATATGAAGGTACTTATATCTATAAAGTTTTTAGTGTTCTCAAATTTGTCAGAAACCCTCTATGACAACCCGAATTTTCATATGTTATTAAAATAAGAATTTAATAATTAAAATTCTTATTATGAGGTGTATATATTTTGAATTATGTGATTTGGTGTGAAGAGAATTATATATTCATATGTTGGAGAATGTGAGATTTAATAGTTAATTAAACTATTAAAAAAATAAATAATATTAATTAATTGAATTAAGTTGAAATTATGTTATGAGATAATATAATTTTAATTGTTATGCCTTGTGGGCAATGAAAATTATTATGAGTTAAGTTTCATAAATAGTGTGAATAATTCACTTAATTAAAATACTGAATTAATACAAGTATAATTGATTTAATAAAGTGAGAAGGTAATATATTGCATGAAAATGTAAGTGTTAGTATAATGCGAGTAAAATATTTATTAAGTACATTACATATTTTAGTTGGAAACTTTATGGAATAAAATGAATATTTATGGTATTAAATAAATATTTGATGAAAATTATTATGGGATAGTTTATTTAAGTGTGATAAAATAGATGAGATTTATACGTATTTAATTACGCGAGTATAATGGTGATATTCTAATTTAATTAAATAATTAAATTAGAGGAGTGAGAATTTGTTAAATAATGTTATGATTATAATGGTTGAATAGAAATTATAATTTTACTGATAAGGTTAATTTTATTTCTTAAGGAATTAAAGGTACATAATCTAGTTTATATTTCAAGTTTATGTGTTCTTAAGTTTCTTTTAAAATTGGGGTTTTGGTTAATGAATTTGTGGGTCATGATGTTATATATGTTATTAGATTTAATAATTTCATAATGATCATCTAAAAAATGATTTTTCAGAAATCAAATTCATGTATTTATGCTAAAGAAGAGGAATTTGGATTTTGATGGTAATGTGTGTTTTGGTGTACTTTGAGACTAAAATTGATGATGAATTTGTGATTGAAACTTTAAATTGATGGATGATTGTTGTTCTCCTCTATAAAATGAAAATAACGCAACTTGAACGGATCGAATTGGTTAAGAAACGAATTTGTGATGAATTAATACACTTAGCATGTTAAAAATATAAAAAATTAGTATAAACTAATTAGAATTAGTATAAACCAAGTCCCACATTGACTAAATTGAGAACTTTACCCCTTTTCTAAACCTATAAATAGAAGGGCTTGGCCCTTTGTTTCATTCACTAATAATAAGGCCTCCAATTTTGAGAAAGGCTTTGTTGTGGGAGGACTTTTTATAAAGATCTCCTTAGTTAAATCTTGGTCGAGTACGTATTCAGTTTGTGAAATTCGTATTTTCGGGTATGTTTCTTATTTAATTTTTTGTAATGTTATTATTTTAAATATTGTATTTAGTTTGTACATTAAAGTTTGAATTTTGAAAGTTTAATTAGTTTTGTTAGTAAACTAGTTAGTTTACTATGTTTATTTTGACTATGAATTGATTATAAAAAATGAGTTCTAATGATTGTAATTAGAGATATGGAGCCAAGACCTTACACGAGTTTGATTATGTTAAATAAGACTTATTTGTAAAGAAAGTTGGGTTGGAACGAGTCGAGGCGAGTTTTAGATGCCAAAATGAGAAGTCTAAAAAACTAGTGCACTGCTGATCCAAAAACAAATATTCGAGGTTAGCTAGATTATTTATAAAATTCTAGACTTTTGGTATGTTATAGTACACTGAAAAATCTTTCCATAGACTCCATAACGGACTAATTCCGACTTCGGAGCAAAGAGTTATGATCATTCAAAGTAGTTGCGTCAAAATTGTTTAACCAACTCGGGGCAGTCACCTTGAACTAATTTTCTGGAATTCTGTGTTTAGAATTTGAAAAAGGTCAAAGAATAAAAGTTGTAGTCCCGGAAGTTAGCTTCGCGTGGGCTCAAGAATCGCTCAAAAATGTTTTGAAACGGAGAAGTTATGACTGTTTTAGCGAGAGAGGGTAAAGCTGGGAAAGAATGAAAAACAGTTTTGAACGCCCCTTTTTGAACACTGTTTTGGACTGTCTATCTTATCCAAAATAGGTATCCAATAACTTTTAAAAATAGTTTAATATGATGTTTACAGCATATCCAAAGTTAGATTTCATCGGACTTATGAGGTATAGAGTAAAGTTTACATTATAACTACTATGTGTTGCTATGTGACTAATAGTTGATGTGTATGATTATATAATTATGTAGGGCACGTGAAGTGCAGATAACTGTAAGTTGTTAAACTGTTATTGGTAAACAACGATCAAGGCAAGTCTTTCGGTTCCTATTTTCTACGTGGACTTGATGAACTGTTTTAAATTGCATGATATGATATGTGTTGTAAGCGAGCATGATATGTTATACATGTTGTAATCATGAAATGTTATAGTCAATTTATGAATACATTGTTTTGGTTAAATAATGATGATTGAGTAAGGAACTCAATCTTTATATTTGCTATGTGAATTAAAGCATGTATGCCATGTTACTTTAATTATTAGGATATGTATGTTGAGCATATTATTATGTGCTATGTGATGCATAAAAATTGTTAGATTTTGCTTGGCTGTCGAGCTCAACCTTGCAAATAACCACTTTTTCAGGTTAAAGATTTAAGGTAAAGTTATGTGTTACTTGAGTTTATGAATTAGATGTGATACTTGAAGAGTTATATACTTTGGCTGAATTATTATTATTTGAACCATGTTTAAGGTTCCGAGTAATGTATTAATGTTGAATTGTAATATCGTTTTGCGATATAAACTCTTGTAGTATTAAAATGATTATGAGATATTTAGATGTAAATGTTGAAAGTTTTGGAAACGAGAATAGTTTGTAATAAAAAAAATTAATTGTAATAGAAAATTTTAATTATTCCGTTAATTTCAATGGTTGTATTATCATTTAATGATGTAAAATTAGAGGTTGAATGTATTGTTAACGACCGAAGTCGAGAATTAAATTGTATGAATTTTGGGGTCGTTATACCCTCAACTTCTAGACTTTTTCTCTTTTTAGTTAAATAGTTTGGTTTTATCTTATCTTAAGCTAATTTTGACCGGTGGAAGGTAACTTATTAAACATTATAAGTTATCTGATATTGTGTTGCCTCTTATAAAAATAAGTAAATTATATCTTACTCTAAAAATGTTTTTCCTTGTGTTTTCAGATTATTATCAAAAACTAGTCCATGGTGGTTTCTGCATGGAGACTATAGAAAAATCGAGTTTAGTGAGGTTTGTTATATTTATTGTCATCTTTGCTGAATTCTAAAGCTTATTAATTTTTCTAAACCAACTTGTGAGGTATCTGGTAGCAAATTCAACTCTAAGTTTTTTCATTATTTAGATGAGCTGAGGCCAAACTCAATTTCTAAGCACTTTTTCTAAATGAGGCAGGCCTGAACATGATGACTTGATGAGCTTAGCTCAGTTCAGTTGTAAACCTATTATGAACTACTTGTATGCTAGCTAGCTCTGTAGTTGTTTCATATAGATGGTGTGGTCCGTGTGGAGACAATGGAGTGTTATTGTTTTTCTTGTTCATGCTTGACAGATTTCTTATCTTTCACACTTTGCAAGTTCCATATCACACTCCTCGTTTCCCTATAGATGTAATTCATAATATATATCCTTGAAGGAGCATCTATATTATTCAAACGCCTTAGCTTACGATGTTTTGCTAGGATTGATGGTTGGTTTTTGCCATCTTTTGCTCTTGCATTGTCTCCTTTAAAGAACAAGTATGGAAAAACCGAATTAGTAATAGTAATATTTACGGTAAATATATTGTAATGTTGTAATGTGAATGAATTTAAATGATGTATATAATATTTTTTGTGTTTTATTTTATATTGTATTTATGTTTGTTGAATAAATGTGCATGAGCTATAGGTAGGGTTGAGACCATCGTCAAAGACCGTAAAGACCGTAGCGTCACGCGACCTACGACGAGGATCGGCGATCCCCGATAATACCTATAGTTACAGTCATATAAGGCCCCTATAATTACGGTCGGTGACCCTCGCTATAGTCCTTTTTTCTAGTAGTGTTTGGTGGACCTTTTGCAGGTTTTTCTGCGATATCAAAGCGGTCAAACAGTGATCAAAGTCAAAATGTGTGGGTTGACCAAAACCCTAATTTGAATGTTGTTGATTGACACATCAATATTGATAGATACGTAATTCATACATTTTATTATCCCTTGCCCTTTTAATTATATTAGCTTATTAAATTAATATGTTTTAATTTATTTTGTAGGATTTAATATTTGTTGTAATAAAGTCAAAATATTTGTGATCAAATGATATTTAATGCTCTTATTCATGTAAGAAACATCTAAGAAAATCCTTCAAGGAGAAGGAAATAGGTGGAACAATCTTGGTGTGCAAGTCAAATCCACAAGAGAAAGGAAAGTCTATCTAGAAGATCTTTTTGAGAAGTTGATTGACATTAGGAAGTTGAAACCTACATGAAAAAAGAACAAAAGTGTCCAAGTTCAATGAATCTAAACTAGGGTTCAAAGTTATTTTCCCTATAAATAGGTCTCTTGTTTTAGAGAGGATGAAGCATTAGGTATTGTATTACTTTAGGTTAGGAGTATGAGTATATTAAATTACGTTTCATTGTACGCTTGTTGGAGGATCGTTAATAAATGGAGTTTTTTTTATTTATTTTCAATCTTCTACTTCTTCTTTATTTTAGTTAGTTTATTTATTTTCATGTCTAGTTAATTTTTTTATATCTAGGATGAAGATGAAATTAAATAATTATTCATGATAATATTTTTCATCTCTTTTATTATTTATGCTTTTATGCTTAATTGATTTCGCCTTCATATTTCGTTATTGAAATACCTTCGTTTTATAGTTCTTATGTGATTTTAAATTAATTAAGAGGTTTTGATAGATTATTGTTAAGATATGAGTTTTTCATAATCCATGGTTGCTCAAATAAGTCTTGATGGGTTATAGTTAATCCTTAAATTTTCATACCCACGTTAATTGCAAAATTACTAAATTAAAGGGAAGGGAGATCAAAATCATAGTGAGCTATAAAAATAGAATAGATTGAATTATATGTTATGTTTATTATTTAATGGATTTGGATTCCTAGATTGCTTCCTCATTATTAGTTTTCATATTCTAATTAATTAATTCTCAATCTTTATTTCTAATTCGCCTAAAATTGATATTAAGAAAATATTAAAATTAATCTAGTTTCTGTGGATTCAACCTGTACTTGCCAGTTCTCACTACTAGAAATTTGACCTATAGCGACGACCTATGGCGACGGTTGAGACAAAATCGTCACAATAGGATACTTATAGCGACGGTCACAGGCTGGCCGTCAGTATATGCCTTTAAAGATAATCTCAACATTGTGTTTGTTTAGGTTGATTTTCAGGTGTATGTTAAATTGATGAGGCCGATTTACTCTTGATTTTGTGTTCCCTGTTTTTGTGTTTATGACATATCTTATCAATAACTTATGAAGGTCTGCTTTTCTTTTGAGAATCTGTTGGAATTCTTTTTTGAAATAAAAACCATGCACCTACTTCGCAGAATGAGTATACCTCATCAGTTGGTTGATGTGAGGATGCTGAATATTAGTTGCCATCTTTGGCTATACTGAGAAGGGCCAACTCTGTATCCATATAGTGATTCAGGTCCTTGATCCCCCTTTTTTTCATCCCCCTGAATCCTCTCTGGTTTAGCTCTTATATCTACATTTTAGTTTTTGTTTTTCTGTGCAGTTTTGCCTGCTGTTGTGGTTACCTTATCTTATAAACTTCTTTGGGTATTTTTTTTGGACTAGTTGAGGCAAAATAGCAATTTAGTAAATTGCCTTTTCATAATAAACAACATTCATGGTTATTATTATAATGGTTAGATAGCTTCTTATTCATCTGATTGTGACCAAGATCTTACATGTTCAGCTATAATGTTTTCCACTTTTAGTTTTCTGTTAATACATAAAGATACAATCTTTATGTATCTTTAGTACAATGATTATGCACTTGTTGATCACTACATGCTTCATGAGGTCATTTTTAGTACAATGATTATGCACTTGTTAATTTCATCCAAGCACAAGGCATTCTAAGGCTGCTAGTTTAAATATATGTTAAAATTACCATAAACAAAAAAATGAAATTTATCTAGAAATAGTAAAAAGGAATGGCAGACTGCAAAAGGCATTGGTTTCATTGTTATATGTTCCCACTCTCTTCTCCATACATACTTGGATGTTGCAGACTGATTCTTCTTAACTTTAGTTATCCAGTTTGTACATTCACTCTATATAGCTACATTAGATCGTAATTACTACTACTAGTATTTTTATAGCCTGTAACAAGGCAATGAATCTTAATAAATTTGATACAAGTTTTACAGTTTTCTACTTTTGTTGGTGTTTCGCGCTTAATGTTTCTGTCTTCTAGTTTCTACAGTTTAAAAATCATGCTAGTTCTTGTTCCTGTTATTGATATAATGCAGTAATGTTCATATAATCCCATTCTTGTTTACTTTATTTATGACTACCATTTTGTCAATTATTATAGAAAACTGATGGAACAAAGAAAAATAAGATCACTGGGGTTCCTAAGCTAGACGATGCTAATGATGCTGGAGTAGTCCAATCTCATAAATGCACCTTGATTTTGACAGAAGGAGATTCAGCTAAAGCTCTTGCAGTAAGTTGTTTTCCTCTTGATTCAAGTAATGTAGTTTGGTTTCTTTGCATATAAAAGGTTGAGATGATTGAGTTTATATACAGATGGCTGGACTTTCTGTTGTTGGTCGAAATTATTATAGTGTTTTTCCCTTGAGAGGTAAATTGCTCAATGTGAGACAATTTCTATTTCTCTTTGTTTAGTATGTGATTCTTTGAACTTATTTCTACGCATTATTTGAGAAGTGCCTAACTTTAATTACACTTCTTGAGCATGAAAGAATTGAGAGCTAAAACACCAAGTTGTTGCAGAATAATGAGAGGGTTAGTTATGGAGCTGACTATTATATGCTAAAAAGCACTAGCTGTATGTGACTAGGCCAAAATTCACCATCAGTGTACAAGTTCTATAGGACTTGTTTGGTAACTATATTAACACCTTCGCTAAGGCTAACCATGCTTTGAGTTGGTCAAGCTTGAATCAAGCTTGGTTAATCTATCATTGAATCTCAGCGAAACTGTTTTCAACAGCAAGTTGTTCTTATAAGGCAGATCCTGTACCTGCACCCAACTATTTCAAATTAAAAGCCTTGATAAGGACAAATGTCTTGTAACTCATTTAACTTCATGTTTTATAGAATTGTTCTTGAAACTGAAGCAAATGTTATAGCTGGGAAGGTTGCAACCCATAGCATGGATTCTAGAGCGCCTTTGTCTGAGCAGGTATTGTAGATTTTGCTCGCCACACACTTTCAGTAGAAATTTGAGAAGATATTAAATTTCAAACTAGCTATACTGCCACCATCCAGTAGTAAACATCAGATTAGATGCTTAGATTGTAAGGTTCTGTTTTTCAGACAATCAGTCAGGCATTGGCAACGGCACGTGAACACCTTACAAGATCTCTGCTCAGGTAATTCCCCTAAACTTCATTATAGAGAAAATCAGCAGGATTTTCAATTTGTATTTTCCATTTTTTTCCTGATTGAGTTGATTTCAAGGATGAAGTATAATTTGTAACTATTCTTAATTTCAGCTGATGATGCTATCTGAGTTGTCACAGCTCCATCTTGTTGTAAAGTATAGACTGTTGTTGCTCTATTTGCATGTTTTGTAGTGGAGAACTTGAGATTGGGATGTTTATTGAGAAGTAGAACGGTAATCAAGATGAGGAATTTTTTTATTGTTTGTTTTTTATTTCGGGACGGGCATCATTAGCCAGTGTTGGAGACATGTAGTACACAAGTTTGAACTCTTGCTATTCATTATTGTATTTGTGTTGTTAAATAAATTTGTATTATTAATTAATTTTTTTTAAATATAAAAAGGCTATAGCGACAGTCATCGACTGTAGCTATAGTGTTCTATAAAACACAGGCCTATAGCGACGGTCGGTGAGCGTCGCTATAGATATCTATATATGATTGTCATGACCTATAGGCTATAGGCCAAAAGACCGTCGCTAAAAGCTTTTAGCGACGGTTTCTATGGCGACGGTCGGCGACGGTCGCTAAAACTTTTAGCGGCGGTCATTAGGCCTATAGCTATAGGTCAATTTTCTAGTAGTGTCTTCAATTAGACATTGTGCACTTACAGTACTTATTTTTTAACACATCAAATATCTACTAGGGATTTTCAACTTGTCAACTTATTTGACCAACCATGTTAGTTGCGACAATGACTATATCAAATAGGGGGCACTATTTATACATATGTTTTTTATATTTTCACATGGTTCTTTTTCATATGAAGGTGGGACTCACTGTAAGTTTATGTGAAAGAGGATCATGTGAAAATATCAAAAAAATATATGTAAAAATATCAGTTCTCTATCAAATATTAAATATAATTAAAGTCACGACCTCTTTTCAATTATCTAATTCATACTTTCATAGTTGTAGCAAGAAAGAAGAAGAAGAAGAAAGGTTTCTTTCTCTGCAAGTTATGAGTAATTTACCATATATCATACACGTATACTGTGTAAATGTAACGTGCTTATTCAAATGGGAATCTTGTTACATATTTATTTAAATACTGACATATGTAAAATAATTAAAAAAAAGGATCATATTGATAAGATCCGAAGTAGGCCTGACAAAATATAGTTATGGGTTCGTTTTGATTTTCAAAATATGGTTATGGTTCCATTTAAGAATTAAAATCATATTAACCATTTTTAATATGTATTGGGTTGGGTTGGGTTGGGTTGAAACTATATGGTTATGGTTCAAAACTATATTAACCATATTAATCATTTTAAAATGTTTTAACTTTTAAACAGAACTTTTGAAAAATAAAATTGTGACCGTCACAAATAAATTAATTAAATAATAATATGATATAAAAATTATTAATATAAATAATAAAATGCTAAAAAACTATACTAATAAAATTTTAAATTAAAATTATTAATTTTACTTAAAAATAAATTATTTGTGCAATTATATTAATTTATAAAATATAATTATTTATGAAATGATATTAAGTTATGAAAAAATTCCACTTAATATCTCTAAAACACTTTACTTTGTCACCCTATTTTTTTTTAAAAAAAACTGTCTCACTAAATTGTATCATAATCTTTGAATTTTTGTTATAGTGTATTATTGTTCAACTAGACTTTTAAATTAGTACGTAAAAATTGTTTATTTTTTCAGCTATACTTTTAAATTTAATAGAAAATATATTTTGCATATGGAGGAAATTAACAATAATTAACTATCCTGCACTTAAATAGCACACTAATAATCTTGAAAATAAGCTCTAAAACATAATTAAATACTCAGAGTTATACACCAAAATGCAAGCACCCAATATCCAATTACAAATGTTCATAAAATCAATATTAATTAGAGATAAAAAAATAATATTTTCAGAAAATTTTTCTTATTTCATGTGAGATTCATATATCATTTTTCTTTTAATTACTACAAGCTTTGATGATCAAATGAAATACCACTAGAAAGAGAAAAACAAGACATAACATTTTATTAGAGGGAAAAACAAGACATGACGTGAATCTAAAAATGGTATGGTATAAAATATGGGTTGAAAAATGGTTAACCGGTTAACTAACTATATTTATTTTAAAAAATATGTTCAAACTTTAACCAACCTGAATAAATAAAAATGGTTAACCAATCCATTTGATTCCAGTTAATATAGTTTAACCCAACAGTTAACTAATTACATTGTCAGGTCTAATTCGAAGCAAAAGCCAAATAAGTCGAAGGATTACTTATAAAATCATTTGGCACAAATAACAGTTATCCAAAGAATAACCCAAATAAGAATAATAACATAGAGATTCATAAAGTTATAGTCCCTTTCAGATTCATATTGTCCGAACAACTCTTCAGCATCATCTTGGCTTCGGCTTAAATAATACTCAGTACTCTTATTGTTAACTCTTAACTTGTCAACTCTTTGACACTTGCCGATATGACAATTGCACAGATAGATAGTGGGATACTTAAGTGGACAAGTGGCTACCATGCATGGCACTTGTCACACACTAAGCAAACCAAATTAACCCATACTCTCATAAAACAATGTCGGGCAAGTGTAATGGACAGTAATATTGGACCGAAAAAACAATATGTTTGATCAACACTATATTGTATATGTATTCAAATTACACTTAAAAATATTATATTTTGTAAAAATTTTAATTAAAATAAATACTATACATTTTTTGAGAGTCACAAAAAAAGCCAAAAATAAAAATAAAAATAAAAATTGGCCGGTCCAATATTCCTGTCCATACACATGTCCCGGTAGAACTACTAATAAAAATAGCATTATGCTTGGGGGACAAGGGGTTAGCGCTTGAGGGGCTTAGTGAGACACGTGTCTTTCTGTCATTAGCTCTCAGGTACTATAAATAGTTTTGTATGCAGTTAGGTAATGGGTAAAACATTTCTAAGCACTCAAGCTTTATTTTTCTCTATCGTTAACATTTGCTCAAACATTCACTCACTTTCACACTGGAACTATCATCCTGTGGTACATTGTCGTCGAGTCCAGGTGTTTTCTTTCTTGTGCAGGTTGCAAGTCCACTCTATGTAGTTCAAGCTGTTGGGACAAAACGATCATAATTTTATCTTATTGCTTAGAATTTCACGTTATTCACAATCAATTTCATTATGAGATTTGTCGACACATAAATCAATTCTCTTCAAATTGTTAAACAATGAAGGGGGTTGAACAAAATAATACCATGTTTGAGTTTTGGACAAAATAGAAAAGAATGGAATACCTAAAGCAAAATGAAAGAAACTTGAATTTTATATTTAGATTACTATTTTAGCTTTATATTAATCTTGTTATGTTTTGTCCCCCGGAAAAATCCCTGAGTGCAAAGATTTATTTTATTTTTTGCAAAAGAGTAAAGATTTATGCTAGAAGGGGTTTTAAAATAGCCTCTTAAAATTTTGCACACATAGAGCTACCACATTTCCCCCACTTCAATTCGAACACGGGTACAAGAAGCAAACCGGGAGTTCTACAAGAAGCAAAAAGCAGCAGAAGCTAATTCTCTACGGGAAGGAAAAAGAAGCCAAGGCACAAAACGCAATCGCCGAGGCTGGCCAATTATACGCGAGTCTGAAAGAAGCTCAAGGCACATATTTAAGCAAGTACCCTTTTAAGCTCTTTGGGAGGATTAGTATTGGTAATGGTATGAAGGAAGTTGCTGGGGTTTATAAATGTTGCCACCATTGTTACCAGCAGAAGCTAATAGGAATGAATGCTACCAGCAGCACGGATGGCACCATAACTGACTTTTCAAATTAGTTGCACCAAGTGTGGAGATGTTTGGGTTTTTGTTTTCGGCTTAGCTTTTGTAACACTTATATTTGCTTTGTTATTTGTTTACTTTTAATCAAAATGTTGACTTATTGTTTCTAGAATGTTATATATGACAGACAAATTTATTCGTGAATACATGAAATATGGTGTAAAAAAATTCCATACATTATTATTCTACTTTATTTCTTACATTCAACATAAAATCAATATATAAATCATTTTTATTGATTCAATATATAAAAAAATAGTCTCATTTGCCAATTTTACATCTTGTAGTTGCATGTTGAGATTAATTTATCAGACTTGTTTGTGTTGGATCAGGGTAGCATTAAGTGAATAAGACCACTTCTTACTCAATGACATACTCACTTCATACTCAATGACACACAGAGACAGTAGAATGATCTCTCCGTCAGCTTGTCAACACTATATTACACATGAACTGAACTTACATAAAATTCAATTCATGCTAACCTTTGTCTCCACGGTTATATAAATATATGTAGTTTAATACAATGAACCAACTTATATACGCACAATATAACAAACTACATATACTAAATATACAAGAACTAACAACTTTTTAATCAAGACCAAGGGTTTATGATATTTATTAATTTGGCGAGGATAATGAAATAAAATTCCAAATAGCCTAGTTTAGAAAAAACTATCCGGGTCACATGCTCATCTTTTTCCATTTTAATCCCAATTAAACAATATACAAGGGCCAAATCTGTTGGCTCTGAACGAAAAATGAAGCTGCAGAAGCAATTTTTCATGAGCGACAGAAAGAAGGCTCTACTTCAACTAGTCAAAACAAATCAAATCAAACCAATGGGCTTAAAGCACTAGCACAAGCCCAAGACACATAATTAAGCACCCAATTTGAAGGGTTGGAAAGAAATTATAAGCAACAGATTTTACTTTAAACTTCAAAGTCACAGGATATGAGAGAAGATACCGGATAGAAGTGGAATTGATCAAATTCTATGAAGTAGGCCTCCAGGGTTTTATAAAATGATCATTTTCAACCAACTTTTAAAACATTTTAACCCAAAACATATATTTCTTGAAGCTGCAATTGTCAAGCTCAAAACACTAGTTCAGGTTTATGTAAAGTGAACGATAATAAGACACCAGCAAACTCGTGTTAAACTAGCTCACATTGTTCAATTTAGGCTGTGTGCCTGATAAGATAATGAACTAGCAAATCCAATTTTTCATCAAATGATTACAAAGTTTTCCAAGTAAACTATAGTATGCAAACGTTGTAATAGATAAAGTGAACACCAAATATTTCTACACTAATCAGGAAAATTCACTAGCAAGAGAAAAAACATCCAACTAATAACCATGTACTTGATTAATAAGACTGGAAATGACAAATCCGAAAACCAGGTTTGACGCAAAACATTAATTGGTCCCATACAAAAATTTAAGCCTTCACTTCAAGGGCAAGTCAATGGGAAAAGGTTCCACCTAGCCAAAATAGTAAACTCTAACATCATTCCCGCCCATATAATGTAACATTGACCAGACACCAAACTCAAATACCGGTGAAAGCCTTCTTTCCACCACCAGAAGACCCAGCTGGGATCACTTTCAACACATTGAATCTAACTGTCTTTGACAATGGCCTTTAAAAAATGGAACAAAATTATATATTTAGAATTCATAAAACCATTTTATACAATTTTATTGAATAGAATAGCTCAATTCTGGTCCTAACCTGCACTGGCCAACAATTACATGGTCTCCCTCTTTCACACGGAAGCAAGGAGATACGTGAGCTGGAATATTTGAATGTCTTTTCTCATACCTAAAAGAAAAACAAGTTAATATTCTCACATAGGCAAATAGATAGATGGCAGAACATCACAGAGGATGACTAGTTCTCACCTCTGGTATTTCTTAACATAATGCAGGTAGTTACGGCGAACAATGATAGTTCTAATCATCTTGGCGCTGTGGCAAGTACCAGCAAGAATACGGCCCCTAATAGAAACATCTCCAGTAAATGGGCATTTCTTGTCAATGTAAGTACCTGAAAACAGAGAGACAATAACCCATCATACAAGTTTGTCCTATAATTCTCAAGTTTCATTAATTTACTCGTAACAATTTAATGTCATTTAATAGGCCCTGTGTCCAAGCTTTCAATTATACTACAAGCAACTTGTAAACACAAATGATTCAAGAAAAAATGACCAACTGTTTTGCAATTATTAGATTTTTAGTGCACTGTACTTGATTATAACAACTATAGAATGAGAATAAACTTGTGGCACCTTAGTCCTAGGCAACTTTCATGATGGCTTGTAGTTAAAATTCTTAACTCAGATACACCGAAGAAACAGATAATTTTTTATAACATTCTGGCAGCAAATATTCCATTTCACATATAAAAAAATTTAGTTCTTACCGAGAAGAACTTACAAGAATGCATCAGAATCAAAATCCATTATAATTACTAAATAAATTGAAGAACAAAAAAAAGCTGAACAAATTATTTGATAATAAAATGTGGTTAGTTCCAATCCATCATTTAAAATCAAAATGAGTATTGCAAAAGCCCCAAACCAACATTATGAAATCAAGCATTGTGGTAATGTTTGGTTGTCCCTAAAAACAACTGCTATATCCTTTTCAATATTGAAATCAGCTAAATACCATGTATTAAACAAATTTCCAACTTATGAAGTAAATCACAACAAATCTGAGCCTACTTTAAAATTGAAAATTTGCAATCACTTAATTTTTTGAAAAAGTGAAACACACCAAGATAGAAATTCATCCACACTAAGAAAAATTATATCAAGTTCAATAGAAACGTAATCAAATTCCACATATATTAAAAAAAAATCTAACCTTCAATAGCCTCTCTGGGTGTCTTGAATCCTAATCCAACGCTCTTGTGGAAACGATTGCCTCCTTTTCCTGGCCTCTTTCCCTTTCCTGTCTTCTTTGAGCTGCCAAAAGATTGTGTCAAAAACCTCCATAGCTAACCCATCATTTCAATCAAAGAGAGAGAAAATAGCTATACATATATAAGTATATATATCTTACCAAAGAAACACCTTGGGCTGCTTCAAAAACGCCTTTTCGGTCTGTATCACAAACAATTTCATGAATGAGATCTAACCTATAACCTTAATCGAATGGAGAGAAAGAGGAGAGAGAGAGAAATACCTGTTCGGCCATTATTGCAGGTTCTGGAGATTTGGGGAAGAAGGTGCAAAACGGAGGCTGGGCAGAAACTCTATTGTGCAGCAAGAGAGTGCGGAGTTAAGAGAAATGATATATACACTGAAAACCCTAAAGAATACAATTACTTAAGTGCCCTTTGACTTTTTTATTGATTATTTTCATTGACCTTTGTAGGTTTTGATAAATGTTGTTGCAACATTTTAAAATTCGGACTGGATCGACAGTCGAATTAGTAAAAATTAGAATTGGTCCGCCTTTTGATTCGGTTTGAACCAATGATCTGATTTTGATCAAAACTCGAGCTGACCTGTTAATTATCGGTCCAATTGGTAAACCCGGTTAATTAATTCAGTTGACGTGTTTTTTTTATCAAAAAAAAATTAATATTAAAATTAACCACTTTTATTAATATTGTTACTCATTTTTATTTTGTTTTACTTCATAAAAAATGAGATTTTTTAAAATTTTATTAACTACTAATAATATATATTTTTATATATCAATGACGTTACTGGAACAATAACAGTTTGACCATTGGTTGGACTAATGACTCATCCACCCAGTCTTTTTCGATTTGATAAATGGTCCGATTTTAAGAACCTTGTCTTGTAGAATGGTTGTCATAATTATGGGAGAGTGGTCTGAATTGGTGCGGATACAAAGATTATTCTCATCCGCATTCATATACATGCTAATATTATATTTAAAAATTGCATCGCATCGTATCGCATTGCGCGTGCAGATGCAGTGCATGTGTGGTTACAAATGTGGGTATAAGAATTTTTAAGTTTTTAAAAACAAATAATTATCAAAATTTAAACTATCTAGATAACAAATAAAAATATAATGACATGATTAAAATTGTTGTTAAAATAGGCTAACAATAAATAAGTTTAATAATTCATCACAATTACCATATACTCCCTTCGTCCTAGGATAAAAGTCTTGGTGGACTTTTCACGCATATTAAGAAGATGAATAAAATGACAAAATTGCCTATAATAATGTCATTAAATATGGAGAGAGAATTAGAATAAGAAAAGTATGAGATATTTAATGCTACGGGTATAATAGAAAAACATGTATAAAAGTTTGGTTATTAAAAGAAAATGGACATTTAATATGGGACTACCCAAAATAGTAATAAGGACTTTTATCATGGGACGGATGGAGTATAATAAAATATTACAGAACTTTAGTCCGTTAAAGTGTTCATATTGTGTATTATTCTAATTCATGTGAGGTAGTTAGTGTAAGAATTTGAGACAAAATTAAAGTGGGTTTTATTAATTATTTAAAGTGAATCTACATATTAATGTGTTATACTACATGAGTAGATTAAATTAAGTATTTGGAAGCTCAAATCCATAGAGTAATAAATGAGATATTAACTCCCAAATATCACCATTGGAAATAATAATAAATAGATGTGAGGATCTAAGTCCCACATCAGTTAAGAACTAAAAATTTAATATGTTTATATACAAGAAAATTGCTCTCAGGTTTGGGCCCCAAGGGCACCCCTTTTTTGTGAAAGGGAGAGCACCTAGCCAAGGCTTGGTTTGAACCCACACGGCGCGCCCGGCTGGCCTGGCTCGGGCTCGTGGTTCGTGGGTCTGGGTCCTTGTATATAAGTTTTTGGACAAAATTTATTTAAATTTTTATTTAAAATTTTTTATTTATTTAATTCTATTATCAAAATTATGTCGTTTTGGGAAGTTTTATCTATCAAACGGACGCGTTAATACTGCGTTATTTTGGGAAGCGCTATCCGTATGAACGAACACCCCAAAACTACGTCGTTTTTGGCTGAACGGACGCGTCCTTTTCTGCAAAGCCTAAACTACGTCGTTTTAATTCTGCTAAGTCTAAAACTACGTGCCCTTTCTGTTAAGCCTTAAAACTACATCGTTTTGGCTAAATAGTACATTTTAAAGGGATTATGTCTCTTCTAAAGGGTCACTAATCCCTCCTATAAATAGATAGGAGAGGTTAGTCTTTTCATTCATTCGAATTCACAAGCATTAAGCATTCTAAGGGGTTGTTTGTTTAGGACTGAATGGCTGAATCGGTCAGCCATTAAGTGCATTTATTTTGGAAAAAAAATCATTAGAATGGTTGAATCGGTTTGCCATTCAGACGATTTGGACTGAATGATTTAGTGTCATTTTTTTGACTGAATGGGTTGAATTAGGGCTGAATGAAGTTATTTTTTTTACAATATTAACTATTATATTAA
Organism: Panax japonicus; assembly: GCA_020205505.1. NCBI lineage: Eukaryota > Viridiplantae > Streptophyta > Magnoliopsida > Apiales > Araliaceae > Panax > Panax japonicus. The sequence goes on along the minus strand of CM035102.1, from coordinate 37,267,420 downwards.
GTAATATTAAATAAATTTTTAACAATTTTGATTTTTTTTAGAGGGTAAAATAATAAAAATTTGTTATTCATATGTTTCAGACATGTCAATTATTAAACAACTTTTTTCATTCAGATTCAGCTCATTCAGATTCATATTCATTCAAATTTTATCAAACACCTCCTAAGTGGTCTTCTTCTTCTTCATTCCATTAGCAGTTTATAGCTCATTTAGAGAGAGGGAGTTATGAGCATTATAATTTTGGTTCGTTTAGTATACTATTTGGAGTGCTACTATAGTATACATTGTCATTGTATATACTAGGAGACAAGTGCTATTAACTCTAAGCACCGTAAGGAGGACATAATTGTCTTAAGGACTTAGTATCAAGTACTAACTTTGACAAATTAATTTCTGCAGTTTGAGATAAGTTAATATATATAGTGCCCATTTTATTTTTATAACAATCTTAAGACAATTATTTTCTATATATATATATATATATATATATGTATATTTGCAAGAAATATGTCTACCAATTCTGTTACTATAATCGGTTCTTCTTCTAAACCAATAATTCCAAATATACCTGTGAACCATGGTGAAAAACTAGAAAGGTTCAATGGTACAGAATTCAAAAGGTGATAACAAAATATGTTGTTTTATCTTACTACTCTGAACTTGGTAAGGTTTATTCACGAAGATCTCACTGTTCTCAAAGAAGATGAAACAGACAGGCAAGTTGTTGCCACTATTGATGCATAGAATAATGCTAATTTCTTATGCCAAAACTATATCCTCAATGGATTGGATAAGAAATTATATAATGTGTATAGTTCTCTCAAAATAGCAAGAGAACTATGGGATTCCTTGGATGAGAAATATAAAACAAAATATGTTAGCACGAAGAAGTTCATAGTTATTAGGTTTTTGAACTACAAGATGGTGGATTCCAAGGTTGTCATCAACCAAGTCCAAGAGTTACAAGTAATCATGCATGAAATACATGCAAAAGGTATGTCTTTAAGTGAATCTTTCCAAGTTACTACAATTATTGAAAAATTATCACAAATGTGAAAAGATTTTAAGAAATATCTCAAATATAAACGCAAAGAGATGAAACTTGAAGACTTAATCGTAAGATTAAGGATAGAAAAGGACAATCGTGCCTCTGAGAAGAAAACAAGGACATTTATGGAATATAAAGCCAACGTGTTGGAACAAGGTCCGAAGTCTAAAAAGAGGAAGTTTTCTGGCAATGGGCCTCAACAAGGAACAAATAAGAAGTTCCAAGCAAATGCTACATTTTTGACAAGCCTGGACATAGGGAAAATGATTGTCGTAAATACAAAGACCAGAATAAGAAATCCGCACAAGCCAATGTAATGAAAGTGGATGGTCTTCTTCAAGATGTTTCTGAAATGAATCTTTCAGTGGTCGTTTCTAAAGTAAAACTGGTTGAGAATATCAAGGAATGGTGGGTAGATACTAGAGCAACCCGACATGTGTGTTCTGACAGGAAGATGTTCTCCACTTATCAAGAAATTGACAATGGAGAACAATTGTACATGAGAAATTCTTCTTCATCTAAGATTGTTGGACAAGGAAAGGTGGTTCTGAAAATGACATCTGGCAAGGAACTCACCCTCAGCAATGTGTTCCATATATGTGTAAGACTCCAATTTTTTATGAATAAAGATTGAATTTTCTCTAAATATTATTTTGAATAATAAGGTGTGATTTGATATAATGCTATACTTATGGGTGATATGCATAAATTTTACAAGTAAGCAAGTTGTCATAAAATATTCTTTTTATCAGGAAATATCCGTACGATGACACAATTATTGGTGGACCCCACAACGAAATGACTGTCGGATATAGAAAGCGATAAAATAACCTTTTTATAAAAATAACGGCAAAACTTTTACCATTAACTGTTGAAATACCAGTGATAAAAGAACAGTAATACGTGTGGTTGCACAGTAGCACACGGTATTGTACAGTATCTCTGATTATTGATGCTTACGTAAGAAGTCACTTAGTTCATTTAATAATTGTCACAGTAGTTGTTGCATAATATCTCATATTATTGATTTAATTATTATCATAGTATCTGTGACGCCCCCAAAATAGATCCACACAACCCATTCTGAGTCTCCAAATACATGGTACAGAAAAAACTACAATTTTATTATTACAATTGTTGTGTAAAATACGACAACACATATACTGTGAGTTTAAAAACAAATATTGTCTTCTAGACAATATCCAAACTCAAATAAAGTCCTCATTACAATTATTGATATACTATTTTACAAAATAGTGAGGACTACTAAAACAACTGTCTAGAACCATTATTCCATACCCGACTAGTTCCCGCTATATTCTCGCCTCCAAAGAAGAAAAATGGAACAAAAAGGAAAAGGGTGAGCTCAATTAGCCCAGTAAAAAATATTATGACTAAGATAATGAAAAACAAATTATCGTTAGCCTTCAATAAATTAGATAAAATATAATGGACAACAAGTTTTAGATCAATATTCGCAGCGAAAATAACAATTCATTAGAAGAGTTAAGTAGAGAATGAAATCTACTATCTGATATGATTTAAAAGTTCATCATCAATATTTTATACATCTTGAAACAAATATTCATCTTTGCACTACGGGCCAAAGATATTCATTCGTATCCCCAGTTGGTCATGTTCATCTAAACACCTGTTCATCTTTGCACTACGGCCAAAGATATTCATCAGATAATCATTCATCTTTGCACTACAGGCCAAAGATATTCAGTTATATCACCATTTAGGACTTAGGATGATGAAAATAAAGAAAATGAGTCATGCGAGATAAAAGATCAAAGATTAGGGATTCATACTTTAGTTTATCCAAGTTCAAAATACTCCATAATAATCAATTATGGAGCAAAATTAAAGAATAAAGATCAAAACATGGATACAATCAAAGATAGTAACCATAATAGACAACTTGGACAAAAAAAAAAGAAAATTTAATTTTTTTGTTAATAGTGTCGTATACGTGAATAATGTCGTATACATGAATAGTGTCGTATACGTGAATAGTAACCCTACCACGAAAAGGTAACAATTTCACAAGAAAAATCATACTTTGTGAATAGTACTCGTGAATAGTATTGTATTCGTGAATAATACCGTATACGTGAATAGTAATCTCGACATAAAAAGGTAAAAATTTTATAATAAAATTCATACCAATATTCCAATATAATGATATTGAGAGAAATAACGTCATTTACGAAAAAGAAATAACATTCCTTACCTCAAAAGAACAGTACTGCTGACTGAAATATCAGATATAATGCTGAAGGAAACTTGCACTACTTATCAACTCTCAAATGATCTAAATACTCACAAAAATACACTCGATGTTATAGAGAGAGAAAACTTCTAATTCTGGTGTGATTTTCAATTCTAACCTAAGCACCCTATTTATAGGAAAATGCTTAGAACTTCAAAGTAGAAAATTTAATAAAATAATAGTATTTATAAAAAAAATTTCCTATGCACACCACATCATTTTCATCAGCACACGCAAGTGGGTCCCACCCACATTAAAAATGTTTTTCTTTTAAAAATATTTATAACTCCAAAAATCAATTATTCTGGAACTTCAATAATTCATAATAAATAGCTCTTTTATCAGAAAAATTCAAATCTTATGTCCAATCCATAGAAAATTTAATTATCTAAAACTTTGTAGAAGAAAATTTTTCCAAATTCTAAATGAAAAATGACCGAAATCCATATACGAATGATTTTCAACACATTCATTTCGACAAAATACTGATAAAACACATTAGCATTAATTCCTTCATTTATATCCACATAAAATAAATATTTTCTTATCATATAAATCAATAATTAACTATTCATAAATAATATTACAGAATCACAATAATGACAATCAGGTCATTCCCAGGAAAGAAGGGACTTTCCGATAAGGATTTCTCCTTACTGGCACGAAATTAGGTGACCAAACCCCTTTCTTAGACAGAACTTCCTTAGACATTGCCAATAATGTTATCTAATAATATTATTCAAATAATATGAATTATTGATTTGGTAATGAGAAATACTGTGCAGTGACAATTATTGAATCAATAATATAAAATATCAATGTAGCAATTATTGAATCAATAAAATAAAATATTGAAAAGTAATTACGGTAACAATTATTGAGTAGTGACTTCTTACGTAAGAATCAATAATTTGTGCAATACCGTGCGCTACTGTGCAACATCGCATATTACTGTATTTTAACCACCGGGTATTCCAACAGTGTTAACAGTAACAACTGCGTCGTTATTTATAAAAAATTCATACTTGTCGTTTTCTTCATCCGATAGTTTTCTACTATGGGGCACACAAATGGCTGCGCCGTCGTACGAATATTCCCCAACAACAAGAATATTCCACGACCAAATGAATATTCTCCGACAACAATAAATATTTTATAACCACTTGCTTATTTAAAATATTTGTGCATTGTACCCATAACTAACCACATTAATCAAATCAAGCCCTTACTATTTCAAAATAATAAATAGAGGAAATTCTATTTTATTCATAAAAGCCGGGGACTTACAACCTCCCCACCTTATGAAATTTCGTCCTCGAAATTGACCTACGTACTTAGTGTTTCGAAAAGGCGAGGATACCTCATTTTTATTTCTGTTTCCTATTCCTAGGTCATTTCCTCAATAGCATGGTTCATCCACAAAACTTTGACTTGTGGTATAATCTTTGTGCGTAGGACATGCTCTTTCTTATCCAAGATCTTGACAGGTACCTCCTCGTACGTTAAATCTTTGACTATCTCATCTGGTTCTAACACAATAATGTGGTTTGGGTCTTTCACATATTTACGAAGCACAGATATGTGAAAAACATTATGAACATGAGACATGCTTGGAGGTAATGCAAGTCTATAGGCCACATTTTCTACTAGGTCAAGAATCTCAAATGGACCAACAAATCGTGGATTGAACTTTCCTCTCTTCCCAAATCTTGTAACTCTCTTCCATGGAGCAACACGTAACAATACATGATCCCCAATATTAAATTCCACGTCCTTTCGATGAAGATCCGCATAACTCTTTTGTCGATCATGTGCCGTTTGTATACGTTGTCGGATCATTTGGATCTTTTTTGTAGCCAAACGTACCAACTCTGGTCCCAACAATGTTGCTTCATCCACCTCATCCCAACATACTGGAGAGCGACACTTTCATCCATATAATGCTTCGAATGGATCCACACCTATACTTGCCTGATAATTGTTGTTGTAGGAGAATTCCACCAATGATAAGTACTTATCCCAACTCCCTTTGAAGTATAGAACACAAAGTCTCAATAGATCTTCAAGAGTTTGAATAGTCCTTTCTGATTGCCCGTCCTTTTGAGGATGGTATACCGAACTGAATCGTAAATCCGTGCCCATAACTTTCTGCAAGCTAACCCAAAATCGTGAAGTGAACCTTGGGTCACGATCCGAAACTATGGATACTGGCATGCCATGCAACCTCACAATCTCATTTATGTACATACGAGCAAGACATTCAAGGGAACAAGTCTCCCGTATCGGCAAGAAATGAGCAGCCTTGGTTAATCTATCGACAATAACCCAAATTGCATCTATGCCTTGAGAAACCTTGGGAAGACAAGTAAGGAAATCCATGTTAATGTGCTCCCACTTCCATTCTAGAATCTCAAGTGATTGCAATGGATTCTTTGGCACTTGATGCTCCACATTAACATGTTAACAAGTTAAACATCTTGAGATAAACTTTGCAATCTCTCTCTTCATATTGCTCCACCAAAATGTATGTTGAATATCACGATACATTTTAGTACTTTCAGGATGGATTGCAAACGCTGTGTTGTGTGCCTCCATCATGATTTTATACTTTAAATCAGAGTCATTAGGAACATAAATTCTGAAGTTGACTCGAAGTATTTCTTCTTCATCGATTCTTGTTTATGGAATAACACCTTCATGTACCTTCTTCTTCATACACATAAGTTCTGGGTCTGTGGCTTGAGCAGCTTTAACTTTATCGATTAAAGTCGGTTATCATCACGTGGGTACTTGGAGCCTTTAACTCTATATCCATCTTTTGTAAGTCGTACATAATGGGTCTTTGTGTTAACAACATCGCACTCGTACCCGCATACGATCTTCTACTCAATGCGTCAGCTACCACCTTTGCTTTTTAAAGAATGATATTGAATGGTATGGTCGTAATCTTTTACTAGCTCGAGCCAACATCGTTACCGTATGTTGAGTTCCTTTTGGGTAAAGAAATATTTGAGACTTTTATGATCTGAATATATCTCCACTTTCTCCCCATACAGGTAGTGCCTCCAAATTTTTAACGCAAAAATGACTATTGCCGACTCTAGATCATGAGTAGGATAATTTCTCTCATATTCTTTGAGTTGTCGTGAGGCATAGGCTATGACTTTCCCATGTTGCATGAGAAAACATCCTAAACCTTTGCCTGAAGAATCGCTATAGATAACAAATCCCTCTGAACCTGATGGTATTGTCAGAATAGGTGCCGAAATGAGTCTCCTCTTGAGTTCTTGAAAGCTCTTTTCACATTCCTCACTCCATTCAAATTTTGTATCTTTTCGAGTTATGTTAGTTAATGGAGTAACGATTGGAGAAAATCCTTCAACGAATCTACGATAATAACCAGCTAAGCCCAGAAAGCTACGTACTTCGGTTACTGTCTTAGGTCACTCCCAACTTTGTATTGCTTTAATCTTTGTCGGGTCAACTGATATTCCATACTTTGATACCACATGCCCAAGGAATGCTACTTCTTCAATCTAGAACTCGCATTTCTTCAACTTGGCATATAACTTGTTTTCACGAAGCTTTTGGAGTATCGGCCTCAAATATTGCTCATGATCTTCACAACTTTTGGAATAGATGAGGATGTCATTAATAAAGACAACCATAAAATGATCCAAACAAATCATCAATGCGAGGTAGTAGGTACCTATTTTTGATGGTGACATGGTTTAACTCCCGATAGTCAATGCAAAGTCGCATAATCCCATCTTTCTTCTTTACGAATAAAATAAGAGCAACCTAAAGAGATGTACTAGGACGAATAAAACCATTATCTAACAACTTTTGTAGTTGGGTTTTTAACTCCTGAAGTTCAATAGGAGCCATTCGATATGGGGCTTTGGAAATAGGTTTTGTACCAGGTTCAAGGTCGATACAAAATTCGATATCACGCTCTGGGGGTAGGCCAGGAAGTTCTTCAGGAAATTTACTAACAACAGAAATATTATTCAAATCTGACGTATTTTTGTTCAAGTCCATGACATGGGCTAAGAAAGCTTGACATTCGTTTTTTAATAAACGAATGACTTTATGGCTTTATATAACAGTGATTGAATTTAGTGGTTTAGTTGCTTGAATGCGTATAACAGGTTGGTTAGGAATATAAAAACTAACAACCTTACGAAAATAATCAATTTTAGCATGATGAGTGGTTAACCAATCAATCCCTAAAATCACATCAAATGCAAGTATTTTCAAAGAGATGAGATCAACTGGTAATCTGAGGGTCCCAACTTGAATCAAGCATGATTTATAAACAGGGGACGTAATAAAGGTTTCTTCTAACGGAGTTTCAACAGATAAGTCAAAGTCTAATTTCTCAGGTGTCAAGTTCAAACGTTGAGCACAAACAGGAGAGATAAAAGAATGGGTAGAATCGGTATCTAATAAGAAATAAACTTTGTAAGAGTCTATGATTAGCTTACCCGCGATCACCTCATTTGGGTTCTTCGCATTTTGGGAAATCACGATAAACACTCTTCCAGAAACTGCTGACTTTGACTTCGTCGGGATAGCCTTTGGAGTCACTGTGAAAGCCCCAAATTCGGGTCTCGAATCACCACGGATCTGGTACAATTATTTCTATAACTATTGCGAAAGATATAAACATAAATTGTTTATACATTAAACTTTACAGACTATTCCCCAAGGTCGAGTAACCTTAACTTATACACAAATCATAACTTATTTGACTTACAATAACATTACTATACAATACTTGTACAAATTAAGCTACACACATAACCTAAAGCTGGAACTGTCTTTAACCTTTCCTCGTATCCGAAGCATTCGCCTTAATCTGCAATGTTTTATCATGATATAGCAAGGGTGAGCATAAAAGTTGCCCAGCAAGTTTAAATTTTATTTAAGAATATATCATGATTGAAAGAGTCTGAATAATAAGCTGGCTATAATTCTTCAATATAGTTGAGAACTAGCACGAACAAACTTTTGACTGAACAAGTGTTAAACATGAACAAATATATCTGGACCGAACGGCAATGAAGGTGATCAGCCTTTCATACCTGACTTATACATGCAATATGTACAGAGTACAATTCTACATGGCAATCAGCAATGATTAACCATAAGCATATCTGAATGAAACAACTCTTAATAGAGTTCAGAAAAACTTGTCTGATTGGTTGATTACTGCTACGCAATCTATATCACTTTATTTGAAGACCTAATATTAGTAATATAGATCTCCAATATTAGAATAATATCATCATAATATAATACTATTATTTATATACACATACATAGAATAACCTAAACACATAGCACATAACCTTATCAGTCTATACAACACATAAAACTTAGCATCAAGTCAGACAATTTAAGTCCAAGCTGAATCTGACAAAATTCTAACATCCCGACGGTCTAGTCGGATAATACTCGAGTTTAAGTTCAATTAAACTCTGCCTAAACACTTAACAATTATCTTAGATAATTTTCTTATCAGTAAAAATATTTTTCACAAACTTGCAATAATTTTCAAGTAATTATTACCATTTAAAATAATTTTTCAATCATTAATATCGTATTTTTCTAAATTAAATGCCACATAATTCCTTTATCATTAATATTTATTTAATACTAAATATTAATAGAAATCATAACATAATATTATAATATATTTATAATATTACAAAGTATTTTTAATACCTTAAAATCATATTTATATGATTTTTAAATACTTAAATCCATTATCTGATAATTGCTATTACTATTAAAATATTAATATTTTCATGACAAAATATCAAAAGTTATATTTTATAACTTAAAATATTTTTATAACACTTAAATCATTAATTCTAATTTTCCATAATTTATTTAATATATTCATTAAATAAATTATTCACCATTAATATAAATTTATTAATGAAATTCATCACAAAATATCAAAAGTTATTAAAAATAACTTAAAATATTTTCTTATATCATAATATAATTTTTCATGATTTTTCAAATATTAAAATCATTTTTAAATAATTTATTTAATAATATAATTAAATAAATTAAATACCTTTTATATTCCAAAAATATTAAATATTTTTGAAATATACTCAAAATAATTAAAAACTAATTTTTGGACTTTAAAATAATTTTTAATAATTTATTATGTATTTTTAATAATTAAAATCTATTTTTCTCTAATTATTAATTAAAATAATTAATTTTCCAAAATTATTTGTCGCTAAAGGGCCCTATAGCGACAGAACCGTCGCTATAGGTGTTCATGAATATGTTAGAACATTCATGGTCAGTGCTCGAGGTAGCTAGTTTAACCACTATTTGATCTTAGATCTTAATGTCTTCTAGGCTAGAAAATGTTTTAATCATGTAGTATAAGTGTAATAGTACAACTACATACTAATTTCATGGCCAATCTACAATAAATCAGAGAGTTATAAGCTCTCCAATATGATGTCAGACCTGTTCTTCAAATTTTGGGTTTTCCAGAATTTAAGAACAGTCAAGGTACCTATTTTGAGCCCTTAAATCCTTGCTTTCCAGGCTTGTTTTGTGTGATCTAGTGATTCATATATGTAGTAGATATGTCAGGCTACAAGTAGATAACAAGTTCCTTATTGTTCAGCTTTTGTTGTTCACTCTCATGTTGCTATCATTACTACTTTCTATATCAGTGAGCATTTATTTGCTCACTCATGCAATTAACACTGCAGCTAAAGTGGAGAAAGTTGATAAGCCATCTACTAGCGAAGGAAATGGCAAATTGTCCAAGTGCTGAAGACTTATGAGACATTATTTAAATGTTTTCCGTTTCAATACTTGTTTTAATATGTGATGTATTCCGCAAACTTATGTAATAATTTTAAGGTTAGATTACCTGGGATTTATTTTGAGATTATGATGTAACCCTTTAATGGGGAAGATTATTTCGTTTAAGTTATTTAAATTAAGTCATTATCCTTTAATTATGGGTAGTTAGATGTAATGTTTTGGATAATGAATACCAAATCCTGTGGGAATGGAGTACCTGGATTTGGGGGTGTCACAGGTTGGTATCAAAGCCTTAGGTTATAAACCTTAGGTGGGGAAACCTTAGGAAGTAACCTTTAAGGAAATAGAAAACATAGATGTGTTCAACTCTTATCGAGTTTTAAGAAATGTATTAAGGTATCCATTGAAGCTAAACAACAAAAGGACACTATGTGCTATGTGTTAATAACTTATCTGCTCGCGAGTATCGAAAAATGTTAAGTAAAACTTAAAATATTTTGTTGTCAGGATGTCAAACGAAGGAGGATCCAGTCCAACTAGGGAAGCGATACCTCAGATACCTATAGACGATGAACCCCGAGCTATTCATGTTGTGCGGGAACAGTTGATCCAGGAGGATATACATGTGACCGATCCCGAGGAGGAAAGTTCTGAGGAGATAGAGGAGGAGGATGAGGAAGAGGATCCTGAGGAGTTTCCACCAAACTCCATATCAGCTGGGATGTATGACGCTCTATACGACCGTAACATAGAGTTACAGGACGAAATTGAGGAGCTGAAGGAGATGGTTGAGATGCATTATGCTTCGATAGAGCAGAAGGATGCGGAGATTTTGGAACTTGACTCAAAACTTGGAAACACAGAGTGGGACTTAGTTCATACAAAGGATCGACATGAAGATCTGTTGGTGGTAAACGAGAAGATGAAGACTGACATAGAGAAATTGAAAGATAGACTTTAAAGATGAGTCAGCTAAGCATGCAAGAGCAGAGGATGCTTGGATGAAGACGACTCAACGTGCAAATCGTGCTGAGACTAAGGTCCAAGTGAAGAAAGCCAAGATGAAAGAGATGGATTATGCTTTTAATTCGGCGATTGATAGGGCCCAGGATCGAGTATTTTATTATCCACCTCAGTTCGAAGACTCATCGTGGTTCGTGATGGATCGTAGAACAACGTATCGTATCATGGAGGAGGAACGTCGAGAAGCCTTACGACGTCTTAATATGCCTAGATAGAATAGGAGTGATAATAATATGTGGTTAATTATGTGAATAAATAAATTGTGAATCCCTTATTTTGAGATAAATAAAGGGATAGTATGAGTATGTAATCCTGAAACTTGTCTAGTTCAGGAAAGTAAATGTTTATAGCGGTTATGTTATCTTTAGTATGTTGTAAAACGTTATGAATGAATAAAAGTTTATTTGTAATGTTGTGTTATAGCTTTAATCTTGGAATGTTTAAGTTAAACTTCAAATACCCAAGAAGTTGAGTAATGAACTAATAAAATGCATATTTTAACAGAAAATGCCTCCTAGAAGAAGACAACCACGACAGCAAGCACCTCCTGAGGGGTCTACTAATAATAACAACGAGACCAACGCTAATCCGGTTCAGCAGTTGGTAGCTCTGTTGACGGGTGCACTTGCGAATCAACCGCAAGCTCAAGTCACGACCTTCAAGGAATTCAAAGTAGTTGGACCGCCAGAGTTTCAAGGGTCTATGAATCCAGTGGAAGCCCAAACCTGGATTATGGAAATGGAGAAAGTGTTTGACGTTGCTAGAGTTAACGAGAATCAGAAGACTGCGTTCATAATGTTCATGCTAAAGTCTGAAGCTAGCTATTGGTGGCAAGCAAATAAGGTTTGTGGAGGACAAGGAGTGATAGCGTGGGATATATTTAAGGAGATGTTCTTTGAAATATACTTTCCAGTGAGTTCTCGAAATCATTTGGAAGTGAAATTTCTGGAGTTGAAGCAAGGAACAATGACGGTGCCAGAATATGCTGTGAAATTTAACAAGTTGGCAAGGTTTGCCACATATCAAGTCAACACCGATGAGCGTAAAGCGAGAAGGTTCGAACAAGGATTGAACCCCTGGCTTTACAGTAAGGTTTCAATGTTCCAGTTGAATACATTTGCTGCGATACTGGAGAAGGCAATTATCGCGGAAGGTGGAAGCGATGCCTTGACCAAGTACAACCAAGAACAGAAGAAGAGGAAGAATGAGAATGAGAATAAGGCTAGTGGAAGTAACGTTGGAAGTAACAATCAGAAGAGGAAATGGAGCGAGAATTCGACTGCGGGAGGACAGCAGGGAAAACAGCAAAAGAAAAAGTTTGAGGCTTGTGCAACTTGTGGGAAGAACCATACTGGGGTATGTTTGAAGGGAAATAGAGTGTGTTTCAACTGTGGTCGGGAGGGACACAGTGCACCAAACTGTTTTAGTCCAAAGAAAGGAGCATGTTTTACCTGCGGTTCAAAGGATCACATGGCTCGTGATTGCCCTAAGAAGCCAGCAGGAAGTGCAAATGGTGGAAAAGGAAACAACAATGGTGGTGGTGCATTGACTATCACTGGACTAGTATAGTAAAGCCGACCTACTGCAAGGACTTTCAATATGACCATGCAGGATGCTGTGCAGTCTAAGGATGTGGTGTCAGGTATCATTCTGATTAATGGTATTAATGCTTATGTACTATTTGATTCGGGTGCTACTTGTTCATTTATATCTGATGAATTTGCTCAGAACTTAGATTTGTCTCAGGAAGAATTAGAATTTCCCTTAGGTATAGAGATTGCGAATAGGGAAGTGATTCCAGTTAAATTCATATATGGGAATTGTAGAGTAGTTATAAAAGGTCACGAGATGATGGTGGACTTGATACCAATTAGACTTGGTGAGTTTGATGTTATACTGAGAATGGATTGGTTATTCAATTACAAAGCAGTAATTGATTGCCAAAGGAAGTGTGTTAACCTTATGACTCTGTTAAAGGTTGTGTTCTTTGGCAGCAAGTCACCTCGACAAGCAAGTTATCTGACGGTGATGTAAGCCAAGAAGTTGTTGAGACAAGGTTGTGTAGGATACTTAGCCTACATAGTCGATACAGAGAAGAAGAGTGCGAAGTTAAAAGAAATACTGATCATAAGAGATTTTGCAGATGTATTTCCAGACGATTTGTCAGGTCTTCCACCGGATTGACAAATCGAGTTTGTGATTGACTTACTATCAGGAATGACCCCGATATCTAAAGCACCATACAGAATGGCCCCGGTAGAGATGAAGGAGTTAATGGTTCAATTGCAAGAACTGCTCGACAAGAAAAATATTCAGCCGAGTGTGTCGCCGTGGGGAGCACCGGTTTTGTTTGTTAAGAAGAAAGACGGATCGATGCGGTTTTGCATTGATTACAGAGAATTGAATAAAGTCACGATTAAAAATAAGTATCCATTATCTAGAATCGATGACCTGTTCAATCAGTTTAAGGGAGCGAGGTATTTCTCTAAGATAGACTTGAGAAGTGGTTATAATCAGTTGAAGGTGAGGCCTGAGGATGTACCAAAAACAGCGTTCTGAACTCAGTATGGTCATTACGAGTTTTTGGTTATGTCTTTTGGTTTAACCAACGCACCTGCAGCGTTCATGGACTTGATGAACAGGGTGTTTAAACCATTGTTAGACAAATTTGTGGTGGTGTTTATTGATGATATATTGGTATATTCCAAAACCAAAGAGGAACATGTGGAACACTTGAGATTGACGTTGGAAACGTTGAGAAAAGAGAAGTTGTACGCTATGTTCTCAAAATGTGAATTTTGGTTGGAACGTGTACAGTTTCTCAAGCACGTTATTGATAAGGACAGAATTTCGGTAGATCCATCAAAGGTTGAAGCTGTAATAAACTGGGATCAGCCGAAGACAGAGTCAGAAGTAAGGAGTTTCTTAGAATTGCCAGGTTACTACAGGCGTTTTATTCAAGACTTTTCCAAGATCACGACTCCGTTGATGAACCTAACTAAAAAGGCAGTTAAGTTTGTTTTGACAGAGAAGTGTGAGGAAAGTTTTCAGGAATTGAACAAGAGGCTGAGCTCTGCACCTGTGTTGTCATTGCTTGATGATACAGGAAATTTTGTGGTGTATAATGACGCATCGCATAAAGGACTAGGCTGTGTTCTTATGCAGAACGGCAGAGTTATTGTGTATGCATCATGTCAGTTGAAAGATTATGAGAAAGGGTATCCGAATCATAACTTGGAGTTGGCGGCGGTGGTGTTTGCCCTAAAAATTTGGAGACATTATCTTTATGGAGAGAGGTATGAGATATATACCGACCATAAAAGTCTGAAGTATATCTTTACACAAAAAGATTTGAATATGAGACAAAGAAGATGGTTGGAGCTGATCAAAGACTATGACTGTGAGATTTTCTATCATCCTGGAAAGGTGAATGTTGTTGCTAATGCTTTAAGTAGGAAAGGACGAGAGAAGTTGAAGATGTTAACTGCTCAGGAGAAGCTAGTGTCGGAAATGGCTAAGATGGAGTTGGAAATTAAATATCCAACAGAATCCGAAGAAAAGTTATTCCAGATAGTAACAGTTCAACGTTGGTGGAAAAGGTGAAAAATGCACAACTTCAGGATGGAAGCTGGGAAAAAGATAAAACAGGAGATATCTGAAGGTGAGGAAACCAAAATCAAAATCGATTCGGAAGGGTTACTTCGATTCGAAGGGAGAATTTGGGTTCTGCAAGTACTAGAAGTTAAGGAGGAAATTCGGAGTGAGGCTCACAACTCAATATATTCGATTCCCTGGAAGTACAAAGATGTACCAGGATTTTAGACATCATTTTTGGTGGCCAAATATGAAGAGGGATGTGGCTGAATGCATGGCAAAATGTTTAACGTGTCAGAAAGTCAAAGCTGAACATCAAAGGCCAAGCGGATTGTTACAACCGTTGGAGATACCAGAATGGAAATGGGAGCATATCACAATGGATTTTGTGGTAGGTCTTCCAACGACCCAACAAGGTTATGATGCCATTTGGGTGATTGTCGATCGACTGATGAAGTTGGCACACTTTTTGCCAATCAAGATTCGATTTACCCTAGATCGGTTAGCAAAATTGTACGTGAAGGAAATTGTGTCAAGACACGGTGTACCTGTGTCCATTGTATTAGAAAGAGATCCACGTTTCACATCTAGTTTCTGGAAATGATTACAAGAATGCTTGGGAACACAGCTGAGAATGAGCACAGCGTACCATCCTCAGACCGACAGACAAAGTGAGAGAACCATCCAAACACTAGAGGATATGCTCAGAGCATGTATCATGGATTTCAAGGGAAATTGGGATGACCACCTACCATTGGTAGAATTTACCTATAATAATAGTTACCACGCGAGTATTGGCATGTCGCCTTACGAAGCGTTATACGGTAGAAAATGCAGAACTCCGTTATGTTGGGATGAGGTAGGTGAACGTCAGCTATTGGGTCCAGAATTGGTACAACAGACTTTCGAGATCATCAAGGTTATTCGAGCGAGATTGATAGCCGCACAAGATGGACAGAAGAAATATGCCGATCAGCATCGACAAAATCGGGAATTCGATGTCGGTAGTTATGTTTTCTTGAAAGTGTCTCCCTGGAAGGGAAAGATTCGGTTTGGCAAGAAGGGGAAATTGAGTCCTAGGTTTATAGGACCTTTCGAAGTGCTTCGACGGGTTGGTGAAGTAGCGTATGAGGTAGTTTTACCTCCAAAGTTAGAGCATATTCATAATGTTTTCCATGTCTTGGTATTGAGACCATATAAGCCTGATTATAAGCATGTGATAGAATATGAGCCCATACAGTTTGAGAAAGATTTGTCATATGAAGAAGTCCCTGTTCAAATTGTTGACAGAAAAGAGCAAGTACTGAGGAATAAGGTAATACCTTCTGTTAAAGTAATCTGGAGGAACCACAATGCTGAGGAAGCCACGTGGGAACTTGAAAGTGTTATGATGAAGAATTATCCTCAGTTGTTTGCTTGATTTTGTATAGCGATTCTGGGGACAAAATCTTGTTAAGGAGGAAAAAATGTAACGAATAAATTTTTCAAGTTATGATTCTGGGGACAGAATTCTTTTAAGAAAGGAAGGATGTAACGATCGAGAAATTTGTAATTTAATTTAAATATTTATGGAATTAAAAAAATATTTTAAATAATTTATTTATTGAGAAAAATAAATAATTGATGAATTGTGGTGAATTAATTTAGTAACTAAATTGATTAGTGTTAATCAAATTGAGTATTGATAATTTTATCTGAAGGATTTAATTTAAGGAAATAATTAAAATAAATCAATTTCTTAATATTTAAGAGAATAATTAAATTACATGAATTGTTTAATTTAATGGAAATAAATAAATTAAATAAAGTGATGTTTCTAATTTATTAAGTAAATTAGATATATAATTATTTATTAATTATAAGTATAATGATAATAAGATTTTTATTATTATAAGTTATTTAAATTAACTAAACTAAGTTATTTAAATTAATTAACTAAAGGTGTGACATGAAACTATATAATAAGAATATTATAAAAATAATTTAATTTGGGGGGAAAAGGTGGTAGCCAAACAAGGCCTTGTGGCCTTTGGCTTTTTCCAACTGACGTCTTTTGTTTTCTTTAACGGATGAATACGTGGGAGAGTTAAGCCATATCAGTTTTCTTTTGCGTCTTATTTTTCTCCTAAAGCTAAATAGCAGAGTTGAGAGAGAAGAGAGAAAAACACTGAGTTCTTGGTGATTGTCAAGAGGAAGAAGGAGAAGTTCTAAATTCTAACACTATCTTTTGCTAGCATCCAATCAAGGTAATCTACCCCTAATTCTAATATTTGGTTATTGTAATTTTCAATTCACTGGAAATTGGGTTTTGGTTGAATTGTTGTAGAAGATGTTGTTTATATGTATGTGTCCTCTTGCTAAATCTGTTAGTTATCCTTTATAAGTCTATGTTGGTGTTCAAATACATGAAATTTTGGTTTATAAGGAGAAAAATAAATAATAGTGTTTTTGTTTGAAATTGGCTTTAGAAAGTATAAATTTTCATGATCAATACTTATTATAATCTGTAATTTGTTGGTGGATTATGTTAGTATGTTAAGAAACGAAAGCGGCATAGTTGGACTTGTGTTAATTGGTCAAGAAACGAATTCATGGGGATCGAATTCGTTAATAGTGTAAAAATGATGAAATTTAGGGAAATTGGGATTTTGATCCTTCAAAATTGTAGGTATAGAGTGTTTATGTTGTTATTATGTGGTATTACATATTATGGATGTTATCACAAAGTTCTAGTTGCTAGCTTTAATGTTTTCTGTGATATTGGGTTAAATTGGGGCGACTGTTATGCAAAACAGAGATACTTCGCATTTCTGTCTAGTGTGTGGCTCAGCTGCGCCGTCACCAAAGTCAGAAATGGCGCAGCTGCGCCGCTGGGTTTCTGCAGTTAAGCACCAGCGCAGCTGCGCTGGTGCCAAGACCAAAAATGGCACAGCTGCGCCGGATCCAGGCTTAAGTGTGGCGCAGTTGCGCTACACCATGAGCTATGACAGTGATGTCTGCTTATTTGCAAGTCATGCATAACGAACTTATATTAGTTTAGCATGCATGTTAATGATGTCGAGGTGTAACATAAACTACAATAAAAGATTGTCATGCGATATAATACAAAGTGTAAAAGATTTTAAGTGATTGTTAATTGAGTTATATAATGAAACTAAAAGTGATGCTTTCAAAAGTTAGAGATGAACAATTAAGCTATATTGGCTCGTAATGAGATTTCAGATTCGTTAAGTGTGTTAACCTACATGGTTAGATGCTAAGTTAGGGTTATGACCTAAATGATGGGTTAAAACCCATAAAGCTAATATTCATACAATTAATTGTTTTTGCGATTTCAATGATATATGTAGGGTAATTGGAGATTATTTTATATTTGTGTAGCTTACAATCAAGGCAAGTTTATAAACCTTACCTCTTTACATTGAACAATTTTTTATCCTAAACTTTTATTCAGCAAGCTTTCTAACTTCATTCTTCTATTAATGAATGCAAGTTCCTAAACTTTAATTGAGCGAGATTATTGATTTTATTCTTATGTACGATTGAATAAGCTATTGTAACCTATTTCATTACATCGAATGAGTTTCACATTTCTATTTCTTATTATTGTTATTCAGAATTTGTATTGCTTTAATTCATTGCTTCAAATAAGATAGTTCTAACTCATTTGAATGTAGCACTTTGCATGAATTCCATGTTTACCCAAATGTATATTGTTGTTATTAACCTTTGATTTAAGCAGCCTTGTTCAGTTATAAATTCTTGTATCAAACCTTTATTGATGTAAATTGAATAGTGTTCTAAAATTCTAGAAACACTGATAAGTTAGTTGCAAACTAAACTTTCTTTAGTGCGGAAATTCAAAATTCAAACTGAGACGAACAACCCTAATCTAGGGGATTTCATATGTGTAACGTTTAGATGTTTGTTCATAATACATGGTACAAAGGGCTGATCCCCCTAAGTACGTTAAGAAGGGTCCGTATAGTCTAAATAATTGTTAAGGTTGGGTAATAATACCTAAGTACTGAGGACATAGTTCGTGGTCTTAAGATCCTCATATAATTAAAGTTCAAACTTGTTTTCTATTTTGATTTGTAGAACAAGTTCCTTATTGTTCAGCTTTCGTTGTTCACTCTCATGTTGCTATCATTACTACTTTCTATATCAGTGAGCATTTGTTTGCTCACTCTTGCAACTAACACTGCAGCTAAAGTGGAGAAAGTTGATGAGCCATCTACTAGCAAAGGAAAGGGCAAATTGTCCAAGTGCTGAAGACTTATTAGACATTATTTAAATGTTTTACGTTTCAAGATTTGATTTAATATGTGATGTATTCCGCAAACTTATGTAATAATTTTAAGGTTAGATTACCTGAGATTTATTTTGAGAATATGATGTAACCCTTTAATGGGGAAGATTATTGTTTAAGTTACTTAAATTACGTCATTATCCTTTAATTATGGGTAGTTAGATGTAATGTTTTGGATAGTGAACACCAAATCCTGTGGGAATTGAGTACTTGGATTTGGGGGTGTCACAGGCGGAGGTCCCTGTTGTGGAGGGTTTCACTCAATGTCGCCTACAGCTGGAGTTGTTGCCAATGGATGTCATCACGTGGATTCCCTATTCAGGGGAGCATTTGAGCATTGGATTTGAGGATGGGTACCTGACTGGTGTCGAGGACATGATTTCCACCCGTAGGATTCCTCTCTTCACAGATGGAGGATGGGAGCTCTACTTAGGAGAGCTTGCTATCAGGAGCACCATAGGAGAGATTCGTATACCGATCTTGCCTCTTGTCAGGCGTTATTGGCCTGTTTCACAGTCACCCGTCATTGATATCCCATTATTGGGTGTTGTCGATTTTACATTATCAGAGGGTCCATGCGCTCAGGAGATATTCCAGCATTGGTGGTTCCCTCATACCATTGGAGCTCAGACCTACACCACTTAGTTCATGGTAGGGGTGCTCATCGGTAAAAAACTGAACTGGTACCGAAAAAATCGAACCGATACCGAACAGAAAAACCCAGAAAATCAAGAACCGTTACCGGTACCGAATAACCGGTTTTTTTTACCGGTTCGGTACAAAATCGGTACCAATTTTTTTGGTTTGGTTTTCTGTTATACCGCAATAATTAAATAAAGACCTACGATGCTAGTAATCTCTAGTCAAATACACTATCTAAAGATAGTGTATACAATATGTCACATATATTAATACACTCGCATGACTAATGTTTATATTAATAATTAACATTTAATTAATTATTAGTGGCAATAATTATCATAAGTTGCCGCATACGAATTAATAGAACATGCTGATAAATAAATTAATTCTTAAACATCATGGTCAAATAGTATTATGTTTCTTGCTATGAAATCAATACTTATTAATATTATACCATTTAAATTAATATCGAAGATAGTTACTTAATGTCTCATAAAGATAATAACATTATTGATACACCCATAACATAATATTATACTAACAAAATAATATTATTGTAGTTATAATATATTCAAATGATTATCTAATATATGTCTTAAAATAATGTGGAGTTAGGAATAAACTATAACTTATTTGCATTAAATCATATTTTAATTGGTCGTTATTATTAAGTTCTTATACATAGTCGACATAAACAGGTTTTGATTTTTTCTCTTAAATATCTGACTCATGATTGCCTTTAGATGCACTACTGGCCTCAATTTGTTAATCATGTAAAATACTAGTTATAGTATGGATTTCTAATTAGCAAAAAATGCCACTCAATTAATTTTGATTTTCATGTATTTTCAATACCAAGATATTTAAGAGAACACCAGCACCTTGGCATGAATTAGAACTAACAAGAGGCACATGACTAGTAAAAGCAGTTAGCAAAACCCTTCCCAGCCACATATAGTCTGCTTCAACTTTTCAACTTTTCAGTCATTCGGGTTTTTTTGGTTTTTCGGTATTTACCGAATTCAAAATTTTCATTACCGCTACCGAAAAGTATAAAAAAAACTGAAAAACCGGTACCGCTAGTACTGGTTTCAACCAGTTCGGTAAAAAACTTAGAAAATCGAATTTTTTGAGCACCCCAAGTTCATGGGGGATATGGTTCCAGGATCCATGATGATGACGAATTGGCTTGCCTGTGTCCGAGATCCGACTCATTTGAAACAAATTGACAGTTTGACCCGGCAGTTGGACCGGGCACATTTCTTTATCCGACACTTGGGCAGAGATCCTTCAGAGGCATATACTTTTGATCCTTCCAACTCTGGCGCTGGCCCCTCAGGTGACCCATATGGTTTTGTCGGTGCAGATCCTCCCTTGTATAGGCCTGACATCCCTGTGGATAGAGATCCAGTAACTCAGGAGGAGTTACATCAGGTGGACAGGATTTATGATGTAGACATTGACACCATTGTCTTCTTCTGATGTATATTCTCGTTATTTCATTTGATAGGCCTCTGTTAGACATTAGATATCTTTGCCCCATTCCCGATATCTCTTTTGGTAAGCCGTTGTTAGTTGTTGGGCGTCAGTGCCCCATTTCCCTATATTTTAGCTGTATAAAGATGTATTAGATGATGATATACTTAGGAATGTATGTAAAGTTTTCCATTCTCTATATCATATTGCCATCTGTTGTATCATGCATGTTATTATGTTATGCATATTTATGTATATCCAGAGATATTCAGCATTGACCCCTGGATGGTCTTATGACACGGCCCATACAGATGTCTTCTTCGACAGTTAGCCGTATTGATCATACCCCACCATTACAGGTGGCATCTGGTATGTGATCGTGGTATGATAGTATGTCACCATCAGACAGGGTGACTGTAGATCAGCTGTTGCAACATACTATGACCCTCTTGATGTTTCAGGTTCCCGCAGGATTCGTGGAGAGCATGCTGAAGCACTGGTATCGGCGAGGTAGGTTTTTTGATTTGGGACCCAGGAGTTGACTCCTACTCTGGAGGAGTATGCATGTTTGACGATGTTGCCACTAGACAGACCTTGCGTGCATATGGCGATTGGAGACATGAGTCGACAGTTCATGACCCTCACTAGATTGTGGCGTAGGGTGGTGCAGGATGAGCTCACATCCGGCCACGTTATATCCCAGCATTTTCTGTTTGACAGATTTGGCTCTAAGGACAGTTATACACGGCATTCCAGGAATTTCACCACACCGGAGGATCATTGGTGTTTGGCCAGAGTGGATGTACTGCTATTATGCATATTGTCGTATGTCTACATGCCACGGTACATGGATGAGTTGGATATAGGAGTTATCATGGTAGTGAGAGCTCTTAGGGAGGGTCAAACCATTGTACCAATGATTATAGCAGAGACTCTGAGGTTGGCCACATACTGTTGCACTTATTCGACGGGAGTGTTTACATGCAGCTCGGTCATGCTGTATGTGTGGTTTATGTCACACTTGAGACCGATTGGCACTTTCAGATGGCATGGGTATTGTTTCACCCATGATGTAGCCATGTCATACTCGTTTTAGACTGCGGACTGTATAGATGTTGCATCTTGGTCAGCTTTCCTGGCAGGGATAGGAGATCTGTTTGCTATATTACCATGTTTAGGGCTTAGCTCACCCTACAGCTTCATCACTCATGCTCCGGGCATGGATTATCTCCCTCTAGCTGGTTTGAGAGGCATGATTACTTACCACCCATTGGTCATGATGTGTCAGTTTGACCAGTTCCAGGATTTTCATCATTTTAAGGGGGCATTGAATCAGCGCTTCACTTTTCGCCACTTATCATCAGAGCATAGATCCCGGTTATATGCCTGTTAGGATCAGCGTGAGCTAGCTAAGCTTTCTGTCAACCATCCGAGTTGTTCTATAGAGTATTCTGCATGGATGGAGACAGAGACTGCATCGACTGCGGTAGTATTTACAGTGCAAGGGACTGATTCCGACAATGAGGAGCCTATGGAGGAGACTGATATTCCCATCAAAGAGGATTTGACTACTAGGTTGCCAGCAGTTGTGATGGATTCTCCCACTACGAGTGCTACTGTGATTCAGCATTCAGCACAGTATCTGGAGTAGAGTCTTCATCTGATGACCTTTAAGAGAGATCAGGCTAGGGCCTTGATGTTGACAGCTCTTGATGGGAGAGACGCAGCTCTATTAGAGAGAGACGAGGCCAGATCAGCCAGAGATACATTG
Organism: Panax japonicus; assembly: GCA_020205505.1. NCBI lineage: Eukaryota > Viridiplantae > Streptophyta > Magnoliopsida > Apiales > Araliaceae > Panax > Panax japonicus. The sequence continues at coordinate 37,244,469 of CM035102.1, read as the reverse complement.
ATTGTAGAGCGGGATGCTGCCCTATATGTCCGGGATGTGACCATCACAGATAGTACTTCAGTGAGATCCCTTACGAATGACATTCTTACCAATATGAGTGCATACATTGATGAGAATCATGCCACCATGCAGTTAGCCTCAGATCTGCTAGCTCGTGTAGATACCATTGGACAGGAGCATCTAGCATTACCTCCTTCTTCGGAGAGGGATGCTATGTTAGATCTGATAGTCCGCATACATACAGATTCGTAGATAGACGTGTATTTTCCTGCACAGACTAGCTTAGTCATTTTGTCATGTACAACACATATTGTATATATCAAACAGTATTATATATGGCAGGGAAATATATTTTGATTCAGTTGTGCTTTGATACTTGCTTGATATTTGCATGTTTCTTCAGGGCTTGTGATCTTGATGCATTATGAACTCATCCTTGATGTGTGGACATTGATACGTCGCAGGATCTTTCAGAACGGATCATTGATCTGTGTATATCCCTACAATCTTTGGTGTCTTAGGACTGGTTTCTGTATGGAAATGTGGAAAGGAGTGTGGCTTTTTCTCTCTGAGATTAACTGCACCACAGATGGTCGCCAGTACTCCTATTTAAGAGAAGCCCAATTAGTTCCATCTCTTATTTGACGCCCCCAAAATAGGTATACATCACCCATCTTGAGTCGCCAAATACATGGTACAAATTTCAAATACAACTTAATAATACAACGGTCATGTAAAATACGACAAAACATATGCTGTGAGTTTTAATACAAATATTGACATCTAGACAATATTCACACTCAATTGAGTCCTCATTACATTTATTATCACACTATTTAACAGAATAGTGAGGACTACTAATGCTATTAACTGGACCGTCACTCCATTCCCCGACTAGTCCCTGTTACGTTCTCATTTCCTGAAGAGAATAATGAAAGTAAAAGGGTGAGCTCAACTAGCCCGGTAAGAAATATTATGACTAAGATAATGCAGAATAAATTATCGTTATCCTTCAACAATGTTAAACTGATACAATATAACAAACATCAAGTTTAACTGCAGCGGAACAAGCAATCCATTAAAAGAGTCAAGTAGAGAATAAAATCTACTATCTTTTATGATTTAAAAGGTTTTTCATCACTTTTATCGATGGGACTCAGCTTAATAAATAATCCACATCATCCCTGCATTACGGCCAATGATATTCATTAGTATCACAACCATAAATTATCCATGCACTACGAGCCAAGGATATTCGTGTATTCATCAATGGTTATGATCATGCCAACAACTATCCATCAATGCACTACGGGCCAATGAAGACTTTTACCATATCATTTGTAATATTACGGTCATGATTATACCGATTAATCCCTGGTCATAATCATACCAAGTCCATCTATGCACTACAGGCCACAGATGACTTTCAACATAAAATAACATGAGGATGATGACAATGATATAAGAATTCAATAAAAACAAGTTCAAGAATTAATTTATCCAGGAACTAATAACGTCCAAATTGTCAACATGATACTTCTTTGTAGAGTAAAATTCAAGAATGCTCAGAAGAATATTTCCATGAAAAGATACTGGATGAAGCGCAAATATTAAGGATATTCCACTAATTTCATGGAGTATAGAAGTCAAAACTTTAACCAACTGAGTATAATAAAGAATATATGAAACTGCAAATGGATTTTCGCCCGCCATGCGGTAATCGACGTAGCCATATCATTTCCACAATTTAATAAGAAATGAATACAAAGGATCATTCACCATGCATGTGATAATCCACACAGACAGGTTATTCCAACAAAATAATAAAGAACGGAATAACAGAAGGATTCACCATGCGTGCGATAGACTGCACAGACAGGTTATTCCCAATAGAATAATAAAGAATGTAACCAGGTCATGCGTAAACGCACAGACAGGATATTCCGACAGAATAATAAAGAACGGAACCAGGTCAGGCGAAATTCGCACCGACAGGATATTCCAACAGGATAATAAATTCTCACCCTGAATAGAACTTTATCTTTACTAAAATTTTCATAGCTTTGACTGGGACCCATCATTTAATCTGCAAAGAAACATCAAGATTCATTTTCTCTTTGTTTTTCTCTATATTGTTGGATGAAAGAGAGGAGGGGATGAATTCTTCTTTTCTATATCTAATCATGCATATCTCTCTACTTTATTTTTATTGGATGAATAAAAATAAGAGAGTGAAAGTGAAGTGGTTAACATTTGGGTGTTAATTTTAGAAATTAGGGTTGATGAAGAGTTAAAGTTTGTTGTGGGTTTGGGGTTAAAATGAAAAAGATGAACATAAATAAAGAGAGAATAAATGATGTTAATTTAATTATTTTCTATTTATTTATTTTTTACTTTTAATATAAATATACTTCTCCCAAATATAAACCTTAACATGCCTGTATTTTTTAAAGTATTAATCATAGATTCAACTTTAAGTCATTTTTGACTGATTGAGGGTACCAAAGGTGTTTTTTGTTATGTATTCAACTTCAACTTAAGGTGCAAGTGAGCACGTTTAAAAATTCAAATATAAACCTTAACATGCCTGTAAAATTTAGGCCACAGAACGTACTTTAGTCAAAATTCAATTCAATTTGGTTATTCAATTTTTTGCGTTTTTCCTCAGTCCTATATTAATCGCACACTCCATCCTAGGACGAAAAAACTGAGCGAGGGTTTATCACTACGAGTAGCACTAGCAGTTTAAATTAGGGTTTTTAGACCAACTTGCAGAGCAACAAAAATGGCCTCTCTAATGGCGATACGCCGAACACGGCCCTCCATTTTTACGTCTTCTTTTTCTTCTGTCAAGGTACGTTCTTCTGATCATCACTCTTCTCTTTTCATTTTCAATAATGGAAACTCCCAAAACCTATCCCTAATGCCCTTATCTTCCTTTTCCAATCTTATCCACCTTCCGTTGAGAACCCTAACCACCACCGCCTCCGCTTCCTCTGCTGCCGTTCCAAACGAGGAATTCCCACCGTCTCCACAATCCCATTTCGATTATAGAAACCCTAATCAGTGGGCCAACCAAACTCCGCCGCCTAATCAATGGAATAACCAAAATCCGAACTTCTGTAGTTCTAATCAAATGAATAATCAATATCAGGGAAATCCTTCCAATTTAGGTCAGGGATATCCTCAACGTGGTGGAGGAGGAAGCCCTAATTTCCTGGGTCAGAACTATCCGCAAAACCGTAATCAGACTCAACAATATCCATCTCCTGGAAACACTACTCAGTGGGATAATCGAAATCAGAGATACCCACAACGTGAAAATCCTAATTTTGGAAATCAAAATCAGGGATACCCACAAAGTGAAAATCCTAATTTTGGAAATCGAAATCAGGGATACCCACAACGTGAAAATCCTAATTTTGGTCAGAATTATTCTCAAAATTTGAGTCACCCACAACGTGGGAACCTTGAATCTGGTCAGAAAACTTCGAAGGGATACCCACAACGTGAAAATGCTAATTTTGGTCAGAATTATTCTCAAAATTTGGGTCATCCACAACGTGGGAACCTTGAGTCTGGTCAGCAAACTTTGAATGTAAGTCCGAATAAGGGGCGGTGGGAAGATCAGCATCATAGTATTCCCCAACGTGTTGGCCCAAACCAATGGAATTCACTAGTTCAGAATGGTAATGTTAGCCAGTTGAATAATCAGACTCAGAATCAAGGGCAATTTGTGAATAATCAAGAACCCACCAAGACTGATGATTTATTTAGGTTGTGCCAGGAGGGAAAAGTCAAGGAAGCTCTTGAATTACTGGATGAGGAGGTACATGCTGATGCTTTGTGTTTTAGTGCACTTTTTGAATTATGTGGGAAGTCGAAGAAACTTGAGGATGCAAAAAAAGTGCATGATTACTTTTTAAGATCAACATTTAGGGGTGATATCGAATTGAATCATAAGGTGATCGAGATGTACTCAAAGTGTGGGAGTATGGTAGATGGGCGGAGAGTTTTTGATCATATGGTGGTTAGGAATATGGATACTTTTCATTTAATGATACATGCATATGGAGCAAATGGTCTGGGGGATGATGGGTTAGCGTTGTATGAACTGATGAGAACTTCAGGGTTTCAGCCCAATGAACAAACTTTTGTTGCTGTTCTAGCAGCATGTGCTGGTGCTGAAGCTGTGGAAGAAGGTTTTATACATTTTGAATCAATGAAGACCGAGTATGGAATCACCCCGGGGATTGAGCATTACTTGGGGCTTATAGATGTTCTTGGAAAGTCTGGGCATGTCACTGAGGCTTTGGAGTACATTGAGAATCTGCCATTTGAACCCACTGCTGCAATTTGGGAGTCTTTGATGAATTTTGCTCGAATGCATGGAGATATTGATATGGAGGACCATGCCGAGGAGTTTTTGATTGGTCTTGACCCTTCGAAGGCTCTTACTAACAAGATCCCTACACCACCACCCAAGAAACAATCTGCAATAAATATGCTAGATGGTAGAAACAGACTTAGTGAGGTCAGGAATCCAACCTTTTACAAGGATGAAGAAAAGTTGAGGGATGCAAATAAAGAGCAGCGTTATGTGCCAGACACCAGATACGTTCTTCATGACATCGATCAGGAGGCAAAGGAACAGGCTTTACTTTATCACAGTGAAAGATTGGCTATTGCATTTGGTCTAATCAGTACACCAGCAAGGACACCTTTAAGGATAATCAAGAACCTCCGTGTATGTGGTGACTGTCACAATGCCATCAAGATCATGTCCAGGATTGTCGGGAGAGAAATGATAGTTAGAGACAATAAACGTTTTCATCATTTCAAGGATGGCAAATGTTCTTGTGGTGATTACTGGTGAGGATACTTCTGTTGTTGACTTGGAACTTCCACCAAGGAATTGCTTCCATAGCTGTAGTTATGTTGAGATATCTGAAATGATTCAGAATGTTAGAGGAGATGATAATTGAAGCCAACAAACATTTTCATCCTTTCAGTTTTTGTGAAGATTACTGGTTTTGTAATTTTAATGGTGAATGACGCTCCCTAGTTTTTCTCTGTTATATTTTGTTTGATTTTAAAATCTCTTTATGTTGCAAATTATTATTAGCATTCAGGTTTTTAATCAATAAATTACCTAGATGTTGTTCTTAGTTTGCGCTATTCTGCGACTAAATTTTAGGACTTGGCTAAGAAATACATTGTGTGATTGATGGCGAAACTGTTATTTTTTAATTTTGAAATCAATATTTGGTAGCATTTATATATGTTAAATGTAATTGATGTTATGAAGGCCTCTAAGGAGTCCAAGTGATTAATAACTTCTCTGTTTAATTTACTGTTTTAAATTTTAACGTTTATGCTGTGTTTGATACTTTCATTATGTAAATTTGGTTCAACCCTGTGTTCATTTTTGTCTTGAAGAGCGTTACTAATTGTTCCCTCTCTTAAAGTTGAAATTGTTTTCTTTGGTTACCTCGTGCTTTTTGAATTTAATACTTGTGTTGGTATTATTTTTCCCAACGTGTTTTTAGAAAGCTGGAGAGCTGAGACCTCTATAGACTAAACAATGAGTACTTGAAAACACAAAATGTGCTTTGGCAAATTCTAGTTTTTGTGTAATGCTTGGGCTTTCACATTCATTCAGAGAGGTGGTGTTTATTTCTTGATGAGATGCGAAGTTCTAATGAATAACCTGGTGAGATAGCTTGAATGAATTTATTTTGTCAATTTTGTTTGGATTTAACATGGCGTTGTTCTATGTTATACAAGAGTACAAGTGTTGGAAACTTTATTTTTGTGTAAAAAATTGACAAAATTATACTATACTTGTGTCGAATTTTTTGAGACACCCATATCCTTTAGTGTGAAAATTTGACAAAATTAAACAATACTCGTGTCTAGTTTTTTGAGGTACCCATGTCCGATTGGACACTATCCGAATCCGTGTAACTAGAGCATTTATGAAATTAGTCACACATGCAGTTTTGTTATTATTATGACCACTATGCACTCTAGTTGTTAATGTATTCAGTATTTTGATACAATTGTTCTTGGGACTTTGGTGTGATTGCTTCTCTTGATAGAGCTATTCTTATGATCTTCTTCCAAGTGCTAATGCAGATTTTGCTGGACTGTAGCCAACTAATCTTGTTATGCTGATTATATGTTGGGACATATTTGTTTTGCCTTCTGATTATATCTGCTGCATGTTGATTCCGCTCTCTGACTGTTAATTCCTATGCAAAGAACTATTAAATTCATAACTTGGAACAACTGTTCTTATAATTCCTCTAGTTGAAAATTCTATTAAGATTCATATGCACGGAATTTAGCAGGACAACGAGTATACCAGTTCCCATGTCCCAAAATCAGCACTGATAACAAGTTCCAAAGACAACCAAAATTTGTAAAACAGTAAATATATATGATGCAGCATACTGGGGATCTTGTCCGAGCAAACAAAGACTTTATATGCACTGATCTGAGGTTCTGTCTATCGGCTGCTTTGCATGTTAGCTGATGCTATATAGTTTCCGACATAAATTTCAGGATTCCAAACCCATGTTGCAGATATCAAATCATATTGTTTGAAAGGCCTCGTAAAATCTGTCCAAGTTGGGATTCATTATACCTAGAGTTTTGAAATGTATCACTCCCTCTGCAGTACGTAGGAAATTTAATTGAGAAAGATGGATGATGAAATTAATTTAAATACAAGGAATAAATTATATGTAGGAAACTTAGTTGAGAAAGATGGATGATGAAATTAATTTAAATACAAGGAATAACTTATATGTATATGTAGCAAATTCAGCGTGGCTTGTAATAAAAAAGGACTGCATTCCATTTGTCAATAAGCAAGGAAAAATCAAATGTTGTAATTTGAATTAAACAAATGAAAGAATATACCTTTTGCCTTTTTGAGCTCTCCGGAGAGGGATCATCGCTATGCCTACGCAAGGGGGTAATTCTATCCGAATTCTCTTGAGCCTGCACATATGTACAATAATATTTAGACAATTGATCCATCAGGTGTATATCTGTTTTAAAACCAGTGATCCGAGCTGTGCACATTTGGATCATCCAATTTGGGGGAGGGGAGGGGAGGGGAGGGGAGGGAGGGGAGGGGGGGGGGGATAAAGTGTCTTTAACATTTGATAATATTATGAAAAAACTTACTTGCTCGGAAGAAACTTCTGTGGTTCTATCTTCTATAACATACCCTCCCTCAACTGACATATTATTTGTCCCGGTTGCATTTTGAGATATAATGGGCATGATCTCACGTAGCAAATTAGACAACAAAGTTCCTTCATCACTAGCTCTTGGTGCTGCCTCCTGAGAATTAGCAGCATGAACTGCTTCCACGTTCCCATTGATGGGCATGGTACTACCCATTCCATAAAAGTTAGTTTCGTGGATCTGCTCACTAGCTAAAAAACTTCTGAACAATTCATCAAGTCTGTTGTGATCCATTCTGCTGAGAAACTCTGCAGAAAAAATTGAAGAAAAAAAACATTAATATCAAAAAAATATAATGTGCTCTTCTACATTAATAGTGCTTTCTTTTCTTACCTTTTTTAAATTAAAAAAACATTAAATCATACAAATAGAAGTATTTGTTTATATGTTATGAGTAAAAATTTGGTAGAATAAAAATTAGTCAGTGTACTGAGAGTAAGACTACTTTAAAAGTGATGGACCCCGGCCATAAAATGTGTAGCAACACATCTCCAACATTTTTCTCCCACTAATAATATTTTATAAACACTAATCACATCTATAGAAACTAATAAAACCAGGAATTCAAAGTAATTTCAGGGTTACCATCAGCTCTGGGGACTTCAGTGTTTTGCTCATGTGAGGCAGCATCAGACTGTTGTGCAATATCAACACCATGAGGGGGAGGTTCATCAGAGGCATGACCTCTAGTACTATCTAAATTTCCAGGATTTGCATGCTGAACTCTTGCAAGAACCGGATAGAATAACCCCATAGAACCAGGAGATGAATTAGAGGGCGCACTACCACCAGAAGCAGGAATGGCAGTTACGACAGTTCTGAGAGGTACTACCCGCACTTCAGACCTTCTAATGGAAGGTGAACTTCCAGCGGCTCCTACAGTGGCTGGCTGAGCAGAATTTTCATTTCCAGGAGCTGCTGGATTGGTTTGCCCTATAGGCTGTCCAACAGGCTCCCTTGGATTTGCAACAGATGAATGCATTACTGAACCTAATAGTTATTGACAACCATGAAATATAAGACGGAATCAAGTATCACAAATAAGAGGAAATGACACATAAAATAATTAGGAACTTTGCACATGGAGGGCCAAGCAGAAAAGTATGGAACCATATTTGGTTGGTAGAAACCCAAGATAAAGTGACCAGATAGGATTCACTCTAATATTCTTTCGAAACATCGACTCAAAACAAAAGGGAAATATGCAGAAAGGTCCCTCGAGCACATATTGCATATCCATTAGTATTACATAATTGAAGTGATCCAAGTGATTCTAAGAGTCTAACATGCTTCTTCCCTTACAACCCTGACTTAAACATGACCCCAAAAAATAACGATGGAGCCCATAATAGAGAAATACAAACAACATCGAATATGGGGAGGATGCGCATTGACCAACGTCAGCATTGGATGAGTTGTTTTATGATAATGCTTGTTACTTGTTAAGCTCAAAGTAATGCAAGGTTTGTAACCAGCAAAAGGAAGAACTCTAGACTAGAAAAACAACCATACCTGTTCGTATTCTGATATCAATGTTCCTTGGAAGAAAACCAGAAGAACCAACAGATCCACTAGATAGCCCAGGTCCAGGTTGTACAGTTCCCTCAGGAATTGCCCCAAAACTTGCTCCAGGTTGAAATGGAAGTGGCTGCCACAGTTCAGATAGGAGACATGGGAAACATAGAAGAAAAGGAAAACCTAAACAGTAAATATGTTTTAGCAAACAAACATAGAACTTTGATTTATAATAATACCTGAACCATTATAGGATTCGGACCAGATGTAGATATGAACACAGCAGGTCCAGCATTAACAACAGCATCAGCCTGACAAAGAAATGAATCAAAATTGTTGTTTATGGTTATCTAATCTAATTTTTTACATATGCTTCCTTCCCCGACCACACAAAAATAGAAACAGAACCACTCCAATGCACACATGATAGATTCCAAATCCCATTGAAGCCCTACATAAAAAGGGGTGGGGGAACTAAACACACCGGTGTTTGGCCGACCCGAAGTGTCATGGTTGTACGACCAAGCTCAAGTAGCAAAGCACCCAAGTTTTGTAAAAGAGTTCCTATTCTCATAGCATTGGATTGAATTCTAATCCGTGCCACAGGATCAGTCACACTTGCATGGTCCTCTATTTGCCTTGTAAGTTGCTGCAGAAGGGTAAAATAACATTTCCATAAGGTATTTACAATTAAAAATATGAACATGGGATATGGAATAGATTTTAAATTCAATGATACTGTGCCATTACATTTCTATGGTCATGATAACTAGAGACCTCTACCACCAAGCAAAACCACACTGGTAGGCATATTTCCGTGGATGTGGCAAGGGAAATCTAGCCTCAAAAACAGTTTTTCTGCCAGAAACCCCTTTCCCCAAGCTTATAACAATCTATACTTCTAGTGCTCGAGTATGTACAAGAAGATGCTTGTGATAAACCCAAATTTCTATTCTCTGTTTTATTTTCTATTTGTCCACAAACTTGGAAGGGAAGGTGTAAAGGAATTAAAAAATTTATGTTTCAACTTTATGAAGGGAGGCGACTATCAGTCTCAAGATGCAAATTTAAATTTTAAGTCCTAAAAAGTAGCAAATGATGTTGTTCTCTTTTTATGTTTAGCAAATGGCGGCAATATTAATTGTAATCAATTAACAAGTGGGTAAGGATAACAAATGCAATGTGAAAAGAAGAAAAAAATTGTTTGCAAGCTCAATAAATCATAGTTCATATTTTGGAGAAGCTCTTTCAAACACTGTTCAAATTAGCATTTAGCATATTATAATAATCTGAAGAAACTATTTTTTAGAGTAAAAGGCCATACCAATAAACATTCTCCAGCTTGTTCATTAAGGAATTGTCTTGTAGACAGCATAACTTCTGCCAAGGATGCTGGTGTTGGTAGCCCTCTATGCCTGGCAGCAGAACCTGACACAGCATCTGGATTTTGTCCATCACTATCCTGACCAACTGCATCTTGAGAAGGATTGCTCTGATCTCCGGCTACCAAGTCCAAAATCAAACAACTCAGTTAAATTCTTGAAATTGCAAATAATCATGGTATTAACAAGGTCAACAATAGAGGATATTCCTGACCATTGGCACTCAATTCTTGCCTCATATGGCTCAAATACTGGGACAAAGTTGTCAACGAATCAGGGATTACCTGCAACATAAACGTGAAGATGTTATAATCAACTTCAACAAAGAAACATATGAAGCCATTAGCACCCCACAACAAACTTCAGGAACTCCATTTGTTTACATGGTATTCTCGGACATAAAAGTTCTTACAGTATGAGGATGATAATGTAATTCTGTATCAGATTATACAATTACAATTCACAAAAACTAAGTAACGAAGCTTAGTGAAGAACGCAATGAGAACAGGGTTTTACCGGAGGCTGCATAGAGTCCAGAGAAAAGGCAGCTGGATATGGAAAACCACTCCTTGTAGCAGCCTGGTTAGGTTGCTGTCTGCTATAATTTCTCGACCCAGCAGGACCAGTTGTTCTTGAAAATCTTTCTAAACCAGGAGCCTACCAGAATTTATAGAATATGAATAATTTTTCCAGATATACAAGTAGCATTCTGAAACACTAATTAAGCAAGATAACAATGCAACTAACAAGCTTGAATTGTTGGTCCAAGACCTCACCACTAGGTCTATTCAAAAACCCAACCAAACAATAACCTGAGTGAGACTACCTTCATGGTTTTTGTCACACCCCCAAATCCGGGTCTCTTTGAGCCCCTGATTTGGTGCTGACAACACAACTTCGGCTATTATATCTACCAATAATTCTATTGGTTTAACTAGTCTATTTACAGGCATTACATCAATTTGTTACCTCCATCCCTGAATCGCACATCTTTCCTTAATATTCACTAATACTATACTTGATAAAAACTCATTTAATTAAAAACGTAACATCATACTCTTTATTCCAGAATCGTAAACTTTACAATTTTCGTTTACATCTCAAAATCATAAAAATTACAACTTATTTTAACGCATTAAATATGCAACTCCTCCAACCCTACTCTCCTCTTGAGTATTCCATAACTCCGATCCAACACTAAACCCTTCTTCTCAACTTTATCACCATTTATCTATCCTAGACTTTCAATATTAACAACCAGTCAGTTCCCAGGAAAGAGAGGGCTTTCTGTTAAAGCGGTGCTCAATTAGACAACTCATTTCCTCGACAAAACTTTTTAGACATTGTCATTAATGTTAATCTAGCATAGTTAAATGACTTCTACATCTACTAGCTTAAATGTAAAGTACACTATACATTTTTATAATAATTCCCAACTCTTTTAATTAAATCTCCAAAGTTATTACAACTTTTTCTATTACAAATAAAGAAGAACAATTATGTACTCTTTAATTTTCCCGTTCTACTGCCAAACAATTCTGTTAATATTTCCTTAACTGCAAATGAAACATATTTGCAAGAATGAACATAAGATAGCTCAGTAAGTATAACACAACACATAAGAGAACTCACACTTCTCTGATTCAAAGGGATGAATAGCTCAACAAAAGATCTCAACTGATGGGGACTCCAAGTCAAAAACAAAGAAGAGATTAGTTATATTTATTATTTAGAATTTTTATTATAATGTGATTTATATATGTAGGCATTCGAGATTTCATTTTCTTGTTACTAACCATGCAGGAGGGCAAAAGTGTCTTTTTCCACTTCGGTGACAGCCCCGGAGGATTACAACATCAAACCACGGAGACAGACTCGTGAGACATCAAATCAAACCCCGGAGACAACCCCGAGGGGAGACATCATCACAGCTTATACCCCGGAGACAACCTCGGGAGGGCAAAAATGTCATTTTGCCAAACACAACATAGAACACAATCATCTGACTGAGGATAGGCTCACAAAGAACCACCGCAGCAATCCCAAGTGCAAACTATGCAAGACAACTCCACAGACTTCCTTAGGATACTTGAAGAAGATGTTCTAGTCATCGACCCATCTTCCCATATTCAAAAATGGTCAAGCCTGATGTCATTTCATAGTCCTCTAAAACAGCTTTCCGGAATGGTATGGCAGATCTCCCAACTATTCCCGGATTGAAAGGAACAAGTTTCCCAGCGCACAGCAAGGCGAATGGCTAGCTGGCATCTGCCTAGGGATAGTTTTTCCCCTTTTTCTCTACCTTCCTGAACTCAGAATTGGGTAAATAATATACCATTGTGAAGCTATCGGAAAGAGCTTTTCGAAATGATATGGCACGTCTTCTAACTCCTCTCGAATTGAGAGCGCAACATGAAAACCTGACTTAACGAGATGAAAATCGAGTAAGTGGGGACCCACTTTAAGGCTGTCGTAGGTCTACCGGCGGCTGCCTCTAGTAGACCTGCGGCTCCCCCTTTTTCATCTATAAATGGACGAGTTTGCAGCTCATTTAGGAGGAGATAGGAAGCTAGAGAGAAAGCATTCTAGAGAGAGTTCAGTTCTAGAGAGTGAACTTATATACATATAAACTCTGTTATATCAACTTTTCACCGGTTGAAATCAAGTTCTAGCAAGCTTTCAGCCGTTTATTTGCAAATCTCGCGTCATATTGTAAGATCTTCTCAGATCTGTGCTAGTTTACTGCTTTAATATATATATAAAGGCTATATATATATATATATATATATATATATATATAGAAAAATGATCCATAGAATACATTAGCTATTAGGAATGTTTCAACTAAGCTGAAATTAGAGTTAATGGCTAAGATGAGGGCTCAGCCGCTAGAGGGAGTAGCGGCCAGCAATAAATATTAAAATCCTCTCTACTGACCGCTAGAGGGAGTAGCGGCCAATCAATACGATGACGTTTTGACTGGCCGCTACTCCCTCTAGCGGCCAGCAAATAGGATTTTAAAAATCGTGGGATGTAAGGGAATTTGGCCCAGCCGCTAAAGGGAGTAGCGGCCAAGCGTTTCCCTGATCTAAACTAAGTCTTGTATACTGCTTGCGTTTGCAGTTTGCTGCTACAGAGAGACGGCGCTGCACAAAGAGAAGGAGAAGGGTTTGCTGCTAGCTTCGAATTTGGCCCATCAATCTCAACTTCAACCGGTAAAGTAAGTGTCTTTCAACCTAATATGCTTTTGTAAATATCTTTAGAAACAAAATAGACATTGAATGATAGTATTTTGCTAAATATCTTAAAAATTATTGCTATATTAAAGCATGGTATATAAGTGATAAATTTAGTATTATTATGTGTGTATGCAAATTGGGTGGTAGGTATACGTCTATGTATACAAATTATGTGTATAAATTGGGTATTTTCTATATATAAAATATTAGTATGTATATTTTTTTTAGTATTATATATGCATAAATTGTGTTAAATGTTTTATTGTTGTTGGTTATTTCTCGCAAAAATTGTCATTTTGTTATAAAATGTAAATACACTTGCATTATTTTTGTATTATCGTTCTTGTTTTGTATTATTTTTGGTCAATTATTTATTTAGACATTGAATGAAGTTTTATTGTTATTGATATTTGTAGGTAAATATGGACAATTGGCTGCCTGGACCCATTGATCGCAGTATCCTTTATGCTCAAGAAAAGCATGTATCGGAGGATGTGTGGAATGGGATTGAAAGGGGTACACTGATGTCAAGCCAATCTACTTCAATTATATATGATAAATGGTAACTTACCAGCCAACAAAAAAAATTATTAGAGACGTGGGGGTTTAGGGGGTTTAGATATCTGGCAGTAGTAACCAGAACAGATGTCAGTCTTATATCTGCTTTGATTGAGAGATGGCAGCAAGAGACAAATACATTTCATATGAAATGTGGTGAAATAACAATAACATTGGAGGATGTCCATTTCATTTTTCGTTTGCCAGTATTGGATAAGCCCTTAACTTGTCCTTCATTTGATGCTCCATTAAGTTATTTTAGGGAAATCTTTGGGGATGAATAGGCTAGGGAATGGAATAATGTCAAAAAAAGACGTGATATTTCCTTAGTTTGGTTACATAAATTTTTTTCCAAATGTCCAGATAATGCAAGTAGAGATGTGGTTGGTATGTATACAAAGGCACATGTCCTTTGGCTATGCGGGGGCGGGGGCGGGGGCGGGGGCGGGGGCGGGGGGAGGGGGGTTATTTCCCACAAGGTCAAAAAATACTGTACACCCTAGGTACATGTATTTTATTTATGATTCAAACAAGACTGCCACATATGCATGGGGTGCCGCATGTTTGTCATATTTATATCGGGGTCTGTACACAACATCTATGAAAGAGAGTAATTATGTCAATGGTTGTGTGACCTTGTTACAAATTTGGGCATACGAGCGTTTTTTGGTTGGAAGACCTAACCCTAGGCCAAATTCTTGGGTCCCTAGAGCAACAACATGAGCGTACTCCGCCAAACATCAATATGGTGATAGGCGAAACGATCCCCATCACCATCTATCTTTCTATCGGGTCGAATTTGATAGGCAACCTCAGTGGGAGGTAGTATGGCGGCCATACCAGCGATGGGATGATGATTGGAGGTACTATAACTATGAGGCTAGATTGGCAGGATCCGGTCAGGTCCCATTGATTCATTTTGATATTGTCGAGTATCAAATGCCCGACCGGGTAGTGAGGCAATATGGGTATATCCAAGGCATTCCGTCCCCAGCTGAGAGAAATGATGCTTTGAGACAACCCATAGAACAGTCATTTGAGCCACCAGATTACATACAAATGAGAAGAAAATACATTGATGAGTGGGAGCTATATATGGAAAGTTTCGAGGGAGAAGTTCATGAGGTTGCGAAAACTATCCCTATGGATACATACTTCAAGTGGTACAAAAAAATTACCCGATGACACTTGCACCGCCCTTGACGCGAAGGAGATTCCAACACTACCTACGAGCCTCGTTCTGTATATATTCAACATTGTATGGTTAGCATGGTAAGCAAGTTAAAGTTTTACAAATTATTCAATTAATATAATATATTGCTTATTTATTTGATGTAATCTACTGTATTCTTCGATACTAATTTATTTTGTTTGTTTTCTTATTTTATGTTATTTTTTGCATAGATTGAGGGCGCAAAATCTCTTCTCGACAAAATTTTCAAGTTCAAGAAAGACTTTCCTCCCGAATACAATAACATGAAAGAGGGTTGGGATCAACTATATGAGTTGTATGATGCGGATGTCAGGGGTGGGGAGGGAGGAGTATATGTGGGGTGAACAGACAGATAAGCCCACCCCTGCGCTTGAGGTCGATGTATACATCCCTACCACCCAGGCTACTTGTAATTGTCCCAAGTTACTCATCTTACGTACGAGGGTGGTTCTTCGTTTATTGGCAATGATGTTCCAGTAGAAGCATATGGACCTAAAGGGTCTATAACAAAAAGACTTCGTGGGCCAAATATAGGAATGATCAACGAGAACTTCTTCTCCCCAACTCCCCCCAATCATCTTCAATTTCCCATTTTGCACCGTCAACTTTGGTACACGTTGACTCACCAAGATATGAATCCTTTGCAACCCGGAATTTTGATATACGAGCATGTGATGGACGCATATATGTGCCTTCTGCAGGATCAGGAAGCCAAATATCAGAACAAGGGAATACAGAGATGGGCAAAATTTGGCTTCATGCCCTCCTTTTCCATGCACTTGGGAAAAGGTGCCTTGTCAACTGGGGAGCAAATTCGTGATCTTTTCTGCCAGTCATATGTGACACCTCAAGTGGGACCGCCGATACATCAGTGCGACTTTATCTTCATGCCTATATGTATCCCAAGTAACAGTCATTTCATATTGTTAACCTTTTCGGTCTCAACATGGAAGGTTTCTATTCTCGACCCGCTATATATTGACAAACCGCTCATGAAGTTATCCGAAATGTACAAAGATTACATCGATGTCGCGGTACGTGACATTTTGTTTTTAATACAGTCAGTTAGTTTCCCCGCAATATATGTACGTACTACTGTCGTTATTGTTATTGTAGATACAATTGATACGGAAAAAAGCACCTTTACCCCACTGTGGTTGTAGTGTTTTTAAGCAATTAGCCACTGTGCTTTTAAAATATTCAATTAGCCCACTGTACTTTTTAAAAATGTTCAATCAAGCAATTCCGTCTAATTTTGCTAACGAACGTTAAAAAATTGGGAGGAAAAAACACCTTTATCCCACTGTGCTTTTAAAATATTCAATTAGCCCACTGTACTTTTTAAAAATGTTCAATTAAGCAATTCCGCCCAATTTTACTCACGGACGTTAAAAAATTGGGTCAATTTTCCTACGTGGCTTTAAAAAATAAAATACAAATTGGGCCAATTTTGCTCACGGACGTCATTTGTATTATTTAATATTATTTAAATGGGATGAATAATATAAGAATTGAATGTAAAAATATTATTTAATACTAATATTTATGTCATGTACGTAATTTAAGAGTATTTAAAGATTTAAATTTTATTAACATATCCAATATGATCAATAACATTGTTTTATTATGATAAATGATAATAATAAAATTTAAATTTCTTAATTTTTTCTTAAATTATGTAGTATATGATTGTTAGATAAAAAATTTATTTAATATAATTTATTAGTATTTTGTTACATATGTCGTGATGTTGTGGTTTTTAGTTTTGGTAATTTCTAATTAAATTTTATCCAATATTCTCTTAAATTACGTACATGACATAAATATTAGTATTAAATAATATTTTTACATTCAATTCTTATATTATTCATCCCCAATAAAAAAATAAAATACAACTTGGGTCAATTTTGCTCACGGACGTCATTTGTATTTTATTTTTTAAAGCCACGTAGGAAAATTGGCCCAATTTTTTAACGTCCATGAGCAAAATTGGACGGAATTGCTTGATTGAACATTTTTTAAAATTACAGTGGGCTAATTGAATATTTTAAAAGCACAGTGAGGTAAAGGTGCTTTTTCCCCCCAATTTTTTAACGTCCTGTTAGCAAAATTGGACGGAATTGCTTGATTTAACATTTTTAAAAATTACAGTGGGCTAATTGAATATTTTAAAAGCACAGTGAGGTAACAGTAGCTAATTGCTTAAAACACTACAACCACAGTGGGGTAAAGGTGTTTTTTCCCCAATTGATACAGTTGATATTGCGAATGGGTAACCCGTTCGGTGATTGGCCTCGTACACCCCCAAAGGTGCAGACAACAAAGGCTCGACCTATGCAGGACAATTATTACGATTGCGACATTTGTTTGCAAGTATGTTGACTGCCTCGTGCAGGGCAATATTGACCTTGGCAAAGAAAAATGGTCAATGGATGATGTATCAGTCTTTAGGTATAGAATAGCTTATGAATTGTTCAAATGTAATGCTAGAGAAATACCGAAAGACCAAATTATTTAGAGGTTAATCTTGAACATGTAATATTTTAGTAATATTTTATATGGATTGGATGAAAGATATTTTAACTAATGGTGGTATTTCATTGGGTGATTTTGGTATTGATCATGTGTTTTAATAGGTTAATTTGTTATATATATTGTTTGCATGTTGGTGATTAAGTCGTTTAACAGGTATGGGTTGGTATCCTGCTTGTCAACTGGTGCCAAATGCTTGTATGGTGGCCGCTAGAGGGAGTAGCGGCCAACACTTTTTAGAAAAGTGATGGCCGCTACTCCCTCTAGCGGCCAGCATACAGGCATTTAGCACAAAACCCTTACGGCCAACATCCGGGAAATCATTGGCATCACACCCTCAGCAGTAACATGCAAACATTTACATGGAGTCCAGAAAAATACAAACATTCCAACATTCTGATTAAATTACAAATGATTCAACATTCTGATTATAAAACAAACATTTCAACATTCTAATTAAATTACATCTCCATAATCACTCAAGAACAAAAACACTTGTAAATTCCAAATAAACACATAACGAGACATTAATTATCTTTAGGTCTAGGAAGTCCTAACACCCTATAATGATTGCGCTTGTCATGGTTAGTTTCAAATCCACATATTGCACATTTTCGGTGAGACTTACTACCCATCTTTCAAGGGAACTTTTTAATCTTGATATTCTTTTCCGACCCTTTGTCTGAGAAGCAATTGGTGGCAAATACTCTTGTTCTTCCTCATCAACCTTATACTCTTCATCATCATCATCATCTTGCAATCCCATATTCTGAGCTGCATGTAATTCTGCGCGGTCATTATCATCGTCTAGTATGTCTATCTCATCCGGGTCATATTGATCAATAAGGGCTTTTCCCCTTGCATTTTGTTGTAGTATTGCCTTGTAGCCTCTAACTGAGCAAGCCGCTTTACTAGCTAACTCTTGAAAATCACTCATCAAATGATTGTACCGCATTGATTGGTTTTTTTCTAAGTCTGCACTCATTGGAGAAACCATTTCCTCTTCACCATTACTCCTATTAGCATCTCTTGTCCATCGAGGAACGATCATGTATTCGTGCAATACTCTTGAAGCTTAAGAATCTCAGTATGTGTCTGCAAATCTGACCAAAATGTGAGAACATTTGACAAGTACATGTTATCGACCCCCTGACAATTATTGACAACTTGCCGATATCTCCGACTATTTTCAATTGCATCTTCCATGTACACTGCATAGACCTTTGCATCAATAATGCACAGCTCGCTAACTTTTTTGATGTTATACTTAAAAGAATCCACGAGCTCTTTTTGAAAACGTCTAAACATCTCTTTTGTATAACATTCAGAAACATGTACTTCCAACGATGTTCCTAAAACCAAACTACGTTTTCAATGCTTTGTTACATAATCAGCCTTTCTCTCTCTGTTGAATTGTTTTTCAATAGCCTTCTGAGTCTTGACGACAAAATCTTTCATGCCTGTTGAAGCATTCACATAAGAATCAAAAAAATGGTTCATACCTTCGCTTCTTCCGGTGGTTGTCATTCCTGCAGCAAAATATCTCTGTGTATGCACTTATCCATTTCTCCTTCACATCATACAAACTTATGAGTCATTCATTTTGAGACAAATCATATTTTCTCATAAGTATTTCCCAACGCTCTTCAAACTCGCCGATGGAATATGAATTATACACACAGTTGTTAAAATCATCTTTGAACGATGGGTGTTCCGCATAAACATGATGTAATTTTTCTGAAAATTTATTGCTAATATGCCAAGAACACAATAAATGACGAGTGGATGGGAGTACCCTACCAATAGCATTGCTCATGGCTTTATCTTGGTCAGTGATGATGGTTACAGGAGCTTTGTAATCCATGGCTTCAAACCACGTCTCTAAGACCCAACTGAAAGTATCTTCTGTCTCATCCCTTAACAATGCAAATCCAAATAAAACAGAGTGATAATGGTAGTTGACCCCGGTAAATGAAACAAATGGCATATTGTACCTATTTGTCCTATACGTAGAGTTAAATGTAACCACGTCTCCGAAACGTTGATACATAAATCTTGATCAGGCGTCTACCCACAAGATACAAGCTATGCGATTGTGTTCACCTGATTTGACACGAAAGAAAAATTTACTCGCACTGCTAGAATCAAATTTTTTTCAGATAATTAGCTGCTACTTGTGCATCATTTTCATCCTCCAAGTCACGCCTTAAATCCCTAACTACATTACGAACATCTTTATCACTAAAACCTACATTTTGCATTCATCCACCTATTATGCTCAAAACATTCATCATCCTACTTGGTCCAATACCCGCCTGATTTAATGTGTCAATTAATTTTCTTGCTACCGGTGTAATATTTCTCTGTGTCAATCAAATCTACTTTGGTAGGTGTCACTAACTGATGATTGTGATCCAACTCAATAACCGAAATACGCCAGTTATCTTCTTTCTTATTGTGGACAACATAAATTCTAGTTTTGCATAGTGTTCAACCAATTGTGTCTCGTTGTCTTATTTTTTTATCGTTATCACATTCATCATTACTGTGAGCATGTTTACGACTCAAAGCAATCCTAATCTCAAATCCACTTTTTTGGGCATAGGATCTATAAAAATTTTCAGCTTCTTCTAATTTATAAAATAATTAACCAACATAAGGAACCATTACCTTTGTACTACTACTTTCACCATCATTAACATACTCCGATTCATTTCTATATTCTAAACTAGCAAAAGATTCAGAAGAGCTAGATAAAAATATATTTGTAGCAATCATGAAAGCCATCGATGAAGACTTGCCAAAAATTTATCGCACAAACAAGTGATTTCAGAACTATCAGATTCTTTCCGAAGCTATATTTTTGCAGTTGTTTAGCATTTGGATAGGAATGGAGTAAAATGTTAGATCTATGTTGGAAGATAAGGTGAATTTGGCCGCTACTCCCTCTAGCGGCTGGGCCAAATTCCCTCACAGCCCACGATTTTTAAAATCCTCTCTGCTGGCCACTAGAGGGAGTAGTGGCCAGTCAAAACAGTCGTCGTTTTGACTGGTCGCTACTCCCTCTAGCAGCCAGCAGAGAGGATTTTAACATTTATTACTGGCCGCTACTACCTCTAACGGTTGGGCACTCATCTCAGCCATTAACTCTAATTTTGGACGGCTGGATGACCATTAGTTGAAACAGTCCTAATAGCTAACGTATTCTATGGATCATTTCCCATATTATATATATATATATATATATATATTGCTTGGTTGTGCATAGATCTAATTTTTTACAGTTCATTTTGTGTAAATAGTTGACATTTCCAGTGTTTTGACTAGATCTATCCTAGATCTAGTATTTAACTGGTGCAAAAGCTTCATAGCTTGACCCATTGAGCTAGATAGGCATAGATCTAGGTAGATCTAGTTTATTTTCAAGTTTTTGTAAATATTTTTGCTACCACGCTATCCTAGATCCATATCTAAAGGAAGCGGGAAGCTTAACTACCCGCCACGTAAAAGGATTTAACCGATAAATCACTTGTTTAGCGGAGTTAGAAAATTTATGTATATATTATGCTGAAATATACATCGTGCAAGATTTTAAATGATATTATGTGAGCTTAGGAACCATAGGGTTGTAAATCCAATCAATGGATTTAGATCCGGTTCCCATGATGACTTGTTTAAGTTGTACAGCCAGCTTGCAATACATTGTACATGTAAATCTTGGGTCTTAAAACGGTATACGGATTTAAGGCCCCAAAATAATAAAATCATGTATGTTATGCTCGGGCTTACTTCGATGGCTTTCATGCCCACAAGGAGCCCGACCCTTGTAGTTAATACTTTTGATTTAGCCTTCAAAGATGCTTCTATCTCGATTAAAATCAAATCAAGCCGCTTCTAGAATAAAATTAGAAGTATCAAAGAGCCTCGATTCTTATTTGGTGAAGGGTTTGAAAACCAGAATTTCAAAACATCACTTTCATATGCTTTATCTGGAAAAATGAACTTTAATATAAATCAAACCCTTTATACATAGGTCCAAAGAGGCACAACACTACTTTCAAAATAAAGCACTTAAGCACCTTTTATAATGTGCTCTACACACACACTTCATGCTTAGGGAATGAAAAAGTCACGGTAACCGTGTTTTACGGAAGTCAGGGATGCCTAACACCTTCCCAACTTAACCAAGTCCCCGAACTCTATGAATCTCGGATTACAGTCCAATTAAACGGAGTCACATATTGGGCCATATTGCGAAAATCTTTCAAAATCCGATTGAGTTGGTACAATCATTTAAACTCATACCAACTGGCGGCTCTGTCTAATTCGTCCCAATCGCATAAAATCAATCTTTTCAAAATCGTCGACATTTATGTCAGTCCTTTCCTAAAACTCACCCTTTAAATAAATTAATCAACGTAGTGAGATATAAAGGGTAAGAAACAACTTGAGAATCGAAACTCTCGGCATCGACATGTATTTTATTTATTAGTGGAATTTAGGATATTAATTAGTGATTAAGAATTATTAATAAGAGTATTTTAGTCGTTTATTATTTATTAGTCTCCAAGTAATTTAGGGTTTGAGACTCTTTAAATAGTAATGTAATCCTCACAAGTTATTAGACTACAGAATGTTGATATTGAAATTGATTATTTCATACCGTAGAGGTATTTATCCATCTTGATGTTGATACGTGGAGTTGATACACTTGAGAGATCCTAGTGATATAAACGTGGAGTTTATATCCTAGTTTATTTTTCGTTAATTCTTCATCACAAATCTGTCCTACATCAACAATTGTTCATAATAGTAAACTGAGGGTTGTTAACCCAAGAACTATTCGTGAGTCATAAGAATTAGGTTGTGTTTGATTACGTATGAATGCCTTTTAATAAACGTGCCTTTGATTCAGTTAGAAGCTAAACTTGTTTGGCAAAAAAAAATTTGCCTCTTAATCGGTAAGACATATAATTCTAAACCATTCAGAGGCACATCTGATTGGGTTGAAATTTTTTTGGACAAAAATAACTTATTCAATATTATAAAATTTCTCTTGTATCCTTCTAATAAAATACACAAATTAAAGAACAAAGCAAAGAAACAGAACCCAGATCAGAAGTGGTGGAGATGAGTCTTGGTCGCAGCCTCTTTGGTCGCATTGATAAAGATCGAGAAAGCAGAGGTAATCAAAAACAGGGAAAATATGAAAACCGAAATCACAACGATGATCTGGGTTAACATCTTCATTCCCATTTTTCATTCTTCTTCACAAAATCACAGCGACTCATTTAACATCTCAAAAAACAACAGCAAACCCAAATGCCCAGACTTAAGAAATTAAAGGTCTGAGCATTTTAAAGAGACTACTTATATATTACACAAGGTTTTTTTTAAAAAAAAATCTAAATTGCTAAGCATAAAGACTCGGCTGAAATTGGTGCAGATCTGTAAATTGACAATGATCGCTGCGAGGTGTTGAAGATAATAATGGCAGGTCACTGTTAAATACGATGAAATTGGTACGAGTGTGGAAGATTTGGTGTTTACTTTCAATTAGTTTTCTCTCTACACATGTATAACAATATATCAATATATATACATATATATGTATATAAAAAAGTATAAGGGATCGATAAAATTTGAAGCGGGTTTGATTTGTGTTTTAAAATATTATTCAAGTCTTTCTAATTACTCCATTTAACACGTTTTTCTTAAATAGCTCATAAGGTTAAAATAGTAAAATACTTTTATTAAGACATTTTGAAAAAATTAGTTATCAAACAACATTTTTTTATTTAAATGCAATTTTAAACAGATGTTCTATATTATTCAGATGTCTTAACTCTTCAGATTTTAATATTCCATTTTATCAAACACAACCTTAGAACTCTCCATTCATCAGAAATAAAGACTTAAGACTCTCTATAGATATTATAATGGAATCAGCCTAATAATATCATAAGTTATGCATAACACCTTCTATACTGACAACTTTCGTTTTCAACAATATAGGTGTCAGTTACCCAACACATAATAAATTCCCCCATGAATAAAGGTTTTTCATTTCAGTTACTAACCTACAGATTCCGTCCCAAAACAATTTGGTTTGACACAATAAACTCAACTCAAATAAAGAATTATAACAATTCAATATCTCATCAATAATTATTTCGATAGGAATAGCTCAATACTAGAGTTAGCCGAATCAAATGACAAATAACTCTTCTCAACAAATCATTTGATTCATTTCACACTATATAATGAACTTCATAATTCAAATAAAGAATTAAATGAATTTCAACAATTTAAAACATATCGTTACACTTTGCTCAAGTACATAAATCGAATGAGTTAGAAAACTTTCTTGATAGTGTCTTCTATGTTTATGCTAAATTTCGTCTTTCGTATGGCCTCTTGAAGTTGCAAGCTTTACGATTATCTTGAATAAGCAAAACTTGATTTTCTAGCTCTCAAATATATGTGATCTTACTATTGATGCAGGACAGATTTAGGGTGAAGGATTAATGGGCAATAAACTAGGATTTAAACTCCACGTTTAAACCTCTAGGATCTCTCAAGTGTATCAACTCCATGTATCAACACTAAGATGGGTTAAATGTTTTTTTGGTCACTGTACTTTAGGTCAACTTACAAATGGATAACTGAACTTTTTTTTAAAGTCAACTAACTGTACTCGACTTTTCTAACAAAAATTTAAATTTCCGTCAGTGGGGTTAAGTTTTTTAACAGAAGTATGACGTGGCAGTGCCACATATGCACCAAATCCTAGTTGGAATATTTTTTTAATAATTTTTTACATGTCTAAATTCACCCATAAAAAGAAAGTACTAATCCAAACCCATAAATAGTCGACCCGACCCGACCCGACCCAACTATTATTACTATAATCTGTTAGAAAAAATATTTACAGAAAATTCATATTTATGTATATAAACACACATATATCAATTACCTTTTCGTAATATCCCCTAAATTACTCTCTTCCTCTTCGCCGCCTATATTACTTTCATTGAAACTCTAACTCAGTGTCCATACATCTTCTCTACAACCTATATCATGGTTGAATATTTCGGTAATATATACATGGTTCAAAGCCTGAATCTTTTTTAATTTCATGTGAGATTTTATTATTTTGGCCATTTAGTTTTGCTAATTTCTTCTGATTTTGGGTTTTTGAATTGAGTTTATCACTTAATCTATTCTATTTTTTCTGCAGATCTGGTGAAAAATCGGGGGAATTCCGAATTGTATCGTCACAGTTTGGAAATTTGTATGGTTTCGTTCTGCTCTTTAATACAAATTTGTATTTATTTTTGAAAAAATGTCGTTTCTTCCCAAAAGTGGTTCGATTCAAATTCCAGAGGTGTGGAATGACAATCTCGAGGAAGAGTTTGCTTTAATTCGTGACATTGTTGATGAATTTCCTTGTATTGCCATGGACACTGAATTTCCAAGAATTGTTCCAGACATTAAAGGACAATGTAGACATGTTTGAAATTGATTCAATTAGGGCTCACTTTTTCGGATGAGGAAGGAAATTTACCCAAATGTGGTACTGATAAGTATTTCATTTGGCAATTCAATTTTCGGGAGTTTAATGTCAATGAGGGACCAATTTATAGTTGGTCGCTACTTAATTCATCACTCGTGTTGGTGACAGTAGTATGATAGCGGTGGTGAAAAGGTGGAAGTGGTGGTGGTGGTAGCAGAACAGAAGATTGAAGGTGAAGATGAAGATGGGTTTTTGTTTAAGTATAATATATTAATAAATTATTAATATATCATAATATTTGCTTTCAATAAATAATAATTATTTGCCTAACATATATAAACATTTATGTAAATAAAATTTTATTTTGAAAAGATTTTTAATTTTAAAATATTTTTAATTTTATAATTTTTATAATCTCCTGAATTATATTTGTTATTAATTATATAAAAAAACATTTGCCATTAATTACAAAATAACTAATTAACTCCTTTTTATTTTTTTAATTTCTACTATGTATTTTTTGCTAAATTTTCTAATTCTATTATAATTTTCTTTCATTTTCCCCTAAATGTATTTCATATTCCCCTTAATTTTAATTAGCTTATTTTAAGTTTTTATATTTTATAAATGGCTTACTTATAAATAAAAATTTATTTGATATTAATTACAAAAATAATTAAATATATTTTTTATTTATTTTCTTGTTTTTTGGCTAAATTTTTAAATTTATATTATACTTTTTAAAAAAAATCATTTTCTTCATAAAAAATTTCCTCCAAATCCGCATAATCACTATCAGCTTTTTTTTACAAATCAGTCGCTTAGGTGTCATTTTCCGTTTAAAGTCGAAGGAATTAACGATTTTTTTAACTTAGTGTTAGAAAAGTCGAGTACAATTAGTTGACTGTAAGAAAAAAAGTTCAGTTATCCATTTGTAAATTAACCTAAAGTACAGTGACAAAAAAAAATATTTAACCCACACTAATATGAAAAAATACATCTATAGTGGGATACCTCTACGGTATGAATAAAATAATTCAGTTCAATGTCAATAGTATGTAGTCTCCATGACTTGTGGTGATTCCATCACTATTTAAAGAGACTCAAAACCTTAATATTTTTTGGAAAACAATAAAAGTATTAAACGACTAAAATACCCTTATTAATAATTTCTAATCACTAATTAATATCCTAAATCCCCACTAATAAATAAAATACATAAATCACATGAACTATTTTTATATTAAACATAATAAAAACTCCAAATAATAAATATAACAAATCTCTTCTTTGTTCTTAATTGTGAGTCCCCATCAACTATGCTCTCTTAGAATTGCTTTGGAATTTAATAAATGTTATTAACATGGCATGAGGGTCTTATTTATAGGCAAACAAGACTTAGGGTATAATGGTCATCACACCACAATCAATCAAAATGGCCAAAAAGGCCAAAAACTGAGCCAATAATAAGTGACCAACAAGGCCAATGGCCTACCAAGCTTGACACTTGCAACCCAAAAGCCACATCTCATCTTTTTATGCCTGACAACACTAAAGCAAATAACTAATAAGCCACATCTTTTCTTTTATTGCTTGACAACAAACCAAGAGCTAGTAAAACTCAATTTGGTGACCAACTCTTCAAAGCAAGTATCAATACTTACAAGCTTTTAAGTATTACATACTTTCATAATAGCCAAAAGTGTACTTTCCCAAAGTTGATTTAGCGTTTTTATGAATAGTGATTTAGCATAATTGCTTTCTTCTTCGTCCAAGTTTATAAAGACCACTAGGAGTTGCTTTTTAAGCCCTTCATCAATAACCAGTTGGTTAATCTTCTTTTTTGTGGTGCAATCAGGACTTTTATGCCCAATCTTTCCACACTTGTATCAAGTTGGGGGTTTTGAAGAACTAGTCACCTTTCGTTTAGATGACTTATGCCTTTTAGGTTGTTCTTCCCTGGTATGATGTTTAGACCTCTTTCGATCTCTCTTTTTAGATCGTCTGCCCTCTTTATGGCTAGTAGATTCTTTTAGAATCTTTTTCTTACGTTTATCTTTTGGGATTTCAACAAGCCCGTATTGCTGACAGAAATCTCCCAAGCTCTTTTTCCTCTGGCTCTTTCTTCGGAGAGTTGTTTCTGTACTCTATGTATGTTACACAGATCAGCTCCTTCAACAATAATTTTTGAAGCTAATTCTCCATAGGTGTATTCGTCCCAGGGGATTACTCTATCATTCTTATTTTTTAACCTTGTTTTGACCCTTTGAGAGAACAAAATAGGTAATCCTTCAATAAACTTCTCTTTCCAGTAATCACTATTGCAATCGTTTCTGACAAAGACTTTGGAGAAGAACGTGTCTCGATAAAATTTAAACTCAGAGAGCGATTTTCACTTTAAATTACTGAGTTGCTCATAAGTCCTTGAGACGATAAGTTGATTACTGCCCACAATGGCGCATGATAGTATCCAACACGGTATATTTACTGCATCTTCGACAAAGATAGGTTCATTCATTGTGGTAACTCCCTTTTGAACCTGAAAGTTGAAAATACTTTCTTTCATCTCGCTGGTCAGGAGGTTATCCCACCAAAGACCTAACTAGCCCACAAAGCCGGATGGTAAAGCTTGAGCAATCCTTTTTTCGGAAGGGTTTTTCGTTCTTGCAGCTTGGGCAAACATGGTCATCTATTTTAGTAGAACTATGATTTGATAGTCTGTGTGGCCATCAAGATTCCACTCACAAATATATTCACCATTGAATTGCATTCCTTCATTAAATGCTCTACCTTCAAATTGAGCATCAATAGGAGAAGGACGATGATAGTAGGGTTGGTTCTTAATGAGCCTATTTAATTATTTGAGAATCCTCTTGGATTTTATTTAAGATCTTATCCAGATCTAATCCATCATTCTTCATAACCGAAATCGAAGGATTTTGGGAGGATGTTGCTATAGATTTTGGCTTTATAGATAACTTTTCCAGTCGATTTTTAAGTTCTTCGAACATATTTGTGGATGTTGATCCAAGTTTAAACTCCTTGGATAACTATGGTGGAGGTTCGAATAGAACCGATCCTAGCTTTTCTTTTTCTATTGACTTTTTCTCCTTTGAGGAGGTAATTATAGCTTCTGCTGGAGCTGCACCAATAATTAAAGGTCTTTCTTTTAAAGAAAGAACCTTTTCTATTCTTGATAGTTGAGTTCCTAGGGATTGTAGAAATAGATTTGTGTAATTGTTCTGCTCCATAACTTGATAAATACCCTGGACTTCTTCTGACTTTCCTTTAACCTCTTTTTCAAGAATCTTTTTATAAGGAGAGGCTTTTGTCTTTCAATAAAGATTGGAACTGCATGTGGATGGTTGTTACAACGTTGTCGTCGTCTTGATCATCAGCCAATCTGTAAGGCCTGTATGAGTTTTCTACCACATTTAAAGTAGTAGAAGAAATAGAAGCCTTAATGATAATCAGGATTTACTTAATTTATGTTGTGACTATGAAATCCCATGGATCTTTAAATGGTCCTATGTTATAGATCAGGCACGGCTAATAATCGTCTTCTCAGGCAATTTTCGATTAAATGGTGGAAAAGTTCAATACTAAAAAATTGTTAACTTAACTTTTCAGCCAGAGAAAGAATATGATGTGGAAAATTATGATGCTTCTCAAAAGAAGTTGAAATCCGCCTTAAAGGGGATACCAAAGAAAAAAAATATTGGATTTCTTAATGAATCATGAGGACACCATGAATTTATCAGACAGTGACCATGAAGAATCGTCCAGCTGTCCCTTTGGTGGCCCATTTTCACAACCTCAATAATTTAGGCGTGCATAGGGTATAAAACCTTAATAATTCGCCTTAATAATCCATGCTTTTGGTGGTAGTGGTTGTATGGGAATCTTATCTTATCTTTAAGAGGTCCCAGCCGTTTGTTGTCTGTCGTTTGTTCGACTCCGGCTCATTCAAGACCCGCGTCGGCAGCACTATGTTTTTTAAAAGTAGTTTGCTTTTGTTAAACTTTTTGTCTTTTGTAATTATTGAGTCCTTCCTCCAATCTATAAGGAAGATTGCTCTGGTGAGCATCCGATTTCATATTCTCAGTCTATATTTGTAAGCTCAAGAGTGTTTTCTTATCAAGCCTTCCAGTTTGAACTCTATGTAAGTTTTGCTTATATGTCAATAATATCCCGCTATTCTCTGTATGTTTTTTAATCCTTAAATATAATTATCATGACTATATTATGGCTCGGGGAAAAAACTTATATTATCAAAATGACCGATATACCCACAGTTGGTTTCTTCACCCTCGCCTCACATATAATATGAAAACTTAAGATTTTTCGGCATGGTTTCAGACATGGTTTTACTATTGGGGTTTGGTTCCTAGTTTTTTCCCCCCGGAAGTTGATAAGGTATTTGAGAAGTACCTTCAAGCTTTTAGAAGCCTTAATGATAATTAGGCTTTACTTGATTTCTGTTGTAACTATGAAATCTCATGAATCTTTAAATGGTCCTATGTTATAGATCAGCATGCAGGCACGGGTAATAATCGTCTTCTCAGGCAATTTTTGATTAAATGGCGGAATAAGTTTAATGCTGAAAAAATGGTTAACTTAACTTTTCAGGCAGAGAAAGAATATGACCTGAAAAATTATGATGCTTCTCAAAAGAATAATTTCTAAGATCACCCGCCCAGTCACAAGGACGTAAGACCTTTAAGTTCTTAACTGTAGAGAAAGCTAGGTTATAGAAATCTCTAGGTTTGTGTGATATATTAATGGATTCAGTTTCCATTAAGATTTTTTCAAAGAATTCCCTCGTTTTAGGGAGGAAGACTGGCAGATCATGAGTAAGATAAATACAATTCTGCCACCTGTTCAGGAGAGCGCACTGCATCCACATCCTCAATAGCCATAACCTCTTTAAGCATAGTATCTATGTAATGGGAATCTGCTACAACTTTGAGCTTTGGAGCTTAACCATAACCTCTTTAAGCATAGTATCTATGTAGTGAGAATCTGCTAGAACTTTGAGATCTGGAGCTTTCCCTTTATCTCTAGACTTTTGAGATCCTGATGATTGCCCTCTAAGAGCTTCCTCAGTTCGTTCAAGCATTGGCTTGGCTGCCCTTCTAAGAGACCTGTCATATGTTAAAACACAAATATTAGGAACCTCTTGCAGGAATTCTCTAGTTAAGAAGTCTGGAAGAGAATTAGATTCTCCTTTAATGAATTCGATATCAAAATCGAATGTTGATAACAAGGCACATACAGAGAATAGTGTAATATTATTGACATATAAGCAAAACTTACATAGAGTTCAAGCTGGATGAAACTTCAAGCTTAATAAGAAAACACTCTTAAGCTTATGAAATTGAATGCTCTAACACCAGAGCAAGCTTCCTTCTTATAGACTGGAGGAAAGACTCAATAATTACAACAGACAAAAACTTTAACAAAAGCAATCTACTTTTAAAAAAGTTAAAACAATAATGCTGCCGACGCAGGTCTTGAATGAGCTGGAGTCGAACAGACGGCAGACAAAAAAAACGGCTAGGAACTCTTAAAGATAAAGATAAGATTCTCATACAACCACTACCACCAAAAGTCTGAATTATTAAGGCGAATTATTAAGACTTTATACCCTATGCACGCCTTAATTATTGAGGCTGAGCATGAGCCACCAAAAGGACAGTTGGACGATTCATCATGGTCACTATCTGATAAATTCATGGTGTCCTCATGAATCATTAAGAAATCCAATATTTCTTTCTTTGGTATCCCCTTTAAGGCGGATTTCAACTTCTTTTGAGAAGCATCAAAATTTTTCAGGTCATTCTTTCTCTGGCTGAAAAGTTAACTAATTTTTCAGTATTAAACTTGTTCCACCATTTCATAAATTGCCTGAGAAGACTGATTATTACTTGTGCCTGCATGCTGATCTATAACATATGACTATTTAAAGATCCATGGGATTTCATAGTCACAGCAGAAATTAAGTAAAGGTACTTCTCAAATACCTTATCAACTTCGGGGGGGGGGGGGGGGGGGGGGGGGGAACTAGGAACCAGACCCCAATAATAAAACCATGTCTGAAACCATGCCGAAAAATCCTGAGTTTTCATATTGTTTGTGAGGCGAGCATGAAGAAACCAACTGTGTGTATATTGGTCATTTTGATAATATAAAAAATTTTCCCAAGCCATAATATAGTCATGATAATTATAGGATTTTGGAATCATAGTTTTATTATCAAAATATTTATGAGTTCTAAGATCACCCACCCAGTCACAAGGACATAAGACCTTTAAGATCTTAACTGTAGAGAAAGCTAGGTTATAGCGATCTCTAGGTTTGTGTGATATCTTAATAGATTCAGTTTCCACTAAGATTTTTTCAAAGAATTCCATGGTTTTAGGGAGGAAGACTGACAGATCATGAGTAAGATAAATACAATTCTGCCACCTGTTCAGGAGAGCATACTGCATCCACATCCTCAATAACCATAACCTCTTCAAGTATAGTATCTATGTAATGAGAATCTGCTAGAACTTTGAGATCTGGAGCTTTCCCTTTATCTCTAGACTTTTGAGATCCTGATGATTGCCCTCTAAGAGCTTCCTCAGTTCGTTCAAGCATTGGCTTGGCTGCCCTTCTAGGAGACATGTCTTGTGTTAAAACATAAATATTAGGAACCTCTTGCAGGAATTCTCTAGTTAAGAAGTCTAGAAGAGAATTATATTCTCCTTTAATGAATTCGATATCAAAATCGAATGCTGATAACAAGGCCTGGCATCCAGCAAATATTTGTTTAGAAGCAAGGTTTTTAACATCTAGAACTTCTTTAGCCGACTTACACTCAACTCTCAGCAAGAATCTCTGGTTTAAGAGATCTCCTCAAAATTTATCAATGCACATAACTATGGCCAAGATTTCTTTCTTAATAGTAGAATAGTTCATCTGTGCTGGTTTCCACTTCCCCGAAACAAATCGCACTAGGATCTCCTTAGAGTTTTTGATTTGTTTCAAAATACCCCCATAACCTTTATCAGATGCATCTGTTTCCACAATTTTTGGGGATTCGGGGTCAGCGAAATGTAAACATGGCAAGGTTTTAACTTTAAGCTTAATCATTTTAACAGCCATAGTACATTCATCTGTCAAGACTTTTAGTTTAGCCTTGCGTAGAGAGGGGCGACAACAATACGCAACTCTTTATAAAAGTTTATGATATAATTAACGATTCTCAAAAATCTTTGGAGTTGTTTATTATCCAAAATTTTATCTGAAAACTTCTCAACGAATGCAATAGCTCTGTCAAGAGGAATATACCTTCCTTGATTGATTTCAAACCCAAGAAATTTAATGTCTGTTTGGAATAATTGCATTTTCTTAGCCGAAACCACGAGTCCTCTTCTAACGACTGTTTTGAACACATTTAAGTGTTTACAATGTTGCGCTATGTCCTTTGAGAACACCAGAACATCATCAATATAAACGATCATAAATTCCATGAATGGATTAAAGATCTCATTCATAATGTTCTGGAACTCCGATGGCGCATTTTTAAAATCGAATGATAAAACATTCCATTCGTAATGGCCAAACGACTGTAAATGTCTTTTTGTACTTGTCTTCTTTAATTTGTATTTGTTAGTATCCAGTATTCATATCAAACTTTGACAAGACATTTGCTTTCAGCAATCTATTTAACAAATCCCTCTTATTTGGGATAGGATATCTGATCCATCTCAAAACTTTATTTAGAGGTTTGTAGTTGATGACCAGTCTTGGGGAACCTCGCTCAAGTTCTGCAGCATTTTCCACATAGAACGCATAACAAGACCATGGAGAGTAGTTTTTTCTAATTAATCCCTTATTAAGGAGATCAGTTATTTCTTCCTGCCAAAGCTTCACAAATCTCTCATTCATCTGAATGGGTCTAGCTTTAGTGGGAATGAATTTCTCATTAAATCCTTCAATGCAAGGAAGAGAAATAACATGCTTCTTTCTACTCGAGAAAGCGGTAGGATCAGTTGAACAAATTTCTTTAGTCAACTCTTCCTGAAAAGCTTTAACCTTGAGTTTAAACTTTTCATCTTTAAGATGTTCATTAATCCTTTTGATCTCAACTTCTTTCTTTAGAAAAAATAGGAAATCTTCTTTGTGTTTGAGCAAATGATTGAACCCTTGATATCTTGGTTCCTACCCCTTCCTTATTAGTACTAATACCCCTTTTATCGATGGATAAAGGGAATAGCAAACTAATAAAGGGTGTACCAAAAATAACTACCTGGACCTGTTTTTTACTAGGAGGAACTGAGTTTCAAAGTAAACTCCATTGTTGCAAACCACTGCATCTGATAGTTTGTAATCAATTTGCAAATGGCTTCCATCAGCAGTACTCGGCTGTTGAGTTGTTTTGGAGTAGTACTTTGAAGGAATCAAACCTTCTACCAGATAATTTAAGTCTGCTCCAGAGTCAATTAGGGCCTCCGTTGTGACCTAGAATTCTCCTTTGATAAGGATTGTAATCATAACATACCACTTTTGAGTAATAATTCTATCTATTATATTGATTTTTAATCCTTTTGAACCACTAGATTCTACTGGGATTATCCTCCTGTATTGAATATCAAATTTGTTGACGAAGTCGATCAACAACAGGGGAATTTGATCCTTCATCCTTTGATTTTTCTTTATCATCCCTGCTTTTAAGCCAGCGGATGTCTTTTTTAACCTGGTTAATCCCTTTATGGATATTAGCAATTGAAACTTCACGGGTATCATTATTTGCTTGCAGATTAACAACCATTCCCTGCAACTCTTTAAGAGTAGGTTCTTTATGACGATCGTTAACTTTATCGAAAATCTTCTGCAACGAGTATTGAATAGGGTCAAATCTCTTATCATCATCATCAGAAGACTTTTTCTTTTAGCAAGATCAATATACTTCTCGATCATCTGTCTCTTTTTTGAAGAGTCTTCAAGCTGATCGA
Organism: Panax japonicus; assembly: GCA_020205505.1. NCBI lineage: Eukaryota > Viridiplantae > Streptophyta > Magnoliopsida > Apiales > Araliaceae > Panax > Panax japonicus. Next base: position 37,210,252 of record CM035102.1, on the reverse strand, counting down.
TAATAATTAATATGAGTCTGTCTTCTTTAGATAGCACATTTAACGAAAGTCCATTTAAGGCACACAAACAGACTTCTCCCTCTACACACTGGCAATCTTCTATAATTCAACATATGATACTTCATCGTTGTCTGGAACTTACAAGTTTCAGAGTAATTGCTCGTAGAGCTCGAACTAGAATAATTGCTTTCTTCTTCGTTCGAGTTTATAAAGACCGCTAGGAGTTGCTTTTTAAGCCTTTCATCAATAATCAGTTGGTTAATCTTCTTTTTCGAGGTACAATCAGGACTTTTATGCCCAATCTTTCCACACTTGTAACAAGTTGGGGGGTTTTGAAGAACTAGTCACCTTTAGTTTAGATGACTTGTTGTTCTTCCCTGGTCTAATGTTTAGAACTCTTTCAATCTCTCCTTTTAGATCGTTTGCCCTCTTTATGGCTAGTAGATTCTTTTAGAATCTTTCTCTTACGTTAATCTTTTGGGATTTCAACAAGCCCGTATTGCTCACAGAAATCTCCCAAAGCTCTTTTTCCTCTTACTCTTTCTTCGGAGAGTTGTTTCTATATTTTAAGTATGTTACACAGATCAGCACCTTCAGCAATAATTTCTGAAGCTAATTCTCCATAGGTGTATTATGGGATTACTCCATCATTCTTATTTTTTAACCTTGTTTTGACCCTTTGAGAGAACAAAATAGGTAATTCTTCAATAAACTTCTCTTTCCAGTAATCGTTATTGCAATCGTTTCTGGCAAAGAATTTGGAGAAGAACGTGTCCCGATAAAATTTAAACTCAAAGAGCGATTTGCACTTTAAATTACTGAATTGCTCATAAGTCCTTGAGACGATAAGTTGATTATTGCCCACAAAATGGTGCATGATAGATTACAACAAGGTATTTACTGCATCATCGACAAAGATAGGTTCATTCATTGTGGTAACTCCCTTTTGAACCTAAAAGTTGAAAATACTTCCCGCCAAAGACCTAGCTGGCCCACAAAGCCAGATGCTAAAGCTTGAGCAATTCTTTTTTCGGAAGGGTTTTTTGTTCTTGCAGCTTGGGCAAACATGGTCATCTGTTTTAGTAGAACTATGATTTGATAGTCTGTGAGGCCATCAAGATTCCACTCACAAATATATTCACCATTGAATTGCATTCCTTCACTAAATGCTCTATCTTCAAATTGAGCATCAATAAGAGAAGGACGATGATAGTAGGGTTGGTTCTTAACCTTTCCCCGGTTCTTAACCTTGCCCCATTTGAGCGCATTTATTTGAGGATCTTCTTGGATTTTATTTAAGATCTTATCCAGATCTAATCCATCATTCTTTATAACCTAAATCGAAGGATTTTGGGAGGATGTTGCTATAGATTTTGGCTTTATAGATAACTTTTCCGGTCGATTTTTAAGTTCTTCAAACATCTCTGTGGATGTTGATCCAAGTTTAAACTCCTTGGATAACTCTGGTGGAGGCTTGAATAAAACCGATCCTAGCTTTTCTTTTTCTATTGACTTTTTCTCCTTTGAGGAGGTAGTTATAGCTTCTGCTGGAGATGCACCAATAATTAAAGGTCTTTCTTTTAAAGAAACAACCTTTTCTATTTTTGATAGTTGAGTTCCCAGGGATTGTCGAAACAAATTTGTGAAATTGTTCTGATCCATAACCTGATAAATACTCTGGACTTCTTCCGACTTTCTTTCAACCGCTTTTTCAAGAATCTTTTTATAAGGAGAGGCTTCTGTCTTTCCAATGAAGACTGGAACTGCAGGTGGGTGGGTGGCTGGCTGTTACAACGTTGTTGTCGTATTGATCATCAGCCAATCTGTAAGGCCTGCATGAGTTTTCTACCACATTTAAAGTAGTAGAAGTAGAAACTGCCTTACCTTTACCCCAAAAAGGAAAAGCATTTCCTTTTACTTTACTCCAATGTTTGAGAAAAACAAAGAAGTCTACATTTTTACCTGATTCCTTTAAGAGATCATAGTAAATTTCACGAATCAAATTCTGATTTTCCAAAGAATAATAATCAAAGAATCATTCTCTTTTTTCTTTGTTCTTATCAGAATTAAACAAGGCCTTCAACAAAGATTTGATTTGGGCTGAAACACTGATTATTTAGAGTATAAATACTCTCAGTGTAGTCAAAATCAGACGTCGTTCGACTTTGAGCCCTTGGAACTTCTGATGGAGTTTTCACCATGTATGTTGGTCTACTGACTAAATCATTTGTTCTGTTAATAACTCCTTGGATGGAAGAAATAGATTTTCTCGAAATTTCTTCAATATTCCTTTGAGGATTAGTGGAAGTACTTCTGCGACAAGGTTCGTCTAAATTGAGACGTATAAAGCTGTTGTTGCCAAAACTAATGTTTACAGATCCATCTGCATTTTCTGTAACATTTTCCAAACATTGATTGGCTCCTTGTACCCTTTTAGGTACTGCATCTTGAAGTGTCCAATTTTCTGGAATAGCTATTTCATTCCATTCAAGTGTTCTGGGAACTGAAATATTAGCTTTTGCAGGATTTATTTGAAACACTTAAATGTGTTCAAAACAGTCGTTAGAAGAGAAGGAAACCACACACATTCACTCACAAAACACATAATTTCAATCACAAAAACATCCTTTACTAATCATATAAGGTTACATTACAAGTCTTATAAGGATTCGGAATATTACAGTTTTAGTAGTCATGATTCTGTTACTGGATAATAAAACAAATATATATATATATATATATATATAGATGCGATTGGAGGTGAAAAAGATCAGTGCTACTGATATTTCCAAGAGAAGGTGGTTAGTATTATGTACATTTTGACACCTAAAAGTTATATATTAGTAAATTCTGTCTATCCTCAAAAATTGTAGTTGATGAATGAATTGCCCCATTTCATTCTGCATTGAAAGGGAGATTCATCTTCTTTAAACCTCCCCCAATTTCCTAAACCTTAACGTCCATGATGTTTTGGAGTGGGTCGGATATACTACAAATTTCAAATTTGAGCCTCTGGCAAGACCCTCAGACTGCCTGCAGAACGTACAGCCCTACTCACTACTCATGGAAATCTCATTCTATATAGCATGCAAAGGTTAACCTATACTTTTGGAGAGAACAATTTAAAAATACACAAACGTCATATATAACTTCACGATAAACTAAGCTACCCATGGTTAGTGTACCATAGTAAACCAATGAAAATATGCAGTTTGAGAGGGAGAGTAAGAGAGATTAAAGGTGATTCCTCCACAAAAAAAAACTTAGAAGAACAAAACAAATTAGTGGAGGTCTACAGAGTAAGAAATAGCACAAAAAGAGGAGAAAATATGCATTACAAACTATAACATTATCATAGTTCCTACGGTCTCTCTCTCTCTCTCTCTCTCTCTCTCTCTCATCGCATGACTTTCTACTCTCTCGGAACTGAATAAGAGTCCTAGACACCACACACCATTACAACCAAGATACTTTTCCAAGTATATGGAATATTCTTCTTTCAAAAGAGCTATTCATATGCAAGGAATTAAACAATATCAACAAGATGGTTGATGACGTAAAGCAAATAGAAACTTACTTGCAAATCAACACCTTCACCGCTTCCAACATCCGTGATTCCAAATGAGCCTAGAACCGCAGACACAATCTACAAATGGAAGAATGTAGAAAATATAAAAATTGTAATTAAAGTTAAACATGCCAACAAAATCTTGTATAACTTCCATATAAAGTGTACTCTTACCCGACCGAGATCCGGAAGAGCTCCATCGCCTTGTTCAGATATATTAAAGGTTCCAACTAGAACGTTGGGCCCTACTTGATTGCCTTGACCATGGTCAGTACTTGACAATGGATCAGTTGCTGCAAATCCGTTATGCAAAGTAAATGACAACATCCAAAAGTTGGACTAATATGTAAGAAAAAAGTACATCGATAAGTCTGGGATACATACACTTGCACTAAGGAAAATTGTTATAGTACAGCTGAAAATTCAGAACTGTGGTATATGAGGAACAAAACAAATATTTGACAGACATTGCATAACAATGTAAAAAGAGCTGTTTTGAGCATCAGAATTAAGATATTAATGAAGCAGCTCCTTTTTATTATTAACAATTAAAAAGGTATTCAAAAGGGAACCGAGATGTGCCAACCATGTACAGCCACACACAAAAATAAGAAAACCTGTGCCACCAAGACACGATCACAACATCATGTTCCTAAACTAAACTGTGAGTATCCGACAGAAGAAAATCAACAAAAAGAAATGGTCAATTCCAGAACACTTCATTCTACCAAAAGAAAAGGTGGCTCAAGAACAAATATCTGATTTGCACAATAGTTGCTCCTTAGCCTCGAAATATTTACTCGTACATTCCCTCAAAGCACCCACAAAATATGGTGAGGAATCATATCACATTTAGTTCTAATCTTCTTCGGTCCCCCTCAACCCTTTCCAAGCATCCAAAGTATTCATGATTGAACACTGCAATACCAACCTCACCCCCAACAGAGAGAAAACACAGAAAGATTTAACAGTACACTTTTCAATTTCATTTTCTAAGTTCTAGTAGAAACAAATTTTCAGTTTCAATAAATCTCTTAATTTGCAACCAATGATTGCAAAACAACATTCTAGTTCTCATCTGGGGGTCATGGTCCATTTTGGCTGGTTTTGGGGAAAATTTTGTGCCAAAACCGGAATGGCAGGTTTTCCTAATGTCGTTGCCAACGCTGACCAAACTGGACGGTTTTATTGTACTCCGTGGAAACTAATATTTCAGTTGGCCTCGGTCTCTCGGTTTCCCATGAATTTCTGTTAGAGACCAACAAAGAATAATGAAACTAGAAAGGATCAGCTATAATTTCTGGCCCTGACCACAATTCTACAATTCCAGGCATTCAAAAGTCAAGTTGACCCAATTAAAACCCAAACCCATTCCAAACAAATGTTTCCCAGTTGTAGAATCAACTAGAATAGAAAGCATGAGGAAAAGGGTTTTCCTAATTGCTATAATCATAACCAGAGGGAGTTAAACATAACAAATGTCCGATCTAAGCTTAAATCTTGCTCTTCCTTTGAAAACCCCCATTAAAATACCCAAAAATTTATAAGAAATAAAAAAGACAAACTTGAACTTGAATTCTCTTTTGAATTTTGCCAAAGTAGAAGAAAAAGAGGCAAGAGAAAGGAATAGGCGGCGGAGGTAGCCTTCTGGTAGTAACAACAGCAACCAATAATAGCGGGCAGTGTTGGGTTGTGATAGAGAGAGGGAGATGAAGAGTGAGATGTATATATATATATATATATATATATATATATATATATATATATATATATATATATATATATATAGAGAGAGAGAGAGAGAGAGAGAGTAAACTCTCTTCAAATTGTATTAAGTTTACTGTTGGGATTTGGGAAATAAGATAGACAAAGGTGGGGACCACGAGACAACAAAGTGTTCTAACACAATGTTTTGTCAGTTCGGCTTATAAACGAACTATTTTGATACAAACCACCAACTGACCGTGACTTGCTCGGTTTTTATTTTAAGAATTGTGGCAGATCGTTTTCCGTAAAGAACCTAACAAAATTCTTCAGTACAACCTGGTTGATTTAATCGGATTTCTAAACACCTTTATGGTCTGTTTGGAACTTGAAAATTTGAGGTATAAGAAAAGGCAAATGAAATGCAAAATTTTATCAGAGCTTTTTCAGCCATCAAATACACTATATTATAAGATTGTCTTTGCTATTAAAATTATAAGTAGTATGACTAATTACAATTATTTTCATTAAGATGGTGTTTTCCTTTTGTACATTTATTTTAGTTTTTCTTTCCTTCATTTTCCTCGTTTTCTAAGTTCCAAACCCTTATGATTCCCATAGTATGGTGGACATAAATGATTTTAAAGATATCCTCTACTCACTAATAAAAATATTTTATGCTAGAGTTTGAAAGATAAACTTTCAAAGCTCTCTACTGATTTGTTTTTATAAATTTTTGATAGTTTAACATGTACAAAGTAACAAGTAACACAGATGTTTTACCAACTATAGCATAAAGTATCATCCGTGCAGTTTGTTGAAAAATCAGAATGGAGATGAGTAATTTGTTTATGTACATTAAATCTAATATCCAACAAATTTCAATCATGAATTTTTATTGTCATGAAACTAACAAACAAGAGAAGACACGGTAGTACTACTCCTAACACAACTGTCACCTTAAGCCTCCCTGTGTTAATGGTCTGTCTGACCAATTCCCCACAGGATTTTTGAACTTGTGATTATTCTAGAGGAAAATGCCTCAGACCATTACAGGAATAAACAATACATTGCATCAGGTATATACTAAATATCATCTTCATCGCAAGGAACAACATGAAAATGCAGGAGAAGCAAAAGGCACATGCCAAGGTCAATGAAAGTAAAAATGACCAGAACAAACAATATGGAGTAACAGGAATCCAAGCAAGAAAAAGAATCACCACAAGAATTACATGAAAACTAACATGATAGAGCACAACAAGATTCAAACACATATATAAGTATAAAGATTGAGTAGCAGCTGAAGCAGTTTAGAATGCAAGGAAGGCTTACATGTATTGATGATACTACAACAAATAAAACAAAGCATATGTTAGAAATAGAAACTGCTCCCTCCATCTCCAATAGAAAGGCATAAGTTCTAAATAAATAAAAAATTAAAAAACTATCTCAAAAGAATGGCTATAGTACACGTGTCAAAACTATGATATCCAAAGAGAAGATTCACAAATAGTTGTGTTCAAATTGTATGGATCCACTAGTATTTTATTAAAGCCAACTAAATTCATACACTCATTTAGTTTAGGAAACTGAATGTTAAAATGATATTTCCACATAAGTCTCTCTCACATGGAGGTGGGACCCACTCACTATTCATGTGAGAAATCATGTGGAAATATCATTTCTCTTAAGTTAAATATTCTTAATTTGCATAAAAATTGTATTAAAGCCATTCTTTTGGGGATGAAGGGATTTTAAAGGTAGCTAGTAATAATTTCTCCGAGCTTCAAAGTGGAGAGGTTCACTACTAGATTTTTTTTTCTCCAAAAACCTCCTCACAGTTGATTGTCACAAGTTCGAGTTTCTTTCAAGTTACCAGGATTGTCGAGTAACTTTATGGTCAAAGCAAGATTTTATCTTAAGAAAGTCACAATTCTTTTAATTTTCAAGTGAAAAAAGGCAATCCACAAATTCGCAGGGGCATTTTACCAAATATTAGAACAGCATGTTGGTATAAGCAAAAGGGAACACACTAAGTTAGCTCAAACAAGAGCATTGATACATCATATTAAACCAAAATCAGGTTACAATAGAAGCTTATAAAAGGCTTAAAGGGCTGCAAACCTGGATGTTCAGGGAAGCTCTCCGATGACGGGGGAATAGGTTGTCTCACAACCAGGTGCAAAGTGTGTCCATCTTCCACATCTATTAGTCATATTCATTAAGGAACTCTATTATCCAAATACAATAGAAAATCATTCAATACTTGAGTTCCTTGCCTAGAACATCATACTCCACAACTTACCCTTATACCTGTCCATTTTCTGACTTAAAGAAGAAGTACAGAGAGGGGAGAGGAGGGAAGGAGAAAGAGGGTAGAGGGGAGAGGGTGGAGGTAAGAGGATGAACAGAATGCTTAATAACACATAACTTGTATCACTATTATGTTTCTGCTTTCGAAGTAGTTGTCATGGTCAATTTATAAACAAAAAAATAATGCATCCTAGGACACTCCATTCGAATCCATGTAACTTAGGGTCTAGGTATTGGACCTTACTCTATCTGCAATTGCAGCAACTAGATTTAATGATTGATATTACTAGTGTACGTTACTAAATCAAACTTCATCAAGTTGTTTCGGACCTCATGTCCTACCCGATACCAATTCCTACTAGGTTTGGCAGCACCTAGAAGGCGCAGCACCTAGAAGGCGCAGCTGATGGGTTGAAAGGTTGCTATCCCATTTACTGGTGACATTCCAGTCAACCAAAGCCACCAAATAGAAAGTATTGTTTCAAAATTTCAATCTATCTCTATTTTTTCCCTTATTTTTATCTTTTTCATCTTTTATTTTTCTCCTTGCCTTTCTACTTTTGTAATACAGGATTCTGAGGATATCCCAACTGGTTTGGGATAAGAAGGTGTCGTTGAGTTGTCGACTTAAGTTGTCTTTTTCACAAGGAGTATTACAGAAATGTTAAAAGTGCCTTATTGGGATATTCATATATATATATACACACACATACACACATATAATCAATTCAAACTAATTAATTATCACTTTTTCTCCAGTGCACCTGATTTTTGGAAGTCAAACTCTTTCAAATTTTCATTTAATAAGGAAACTGGTACTATCTATATCCCTTCTTGGAAAAAATGATGGTCCAGAAAGGGAAAAAAATGAAATAGAAAAGATACGAGTAATGAAAAGGAATAACAAAGGACATTTTCATTTCAAAGAGACATGCTATACATAGCGAATTTAAACGTTTCTTACCAGTATCGCAACTACAATTAATTACAGGTCCTGAAAAAAGAATAAATAAAGGATACGATAAGCTGACAGGAGCTGATCATCCTTCAGTACCTTTCCTCGACATATTAGGCGTTGCTGTTCAGACAATATACCAGTAACTGTAGCAATCTGCTCCTTTAATGCAGGTACTGGTACCTGCAGAGAAAAGATAAATATTGCAAAATAGGATTTTATATGTGACAGATATAAACTTTAATACACAATTCAAAAATAACAAAATATATGTATATACGGTAGAGTAATAGAATCTCAAGTAAGTGCCTCCACAACTTAAGTTCATGAATGATGCCTGTGATTCTGTGTTGTATCAAATAGACATGATTTTTCCGGATAATTTAGAAGGGCCATTTTTTCCAAAATTCAAAGACAGCAAATAAAAACTTGGATGATTAAGGAACCTCCAAGATCGCTGAAATACGAGATTTAATTAGATACAGAATTACAATGGCTCAGGTCGTAAATTATATAGATAGTGATTTTAAGTAGTCTGGAAAAGTAAAATGGTTTTTTACACATTTGTCCACTCGTAATGTGTACGTCTGAGAATCCAATGTCTTTATCTTTATCTCCAGGGTGGCCTCAGAACATATAGCCAGATTGCTCCCAGAAATCATACTCTCTTCGCAATCATTACCTCCCATACTCTAGAACTTCCTGTTCAGTGCCTGAAATAACTTCAACAATAACTTAGAATTCTAAATGAGGATTTGGAATACCTACTACAAAAGGCTAGAATAAGAACAATGCTAAATTTGTTTATACAGCGTATGTAAAAGCTGCTTCTAACTGTAAAGACAATGACATAAGGAAATTCTTCAATGATTCACATAGCAAATTCCAAAAAAAAAAATCGGAACTGAAAAAATATTGAGAAAGAATGAGACAGACACACAAACACACACTGAAAGGTGACATTTTAAGCTAGCCAACAAAAGAACTACCACAGGCATCAAACATCAAAACAGAGACAGCCAGGCAACCTCACAGACAAACTATTATAGTTATTAGGTAACAAGTATTCAGTAAATCCCCAAAAAGGGGTGAAACCAGTGTACACAGGATGAAGACGTATAGAAGCACAAGCACAAAGCAACAATAAAGATGCTTATCCCACTCTTTCCCACCCAAACACTGAAAATTACCCTCT